>CM059801.1:26267500-27513750 GCA_030435695.1 Brachymystax lenok tsinlingensis | reverse complement strand
TACTTTTTGAAATAATATTTTACTTCATGACCTGTACATAGCAGTAAAAATGTATTTGCTGAACACTGAGAACCACAATTGCTACCCACTGGGCACACACTGGTTGAATCAACATTGTTTCCACATCATTTCAATTGAAACCCATGTGGAATGGAAGTTGAATTGAATTGAATTGATGCACGGTTCTTCTAGCTTCTAGGTCCCAATGCTATCTTAGTGCTCTTACCATAAAGCCTTGTGTCATGACTGACCTAATGAGAGAGGTATGTGTCAGGTTAGTGGGAAACAACCACATGGTGTGGTCATTCCCATAAAAACATCCAGCATCTGGAAGCTGGTCTTTTAATAGACTCTTTCTAACTGAACTTAAGAAGGGTTGCGTAACAACTGTGACACCCACTCTGTTGCATCATCAAACAGGCACGTCTGCTGTACTGTTGATGATGATGCAGCAACATTTTGGACTGAAAGAAACAATTGTCTGACAAAACCTTTGTAATATTAGGTCTAAACAGAAAATGTTAGTTGTAGACTGCCTGTTTACATGCAAAATTAGGTCCTCTCTCAATCAAAGTTCTGGTGTGATTACATGGCTAGGAGCAGAAGTAAACCCCAATGGTATGAAATCGCACAAACCATATGAAAATGAGTAAAATGTTGAGTCAATAGACAGATTCTACTATCTATAGGCCATCTACTGTATATATCAGATAATTGTATATACTGTCTATAAGCAGTGGTGTAAAGTACGTAAGTAAGAATACTTTAAAGTACTACTTAAGAAGTTTTTTGGGGTATTTGTACTTTACTTTACTATTTATATTTTTGACAATTTTTACTTTACTCCACTACATTCCTAAAAAAAATAATGTACTTTTTTTACTCCTTTCATTTTCCCTGACACCCAAAAGTACTAGTTACATTTTGAATGCTTGGAAAATTGTTTGATTCACGCACTTATCAAGAGAACATCCCCGGTCATCCCTACTGCCTCTGATCTGGCAGAATTACTAAACACAAATGCCTCGTTTGTAAAGGATGTCTGAGTGTTGAAGTGTGCCCCTGGCTATCTGTAAATAAAAAAATCAAGAAAATCGTGTCGTCTGGTTTGCTTAATATTTTAAATGATTTATACTTTTACTTTTGATACTTAAGTATATTTTAGCGATTACATTTACTTTTGATACTTAAGTACATGTAAAACCAAATACTTTTAGACTTTTACTCAAGTAGTATTTTACTGGGTAACTTTCACTTTTACTTGAGTCATTTTCTTTTAAAGTATGTTAACTTTTACTCAAGTATGACAATTGGGTATTTTTTCCACCACTGTCTATAAGCGTCTTTCGACCTCAAGTTCATGTGCATTGTAGGCTCTGTTGTGTTGTCATGGATACTGAATTCTATCGACTTTCTATTAACTAATCGATTGTTTGCAAATTGTTTGCAAATGAGTGTCTGGCTCTAGTTTTAGCAGGTTCTTCTGTGTGTGTGCCCCATGCATGTGAGTGAATGCCACTCTGTGAGACACGTTTGAGCAACGTTTCTAGTTACTTTGTCAGACACAGGTCCTTGTGACATATGAGAGTTGCATCATTACAATACTGTAAAGTTTTTTGTCCCGAGGCCCTATTTTGATATCAATTTTTCATTGTGATCCACCATGTAAAAAAAAAGTGATGGAATCAACGGCCAATGTTTACTTTTTTAATTGGGGCTATGACAGTCTATTAATAATCAGTCAGACAGTACTTTTGACAGTATTTCAATCTGAAGGAAGTATGGTTTGAAGTGACTGAAATGCATCAGAAAGGTATTGGACAGTTCAGAAGATCTTCAGGCAATAATTTTGTATGATCTTCTGTGTAGAAAAGAACATCATCATTGATGTTGTTTTCCCCCCAGTCTGATTTAGTGCCTGGTCTTGCCCACTCTGTGAGGCTTGTGGGCATTGTAGAGGGAAACAGAAGACACATACATGTTCCTGAGAATCTTATCTTTCAGTGATTGTAGATTAAACGGTAAAAAAAATTGACCCACATTTGTAGGAAGAAACCAAAACCGCTCTGTTTATTATAACCTCATCTAGAGGCCCCGGGCCAGTTCTATGAACCGAGCACAATTTTTACATTTTATTTTAGAGTTTCTCACACGACCGCATTTTCAAATCAGGCAACCCCAAATGGAAACGCTGCTGTAGCCTATGACCTAGCACCTCGTAGCCTACCTATGACCAACCGCATCACAGCTGTGCTAAAATCCCTATAAGCCACCCCCCCACCATATATTACTGCTTATTAAGAGAGAATGATGAACGATTATGAATGAGAGAATGATGAGAGAATGATGAATGATTAGTGCCTGCATTACTGTTTGTCACATGGCCATAAATTGCACCAATTTGTTTTTCACGGTTGCCCATGATATTTCAATATTTAATGTGTTAATGATGGCAGATAGAGTTTTTAGTATACGTTTTTTCAAGATGAGTGATGAAAAGAGAATCCACCAGCTCATTGGGTTTCTCACTACATCCCCATATGCCATGGCTTTCAGCACGTTCAGAACATTGAGGTATTTTACAGGTCATACTGTATCTAGACAACATGAGCTCAGTACACCTCAACACAGAGTGTGGATAGGCTACTCCAATGATATGTCTATGGGAGAGATGATAAGGATCTGCTGAATAGACTTTGATGTGAAAATGCAGATTGCAGAATTATTCAGATTGCAGAAAATATGTCCATGATGTAGATTAGAATGTCAAGTGGTTAACAGCAGGGCAAAGACAGAAAACCAGGAATCCTTAGGAAGTCAAATAACAGACATCAACAAAATGTGTATGAATACGGTGGCCCTGAGGAGAAAAGTAGCTAATATTTCCCCCCCAATTCTCCCCTTTTTCTAATTCTCTCAAATTGCTTGTGGTATACCTTAATGATTATAAACACAGCTAATCAGGTATTGTTGATACTTTAGGACCAGCAGGTGGCAGTATGATGCATCTCATTTAAAACTGGAGAGAGAGACTAATCCAGTGATGCATATGGGATGTCAGGTCACATCTCCAGAGGTTTTTTCTTTTGAGTGACACCAGACAGGAAGATGCGACAGAGGCAGAAGACCTCTCAAAGTGTCAGTCACAAATCCACTCAGCATGGGTGAATGAATAGAGCAGGGGCCAAAACACTCCTGGTTTTCTCTATTTCTAATCAGGAATTTATTTAGAACTGGGAGACTAGGGGAGTGGACTCGGTGAAAACCAACAGCACTTTGGCCCTGCAGGCCTAAAATTGAATACCCCTGGGCTTCACTCTTTAAAAAAATTGTGCTACCTAGAACCATTTAGGGTTCTTCAGTTGTGCCTATAGGAGAAACCTCTGAAAATATTTTTTGGGGGTTCCAAGTGAAACCCTTTCACTAATACAAGGTTCTACGTGAAACCCTTTCACCTCTATAAGGTTCTAAGTGGAAGCTTTTTCACCACCAAATGTTCTAGATGGAACCAAAAAGGCTTCTGCTATGGGGACAAACAAAGAACCCTTATACCACTCTTATTTTGTGTCATAATAGCAATCATAACCGATTTGAAAAGGACAACATAATCTATCAGGGGAGACAGATTGTTGGCAGCCTGATAGCTACAGCTACTGTACATCCTCCCTCTCTGTCTGTCTGTGGATCAGCCTGTGAATTCTGACACTGTCTGATGAGAATGTCTCACCCTTGTTGACTGTTCTGGGTTCAGTCAAACTGAAATAAAATGGGATTAACCCCTGGGATTAGAGGCTGTGGCTGCAGGGGAGATTGGGGTTCATTTGGGATTGACTGGAGGTTGAATGTTAACCACCAGGCAACCACAGACCCAGGGGGGGGCTGGGACCAGAAATCGGCCCTGGCATATCTAACACACTGGCCAATTTGTTTCCTTGAGGCCCCCACACTGGCCCATTTTTTGTTGTTGAGGGCACTACACCGGCCCATTTTTTCCTTTGAGGCCCCCATTATTTGCCAGATAATTATAATTTTGCACAAAATACCCAAGTGAGACAGACCAGCCCATCTGGCATTTGCCTGAAATGTCAGATGGCAAGTCCACCCCTGCACAGACCCCATACAGAGATTGTGCTCATACTGTGTTATTTACTGTGGAGAACATTAATCTGACATCTAATCAACTCAGAACCACTTACTCACGCAGCTATATCCATACTGTATTGAATAGTCACGCACTCTCTCTCTCTCTAACTGTCTTGCATGCATATACTTACCTATCCATGCAAACACACACACACCCTTGATATCTGAATTACTGATTGGTCCAGATGTGTGTGTGTGCACACGCAGTGTGTGTGTGTATGTGTGTTTGTGAGCTCTTTGAGTTGACTGCTCCAACTTGCTGAGCTTACACTGTCTCCGTGGCGTGGTTGCCATGGTGAATTTCTATATGGGCGATCGAGGATTGCATGTTCCGCAGCCCTCCACTATGTGTCAAGCATCTTTCTGTGGAGAGACCCACAAAAATAGAGAACCAAGAACAAACAGCATTCAGCTGTAAGCACCCCTTCAATCGATACACTCACACACGCACAGTGTTATTTAACATCAGACTGTGAACTATGACAAATCTACACGTAGGGATTATTCAGTGTAGTGCAACCTGTTGGAGCGATGCAGATTGAAATGCAGTGTATAAAGCTAACACAATTCATTGTTGTATATGACAGAGAACAATACATTTCTATTTCAATGGTCTTCAACGCTGCACTCTCCTGAATAGACCACTGGTATCGTTGTATAACACGGTGGGTTGGCTGGTGAAGAAATGAGAGGAGAGATTTCCTCACTGAAAAGTGGTGGATAATCTCGCTGTTGAATGGAATGTTCTTTCTACGTCACAGGAGACGACACAGGAGACATGATGCTATGCTTTGATATATGTTCTACAGCGCATTGGGAAAGTATTCTGACCCCTTGAATTTTTTCACATTTTGTTACGTTACAGCCTTATTCTAAAATGGATTAAATTGTTAGTTTTTTTCCTCATCAATCTACATACGATACCCCATAATGTCAAAGCAAAAACAGGTTTTTAGAAATGTTTGCAAATGTATAAAATAAAGAAACGGAAATATCACATTTATATAAGTACTTAGACACTTTACTTTGTTGAACCTACTTTGTTGAAGAACCTTTGGCAGCGATTACAGCCTAGAGTCTTCTTGGGTAGGATGCTACAAGCTTGGCACACTTCTTTGCAGATCCTCTTAAGCTCTGTCAGGTTGAATGGGGAGTGTTTCTGCACAGCTATTTTCAGGTCTCTCTAGAGATGTTCGATCGGGTTCAAGTGTGGGCTTGAACCTTCAGAGACTTGTCCCGAAGCCACTCCTGCTGTCTTGGTTGTGTGCTTAGGGTCATTGTCCTGTTGGAAGGTGAACCTTCGCCCCAGTCTTAGGTCCTGCGCGCTCTGGAACAGGTTTTCATCAAGGATCTCTCTGTACTTTGCGCCGTTCATCTTTCCCTCAAGCCTGACTAGTCTCCCAATCCCTGCCTCTGAAAAACATCCCCACAGCATGTTGTTGCCACCACCATGCTTCACTGTAGGGATGGTGCCATGTTTCCTCCATATGTGACGCTTGGCATTCAGGCCACTAAACTACTAAACTGACATATTTCCACAAACTTCAAAGTGTTTCCTTTCAAATGGTACCAAGAATATGCATATCCTTGCTTCAGGTCCTGAGCTACAGGCAGTTAGATTTGGGTATGTCATTTTAGGCGAAAATTTAAAAAAAGGGTCCGATCCCTAAGAGGAGATATAAGAAAGATTAGAAAATTATAATGTTTTTTTTTTACCCATATTTAACCAATTTGTTTTGGCACAAAACTACTTCCATATACTTAAACTGATACCGGCTACCTTCAGACGAGTCTTGTAAGGCTTTTCATCTTTCCATAGATGGGTCATATTAGATTTGTAGGCCAAACCGTTCGGACGCTACAGACGTTTTCGTGAGAAGACAGATTCTCGGGATGTCTCATGGTCTGACAAACACCACTGTAGCTCGGTCACCTTCCACCGCAGATGCGGAAGGCCATTCGCGGATGCGGTGGATTGAGACAAGATATCTCTAGTTTAACCCTCCTGCTGTGTTCCGGTCAAATTGGACCGATTTACAAGTTTCCTCAAAATGTAGTTCATTTAATCTGATTGTCATGAGGTTCCACGACTTTGTCCACACAGGGCATCTGAACACACAAAATACATTTAGATGATTTTCATTACATTTTGGGTGTTTTATTTAACTTTTGTACACCTGTGGTGTTCCCGGTCGTTAGAAATGCCAGTCGTTAGAAATGAATGGGTGAGACTACAATTAGTGCATAAAATTGAGTTGAGGCACATGCCCATTCATCAGATAGACACACTTCATCTCCCAGACCCCCACATGCATGTGTGTTTGAGCACACACACACACGCACGCACGCACGCACACACACACACACACACACACACACACACACACACACACACACACACACACACACACACACACACACACACACACACACACACACACCTCACTCCCCTTCTTGGCTCACCTCACTCCCCTTCTTCCATGGCAACCCCCACGGGAACCTTTCCCAATAGAATCTTTCCCCCACGGGAACCACACCTGTCGACATTCTCATAAACAATCGCAACATTGTTTCAATAATATATAGAACTTTTCTCGCAACTCTGGTATATAAATCTTTTTTGAGGCCTTGCTCACAATTAATTCTGTGGCAGCACAATGACCAAACGATATTCTGTATGTGAGGCTCTTGATCATATCTTTGATCATGACACTGGTGAGGAGGAGAGAGTCCTTGTTTAACGTTGACACAAAGTAGTCTGTGATAAATAGCACAATATGTTTCATCTGAGTATTTGTTACAGTCAAAATAATCCACACATAATGCTTTTTTAAACTCAAAAACAAGTTGTATGAGCTTAGGTCAATGAGGCCTACAGGCCATAAACAGCAAATAGAAGTTAAAAACTGGTAATGGTCACAAGAACTTAAGTTGATAAAAATAGCTAACACAACATTAGATGATAATATATGTATTATTATGGATTTATAATTAGCTATAATGGGGCGGTCATTTTGGACCGTGAACACAGAATTAATTAACATGAAACATACACAACAGGAGGGTTAAACAGACAGATTTTGATGTGGATTTTTGTATTATGCTAATTTGATTTTCACATGGACATCAACTCTAGGTTTTAATTACAGTTTTTCCCAATTGCTAACACACGTTTGCTGAAACTACATCTCAAGTACTCAAAACTCTAAACACAAAACACAAATCAGTTACCAATTTTTCCAAACCCCACAGACATCTTGCAAAATGAAACACAGCAATCAAAATAATGTAATCCCTGCTCAAAATGAAACTCTGTAAACAAATGAGACATACACACACTATGAATGAATCTAACTTAGTGACAACCGAGATCACACAAAATCTAAATCATAAGTCAAGAAACAAATACTCCATTGCTTAAACAAAATCAGTCATGGTCTGGCTATAGATTTTCATCAACATCACAGGTGATATTCTCCCTGGCCAGACAGAAGGGGAAATATCTTCTGGTATGATGCATCCACCCCTGCTGGTATGTCACCACAGGCCTCCTCCATTGCCTGGAGAAGGGTAAGATATTCATGGTGTTTGCGATCATACACCTTCCACTACCATTCTGAAAACAACTCCTCAATGGGGTTGAGAAATGGGAGATATGGTGGGAGATAGAGAATTGTAAACCATGGAAGTCATGGATACCAGTTGCAGAACTGAGCAACCCAATGGAATCTCACGTTGTTCCAAATTAGAACATTCATTTGCTGCTCAGGATCACCTGATCCTCTCTGCTCTGGCTGAAAAAGATTGTCATGGAAGGTGTTCAGGAAATGATGGAGAAGGGCAGTGTTGTATGGTCCAAGGGTGGCATGGTGGTGGAGGACCCCATTGTGGCTCAGAGATGCGCATATGGTGACATTTCCACTGCGCTGGCCGAGAAAATTAATGATGGTGCGTTGACCAATGATGTTCCTTCCTCTCCTCCTCGTCTTCGCTAAATTGAATCCAGCCTCATCTATGAATATGAGTTCCTGGGGGATGGGACTTGCATCCAACTCCATGAGTCTCTGAAATTACAGTAAATACTGTAATTGCTGTATAGTAAAGTTCACTGGCAAAATCACTGAGTCTCTAATGTTTCTAGAGTGTAATACTAGTACATTACTTACTTATTCGTACCGTTTATCCTTCACTCCTTGGGAATTCCTTTCAAATGGGACTCCGCAGATTTGCTTCATCTGGAGACGGTATTTCTTAAGGATGCGGGCTATGGTTGATAAGCTCACTCTGTAATGGAAGATGGCAGGTTTTCAATCATCTGTTGTTGGATTTCCTGCAGTCTTATGACATTATTTTCAACTACCATTTGCACAATGGCAGCCTCCTGTTAGTCTGTAAATAGACGTGTTCTACCACCACGTGGTGATCGGCTTTCAGTTCTACAAAAACAACATAGCATACAGTACAGTAAACACTCCAGTAATACAGTATACAAGATACACATGTTACAAAATAGTATAGCTACAATTTCATACATACAGTTATACTTGAAACATTTACTTTGTATCCCCTTAAAGTATGTATTGGAATCTACAGTCTTTACTATGTTTTATGTTGTACTACTTTCAAGTAGTAAAAGAAGTAGATAGGTCCAATGTCTGCAGTACATACCTATTATCATTTTGGAACGTCTGGATGCTAATAATGGATGCTACGATGAAGCAGCTCAGATTGGGCTGCACTCACTGCCCAGCCTCTCTCAAGGTCAAACCATGGTTGACCACATGGTCCACCACATCTTGGTCTTCCTCCACCTCCACCTCCACCTCCACCTCTATCTCTACCTCCACCTCTACCTCCACCTCCACCTCTATCTCTACCTCCACCTCTACCTCCACCTCTATCTCTACCTCCACCACTACCTCTACCTCCACCTCCACCTCTATCTCTACCTCCGCCACTACCTCCACCTCCACCTCTATCTCTACCTCCACCTCTACCTCCACCTCCACCTCTATCTCTACCTCCACCTCTACCTCCACCTCTATCTCTACCTCCGCCACTACCTCCACCTCCACCTCTATCTCTACCTCCGCCACTACCTCCACCTCCACTTCTCCCTGCTAAGTTTGCTTCCATTGTTCTCCAAACACAGGAGTACTCACCTATAACCTTTTTATCCATACCAAAAGTCTGATTTCAAAGTGAACATTTACGCAATTAGTGTTTGCACTGTGAAGAGTATGAGTGATCAATTGATAATTGAGTTTAGCTTGTTGAACAGTGTTGCTTTTCGCACACAAGATATTTTAGTTGTGAAGGTTGTGCCAAAGGTAAAGAATTGTGTGTTGTGTTATGCCAAATGTTTGTTATAGAATTACAATCTGAGTGTAAAGAAAAATATGTGCCAGTAGTATTGCAGATTTGGTGTCTGGTTCTGCTAAATGAGTTACAGTTACGGGTCATTGTGCCTCATGGGCTAGTTTAAGTGTGTAAACCACTGGGAAAAACTGAATAAAGCCGAAGTGTTGTATTACAGTTTTTTACAGTCGCTAGGACACATTTCTCAATACTTAGGTCACTTTTTCAAAACTCTTCACACAGTGAGCACAACAGAAGTATATGTGGGCTAAACTGTGGATCATTTATCATTGCTTTGGCACAAAATGCATTCAATGACTACATCTTTCAAATTACATTAACTCTTTTCTCACTTCGACACAACAACCGCCACAACTCTGTGTACCTACAGGCCAATTTGCACATGCTTATATACTGTTTTCAAAACTGTTAAACTTATGTTCAAAACAATAACATAATACAAAACTGAATAAGACAGCAATTTGCTACATTTCTACAGTAATATTTTAATGAAATATATTTTAAATCTTAAAATTAAATGCTATAAAAACAATTGGACAATTGGACCAACCACAGCTGATTCTCATTGTAGATGAACATCTACTCTTTCAATTTCATTACAAAAGGAGACAACTGCTGAATAGTTTTGTATTGTGATGTAAACATGGACCCAGGCAGAAATAGAGAAGTGGCTGAAAGAGGAAGAAGAGTGGCTGGGAGGGGCGAGGAATACGTATGCGTGGTGGAAGAAGAATAAGAGGAAGATCAAGAGCTGTAGTCTCAGATGAGATCAGAGCTACTGTAATTGATCATGTAGTAAATCATGGTCTCTCAATGAGAGAAGCTGGTCAGAGAGTGCAGCCAAATTTGCAACGCTCAACAGTGGCATCTATTGTTAGAGTTTTCCGGCAAACCAACAGGTAACTTGTATTCTGCAAGGGCATATGACTGAGTTGCACATTACAGAAGTAAATAGACTTGTGTGTAATTGCTTTGCATTTCTGCTTAGGACTCAACGGTTTACCTCACACAGGTGGGAGAGGAAGGATGCTCACTGATGTGCAGGAAACTGCCATTGTTGATATGGTCATCAGAAACAATGGCATAAAACTCACTGAGATTCGAGACAGAGTCTTGGCAGACAACGTTACTTTTGCAAATATTCACAGTGTAAGCATAACAACTATTTCTAGAGTCCTGAAAAAACATCAGGTCAGGATGAAACAGTTGTACACTGTGCCTTTGAGAGGAACTCTGAACATGTCAAGCAACTCAGGAACCAATATGTCCAGGTAAGATCACAATAAAATACAGAACTGTTTTTAAACAAAACCAAACACACACAAAGACATATTTTTAGGTAATGTTTACTACTGTAACAGCTTATGTTGCCTTGTGGATTTATTTTAGAGAGTCATGGAGATTGAAGGCAGGCAAACACCCCACATTTTCATCTTTGTGGATGAGGCGGGTTTCAACTTGGCCAAAACACGGCGACGAGGAGGAATGTGATTGGGAAGAGAGCCACAGTGGATGTCCCGGGCCAGAGGGGTGCCAACATCACAATGTGTGCAGCAATATCCACTGATGGACTGCTGTTACACAAACCACTAATTGGGCCATACAACACTGAACGTCTCCTTGCGTTCCTGCATGATCTCTATGGAAGGGTTGTGCTAGGTGAGGAAAGGGATGCAGAGAGAAGAAATCAGCCAACATTTATAATTTTATGGGACAATGTGGCATTTCACCACTCCCGTGCAGTCACTGAGTGGTTTGCAGCCCACCCAGAATGGTGTCACTTTTCCTCCCACCTTACTCTCCATTCCTCAACCCCATAGAGGAATTATTTTCCTCATGGAGGTGGAAGGTTTATGACCACCATCCACATGATCAAATGTCCCTCCTGGATGCAATGAATGCTGGATGCCTGGACATATCAGCAGAAGATTGCCAGGGATGGATCAGGCATGCCAGAAGATTCTTTCCTAGGTGTATTGCCCTAGATGACATAAGATGTGATGTGGATGAGAACCTGTGGCCAAATGGACCGAGTAGATTAGCATTACTATTGTATCTGTATCAGTTGATGGTGTGTATACAACCTCTTGTATTTTGGAATTATTCACTGCAAAAAAAATAAAAAATTAAAAATACATAAATATATTGAACATATACCTATTGAAGCATTCTGCATCATGTCTGATTCATTCCAGTAACATATATTGCAGTGAATTATAAACAGAGATGTGTCCTTGTTTTACACAAGAAAACATTGTATAATGCTACATGTTGTTAGTGTTTTTTAGGTCATTGTTTTGTGGGTGACAAAGTGTGTTTGTTGGCTGTCAACCTTTGCTAGTGTTGTGGAAGAATGTGTTGATTTGAGACATGTATGAAGTGATTTGGTAGTTTTAGTGCATTTTGAATGTGAAATGAACTGCTGTGCCGAGCTGAAAGTTGGTTAGGAGAACTGTGTGAAGAGTTTTGAAAAAGTAACTTAAGTATTGAGAAATGTGTCCTAGCGACTGTAAAAAACTGTAATAAAGTCTGATAGTACGAGTGCTGAGCTAGAATCAGGTCCCCCTTTGTCCATATAGCGTTAAAATGTTTTTTTTTTTCTAGAAGATAAAACTGATCTTAGATAAGCACTCCTACTCTGAGACTCTTTGCAAATTTAGGCCTAGGTTCTTTGAGCTTGAGAAAACCCTCTAGTACAGCAGGTCAAGACGTGTTTAAAACGTTTGCCCAAAATGTCAGTTTAGCACATCAGTGATTCTATCTGTCATCTTTAACTCAGCCTCCAGACCTCCAAAAGACCCCACAATCAATTTATTAAAGAATTTAAAGTGACTCTCCCTCCGGAGGACTCTGTGTGTGTGTGTGTGTGTGTGTGTGTGTGTGTGTGTGTGTGTGTGTGTGTGTGTGTGTGTGTGTGTGTGTGTGTGTGTGTGTGTGTGTGTGTGTGTGTGTGTGTGTGTGTGTGTGTGTGTGTGTATTTGTGTGTGTATGTGTGTGTGTGTGTGGTAGTAATAACGCCTGGCTGAGCTGACGGAGAGTATCGAAATAACACTGGTCCTCCTGAGACCAGCTTCTGCTCAGTGAAGCTCCACAGTGACTTAGATCCACGTGGGATTGTCTTCAATCACATATGAACTTACATCAAAGGGAGGTTTAATGTGGCTTTGATAGTGTTGTACTTATTGTGGAAAGATGGGTCAGATGTTTGAAAATATTAATTTAGCTATACATGAAATATTCCCAAGCAACATACGTACCCAATTGTCCTCTATGCTATTGGGGAATTATTGCATACTTGCATATGAGTGTTTATTACCCATACGATGTCTCGTCTGACACACGCAAACCTCGCCCTGCTAAGGTCTTTAGTATTCTGCTCCTGTGCTCCTGGGCCTTACAGTTTTTGACAATCGCTAGGACCCATTTCTCAATACTTAGGTCACTGTTTCAAACCTCTTCACACAGTGAGCACAACATCAGTCTCTGTGAGCTGAACTGGGGATCATTTTCCATTGCTTTGGCACAAAATACATTCAATGACTACATCTTTCAAATGTCATGAATTATTTTCTCACTCAGACACAACCACCACCAAAACATGATGTACCTACAAGCCAATTTGCACATATTTACATACTCTTCTCAAAACTGTTAAACTTAAGTTCAAAAACTAACACAGCACCAAATTGAACAAGACAGCAATTTGCTACATTTCTACAGCAATACCGTATTGAAATATATTCCAAATCTAAAAAATACTATCAAAACAATTAGACCAACCACAGCTGATTCCATTGTAGCTGAACACCTACCCAGGTGTTAGTCTTTCAATTTCACTACCATCTATACAAAAGGGGACATCTTAGGAATAATGCTGTACTGTAATGTAAACATGGACCCAGCCAGAGATAGAGAAGTGGCTGACAGAGGAAGAAGAGTGGCTGGGAGAGGGAAAGGAGTATGTATGCGTGGTGGAAGAAGACTGAGAGGAATATCAAGAGCTGTAGTCTCAGATGAGATTAGGGCTACTATAATTGATCATGTAATAAATCCTGGTCTATCAATGAGAGGCTGGTCTGAGAGTGCAGCCACATCTGCTACCCTCAACAGTGGCATCTATTGTGAGACATTTCCTGCAAAACAACAGGTAATATGTGCATTCTGCAAGGGCCTCTGACTGAACTGCACATTACAGAAGTAAATTGAGCAAAGCCTCCAAACCCACTTGTGTGTAATTGTTTTTGTATTTCTGCTTATGATCCAACGGTTACCTCCCACAGGCAGGAGAGGTAGGATTTTCACTGCTGTGCAGGAAACTGCAATCGTTGATGTGGTCATCAGAAACAATGGCATGAAACTCACAGAGATTCGGGACCGAGTGTTAGCAGAGAACATTACGTTTGGAAATATTCACAATGTAAGCATAACAACTACTTCTAGAGTCCTGAAACAATATCAAGTCAGAATGATGCAGTTGTACACTGTCCCCTTTGAGAGGAACTCTGAGTCAAGCAACTCAATATGTCCAGGTAAGATGACTATAAAATACAGAACTGGTTTTGAACAAAACCAAACAGGGCAGAGGCACACAATAGATGTTTGTAGGTATAATGTAAACTACCGTAATAGCCTAACTCTTATGTTGCCTTGTGGATTTATTTTAGAGAGTCATGGAGATTGAAGCCAGGCGAACACCCCACATATTCATTTTTGTGGATGAGGCTAGTTTCAACTTGGCCAAAACATGGTGGCGAGGAATGTGATTGGGAAAAGAGCCACAGTGGATGTCCCGGGCCAGAGGGGTGCCAACATCACAATGTACGCAGCAACATCCTCTGATGGATTGCTGTTACACAAACAGCTAATTGGGCCATACAACACAGAGCGTCTCATTTCATTCCTGGATTACCTCTATGGAAGGGTTGTGCCAGGTGAGGAAAGGGTTGCAGTGAGGCAAAATTGGCCAATGTTTGTAATTGTATGGGACAATGTGGCATTTCACCACTCCCTTGCAGTCACAGGGTTTGCAACCCATCCCAAGATGGTGTCACTTTTCCTCCCTCCTTACTCTCCATTCATCAACACCATGGAGGAATTATTTTCCTCATAGAGGTGGAAGGTTTATGACCACCATCCACATGATCAAATGTCCCTCCTGGACACAATGAACGCTGGATACCTGGACATATCTGCAGAAGATTGCTAGGGATGGACCAGGCATGCCAAAATATTCTTTCCTAGGTGTATTGCCCAAGATGACATAAGAAGTGATGTGGATGAGAACCTGTGGCCAAATGCAGAAAACAGGGTTGACCAGCATTGCTACTGTATCTGTATAGGTAGATGGTGTATATACAAATTATTTTATTTTGGAATCACTCAATGCCAAAAAATAACATAAAACAAATTGTATCATATTGCATAATGTCATAAACAGTAGAGAGGTGTCATTCTTGTTTTGTAAAGAAATGTTACAAAATATAGCGTTGTGTAATGCTACCTGTTATTCGTGTTTTTTAGGTCATTGTTTTATGAGTGACAAAGTGTGCTTGTTGGGTGATAACCTTTGCTAGTGTTATGGAAGAATAAGATGATTTGAGACATGTATGAAGTGTTTTGGAAGTTTTAGTGCATTTTGGATGTGAAATTAACTGCTGTGCCAAGCTGAAAGTTGGTTAGGATAACTGTGTGAAGAGTTTTGAAAAAGTGACCTAAGTATTGAGAAATGGGTCCTAGCGATTGTAAAAAACTGTAATGAATGAAGCCTATCAGTGAGTAAGAGCTCAGATCCTGTAGAGCACCAGGGTCCTGCCCTGTTCAATCAATCCCCTGTCATCGCCATCACCTCCAGCCTCGGTTACCTGCCCATGAGGGCCTCTCCATGGGGATCCCACCGATGCACCTCCTCCTGTAGAACTCCTGCTATGGAGCTCATCCTGTGGAGATCACCTGATTACTGAACACAAATGCTGACCTGGCTGTTTTTAGTCATCCCATAAGCCATTTCTTTAGTTTTACTCACTTTTCCTACTTCCAACCTGGCCATGCAGTTTGACTGGGACGAAACCAGGGTTAGTAGTAACACCTACATACCTATTTATAGTGACAGTGTGGGAAACTGCTACTACTCACTTACCCCTATCACTTACATTCTCTTTTTCCTCTTACAGTATTATTCTAACACTCCTGCATTGGGACAGAACTTCACTTTCACTTCAAACCGTCCCTACGCAGCTTCGCCCCACAGATCCCCAGAAGCAGCGCTCCACAGGGTAGTGTTTGAATCTCTGCCAGCCTTATATGTAATGAAGCTTGAGCATCGAACCTTCCGTTTGCCCTGTGGGATGATATTCAGCTGAGGTATCAGTTTGTGAGGGGCTGTTGAGAGAGTCACGTTGCATTACTGTGGGCAGAAGACATTCTATAGCCGTGGGAGCATTTGTGTTAAATTCATGTCTGTGGTAAAACTTGGTAGAGCGCTGAACCGTACATGAACCCGAGCGCATTATGTCGTCACTGGTGTCTTGTGACTGCTATCGCCAGGAGATGTCACTCGATATATACAGTACATTTGACATTGATGTGTGGTCACATTTCACTTGTCACCTTTCCTAACCTGTATTGTCACCGGGGATATTTTATATTGTTGGCAGTGGTGGAAAAAGTACTCAATTGTCAAACTTGAGTAGAAGTAAAGATACCTTAATAGAAAATGACTCAAGTAAAAGTGAAAGTCACCCACTAAAACATGACTTGAGTAAAAGTCTAAAAGTATTTGGTTTTAAATATACTTTTAAGTATCAAAAGTAAATGTAATTGCTAAAATGTACTTAAGTATCAAAAGTAAAAGTATAAATCATTTAAAATTCCTTATATTAAGCAAACCAGAGGGCACAATTTTGTAATTTTTTAAAAATTGATGGATAGCCAGGGGCACACTCGAACACTCAGACATAATTTACCAATGAAGTGCTTGTGTTTAGTGAGTCCGCCAGATCAAATGCAGTAGGGATGACCAGGGATGTTCTCTTGATAAGAGAATTGGACAATTTACTTTTGGGTGTCAGGGAAAATGTATGGAGTAAAAAGTACATTATTTTCTCTACGAATGTAGTGAAGTAAAATTATAAGTTGTCAAAAATATTAATAGTAGAGTAAAGTACAGATACCCCCCAAAAACTACTTAAGTAGTACTTTAAAGTATTTTTACTTAAGTATTTTACACCACTGATTGTTGTTATACTATGTAGTAACACCGGTGTTTCATAGTTGTTGAGTTGTTTTATTGTATTACATAAGGGCAATAAAGAAAGCTTCTGGACAGCATGTATCATTGTACTGTGCTCAAAATCAAAATGGTTCACATTCTCTCTCTGTTCTCTGAGTGGAATAACCAGTGGGACCAAGAACAGACAAAGACAGTAATTTAACCCACAAAGGGACCAGGAACAATGATTGTAATGGCTATATTAGCGGTAATTGAAGATCAGTTAACGGATGTGCAGATTTTTCCTTCTTTCTCTTCTCATTCACAGGATCTCTCTCTCATGGCCTGACCTACATTCTCTAGACCAACCCTCTTCTTCGTTTCAGAGAGAATAAGCCCCCGTGAATTTCTCTGCCAGAATAAGACATGATAGCGCTATAATAGAGATCTCAATAGGAATAGTTTTCCATTTATTTTATGTAGAACTGAAGTCTATGGAGGGTGCTTCAGGGCAATAGAAAATATGTCTGTGACAACAATTGCTTATAATGATTGCTGTTTTATTCCACCAATACTGAAAATAGACACCAGTAATACAACATCTCGGTTATAGCACCCATAACACCACTACCTTTGACAAAATTAGGCTATAGCTCACAATGCAGCGATGATCTATCGTGTCTGTCTCAGTCTTCAGTGGTAGAGAACAACCCTTCTCTTTCTTTTTCTTTCTTTCTTTCTTTCTTCCTTTCTCTTTCTCTCTTTCTCTTTCTCTGTCTCTCTCTCTCTCTCTGTCTCTTTCTCTCTCTCTCTCGCTCTCTCTCTCTCTCTCTCTCTCTCTCTCTCTCTCTCTCTCTCTCTCTCTCTCTCTCTCTCACTTTCTTTCTCTCTCTTTCTCTCTCTCGCTCTCAATTCATTTCAATTCAAGGGGCTGTATTGGCATGGTTATGTTAACATTTCATATTATGTATATATGCATTGTTGTAACAATGTGCAAATGGTTAAAGTACAAAAGGGAAAATAAATAAACAGAAATATGCGTTGTATTTGCAGTAGTGTTTGTTCTTCACTGGTTGCACTTTTCTTGTGGCAACAGGTCACAAATCTTGCTGCTGTGATGGCACACTGTGGTATTCCACCCAGTAGATATGGGAGTTTATCAAAATTGGGTTTGCTTTCGAATTCTTTGTTGATCTGTGTAATCTGAGGAAATATGTGTCTCTAATATGGTCATACATTTGGCAGGAGGTTAGGAAGTGCACCTCAGTTTCCACCTAATTTTATGGGCAGTGTGCACATAGCCTGTCTTCTCTTGAGAGCCAGATCTGCCTATGGTGGCCTTTCTCAATAGCAAAGGCTATGCTCACTGAGTCTGTACATAGTCAAAGCTTTCCTTAAGTTTGGTTCAGTCACAGTGGTCAGGTATTCTGTCACTGTGTACTCTCTGTTCAGGGCCAAATAGTATTCTAGTTTGCTCAGTTGTTTTTGTTAATTCTTTTCAATGTGTCAAGTAATTATCTTTTTGTTTTCTAATGATTTGGTTGGGTCTAATTGTGTTGCTGTCCTGGGGCTCTGTGGGGTCTGTTTGTGAACAGAGCCCCAAGACCAGCTTGCTTAGGGGACTCTCCTCCAGGTTAATCTCTCTGTAGGTGATGGCTTTGTTTTGGAAGGTTTGGGAATCGCTTCCTTTTAGGTGGTTGTAGAATTTAACAGCTCTTTTCTGAATTTTGATAATAATTACCTCTGCTTGCATTTGGTATTTGGTGTTTTACGTTGTACACAGAGGATATTTTTGCAGAATACTGCATGCAGAGTCTCAATTTGGTGTTTGTCCCATTTTGTTAATTCTTGGTTGGTGAGCAGACCCCAGACCTCACAACCGTGAAGGGCAATGGGTTCTATAACTGATTCAAGTATTTTTAGCCAGATCCTAATTGGTATGTCGAATTTTATGTTACTTTTGATGGCATAGAATGCCCTTCTTGCCTTGTCTCTCAGATCATTCACAGCTTTGTGGAAGTTACCTGTGGCGCTGATGTTTAGGCCAAGGTATGTATGGTTTTTTGTGTGCTCTAGGGCAACTGTGTCTAGATGGAATTTGTATTTGTGGTCTTGGCGTCTGAACCTTTTTTGGATTACCATTATTTTGATCTTACTGAGATGTACTGTCAGGGCCCAGGTCTGGCAGAATCTGTGCAGAAGATCTAGGTGCTGCTGTAGGCCCTCCTTGGTTGGTGACAGAACCATCAGATCATCAGCAAACAGTAGACATTTGACTTCAGATTCTAGTAGGGTGTGGCCGGGTGCTGCAGACTTTTCTAGTGCCCTCGCCAATTTGTTGATATATATGTTGAAGAGGGTGGGGCTTAAGCTGCATCCCTGTATCACCCCACGGCCCTGTAGAAAGAAATGTGTTTGTTTTTTGCCTATTTTAACCGCACAAATGTGTGTTTGTGTACATGGATTTTATAACGTTGTATGTTTTTCCCCCAACACCACTTTCTATCAATTTGTATAGCAGACCCTCATTTCAAATTGAGTCGAAGGCTTTTTTTAAATCAACAAAGCATGAGAAGACTTTGCCTTCGCTCTGGTTTGTTTGTTTGTCAATTAGGGTGTGCAGGGTGAATACGTGGTCTGTCGTACGATAATTTGGTAAAAAGCCAATTTGACACTTGCTCAGTACATTGTTTTCACGGAGGAAATGTACGAGTCTGCTGTTAATGATAATGCAAAGGATTTTCCAAAGGTTGCTGTTGACGCATATCCCACGGTAGTTATTGGGGTAAAATATGTCTCCACTTTTGTGGATTGGGGTGATCAGTTCTTGGTTCGAAATATTGGGGAAGATGCCAGAACTAAGGATGATGTTAAAGAGTTTTAGTTTAGTCAATTGGAATTTGTTGTCTGTATATTTTATCATTTCATTGAGGATACCATCAACACCACAGGCCTGTTTGGGTTGGAGGGTTTTTATTTTGTCCTGTAATTCAAGGTAATTGGAGAATCCAGTGGGTTCTGGTAGTCTTTAATAGTTGATTCTAAGATTTGTATTTGGTCATGTATATGTTTTTGCTGTTTGTTCTTTGTTATAGAGCCAAAAAGATTGGAGAAGTTGTTTACTCATACATCTCCATTTTGGATAGATAATTCTTCGTGTTGTTGTTTGTTTAGTGTTTTCCAATTTTCCCAGAACTGGTTAGTCTATGGATTCTTCAATTGCATTGAGCTGATTTCTGACGTGCTGTTCCTTCTTTTTCCGTTGTGTATTTCTGTATTGTTTTAGTGATTCACCATAGTGAAGGCGTAGACTCAGGTTTTCTGGGTCTCTATGTTTTTGGTTGGCCAAATAATTTATTTCTTAGGTTTCTACATTCTTCATCAAACCATTTGTCATTATTGTTCATTTTCTTCAGTTTTCTGTTTGACATTTTTTGATTTGATAGGGAAGCTGAGAGGTCAAATATACTGTTAAGATCTTCTACTGCCAAGTTTACACCTTCACTATTACAGTGGAACGTTTTGTCCAGGAAGTTGTCTAAAAGGGATTGAATTTGTTGTTGCCTAATTGTTTTTTGGTAGGTTTCCACACTACATTCCTTCTATCTATAGCATTTCTTAAAATTACTCAGTTCCTTTGGCTTTGATGACTCATGATTGAGTATTGCTCTGTTCAAGTAGACTGTGATTTTGCTGTGGTCTGATAGGGGTGTCAGTGGGCTGACTGTGAACGCTCTGAGAGACTCTGGGTTTAGGTCAGTGATAAAGTAGTCTACAGTACTACTGCCAAGAGAGTCCCCTCGAAGCCTACCATTGACTACGTACATACCCAGCGTGCGACAGAGCTGCATGAGTTGTGACCCATTTTTGTTGTTTATGTTGTCGTAGTTGTGCCTAGGGGGGATATGGGGGAGGGAATGCTGTCACCCCCAGGCAGGTGTTTGTCCCCCTGTGTGCTGAGGGTGTAAGGTTCTTGTCCGGTTCTGGCATTTAGGTCACCACAGACTAGTACATGTCGCTGGGCTTGGAAATTATTAATTTCCCCCTCCAGGATGGAGAAGCTGCCTTCATTAAAGTATGGGGATTCTAGTGGGGGGATATAGGTAGCACACAGGGGGACATTTTTCTCTGTTAAGATAATTTCCTTTTGAATTTCTAGCCAAATGTAAAATGTTCCTGTTTTGATTAATTTAAGGATTGAGTTAGGTCTGCTTTATAACATATTAGCATACCCCCTGAGTCTCTTCTCTGTTTCACACCTGGTAGTTTGGTGGATGGGACTACCAGCTCTCTGTAACCTAGAGGGCAACCAGTGGGTCCGTCTCCTTTATACCATGATTCTTGTAGGATGACAATGTCTGTATTTCCATTTCTTTGATGAAGTCTGGGTTGCTGCTGTTTAGGCCAAAGGAAGATGGTTATTCCAGGACGAGATTGTAAAAGCTTTGTGTTCCATAGTGTCTAGTGTTGTTTTTGTGTGCTTTAGGCCCGAACCATCACAGTAGGTGTGAGCAGAGCATGTTGAGCTTCTGATACATACCTCTTAGGTCGCAGGATGGGGCTTGGGTGGGTGTAATAGTGGGGGTTGGGCCTGTTGCTCTGCTCTCTCTCTTTCTCTCTCTCTCTCTTACTCTCCAGCAAGTCAGAGATGAGCTTGATTGATGTTTCATTAAGTGTGCCACTTCATTACTGACTCAGTCTGAGGCTAAACAACAGAGGACTGGACTCTGAGGCCCTTATCTCTGATAGACCTCACTAAACAACAGAGGACTGGACTCTGAGTCCCTTATCTCTTATAGACCTCACTAAACAACAGAGGACTTCACTCTGAGGCTGTGTGTGTGTGTGTGTGTGTGTGTGTGTGTGTGTGTGTGTGTGTGTGTGTGTGTGTGTGTGTGTGTGTGTGTGTGTGTGTGTGTGTGTGTGTGTGTGTGTGTGTGTGTGTGTGTGTGTGTGTGTGTGTGTGTGTGTGTGTGTGTGTGTGTGTGTGTGTGTGTCTGTGTCTGTGTACATGCATGCACATTGGAAGATATTTGTGGGTCAGCAGACACCTGCCTTCTGTAGATTTGTATTGTGGATTGGGGGTTAAGAGGTGGCAGACATGGTGCCACACGTCCGCCCAGAGGGGAGCCATCTTGGAAGTGGAAGGATCATATTCTCAGTCATGTCTGTGTTGATGACCTCACACTGAGAGGGGAATAACAAGCCTGGTCTTAAAAGAAGCTTGAATGACTATGCATGCAGACGATTCCACACTCTACATGTCAGCACCCAAAACCAGTGAGCTCACTGAAATTCTAAATTACAGTCAGTTACAGTTACAGTCAGTATCAGAATAGGTGATTAATAACAAACTGGTCTTAAATACATCGAAAATGAAAAGCCTTGTATTTGGTTCTAAACATTCTCTAAGACCTGAACCTCACCTGGAGTTGTGCATAAAGAGCAAGTTGAGGAAGTTAAACTCCTAGCTGTAACATTGGATTGTAAATTAGTATGGTCAAGTCATATTGACAAATGAAGATGGGGTGGGGTATGTCTATGATAAAAAGATGTTCTGCATTTTTTACACAAAAATCAACTGTACTAGTTGTTCAGGCTCTGGTCTTGTCCCATCTTGATTACTGTCTGGTCAAGTGCAGCAAAGAAAGACCTAGCAAAGCTGCAGCTGGCTCAAAACAGAGCAGCATGCCTTGCCCTTAACTGCACATACAGAACTAACATCAACAACATGCCAGTCTTTCCTGGTCGAGGGTTGATGAGAGATGAACTGCTTCTCTTCTAGTTTTTATTAGAAATGTTACTGTGCTAAAAAAATCCAGATTGTCTGCATAATCAAATAACATTCAGCGCAGACACCCAGACATACCCCACAAGACATGCCACCAGGGGTCTCTTCACAGTCGCCAAATCCAAAACGAATTCACGGCACGTCTTGGAAATTCTAACCAAAAGGAAGAGATACTGTAGATTCATCAACTTTATTATAAGATTTGCAAATCTGGAGCAGTTAACAATCCCTTAATAGTGCAGAGTTAAAAGCCAACGAACAGAGTTAATACATGGGATTTAAAGCACCTTTCAAGAAACCCAAGGACACTGTACAACAGAGAGTAAAAACTAAAAAAGGATTAAACAATAGAATAAAAAGAAATCAAAGCTCCATAGCTGAGCTAGAGCTGAGTAAGGTCTAAGCTAAGGGGAGAGACAGACTGAACCCATGATGCAGTGGTGCATCAAAGTTGCAGCATCATTTAAAAATCTACCAAGGACATGCATTACTTAAATTCGGCTGTAAAAACCTATTCACAAAGATAACTTGCTTTATCCTAACATATTGAATGACATTCGGAACATTTTGGGTTTCCTGGACTCATAAACCTAATCCTGGACCAAAAAGTGATTTTATTGGAGATTCTCCATTGGTTTTTAGTCAAGGATAGGCTTAATCCAGTCCTTTAAGTTCAGAGCAACATGTGTGTTAACATAAAACTGTTGAAAGATAGTGAGTAATTAACGACCATAGAGTTGAACCTAAAGACCTTCCAGTACAATGTGTTCAACTCTCTGAGAAGAAAAAATATTTTAATGGTTCCGTGTTGCACCCAGGTCGCACCCATAGAATGACCCCTATTGCAGAGCTCTGATGATTTCACTCAGCTGTTCAGCAGCTCATAAGTGCAATGGCAAGGTCATAACTGCGTCTCCCACACTGTAGTAAACGGATTCTACTACAGTGTGTCATGTGTGAGAGAGAGATATCACACTTGTGCATTGGCTTCAATAGAAAGATGGTTCTCACCATTTCCCTGTACATTTCTATTCCTACTAATCACATAGCAATGAAAAAATGATACATTATTCACAAGCATTATTGAACAAGTTACTGTATATGATACTGACAGTGAATGCTGAGATATTTTGTTAGGCTATGTTTTGTATATTTGTGGCCGACCTCCATCAAATTACCTTGAGGAGGACACTAGATATATTGTAGTGAAAAAAATTGTCAGCGTAGCATAGTTCAATATTAGTGCCAACTCTCTATCTGGGAAGAGAGGTCTCACTGAGAAATGAGTGGCTAGATTTTCCTGACCACATTTGTTTGGCTCAGAGGTTGTGGGTGGCTAAATATAGGGATAAATAAATAAATATGTAAATAAATAAATATTAAGAGAAAAAAATAAATAATTGGGTGCATTAGCAGTCCCACCCACATTAGCAGTTCCAACATGTCGACTAATTGGAAAATTTGCCTTAGTGCTCCATTTGGGAATACCCCAGAAAGGGAAGAGAGATGGATTTAAATAAAGAGAGAGAGAGAGAGAGAGAGTAGCCCTGAGAAGAGAGATGAATTGAAATAAATAAATAAAAAGCTAGAGAGAGAGGTAGATAGAAAGATAGAATAAGTGAAGCCCTGCAGTGTCGTATCAACCATTCATTCAACATTCAAAGGAATGCCCCAGACACATAAAAGCAGTGAATGAAACAACCTAATTAGAGTAGTTTGTCATATCAACGCCCATGGCCTTGATCTAGCCATCACTATTATGCTCTTATGACTTGTCTACGCCTCAATATCCTTCTGTTTATATACCTCCTTAGGCTCCAACATTATACAGTACTTTGCAGCGGCTTGTCAAAAATTCAGAAATAAAACAACATATCCCCTCAGGAGAGATATTGGACATGGGTTTTCATTTTGTTTTGCACCTCAGGGCCAGAGAGCACATTAGAGCTCTTGGGTTGTTTTTTCTTTTCCCTGCCTTCCTTCCCCGCCTCTGATTTTGAAAACCTCATAGAGTTGGCGAATAATAAGCAAAAGACGGATCAGGCTAATACAGGGATGACTGTCTGGTTCTATTTCTTGGTGACAGCAGCTCAAACACACACAGCAACACAGAGAGACTGACAGCTCCCCCATCTTGAACTACAAACAACACGATAGTCTTGGCTTTTTAATAATGTGTGTTGACGGGCATCCAGCTTTAATCACAAGGATGTAATGCAACATGATCTACTGTCAGATTGTTTTGCTTTTGGATGTGTGTGTGTGTGTGTGTGGGACTATCTAGTCCACAATGCTGCACACTCATGCCCATCTTTTGACAAAAGCATTAATTGGTAACGCTTGTCCTCGTCTATCTGGAGAACAGGGACTAGAGCTCTCGCTCTCGCCTCTCAGGGATTACCATGGCAACGCGGCTGAGACAGCAAAGTTGCGGTGCTTCTCTCTACACAGATTCAGAGGCTACTGGGGACGGTTAAATAGGACACCAGTGTGTGTGTTTGTTTGTGTGTGTGTGTGTGTGTGTGTGTGTGTGTGTGTGTGTGTGTGTGTGTGTGTGTGTGTGTGTGTGTGTGTGTGTGTGTGTGTGTGTGTGTGTGTGTGTGTGTGTGTGTAAATGCTCTGCTAGGGAGAGAAAAAAGAAAGCACACAATGCGGTGAAGAAGAGTCCTGTCCAATGGAGCTCCATGTACTGTAGATTGGGTTTTTATGTTGTACATTATTGCATTCATGGTTTTTCTTGTTCCTCCAAGATGTCAACAGGACTCAATTGTTCCACATGGCTGCATCAGATACTGGAGCCAAAGAACCATGTACTGGTCTTGACAGAATAACCCCTTTGAAATCGATCTGAAATATGAATGCATGATTTAGACACAATACCCTCCCACTGGGCACACACTGGTTGAATCAACGTTGTTCCCGTGTCATTTCATTGAAAGTACGTTGAACCAACGTGGATAGACGTTGAATTGACATCTGTGCCCAGTGTCTATTGCAATGTTGCTGCAATCATGGAATCCCTACAACAGATTTAAAATAATAAAGGATTCATCTATGATATATGATGTCGATGTGTTGAGAGTACATATCGTATGCTCTTTGCAATTGTCCTGTTGCTACGCCATTTAATGTACCTGAGGAAAAAACATGGCAAAAATACAAACAATTTGAAAAAATTAAATATCAAACTGAAGGCCGTTCACACTCACAGTGGAAAATCATTCCTCATTTCCAATCTTGGATGGCATAATGGTTTCAGGGTTCTAACACACAAGGGCAGTTATCACTTTGTTCCATGAGAGGGCCTACTACTGCTCTGTCACAGAGTTCCATGAGAGGACCTACTATTGCTCTGTCACAGAGTTACATGAGAGGGCCTACTATTGCTCTGTCACAGAGTTCCATGAGAGGACCTACTATTGCTCTGTCACAGAGTTCCATGAGAGGGCCTACTATTGCTCTGTCACAGAGTTCCATGAGAGGACCTACTATTGCTCTGTCACAGAGTTCCATGAGAGGGCCTACTATTGCTCTGTCACAGAGTTCCATGAGAGGACCTACAATTGCTCTGTCACATAGTTCCATGAGAGGACCTACTATTGCTCTGTCACATAGTTTCATGAGAGGGCCTACTATTGCTCTGTCACAGAGTTCCATGAGAGGGCCTACTATTGCTCTGTCACATAGTTTCATGAGAGGACCTACTATTGCTCTGTCACAGAGTTTCATGAGAGGACCTACTATTGCTCTGTCAAATAGTTCCATGAGAGGACCTACTATTGCTCTGTCACAGAGTTCCATGAGAGGGCCTACTATTGCTCTGTCACAGAGTTCCATGAGAGGGCCTACTATTGCTCTGTCACAGAGTTCCATGAGAGGGCCTACTATTGCTCTGTCACATAGTTTCATGAGAGGACCTACTATTGCTCTGTCACAGAGTTCCATGAGAGGGCCTACTATTGCTCTGTCACAGAGTTCCATGAGAGGGCCTACTATTGCTCTGTCACAGAGATCCATGAGAGGGCCTACTATTGCTCTGTCACATAGTTTCATGAGAGGACCTACTATTGCTCTGTCACAGAGTTTCATGAGAGGACCTACTATTGCTCTGTCAAATAGTTCCATCACAAGGCATGCTATCTTTCCACCACAGAACCCACTCCTTGTCCCCAAGCGCCGTTTCAGAGCCCACTACCTGTCTTGATAGGTGGATGTTGATTTCTGCATCTCTTCTAAAGTTGTTGTGGCCAGTCTCTAACTCTGTTGATTTCTGCATCTCTTCTAAAGTTGTTGTGGCCAGTCTCTAACTCTGTTGATTTCTGCATCTCTTCTAAAGCTGTAGTGGCCAGTCTCTAACTCTGTGTAACTCTTGGAGTCCTTAGTTCCCACCCAAAGTTTCTCAAATGCATGTGCCTCTGTTTCACGCTGTCTCTCCTTTTCTCATAGTTGTCTATCACCAGGCTCTCTAACTCTCTCCCTCTCCCTCTCCCTCTCTTTCTCTTTCTCTTTCTTCTCTCTCTCAGCACATTCAATTTGGTCTTCAGGGATGCTGTTTAAGCTGGAGACGAGCAGGATATCTCTCTTTCAATTTAGGTCAACTCTTTGCCCTACTTAAGACCTCCTGATGATTATTACTCTCTCTCTCTTTCTCTCTCTGTGCCGTGATAACTAGGCCCATTTCCACCATCACATGCCCGCACACGCATGTGTTTCATATATACAGCAATACTATTAATTAGTAATTATAAAGAGTGGAAAATAGGATGTTAAGGGGTGAACAGTCATTATTGACTGTGGGGTCATGGAAATGCAGAGGCTTGAACAAGTCATAGCAGTGAAGAGGATCACCATTGTTTATGGATGAAGCAGTGTGAAACGGGGTCAAGAACAACGCATATCATTTTCACTGTCCAATCCCAAAACCTGCACTTTCACTGAATTTGAATATGATTGTGATGCGTTCTGCAGCCATTTTGATAAGTAAATGTAGCTATACTGTTTAATCTTTCCATCTGAGGACAAAAACCTGTGCAAATACACTGGTTGCTATAGCTAACAACAATAGTTGCTATGCAGGATGGCTAATGTCTTCTCACATAGCTAGCTAGTCAACTGAAGCCACAAACTCTACAGTTGGAAGGGCAGCAAAAAAAAAGTGTATGTTTTTATTGCTTTTCTATTGACATTTAATTAGATATAGCTATCCATGATAATAATATTGCTGCATGATTTTGCCTGGATCAGAAAAGTTTGTCTCGTCCGTGCACATCATTCTCCGTACATGGGCAAGATCGCATTTCAAAAGTGAGAAATTGTTTCCGAGATCAGAAAGGCAGACGGCAAGGTTGATAAACCATCACTGTTGGAAATCAAATGCTAGGCTAGAACCAAGAGGACATCATTTGTTAATAAATGCCTTACTTGTAACATTGGTCGCATGGCAGAGATAGTTTGTTGGTCGCATATTGGGTTTGTCCGTTAGCCGAGGGCTTTGGAATACAAGTGTGAATCCTTAGCCCATAAATTTCATTATGATGTGCCTCTGCGACACAGAGAAATCATATCACAATGTGCCTTTGTGACAGAAAAATGACATCACCTTGTAATTCTGTAACACAATGTGCCTCTGCAGTACAGATAAATTACATCACTATGTACCATGACACAGTGATGTCATAATTAGGTCCTGCTGTTACACATAGAAATGACATCACAAATAATTACATCTCCATATGATTCTGTGACACAGAGAAATGACATCACAAAATGTTACTGTGATGCAGAGATATACCATTACATCACAATGTATGCCTGTGAGACAAAAGTATATGATATCACTATGCATCTCTGTGACACAGAGTGAGACAGAAAAATACATTACCATCAACAAACCTTTCTCTAGTTTGATATCAAACATTTATTTCAATATTTAGACATTGACGACCTCATAGAATGGTGAAATACAGAGTGACTTCTGACTGAGACTTCTGTTTCGTTAGCAACAAAGCTATCCACCAATCACCACGTCTATTCTGAATGCACACAGGCCAATGTTACAGATGTATAATAAAGCCAACTGACCTAGCAACCATGGAAATAGAATGTCTAGATTATATTTCTATAAATTCAATTTCTATGCTCTCAACTCTATACAAATACATCCTCTGCCTAAAAGTCAAACATCTTCTTCTGCCAAACCTGATTTCTTTCTGTAGATATGTTGTCCTACCTACTCGACACTGTAACAGCATTGTCTGCAAGGCAAAGTTACAAAGATTGTATTTACAGTGATAGAAAGAATGAAGAGTTAATCAATTGGTTGATTGATTGATAAATTGAGTAGGTATAAATAACTAGGAACCAGCCATAACTTTCAAAAAGTGTCATATACAGAAAAGAAGCCTTTAGATACAGAACATTTCGAATTACCATGCAGATATGACCACAGTCTAAAGCCATCATGGAAGGTACAAGTATAGAGGAAAATATACAACTTTTTTCCCTTCAGTTGTCGCTGCTAATATACCCTTTGAGACGTAAAAAATTGTAATATTTATATGATATCAATTCAGTTTCAATAAAAAAAAAAAAAAGAAAACCTTGATTATTGATAGAAATGTTCAACAATATCTAAATTCTATACATCCAGTCTTACTTTCATATTATTGGTTGGAACCGGTTCAGGGAACAGAACCGAAAACTGGAAATTAACAACATTTTTCAAGGAACAGAATCAGAACCGGGAATGAAAGTGATTTATACTGCTCCGGAACACTTATTTTAAAAGAATGGGAACCGGTTAATAACGTTATTTTATGCTACAGGCATTTTTTTTCTGTCCCACAAAAAAATGATACAAAGTGCCTATGCAAAGCCCTCACTCTGTCACTCAGAAATGTATTCCAGTGTCTGCCTGCCTGACTGTTTTTTTTTTTTTACTTTGTGGTATCCAATTGGTAGTTACAGTCTTGTCTCATCGCTAAAACTCCTGTACGGACTCGGGAGAGGCGAACGTCGAGGGTCGTGCGTCCTCCGAAACACAACCGAACCGAGCCGCACTGTTTCTTGACACAATGCCCACTTAACCTGGAAGCCAGCCGCACCAATGTGTTGGAGGAAGCACTGTACACCTGGTGACCGTGTCAGCGTGCACTGTGCCCGGCCCGCCACAGGAGTCACTAGTGCGCGATGGGACAAGGACATCCCTGCCGGCCAAACCCCCCCCCAACCCGGATGACGCTGGGCCAATTGTGCGCCGCCACCTGGGTCTCCCGGTCACGGCCGGCTGCAACAGAGCCTGGACTCAAACCCAGAATCTCTAGTGGCACAGCTAGCACTGCGATGCAGTGCCTTAGACCACCGTGCCCCTCGGGAGACCCAGCTGAAAATCTTTGCCTGTGTGTGTACGTGTGTAGGCTACCTGCCCCTCCCCTCTGAAGCATAGGCTACTGCAGCCTACTGACATTATAGCATGATTAATACATTAGGGAGAGACATTTTTAATTGGAGAAGAATGGATTCCCTTTTTCAATGCTAGTTAAGGATACTATAGTAATTACGTTTCACATTGGATTTATTAACTACAAAAAGGTAAGACGTGTTTGTTGTTTATTATTCTGGTGCCGCTCTGCACACACAAGCTTGCTAGCTAGCTCTGATCCAACGCTAAGCCAACTCTCGGAAGTTCAGACATTCAAAGATCCTCCATAGAAGCCCCTCCTCCGTAGGTAAAATTCTGTAGGCCTAATTCTGATCATGCATGTCTTAACAAGATGCCCAGTGTTTCAAGCCAAGCCTCCTCCTCCACCCTCTCTTGTTCTCTCCCCACCCGCAAAATTTCAGTGGCATCTCACACCCTACAGTTGTCTGTCCAATGTAAACACCTATAGCTCCATAGCAAGCTGCTCTAGCCACTGATTGATGAAGTCATGTAAATATATATGTTTTTTTTTTTTACTTTGATTTCAGAGGTTTAAAAAGGACCAGAAATAAAAAAATGTTGGTGTTCGAACCGGTTCAGAACTTTATTTTGCTGGTCGGAACAGTGGAACGTAACAAAAAAAAATAATGGTTGGTTCTGTTCAACCTCTGGTACAAACACAAACAAGCTAAATACATTAATTATCTTGGTAATCCAAATGCAACTGGCATATCATGACCACTGTAAACACGAGTGTAAACACTATTGTAGCTATCTCAGGTCTCATGAGTAAAGGTAGTGTTCTATGCACATAGCACTGTATATCAGGGGTCTCAAACTGACTGCCCGCAGGCAGCCCGCAAGCCTTTTTTAACGTTGTCTAACCTTGATTTAACCTCATTGAAGACAGAACGTGGACCCGGGTGAAATGGCTTTGAAACCCCTGATGTATATGAACAGTAAGCTCTTGGCAGTTTTATAAAGGCATCAGCGTATCAGAGGCTGGTGGGAGGAGCTTTATGAGGACGGGCTCAATGTAATGGCTGGAATGAAAAAAATGGTTTCCATAAGTTTCCATATGTTTGATGTGTTTGATACCGTTCCATTTATTCCATTACAGTCATTACAGTGAGCTCATCCTCCTATAGCTCCTCCCACCAGCTTCCTCTGCAGCGTAGAATACTATATGTACTGTACAAGCCACACTTCCATTCATGTATTGTTGAATGGCCCTACCTTTGCACAACAAACTGGATAAAAATCATTGAAAGGTTTTCATTGAACAATTATATAGGGATCCTCACATAGAGTAATGTTAGAATTACAGTGCCACTAACCAATGGTAGTGTTAGTAATGTTATTTTTTCACTTAAGTAGTTTGGATACTGAGTATGACTCACTTGTTTACTATTCTCTTGTGGGAGGGAGAGGGATGCTAATGCCGTTATACAACCTCTCCTCAGTCGTGAATCGTGCATGGTGCATTATAGCCAAAGGAACACTAATGTATTATTGATTTTAATCTAACAGCATAACCAAAGTTCCCAGCACAGGCTCTGCTGCCACATTGTCCAATCAGGAAAATCAAACTGGACAATTAAATCAATTATTGTGCGCATATTAATGAACCAGGAAGAGCAGCCTCTGCCGAGAGTGGTTTTCCTTTTATGTCACTCATCAATAGACACATTTACTTAAAAATTATTTGAGTGCACAGTAAGTAGCATTAACAACTTGTACAGCTGTTAAACATTTTGCAGAAAAAACTAACGTTTTATTAAACTACCATACAGGTTGCTAATAGGAAAAAGGTCACTGTATCAAAAAACAGCGAATACTTGTTAGTATACTTCTTCAAAGGCAATACAGGATGCAAAGTGTAAAGTCCCTCTTGAATTTCCAGTCTTTAAGCAAAACTAATTTGATTAAGGTACTGTATCCACTGCTCCTGGTAAGCAATTATCTTACATAGTTAATCCACTGCCCCTAGAAATATATTGTCTTACATACTGTATCCACTGCCCCTAGAAATATATTGTCTTACATACTGTATCCACTGCCCCTGGTAGTCTATTAACATACTTCATTTGCTGCCCTTGTAAGCTAAGAAAAGCATGTTATACTGTTCGAGGGATACAATGTGTGGATAAAGCACAGGGAAAAACTGGTGTGTTCACAGCGATAATTACGGTTGCAAAATTCTGTTAATTTCCCAAAAATTCCCAGGTTTTACAGAAATCCCAGTTGGAAGAACCCCGGATTCGTGAGGGAATTCAACCAGGATTTCTGGACAACCAGGGAATTTGGGGAAAGTTAACAGACTTTTGCAACCCATGGATAATATTTGGTGATTTCTTTAAACATTGCTCTGCTATAAATCACCGGCCAAACCAATTCATATCCCGCAAAAGTTCTAAAAACAACAACATTGAATAAACACATATTTGTTAAAATAGACTATCAGTAATTAGTAATAAGCCAATGAAGACATCTGAATATTGTTGGCAGATCAATCGGAGAACTATAAATTTGTATATAGCAAAAAATATAAACATTTCTTTTCACAATTGTCATGGTACTGTATGTATGAAAGTGGTCTTATGAAAAGCCCCTCCAGCATTGCTATGCAGTGCAACACCCAATCACGGTCACATTACACAAGGATATTTATATGTTGCTGAGAAAGAGCACAGAACACCAATGGAAAAGGCCTACAAAACATCATGTCCATCAACTTAATAAATAACTTGCACGGTTCATTGCCATCAAAGGCTCTTGCAGGTTGATAACAAATAGTATCAAATTCGAAGTTCAAACCACTATAGCCATCGTATTAAAGAGTTAGTACTTGTGCTTGTCAAATGGATGAAAGTTTATGTAATGAAATAAGGGTTGAAAGATGTGCGCAAAATGACTTTGTAGCGATTATTCCAGCATCTCCTGCATTCTTAAAGGACCATTGTGTGTGATAGTGTTTCATTTTCGAATCAAAAAAGAACCATGGTGCTTGGCTGGTGCGTAAAACCTGCGAATTCAGACAAACAAAGAGGTGTAATGGGTTTGCACTCAAAAATCTGTCGCATAAAGCTTACTTCATTATTCAATGTTTAAAATATATATATTTTTACTGCATTTGTCAAAGAACACACACCAATACATTTAATCCGGTCCTATCAAACCAGGTCTAACAATAAACTGCTGAAAACAAAAAAAATCAGATTTTTGCAGGATGGAAAAACACTATATACTGTAGTGGCCTTTCTGTACAAGACACACTGATCTGGCTAATGAATTATGACCTTTAGAATAGCACTGGACAAGTTAAGCCAGCCCAGTTAACACCGCTGAATCCATGATGGTTTTGATAATATACAGTCGTAGCTGAATGTGTTCAATGGTCTACTTGTGGGTTCCAGACTAGATCCAGTGTAGAAGGCCACTTCATGGGGGGACAGATAGGCCACCACATGGGTGGTAATGGGGAATGGTAAGGGTAAGGGCTGACTGGGGCAGCTGTTCACTCTCTATAGGCCAGTCCCAGGGTGGGGGGCGGTGTGGGGGGAGGTCCCTTTGAAATAGTTCCTGTAGTTGTCTGGACTCTGACCTCTATCCGGGAGCAGGATGATGTTGCTTTTTCTCCGCAGGGTGGACTCCCTGCTGGAGGCGATGGAGAGGGTCTCGGAGGCGGCCTCGCTTCCTCCTCCTAGTCCCTCCACTGGGGTCACACGGATGGTGGTGATGCCTTGGTGGGGGTGGTGGTGGTGGTGGTAGTGAGGGTGGTGAACGTGTGGGTGACCGCCTCCTCCACCGCCACCGCCGCGCTCACTGCCGGTGTCGGTGCCCGTCTGGCTCCTCCTGCCATCGAAGGAGCCGTAGCCATCCTTGAGCGAGTCGCAGCTCTCCGTGTCGCGGTTGAGGTCGTTGAGCTCGAAGGCCTGGCGGATGCTACCACGCTGCTCCTGGGGCTTCCACCTCCAGGAGCCACTTCCGTCCGGAGGCTTGATCACAGGCTTGTTCTCTGGATGGGCCTCCACCCTCACGATCCCCTGGCCGGGCTCCTGGTCCATCAGGGCCTTGTACTGGATGGAGCCTGTGCAGCTGACCACGCTGCCGTCCTCGGAGCTCTTGGGGCTGCCGTGCTGGAGCAGACCCTGCTGCTTGGACATGGTGATGACCTGCATGATGCGTGGCTGGTTAGTTACACTGTTAGTCCTGCAGGGGGCGCCCTCCTTCAGCCACTTGGAGCGAACCGAGCCTCCCCCACCAGGAATCCCACCGCCACCATAGTTATCCTCCCTGTCGTCATCATCCTCGTCCTCCCTACTGGAGGTGCCGCTGTTGACGTGCTCCTGCGTCTCCTCTGGGATGTGGACCAGCTGGGAGGAACCTGGCCGGGACTGGATGGACACGCGGGCCCCCCCTGCCAGGCCGCTGCTGCCCCCGTTGTGGGGGAGGTGGTTGGACAGTGGCACGGTGCTGGCTGCCAGCTTCATGTACTGGGCGGGGATGTGTCCCTGAGCACGGAGCTCTGCCTCCAGGCCCATGGCGGACGGCTCAGAGCTGCACCTCAGCTCCATGGTCCTCTGAGGCGAGGAGGAGGAGGACGTTGAATGGTGGCGTCCCACCACCACCCCGCTGTCCATCACCTGAAGAGAGAGCTTGCGGTTCTCGTTCTTGCTCTTCCACTGAGACAGCAGCTGTTTGGAGCGCGTGGAGTCCATGGAGGAGTGGATGCTGGCATGGCGGCGAGGAACGCGGTGCTCCTCGGGTAGTGAACCACCATGTGACCTGGGTAACGTGCTACTGTTAAAGGTCACCAGACAGTCCTGTTTACCCATGGGACTCGGCGGGGTTATGCACTCCAAGTCGGCGCTGGCCCTCTTCAGATTATTCAGGGAGCTGGACTCGCGGCAGGAGGGCACCCGGGTCAGGATGGTCTCGGGGTGGGCCGCGGTGAGGCCGTCGGCGGTGCTCACGCTATTTAGGCTGTTCATGCTGTTGAGGCTGTTGGGCTGCAGGTGGCGACCTGCATTCTGGCTGACGTTGGGCACAGTGTTGCTCCTGGGGGGATCGTGGAGCGGGGGAGGCTGGGGTTGCTGTCTGGATGTGTCCTCACTGGGCTGGAAGTTACCCACTGCATACAGACCCTGAGAAGAGGAGAGACCATGACAGCATTCATTATTGGCTCAACTTATCTATAACCTATATCTACCTCTACCTACTGTATCTATCTACCTATAACTGTCTAAAATAAGTCTCTTTTGGGAAGACAGCATTCATTATAGGTTGAATGACCTATCCTGAACTACCTCTACCTATCTTTCTATATCTACCTATAACAAAATGATCTTAGGCGTCTCTAGACAGACATTAGTATAAAATTCCAGGATTCCATGACGTTTTTTCAAGCACTATTGAAGCACAGTGAATATACAGTATCTGACACAATAAGACATAAATAGCCTAACCAAGAGCCAAGAGCCAAGAGCCATTTGTTCAACAGGAGGACTGCAAGATTGTGACAGTGGATTTGTCTTGGTCATTGAGTCAGATAGAATGCAGCAGTCAAAACTAAACTGCGTTGCTGTTGGGGTAAATTACCAATAGCCACAATCATAGCCTCAAGCACCTCTGATTGAAGAATATTACATGTGAGAATATTGCATGGGTGTGTGTAGGCGGTGTGTCGTGTGTGTGTGGGATGTGCATGTGTGGTATTTATAACTTGCTATGATTCAGTAGTCAAAGATGAAAGTGGATTTTACATTGCTGAAATGGACAGTATCTTTCCCAATTGTAATCATGTTATGTATCTGCACATTAACCTAATTAAATGCACATTTAATTTGGTCACATATCCATTACCGTATTGCCTACTTACCATATAGCCTACAGTATTTAAATAATGTTCAAACATTGATACACTCATAAACTCATCAAAAAAAAAGAATGATGGTCGGGTTTGCGTTTATCGTCCAAAAAAAAGAGTGTTATACCGAGGCCTGTACTCTGGAGCGGGATCGATTTGGAGGTGGAGGGTCCGTCATGGTCTGGGGCGGTGTGTCACAGCATCGTCGGACGGAGCTTGTTGTCATTGCAGGCAATCTCAACGCTGTGCGTTACAGGGAAGACATCCTCCTCCCTCATGTGGTACCCTTCCTGCAGGCTCATCCTGACATTACCCTCCAGAATGACAATGCCACCAGCCATACTGCTCGTTCTGTGCGTGATTTCCTGCAAGACAGGAATGTCAGTGTTCTGCCATGGCCAGCGAAGAGCCCGGATCTCAATCCCATTGAGCACGTCTGCGACCTGGTGGATCGGAGGGTGAGGGCTAGGGCCATTCCCCCCCAGAAATGTCCGGGAACTTGCAGGTGCCTTGGTGGAAGAGTGGGGTAACATCTCACAGCAAGAACTGGCAAATCTGGTGCAGTCCATGAGGAGGAGATGCACTGCAGTACTTAATGCAGCTGGTGGCCACACCAGATACTGACTGTTACTTTGGATTTTGCCCCCCCCCTTTGTTCAGGGACACATTATTCAATTTCTGTTAGTCACATGTCTGTGGAACATGTTCAGTTTATGTCTCAGTTGTTGAATCTTGTTATGTTCATACAAATAGTTACACATGTTAAGTTTGCTGAAAACAAACGCAGTTGACAGTGAGAGGACGTTTCTTTTTTTTGCTGAGTTTATAATAGCATGAATCATATGGCTCAAAACTAGTGCATCCTCATTCATTCAGATAACTGAATATCTCTAACACCATATACAAAAGCGCAACAGGACTCAACAAACAAGATAGCGAAACATGTCACTATTCATTACATCCATCAATATACAGACAGACAATATTATATCACCTTATATCAGAGAATAATCAAATCAAATTAAATGAAATTTAGCAGATATTGCAGGTGTAGCAAAATGCTTGTGTTCCAAGCTCCGCCATTGCAGTAATATCTAACAATTCACAACAATACACACAAATGGAATTAAGAAATATATAATATTAGGACAAGCTATGTTGGAGTCCGGAGTATAAATACCTTATATATATAAATACCTTATATATATATATATATATTATATATATATATATATATATATATACTGTATTTATAATCTGGACTATATATATATACACACCACAGTGAATATTCAGACCCCTTGACTTTTTCCACATTTTGTTACTATCACGATCTTCGGAAAGGACAGACCAAGGCGCAGCGAGGCATCCAGTATACATCTTTTAATGAATGAACGTAACTGGGCAAAACAACAAAATGAACAAAGATCGCAACATAAACATAGACTGACACACACAAAGAAGCTATGCATAAACAATAACCCACAAACCCCTAGTGAAAACTACAAACATATATATGGTTCCCAATTAGAGACAACGACACACAGCTGCCTCTAATTGGGAACCATTACTCCAACATAGAAACACAACACCTAGAACAGAAAAAACCCTACACCAAAACAAAACAAAACACGCCAGCCTGTCTTCTCAGGCCTGGACGTGACAGTACCCCCCCACAAAGGCGCGGACTCTGACCGTGCCCAAAAGTCCATGGGGGTCTTCGGTGGGTCTTTTTGTCCCAGGTGGCGGCTCCGGTGCCGGCCGTGCTGACTTGATGTCCCGGGGCTCATGACGAGCACTGGAACTCTGGTGTGGGGAGCAGGAACCGGCTGTACTGGACTCCCGGAGCGCACTGGGACTCTGGTGCGAGGAGCAGGAACCGGCCGTACTGGGCTCACGATGCTCACTGGGACTCTGGTGCGAGGAGCAGGAACCGGCCGTATTGGGCTCACGATGCTCACTGGGACTCTGGTGCGAGGAGCAGGAGCCGGCCGTACTGGGCTCATGATGCGCACTGGCACTCTGGTGCGGGGAGCAGGAACGGGCCGTACTGGACTCATGACACGCACTGGGACTCTGGTGCGGGGAGCAGGAACGGGCCTTACTGGGCTCATGATGCGCACTGGGACTCTGGTGCGGGGAGCAGGAACGGGCCGTACTGGACTCATGACGCGCACTGGGACTCTGGTGTGGGGAGCAGGAACGGGCCTTACTGGGCTCATGACGCGCACTGGGACTCTGGTGCGGGGAGCAGGAATCCTGGAGCGTGGAGCAGGGACAGGACGTGCTGGGTCCACGACGGGCACAGGAATCCTGGAGCGTGGAGCAGGGACAGGACGTGCTGGGTCCACGACGGGCACAGGGATCCTGGAGCGTGGAGCAGGGACAGGACGTGCTGGGTCCACGACGGGCACAGGGATCCTGGAGCAGGGACAGGACGTGCTGGGTCCACGACGGGCACAGGGACAGGACGTGCTGGACTCTCTGAGCGCACAGGGGGCCTGGTGCGCGGAGCCGGAACAGGACGTGCTGGACTCTCTAAGCGCACATGTGGCCTGGTGCGAGGAGCCGGAACAGGACGTGCTGGACTCTCTAAGCGCACAGGGGGCCTGGTGCGCGGAGCCGGAACAGGACGTACTGGGCTGTGGATGCGAACCAGAGACCCCACACGCAGAACCAGTGCAGGATATCTCGGTCCCAGAAGGTGTACTGGAGACCTAGCGCGCAGAGCCGGCACCACTCTACCAGGTAGCACACTCACCCTCCCCTGGCAGATTAGTGGAGCTGGAATCTCACGCACCAGGCTCTGGACACGCACCGAAGACACTGCATGCAGAACCGGTGCAGGATATCCTGGTTCAAGGAGGCGCACTGGAGACCAGGAGCGCTGAGCCGGCACCACTCTTCCAGGCTGCACACTCACCCTCCCTTGACTGATGAGTGGCGCTGGAATCTCTCTCACCGGGCTGTGAACGCGCACTGGAGACACCGTGCGCAAAACTGCATAGCACGGCGTCTTACCAGTGCGACGCTCCCTCCGACGCTCCCTCCAGAGAGCACGAGGAGTTGGCTCAGGAGTCCATCCTGAACCTGCCAAACTCCTCGTGTGACCCCCCAAAAAAGTTTTTTGGGGCTGCTTTTCGGGCTTCCTAGCCAGGCGAGTCCCAACAAACTTCTCTCTCTCTGGATTCCATGCTCCGTAATATTCCTCACACCTGCTCCGCTCAGTCCCCGCTACTTTTTCCTCCCTGGGGTGACGATGCTCCGCCGTCTTCTCCTAAGGTCCCTTACCAGCCAAAATCTCATCCCATGACCAGGACCCCTTTCCATCCAAAATCTCCTCCCAAGTCCAGAACTCCCGGGTCTCTCGCTGCTTGGTCTTTTTATGGTGGGTTATTCTATCACAATCTTCGGAAAGGACAGACCAAGGCGCAGCGAGGCATCCAGTATACATATTTTAATGAATGAACGTAACTGGGCAAAACAACAAAATGAACAAAGATCGCAACATAAACATAGACTGACACACACAAAGAAGCTATGCATAAACAATAACCCACAAATCCCTAGTGAAAACTACAAACATATATATGGTTCCCAATTAGAGACAACGACACACAGCTGCCTCTAATTGGGAACCATTACCTCAACATAGAAACACAACACCTAGAACAGAAAAAACCCTACACCAAAACAAAACAAAACAAAACACGCCAGCCTGTCTTCTCAGGCCTGGACGTGACAGTTACGTTACAGCCTTATTCTAAAATGTATTTAAATAAAGAAGAATCCCATCAATCTACACACAATACCCCATAATTACAAAGCGAAAATTGTTTTTTAGAAATGTTTGAAAATGTATTAAGAATAAAAAACTGAAAAACCTTACTTACATAAGTATTCAGACCCTTTGCTATGAGACTCGAAATTGAGCTCAGGTGCATCCTGTTTCCATTGATCATCCTTGAGATGTTTCTACAACTTGATTGGAGTTGAACCTGTGGTAAATTCAATTTATTGGACATGATTTGGAAAGGCACACACCTGTCTATATAAGGTCCCACAGTTGTCAGAGCAAAAACCAAGCCATGAGGTCGAAGAATTGTCCGTAGAGCTCCGAGACAGGATTGTGTCGAGGGTACCAAAGAAATTCTGCAGCATTGAAGGTCCCCAAGAACACAGTGGCCTCCATCATTCTTAAATGGAAGACGTTTGGAACCACCAAGACTCATCCTAGAGCTGTCCGCCTGGACTTACTGAGCAATTGGGGGAGAAGGACCTTGGTCAGGGAAGGGATTAAGAACCTGATGGTCCCTCTGCCAGAGTTCCAGAGTTCCTCTGTGGAGATGGGTGAACCTTCCAGAAGGACAACCATCTCTGCAGCACTCCACCAATCAGGTCTTTATGGTATTGTGGCCAGACGAAAGCCACTCCTCAGTAAAAGGCACATGACAGCCCGCTTGGAGTTTGACAAAAGGCACCTAAAGGACTCTGAGACCAACGCGAAACAAGATTCTCTGGTCTGATGAAACCAAGATTGAATTCTTTGGCCTGAATGCCAAGAATCACGTCTAGAGGAAACCTGAAACCATCCCTTTGTTGAAGCATGGTGGTGGCAGCATCATGCTGTGGGGAGATATTTCAGCTGCAAGGACTGGGAGACTAGTCAGGATCAAGGGAAAGATGAAAAGAGCAAAGTACAGAGAGATCCTTGATGAACACCTGCTCCAGAGCGCTCAGGACCTCAGACTGGGGCGAAGGTTCACCTTCCAACAGGACAACAACCCTAAGCACACAGCCAAGACAACGCAGGAGTGGCTTTGGTACAAGTCTCTGAATGTCCTTGAGTGGCCCAGCCACAGCCCGGTCTTGAACCTGATCGAACATCTCTGGAGCGACCTGAAATAGCTGTGCAGCGACACTCCCAATCCAACCCGACAGAGCTTAAGAGGATCTGCAGAGAAGAATGGGAGAAACTCCCCAAACACAGGTGTGCAAAGCTTGTAGCGTCATAAGGAAAAATACTTGAGGCTGTAATTGCTGCCAAAGGTGCTTCAACAAAGCACTGAGTAAAGGGTCGGAATACTGATGTAAATGTAAATGTGAAAAACTTGTTTTTGCTTTGTCTTCATGGGGTATTGTGTGTAGATTGATGAGGGAAAAAACTATTTAATTAATTTTAGAATAAGGCTGTAACGTAACAAAACGTGGAAAAAGTCAAGGGGTCTGAATATTTTCTGAATGCACTGTATATATATATATATATACATATATGATAGGATGTATAGAAATCATGGACAGTATGTGGATAGAATATTTAGTACAGTGGGGAAAAAAAGTATTTAGTCAGCCACCAATTGTGCAAGTTCTCTCACTTAAAAAGATGAGAGAGGCCTGTAAAAAAAATCCAGAAAATCACATTGTAGGATTTTTAATGAATTTATTTGCAAATTATGGTGGAAAATAAGTATTTGGTCACATACACACAAGCAAGATTTCTGGCTCTCACAGACCTGTAACTTCTTCTTTAAGAGGCTCCTCTGTCCTCCACTCATTACCTGTATTAATGGCACCTGTTTGAACTTGTTATCAGTATAAAAGACACCTGTCCACAACCTCAAACAGTCACACTCCAAACTCCACTATGGCCAAGACCAAAGAGCTGTCAAAGGACACCAGAAACAAAATTGTAGACCTGCACCAGGTTGGGAAGACTGAATCTGCAATAGGTAAGCAGCTTGGTTTGAAGAAATCAACTGTGGGAGCAATTATTAGGAAATGGAAGACATACAAGACCACTGATAATCTTCCTCGATCTGGGGCTCCACGCAAGATCTCACCCCGTGGGGTCAAAATGATCACAAGAACGGTGAGCAAAAATCCCAGAACCACACGGGGACCTAGTGAATGACCTGCAGAGAGCTGGGACCAAAGTAACAAAGCCTACCATCAGTAACACACTACGCCGCCAGGGACTCAAATCCTGCAGTGCCAGGCGTGTCCCCCTGCTTAAGCCAGTACATGTTCAGGCCCGTCTAAAGTTTGCTAGAGAGCATTTGGATGATCCAGATGAGGATTGGGAGAATGTCAGATGAAACCAAAATAGAACTTTTTGGTAAAAACTCAACTCGTCGTGTTTGGAGGACAAAGAATGCTGAGTTGCATCCAAAGAACACCATACCTACTGTGAAGCATGGGGGTGGAAACATCATGCTTTGGGGCTGTTTTTCTGCAAAGGGACCAGGACGACTGATCCGTGTAAAGGAAAGAATGAATGGGGCCACGTATCGTGAGATTTTGAGTGAAAACCTCCTTCCATCAGCAAGGGCATTGAAGATGAAACGTGGCTGGGTCTTTCAGCATGACAATGATCCCAAACACACCGCCCGGGCAACGAAGGAGTGGCTTCGTAAGAAGCATTTCAAGGTCCTGGAGTGGCCTAGCCAGTCTCCAGATCTCAACCCCATAGAAAATCTTTGAAAGTCCGTGTTGCCCAGCGACAGCCCCAAAACATCACTGCTCTAGAGGAGATCTGCATGGAGGAATGGGCCAAAATACCAGCAACAGTGTGTGAAAACCTTGTGAAGACTTACAGAAAACGTTTGACCTCTGTCATTGCCAACAAAGGGTATATAACAAAGTATTGAGATAAACTTTTGTTATTGACCAAATACTTATTTTCCACCATAATTTGCAAATAAATTCATAAAAAATCCTACAATGTGATTTTCTGGATTTTTTTTCCTCATTTCGTCTGTCATAGTTGAAGTGTACCTATGATGAAAATTACAGGCCTCTCTCATCTTTTTAAGTGAGAGAACTTGCACAATTGGTGGCTGACTAAATACTTTTTTCCCCACTGTATATCTGTAGAATACATAGGATAGAATAGTATATATACAGCAATAGTTGAATAGAATGGCCTTGACTAGAATACAGTATATACATATGAAATGAGTTAAACAGTATGTAAACATTATTAAAGTGACCAGTGTTCCATGTCTATGTACATAGGGCAGCAGTCTCTAAGGTGCCTGGTAGAGTGACCGGGTGGTAGTCAGCTAGTGACAGTGACTATGTTCAGGTCAGAGTACTGGGTGGAAGCCAGCTAGCGATGACTATTTAACAGTATGATGGCCTTGAGATATAAGCTGTTTTTCAGTCTCTCTGTCCCAACATTGATGCACCTGTACTGACCTCGCCTTCTGGATGATAGCGGGGTGAACAGGCTGGGCATCGGGTGGTTGATGTCCTTGATTATCTTTTTGGCCTTCCTGTGACATCGGGTGCTGTAGATGTCCTGGAGGGCAGGTAGTTTGCCCCCGGTGATGCGTTGGGAAGACCGTACCACCCTCTGGAGAGCCCAGCGTTTTCGGGCGGTGCAGCTGCCTACCAGGCGGTGATTCAGCCCGACAGGATGTTCTCAATGGTGCATCTGTAGAAGTTTGTGAGGGTCTTAGGGGACAAGTAGAATTTCTTCAGCCTCCTGAGGTTGAAGAGCCGTTGTTGTGCCTTCTTCACCACACTGTCTTTGTGGCTGGACCATTTCAGACTGTCAGTGAAGTGTACACAGAGGATCTTGAAGCTTTTCACCTACTGCACTGTGGCCCCGTGGATGTAGATAGGGGCGTGCTCCCTCTGCTGTCTCCTGGAGTCCACGATCAGCTCCTTCGTTTGAATGGTTTCAATAAGATTAATCTTTAGATTAGTGCTCTCCAATCCTGGTCCTAGTGACCTACTGGGTATGCAGGCTTTTGTTCTATCCCGGTACTAACATACCTAATTCAATTAATCAATTTGACCTGTTATTTCATTGACTACAGTAGATGAATCTGCCAGGTATGTTACAACATGGACTAGAACAAAAACCTGCACCTCCTGTCAGTCTCCAGGACCAGGACTGAAGAGACTAGGGATGTGTCCGAAATGGCACCATATCCCCTATATAGTGCACTTCTTTTGACCAGAGAACATAGTACCCTTTATAGGGGATACGGTGCTACTGACAGAGCAGCCTACATCTACAGTAGTAGAGTGTATCACCAGGTAGTGTCCATGGACCAAGACCTAGAAGATCAGTGATCTAATAGAGATATACTAGATTTACTTGAGATGTACTGCAGATGCTGTACCTTAATTTGATCCAGTTTCTCACAAAATGAAAATAATCCTGTAGATTATAAATGGATTATAATTAATGTAATTTTTTTTTGGGGGGGGTTGATAAAATGTTTGTTAGGGCTAATCAAGTCTGACATTTTTAAGGGGAAATTCCAAGCCTTTTTAAACCTCAAATGGACTACAAATTTGCATTTCCTGCTGTGCAGGTAAATTCCAAATTAAGATATGACATCTGTAGCTCTACTAGAGATCTACTAGAGCATCTCACCAGGTAGACGGCGATCCCTCCTCCGATGAGGAAGCCACAGTAGACGTCGATGGCGTGGTTCTTGAACTGGATGATGCGGGTCAGCCCACAGATGATGCCACCCATGATGAAGGAAAAGACCAACAAGGGCTTCAGCAGCTTGGAGGATTCTGTCAACGTAGCGTTGAAGTACATCTGGAGAAGAGAGGAGCGATATATACAAAAGTATGTGGACACCCCTTCAAATGAGTGGATTCGGCTATTTCAGCCACACCCATTGCTGACAGGTGTATAAAAGCGAGCACACCGCCATGCAATCTCCATAGACAAACATTGGCAGTAGAATGGTCTTACTGAAGAGCTCAGTGACTTTCAACGTGACACCGTCATAGGATGCTACCTTTCCAGCAAGTCAGTTTCTCAAATTTCTGCCCTGCTAATGCTGTCCCTGTCAACTCTAAGTGCTGTGAAGTGAAAACGTCTAGGAGCAACATCGGCTCAGCCGGAGAATGCTCCCTGCCTCAATGCATAGTGCCAACTGTAAAGTTTGGTGGAGGAGGAACAATGGTCTTGAGCTATTTTCCATTGATCGGGCTAGGCCCCTTAATTCAAGCGAAAGGAAATCTTAACGCTACAGCATACAATTACATTCTAGACAATTCTGTGCTTCCAACTTTGTGGCAACAGTTTGGGGAAGGTGCTTTGCTGTTTCAGCATGACAATGCGCAAAGAGAGGTCCATATAGAAATGGTTTGTTGAGATTGGTGTACAATAACTTGACTGGCCTCTACAGAGCCCTGACCCCATCGAACACCTTTGGGATGAATTGGAACGCCGACTGCGAGCCAGGTCTAATCGGCCAACATCAGTGCCCGATCTCACTAATGGTCTTGTGGCTGAATGGAAACAAGTCCCCGCAGCAGTGTTCCAACATCTAGTGGAAAGCCTTCATAGAAGCATGGAGGCTGTTATAGCAGCAAAAGGGGGACCAACTCCATATTAATGGCCATGATTTTGGAATGAGACGAGCAGGTGTCCACATACTTTTGGTCATGTTGTGTACATCACAGAAGAATTTATATATAACAAATATAACAAAACCGTTTGACATAAACACCAGATTTCCTGCGTTTTATTACTTTTATAATGTTGATTAATTATGAAATTACGAAAAATATTAATAACATTCCACCCATGAGGCCTCTAGAGGGTGATATGGTCATTTGACTGCAGGAAATACAGTAATAATCATCGTAGAGCAGCATCCAGTGCACTTGGATGAGAACCAGTTATACCAGATTGCTGTGAGGCAGTAGACAGAGGAGATATGTGTGTGTGTGTGTTTCTGTGTGTGTATGCGTGTGTACGCCTACAGTGTGTGTGCATGTGTGTTTGTAGCTGGATTACTTACAGAGATATAGACAGCAGCGAAGGCGGCCAGAGTAGCATGCTGCGAGGGAAAGGACTTCCTAGAACGACACGGTAGGGAGACAGTCATTTTAATCTTCTGCTTGAGAGATAGTGAGACAGACTCTAAAAGGAAATCCACCGTAAAGGGTACAACCCATGATCGCATTGCCACAGCAGTGAGTTGGTTTTATTTGCCCCTCAAATCACTGACCATATTATGAGTAGTTTGAGCACATAAGCATAGCAGGCTTTTGTTATAAACCAAGCCTGAGCTAGCTTGCCAGCAAGGAATAATGTCAACAAATAGCCCTTTATTTACTTTAATAATAAAATGGCTGCCAATCTGATTTCAGGGCTGTGCTGTAGCCACCATTTGTCTATGGTCCAGACACACTTGTCTACTAGAGTTTTCCAAACCCTACATCATTTGTACAATACAAAAACAGCACCCTTAAAGGACTTAAAAGCAAGTTTTGTCTGACAACTGAGGGACTTTCTAACATTGATGACGTAGTTAGGGCAAATGTTCACAGGCCAACTTCCCTTCATGAGAGGCTGGACAGAAAAGAAGACACACAGTATACATTCCGCATATTGATGAGTAAACAGGAAGTGACAGCCGTGGTAAGATCCGAAAAATTATAGCTGTGAAACGCTCGGCTGCCTGGGCTGTGTGTGGGTGCAGGCAGGTCTGCCACAACATTCCCTGTTTCGTAAGTGCACGGGGGATGAACTGAGTGTGTTTTCCTCACTCTCTTCTCATTGCGGTACCAGCAGACCGTAGCTAGGACTGCTACATTGTTCAGTGAGTCAGACACAGTATTCATTAGGTTAAGCCAGTGACTTGGTAGAGAGTGGAGATATTAAGTGCCTTTAACAAACTATTGTCTCTGAGACTGGTGGTGAGTCACTCCTGAGGTAGAGGCTACTATGGGTGTTTTTCCGCAAGCTAGCTGTGTTATTAACATTACGCTGTTATTAACATTGCTAATAAGCATTTTGTAACATCCCACTGGGCAAAAACTGGTTTAATCAATGTTGTTTCCACGTCATCCCACATACTTTAGTATTCACTTTAGTTTTTTTTTTTGCAGACTGAAGTCTACTATATTTACTGTAGTATACTGTAGTATTACAGTTTACTATAGTATAAATACTGTAATTAATGAAATTGTAGTATATACTATAGAAATTACTGTAGTGTTTTTGCACACTGTAGTGTACTGTAATATTTACTCTAGTGTTTTGCGGACTATAGAATACTGTAGTATTTATTGTTGTGTTTTTGAGGACTGTAGTACAGTATACTGTGCTATTTACATTAATGTTTTGGGGGACATTACTGTAGTATTTACTAAGTGTTTTTGTTTTATAATCTTTGGCATAGAAGTGTGGGGGGGAGCTTTCTCCTTGAGGAAACCTACTGAAGAAATACTTAAAGGGCAAATCTTCCATAAGCAGTAGGTCTGAATGGATAGTTCATAGCTTATGCTCTTTTCTATAACCTGTAGGGAACACATTATATTGTCTATACTTGGCATGCAGGTTTCTCATCTACGGGTGGCACAAATTGGGATATGGGGGGAGGGGAATGAGTAGGGTATATGCAAATTAAATACTGCAGTATTTACTATAGTCTTTTAGTGTTTTTGCAGACAGTAGTGTTTTTGCAGATATTTTATTTTGTGGATAATACTGTAGTGTTTAGTATAGTATTTTACAGTACAATACAAAATTATATAATAAGTACTACACATGATCGAGGGATACTACAGTGTGTAGTAAAGTATCCTACAGTATACTACAGTTTCTGTATACTACTACAAGGGCCGCACAGATTTTTATTTGGGCTGATTTGTTCATCAAAAGCAATTTGCGTGCCAGAAAAAGGTAAGTTATTTTAAAATATACAGGTCCATTATAATTTCAACATACTTTTTGTCAAGTTTTAGCCATTCAAGAGTGGCCTGGAGTGTTTTTTTAATATCCCAAAATATAGGGGGTGGCAAAATTATATCCCCCCACCCTTCAAATAAAAATAGTCATACTTCCCGCGGGCCGTATTTTGCCACCCCTGGTCTAGGTGCAACTTCACCCTGCACCTGTTTCCACAGACACAGTGAAGATTATTCATAAATGCTTACTGCCATGGTCAACCACATGTTCTACCAACCGTCTAGTTTCTCCTGAGGGTGATGGTGCATGCATCATTCAAATCTCTTTGCATCTTTTAAATACATTTTCAGAACAGTCTGGTTTACTGGGCCCAGGGTCTCAGGGTAGGAATTCTGATCTAGGTTCAGATCTCCCCTGTCCATGTAATCTTATTTATTATTATTTATTATTACTTATTTATTAACGCAAAAATTATCCTAGATCAGCACTCTGACCTGCCAGCGTTGATGACGGCTGGGTCTGCTCCATCAGAACAGATGTCCTCTATGATGAAGGAGCTGCCGTCACAGGTCATGTTGAGCGTGGTGTAGTTGGGTTTACACACCGTCAGGAAGTAGGAGGCGTGGTAACCCGTCGACAGCTGGATGATGTCAGTGATGAGAGCCGTGATGCATAAGCCAAATACATGGACCCCTGGTAGAGAGAGATGGGAGGAAGAGGGGAGAGGGAGAGACAACACGTAAAGGTGGGGACAGAAAGAGGTAGAGCAAGGGAGATATTACTCAGCTAATCACCAAAAGACAAGACAAAACACTATACAAAACATGTGGCTGTTCACTACACAGCTAGGTCCCACAGAGTGTATGTTTTGTGAAGTGAGATACACCAAATGTTTTTCAAAATGTCATGAATGAGAAAATACTAAAACTTACCAACAAACCGAACAGCTCGCCGTATATACGAGTTGAAATTGCAGCCGGCTGCGTTGATATTGGCCTCTGTTTTGACCCCACTCTTTTTCCTGGACAGACAGCAATACAGGATACCTTCTCCTATCATTATCTATGGAGATTTGACAGAAAGGACAGACAGGGTGAGGGTTTAATTCCTGTATGTTGAATAATTGGCCCAAATAATTTATTAATAGGAGTGCAATTCCATTCCTGAAGTGACTGGAATTTAAATGGCAAGGACACTAACTGACAGATAAGTTATTCATAATCTCTGTTATGAGTTGTCTGTGGATAGCAGCAGCTGTTAGGGAAGGAGAGATAGCTAAAGTCAATGCAGGGCTGCTCCAACACCTAAGCCTTCTGCTTGTGAATCAGCTAAAACAACTACAGTATGTGTCTATGAGGCAGCTACACTGACAGCCTGACAATGAGGCAGCTACACTGACAGCCTGACATTGAGGCAGCTACACTGACAGCCTGACATTGAGGCAGCTACGCTAACTGTCTGCCTGTGGAGCTGCTACACAAACTGTCTGCCTGTGGGGCAGCTACGCTAACTGTCGGCATGTGGGGCAGCTACACTAACTGTCTGCCTGTGGGGCAGCTACGCTAAATGTCTGCCTGTGGGGCAGCTACGCTAAATGTCTGCCTGTGGGGCAGCTACACTAACTGTCTGCATGTGGGGCAGCTACACTAACTGTGCATGTGTGGCAGCTAAAATAACTCTGCCTGTGGGGCAGCTACGCTAACTGTGCATGTGTGGCAGCTAAAATAACTGTCTGCCTGTGGGGCAGCTACGCCAACTGTATGCCTGTGGGGCAGCTACACTAACTGTCTGCCTGTGGGGCAGCTACACTAACTGTCTGCCTGCGGGGCAGCTACACTAACTGTCTGCCTGTGTGGCAGCTAAACTAACTGTCTGCCTATGGGGCAAATACACTAACTGTCTGCCTGTGGGGCAGCTACACTAACTGTCTGACTGTGGGGCAGCTACACTAACTGTCTGCCTGTGGGGCAAATACACGAACTGTCTGACTGTGGGGCAGCTACACTAACTGTCTGCCTGTGGGGCAGCTACACTAACTGTCTGCCTGTGGGGCAAATACACTAACTGTCTGACTGTGGGGCAGCTACGCTAAATGTCTGCCTGTGGGGCAGCTACACTAACTGTCTGCCTGTGGGGCAGCTACGTTAAATGTCTGCCTGTGGGGCAGCTATGCTAACTGTCTGCCTGTGGGGCAACCACACTAACTGTCTGCCTGTGGGGCAACTACACTAACTGTCTGCCTGTGGGGCAACTACACTAACTGTATGCCTGTGGGGCAGCTACGTTAAATGTCTGCCTGTGGGGCAGCTACACTAAGTGTCTGCCTGTGGGGCAGCTATGCTAACTGTCTGCCTGTGGGGCAACCACACTAACTGTCTGCCTGTGGGGCAACTACACTAACTGTATGCCTGTGGGGCAGCTACGTTAAATGTCTGCCTGTGGGGCAGCTATGCTAACTGTCTGCCTGTGGGGCAACCACACTAACTCTCTGCCTGTGGGGCAGCTACACTAACTGTCTGCCTGTGGGGCGGCTACACTAACTGTCTGCCTGTGGGGAAGCTACACTATCTATACTAAAGATGTATGACCTTGTGACCTATTTCTTCTCAACAAAAGGAATTAGTGTCGCGACTTCTGCCGAAGTCGGTCCCGCTCCTTGTTCGGGCGGCGTTTGGCTGTCGACGTCACCGGTCTTCTAGCCATCGCCGATCCACTTTTCATTTTCCATTTGTTTTGTCTTTGTTTTCCACACACCTGGTTTTCATTCCCAAATTACTTGTTCATGTATTTAACCCTCTGGTTCCCCCATGTTTGTGTGCGTGATTGTTATTTGTTATTTGTTGGTAATTTTCGTACTGGTATTTTCGCCCATCGTAATTGTATTACCGTTATTTTGGACACGGCTGTATATTGTATACTTTGTGCTTTCGGAGTAAACTACGTTGTTCACTCATCTCTGCACTCCTGCGCCTGACTTTATGCACCAGCTACACACACCGACCTGACAATTAGACTACAAGTCGCAGCTAAATATCTGAACCGTATCCAAGTTGCCTGTGAAGCCAGTGTCATAGTGTGATAACGTCGTCATAGCTAAAGTCAAAGAAAGCAACATAGAGAAACCAAGTGTAATCTGTGTGTTTTGACCAAACATCGAAACCAAGTCATTCAAGCATAAACAAAAACAAGAAAACCCTTCAGTGGGAAGCTGTTTTATAAGTCATAAAATCTGTCTGTCTGTCTTTCTGTCTGTCCCTCTGTCTGTGTTGATGTTCTGACAGTGGCCCTAGGTGGGCGGCAGTCCAATCGAAGCGCCAGCCAAACTGTACGGTCCTGAGAGACAAGGCATGATACTGCAAGAAGCACCACACCGCAGGTTGCCTAGGTGATAACAGTCGAAAGAGAGAAAGAGGATGTGTCGCCGAGCGAGACGCTGTCAGAGGAATTTTTGCTGAGCAGTATTGAGAGAGAGCAGCAGCAGAGTGATGCTAAGAATTGTACAAATATACCATGTCAAATTAATGGATAATTGTATGAATATAACACGTCAAATTAATGGAGAATTGTTTGAATATAACACGTCAAATTAATGGAGAATTATATGAATATAACACGTCAAACTAATGGAGAATTATATTAAAATAACATGTCAAATTAATGGAGAATTGTATGAGTATAACACGTCAAATTAATGGAGATTTGGGGTGATCATCAACCAGCAAAATCAGGACATTATGTTTTAGGCCAACACTTTTCATTAAAGTCCATGGGAGACGGTCTCGCAGACACCTTCAGATTTGCTGTTTTCTGACATTACTAGTGTATGCAATACAGAAGACACCATAGGCAGAACAACATAGAGATGTTATCTTTATAGAAGATACTATTACAAAACACTTTACCCCTACACCCAAGAGCAGAACACTTCTGGAAGAGTGAGATATTAAATATTAAAACAATGAAAACCTATTCTTAACTAGACCCTAAAAGTGGAACCACTCTACAGGAAAAAACCCTAGGAAGTATACACTTCCCTCAGAAGTGATCCTATAGTCTATGAGTGAATTCATCTGCATGAGTAAACACATCTGAGCATACCATTGGGAGAAAACCCTTCTGATAAATCCAGGTAAATGAGAATGCTAAGTTATTAAATGTAATACTTTTTTGGAATGAACCCCGGACATTGTAAGCAAACCCTTAGGAGTGAACTCTCATTCAGCATGAATACACCATAAGATGTGAGCACTGATATGTGGATAAACCCTTTGGAAGGAACACACTGAGTTTAAGTGCATGCTGGCCGTGAGTAACCCTTAGAAGTGAAACATGAAGAGTGAATTTTGCTGGTACACTAAATATAGAACCCTTAGAGGGGGACTATCCACACTTACAGTGAGTAAACCAGGACTGAGTGAGTTTGCTAGCAAACAGGCCCTAAAGCCATAGACGTGATCCCTTGGTAGTGCAATTAGGGGCCCATGAGAGTAAGAGCAAACTGATGCTACTAGCATGTTCCCAGATCTGACAGTAGTCTTTCCAACTCCTATGGCCATTGTTTGGCATGGCAATGAACATAAGACTAGGACATGTCAAGACAGCACAAACAGATCTGGAACCAGGTTTTGATGCTACATGCTTCAGGCAGCCAATAGGGCACTAGGGAATATGGTGGAAATTACAAGATTATGTTATTATGTTGTTATTGCATAAAATGGTTGTTTTATGCAATTTAATAATGGGTTGTTAGAACGCTCATCTGTGTGTGTTCTACTGAGGATGGGCCTCTGGAAGATTTACGATGTCTTTGGGTGATACTGCATTCCAGAGCATGAGTTAATGTTTCTATTCTTTAAGGTACCAGGGATAGATGAATCCAGGGCCAAACCCTGGTTCCTACACAATGAGATACAAATCTTAACCTTGTGACCCATTCCATACATCTGTTTCGAAACACTGGAATTTGAGATGTATTCTACACTTCCATTAGGCTGATAGAAATCCTAATTATTTTGAATGATTTGCCGACCAGCTCCATTACTGCAGTAATTAAATAATAAAGCTTGATTGTTTAGAAGAAATCTAAAAGTCTCTCCTTTTGATTACAATAATTCCACCACAGGAATGAGGTTTGTGGTTACACTGACCGTGGCTGCAGGTCCAGCGAAGGCCAGACTGAAAAGAATGAGGAAGGGGATGGCCTCCTGCCCGGGCTCGATGTAGGGCATGCTCAGACTTCGGTCATTGCAGCTGTAACCCGACCTCACCGGTTTGAACACATCTGTCAGCTCCAGAAAATACAGACTGACCACAGAAGAGGCCAGGATGGGAAGCTGGAGGAAGAGAGATGGGAGAGAGAGAGAGAGAGAGAGAGAGAGAGAGAGAGAGAGAGAGAGAGAGAGAGAGAGAGAGAGAGAGAGAGAGAGCAAGAGAGAGCAAGAGAGAGAGAGAGAGAGAGAGAGAGAGAGAGAGAGAGAGAGAGAGAGCAAAAGAGAGAGGGGGGTTATAGTGGTAGGGAAGACAGAGAGATGAGGATGAGGGGATAGATAGTGGAAGACAGAAAAATAAAGATAGGGAGAGAGATATATAAAGCAGAGGAGGGTGATAGAGATATTTGAGACAGAAAGAGAGTGAGAGATGAGAGACAAAGCGGGGGAAAGGTTAGAAGCTGTTTAAGAACATATGGCAAGCAGCAGACCAAAAGCAGACTAACATTAGAGCGCTGTCAGATAAGCCATCCAAAAGACAACCCACTATTCTTCAAAATGACATCCTTCCTGAGTAATCCTCATCCTTCCTGAGTAATCCTTATCTTGACCTGATTAATCCTAATCTTTACAGAATGATACTTATTCTTCCTGAGTAATCCTCATCCTTCCTAAATAATCCTCATCCTTCCTCAGTAATCCTCATTCTTCCTCAGTAATCCTCCTCCTTCCTGAGTGATCCTCATCCTTCCTGCGTAATCCTCACCCTTCCTGCGTAATCCTCACCCTTCCTCAGTAAATCTCATCCTTCCTGAGTGATCCTCATCCTTCCTGAGTAATCCTCATTCTTCCTGAGTAATCCTCATTCTTCCTGAGTAATCCTCATCCTTCCTGAGTGATCATCATCTTTCCTGAGTGATCCTCATCCTTCCTGAGTAATCTTCATCCTTCCTGAGTGATCCTCATCCTTCCTGAGTAATCCTCATCCTTCCTGAGTGCTGAGGACTTTTAAACTATAATTCTCTTTCCAGACAGGGCCACAAAGGATCAGAAAATGCTTCCATTCAGTGACTTAATAACTTGAACTCCAATTTAATTTGGCAAACTAAAAAACATAAAGGATACAATAGTAATAAGTAGTTCTCTATTATACACTATTGTGATAAGAGTGATTTGACCCCAATTCTATTTGTAATGGCAGAATGGAAGTCTCTATATAAAAGCTTTACCCCTAGCACTTGTTGATGACCAACTGAGTTACGTTATGTTTGTACTCTTATATTTTCTTATTTTCTTATTGTTGTTTCATTGTCGAGAAGGAACCTGCAAGTAAGCATTTCATTGGACGGTGTATGCCATGTGTATCCCATACATACAACTAATACAACTTGAAACTTGAAACTGTTACCCAAGCACAAAAACACTGTGTATCGCAGAACATGAACTGAACATAGAGAACATACAATGAGTGGCTTATGAAAGCACAGTGGTTACACAGGGTGGATTTTCCATTCATTCTCCATTTATAGTTCTCTCTACCTCAGCAAAGCAAAGCAATTATCTGAGTGCTCTGTGAGAACTGAATGTCTACAGAAATCACACAGGCAGTTTCCATATGCCTGTTGCCAATGGAGATTACAAATGATTACAACAGCAACAGAACGAGATAGCATACGATCTGTTGAGGATCAGTATGGGCAAGCGATCAAAAACAATGGAAATGTAACATTTGAAGGGAAATGTTGTCTTGATACAGCTGACCAAAGGCATCTTCAGGAGCTCCATTTACAGATCTTACATGAGTGAGATCAATGTTCTCTGTTGGAGACGGGGGTTACAGTAGGTGGAACTCTTTAAAGTGAATGTACACAAATGGGACTTTCTCGCACCAGGTCACAAGGTAAGGAAAAACTCCTGGCCCTACACAACTCCTCCCTCTTCCCTCTTGATGCTTTATCCACCATGCACTGAATGATGGAGACTAAGGGCTCAATTAAATCAGATCGCTTTAGCCGATATCCACATGTAGAGCTGTCAAATCCACAAGGGGCTCCCGGAATAATGCCTAAAGCGGACATTGCCATTAGCTGCATGGAGTCGTATTAAGAGAAATCCCATGCAGCCTTGTTTACAATTTCGAAACACTGGAATTTGAGATGTATTCTACACTTCCATTAGGCTGATAGAAATCCTAATTATTTTGTTGAATGATTTGAGCTTCGTTATTAGGGCTCCCGAGTGGCGTACCGGTCTAAGGCACTGCATCTCAGTGCAAGAGGCATCACTACAGTCCCTGGTTTGAATACAGGCTGTGTCACATCCCGCCATGATTGGGAGTCCCATAGGGCAGCGCACAAATTGTCCCAGCATCGTCTGGGTTTGGCCGGGGTAGGTCGTCATTGTAAATAAGAATTTGTTCTTAACTGACTTGCCTAGTTAAATAAAGGTTAAATAAATAAATATATTTATATATAGCCTACACTTTCTCGTTCTGAACTTGTAACACGAATGGGACGGGTGTAGCTTCGTGACAAGCAGCTGCTCACCGATGTGACAGCTCCAACGCAATTACACCTCTGACACCGCCAAAACATCAGCTATGCAGGTGTCGGCTATTGCCCGTTAACGTTTGATCTGATAGAATCACTAGTTCTAAATTAGACTAATTCAGGTAATTTAAGACTCCAACCCCAAGGAATTTAGAGCCAACCCAGTGTGGGTCAATGGGTTATTTCTTAATGCAATTTCAACCTGCTAATATACCAGTGCTATAAACAATAAGGTCTTGCTTAAAATTATACTGGCATTAACAAAATAATGAATAAGATCATCATGATTGATATGATACTACAATAACTGGTTCAACTAACCACCACAACAACTGACAGGGCTACTATGTACTGCTACTATACTACTACTACTACTACTATACTACTACTACTACAACTACTACTACTAACTACTATTAATACTATACTACTACAACTACTATACTACTACTAATACTACTACCATCAATACTAATAATGCTACTACTATACTACTGCTGCTACTACTACTACTACTACTACTACTATACTATACTACTGATACTACTATACTATTACTTCTACTACTACTACTATTACTGCCACCACTATACTACTACTACTACTACTACTACTACTACTTCTACTACTACTACTACTACTAAAACAACCAAAACCAGAATTTTGACCTACTATTTATGAACAAAATAATAAACGGACATAAACAATGGCATCAAAATAATGCCTAGCAAACAATTGGTATAAACCTAATCACAAACAAACTTAGGAGCTGTGCTACATGGATGCTGCCTGGTTGCCCACTATACTGATAGCACTTTACAAGTTGTGCTCGTTTAATAAGAGCTTATCATGCAAGTCTGTTCCTGCATCTGTTTGATTACTGCCATCCAGGTTATGTGTAGGCTTTCTGCTTGTTGTGATGACACCAGCTAATTAACTATATAATTGTGCTCCATGAAGCAAATAACTAAATGATGATCTGCACGACCATCTTGCCTGTCACTAAGCAGTTGTAAAGGAACATCCATCTAAATAGGCTGAAGGTAAGGAGGAACAGTATGTTGTCCCCCACCTAAGGGCAAATTACAAAAATGCAATTCCAGTAAATCTGGAAGGCTCTGTTTGAGCAACCATTGTTTTTAGCCACTTCTGCTGTAGTTATGTAGCAAACGTTGAATACTAACCATAACCATAGAAATAGGAATCCCCATTCAAGTCAATAATGCCATGATGGACGGCATTCTAGTGATTCTATTTCTATGACCATACACTATTTTTGAAGGTTTTCAACATAACTTGAGTTCATGGTTTCCAGAGATAATGTTTTGTATTTCATTGCACCCTCTCCTATTCAATCCTATTATAGAAGAGACTGGGCCACCAGGGCAGCTCACGGGATCAGGTGGCTAGCAAGACCAGTGATTTAGGTCCCAGGGTATGACACTCTTATAATCCAATGATCCCTCATACTCTCTCTCTCTCTCTCTCTCTCTCTCTCTCTCTCTCTCTCTCTCTCTCTCTCTCTCTCTCTCTCTCTCTCTCTCTGAGCAGATCCATTGCCTACCAAGGACTATCCTTCTTGTTGATGTCACACTTAGACAGAGAGTTAGCCTGCATTCATGTCCTGTTGAGGTTCTTTATGCTTACTGAAGCATAGCAAACACAGTCGACATTTTCAGCTAAAGAGGGTAGAGGAAGAAGTAGAGGATGGAGCAGAGAACGCTCCTTGTGTTGTTATCTAGCTGCACTGACCTTGCTGATAGCTGCTTTATTGAGGAACAGTTCTACTTACTATGACTGATATCTTGTTGTCTTACCTAGCTACAGTTGAAGTCGGAAGTTTACATACACTTAAGTTGGAGTCATTAAAACTCGTTTTTCAACCACTCCACAACTTTCTGGTTAACAAACTATAGTTTTGGCAAGTCGGTTAGGACATCTACTTTTTGCATGACAGGAGACATTTTTCCAACAATTGTATATAGACAGATTATTTCACTTATAATTCACTGTATCACAATTCCAGTAAGTCAGAAGTTTACATTCACTAAAGTTGACTGTGCCTTTAAACAGCTTGGAAAATTCCAGAAAATTATGTCATGGATTTAGAAGCTTCTGATAGGCTAATTGACATAATTTGAGTCAATTGGAGGTGTACCCGTGGATGTATTTCAAGGCCTACCTTCAAACTCCAAGCATACTTCCAAAGTTATGGCTTAAGGACAACAAAGTCATGGGTATTGGAGTGGCCATCACAAAGCCCTGACCTCAATCCTATAGAAAATCTGTGGGCAAAACTGAAAAAGCGTGTGCGAGCAAGGAGGCCTACAAACCTGACTCCGTTACACCAGCTCTGTCAGGAAGAATGGGGCAAAATTCAGCCAACTTACTGTGGGAAGCTTGTGGAAGGCTACCCAAAACATTTGACCCAAGTTAAACAATTTAAAGGCAATGCTACCAAATACTAATTGAGTGTACGTAAACCTCTTGACACACTGGGAATGTGATGAAAGAAATAAAAGCTGAAATAAATCATTCTCTCTACTATTATTCTGACATTTCACATTCTTAAAATAAAGTGGTGATCCTAACTGGCCTAAGACATTGAATTGTTACTAGGATCAAATGTCAGGAATTGTGAAAAACTGAGTTTAAATGTATTTGGTGTATGTAAACTTCCGACTTCAACTGTACCTTAAGATGAATGCACAAACTGTAAATCTCTCTGGATAAGAGCGTCTGCTAAATGACTAAACATTTAAAACCAAAACAGTCAGCGTTAACAGACATGTCAATGACATGTTTGGATTGCAACCCTCCTTACCTGCACTATAGAAGCCCCCTGAGAATGCTTGTCCTACTTAATATGGGCATCGTACCCCTCTCCCATGTGTACAGTACATCCAAGAACCAGGCCATATAGCCTTCATTGGCTGCATTTACACAGGCAGACAAATTCAGATATTTTTCAGAGCTGATTGGTCAAAAGATCAATTTGTGAAAAAAAATATCAGAATTGGGCTGCCTGTGTAAATGCATCCTATGTAGGGGAAAACATGTGAGACCCACCCGATGTTCTTTCAGGTAATCATCTATGGTTAATCTTCAATTGATCTATAATGAATGGTAAAACCTATATATTTGTTGGAGCATCATCAAACTCATAAGAATGCATTGAAACCACGCAGCAGCCTTCAGTACTATGGAGAGCTCCCAGATTCAGCAGATGACATTATTGTCTTTGTCAGTTAGGCCTCTACTCACAAAAAAATGCTAATGCATTAATCAATCCATTGGCTGTATAGGCTCATGTCATTTTACATAGGCGTCACATACCATCAGTTGCCCTCTCCTGTATAATAGCGTACTCCTGCATAAACTAGCATGGTATATCAATATTCCTGATTTGCAGTTTCATTATAATCACTGCGTGGGAGAAAACTAACAGGGCTAAACATTTTTCCTTCCTGATTTTTCATGAAGGCACCCCTGGGAGTCATTTTTGCATAATCCAACTATTTTTTGACGAACATTCTCTATATTATGTGGGTGTTGAGTTATATGATCAATAAAATAGAGATTAAAAAAGAGATATGTGACTATTCGGGTCACAATATTAAAATAATTTATTCTCTATCATGTTCACCACTTTACATCACCGCTACTGTATGAATATGTGATATGACACACATGACAGAAAGACACGAAGAGAGCTCGTTAACCTTGAATAAGTAGCTTTATGGCTACCTCATCATTAATCCTAGCCTTGATCGTGACTGCCATACCAATGCACAGCGCCGTGACTGAAAATTACACACATTTTGCGCGGCTACCTGTAGGCAATGTGGTGCATACAATATGATACAGCTGCATTTTGTTCCATTTCTGCTGTCAGTCACCGCATATTCATTCAAAACCATAGATATCCTATTAAGTTACATTATTATTATAGTATTCTAATTCCTAATTGTATTAACTCACCTACCTCAACGAAATAAAAACAAGGCAGCAAGGTAACGCTGTCTTTGGTCACCTTCCCTTTTAATCTCTCTTTTGCAGACATGATGAACCTCCTGTCTCTCCTTTGAGAGGCCGGAGACAGAGAGTTGTATTTAATTCCGCCCGTAATTTTGGCAATGTAAGAGATTACGCTTCTGTAGCTGGTGGTTTCAGCTCCATCCCCAAGTGTCGCGCGTGTGTTGAAGGAACCGCTCCACTGCAGCCAGTCACTCGCGCAAAAAATCACTGTATCGAAACCAGCCACAAAACCAAATGATAAAATTCAAAACATTGTGCGTAATTAGGTATCTAGAGGGGGAAAACATGCTCCAAAAATTGCATTACATTCCTTGTGAGTATTTAGTATTTGCAGGTGACAACAACGATGTGGAACGACTCGAGAAGGAAAATGCTAAAAAGATCGATACAAGTGACGTCAGAACAAGTGAACTAAAAACCTATTTTTCGCACGGGTGGCGCGCATTAGAGTACGCGCACACCCGAATGTATACTTGAATAAGTGTTTGTATGTGCTACACATTTAAACTATTGTAGAGTCGACCCTCTAGTGTTGCACCACTAATTGTTAATTTTCATGTCAACTCAAAATCAATTTTGCCTTTGTAGCCTAGGGTCTAGATGCAGGTAGAGGAACAGACAGACAGACGCACACACACACACAGACACACACACACACAGACACACACACACACACACCGACACACACACCTCTAACTTCATTGCTGTACAACACAAACACATCCTCAACTTCCCTCTGGTTTTCCCCTTTTTACAGAATGCTTTCCAATCCAGTTTCGCTGGTTTTCTCTTGCTTTCTTTGTTATTCCACACATTCCTTTAAGTGTGAAAATCCTGCCATCTTCCACTTCTTCTTATGACAACCTAGTGAATACTGAGACAGTTAGTTGAAATGTGCCACCCCATCTGGGATTGAAACCCTCAGCTCAACCACAGTGTCTGTTAACTCCTTCATGTGGTCAGTGAGTTCACTTCATGTTCTTATGTGGGGGTGGCAGTTGCGTCATCATGGTATTGTGACTGTCATTTCAGCTTTATTCATTATCTGGAAGGTATTTGGGATTTTCAGAGCACACCATCAGTTGCCCTCTCCTTCCAATAAACACTGGACAGTCAGCTTATTTATAACCCACAATAGCTTCATGCAGACGGAAATGGAAACCCCACACGCGTTCATCTCCAGTTTAACTCTCTCTTGAATTACTTCAGATATGAGATAAAAAGCACTTGGGGATTAACCATGGCTGTAGTGTAGGCTGCAGAACAGTTTGATGATATGTATTTCAAGTCAAAGCAGATAACTGCTGCCATCTAATGGTAGAGCTTTAATATTACAATCGAAGGGAACGCACCATCCCAATTGTTTTGACAAGCTTCCTTTACTCGCTAATTAAGTACAGTACCTACCCTTGACGACTAATTATCTTCAAGGACCTGATAAACAATGCCCTGAGTTCTTCTGAGACATGTGAGCTGACCAGAAAAACGGTCCTTGTGAAAGAGTACAACTACTGCATAAGACAGAGTTTTTCCTGGTCAAGTCACACGGTCAGGAAGAATTCAGGGGCTCTAACTGAAAGTATTATATATTTTTTTTTAAATGGTTTGATATACATTTAAATATGATTTTCTTGCATTTTCACATGTGTAGTTACAGGATTAAGAGTCTAGATAAGCACAATGAGACCATAACCCTTAGCAACAACAAAAGATCTACATGTCATTTGAAATGTCACATGGAACATGGACACTGCATGTTTCTTTGTCATGCCTAGTAGCCAGGTCTGTTTGTGCTTTAGTCAACTTCGCTATCATTTAGAGCCATGCTTAACGTTCCAAAAGATTGAAAAAGAGAATTTCTATATTTTTTAATAGTTGATATAATAATTAAATACAATAATATAATACAATGGGTTCTGTCAACAAAATCATTTACAATAATAATAACCAATAATGACATCATTATAATCAATAAACTCTTCAAGCAGTGTGTGTGTGTGTGTAAAAACTACACATCACATTCTTTATTCTTCTGTCCTTGTTTCCTCCACTCTTTGACTCTCCTTGAAAGTGCATTGGAGCCCGAGGGGAGGAACCTTCCCTCTTTTCTCCCCCAATGTGCTTTGAGAGGGAGGTGAGGAATGGAGGAAACAAGGGAAGAATCTCAATTTGCGTTTCCTTGATTAGTTGCATCATCTCTCCTTCTTCTGAAAACCCATTGGATAAAAAGGTGAGAAGGGAGGGACCTCTGACCTTCTCATCCAATGGGTTATGAGAAGAAGGCGAGGAGATGAGGGTGCAACGAATCAAGGACATTTAATTGAGATAATCTTCCAAGGACAGAATAAGCAAGTCTTGACAGCTATTAATTCTTTTTTTCTGTGCCCAGACTGCCTGACTGACTGATTGACTGGCTGAGCAATCATAATACACATGGCCTGTCCAGAAACAACCCCTAGTCCTTACTGCCAAGAGTCTAGACATTTGTGGAGATCTGAGAGGAATTGATGGGTGGTGACATGGTGAGAGCACGCGGTGCCGCGCAGTGAAACACAGCTTCCCATTCATTTTCAATGGAAGGATAGTGGTGAGAAGCGGAGAGGGCGGGGGACCGTTGGGCATTTTTAATTTTTTTTGCCTTTATTTAACCAGGTAGGCCAGTTGAGCGCAAGTTATCATTTACAACTGTGACCTGGCCAAGATAAAGCAAAGCAGTGTGACAAAACAACACAGAGTTACACATGGGATAAACAAACGTTCAGTCAATAACACAATAGAGAAATCGACCCGTAGCATTCACGTCCGTAGCCATGAAGTGCTTTGAAAGGCTGGTCATGGCTCACATCAACACCATTATCCCAGAAACCCTAGACCCACTCCAATTTGCATACCGCCCAAACAGATCCACAGATGATGCAATCTCTATTGCACTCCACACTGCCCTTTTCCACCTGGACAAAAGGAACACCTATGTGAGAATGCTATTCAGTGACTACAGCTCAGCGTTCAACACCATAGTGACTTCAAAGCTCATCAATAAGCTAAGGATCCTGGGACTAAACATATCCCTCTGCAACTGGATCCTGGACTTCCTGACGGGCTGCCCCCAGGTGGTAAGGATAGATACAGTAACAACACATCCACCACACTGATCCTCAACACAGGGGCCCCTCAGGGATGCGTGCTCAGTCCCCTCCTGTACTCCCTGTTCACTCATGACAACACAGCTATGCACGACTCCAACACCATCATTAAGTTTGCCGATGACACAACAGTGGTAGGCCTGATCACCGACAACGACGAGACAGCCTATAGGGAGGAGGTCAGAGACCTGGCCGTATGGTGCCAAGACAGCAAACTTACCCTCAAAGTGATCAAGACAAAGGAGATGATTGTGGACTACAGGAAAAGGAGGACCGAGCACGCCCCCATTCTCATCTACGGGGCTGTAGTGGAGCAGGTTGAGAGCTTCAAGTTCCTTGGTGTCCAAATGACCAACAAACTAACATGGTCCAAGCACACGAAGGCAGTTGTGAAGATGGCAGGACAAAACCTATTCCGCCTCAGGAGACTGAAAAGATTTGTCATGGGTCCTGAGATCCTCAAAAGGTTCCACAGCTGCACCATCAAGAGCATTCTGACTGGTTGCATCACTGCCTGGTATGGCAACTGCTCGGCCTCCGACCGCAAGGCACTACAGAGTGCGTACGACCCAGTACATCACTGGGGCCAAGCCTCCTGCCACCCAGGACCTCTATACCAGGCGGTGTCAGAGGAAGGCCCTAAAAATTGTCAAAGACTGCAGCCACCCTAGTCATAAACTGTTCTCTCTGCTACCGCACGGCAAGCAGTACCAGAGCACCAAGTCTAGATCCAAGAGGCTTCTAAACAGCTTCTACCCCCAAGCCATAAGACTCCTGAACATCTAATCAAATGGCTACCCAGACTATTTGCATTGACCACCCCCCCACCCCCTCTTTTACGTCGCTGCTACTCTCTGTTATTATCTATGCTTAGTCACTTTATGTACATATTACCTCAATTACCTCGATTAACCGGTGCCCCTGCACATTGACTGTACCGGTACCCCTGTATATAGTCTTGCTATTGTTATTTTACTGCTGTTCTTTAATTACTTGTTCCTTTTATTTCTTATTCTTATTGGTATTTTTTTTTATTGCCTTGTTGGTTCAGGGCTTGTAAGTAAGCATTTCACTGTAAGGTCTACAGCTGTTGTATTTTTATGTGACCAATAAAATTGTATTTGATTTTATTTGATTTAACTAGCTACAGTACAGGCTAACTCAAATGAGCTGCTAACGTAGCTAGCTAGCTATCTAGCGTTTTTACATACTGTATAGATAGCTAGTTAAGCTAATGAAATATCACCAGCTACCTAACTTCATATTAGCAGGCTATCTTGATGTATTTATCACTGTAAAAAATAAACTCCAAATGCATTTGTAGGTTGCTAGCTAACAGCCATGGAGGAGGGTGAAAGAATAGCAGCCCCTACTGTCAAAGTGAGAGAGTAGGCTATTCTGGATTGGGCAGGTACTTTTGTGTAGTTCCAGTCCCTAAAAGTGAGGATAGAGATAATAGTAACATAATATTCAGTGCAGTCTAATTGGAGTTTAATGAAGTCTGTTTCTTGTAGGTTTTCTGTCCTCAGATTCATGAAGAGGTTCCAATGAATAGCAGTCATTCTCAGTCCTGGTCGTGGGGACTCAAAGGGGTGCACATTTTTGTTTTTGCCTTAGCACTACACATCTGATTCAAATGATCAACTCATCATCAAGCTTCAAGTAGTATTTGTGTATTAATTTGTGATGCTATCCTTGATATCATCCTGCTATTGTCACATGCTACACATGCACATGTGATTTGTTATAAGGGATATTATACTTTAGTAATCCACAATGACCTGGTGATGTAAAAGTCTAATAATGACATTATCTTCCATATTCCTACACAGTGGCGGATTTAGGTATAGGCGACGTGCAGTTGCCCAGGGCAACATCTTGCCGGGGGCGGCACAGGGTGACCGCTCCAAAGATTTTAATAAAATAATTGTTTTTCGGAATGGTCACATTTGCGTGATCAGTTTTCTATCGCTCATTTGCACGTAACGTCAATTATATAATGTCACCGTGTGGGAGTGGGCGCCCTGATTCTGGTTTGTGAGCTAGGCAGGCTACAGCCTGTGAAGGTCTCCCACACAGAAGTACGAGATGGGGAGGGGGCGGAGGTAGGTTGACCTCTGGTCCCCCCACTGGAAGCCCGAGGTAGGGGGAGTGGGGAATGTATCAAATAGCGCACATCTAACTTTGTACAGAACTAATGCAATTAGTAATGCAATTAATTGTGAAATGTAGTTTGTGTGTTTCTTGTTTGAAGTGCAATAGTGTATTATCAGGTTCTCTTCTTTATGTGTGTTATTCTATTTGTGTATTTGTGTGATATAGGATTTGTGCAATTTAGTTTTATTTGTGTGTTTTTTGTTAGCAATAGGGTAATAGTGTAATAATTTAATTATCTTTTTTATTTGTATTTATATACTACAAATTGTTACTTATTTTTTATATTTATGAGTCTTATTTGTGTATATACTTTTATATTTATAAAGTTTTAAATGTTATGATTATTTATTTCTGTTGTTCCAAATGTCTGAATAAAAATTACAGTTAGTGGGGGGGGGAGCCCAGGGTGCCATACAAGCTAGAACTACCACTGTCCCTACAGATACCTTGTAACTGGAGATTCCTTCAAAACGATAGGGCACTCCAAGGTTAGGTGACCAGGGCCACCTGGGACTGCCTCCTGGGGGAATTGTCAAAGACTGCAGCCACCCTAGTCATAAACTGTTCTCTCTGCTACCGCACGGCAAGCAGTACCGGAGCGCCAAGTCTAGGTCCAAGAGGCTTCTAAACAGCTTCTACCCCCAAGCCATAAGACTCCTGAACACCTAATTAAATGGCTACCCAGACTATTTGCATTGCCCCCTTTTACACCGCTGCTACTCTCTGTTGTTATCATCTATGCATAGTCCCTTTATTAACTCTACCTACATGTACATATTACCTCAACTAACCAGTTCCCCCTGCACATTGACTCTGTACCGGTACCCCCCTGTACATAGGCTCGCTATTGTTATTTTACTGCTGCTATTTAATTACTTGTTAATTTTATTTCTTATTCTAATCCATATTTTTTGTTTACTGCATTGTTGGTTAGGGGCTTGTAAGTAATCATTTCACTGTAAGGTCTGCACCTGTTGTATTCGGCGCATGTGACTAATAAAATGATTTTATTTTATTTGATACCTGTGTCCTGCATACAGTAACTTCATGAGGATGGAAACGAGGACCAGGAGGGGATCTGCAGCACGCCGCCGTGTGGCAGAGGAGAAGTCTGCTGCTCTGCAGGATGTTTCAGGGATGGGGTCCAACAACAGCAAGAGAGGCAATCCGTGTGCCGGAGATCTTCACCTCCTACTTCTTCGAAGAGGATGCTGTTCCCTGGCAACACCATAGACTACACTATGCACAACCAAAGGCTCTTTTAAGAGCCATCCACATTGCAATAAGAGTTTTCTTCCATTTACTTAGCTAAGTCAACTGCAGTTATTCAATTCCCAGTTTCTCTCTCTTTGATTTCTACTTCTCAGGTGAGGGTGTTGTGTAGGGTGTGATGTCTGTACAAAAACAAAACAGGCTATTTTAAGTCACACATATTGAAACAATGTAGAACAATTAGACACCCTATAACCCACACCTACACACTCATGTATCATGTACTGATTGATGGATTGTGTTGTGCAGTAAGCAGGCTCAGGTGTATAACTGTGGCTCCTTCCACCTTCAAAGAACAGGCAAGAGTGCTAACCACGGAGAATAGTAAGACACTTCATTATTTCTATAACTACGCTATATTGTTTGTCCTTGTGTGCCTGTGCATGTTTTTCAGCATAAAGTACTCTGCAGCCACTTAGTGTGGACACCAGGTGAGACCACACACATACAGATTCCTATTGAACATTGTCTCTTTAACTACCAAATGTTCTCAATAACAGTATCTATCCTTCACCCTCTCTCCATTTCTCCCTAAATCCTATAGGTTATATCAGCTGTGTCGGTGAACCCCTCCCGCATTTGAACTGGCTACATAGAGGGCACAACATTATCAGAGGTGAGAGGTCACTTGGTCGGGTCAACAGGAAGTGTTATTAAAGAGATGCTTTACATAGAAATACAGATAGAGATGTAGTAGTCCCAGAGTTAATGATCCAAGGTCAGTTTTGCATTTCACCTCCTGATGATTATGATGACTGACAGTGTTAGAATAAAAAATACACATATCATGCTATCTCTCTCTTCATCTGTCTCTCAACTGCAATTATGGTTTGATGTGAGAGAGGATCCCAACCACTGACCAGCTATAGCTAGGGGATATCTCTAGTCTTTGTTAGATTTTTAGTTTTTGGGGGAGGAGGGTTATCTGTTTTTGTAACTTTTTACCCCTTGTTTCTCCACAATTTCGTTATATCCAATTGGTAGTTACTGTAGTTGAGTACTTGGTGGACTGTATATTCTGTAGGGTTAGGTTTACTTAGCACTATGTGTTCTCTTTCAGGTGCTTGTAAGAGCACAGATGACAGACCGGTAGAAATCTAGTTGAGGTTGTTTAATGACACTGATTCACATAGAGTAGTAATGGCACAGCACAGTGTATGGCTTGACAATTGTGTTAACCAAGAGTGTGTGTGGTTCTGAAAAGGGAGAAATTAAATTCAATAGTAAATGGCAGGTATAGGCTTAATACAACCTCCAATTACATAAGCTATTAATAATATGGCTACAATATGTTATCTGCTGCACAAGGCAATACAACCTAACAACATGGCTGTGACTTCACTAATGAATGATCAGAGGAGTGAAACTACAGAGCAGTACTGAGGAGCACCATCATCCTCACACAACTGCATGAATTTGAATGCATTATGCATCCACATGGTCATTGCTAACAAAATACCCACATAATCTATACAGTATACCTCCATACAACCACAGGGCAAATACAACTAGACACTGAAATGCTAAATGTCTGAAATGGGATGACAGAAACAACAGGGTTAGCAAGCTTAGAGTTACTAGCTTGCGGTAAAAATGCTAATTAGCACAACACATAAATAAATAAAAATATGAACTCACATTTATGAAGGATGCACACTGGCCTTGGCTAGGTAATCACACGAGATGGCTGGAACTTATCAAGGCTTGTGTACTTTCTCTAGTTTCTTCCTTCTCATTAGTTAGAGATCAGGGAGAAAAGGGATTAAAAAAATTCTTATAAATATGCGTCCTCCGAATCATGACCCTGCCAAGCCGCACTGCTTCTTGACACACTGCTCGCTTAAGCCAGCCGACCAATGTGTCGGAGGAAACACCGCACAACCGACGTCAGCGTGCTTGCACCCGGCCCGCCACAAGGAGTCGCTAAAGCACAATGGGACAAGGACATCCTGGCCAGCCAAACTCTCCCCTAACCCGGACGACACTGGGCCAATTGTGCCCTCATGGGTTTCCCGGTCGCGTCCGGGATCGAACCCAGATCTGTAGTGCCACTCGGGAGGCCCCTGATATCTTTAGTCTATCAATAGATGCTGCTGTTTTGTCTGTATAGCCTCATTTTATTAAGATGATCAATAGTTAGCTAGGTAGCTAGGATATATCAGTCAGCTAACCATTTACAGTAACTGCAATTCATTACTAAGTCAATTAACACTAAATCTTATCCAGCAATTGAGAAATCTTACCTCATCTTGGAATTTTGACAATTAATTAAATGCCATGTTTCACAAAAAAATATATATATATATGAGTAATGCAAATATGTATGAATCTGATGTCACTTGTTTTTTTTGTTTTATATGCAAAAATGAAAAAAAAAAGGTATTTCTCGATTTCTATTAAAAAATGAATAACCTGAACGTTTTTACGTTCTCGATTGCTCCGTTTTAACTCTAGACAGACCGTAATCTTACCTCAGGAATGTTGGTTTTATCACTTGACTGTCATTCAGAAAATCCTTTCCTGAATCAGTTGATGTTGCTAGATAATGTCCCCACATAACTAAACACCTAGATATCAAACCCCATCAAACAACTATTATGCAGAATAATTGAAGAACCCAGTTAATGACAGTATCGACTTTTGTTTTACTAAAGTTACAATGTTTTGGATATGTGTGAACATGAAAACAGTTTTCACCAGTAGCGACGTGTCATTCAGGGCAGTATGCGAGTGGATTTATTTTGACAATGAAGCACCGGAATACAGCCGTATAGTTTTAACCTATAAACAGGAGTAGGCAAAGAAGGAGTCGGCCGAGGATGGCTAAAGTAATGTCTAGTTGGTCAGAAAAGTATGATAAGTTACTAAGTGAGTGTCTTTGATAACTGCCTAGTTAGTTAGCTAGTTAGATAGATAGATAATGAACTAACTGCACTTATCATAAACCATTATTATCTAGCTAGCTACAGCAGGCTAAATATATAATCAGATGTAAAGTTAGCAGGATTGTGGCATGTCAGAAACAATGCATGTTGGCTAGCTAGCTCACGTTAGCTAGATCATGCTAGCTAGCTAGCGAGCTAATGCCTACCGATGTAACTCGGGAGGTGAAGCCTACTTTCTGAATTAAGAAATTGAGTCGATACTTTTAGAATTAATAGAGTTGTCATTTAGCTAGTAACTCCCTGTCAGAGAGACTGCGATTAGAGGGTTAGGCCGGAGGCCCTGTGCCAGTGGTAGTTCAGGGTGAGGGCTCTCTCTTTCAAGCACATTTCTACCTTAATTCCATCTCTCTCCAGTTGCTACAGAGACAGACTGGTCCAAGGACCTCCAGAGCCTTCTGATCAACTACCTGCAATCTCTCCAGCTCCACTCATAATAGTATACTTGATGCATTATGTAAACCTCCTTCACTATGGCAGTCTGCTCGTGTGATTCTAGCATATTATCCAGGGCCAATTGTTGGATTGAATATACTGTACTCACTCCAAAACTCATGCTCTTTCCTCCCTGTAACAGTCTCCTAGACTTTTATCCAAACTAACATGTGTCCATCCCCCTTTCTTCCAGGTGAGTCTGCTGGGCTATAGAACTTTAGAGCAGCACATCAAAAGAACTGCCACCCTGTTGCCAGCTATCTGCAGACTTTCAATGGCCACATTTTGTGGATGACCAAATGCAAAACAGTTTTGTAACTTCTGTGATAACTTAACCATCAAGACAAATACACTTAGAGCTTATTATTTAAAAGGTGTCAAGACTTCCGCCGAAGTCGGTGCCTCTCCTTGTTCGGGCGGCGTTCGGCGGTCTTCTAGCCATCATCGATCCATTTTTTATTTTCCATTTGTTTTGTCTTATCTTCCCACACACCTGGTTTCAATTCCATTCATTACATGTTGTGTATTTAACCCTCTGTTTCCCACATGTCCTTGTCCGGAATTGTTTGTATTGTTAGTATTGTTGAACGTTATGTATACTGGTGCGCTATGGGTATTTTGTGCCCATTTATTCTTGTGTTATTTGTACCGTTTTATTGTCATATTAAACAACTACGTTTTGTACTAAGTGTTGCTCTCCTGCGCCTGACTTCTGTGCCACCAGTTAAACAACCCTAATTTGAATTCCGGACCGAAATTATGGAGTCAGCAGGAGCTGGTACCCCGGGAATAGGGGTGGAGGAGCGCGTCCGGGAGCACGCAGCAATGCTCCACCATCTAGGTAACACCATGGACCGCGTTGTCCAGAATATGGACCGCTGGGAGAGACAGAGAATTCTACCAGCGCCTCCACCAGCACAACCGGGGTCTCCTATACTCGCCCCTCCTTCTCCTGGTTCCAGTGGGATTTGTCTCTCCCTTCCCCACAAATATGACGGGAGTGCTGCGAACTGCCAGGGGTTCCTATTGCAGCTTGATTTATACCTGGCAACTGTCCACCCAGCTCCTTCGGGCCGTGAGAGGGTATCCGCCCTCGTCTCGTGCCTAACTGGGAAAGCCCTGGAGTGGGCCAACGCCGTGTGGAGAGGGGGAGATGCGGCGTTGGACCAGTTTGAAGAGTTCACCCGCCGTTTCCGGGCAGTCTTCGACCACCCGCCCGAGGGTAGAGCGGCGGGTGAATGCCTCTTCCACCTAAGGCAGGAGACGAGGAGCACCCAGGAGTTCGCCCTGGAGTTTCGGACCATGGCTGCCGGCGTGGATGAAACGACAGGGCCCTGATAGACCATTATCGTTGCAGTCTGCGCGAGGACAGCCATCGGGAGTTGGCATGCAGAGACACCACCCTCACATTTGACCAGGTGGTGGACATGTCCATCCGGCTGGATAACCTGCTGGCTACCCGCGGACGTTCAGATCGGGATCTGTTGGTTCCATCCCTCCGCACTCCCTCTCCGATACCTATGGAGTTGGGAGGGGCGGTGCGCAGGGAGACCGGAGGGGGTTCCAGCTCGTGCACCATCTGTGGCCGCAGAGGTCACACTGCCGGTCGGTGCCGGGTTGGTTCCTCTGGGTATCGAGGCAGCAGGCAGGGCACTCTCGCGTCACCTCAGGTGAGTAGGCACCATGCTCACCCAGAGCCCTCTGTTGCTCACATGTTTTTGTATGTTGGTTTTCCTGAGTTTTCCCTGCATTCCCTGCATAAGGCGCTCGTCGATTTTGGAATTGTATAGACAGATCATTTGCCCATAGTTTAGGGATCCCCATTGTTCCAGTGGATATGCCCTTCCCTGTTCACGCCTTAGATAGTCGACCATTAGGGTCAGGGTTGATTAGGGAGGCTACCGCTCCACTGGGCATGGTGACGCAGGGGAATAACAAGGAGGAAATCAGTCTATTTCTCATTGACTCTCCTGCGTTTCCCGTGGTGCTAGGCCTACCCTGGTTAGCCTGTCATGACCCAACTGTTTCATGGCAACGGAGGGCTCTCACGGGATGGTCGCGAGATTGATCGGGGTGGTGTTTAGGGGTTTCCGTTGGTGCTACTACGGTGGAGAGTCCAGACCAGGTCTCCACCGTGCGCATACCCACCAAATATGCCGATTTGGCTCTCGCCTTCTATAAAAAGAAGGTGACTCAATTACCACCCCATCGACAGGGGGATTGTGCAATAAATCTCCTGGTAGACGCTGCACTTCCCAGGAGTCACGTGTATCCCCTGTCACAGGCAGAGATGGAGGCTATGGAGACATATGTCACCGAATCCATGAGTCAGGGGTTCATTCGGTCCTCTACTTCACCCGCCTCCTCGAGTTTCTTTTTTGTGAAGAAAAAGGATGGAGGTCTGAGCCCGTGTATTGACTATAGAGGTCTAAACCAGATCACAGTGAGGTACAGTTACCCCTTACCTTTCACCGCCACGGCGATTGAGTCAATGCATGGGGTGCGCTTCTTCACCAAACTAGATCTCAGGAGCGCTTACAACCTGGTGCGTATCCAGGAGGGAGACGAGTGGAAGACGGCATTCAGTACCACCTCAGGCCATTATGAGTACCTCGTCATGCCGTACGGGTTGATGAATGCTCCATCAGTTTTCCAGACCTTTGTAGACAAGATTTTTAGGGACCTGCACGGGCAGGGTGCTGTGGCTTTTGGTCACCTGACACGGCTTTTGGTCACCTGAGGGCTCTGTTTACCTCGGCTCCCGTGCTGGCTCATCCGGATCCCTCTTTGGCGTTCATAGTGGAGGTGGACACGTCTGAGGCTGGGATAGGAGCCGTGCTCCATCAGCGCTCGGATACGCCCCTAAAGCTTCGCCCCTGTGCCTTTCGTGGAGTGAAACTATGACGTGGCGGACAGGGAGCCGTTGGCTGTCGTCAGGGCTTTGAAGGCGTGGAGACATTGGCTTGAGGGGGCTAAACATCTGTAGCAAAAGGCCCGAAAATGGATAAGGAAGGTCCTAAATGGGCAGAAGTGAGTCCTTTTATCGTAGCGCTTCTGAGCGCCCCAGAACTGTATACACCCCCGCCTCTAGATGCAGAAGAAGCTTGGCTTAGCTTGATGAAGGAGCTGAACTTAGACATGTAAATGATTAAGAAAACCACAGAGAAGTACACAGGAATTTAATTGGAAATGTACTAACCAGTCAGGACATATAATTACTTACTGTACTGCTTGGAGTGAAGACTGTAAAAGTAGCTATGCTTGCATACAGGAGGGGGCCTCTGGGCTGGTCCTGGGTATTGCATACCTAGGCCCACCTAAGGCCCCCAAGAAAAGGAAGCTTAGAGACGCGGGGAAGAAAATCCCAAGCCATGGAGAGGGTGACGCAAAGCGCTCAAATATGGCTGTGGTGGCACCTCTGTATTCGGACCAAACTGAAAGTGACTCATCACCCCCAGTCAACCCAGACGGGTGGCTGGAGCTGATGAGGAAGCCCATATATAGTAAGGAAGAAGCCCATAGGGCGCCACAGGCACCAGTAGAAGAAATGGACTTAGACTAAAGAGTATATAAGATCGACAAACCCAAGGGTAGGGGTCACAAATTGTTCTCTCAGACTCTTACATGACTTACGTCCCACTAAGATTTCCTGACCAGAACATAGTTACCAATTTGATAAAACTAAGTTTACAAGCGTAACACCTTTACTCAGGCTTAGCGATCTTATTCGCTCTATTGAGTTCATATCACATAAATACCTCTAGTCCAGACTCTCACGAGCGGCGGGCATGTTGGTTGGGTGATCGACTCTTAGAGTATAGATCTGCACAAAGTTTGAATAAAGGATTAGTGTTTCAGTCTTTGCTCTTTTGAGTTTATATAACACAAATACCTCTAGTCCAGGAGCCAAGTGAGCAACTTCACGTAAATACCTCTAGTCCAGACTCTCACGAGCGGCGGGCATGTTGGTTTGGTGATCGACTCTATCTTGAGCCACGGGCATGTTGGTTGGGTGATCGACTCTGAGAGGATAGATTGGCAAAATCCATTGGTCGCTTAACCCATTGAACCCTCACCAAAGGCACTTGCTGAATTGAACTGAGTTAATCACTTAGGACAGACACAGCAACGTAGGATCTAGCACAGAGTTTAACTACCCTCTAAGGAGAGTAAAGGACGCTTACTGATGAGTAGTATCAGGGTTAATACTCACAGGACCCAGTAGTGGTTCAGAGATTGAGAAGAAACACTGATGAGTAGTATCAGGGTTAATTCTCACTGGACCAAGGAGTGGTTCAGAGGTGGAGAAAGAACACTGATGAGTAGTATCAGGGTTAATTCTCACTGGATCGAGTAGTGGTTCAGAAATAGAGGAGGAATACGAACACGTAGTATATGTCAACCATCTGCAGAGTTGCACCAGGTTCTGTAAATCTAGTTTAAAACTCAAAAGCTCCACATCTCTACCAGAAGGAATCAAAACTGAGAGGGACAACGGACAAGGCAGGAAACACATTGAGCTAGTTATAGCAACAGGAGTTCCGTCCAGGGGACTTCAAGTTCAGTGACAAACCAGTGGACTGAAATCTAAGGCCCAGTGGAGATAATACCTCACCTAGGTTGACCGAACCGCGACACACCCTTTTCTCATCTGGACTGACCACTGCAATCTGGAGTACATCCGGGCGGCGAGGAGACTGAACACTCGCCAGGCAAGGTGGGCCATGTTTTTCACCCGTTTTGTTTTCACCCTGTCCTACAGACCAGGTTCCCAGAACGCAAAGGCAGACGCACTGTCCCGGATGTATGACACAGAGGAGCGGTCCATGGATCACACCCCCCATACTCCCGGCTTCCTGCCTGGTGGCACCGGTAGTGTGGGAGCTGGACGCGGACATCGAGCGGGTGCTACGTGCAGAGCCCACTCCCCCTCCAGTGTCCAACTGGGCGTTTGTAAGTTCCGTCTGATGCCCGCGACCGGTTGATCTATTGGGCCCACACATCACCCTCCTCTGGTCATCCGGGCATCGGTCGGACGGTGCGCTGTCTTAGTGGGAAGTACTGGTGGCCCACTTTGGCTAAGGACGTGAGAGTTTATGTTTCCTCCTGCTCGATGTGCGCCTAGGCACCTGCCCAGAGGGAAGTTACAAACCTTACCCGTTCCACAACGGCCGTGATCGCACCTGTCGGTGGATTTCCTAACCGATCTTCATCCCTCACAGGTTAACACCACGATCCTGGTCGTTGTGGATTGGTTTTCTAAGTCCTGCCGTCTCCTCCCTTTGCCCGGTCTCCCTACGGCCCTACAGACTGCGGAGGCCCTGTTTACACACGTCTTCCGGCACTACGGGGTGCCTGAGGACATAGTGTCTGATCGAGGTTCCCAGTTCACGTCGAGAGTCTGAAAGGCGTTCATGGAACGTCTGAGGGTCTCGGTCAGCCTTACCTCTGGTTTTCACCCTGAGAGTAACGGGCAGGTGGAGAGAGTGAACCAGGATGTGGGTAGGTTCCTGAGGTCTTATTGCCAGGACCGGCTGGGGGAGTGGGCGGCGTTTGTGCCCTGGGCAGAGATGGCCCAGAACTCGCTCCACCACTCCTCCACTAACCTCTCTCCCTTCCAGTGCGTGCTGGGGTACCAGCCGGTTCTGGCACCTTGGCATCAGAGTCAGACTGAGGCTCCTGCGGTGGACGACTGGTTCAGACGCGCGGAGGAGACATGGGAAGCTACCCATGTTCCCCTTCAGTGGTCAAAATAAGAACGCAGACCGTCACCGTGTTTGCACCGGGGGACCGGGTCTGGCTCTCGACCCGAAACCTGCCCCTCCGCCTGCCCTGCCGGAAGCTGGGTCCACGGTTTGTAGGGCCATTTAAAGTCCTGAGGAGAGTGAACAAGGTTTGTTATAGATTACAGCTTCCCCCCGATTACCGTATTAACCCCCTCGTTCCATGTGTCTCTCCTCAGGCCAATGGTGGCTGGCCCGCTCCAGGAGTCTGAGGTGCAGGAGGTTCCTCCGCCCCCTCTGGACATCGAGAGGGCCCCGGCGTACTCCGTTTGCTCCATACTGGATTCGAGGCATCGGGCGAGGGGCCTTCAGTATCTCGTGGAATGGGAGGGGTACGGTCCGGAGGAGAGGTGCTGGGTTCCGGTCGAGGACATTTTGGATCCTTCTATGCTGCAGGAGTGCGCCTCGCCCTCCGTGTCGTCCCCGAAGCCGGTGTCGGCGCACTGCTGGAGCCGCCCATCAAGGGGGGGTCCGGTCACAACTTCAAATTGATCAGACATACAGTGTAGACATTATTAATGTTGTAAATGACTATTGTAGCTGGAAACGGCAGATTTTTTATGGAATATCTACATAGGCGTACAGAGGCCCATTATCAGCAGCCATCACTCCTGTGTTCCAATGGCACGTTGTGTTAGCTAATCCCAGTTTATCATTTTAAAAGGCTAATTGATCATTAGAAAACCCTTTTGCAATTATGTTAGCACAGCTGAAAACCTGTGAAGACTCAAAGCATGAGAAAGGGTTTAAACATAGGTTTTGATTCAACTCATGAATTATGTTGAATGTATCTATGTTCCTACTTTATATCTTAATGAATGTATTCACATGGGGGAAAAAACGAATTATTATTAATGATTTTGTAACAGCTTCAAACAATTGTCCACTACAATAAATGCTCACTGGTACATCCCATCCTGGACTAGCTTCCAATATGGTGGCCTGCAAGGTACAATTCACACACAGGGGATCAGGTTGGGACGAACTGATGAGTAGGTAAAAGTTGCCCCTAACCACTCTCATAATTGTTATGATGCAACATTGTGTAGCAGTGAATCTCAACCAGGGGGACTAGGACACCAATATTTGGAAGTTATGGCTGGGATTTTTGGAGAGGTCTATTTTCCTTTGGTTCCAATTTATTCCCTATTATATACAGTTCTAAAGTTTGGATTGAAAAAGTCAATATGGCTGCACAGACAAGAACATGTGAGTTCGTATAGGACAACCTTCCCCTTACAGGATTTTGGGCTTCTTACGTTTTGGTTAGGCCTTTGTGATTCTCCAGTGGGAAGTGGCTGCTCCTGATAAGGTCGCTGTACAGGACACTGTCCTGTAGTAGTGAACTTTGGAGTTGTGATTCTGCCGTTGTCCGCATCAGTGGTTCTGAATCGCAAATTGTCGCGGTTACACCTTGTTGATTTAACATCTGACCTTTTACATTGTGACTACAAGGTGACCACAGGAATTTCATTAAGTTGGTAAAGTTTGAGAATCCCATAAAAAGAGGACATAATTAGCAGTAGGGAAGTGTCTGAAAATCCAATTTCACCACTGCGACCTTCTCAGTCGTTGTGTACACTGCAAGTCTACCCACACAGAAGGGTAGAAGGAGGGATTGTGTAGTTCCCTTGGGTCTAGCTAACTCTAGGTCTATGTGAAGATGAAGAATAAGACTGACGTGTCTTTTGGTTCCTTTGAGGAACAAACAATGTTTCCTCTAGTTAAAAACCAGGCTAAACCTTAAACCAGTCCCATAGCTGCTAATCAGAAGTGTTCGCCTTCATTTTAACACAACCTCATTTTTATGTGAAGGCTTCCTAGTTAAATTATTAATTATTTAGTAGGATGAGACCTTTAGGAAGAGAAAGAAGGAGAATGTGTTTGCTGTCTCTTCTTATTATTATATAGTTTTGTCAAATAAATTATTCACAGTTCTCTGTTCCTAAATTGTCTCCAATCCAGTCCTGTCTGGGCCACCACCTAAACATTAATCCCTAAGCAACCGCAATAAAACAAAGCAAAATAAATAATTATCACACCAAGAGTGTCCATAGAGAACAAATACAGTAACTGAACCAAGATGACTGTTCAGTTTCGCTCGCTGACTGAGCTACCCTGCTTTATTTTAGGCACTGTGACAAATCCATTTGTAGGCTACTCTCTGTCTCAACTCCACATGCCTGATTGGGATGGCAAGTCTTACCATCTTATACTCAGATTTAGGTTACCCTGTCTCATTACAAATGGACTAGGGGGATTGTCTGTATTTCTTGGTCTATTGCTGTTGTGCCGACCTGAGAAAGATTCATTTAGTAAAGATATTCAGGTTTATGGCAGTAGATCTTTAATGAAAAGGTGACTTTGATTTGATGTTATGAAATAGGACTTGTTTGACTGGATATGAAAAAACAGCAGTTCATCTAGTGTGTCATTCAGTGACAACGAGGTCATCAGGTTGTTAGACACAGGAGAATAATATTTTCCTGTTCATCATATTCCACTAGAGGGTGCACGGGCATGCCACAATATTGTTAAAATGAGGGAATTAAAACTAATCCTAATTAATTATTGTTATCAAGAGGCAAATGTTCTCAGTTAACCATTTCTACAATATAAAGTGTTACTGAATATGGCTTAGATCGCCCTTCTATTAAATCTACCTGATTGTCAAGGTGATCTGAATTTGAGTAGTGTCAGCTTTTCTTGGTGAAAATGACTGTAGTAAATACTAGGAAAACAAGACACCTTATCAGTCTTGGTGTTACTGTAGCATACAGTATTTCATTCCTCATATACATTCAATTAATTCACAGTAAACACATCCATGTTTCTGTGCTGTACCATCTAAGGGTGACCAGAAAAAGACAAGATAGTTTTATCATCACAAGAACCTTGTGAATCTAGATGATGAGGGGAACGACATAACAGCCTCAACATCTGATTTTCGTAATCCATAATCTGATCATTCATAACCTACAACAATCTGTGGCTACTGTAGGATACTTCCAAACTGCTCCCTTTTACTTAGAAAGGGTGCCTTGTTTATTACACAATACACCAAAAGATTAGAGAAATTCAGGGTTGCCACTGGAACAATACTTGGTTTCCTTTGAAATAATCATGAGGTTGCTGAATAAATTATGGAGCATCCACCTTGTTTAGCTGAGCCACAACTTTTAGAAAGAGGGATTGTGACAGTCACAGCACATTTAGCACATTTTAGGTTGGACTATTAGAAGCCAAACTCTCATCAGATCACCATCAGAAACCCTCTCTACATCAGTGGTTACGAGGGGAACACTGTTAAAGATGATGACATCAACAGGATTTATAAGAACGGTGAGGAGGACAGTGGAGATAACAGTGACAACAAAAATTCTGCTGCTGCTGAAAAAGAAGAAGAAGAAGACAGACAGACAGACAGACAGATGGACATAAACACAAGATTGGATACACAGTTAAAGTTGGAAGTTTACATACACTTAGGTTGTAGTCATTAAAACTTGTTTTTCAACCACTCCACACATTTCTTGTTAACAAACTATAGTTTTGGCATGACACTACTTTGTGCATGACAACAATTGTTTACAGACAGATTATTTAACTTAATCTGTATCACAATTCCAGTGGGTCAGAGGTTTACATACACTAAGTTGACTGTGCCTTTAAACAGCTTGGAAAATTCCAGAAAATGATGTCATGGCTTTAGAAGCTTCTGATAGGCTAATTGACATCATTTGAGTCAATTGGAGGTGTACCTGTGGCCTACCTTCAAACTCAGTGCCTCTTTGCTTGACATCATGGGAAAATCTAAAGAAATCAGCCAAGACCTCAGAAATAAAATTGTAGACCTCCACAAGTCTGGTTCATCCTTGGGAGCAATTTCCAAATGCCTGAAGGTACCACGTTCATCTGTACAAACAATAGTACGCAAGTATAAACACGATGGGACCGTGCAGCCGTCATACCGCTCAGGAAGGAGACGATGAATGTACTTTGATGCCTTGTGAAGATGCTGGAGGAAACAGGTACAAAAGTATATATATACACAGTAAAACGAGTCCTATATCAACATAACCTGAAACGCCGCTCAGCAAGGAAGAAGCCACTGTTCCAAAACCGCCATAAAAAAGCCAAACTACGATTTGCAACTGCACATGGGGACAAAGTTCGTACTTTTTGGAGAAATGGTCTGATGAAACAAAAATAGAACTGTTTGGCCATAATGACTATCATTATGTTTGGAGGAAAAAGAGGGAAGTTTGCAAGCCGAAGAATACCTTCCCAACTGTGAAGCACAGGGGGTGGCAGCATCATGTTGTGGGGGTGCTTTGCTGCAAGAGGGACTGATGCACTTCACAAAATAGATGGCATCGTGAGGAAGGAAAATTATGTGGATATATTGAAGCAACATCTCAAGACATCAGTCAGGAAGTTAAAGCTTGGTCGCAAATGGGTCTTCCAGATGGACAATGACCCCAAGCATCCTTCCAAAGTTGTGGCAAAATGGCTTAAGGACAACAAAGTCAAGGTATTGGAGTGGCCATCACAAAGCCCTGACCTCAATCCTATAGAAAATGTGTGGGCAGAACTGAAAAAGCCTGTGTGAGCAAGGAGGCCTACAAACCTGACTCCGTTACACCAGCTCTGTCAGGAGGAATGGGCCAAAATTCACCCAACTTATTGTGGGACGCTTGTGGGAGGCTACCCAAAACGTTTGACCCAAGTTAAACAATTTAAAGGCAATGCTACCAAATACTAATTGAGTGTATGTAAACTTCTGACCCACTGGGAATGTGATGAAAGAAATAAAAGCTGAAATAAATCATTCTCTCTACTATTATTCTGACATTTCACACTCTTAAAACAAAGTGGTGATCCTAACTGACCTAAGACAGGGAATTTTTACTAGGATAAAAAACTTCTTAGGGATAGGCGCACGTAATTCAAACAAATAATTATAAAAATTATGGATATTAAACATTTAGGTATATATAAGTGTCTTATAGCTATTACAGCGAAAACATGCCATGCGATTGTTTGAGGACGGCGCCCCACATGAAAATATTTTTCCACCGGCACAGGTTTCATACATTCACAAATGACTAAATGATTTTATAGCTGGGACCAGCTATAAAATGTAGTGTCATTTTGTTAGATAAAATCCTTCTTTATGTCCCAAAAAGTCAGTTTAGTTGGTGCCATCAATTTGAGTAATCCACTCATTCAACATGCAGAGAAAGGAATCTGAAAATCTACCCCTAAACTTTCTTTCAACAAGTCAAAATACGTTTATATATAATCCTCAGATACCCTAAAATGTAATCAAACTATAATATTTCTTACAGAAAGAAGTATGTTCAATAGGAAGCCGATTTTAGCAGGTGCATACTGTCTTCATGGTGCGCGCAAACATGAATTTTCAAGACTTTGTCCCTGTACTAAAACTGATATTTTTTATTTGTTTTCCAAGTTACAAGCCTGAAACCTTCAACATAGACTGCTGACACCCTGTGGAAGCCATAGGAATTGCATCCAGAGAGCTATGGTCTCTCAAAACAAAAAATCTGGTTGGTTTTTCTTTGGATTTTTTCCTACCATATCTATTGTGTTATATTCTCCCATATTATTTTAACATTTATACAAACTTCAAAGTGTTTTCTTTCCAATGGTATCAATTATATGCATATCCTTGCTTCAGGGCCTGAGCATTCAGGTGGAAATGGAAGTTTGAAATGTCAGGAATTGTGAAAAACTGAGTTTAAATGTATTTGGCTAAGGTGTATGTAAACTTCAACTGTACTACATTGGTCTAATGGCCTTTAGATGGGCAACTCCATGTTCCCCACCAAAGACAAAATGGTCTCCTTATGCTCTGAGTCCGAGTAAAGACTAAAGCTAATTAACTTCAATCAAACATAAATTATGTGTCAGATCACACTGGGCAAACGTTGCCTTATTATTCTACAGACATCCTATTAGTGTAGGATTTGCATGCAATGAGCACTATTACAATGATTTTCATATTATCTCGCCACTGAGCTCTGTCTCTAATGATTTGCTGTCCATGGATGAAAAGGAAGGAAGTAGGCTATTCGGAAGGAGTAACTACAGTCACATTTAGTCTTACCATTATTTTCTGAAATCGTTCTCTTTTCAAGATATCTGTAGTTATCTAGCTAGCAATCAAGTGCTTGAGCTTGAGGTTACCTAGCAAACCAAAAGTGGTTCTGTCAACATTCCCAGAACATTCATTAGGTTGCCCCAAAACGTCTAATTACACAAAAACTGTCCAGTTGTGCTGATTCGCCTGATGTTGCAAGAAGATTCACAGAACACATTTTGTTATTACATTACCTGGAAACCTAATAATGTTCTGTGGTGGTTGTTAAAGATGTTGTGCACAACATTTTAGTGCATTTTTAGGAGAACATTTCAAGAATATGTTGTATTATCTGAAAAACATTATCAAAAACATGTTTTGAATGTTTTTGGGATGTTATCATCCTAACCCTGAATAGAACTTAATGGGAATGTTAGCTAATGTCCTGGGAACGTTCCCAGTTTGCTCGACTCCAGATGACCAGGTGTGTGTGAGTGTGTGTGTGTGTGTGTGTGTGTGTGAAGGACATTCTCCATTTGATTTATTTTGGCTGACAGGATGATTTATCTAAGTCAAAGACCTCACGGCCTGAAATGCACAGTATAGTAGATCATCAACATCAGGACCTTTGGTCTAGCAAAACACTGACAAACACACACGCACGCACGCACACACACACACACACACACACACACACACACACAGACACACTTATAGTTTACCTTGAGCATATCATAACCGGTATACTTTTTTGACATGAATAAAACATCAAACTGATGTCAAACAATGTGTTTTTTTTTTCGAGAATTGTGTTAGTGACCTTTAGCCTAGGATTTAGCTGACACATTAACGTTAACAAGTGTTTGGGACTACAATAAACGCAATATTGGCTCATGGTTGGCGCGCGCTGTCACTCATCATCACTCGAGGCGGGAGGAGGTCTGCACAGCACGCATATCTCTCGCGCCACCGAGTCCATTCCATTCCATTCCACGCGTGCATTTTCTACCCCCCTCCCCTCACTTTTGCGCGGAGCTATTGAGTGGTGTCATGACTGAAAGCTCGCCTGTTCACCCAACACAATGTTTTATGGATTATCTTCCCTTGTAGTAACGAGAGATAGATGTGGAAGGAACGCGGAGCGAGACGGTGCACTGCCCGGGTTACAGTAGTAGCCTAAAAACCGGGCGACTGTTGGGTTCCATTCAACCGGGCTTTTCTAATGCCCGTCGATTTCGCGGGGCTCGTTTCGCTTCACCTCTGTGATCATGCTCTACTTCCAGCTGGTGATCATGGCAGGAACTGTCATGTTGGCTTACTACTTTGAGTACACCGACACTTTCAACGTGCACGTCCAAGGGTTTTTCTGCTATGACAATGCATACACGAAGCCCTACCTTGGACCCGAGGCGTCCAGCGCTGTTCCTCCTGCCATACTCTACGCAGTGGTCTGCGGAGTGCCGTCGCTTCTGGTGAGTTTTGGGAAATTGACAAATGTATGGATAAGTAAGGCATAAGCTAATGGACACACCGATTGTATAGAGATGAACGACACAAATGTCGAACTTTAGGTTAGCAGTAGCAGTTGCACAGCTATCCCTTCAGAAAGAGGCACTCTGACCTCATTGAGGCTACCTGGTGAATTTTTGTTACGTTGGTAAAGAATCGATGGAGATTGGTTGTGCCAGCCATATATTATTGATAAGCCATTCAATATTTCCCCTTGCTCTTAAAGTCTGATACTGTGGAGCAGTCACTACTGTACCCCTTTGACAGTCCCCCTGGATGTATTCAGGCGTTTCATAATTTTGTCGTTAATAAATAGATGTCTTTCTTCAAGCTGCTGATGCCTGGCAGGAATGGTGAACTCACCATACAGCCAACTAGAACCACGAGGTAGAATGTCACTTTTAACATAGTCTTGCAGGTGCTGTACTCTACTTGAATGGGTTAAGGCTTAAACAACAGCTAGACAGATGCATTGGGTTACAAGGAAACATAACAATTTATGATTATTAATGGAATTATTTTCCATTATGGGTACTTCCATTAGCCAAACCTATTTAGTTTATTTGTGCAAAACACAGACAAAACCTGTCTGTGAATCCTTGTAAATACTTCTCTCTTCTCATCTGTCAAGGTATGGTCCGTTTTTTGAGATGTTGTCATCTTTAGTGGTCCTCAGAGGCTGTTAGTCTACAGTGATGTTACAGCAAAATGCATTCATTCAAATGTATTCATTCATTGTAGTCCTGCTGCCATTTATTACTTCTGACATGGGAAATCATTAACAGTAAGAACAAGCCTCAGGCTGCAACATGTTTCTCAAGGAGTCTGTGGGTGGGTGTACCTGTGTGCTTGTGTGTCCTCCTAGACTAAACAGCCTACACTCTTAGAAAAAAAATGGTTCCAAAAGGGTTATTCGACTGTCTCCATAGGAGAACCCTTTTGGGTTCCATGTAGAATTTTCTTTGGGAATGGTTCTATATTGAACCAAAAAGGGTTCTACCTGGAACCAAAAAAGTGGTCTTCAAACGGTTATCCTATGGGGACAGCCAAAGAACCCTTTTAGGTTCTAGATGGCACTTTTTTTTCTAAGAGTGTATAATAAAAACGTAATAACGGAACTCTGAATTTATGATCGACTGAGTCAGGGCAGGCCTCATCTGCCCCATCTCCCAAATTGAGTAATTAAGCGCTGTTATCCAACCTTCTTATTACCATCAATTTCCCCAGAGTTGTTACCATTGAGACGGGAGGTGAGATAGTGGAAAAAAAATAATCTATCAATACCAACGTAGGACAAGTTTTTATTGCAGATAGATAGGGAACAGCTAAGAGGATCATACAAAAATACCTTTTACTCAGCTGCTCTAAGACCGACCTGAGCTTTGGAAAAATTGCCAGAGCTAGAGAGCTAGATTAAAAAGCCTGACTTGACACCTCAGTGTAGTATTGCAGATGTTAACTAGCTAGTGAGAGCTAGCCATGCTTGTTCAGTGACCGCACCTTTTTTGAGACCTGAAGTACTGCCATGGTTTGGTAGGCAACCGGTTGTCAGTAGCTAAGTGGATTTTATGAATTGTTGGGAATGCAAATCCTTTTCAACCATGCGCCCAAAGGTGTATGTCTGAGGACCTTTGAGTTGAGTACAGAAATCCTTGGCTCTGTCAGTTCCTTGGCTGTACAGGAATGGATATCTTACACAGTCCAACCCCCAAGTCCTAGGAAGATTAGAATCAGAAACATCCACTGAAGTCTCTCACTGCCTTAGCCTTGCCCTAGAGTTCCCTGGACCTCCGTTATGGCCCTATATAATGTTGAGGGGGAATTTGTGATGAGCGAGATATTGACGGGCCCAGCTATCAATAAAAGAGTAGCAGCAGAAGCATCACCATCAAGACAATTCAAACACAGACTTCTCAAGGTAAATCAAAGGAGATGGCACAGTTTTCCACTGTGCTGTCTCTAAATCAAATCAAAGTTTATTTGCCACATGCACAGGATACAGCAGGTGTAAACAAATGCTTACTTGCAAGCTCTTCCTCAACAATGCAGTATTCCTTGTGGAACTGACAAGAGAGCAGGAACAGACTGGCACCCAGGCTAGGATAAGCTAGCTTTATACAGTATCTGTGTTGTCAATATTAGGGCTGTTGCGGTGACCATATTACCGCCAAACCGGCGGTCACCAGTCATGACCATTTAGTCATGGTAATTAGGCTTCTCTAAGCTCTGATGCTGCTGATGGTCATTAGTAGCCACCAAACTTTCTAACTGCCTGGTACTCAGCACTCTATTGTCCCGCTAATCACTCTGACCAATGCAAATGTAATCGAAAATCTAATCAAACACTTCATGAGAGCCCATGAGTACATGTGGTGCAACATTTCTATAGGCTATGCAATTGCGTGAGAAAACAGAGTGATGGCCTTTACTAAAAAGAAGAGGATCCCATCAGCCGTCTATAGGCTAGACCTACTATATTTATTTATCAACTTTCCTAATATTAAGCAAATTGATTATATTTACAACAGGAGTATATCCTACCTGGCTGACATGAAAAGGAACCAGCGAAAAGCGTCCATCCGCTTTTTAAGTGCATAGATGACATGTATTTTTTCCCGCTTCCCCTGTATCGAGACAGGTGCATGATAATGGTCCATTCTAAATTAAACAAATTTCACACATATTATTTTGAATATGTAAAGACAAGATTAAATCAAGAATAGTCTGATGGTGGACAATATCAGCCTATCACTTGTGAATTATATATTATCACTTGTGAATGATGCCCAGCATAAGAAACAATGCCTTTTTTTATGACTTTTTCTAATCATAGTTGCACCCCTCATGTAGCCTGGCCCATACGCCTATAACTAAAGTGGCCAAATAACTTCTTAAAATTAAGCACATTAATCCGCTTTACAATTGGTGTAGATCCTAACTGTTATACATAAGCAGTGCGTACGTTTTACGTTTGGGGAAGATAATTTTTACCATACAAATGCCCCTTTATAATAAAAGCATTACATGCATCATTGCATTTGCGGTCATTTCTGATAATGGTGTTTTCTGCTAATGGAACATTTGTGCTTATAGCCTACTACCAGGTGCGCATTGCTGCGCTTATAATGTGAAGAAATAGCCTAATAGTTGGTCAACATTTTAAGCTAAACGTTCTGATCTGTTGCGTCAGCCACATTGCGTAAAAAATCTATCGCATCCCACAACTGTCCCAGACTATATTTGGAATATTTATTTATTGCACAGAATAGAATAGGTAGGCTTTTGTACTATGGGGGATAGTATATTGACATAGGCTATTGCTTTTGCTGTTCGTTATGTCTACTCATCTTCTTGGCTGACGAAAAGTAAATGTGGACAGTTCTTCCAATATCGTCAATATGTACCTTGGAATTGGATAAGGACGTGCGCAGTTGCATCCCCGGCGTATCTGTCTTCACTTGTAGCCTGTGAGAAAGACCCAATCACATGTTGGAGAGCCATGTGAGATGTGATTCGGAGTGCTCAGCACTCGGAGATGGGAACAACGGCCACTGGCGGCAAAAGGCATGGATTTTTAGTGTACAGTGTGTACAGCCTGCATGAAAAACAAAGCAGAGCTCATGCCTTTCAAGCAACTTTCTTCAAATCTTAATTAGAGTTGCATCATGCAGCCTTTCAATGTATTAAAAATCAAAACACATAGCCCAACGTTTGTAGTAGGGATGCACAATTTATCGGTAAGCATATCGGAATCGGACGATATTAGCTAAAAATGCCAACATCGGCATCAGCCCGATGTCTAGTTTAACCTGTTACGGATCCAACATGGTCAATAGTGGTCTTACTCCCTTGATTTTCATGATTGAACGCTCCAACCTTTTTCTAAAGACTGTTGACATCTAGTGGAAGCCATAGGAACTGCAATCTGGGAGCTAAAATACCCTGCATTGAATAGCATGCCAATTGAAAAAAGTGTGACATGACTGATTCAGAGATTTTGCTCGGGTTTTTGCCCGCCATATCAGTTCTGTTATATTCACAGACATTATTTTAACAGTTTTAGAAACTTCAGAGTGTTTTCTATCCAAAGCTACTAATTACATGCATATCCTAGCTTCTGGGCCTGAGTAACAAGCAGTTTACTTTGGGCACGTTTTTCATCCGAACTTCAAAATACTGCTCTCTAGCCCTAAGAAGTTAACGCCGATGTGCAAAACCAATGTCAAAGCTGATGTGCATACCTATATAATGTAGGTAGATGACTTAATGACGCCATGAAAAATATAGCGCAACACAGCATTCCTAATCTAGCCCACAATGTCTGCTGTGTGGATCGAGCAGTCAACAAGTCGAGCTGTCATTTGAAAGAGTAAGAACATTTCAGCGAAACAACTCAAAGGCAAAATCCATTAACACCAAGATAATGGGATTCATTGCCCTTGACAATCAACCATTCTCTGTCGTGGATGATGTTGGCTTTCGCCGACTGGTCGAGCACTTTGAGCCCCGGTACACACTACCAAGTAGGCACTATTTTTCAGATGTTGCCCTCCTGGAGTTACACAGTATTGTTGAAACGCACATCCATGAGCTACATGCTATGGGCGTCACTGCTATTAGCTTCACGACTGACATATGGACCTGTGATGTCAGCCCCATGAGCACTCTGAGTTTGACAGCACAGTGGGTCGACGAGGTTTTCGTACTGAAGAAAGCCGTATTGCACGCTCAGGAATGTGCTGGTTCTCATACCGCTGCTGCCATTTCAATGGCATTTGAGAACATGTTTGAAACTTGGAACATAAACACACACCTAGCTCCATTCGAACAACTGACTCGAGAAATAAGCTCAACTGAATCTGCAGCAGACGTGATACACTCTGCTCAACAAAACTACTGACACAGACCGTGGGGTTAACTTGGAAAAGTACTCTACTAGAGGCTGTGAACAAGCGATTCTTTGGCATTCTCTCTGAGCCTCTTTTACAGTGTCGCCACCATGCTCGATGCTAGGTACAAGGACCGCTATTTCGATGCAGACAAGAAACAGGGTTTACGTGAAATGTTACAGACACAGCTGGATAAGATGGAAATGGACACAGTGACAGTGTGCACCAAGGAAGAGAGGCCACGGACAGACAGAGCGTGTGTGTGTGTGTGTGTGTGTGTGTGTTTCAACTATTTAACTGTACTAGAAGGCCTAAAAGGCCTCAAAACATTTTTATATTGGATATCGGTATCGGCCAAAAATGTAATATCGGTGCATCCCTAGTTTGTAGAACCATAAAGTTACATTAATAACTCTAAATTAAGCATATAGGAATACCTATTTCTTTATTAACTGCTCAACACCGAATAGCCGCATGTGCACACTCCCTCAAATCATTTCGAGAAAATATTATTTATATTTTATTCAGCTTTGTTCAATTCTATTCTTCATACAATAAAATAATGCCACGGAATTCCAAGCAAATCCTGTCTGCTAAAGATGTGCTAAATGAACTAGTGTAGCCCACAGCCATTTGGTATAGCCAGATCAGGACCTAACATAAGGACAACAGAGTATTCTATTCTATTATTCTGAAATAGACTACATTTTCTTGATATCATGCTTCTTTAGACCTGTCTAAAATAAGTAATGGATTTATTGTAAAGGTGTAGGCTATATTACATGGATTTATTAGACTTTTTAAAATTTAGATGTTCCAAAGGTCTGTATCAGTGGCTTGTTGGAAGCCAGGAGATGCTAAATGTGTTTAAATTAATTAATGGTCAATTACCCTGAGACTGACAGTTATTTGCTTGACAATCACCGGCTGATGAAATTTCGTGACCACCACAGCCCTAGTCAAGACTTCTTGTTTTGACAACACAAGTTAGTAATGTGTACATTACTAACTTGATGCAGGAAAATTCTCAGCAACAAAAGATTGATCAAATTAACATTTTACTGCACTGGGCTGTATCAGGGTGTCATGACTTCCGCCAAAGTTGGTGCCTCTCCTTGTTCGGGCGTTGCTCGGCGGTCGGCGTCGCCGGTCTTCTAGCCATCATCGATCCATTTTTCATTTTCCATTTGTTTTGTCTTGTCTTCCCACACACCTGGTTTCTATTCCATTCATTACATGTTGTGTATTTAACCCTCTGTTTCCCACATGTCCTTGTCCGGAATTGTTTGTTTGCTGTATAGTGCTTGTTGCACATTATGTTTACTGGTGTGTTACGGGTATATTGAGCCCATGTACTTTCGTGTTATTTTGTACCGTTTTGGTTGTTATATTAAACGACTACAGTTAGTACCAAGTTTTGCTCTCCTGCGCCTGACTTCTCTGCCACCAGTTACGCAACCCCTACACAGGGTCACCCAGAGTGTTTCTTGGTAGTCTTAAACAAATCTACTTTTAAACGAAGGTATACACCTCATATACATGTTATTGACTTAAAACAAAAGATAACACCTGTACCATGTCAGATATAGATATAGTTGAAATGTATTACATTTTGAGTTTGCAACCAAATATTACACTTAATAAATATCACTGAAATAGAACAAAAGCGTTAGACTTATTTTTAAAGTAATGTTTAGTAATGATGAAATTATGAAAAATATTAATAACATTCCACCCATATATATATATATATATATATATATATATATATACACTGCTCAAAAAAATAAAGGGAACACTAAAATAACACATCATAGATCTGAATGAATGAAATAATCTTATTAAATACTTTTTTCTTTACATAGTTGAATGTGCTGACAACAAAATCACACAAAAATTATCAATGGAAATCAAATTTATCAACCCATGGAGGTCTGGATTTGGAGTCACACTCAAAATTAAAGTGGAAAACCACACTACAGGCTGATCCAACTTTGATGTAATGTCCTTAAAACAAGTCAAAATGAGGCTCAGAAGTGTGTGTGGCCTCCATGTGCCTGAATGACCTCCCTACAACGCCTGGGCATGCTCCTGATGAGGTGGCGGATGGTCTCCTGAGGGATCTCCTCCCAGACCTGGACTAAAGCATCCGCCAACTCCTGGACAGTCTGTGGTGCAACGTGGCGTTGGTGGATGGAGCGAGACATGATGTCCCAGATGTGCTCAATTGGATTCAGGTCTGGGGAACAGGCGGGCCAGTCCTTAGCATCAATGCCTTCTTCTTGCAGGAACTGCTGACACACTCCAGCCACATGAGGTCTAGCATTGTCTTGCATTAGGAGGAACCCAGGGCCAACCGCACCAGCATATGGTCTCACAAGGGGTCTGAGAATCTCATCTCGGTACCTAATGGCAGTCAGGCTACCTCTGGCGAGCACATGGAGGGCTGTGCGGCCCCCCAAAGAAATGCCACCCCACACCATGACTGACCCACCGCCAAACCGGTCATGCTGGAGGATGTTGCAGGCAGCAGAACGTTCTCCACGGCGTCTCCAGACTCTGTCACGTCTGTCACGTGCTCAGTGTGAACCTGCTTTCATCTGTGAAGAGCACAGGGCGCCAGTGGCGAATTTGCCAATCTTGGTGTTTTCTGGCAAATGCCAAACGTCCTGCACGGTGTTGGGCTGTAAGCACAACCCCCACCTGTGGACGTTGGGCCCTCATACCACCCTCATGGAGTCTGTTTCTGACCGTTTGAACAGACACATGCACATTTGTGGCCTGCTGGAGGTCATTTTGCAGGGCTTTGGCAGTGCTCCTCCTTGCACAAAGGCGGAGGTAGTGGTCCTGCTGCTGGGTTGTTGCCCTCCTACGGCCTCCTCCACGTCTCCTGATGTACTGGCCTGTCTCCTGGTAGCGTCTCCATGCTCTGGACACTACGCTGACAGACACAGCAAACCTTCTTGCCACAGCTCGCATTGATGTGCCATCCTGGATGACCTGCACTACCTGAGCCACTTGTGTGGGTTGTAGACTCCGTCTCATGCTACCACTAGAGTGAAAGCACCGGCAGCATTCAAAAGTGACCAAAACATCAGCCAGGAAGCATAGGAACTGAGAAGTGGTCTGTGGTCACCACCTTCAGAACCACTCCTTTATTGGGGGTGTCTTGCTAATTGCCTATAATTTCCACCTGTTGTCTATTCCATTTGCACAACAGCATGTGAAATGTATTGTCAATCAGTGTTGCTTCCTAAGTGGACAGTTTGATTTCACAGAAGTGTGATTGACTTGGAGTTACATTGTGTTGTTTAAGTGTTCCCTTTATTTTTTTGAGCAGTGTATGTGTATATATATATATATATATATATATATATATATATATATATATATATATAGCCTCAAAACATGGATAAAACTATAATTTTGATACCATGGATGGTCAGTCCTTGCATCCATAGCTCGGTCAATGAATTTGAGAGAGGTTACATTTCTCCAGCCCCATCCCTCAGCTTTATACCGAAACAGGAACAGGGAGAACGCTTTGTTATTGTTTCAGCATGATCGCCACTTTTAGGTTAATTAACATCAGGAAAGGTCAGCTCTCTTAAGACAGACAGTTATGTTTATGTTATGTATGCAAACTGTATACAGTTTCTATAGCTGTGTGTTACTATGTTTAGTAGCATCAAGCATCCTGACAGGTACCTCTCCCCAACTACCCAACTACCCAACTCCACAACCAATATATTAGTTTAATTCACTGCTGCCATTGTAGTAGTGATAGAACCAGGAACAACTCAGGGCCCTCCTAACCATTGTAATGATCATTATTGATCAGTGATTTGGCATCCTTATCCATCATCCACAATGTGAAATAGTCAATGCCTGCCATTTAATTATTGTCATGAGCTAGCTTCCATCCAATTGGTGACAGATTTTCATGCAAATATTCTAAAATCTGCATACAAACATTTCCCCACCAGAGATGTTTCCATCAAATTGCATTTTCAACTCTATCGATGATTTTGTGACAAACTGTTGCGTTAAATAGCAAATGTGCCCACACTGGTCTTGGTACGTGTGCTCTAGCCAACAGCTTGCAGACACAGTGAGGATAGGCTAGCCTACATGATGGGATTTTTATAGATAAGAGCACAATTATGTTTATTTATCAAACGGCAGCCAAGCATCAATCATCATGTCACCAGAATAAGACCCTTGATATTTATTGGAAAGGAGCATCAAGCTCATCACCGTGCACGTTCACCACCCTGTGAAGTTCATCATAACTTATTTCATCTGTAGCTTAATAAACTGCATGCTTTCCCCAAGTCATAGTGGGAAGACCACACAACATGTCATCGCGTGACTCCAACTTTACTACGATATAATGGTTATTATATCAGTATTTGCGCATAAAGGCATTTTCACTGCCATTTCTCGCATTATACATTTTACAGACACTAAAACATTCCACCTTGTCTAGCGTATTTTGTTTTGTCGACATTTGGAAACTTAACCGATAAAGGCCTGTCGTGACATTTTTTATCCAACATGTACTTAACTCGCATAAAAATGTTGGATGGAAACTTTATTCTCATACCATGACATAAATTGCATTAATGTTAACGGGAAAGGACACATTAGCTCTATACATTGTGCACTGCTATTGACATTGCCTTAACCAGGAATATTCTCTCCATGTCCATTAGAGTAAGTCCACATTGATTTTAAACCGCCCATATAAAAACACATGAACACATCCATGCATTCACACACACCCCTTGGTTATTGGACAACAACTCCCTTTTTTCTTCTGATGGATGATTTCATTAAAACCGGAACTATGGGACCTGTCATTAGAAGTACAGTCACCACACGTTTAGCGAACTTGCTTTTTCCTTCAGCTCTCCTTTATATTTTAAAGCACTTCAGGACCCTGCGATTGGATGTCAGGATGCTTAATGATAACACTGTTTGAGATCTAGGCCACTTATTAATCCAAAGTGCTGTTTTGTGATATGTTCCACTCAACGCCTGGCTTTAAAAGAGATCATGAATAATTTGATTGCAGGAGGTAGACTCGTGTGATTTTCATACGTGAGTTTAGAGGGAGTTTCTCTCTCTAATCTCAAGACTGTTAAAGAGTGAGTTTGGGTCATTGGTAGTCACAGAACTTATTTTATTAAGTGGATATGTTTATTTGTGATTCGTGGAATGGATCAGCTATCTTTCTCCATAATTCACCAAGGCATTAGATATTTATTTATTACTATACTCGTTCATTTTCTTTGTTGTTATCTTAACAGTTGTAGGCAGATTTGTCTTTCAGGCATTTATGTCACTGTTCTGCTGCTTTGTTCAGTTCTTCAATGTCTTCACAAGTTACAAAATACACTGGTTAAGTTATACAGCAGTTGAGGATATTCCAAAATGTAAAGTTGTCCAACATGTCCTCTGTGCAGTATCATGCTAGCACATCATTTTCAGATCTCTGATTGTCCAGTCCAGCTCCCATTGACCACTAGCCGCACAGTTTGATTAACCTCTAACTAATAATCACCTCATTTAAATTTCATTTGATGCTTTATATGAGCAGTGTAAACTGCAAAGTTTAAAGTCATCCATGATGTACACGCAGAACCCTGCTGATCCCTTCCATTTGGATGAGATGGATGATGAGATGAATGTTTCACCCAATCAAATGTGTATTTGTGACCGACCGCCTCGATTCGGTCTTATGTAGCAACATTTTTAATAGTTTTTTTTACGTTGGATAAAAGTAAAGACTCAGAGCTACGAAATGGTATATTCTACACTACAGTTGAGGAACAATGGAAAGTAATTTGGCTTTGAAACTTGTAACCCCACTTGAATGGTTTGGTACACCTACTGGAAAGCTCTTCTTTGTCTACACCCATTCAGCATCATTCACAGCCACTTAAGCCTTAGCCCCACCCATCTCTTTGAGGATTCACATGCGAGGCCATGTGGTAAACACACGCTATATCTGTCAAGCTGTGGGTAACTGGTGAAAAGGAGTCAGGCGCAGGAGAGCAGAGATGCGTGGACAAGGTATTTTAATAACGAAGCACCAGTACAAACAATAATACTCAGGTGCGGGAAAATACCGGTCACACGAATAAACGAGCGTTATACCAAACCCGGCAACAAAATAACCAGTCGTCAGTGTATTTACCTTTATTTAACTAGGCAAGTCAGTTAAGAACAAATTGTTATTTACAATGACGGCCTAGGAACAGTGGGTTAACAGCCTTGTTCAGGGGCAGAACGACAGATTGTTGGGGCGGCAGGTAGCCTAGTGGTTAGAGCGTTGGACTTGTAACCGGAGGGTTGCAAGTTCGAATCCCCGAGCTGACAAGGTAAAAATCTGTCGTTCTGCCCCTGAACAAGGCAGTTAACCCACTGTTCCCCGGGCGCCGAAGACGTGGATGCCGATTAAGGCAGCCCCCCGCAACTCTCTGATTCAGAGGGGTTGGGTTAAATGCGGAAGACACATTTCGGTTGAAGGCATTCGGTTGTACAACTGACTAATAATGGTGACTTTGACTTTGACTTTTGAGATTGTTACCTTGTCAGCTCGGGGATTCAATCTAGCAACCTTTCGGTTACTGGCCCAACGCTCTAATCACTAGGCTACCTGCTGCCCCACAACGGTACAGTGAAGTGGTTACTTGCATAGTATCAATATCAAAAACAGAAATATTTGATCATTATTAGATAATGCTTACCTGACACACTTGTCTAAATTGATGGGTCATGTGAAGGAAATGCCACCCCCCCAGCCACATCTAGCTAAGTGGATGGGTCACTATTGTCTAGACATGTACACATGTCTTGTAATCACCCCCATACATACCTGGTTAATTTGATGGAAATGTAATAATCTGGCCGAAGTGGAGTCTTTTGTTTAGACATGTAGGTGCCTAGCTAAACAATTAACCAGCATAATCCCAACTCATACTACTACCAATACAAACATTGTCATAGCTGTAGTATGAATCTTCAGGTAGCTAAAGCTAATAAACTAGCTAGCTAACATTTGGCTATAACTAGCAATGCAAATGGTTTTCTGATTAGAATAATATTACTGGGTCATACACATAACGTTAGCTAGAGAGCCAGCAAGCTAACATTTGCTAGCTAACTAACAGTACACTTTAACTTGCAATAAAAACAACTTTCTGACAAAATTTGAAACGTATATCTGAAAATGTAGCTAGACTCTTACCCGTATGCTTCACAATTTAACTCCATTTTGTTTGTAGCTACATCTTGTTTGGCCAGCGTTGTGTCAAGTCACTCCGGTTCACACTGACACGTGTGCAGAAAGTAGCCCATCACTTTTTCCAACTGATCTGTTGATAGCACCTGCTAAATTCAGGGCATCAATGTTGTTGAGAAAAGTAGCAAAACCTTTTTTAGTTCTCGATGCCTAACGTTATATCTTTCAACAGTGCTGTAGAAAGGACTGTCAACACATACTGAGCAGCTCACATTATAGACAGAAGCATACTACATGGCAGACCAATCCAAACTCATCTCCCAGCATGTCCAGCCAATTCCGTGGCTAAATCAACTAATTTAACAATTGTATTTCTTTGATAGATGGAATGCAAGTTTGTTATTAAGGCATGTTCCAAAAGGAATTTCTGACAAAAAATGCTTTTTGATAAAAAAAATGTTTACGTTCAAATGCCGCTCCTGTCAAGTAGTGACGTGTGACATATGCCTTTTTTCCTGAAACAAGTCACATTTATGAGAGACATATAGTGCAAGTATCCCCCTCAAAACATTTTAGTGGCCCCCCTCTTCACGATGGAGAGTACATTTCCTGCATTTCTACACATTTACGTATGCTACTGTTTTAAAACAAGTTTTCTGCAGTTCAATTCTACACATCATGCCATGTGGTGGAGAGAAATCATGTTAATATGATATCTGAGTGAGAGTGACTAACAAAATCAATGGGGGGGCCCTGGAGGTCTGGACCCCTGGGCATGTGCCCTGCTTGCTCTGTCGTTATTTGGCCAAGAATAAAATAATTGCCCGTTGTAGTCCTTGTAAAGCGGCCAGAGGAACAGTCCCACTCATCAGGGTTATACTGTTTGACATTTATGGGCCAAAGATGGCATGATTGCTATTATTAGTGAGCAGTGAGTAAGGCTCGGGCTCGATCTTGTTCACAGTATAGGACCAGGGAATAGGGGATGGGTTTGCAGTGAGACGTGAATACACTGCACAGGGTTTAGGCCCCTGTGCTCTGCGGAGAGAAAGGGGGGAGCATATAAGAGTTTAATTAATGACTATTAATAACTTCCTTTATGAACAATCGTTTATATGTTTTTTTATTGAAAAGACTGGTGATGTGTCATGAAGCACAATGACCGACTCTTGTCTTATTTACAGTAGGTTTCTAAAGCCTAAATAATGAGTGCTCGACAACATTAAAAGAAAAGTGTGAATAGATTAAATGGATAGTTTGTTCATGGAAAGCAAGTCTAAGGCTACTGGGCACATCATGTCCAAAAGATTGATTCAAGTAGGCTGACCATCACATTCAATGGTTTCCTTCATATAATTTTTTTCACAGCTGATAGTAGTCATCAACATGTTTTGAATTGCTTCTCAATGGATTGGGGGCTTGGACTATTTGATAGAGATTTCTTTTTCACATTCTTCGTCTTTCTTTCTTTCTCTGTCTGTATGTCTGTCTTTCTCACTCTCTCTCTCACTTTCTGAGCCAGTCAGGTGTTTGTTTGTAACTAGCACAACAGGAGAAAGTGGGTGAGTCCACAGTGTTCTGTATCTATCAGCGATTGTCTGTTGTGAGGCTCACATGAGGTGATGAAGTTACACCTGTATGCAATTCACTACTAAATGTTTGCCATCAGATATCTTATAATGACTTTCTGTAATACCAACATGCTTCAAGCAGACCACCATAGTCCCTGTGCCCAAGAACACAAAGGCAACCTGCCTAAACGACTACAGACCCGTAGCACTCACGCCCGTAGCCATGAAGTGCTTTGAAAGGTTGGTAATGGCTCACATCAACAACATTATCCCAGAAACCCTAGACCCCCTCCAATTTGCATACTGCCCAAACAGATCAACAGATGATGGAATCTCTATTGCACTCCACACTGCCCTTTCCCACCTGGACAAAAGGAACACTAATGTGAGAATGCTATTCATTGACTACAGCTCAGCGTTCAACACCATAGTACCCTCAAAGCTCATCACTAAGCTAAGGATCCTGGGACTAAACACCTCCCTCTGCAACTGGATCCTGTACTTCCTGACGGGCTGCCCCCAGGTGGTGAGGGTAGGTAGCAACACATCTGCCACGCTGATCCTCAACTCTGGAGCTCCCCAGGGGTGCGTGCTCAGTCCCCTCCTGTGCTCCCTGTTCACCCACGACTGCATGGCCAGGCACGACTCCAACACCATCATTAAGTTTGCAGACGACACAACAGTGGTAGGCCTGATCACCGACAACGACGAGACAGCCTATAGGGAGGAGGTCAGAGACCTGGCCGTGTGGTGCCAGGACAACAACCTCTCCCTCAACGTAACCAAGACTAAGTAGATGATTTTGGACTACAGGAAAAGGAGGACCGAGCACGCCCCCATTCTCATCTACGGGGCTGTAGTGGAGCAGGTTGAGAGCTTCAAGTTCCTTGGTGTCCACATCAACAACAAGCTAGAATGGTCCAAACACACCAAGACAAGTCGTGAAGAGGGCACGACAAAGCCTATTCCACCTCAGGAGACTAAAAAGATTTGTCATGGGTCCTGAGATCCTCAAAAGGTTCTAGAGCTGCAACATCGAGAGCATCCTGACTGGTTGCATCACTGCCTGGTATGGCAATTGCTCCGCCTCTGACCACAAGGCACTACAGAGGGTAGTGCGTACGGCCCAGTACATCACTGGGGCTAAGCTGCCTGCCATCCAGGACCTCTACACCAGGCGGTGTCAGAGGAAGGCCCTAAAAATTGTCAAAGACCCCAGCCACCCCAGTCATAGACTGTTCTCTCTACTACCGCATGGCAAGCGGTACCGGAGTGCCAAGTCTAGGACATAAAGGCTTCTCAACAGTTTTTACCCCCAAGCCATAAGACTCCTGAACAGGTAATCAAATGGCTACCCGGACCTTTTGCATTGTGCCACCCCCCCTGCTGCTACTTTCTGTTTATCATATTTGCATAGGCACTTTAACTATACATTCATGTACATACTACCTCAATTGGACCGACCAACCAGTGGTCCTGCACATTGGCTAACTGGGCTATGTATCTGCATTGTGTCCCACCACCTGCCAACTCCTTTTTTACACTACTGCTACTCTCTGTTTATCATATATGCATAGTCACTTTAACCATAACTACATGTACATATACTACCTCAATCAGCCTGACTAACCGGTGTCTGTATGTAGCCTCGCTACCTTTATAGCCTCGCTACTTTTATTGCCTCGCTACTGTATATAGCCTGTCTTTTTTTACTGTTGTTTTTATTTCTTTACTTACCTATTGTTCACCTAATACCTTTTTTTTTTGCACTATTGGTTGGAGCCTGTAAGTAAGCATTTCACTGTAAGGTCTACACCTGTTGTATTCGGCGCATGTGACAAATAAACTTTGATTTGACAGAAGTCAAAGAGCTCTGGATGAGTTCTGTACAGTTGGCATTTTTTCCCTGTGCTTTTTCTCCTCTGTTCTTCTCCCCTCTGCTCTGTGTACACATGCTGCTCTTCCTTCAGAAAACATACATCACAACTTTGTTCATTTGCACAATTTATTTTGTTTACTTTTACTTGTAAATGTCCACACTCACTGAAAATGACATTCAGTAGCTACTAGAAATGCTTGTATAACTTTATGAGCTGGATTTGCCTCTCTTTGCAATTAGTGTAAGTTCGGTTTCGCTCGTTAGCATTTATGTGATTTCACTATAAGTTTGTGCAAATTTTATTAGCATTCTGGTTATAGAGGCCCAATGGGCTTTACTTGCATTTTTAGCGCCCCCCTTGTGTGCTATGCCGGTAATACCGTAAATCCCGGGATGAGAGAAGGATGGTATGACGATATGAAAATCTGGATACTGCCCAATCCTAGAAACACCGTTGATTCAACCAGTGTGTGCCCAGTGGGTCTTTCTCTCACTGGAATGTGAGATCCAGCTGCAAAGTGTGTCAGTAGTAGAGAGAGAGAGATGGTCCCACTGATTTCTCATTGTAACGTCAGCTGCACTAATGCCTGCTGTGCTGTACTTTGAAGCCACCCTGGTTCGAGTGGATAGCTGTGTCACATTTTGTGGTCGAGTTCACAAGTTCGACCAGTCACTCCATGTGTTTTTTCACACGGTTACAAGAACAGAGACATGGGCGATAATGGAGCGGAAATCTGTTCGCACAAGGTCACACTGTCACAAGGAGAAACAGGGTGGCTGGAGAGAAGAATGCACAAAAAGAATAGTGGTTTGTTGGTCCTCCACAGCAGGCCAACCTATGAGAAGTGCCTAATGTTATGTTATGCATTGGGCTGAAGTGCTGATGGGTTAAAAGTTATATCTGATACATATTTGATCAAAGAGATAATGTTGCATTTATTAATAAGTAGATGTGCTGAAGATGACAGATCAGCAGGGAAGAGTGAAGGTAGCTGTAGCGACTTCTTTGAAGAAGACAGGAATGCTCAAACAGTTTTATGCACAATTGATTTCATGAACTTGCCAAACTTTGACATTTACCTATGGAAAAGTTCTAGAACAAGACTATATAATTGAAAGCGGCACAGTTAGGGTGGCACACTCAAAATCAGACAGAAAATAACTAATGAAAAGTGATCTGGCTTCATTCCAGATGGAAACAAAGGAAGTTATTACTGGATTTCTGTCCTTTTTTTTGTGTGTGCTTCAGAACTGTGCCATTATGACTTGTAAAATGAATGTTAACAGCTTACAAAGTGCTGAACATCTAAAGATTTAGAAGGCATAGGTCCAGTTGGCATACATTTCTGGTGTGATTACATCATGATTCTGTTTTTGATTGTTCCATACACAATAGGTCTTGTAAGGAAAGTGTCTAGAGTCTAGGGACACTAGGGAGAGAGAAGAACAGAACCCATTTTTGACTAAGAGATGTGCTGTTACAGAAGGTTATGAACATCTCTACTGCATTAGGAATGGTCCAACAGGTCTAGACTGCAGCTTTACTGTTTCATACTCTTAAAGCTGATGGCTTAAGTCACAAACTTATCATGATTGCCATCCACCCGTGTCACACACAATGGTTTAACGCTCTACCACCACAAAATGTTTAGTTGCCTGTTTCAGGAAATGATTGCACACATTATACTAGGCATCTGCACAGTTCATTGTGTCTTTTCCTGAAGGCGCTGTTTCACCCCATTGACCTCTGGCGATTGAGCTAAACGGGCCAATCAAGGCCAACAGCTGTAGTGGAACACTGATATTACAGCTGAACCGAATCAGAGCCCAAATCAACTCCATTGTTCATTGGTGCAGTATTCTTCCGCCTTAGGTTTATATACTGGACTCTATACTTGGTTGCAGCGAGACAACAAGAATAGGTCTTAATTTGTGCCCTCAAGGGAATATTCGGTCCAAGTGGGACAAAGGCATCACTATATCAGAGAAATGTCCTGAAAATCAGCTGCATTTGTTAGCATAACAGACCATGATTTGAATGAATGGCATTTTCTGCAAAAAAGGTCACAATATTCAGATCCTGTTATCAGTGATTAAAGTCTCTCTCTCTCTCTCTCTCTCTGTCTGTCTGTCTGTCTGTCTGTCTCTCTGTCTGTCTGTCTGTCTGTTAGATCACAGCCATAGAGTCGTTGTTGTTTCTGCTCCAGTATGTGTCAGAGGACCTTGACAATCGGGAGAAGATCATCGTCATGGGAGACTGCTGTTACCTGAACCCTCTGGTGCGCAGGACCTTCCGCTTCCTGGGTAAGTATTTTGGCAGTAACCTACCTTCATACCATTCGCCGAATGCTTACTGTCCCCATGTAAAATGGCTGCCCTAACTTATGATGTGGTAGCAAGGACCTTGGGTGCAATATAATTGCAAAGGTCTGCACTTCAAATTAAACAACTGTTGTTGGTATAAACAGTTGTTGGTATAAGTGGTGAACAGGAAAGGTCTGACTCAAAGTAAGATGATAAGTGAGGCTTATCTATATTTAATGCTGCTAGTAAAATCCAATGTAAACATCTTCTAAGCTATCATCATTGTCAACCAAGTTGAACCTATCCTAGGTCTGGTTACAGTCAACAGTAAAGGTGAATGGAATGTTTGTCTTTGCCATGGGCTTGCTTGAAGCAATGCTCTAGGGTGTTTACCCTTGCTGTATGAAAATAAAATTACCAAAAGCCCTAGAAATACATGTAGAAATGACATGGAGCGGAATTGATTGGATAAAATCAGTTTGAGTAGCTGTACTATGGTAAATGTACCAGGACTGTCCCCGACTAAAATAAATCTTGGTCGACCAAGAGGAATCCTGTTCTTTCAACCAGTCGATTGTTTGAAAACTTATTTTTCCATATATAGACAGACCCTATGTGTTTGAATCAACTACATATGCACTGAGCTTGTCTGATGCTTTAAGCATACTGTTTGATTAAATAATTAAGACACAAAAATGATGACAGCGAGTGCCAGTGTGACTGGCGCACATTGTCTCTCTCTCCTCCCTACTGCAGTGAAAAGGCACCACAGCACTGTAAGTGTTTATTGCGCTGTCCGTGCTGAAGCTGCAACATCATTACAGACATTTAGTTTCTTACTTGTTTCTGACTGAAAAGTTCTGTTACTGAAATGCCTGGAGGTCAAGAACAATGAGGGTATAGCAGCAAGCGTTGTGAGAGTATTATGTGTGACAAACAGTTGCTGTTAGATTTGAGTAATATAATTTTTTCGGACCATTTGGAACAGTGTAAACAACACTAAATAAATGAGTGTATCAGAGAGTCTGTTCTAACAAAAAAAATAACTATATAAAGCAGACTAAAAACAGTTGCATGCATTCATGAATTGCGGTTTATTTATTGTTTAGGCAAATTATTCAGAGCTCCTTTTGTTATTGAATTTTAAAACTAAAACGCTTGATTGCATTTCAAAGCATGAATGTCTCGTATGCTGTGTGATGGCATGAACGAATTAATGATTGGTTGACTGATACAGTAGCTTATTTATTGAAATATAGGCGTAAGTAGGTTATGGTATTAAGACTTAACAGGCCTACAGCCTGATGGTGGTTATACAAGGCTACTATAGAAAGCCGACTAATGATGACTACATTACTTATCATTGTAATGATGATCATAATAATAATTGTAATAATAACAATACGAAGGAGGGTATAGGAGCTGCGTGCATAGACAGTAGGAGGGCTGCGTGCATAGACAGTAGGAGAGCTGCGTGCATAGACAGTAGGGGGGGCTGCGTGCATAGACAGTAGGAGGGCTGCGTGCATAGACAGTAGGAGGCTGCGTGAATAGACAGTAGGAGGGCTGCGTGCATAGACAGTAGGAGGGCTGCGTGCATAGACAGTAGGAGGGCTGCGTGCATAGACAGTATGAGGGCTGCGTGCATAGACAGTAGGAGGGCTGCGTGCATAGACAGTAGGGGGCTGCGTGAATAGACAGTATGAGGGCTGCGTGCATAGACAGTAGGAGGGCTGCGTGCATAGACAGTAGGGGGCTGCGTGCATAGACAGTAGGAGGGCTGCGTGCATAGACAGTAGGAGGGCTGCGTGCATAGACAGTATGGGGGCTGCGTGAATAGACAGTAGGAGGGCTGCGTGCATAGACAGTGGGGGCTGCGTAAATAGACAGTAGGAGGGCTGCGTGCATAGACAGTATGGGGGGCTGCGTGAATAGACAGTAGGAGGGCTGCGTGCATAGACAGTGGGGGGGCTGCGTAAATAGACAGTAGGAGGGCTGCGTGCATAGACAGTATGGGGGGCTGCGTGCATAGACAGTATGGGGGGCTGCGTGAATTTTTAAATCTTTATTTTAACAGGGAAAACAGACTGAGACCTGGATCTCTTTTACGGCTGTGCCCTGTGTAAACATGTTGACATGTACAGTTCTAGGCATACAGACAAGAACATTTTAAAACATACAAAACACAGACACAGTTCAACAGAAACAATCACAGACAACATCATATTGATCCTCCATCACATTTTTTAAATGGGCAAGGGACACCAGAGTGGCTAGCTTAAGTTTGATCTGCAGTTTGTTCCATAAATAAGGTGCAAAGGAACTGAAGGCAGTCCTTCCCAACTCTGTGGAGACCGCAGGAGTTTCTAATGTAATCCACATCTGTGATCTGGTCATAAAATTTGTATATCTAATTAAAATTAATGATGATATATATGGAGGTAGTTTTAAAAGAAGTGCTTTATAAATAAACAAAAGAGCATGTTGCTCTCGCCTCACAGATAGAGAGGCCCAACCCACATGTTGATATAGGATACAGTGATGAGTTTTGTAACTGTCACCTGTGATAAACCTGAGTGCACAATGGTAAATAGCATCCAGTGGTTTTAATGTGTTTGCTGATGCATGCATATAAATAATATTACCATAATCTAAAACGGACATAAAAGTAGCCTGCACAATTTGTTTCCTATTTACGGAGGACAGACAAGCCCTGTTTCTGTAAAGGAACCCTATCTTGAATTTGAGCTTTTTTCCCAATTCAGTAACATGTTTTTTAAAAGAGAGCCTATCATCCAACCATACCCCTAAATATTTATATGCAGAGACCTGTTTGATTTGAGTACCATCCAAGCTAGTGATTACAAAAGTGTTTCTAACTGAGAGGTTAGACCTAGAAAAAAGCATGACATTTGTTTTCTTAGCGTTTAAAACAAGTTTAAGCTGTAAAAGAGACTCCTGTAATATCCTAAAATCAGACTCCAACTGCATTAAAGCACGCAGCCCTCCTACTGTCTATTCACGCAGCCCCCCCTACTGTCTATGCACGCAGCCCTCCTACTGTCTATTCACGCAGCCCCCTACTGTCTATGCGCAGCCCTACTGTCTATGACGCAGCCCTACTGTCTATGCAAAGCCCTCCTACTGTCTATGCAGCCCTCCTACTGTCTATGCGCAGCCCCCATACTGTCTATGCAGTAGGGGGCTGCACAGTAGGGGGCTGCGTGAATAGACAGTAGGAGGGCTGCGTGCATAGACAGTAGGGGGCTGCGTGCATAGACAGTATGGGGGCTGCGTGCATAGACAGTATGGGGGCTGCGTGCATAGACAGTAGGAGGGCTGCGTGCATAGACAGTATGAGGGCTGCGTGCATAGACAGTAGGGCTGCGTGCATAGACAGTAGGGGGCTGCGTGAATAGACAGTAGGAGGGCTGCGTGCATAGACAGTAGGGGGCTGCGTGAATAGACAGTAGGAGGGCTGCGTGCATAGACAGTAGGGGGCTGCGTGCATAGACAGTAGAAGGGCTGCGTGCATAGACAGTAGGAGGGCTGCGTGCATAGACAGTAGGAGGGCTGCGTGCATAGACAGTAGGAGGGCTGCGTGCATAGACAGTAGGGGGCTGCGTGAATAGACAGTAGGAGGGCTGCGTGCATAGACAGTAGGGGGCTGCGTGAATAGACAGTAGGAGGGCTGCGTGCATAGACAGTAGGGGGCTGCGTGAATAGACAGTAGGAGGGCTGCGTGCATAGACAGTAGGGGGCTGCGTGCATAGACAGTAGGGGGCTGCGTGCATAGACAGTAGAAGGGCTGCGTGCATAGACAGTAGGAGGGCTGCGTGCATAGACAGTGGGGGCTGCGTGCATAGACAGTAGGAGGGCTGCGTGCATAGACAGTGGGAGGGCTGCGTGCATAGACAGTAGGGGGCTGCGTGAATAGACAGTAGGAGGGCTGCGTGCATAGACAGTAGGGGGCTGCGTGCATAGACAGTATGAGAGCTGCGTGCATAGATAGTAGGAGGGCTGCGTGCATAGACAGTAGGAGGGCTGCGTGCATAGACAGTATGAGGGCTGCGTGCATAGACAGTATGAGGGCTGCGTGCATAGACAGTAGGAGGGCTGCGTGCATAGACAGTAGGGGGCTGCGTGAATAGACAGTAGGAGGGCTGCGTGCATAGACAGTAGGGGGCTGCGTGCATAGACAGTAGGAGGGCTGCGTGCATAGACAGTAGGAGGGCTGCGTGCATAGACAGTATGAGGGCTGCGTGCATAGACAGTAGGGGGGGCTGCGTGAATAGACAGTAGGAGGGCTGCGTGCATAGTGTGGGGTTCTGATATTTTTATACCATAATAGTATTGACAATTGCTAAGAATCATATTGGGGGTTAGTCAGTAGGGACTTGTGTATGTGTAACCCCTGTGCGGACATCTTGAGAAAGTTGCTGACCTGTGGTTAAGTGGGGGGTGTGAGGTATTTACGACAAGACCCTGGCTAGTGGAAAAGTACTGACATGCCAAGAAGGAAGATAAATCAAACAGAGCGCCAAAAGGGGGACCAGCCCATGTGACAATGATTGGCCCGGCAAGTCTAAACCACGCCCAGGCACTGTTCTGATAGGCCGGCTCACGAAGCAGGAACTAACTCTGTCAGAACATATACCCATGTTATCAGCAGAAAGGCAGTTCCATTGTTTCGTCCTGCGAGATGTTACAGTGAACCCGTATATACGGAAATTGTATTTGCCATTCAAATAGCTTTTGTATTAAACAATTGTTTTAACCAAATTCAGGTTTACTATCGTTCCTATCTCAGTTGAACCTACGAAAACCTAACAATAGACAGTAGGGGGGGCTGCGTGCATAGACAGTATGGGGGGGCTGCGTGAATAGACAGTAGAAGGGCTGCGTGCATAGACAGTAGGAGGGCTGCGTGCATGGACAGTAGGAGGGCTGCGTGCATGGACAGTAGGAGGGCTGCGTGCATGGACAGTAGGAGGGCTGCGTGCATGGACAGTAGGGGGGCTGCGTGCATAGACAGTAGGGGGCTGCGTGCATAGACAGTAGGAGGGCTGCGTGCATGGACAGTAGGAGGGCTGCGTGCATAGACAGTAGGAGGGCTGCGTGCATGGACAGTAGGAGGGCTGCGTGCATGGACAGTAGGAGGGCTGCGTGCATGGACAGTAGGAGGGCTGCGTGCATGGACAGTAGGAGGGCTGCGTGCATGGACAGTAGGAGGGCTGCGTGCATAGCCAGTAGGAGGGCTGCGTGCATGGACAGTAGGAGGGTTGCGTGCATAGACAGTAGGAGGGCTGCGTGCATGGACAGTAGGAGGGTTGCGTGCATAGCCAGTAGGAGGGTTGCGTGCATAGCCAGTAGGAGGGCTGCGTGCATAGCCAGTAGGAGGGCTGCGTGCATAGCCAGTAGGAGGGCTGCGTGCATAGCCAGTAGGAGGGCTGCGTGCATAGACAGTAGGAGGGCTGCGTGCATAGACAGTATGGGGGCTGCGTGCATAGACAGTAGGGGGCTGCGTGAATAGACAGTAGGAGGGCTGCGTGCATAGACAGTAGGGGGCTGCGTGCATAGACAGTAGGGGGCTGCGTGCATAGACAGTAGGAGGGCTGCGTGCATAGACAGTAGGGGGCTGCGTGCATAGACAGTAGGGGGATGCGTGCATAGACAGTAGGAGGGCTGCGTGCATAGCCAGTAGGAGGGCTGCGTGCATGGACAGTAGGAGGGTTGCGTGCATAGACAGTAGGAGGGCTGCGTGCATGGACAGTAGGAGGGTTGCGTGCATAGCCAGTAGGAGGGTTGCGTGCATAGCCAGTAGGAGGGCTGCGTGCATAGCCAGTAGGAGGGCTGCGTGCATAGCCAGTAGGAGGGCTGCGTGCATGGACAGTAGGAGGGCTGCGTGCATAGACAGTAGGAGGGCTGCGTGCATAGACAGTATGAGGGCTGCGTGCATAGACAGTAGGAGGGCTGCGTGCATAGACAGTAGGAGGGCTGCGTGCATAGACAGTAGGAGGGCTGCGTGCATAGACAGTATGGGGGCTGCGTGCATAGACAGTAGGGGGCTGCGTGAATAGACAGTAGGAGGGCTGCGTGCATAGACAGTAGGGGGCTGCGTGCATAGACAGTAGGGGGCTGCGTGCATAGACAGTAGGAGGGCTGCGTGCATAGACAGTAGGGGGCTGCGTGAATAGACAGTAGGGGGATGCGTGCATAGACAGTAGGGGGCTGCGTGCATAGACAGTAGGGGGCTGCGTGCATAGACAGTATGGGGGCTGCGTGAATAGACAGTAGGAGGGCTGCGTGCATAGACAGTAGGGGGCTGCGTGCATAGACAGTAGGAGGGCTGCGTGCATAGACAGTAGGGGGCTGCGTGAATAGACAGTAGGAGGGCTGCGTGCATAGACAGTAGGGGGCTGCGTGAATTGACAGTAGGAGGGCTGCGTGCATAGGCGGTAGGGGCTGCGTGAATAGACATTAGGGGGCTGCGTGCATAGACAGTAGGGGGCTGCGTGAATAGACAGTATGAGGGCTGCGTGCATAGACAGTATGAGGGCTGCGTGCATAGACAGTAGGGGGCTGCGTGAATAGACAGTAGGAGGGCTGCGTGCATAGACAGTAGGGGGCGTGAATAGACAGTAGGAGGGCTGCGTGCATAGACAGTAGGGGGCTGCGTGAATAGACATTAGGGGGCTGCGTGCATAGACAGTAGGGGGCTGCGTGAATAGACAGTATGAGGGCTGCGTGCATGGACAGTAGGAGGGCTGCGTGCATGGACAGTAGGAGGGCTGCGTGCATAGACAGTAGGAGGGCTGCGTGCATGGACAGTAGGAGGGCTGCGTGCATGGACAGTAGGAGGGCTGCGTGCATGGACAGTAGGAGGGCTGCGTGCATGGACAGTAGGAGGGCTGCTTGCATGGACAGTAGGAGGGCTGCTTGCATGGACAGTAGGAGGGCTGCGTGCATAGCCAGTAGGAGGGCTGCGTGCATAGCCAGTAGGAGGGCTGCGTGCATAGCCAGTAGGAGGGCTGCGTGCATAGCCAGTAGGAGGGTTGCGTGCATAGACAGTAGGAGGGTTGCGTGCATAGACAGTAGGAGGGCTGCGTGCATAGACAGTATGAGGGCTGCGTGCATAGACAGTAGGAGGGCTGCGTGCATAGACAGTAGGAGGGCTGCGTGCATAGACAGTAGGAGGGCTGCGTGCATAGACAGTATGGGGGCTGCGTGCATAGACAGTAGGGGGCTGCGTGAATAGACAGTAGGAGGGCTGCATGCATAGACAGTAGGGGGCTGCGTGCATAGACAGTAGGGGGCTGCGTGCATAGACAGTAGGAGGGCTGCGTGCATAGACAGTAGGGGGCTGCGTGAATAGACAGTAGGGGGATGCGTGCATAGACAGTAGGGGGCTGCGTGCATAGACAGTAGGGGGCTGCGTGCATAGACAGTATGGGGGCTGCGTGAATAGACAGTAGGAGGGCTGCGTGCATAGACAGTAGGGGGCTGCGTGCATAGACAGTAGGAGGGCTGCGTGCATAGACAGTAGGGGGCTGCGTGAATAGACAGTAGGAGGGCTGCGTGCATAGACAGTAGGGGGCTGCGTGAATAGACAGTAGGAGGGCTGCGTGCATAGGCGGTAGGGGGCTGCGTGAATAGACATTAGGGGGCTGCGTGCATAGACAGTAGGGGGCTGCGTGAATAGACAGTATGAGGGCTGCGTGCATAGACAGTATGAGGGCTGCGTGCATAGACAGTAGGGGGCTGCGTGAATAGACAGTAGGAGGGCTGCGTGCATAGACAGTAGGGGGCTGCGTGAATAGACAGTAGGAGGGCTGCGTGCATAGACAGTAGGGGGCTGCGTGAATAGACATTAGGGGGCTGCGTGCATAGACAGTAGGGGGCTGCGTGAATAGACAGTATGAGGGCTGCGTGCATGGACAGTAGGAGGGCTGCGTGCATGGACAGTAGGAGGGCTGCGTGCATAGACAGTAGGAGGGCTGCGTGCATGGACAGTAGGAGGGCTGCGTGCATGGACAGTAGGAGGGCTGCGTGCATGGACAGTAGGAGGGCTGCGTGCATGGACAGTAGGAGGGCTGCTTGCATGGACAGTAGGAGGGCTGCTTGCATGGACAGTAGGAGGGCTGCGTGCATAGCCAGTAGGAGGGCTGCGTGCATAGCCAGTAGGAGGGCTGCGTGCATAGCCAGTAGGAGGGCTGCGTGCATAGCCAGTAGGAGGGTTGCGTGCATAGACAGTAGGAGGGTTGCGTGCATAGACAGTAGGAGGGTTGCGTGCATGGACAGTAGGAGGGTTGCGTGCATAGCCAGTAGGAGGGCTGCGTGCATAGCCAGTAGGAGGGCTGCGTGCATAGCCAGTAGGAGGGCTGCGTGCATAGCCAGTAGGAGGGCTGCGTGCATAGCCAGTAGGAGGGCTGCGTGCATAGCCAGTAGGAGGGCTGCGTGCATAGCCAGTAGGAGGGCTGCGTGCATAGCCAGTAGGAGGGCTGCGTGCATGGACAGTAGGAGGGCTGCGTGCATGGACAGTAGGAGGGCTGCGTGCATGGACATTAGGAGGGCTGCGTGCATGGACAGTAGGAGGGCTGCGTGCATGGACAGTAGGAGGGTTGCGTGCATAGACAGAGACAGACGCAAATCAGACAGGTATCTTGTGCACCATACAACAACAAAAAAGATTGCGACTACGCGACTAAAGAAATCTCGGTCGACCAACAGCCTATCGGCCAAACAATTATCTAGTCAACTAAATGGAGTCAGCCCTAAAATGAACAGTAGTGCTAATTTTTACCAGAGGATGCTGGTGGGAGGAGCTATAAGAGGATGGGCTCGGGCTCATTGTAATGGCTGGAATGTAGTAATGGGAATGGAGTCAAACGTGGATTCCATATGTCTGATGTGTTTGATACTGTTTTTATTCCATTCCTAATGAGCCCATCCTCATATAGCTCCTCCCCCCAGCCTCCTCTGGTTTTTGCAGTGACTGTGAGTGTTTCCTCAGAGAGACCCTGTAGTCTTGGCCAGTGGCAGCTTATAGGACAGGAAGCACATTTCCAGTGTAACCCTCTGGGCTTAAGTGTGTCCAACCTGATTTTCTTGTTATGGCTGGCTTAGAAGTAAATGTGTCAGACCTAGTAGTAAATGGAAACCCACTACCATCCTGCCTTGTTCTTACCACTCATTTAGAGATTTGGGGTAATTAAGTTAAATAGGTTCTCAGCTCAATTACTAGTAGTTTGTCATCTCACCTTTGAGAATAAATAATCAGAAACTGCAGTCAAGCATTTAGCAATTGTTTTTTTATTTCCCCTGGATTAGTGTTGCACCATCATCGCATGAAAGGACACATTCAAGGTGAAGGACTATAGTCTAGACAAGATAATTACATGGTGCTCATCAGTAGTCTGTGACTCATAAGACCCAGTGGTTGATCACTCAGTCTCTTCACTTCCTCACCTCTGACCTTTGTTGATGTCCTCATCAATCTCCCTCTTTCTGCCCCTCCTTTCTCTCTGTCTCTCTCTTTCTCTCGCTGTCTCTACCCCCGTTCTCTCTCTCTCTCTCTCTCTCTCTCTCTCTCTCTCTCTCTCTCTCTCTCTCTCCCGTCTCCCCTCCCTCTCCAGGTGTGTACGCTTTCGGCCTTTTCTCCACTGACATATTTGTGAACGCGGGCCAAGTGGTGACGGGGAACCTGTCCCCCCACTTCCTGACGGTGTGTAAGCCCAACTACACGGCCCTGGGCTGCGTGCAGACTGCTCGCTTCGTCAACCAACAGGGGGCGTGCACGGGCAACGAGGACGACATCACGCACGCCCGCAAATCCTTCCCCTCCAAAGAGGCGGCGCTCAGTGTCTATGCCGCACTCTACACAGCGGTAAATCAGGGATGCAATTTGGAGAAGTGACCGTTTTTGTTTGTTTGTTATTAGGGATGATGTATGATGGTATTATTACACCACACTTTGCTATTGTACAGTATATAGTGTGAAGTGGGGGATGTCATGCTAACTATACGTTTCTCATCCTGCAGACTACGCCAAATGTACTACTAAAGACAGTTTGTAGTCTACACTGGCGCTCAATCTATACTGAGCACCGCATCCAGGACCTGTATAATAGCCGGTGTCAGAGGAAAGCCCATAAAATTGTCAGAGACTCCAGTCACCCAAGTTATAGACTGTTCTCTCTGCTACCGCACGGCAAGCGGTACCGGAGCGCCAAGTCTAGGACCAAAAGGCTCCTCAACAGCTTCTACCCCCAAGCCATTAGACTGCTGAACAATTCATAAAAATCGCCACCGGACAATTTACATTGACCCCCACCCCGTTTGTTACCTATGCATAGTCACTTCGCCCCCACCTACATGTACAGATTACCTCAACTAGCCTGCACCCCCGCACACTGACTCGGTACCGGTGCCCCCTGTTTATAGCCTCGTTATTGTTATTCTTATTGTGTTACTTTTTACTATTACTTTTTATTTTAGCCTACTTGGTAAGTATTTTCTTATTCTTGAACAGCACTGTTGTTTAAGTGCTTGTATGTAAGCATTTCACGGTAAAGTCTACACTTGTTGTGTTTGGCGCATGTGGCAAATAAAATTTGATTTGTTTAAAGGGGCTATTATACATAGTTCATTTCTATTGGTGGTCCTACTTCAGTAGTTTGATGTTGACTCTGCTGGTATCTCTTTAACATTTGAGAATAAAAAATATTCCCTGATTTGACCAGAGTGAGGTCATTGCTATTAAATTCAGAACGGATTTAAGAATGTTAATGTTTGCCTATTAATTTGATGTTTATGAGACTGAGATAAGTTCCATTGGAAAGCTTTACTACTTTTTGAACAGCTAAATTATGTTCATTTAAAGGGAGATCTGAGTAGACAGTTGTGCAATATCTCTGTGGTAGCCATCTGTTTAGTTCAGATTTAGAACCTAATTGTATACAGTTGTTATTTAGAAAGGTAGGCCCATGGCTTTTCACCCAGGGCCTACATTGTACTGCTGCTATGATATTGAATGAAAGGTTGGATGTAGGCTGAGCAGAATGCTCTGCGGATGTTTTGAGGGGTTGCTGCTGTTGTTGTTGATGTCACTGGTATTGAGCGCTTTGATCAAATTATTTCTTATTGAAGAGCTTCCTCTCTGAAGACTGTGGGACAAGGGTGCTGCAAAATCAGCAGAATCACCACCCGGCCCTCATTTCCAATTTCAGCGGTGATGAGCTCTCTAAGATTTGGATGTCTCTAAGGAGAAAAATAGTTCTCTCCTAGAAACGGATTGTATGTGAAGTCTGAGGGTAGAGGCTAGACACAGCAGTTTGGTGGGCATGCTTTTCAGAAACAATAACAGTTAATGATAATGGAACCTTGGAGATTAGTGGAAATGGTCTGATCTGTGTGGCTCAGTTGGTAAGAGTATGGCAATGGTGGCACTTGCAGACTAACACCAAGGTTTCGTGTTTATTTCCCGCAGGAATCACAGCCACACACATAGCAAAAATGTATGCCCTCACTGTACTGTAAGTTGCTTTGGAAGTGTCATATTTAATTAGTCTCAGATGGATAGACATGTTACTGTAGTGTTGCCACAATATACAGTGCATTCGGAAAGTATTCATACCCCTTGACTTTTTCCACATTTTGTTACGTTACAGCTTTATGATAAAATCTATACACAGTACCCCATAATGACAAAGCGAAAACAGGTTTTTTAAATAAAATAAAAATACCTTATTTATAGGGATGCACGATATATCGGTGAACATATCGGAATCGGACAATATTAGCTAAAATGCCAACATTGGGATCGGCCCGATGTCTAGTTTAACGCCAATGTGCAAAACCGATGTCAAAGCTGACGTGCATATCTATATAACGTAGGTACATGACGTAATGACGCCACGTAAAATGTTGTGCTACACGTTCAACACAGCATTCCTAACCTAGCCAACAATGTCTGCTGTGTGGATTGAGCAGTCAACAAGTCGAGCTGTCATTTGAAGGAGTAAGAAAATTTTAACGAGACAACGGCGCTCAAAGGAGAAATCCATTAACGCTAAGATAATGGAATTCATTGCCCTTGACAATCAACCGTTCTCTGTCGTGGGTGATGCTGGCTTTCGCGACTGGTCGAGCACCGGTACACACTACCAAGTGCGCTATTTTTCAGATGTTGCCTTACCGGAGTTACACAGTAATAGCATCACTGCTATTAGCTTCACGACATACTATGGAACGCCGTTTGGGTCTTTGCGTGTCAAAAAAGATACACATCAAATAACACTATTTGACAATAACACTATTTGACACGTTAAATAAGCGTTTAATTTGACATGTCCAATAACACAGTTCTATTATAGAATGTTGTGTGTTCTGAATTTGCACGTGTGCAAGCCAAGCGCCACCATTATCAGTAACACTGTCAAAGCTGTACAAAAAGGTCTGCAAACTAGCAAACACCGGCCACAAACGATGTGTTTACATTACCGCGTTAGTAATAAAGCATAATTTGTTTGACCGCAACTTCTGGAGTAGCTAGCTAGCTTTAGCTTGGTACCTAGCCAGCACCAATACAACCAGCCTGAAAACAATAACCAGTAGAAACTGCAGTCATGTTCATTATTCTTAGCAATCATTTAGGAAGTATTAGCTAGGTAGCCACTTGTTGTTCGCCTATTGAAATTGAACTAGCTAGCCAGCTACTTATCCCTTGCCCAAAGCTAACGTTATAAGCAGCCAGCTAGCTTCATCTGGCTAGTGATGCTCGACCGTACCGGGTTATGTGTTGTGAAGCTAGCCACAATAAGGATTATGCACAATAGTGGAATTTGCGGTTTGCCTTCAATATTAAGGAACCTCTTTGAAAGTGATGCAAAAGGTTACAATTGGTGGAATCATGCCATATTTAGACTAGATAACGTTAAACAAGGTTGGAATGTGAATCAATGAAATGGGGTATCAGTCTATTCGGTGACACCCACATAACACAACTGTGAAGAGTTTGCGCAAATATTAGCGTTGTAGCTCTTATCGCGGGACTGTGACTGTGTGAAATCACCTCCCCAGTCAGCCTATTGAGTGTATTGGCATTCATATTGCACTGTACAGCTTTACCTAAGGATCGGGGATCAATGAAATGGAGTATCAGTCTACTCAATACCCAGTATATTTTTTCCCAACGTCCTCCTCAGAGTTATCAGACTCCAAAACATCCACGCAGTATTATTTTTCCTCTGGAATAGTGTTCAATGCACATAGTAGGTTGACAATAAATGTGGCTCAATTCACAGTTGTTTCAGAGTCCCACAATAAGAGCTACAACGCTAATGTTCTCTGGGTGTCACCGAGTAGACTGATACCCCATGTCATTGATCCACAATCCATAGGTAAGGCTGTAGAGTGAAATAAATATGCCCCAAATGCAATTCTAAAGTCAAATCAAATCAAATTTTATTACATCCAGTGTGATTTCAACAGATTTTTGTCAAATTAACAACTTATTGTCTTTTGTTGATTTTATATAACAACATTCTAACCTCGTTTAGCATGATCTATTCAATTATGGCATAATTCTACTATTTGTATTCATTTGCATCACTGGCAATTGCTTTCTTTTATTTTGAAGGCCAACCGCAAAGTCCACTATTGTGGCTAATCCTTATTGTGGCTAGCTTCACATAGATGGGTCCGACCACCATTAATCAAATAAGAACTGTCTTATAAATTAGGGTTATTTTAGATGATGACACCTGCCCTTAAATTATTATGTGACGTGCAGTCATATTCATGTCCTGATTTATCAACAAGCTTATTTGACACGTCAAATAGTGTAATTTGACACGTATCTTTTTTGACATGCAAAGACCCAAACAGCGTTCCATAGAAATCCTGGTTGAGAATGAAACGACTGAACAAATGAACAACGAAACAGCACAGCAAGTAAGTGAAAGAAATAGGTTTTGATGATGTTTTACTGGTAATGGGGGCATGCCAACAAAATAACTTTTTGGTCAGTGTGGTGTGTGTGTGCAACCTTTATTTAACTAGGCAAGTCAGTTAGAACAATTGTGCGCCGCTCTATGGGACTCCCAATCACGGCCGGATGTGATACTGCCTGGATTGTAACCAGGGACTGTGACGCCTCTTGCACTGAGATGCAGTGCCTTAGACCGCTGTGTCCATATGTGTGTGTGTTAACTATTTAACTGTACTAGAATGCTTAAAAGGCTGCTAATATGTTAAATATCGGTATTTTTGGCAAGGAAAATATTGGATATCGGTATCGGCCAAAAATGTCATCGGGGCATCACTACTTATTTACATATGTGTTCAGACCCTTTGCTATGAGACTCAAAATTGAGCTGAGGTGCATCCTGTTTCCTCTGATCATCCTTGAGATGTTTCTACAACTTGATTGAAGTCCACCTGTGGTAAATTCAATTGATTGTACATGAAACCAGGCACTGCTCATCACCCTTTCCCTATGTTGAAGCATGGTGGTGGCAGCATCATGCTGTGGGGACGTTTTTCAGCGGCAGGGGTTGAGAGACTAGTCAGGATCGTGGGAAAGATGAGAAGATTGTGGGAAAGTACAGAGAGATCCTTGATGAAAACTTGCTCCAGAACGCTCAGGAACTCAGACTGGGACAAAGGTTCACCTTCCAACAGGACAACAACCCTAAGCACACAGCCAAGAGTGGCTTCGGGACAAGTCTCTGAATTTCCTTGAGTGGCCCAGCCAGAGCCCGGACTTATAAATACTGTAGCTGCGCAGCGATGCTCCCCATCCAACTTGACAGAGCTTGAGAGGATATGCAGAGAAGATTGGGAGAAACTCCCCAAATACAGGTGTGCCAAGCTTGTAGTGTCATACCCAAGAAGACTCAAGACTTTAATCGCTGCCAAAGGTGCATCAACAAAGTACTGAGTAAAGGGTCTGTATACTTATGTATATTTGATATTTAACTTTTTTATCTGTGATTAATTTAAGAGATTTTTTTTTGTTGTTTTTTTTGCTTTGTCATTATGGGTATTGTGTGTAAATTGATGACGGGGAAAAAACTATTTAATCCATTTTAGAAAAATTCTGTAATGTAACCAAATGTGTAAAAATTCAAGGGGTCTGACTACTTTCCGAATGCACGATTTTCTCAATGAAATTGGACCTCACCTTAACATGGGGCTTCGGGGCAAATTAACTTTAACTCTACCATAGATGAGTGGCTGATGTGTCCAGAATAATATTGGAATGCCGCAAAGACAGTATTTCTATTCGCTTAATTATTTCAAATGTTGTCGCTAGACTAGTGCTGGTCGCTAAAGGAGCGAAGGACTGGAGGTGAGCTGGAAGGGCAGAAACAATGACGCAGCAAGTCGTTTCCAAATGTTACTGGAGCAAAGGTTTCCTCTCATCTCCAACTAAATTGAAACTGCAAAATCATTTAAAATGTAAAGGTAATTAACCTTTAGTGGCAGATTCAGCGATAGTACCTTTCTTTCAGCAAATGAACTACAGAGACAATGGGCTTGTTCGACATTGCAGCCGGCATTGCAGGCGAGTCGCAACTGACTGATCAACAAATCACGTGCTTCGTTAATAACTACTCATTATTATTTGTAGGTCAATCACAATTTATCCACAATGCATCACTGATTTGATGATCTTGAACGCGAACAATTATCTTATAGTTGAAAACTATAAGCCCTCCCCAAAATGTGATTAACTCTTAATAATTAATGCTCATTGCAAATTACCCTTGAGCGTCTCCCCCCTTACACACTTAACATTCGATCAAACTGAGTACTGTTGTGTGTGTGTTTGTCTCCCTGTTGCAGATGTACATCACGTTAAAAGTGAAGGCCAAGGGGACCAAGCTGGCCAAGCCACTCCTATCTCTGGGACTTATGTGTCTGGCCTTCCTCACAGGAATCAACAGGGTAGTGGAGTACCGCAACCACTGGTGTGACGTCATCGCCGGGTTCATCATCGGAGGGGCAATAGCAGTCTTCATGGTGAGTGAACCAATGTCTTTATACTGGAGACGTCTGTTTAAAGAGACTTCTTTTTATAGATAGAAGGATCATTTATGTGAATGTGTTTGTTAAATCCTGTTACATACTCATTACATACTGTTTATTACATGCTTATAACATACTTATTATATGTTTATTACATGTGTATTGCTGCTTATTACATGCTTATTACACATTTGTTCCATGTTTTTTACATGCTTATAACATGCTTATTACATATTGTGTTTTTTACACATACTCTTCATGATGAGGCCCCCGCCATTTTCAAATGTATATGTTTGTTGTTTGAACTCTGTACAAGTGTACAAGTGTTTGTTTTGTATTTGCTACATGTGTAATATCATGTTATGATAGTCTCACTGTCAGCTCTTCAATTTCTTTCATTTTAATCTAAAATATGATCTTGGCGTCATTACTTTTTTCTGGTCCAAGTCAAGTCATCTACATACTGTATATTAATTTGCATGATAAAGTGAGGAGTAATTCTGTTCTTGAACTTACGTTGGTGAGGCAATAGAAAGGAAGGCTCTATGAATATTTTATATTAGATGAATGGTAACTTGTTATCTCCCCCTTTGATCGATAGACTTGTTTGGACCAGTGTTTTTCTCTGTGTGTTGTGAGGCCGTGTCAAATCCCTATCCAAGTCTTTCAAAAGCCACAGACGGTGCAAACTCATTTTCCCATGCTGCCAACATCAAGGGAAAACTCATTTGGATAGATGATGGGGGCATCAGGTGTTTTCAATGTTGATATGTTGAACAACAACCACAACAACAAGCAAACATCAGAGTACCGGTACATACCAGCTAGAGTTATGGGGTTTCATATTCATTCTGAAGAATCCAGAAGGGAACAGAATGGAAAGGTGTGCTTTATATTTTAGTCTTGATGAATTTATGAACTTTAATAGGTTCCCAAGGTATCACTGAGTCAGACAAGTAAACGTATGTATCTGCCTGGGGTGTATTCAATTTGAAACTAAATGAATATTACCCTGTGCTTGGCTGTGTCCCTTCTCTCTCACCATCTCCTAGGTGGCACAGGTTATTCATGTTGTTTCATATTGCCACAAGGCTCCTATTTTAGAAGAGAATGGCCAGGGATAACAACAAGATGTAGGATGAAGTTGCCCCTAAGCGCTGATCTAAGGCCAGTTTTACTGTTTCCTCCCAATGATTGAGATTAAGACATGGATTAGTTTGATCTGGTTTCCACTAGCTAGACACAAAGTCAAAATTGGCTATATTCATGAAAACAAAAATGAGCTTTTTGATCTTAATTTAAGGTTAGGCATAACATTAGCAGTGTGATTAAGGTTATGGTTAAAGTTAGGGTTAGGTTTAAAATCACATTTTAAGAAGATAAATTATCGAAATAGTCAGGGTTTATGACTTTGTGGCTACAGTGAGACTGAATCTGCTACCGTGATCCTTGTTTAACTATCTAGATGTTGATGGAAACCCTGCATATCCCTGGCAGTGGCTCAGTCCTGCGAGGGTTTTCTTCCTTGTATGGCTGGCTAATTAGGTCAGATGAATGCAGTGGGGCCATGTGTATCTGTTTAGGACAGTTCAAGTGAGCTCCTGTATGAGTGGGTTCCTGTGATATCTCTGCAATACAATGTTATTCTATGGTGTGCTTAATAGAGTGAGTATGAACAAACATTTCTCAGATTTCAGAGCACTATTCTGTGGAGAAATCTAGCTGAATTGGTTGTGGATTACAAATTGGGTGTGGATACATTAGCGCTAGATTGCTGCTCATACTGTAGCTAACATGTTTATCCTCAACAACTCCAAATTACTACTAGCACATACTTATCTTCAAAGACTAGCAAATCATATTTTTTTTCCAGCATAGATCGAGAGATGTAGTGTAGTTTTTCCCTGGGTAGAAGAGAGGTGGAGGGTTGTGCTAGGTTCTGTCTCAAATGATAAACTACACTGTGGGCCCTGGTCAGACGTAGTGCACAATGTAGAGCATAGGGTTCCATTCGGGACACTAACCTAGTATGGCTTAGTTAACTAGACTGAATGGGGAAAGGGGATGCGTGGGTATGGACCAGCATGGGATGTCTGAGATCAAATCACTGGCTAGCAGACACGTATCACGCATTATCAGCAAGAAAGCACATGTGTAAAGAAAACTTGAAAAAAAACCAACGTGGTTTTCAGGGACACGTGAACAATTCTCATACATTTTTGTGATTGAAAGTCAGACATTTTTCCCTTGTAAAAATGTTTTGACCCCTCGTTTATTTTCACCTCCTCCAGCTACATCTGGTCCCCCATCTAGGGACTGACCAGGACCAACCCTGCTTAGCGTCAGAGGTAAACCAGCAGTGGGATGTAGGGTGCTATGCTGCTGGAATGAATGTGCCGAAACATGCAACTGGAAAAAAGACAGTGAAAGCAAAGGCCAGGGTAACATAACCAAAGATAGGAAACATTGCAGGAAAGAGGGAGGAGTTTTATTTAATCACGTTATCAGATTTTTTTTTGTTGCTCAAAACTATTTAAATTGAACCTGCTCTAAAACAGTATATTCTATCCTCTGTTCTGCGAATGTCCCGTAAAATCGTTCCCTTGTCCCGCATTTGGGATTTTTAGATGTGGTCACACAAATTCCACCAGTAAAAACATTGCAACCACAACATGTTAACACCATCTTTTCTTGTGTGGAGAATAACATTATTTAAACTCCATATGTGAACTTGCAATTCCACATGTGGAGTTTTCCTACATATGAAAATGCAAATTTGAGTTTCACTTTTACATCTGGAATTGCAAGTTCATGTGTAAAATACAATCACAAGTGGAAGTTATTCACATGTGAAACTGTAACTGTGAATTTTACATGTGAGTGTTTTTCACATCTGAAAATGCAATTTCACATGTGAAAGTGATATTTTCACCATGTGGAGTTTTCTTACATGTGAACCTGCGAATTAGATTTTCAAATGTGATTGAATTTCACATGTGAACTTGCAATTCCACATGTGAAAGTGAGATTTTCACTTGTGAAACTTCATATCTGATTTCACATGAATGTTTTTAACATGTAAAACTGCAAATTTCATATCTGAGGTGAAAATGTTATTCGTCTCCCATGTGAATAGGTGGCGTTTACATGTGAACTCTAATTATTGTGTCATGTCTGAAATTTAAACTGAACATGTGAAAACAGCTATTTCACGTGAAAATGGGATTAGCTGTGCTTTGATGTACTTATGTGTAGAGCGTGTTCTTTCTGGGTGTGTACACAACACACTGTATGTACCTCACATTACCGCACACATGTTTTTTACCTCTGATGTGCACTATATTTGTTCACTGGCTATATGCTTGTACCCTGCTTGTGCTAATCCACTCTCACATGCAATGTTCAGTCACGCCTGTGTCTGGAGAATTTAGTGCCGTGGTGTGAGATCGCAATTTGCGCACAAACGGTTATTACCACATTTGAAGTTTTATAACATACCATATCTCAAGCTGAGGCAGGTTTTTATGCTGCGTGCTAAAGCAACCTGCTGAGATAATGGAAGTGTGCAGAACACATACTGAAAATAACTACCACATATACAGTATTATTTATTTATTTGGGATGTAATTCAACAAATGACTGCGGGGCTCTTTGGCCTGTAATGGTAATGGAAGAGTCCCTTTAGATGATATTGTTCTCTGAGATGCGTTTCTCCTCTGTCAGAACATTGCCTTAGATAGTAGTCAAATACAAAAAGCTCGTTTGGGCTCTGGTAATGGATGGAACCCCTTGAGGACACACACATGCATGCACATACACACACACACACTCAAGCGCGCATGCATTCAAATACACACATGCACACACAGCTCTGATTGAATTCATATTTTTGGGCAAGCCATGCGAATCCTTTATCTTAGGAAAAAGGACTTATGTAACCCTTGTTACGAGAAGAGAAAGGAAATCTGCTCTGCAAAAATTGCCACAGGGTCTCTCTATCTCCATATCCGCCTAACTTACTTACTAACTACAGATGTAGGAGCCAGTTTGCTAGAGCAGGAAAATAATCCTGAAGCAAGCCAGTATCAGGAAATGTGAATTAATGGACATTTTTGTAAGGGTTGATACATTTTTTGTAAGGGAATATCAAGTCTGACATTTTAAAGTGGAAATGAAAACATCAGAAGCTTTTTTAAACCTCATACTACACGTAAAATATGTCCTGCAACAGGGTGATCAAATTAAGATCCTATCTGTACAGAATCTCTTTTCCTCATCTCTTTGTCCTGTCTTTTCTTTTTCTTTCTCTCTCTCTCTCTCTCTCTCTCTCTCTCTCTCTCTCTCTCTCTCTCTCTCTCTCTCTCTCTCTCTCTTTTCCTTTGTCTCTGCCGTGGCTGTGAGTGTAGGTTCTAGGGGTGGTGCAGAACTTCAAAGGGAAGAGCCTGCTGAATGAGATCCCGCCGGAGGAGAGCGTGGTCAGCAGTATTCCTATGATGGGCCAGCCCAGGATTATGGACAACACCATGGAGAAGTACATAGCCTCACAGGTACTGGTAGACACATTTAACTGTAGTAGGCTAAGTACAACATACTGTGCTCCCGGCTCTGCTAGGTACACTTTCCTAGTGTACTTTGCATTTTAGCCAATTCTCCTGTGTCCACCATACAGAAAGACACATCAGATGCATTCTATACTCCATTCTCTGTTAAGAAATATCAACATTTCCACCATTTCCGTGGTGTGAGGGTGTATGAAAATGGATAAGAAATATACCAATGTGTTTGGAATACAAAGTACTGTGTCTAACTTGAGAGTCCCATAGAGTTTCAATGTCTCAGCCAAGAGTCCACAATCCCGGTCCCTGAGGGAGACAGTGTCTGTCTACTAATGTCTATCTTCCTAAATAAATTCATACAGGTGATTAGCTACAGTATATACTGTACCACACACATTGTTACATTGGGATAAACCACACACAGTGGTACATTGGTATAAACCACACACCGTGTTACATTGGGATAAACCACACACATTGTTACATTGGGATAAACCACACACAGTGTTACATTGGGATAAACCACACACAGTGTTACATTGGGATAAACCCCACACAGTGTTACATTGGGATAAACAACACACAGTGTTACATTGGTATAAACCACACACAGTGTAAACAGATAAGGTAAGAATAAAAACCTGGCTCTGTTACCTGTCTGTACAAAGTGTTTTGATAACTACAAAGCCATGCTGGTATAAACTGTGTGTGTGTGTGTGTGTGTGTGTGTGTGTGTGTGTGTGTGTGTGTGTGTGTGTGTGTGTGTGTGTGTGTGAAATTGGGCTAAGTAGCCCATTTGCTGTTTATTGATTTGAACACTGTTCAGACCATTGGAATCTAGAGTAACCCTATAACTGTCAGGAGATCACTGTTCAGACCATTGGAATCTAGAGTAACCCTATAACTGTCAGGAGATCACTGTTCAGACCATTGGAATCTAGAGTAACCCTATAACTGTCAGGAGATCACTGTTCAGACCATTGGAATCTAGAGTAACCCTAAAACTGGCAGGAGATCACCATTCAGACCATTGGAATCTAGAGTAACCCTATAACTGTCAGGAGATCACTGTTCAGACCATTGGAATCTAGAGTAACCCTATAACTGTCAGGAGATCACCATTCAGACCATTGGAAGCTAGAGTAACCCTATAACTGTCAGGAGATCACTGTTCAGACCATTGGAAGCTAGAGTAACCCTATAACTGTCAGGAGATCACCGTTCAGACCATTGGAATCTAGAGTAACCCTATAACTGTCAGGAGATCACTGTTCAGACCATTGGAATCTAGAGTAACCCTATAACTGTCAGGAGATCACTGTTCAGACCATTGGAATCTAGAGTAACCCTAAAACTGGCAGGAGATCACCATTCAGACCATTGGAAGCTAGAGTAACCCTATAACTGGCAGGAGATCACCATTCAGACCATTGGAATCTAGAGTAACCCTATAACTGTCAGGAGATCACCGTTCAAACCATTGGAAGCTAGAGTAACCCTATAACTGGCAGGAGATCACCGTTCAGAACATTGGAAGCTAGAGTAACCCTATAACTGTCAGGAGATCACTGTTCAGACCATTGGAATCTAGAGTAACCCTATAACTGGCAGGAGATCACCGTTCAGAACATTGGAATCTAGAGTAACCCTATAACTGTCAGGAGATCACTGTTCAGACCATTGGAATCTAGAGTAACCCTATAACTGTCAGGAGATCACTGTTCAGACCATTGGAATCTAGAGTAACCCTAAAACTGGCAGGAGATCACCATTCAGACCATTGGAAGCTAGAGTAACCCTATAACTGGCAGGAGATCACCGTTCAGACCATTGGAATCTAGAGTAACCCTATAACTGTCAGGAGATCACCGTTCAAACCATTGGAAGCTAGAGTAACCCTATAACTGGCAGGAGATCACCGTTCAGAACATTGGAAGCTAGAGTAACCCTATAACTGGCAAGAGAGAAGAACACTCTACTGGAATACACAGTGTTTGTAGATGTTTTTGTCTTATGACATAATTCTGTTTTGTTTATTGTTTTCAGATTAATTAATGTATCCCATATGCAACGATAGTTTCATCCGGGAAAAAACGACATACCCTTTAAAATACACATTTTTCCTTTTCAATATTATTATTACTTTTTGTATTCGTAGTAAGACTTGATATCCTTCATTACTAACAACTGGTTTGATTATGGGATGTTTATTAATGAACTCTGTTCAAATCTCTGAATGCTGTAGCAGGCAGCCAGGCAGCCAGGCAGTCTGGGGAGCAGTGAGCCTGTCTCTAAAGGGTTTTCTAAAACATCCTAATGTGTCAGATGTATTTGGGTCACCTTCTGTACTCTGTTTCCAGATGGCCTATGGCCATGGTGATGTTGAGTGTGGCAATGCATTCAGTGTGGCAATGCATTTAGCTATGTCCTCCTTGCCGCAACGCTACATTGTACACTGAGTGAAACTGCTTTCCATTTGCTTTCCATTCCACTAGTACACCAAAAGTACATCTTGTCCATCAAACCTTGGCTACTACAAATTCTATAATTCTTGCCATTAAAGATTTGTTCATCTAACGCACGCACGCACGCACACACACACACACACACACACACACACACACACACACACACACACACACACACACACACACACACACACACACACACACACACACACACACACCTCTCCACATGTCTGCCTCCTTATTCACCTCACACATGTCATGTTAGTGAGATGAGGGCATCCTCTTTTGCTTTGACGAATGGCCCAATGTAACTTCCCCTGGACTCATTGTGGATTCATATAGGGGGAGCACCTGGTCTCCACAAGGCACTTCATCAAGATTACCAAGGAGGTCAGCGACATTATTTCCCTGCAATGCATGGCTTAGCATTCCCTACCAATAAGGGCCTCCAAAGACTAAATCATTAATCTCCAGGAGCTTTGCTATATGCTTAGAGGCAAACCAGAAGCTGTACAGTGTGTTAGCTTCAACTTCCTGCAAGCCCTGTGTGTGTGTGTGTGTGTGTGTGTGTGTGTGTGTGTGTGTGTGTGTGTGTCAGAGGGACCGGTAAGATATTAATTTAACGGACTCATATGCATTGGGTGCATGGAAATGCATCTTAACAGAACATGCAACTAATTGCAAAAATGCAATTCACAGGAAAACATCATTCTAAACAGTGCACCTTATAGCGGTTCCATATGTGACAGAGATAAAAAATGTCTGTTTGAAACTTAGAAAGAGGGGAAATCTAAAGATGCAACAACTAGGCTGGGTTGCTAATATGACTAGGATTGTGCCTTTGGCTTCCAGACAACAAAAGAAAGTTGATATGAAAACCAATTGAACAGGAAAGAAATGGCATAGCGGTGGGTCCAATAGGGAAGTAAATGAAAATACAGTGCCTTCAGAAAGTATTCACACCCCTTGACTTTTTTCACGTTATTGTGTTACAGCCTGAATTTAAAATGAATAAATTTAGATTTTTGTGTCACTGGCCTACATACACTACCCCATAGTGTCAAAGATAAATAATGTGAATTTCAAACACAGATTCAACCATAAAGACCAGGGAGGTTTTCCAATGCCTTGCAAAGAAGGGCACCTATTCGTAGATGGGTAAAAAAAAAAATAAGCAGACATTGATATCCCTTTCAGCATGGTGAAGTTATTAATTACACCTTGGATGGTGTAACCCAGTCACTACAAAGATACAGGCATTCTTCCTAACTCAGTTGCCGGAGAGGAAGGAAATCGCTCAGGGATTTCACCATGAGGCCAATGGTGACAAACAGTTACAGAGTTTAATGGCTGTGATAGGAGAACACTGAGGATGGATTAGCAACATTGTAGTTATTCCACAATATTAACATCATTGACAGAGTGAAAATAAGTACAGAATAAATTTTCCAAAACATGCATCCTGTTTGCAACAAGGTAATACTGCAAATTCACTTTTTGTCCTGAATACAACATTTTATGTTTGGGGCAAATCCAATACAATGTGTTACTGAGTACCACTCTCCATATTTTCAAGTGGTGGCTGCATCATGTTTTGGGTGTGCTTGTAATAGTTAAGGACTTGGGAGCTTTTCAGGATAAAAACATTTACAGAATGGTCCTAAGCACAGGCAAAATCCTAGAGGAATACCTGGTTCAGTCTGCTTTCCACCAGACACTGGGAGATTAATTGATCTTTCAGCAGGACAATAACTTAAAACACAAGGCCAAATCTACACTGGAGTTGCTTACCAAAAAGGCAGTGAATGTTCCTGAGTGGCTGAGTTACAGTTTTGACTTAAATATGCTATAAAATCTATGTTATGGTATGAAAATTGTTGTCTAGCAATGATCAACATCCAATTTGACAGAGCTTGAGGAATTCTGAAAATAATAATGGGCACATATTGTACAATCCAGGCATGTAAACCTCTTTGAGACTTACCCAGAAAGCCTCACAGCTGTAATCCCTGTCAAAGGTGATTCTAACATGTATTGACTCAGGGGTGTGAATAATTATGTAAATGAGATATTTCTGTGTTTCATTTTCAATACATTTTCAAACATTTCTAAAAGCGTGTTTTCACTTTTTCATTATGGGGTATTTTGTGTAGATGGATGAGAAACTAAATCAATTTAATTGATTTTCAATTCAGGCTGCAACACAACAAAATGTGGAATATATCAAGGGGTCAGAATACTTTTTGAAGGCACTGTAAATTTGCCAAAATTATCTATACCGAAATAAAATCATAAAAAATTGCTCACCAGAAAGCATGACATAGCCACGGAGGAATCGAGGATCATTACATTATTTAAAAAAATTGCTGTGGATTGTTTCAAATCACAAGCTCCTAGGTTGATGCCTATTTGTTGAGCCCTCAATTTGGGCAGCGCACCTGGCTGTCATGGATCGCACCTCTGTGGCTCTCTCCCACCACCAAAGAACACCATCACCAGAGTATTAACTACACTTCCCATCTGCCCCACGTACCTAGGCTAATTAGCTGCACAGCTGCATCCTCTTCTCTCCCTATATATTCCCTCTCCAGGCACCAATGCCATGGGAAGTCTTGCACTGCCCCCGGCTAGTCATTTCTGAGCACTCTTTTTGATCCTGTGACTGATTCCCTGTTTTTGACCTCGGACTGTGTTTTGATTCCTGATTACCCGTCCTACCGCCTGCCCGACCTCACGCCTGATACCGACTCTGTCTCTGGATTCCCTGACACCCTTACGCTGTTCTCTGAGTTTGCCTGTCTGACCTTCCTTGATTAAAGTAAACTGCACATGGATCCGAACGCGTCTCTGGCTCATTGTTACAGAAGACTTCGCCTATACAGGATCCAGCAGCCATGTATCGACTTACGTCCCGAGGTATCATCTCAAGCCTCTATGCTGGCCACCCACCAGCAACAGCTGGAGAAACTCACTTCGCTGACCGAGGAGCTAGTGAGATCCGTGCAGACACTCACCACTCCGATCGCTACCTCAGCTCTTCCCGCTGGTTCTATGGCTCCTCGATTCAGAGTGTGAGTACTCCTCTGGCTCTCGCCTGTCCCTGCCGGAGAAATATGATGGTTCAGCGCGAGATGTAAAGGGTTTCTCCTGCAGTGCTCTCTGTTTATCGACCAACAACCTGCCCTATATCCCACCGACGACAGCCGAGTATCCTTCGTGTGTTCGCTGCTGACCGGTAGGGCACTGGATTGGGCGACTGCGCTATGGGAGGGTGGACACTGTCATTCCCTCATATGACTGCTGGGCGCCAGTTCAGAGAGGTGTTCGAGCATCCAGCCGACGGAAAGGAGCCGGGCGAAGTTGTTACTTTCTCTACACCAGGGAATCTACCGCGCCGATTACACCTTTCCTTCCGCACCCTGGCTGCACAAACTGGTTGGGAGGAGGCTCCGCTGGAAGTTACTCTATCGCAGGGGACTTAACACGGGTCTACAAGCCGGAGCTAGCATGTCGGGAGGATGGGAAATCACTTAGCCAATTCATGGACTTAACACCGCCTCGATAATCTGATGCGAGCTCGGCGTGTGCCCCAGCTGTATCGCTGCGAAGCTGCCTCCGCTTAGTCACGAAGCTGAACCGATGCAGATCGGCTACACTCGGCTCACGCCGAAGAGAGGGAGAGAAGATTACGCCATCGTCTATGCCTGTATTGTGGAGGATCTGGCCACACATGAGGGCGACATGTCCAAACAGACCCACATCCCAAGACTCTGCTAGGGTGAGTGCCAACTCCTATTCTTCTAGATCATTTGAACTAGCCGTAACCCTGCACTTTGGTGAAGAAAGTATAAATACCACTGCTTTGATAGATTCAGGAGCAGCGGAAATTTCATTGATCAGTCATTTGCCAAAGCTCATCATATTTCTCCCTCCCATGTCAATCCCGGTTAGCGGTGGAAGCGTAGACGGACGCCCTTGGGCACCGGGAAGATCCAATACATCTCACAAGAAATCACCCTCAGTACTAGCACCCTGCACACCGAGACGATCCAGCTGCTCACCATTGAATCCCCACAACACCCCATCATCCTAGGTATGCCGTGGCTGGTGAAGCATAACCCAACCATTTCATGGACTGGAGAAACAGATAGTCCAGTGGTCCAAGACCTGCCAGGAGAACTGCCTGCACCCTGACTAGGACCACTCCCACTCCTACTCAGTCCGAGAACCCAGATCTACAGAAGATTCGTGGAGTACCATGACCTTGCTTTCATGGCGTTTAGTGAGAGTAGGGCTACTCAGCTTCCACCTCACAGGTCCAGGTGACTGCGCTATAGATCTCATTCCAGGAACCTCTCCACACACGAGGAAGAATATTTCTCTCACAACCCAATCCACGCCATGAAGAGCTATATAGGGAGGCACTTTCCAAGGGGTTTCATCCAGACATCCATCTCTCCTGCTTCAGCCGGATTCTTCTTCGCGGAAGAAGAAGGACGGAGGACTACGCCCCTGTATCGACTTATCGCAGCCTCAACGAGATCACCGTAAAGTTTCGCTACCCATTGCCATTAGTTCCAGCCGCCTCGAACAGCTCCGTACTGCCAGGTTCTTCACAAGTTGGACCTGCGCAATGCGTATAATCTGATTCGGATCAAGGATGGGGACGAGTGGAAAACGGCATTCTCCACCACCACCGGGCACTATGAGTATCTAGTGATGCCGCTCGCTCGCCAACAGTCCCTCAGTGTTCCAATCATTTGTCAACGAGATCTTCCGAGACATGCTGAACCAGAAGCTCATTGTCTATATCGACGATATCCTGATCTATTCGAGACACCGAGACCCACGTACAGGATGTTAGAGCTGTACTTCAACGCCTGATTGATAACCACTTATACGCCAAGATCCAGAAGTGCGAGTTCCATCAGACACGGATCTCCTTCTTGGGATACATTATCAGCGCCAAGGAAGTGACCATGGACAACAGCAAGGTAGAGGCAGTGGTCAACTGGCCACAACCCACCAAGGTAAAGGAGTTACAGCGTTTCCTGGGCTTCGCCAACTTCTACCGCCGGTTTATCAGGAACTTCAGCATCACAGCAGCGCCACTCACGTCTCTTCTTCAGGGTGGAGGGCAACGGTTACAGTGGACATCTGAGAGTCTGGCAGCATTCAAGCAACTCAAGGAGAGATTCACCACGGCCCCCATCTTGCACCAGCCAGATCCCGAACGGGAGTTCATTGTGGAGGTAGACGCTTCCAATACAGGAATCGGGCCGCTTCTGTCACAACGTCATGGTAACTCCAGCCAAGCTATTCCGTGTGCTTACCAGTCCCGAAAGCTCACCTCTACGGAACGGAATTATGATGTGGGTGATAGGGAACTCCTTGCCATGAAGGTCAGCCGAGGAATGGCGGCATTGGTTGGAGGGAGTCGTCGCTTACGGTTTTGACTGACCACCGTGAACCTGAATACATTAAGGCCAAACGACTGAATCCCAGACAGGCCAGGTGGTCGCTATTCTTCACCAGATTCGACTTCAGGGTCACGACGCCCAGGCTCAAGAATGGCAAGGCCGACGCCTGTCCCGACAGTTTGACAGTCCTCAAGTCCATCCACGCCAGATCCCATCATTCCCACGACACTGGTTCTCGCCCGGTACAATGGGACATAATGACTGAGATTTCCGCAGCTCAGAGGAGGAATCTTCACCGCCTGAATGCCCTCCGGATCGCACCTTCGCACCCAGCCTCCGAAACGAGTGTTACAATGGGTGCACAACACTCCTAACGCTGGGACATCCTGGGATCACGGCTACTACCCACCTTGTGACCAACCGTTTCTGGTGGCTCACGCCCAGGCCGATGTCATCACCTTCAGACATCAATCGCTCACGCGGCAACATTGTCAAATCCTCTCATCAGAAACCAGCAGGACTACTTCAACCACTACCCATCCCACAGCGCCCCTGGTCACATATTGCCATTGACTTTGTCACAGATCTACCCTCTCCCAGAACTTCACGACCATTCTGACCGGTGGTTGACCGGTTCTCCAAGGCCTGCAGGTTCATCCCCTTGGCCAAACTGCCGACAAGCGTTAGAAACAGCGGAGGCCTTGGTACAGCAGGTTTTCCGACTTTATGGGCTACCTGAGGATATAGTTTGGACCGGGACCTCAATTCACCTCTCGGGTCTGGAAGGCGTTATGCGGGCGGCTTAACATCAATGTCAGCTTAACTTCCGGTTATCATCCACAGGCTAATGGACAGGTCGAGAGGCTTAACCAGGAACTCACACGCTTTCTGCGCACCTACTGTCATCAGAACCAGCAAGACTGGAGCCGTTTCCTCATGTGGGCCGACGCCCAGAACTCCTTGCTCAAACCCTCTACAGGTCTTACTCCTTTCCAATGTGTGCTAGGTTACTAACCCCCTCTGTTCCCTGGTCCGGGGAGCCAACTGACCTTCCGGCTGTCAACGCATGGTTGCAGAGAAGTGAGGAGACCTGAACAATGCTCACGCACACCTCCAACGAGCAGTGCGAAGAGTCAGAGAGCAGGCTGACCGTCACCGGAGAGGGGGACCGAGTACGCTCCTGGACAGTGGGTGTGGCTGTCATCCAGGGACCTCCGCCTTCGCTTCCCAGCAAGAAGCTAAGTCCTAGGTACGTGGGTCCGCTTTAAGATTCTCAGACAAATAACCCCGGTGTCATACCGTCTAGCCTTGCCATCCACTTACCGCATCTCCTACCTTTCATGTGTCATTACTCAAACCGGCCGGTGGTCCGCGAGAGAGAGGGACCAGACGAGGTTGCAGAAGCGAGCTCCTCCTATCATCATCAACGGCGAGGAGGCCTACCTAGTAAAGAAGATACTCGACTCAAGACGCCGAGGTAGGGAGCTGCAATATCTCATCGACTGGGAGGGGTACGGTCCTGAAGAGCGATCCTGGGAGAGATCCCAAGACATCCTGGATCCCAGACTCATCACGGAGTTTCACCAGAACTACCCTGGAAGACCTGCTCCCAGATCCCGTGGTAGACCTCAAGCGTTGTCCCCGGTCCTCGCTCAGGAGCCGCAGGAGGGGGCTCTGTCATGGATCGCACCTCTGTGGCTCTCTCCGACCACCAAAGAACACCATCACCAGAGTATTAACTACACTTCCCATCTGCCCCGCATCTAGGCCTAATTAGCTGCACAGCTGCATCCTCTTCTCTCCCCTATATTCCCTCTCCAGGCACCAATGCTTCGAAGTCTTGCACTGCCCCGGCTAGTCATTTCTGAGCACTCTTTTTGATCCTGTGACTGATTCCCTGTTTTTGACCTCGGACTGTGTTTTGATTCCTGATTACCCGTCTACCGCCTGCCCGACTTCCACGCCTGATACCGACTCTGTCTCTGGATTCCCTCTGACACCCTTACGCTGTTCTCTGAGTTTTGCCTGTCTGACCTTCCTTGATTAAAGTAAACTGCACATGGATCCGAACGTCTCTGGCTCATTGTTACACTGGCAATAGCCTAGCTAATTATTGAGTTGCAACTGTCAGTGAAAAGCATCTAAAATATGTGTGAAAATGTGTCTGAGTATAATTTAAAATGTTGAGACAAGAAGAAGGGGAGGGGTAAGTGGCGAAGGTATATGCAAGTCTGTCTCCAGAATGCCTCCGCTGTCTCCTGCCAATAATTTTTTGTTGTTGTAATTTTTAACCCCCTTTTCTCCCCAATTTCGTGATTACGATCTTGTCTCATCGCTGCAACTCCCCAACGGGCTCGGGAAAGGTGAAGGTCGAGTCCTGTGTCCTCCGAAACTTGTCCCGCCAAGCCGCGCTTCTTAACACCCGCTCGCTTAACCCGGAATCCAGCTGCACCAATGTGTCTGATGAAACACCGTTCAAACACTGTGCCTGGTCCACCACAAGGAGTCGCTAGAGCGCGATGAGCCAAGTAAAGCCCCCCTGGCCAAACCCTCCCCTAACCCGGATGACGCTGGGACAGTTGTGCGCCGCCATGGAGTGACGCCGCAACACTGCGATGCAGTGCCTTAGACCGATGCACCACTCGGGATATTTGTTTTATTGTGTGAATTATTAGCCCTTTTTATTTTACTTTTTTATCAATTCCCCATTACATACAGTTGAAGTCGGAAGTTAACATACTTAGCCATAGCCAAATACATTTAAACTCAGTTTTTCACAATTCCTGACATTTAATCCTAGTAAAAATTATAGTCTTAGGTCAGTTAGGATCAACACTTTACCACACTTCAGAATAATAGTAAAGAGAATGATTGATTTATTTCAGCTTTTATTTCTTTCATCACATTCCCAGTGGGTCAGAAGATTACATACACTCAATTAGTATTTGGTTGCATTGCCTTTAAATTGTTTAACTTGGGTCAAACGTTTCGGGTAGCCTTCCACAAGCTTCCCACAATAAGTTGGGTGAATTTTGGCCTCCTGACATAGCTGGTGTAACTGAGTCAGGTTTGTAGGCCTCCTTGCTCGCACATGCTTTATCAGTTCTGCCCACACATTTTCTATAGGATTGAGGTCAGGGCTTTGTGATGGCCACTCAAATATCTAGACTTTGTTGTCCTTAAGCCATTTTGCCACAACTTTGGAAGTATGCTTGGGGTTTTGGAACTTTAGAAGTATGCTTGGAGTTTTGGAAGACCCATTTGCGACCAAGCTTTAACTTCCTGTCTGATGTCTTGAGATGTTGCTTCAATATATCCACATAATTTCCCCTCCTCATGATGCCATCTATTTTGTGAAGTGCACCAGTCCCTCTGCAGCAAAGCACACCTACAACATGATGCTGCCACCCCTGTGCTTCACGGTTGGGATGGTGTTATTCGGCTTGCAAGCCTTCCCCTTTTTCCTCCAAACATAACGATGGTCATTATTGCCGAACCTGTTCTATTTTTGTTTCATCAGACAAGAGGACATTTCTCCAAAAAGTATGATCTTTGTCCCCATGTGCAGTTGCAAACTGTAGTCTGGCTTATTTATGGCGGTTTTGGAGCAGTGGCTTCTTCCTTGCTGAGCGGCCTTTCAGGTTATGTCGATATAGGACTCGTTTTACTGTGGATATTGATACTTTTGTACCTGTTTCCTCCAGCATCTTCACAAGGTCCTTTGCTGTTGTTCTGGGATTGATTTGCACTTTTTGCACCATGGTACATTCATCTCTAGGAGACAGAAACCGTCTCCTTCCTGAGCGGTATGACGGCTGCGTGGTCCGTCGTTTTCTGAGGTCTTGGCTGATTTCTTTTGATTTTCCCATAATGTCAAGCAAAGAGAGGCACTGAGTTTGATGGTAGGCCTTGAAATACATCCACAGGTACACCTCCAATTGACTCAAATGATGTCAATTAGCCTACCAGAAGCTTCTAAAGCCATGACATCATTTTGTGGAATTTTCCAAGCGGTTTAAAGGCACTGTCAATTTAGTGTATGTAAACTTCTGACCCACTGGAATTGTGACACAGTGAATTATAATTGAAATAATCTGTCTGTAAACAATTACTTGTGTCATGCACAAAGTAGATGTCCTAACTGACTTGCCAAAACTATAGTTTGTTAACAAGAAATGTGTGGAGTGGTTTAAAAACAAGATTTAATGACTCCAACCTAAGTGTATGTAAACTTCCGACTTCAACTGTATGTCACCGGTAGTAAATGTACCATTAATCCCCGTTATTTGGTTACGTTCATTTCTGTTAATGCATGTATTAATTACAGTCACTTACCATTCTATATATATATAATATTGTTTGCAGAGTTCACAACCTGCTAGACTTGTGAGAAAGATGTTTTGGTTTATTTCATAACCATAGTTTTGTCAATTGTTTTCATTGTTTGTTTGGAGTGCTACAATGAGCATGTGTCTGGTTTCTCTGTCCTGATAGTGTTGAAGGTGCGTGCACGCCTGAGCATGCATAGAAGTACTTGGCCTGCTGCGCAGAAATGCAGGAAATAGTTTTTTTTTAATCCATTTCGAATGATAGTATATTAAAACTAATATATCCTCACAGTAGGCTATTTGAAAAATCTTTCCAACCATCTCCCCCTCGATAATCACCAATCCTCGATGTGAAATAGCAATGGAAGTTATAGGCCTGCTGCTGCATTGGCCTATAGGTTGTGAGTTCCATGCGCTCATTTCTTTAGCCACCAATGGATCACGGTGTATCAATGTCTCCATATGGCACAGGCTGGTGATCTCCCATTTTTTTATTTGTCTCATTTTAATTCTTATGATTAATCACATTACAATGAGTTTGAGAAACAAAAACGTTATTATTGAAATGAAACTGTTCCATAAAAATGCGCATATGAAAATCATAACTGGCACTCAGAACAGAAGAAATGGTATGATAAATTGTTAGCTACCTCAAACTTCAAACTCACGCGCTGCCTATGAAGTCTTAATAAAATAATTGCCTTCACGTTTCCATGGTCTCATTTAGCCTATAGGCTACTTTGAAGAAAGGTAAGACTCATAATGCCTCATAATATGAAATAAAACATTCAGGTTTCAAACAATTAAGTATGTTTTCAAAATGCATACTGCCTGGTGGGTGACGCGCTGATATCCTGTTGCCTGCACTTAAATGGTGAATGGGCGCGCTTCAATTACCAGTTGAGAAATAAAAATAGTAGCTCTTTTTAATCGTGCACCAAAACAGTTTTTAACACAGGATTGTATTTAGAATTGTTACCAAATGAATGTACTTATAAAAGCATGTTTTACTCCAGCAGCAACCAGCTGAGGAGCAGCAGGAGAAATCCCGCTCAAGATAGGCTCTGTATGCTGTGTGCATGTGATAGTTGTGTTGGATAAATAAGATGCATGATGACTAAAGCAAATATACACAGGCCAAGTTAATTCGACTAAATGATGCTAATGAACCCATAGACAGATGAGCATGACGGGGAAATGTATTTCCATCGACTGGTATTTCCATCAATGATAAAAAGCATTATTTTGGCATTTTTTTCCTCGTCATTTTGGCCAGCAACAGTTTTATTTATCGACTTTAAATGTTTTTTATCAGCCAAAAGCCGGCAATTGCTTAACGGAAACCCTGGTGTGTGTCTGCGTGCGTGTGTACGTCTACGTGTGTCGTGTGTTTGTGGGTGGACAGCCAGCCTCAGCTGGTCAAATAAAATCAACCATCTCATTAGCTAATGGTTATGTAAGGGTTGTTACATAATTGAAGAAAGGAAAGGTGGAGATGTTGGGGATGAAGATATAATTGGACCGATACTATACTGTATCTTGTCAGATGTTTTCTTTTTACTTGGTAGTAAATTGACCAATAATATAAGCAATCTTCTTCTTCCGTTAAATTGAGACTGCAATTATCATCGTGATACCAAGTAGCCTACGGTTTGATCTGTCTGAATCATTGTACTTAATAAATGCTTCAGTATGGCATTTCTGGTCTAATCCTGAAATGTGTTTAATCATTGAAGATATCTCGCTGTTCTTTACATTTTTTTCTTCTTTTCTCTTTAGAATCCTATTACTTTTGCCGAGGTTACATGACAATGAATGTGTCACATGACACACATTGTTTGGACGTGGTTGCTGCTCGCTTATCAGTCATCATGGTCGCCAGAGGGAGGGAGGGCCACACAGATCCTGATGTTGATGTGTATCTATACTAGGGTTGGGGATCAATTACATTTCAATTCCAGAATAAAACTGAAATTCCTATTCAATAATTTACTTCTCAATAAACTGATTTTCAGTTTTATAATTGTATATTTAAATCACTTCCAGAATTAACTGAGTGACTTTAATTATAATTATAATTTACCCCAACCCTGATCTATACAGTATGACACTATTTCCAATCAAACATTATGTTCACCCTGATCATTCCAAAGGAATTGTAGATATTTCTGTAGCTTTACCAGTTATTTTTTATTTTTTTTCAATCAACATTTTCTCTCTTTCTTTCTTCCTCTTCATTCTACTCTCTCTCCTATTGCAGTTTGACGTTTATTGTCATGAATCTTTCCATGGCGGCAGGAGTGAGTGATTTCCGCTAGATGGGCCAGCTGCAATGTCAAAATTGGCTATTTAAAAAAAAAATCATGAAAACAAACATTCGCTTTTTGGTCTTAATTTAAGGTTAAGGTTAGGCATTAGGGTTAGCAGTGTGGTTAACATTGTTAAGTTTAGGTTTCAAATCAGATTGTTTGTTTGACTTTGTGACTGTGCCAGCAAGTGAGCACTCAGAGCTGCCTCCAGAACACAAGTCATCCCAATAAAATGCCAAGCTGCTCTTCTGTTCTGCTGATTATTGGCGTTCATTGAATTCCCCTTATTTTATATACTGTAAGATACTGTATCAAACAAGCATAATACTGCTGTATATGCATTTTTATTTCCTCAAAGAATTCTAATCCTAAAGCCCAACTGTGTAAACAAACCTGTATTATTTTTATTTCTTATTATGTTATGTGTTGGCTTGACAGTATGATGTATGTATTGTAACCAGTGCAATCCAAACTGTATGTTGTCAGAGCCACTCTGTGGGTTTATTTCTGTTTAGATTTTCCCAACCAGACCTGAGAGAACGAAGATCCAAAGATCACTGACATTTTAGTTTAGTCTTTATTGGTAGTTTTCAGAGGAATCCCTCTTGCGATTAGCTAGAAATACGTGGGTATGTGGGTGTGCGACTGTGTACGTGTGCGAATAGCTCCGTACATGTGTGTGCATGTGTACTGTAGGTGTGCTTGGTAAACCTTTCAACATCATTTTCTCTTGTGGATTGAAGGATGTTGCTTAGGGCTTGGCTTGCCAGACAATCAACAACCATAATTTTGCCACGGTCAGGCAACAGAGCTATTATGGAAATAAGATGGAAATATAAAGATGTTTTTTAGAGGGTGTTTTTATTCTTCAGTTCTATTTTAATGTGTTGCGAAAGCATTTATCTTTTTGTATATTTTCAACATTTCATTAAACTGTTATGCTATATGTTTTGTGTATTGATTCATACTGTATGTTGATATGGCAGTAACTTGTTTAGTACAATATGGAGTATTGTTGTAAACTCACAGGCCAGCAATGAGATTCATAGTTGATGCACGACTAGACATCAGTTTCCCAAATGCATTGTGGTTGAAGTTGTTTTTATACCACCACAGTTTGATGAAATCTCCTGTTGTATGTTCTTCTCCATGATAACATTTTTACACCATTTTTATACCCTTTTACTGTATGTGACTGTACTGTTTACCTAAATGTCTTACTGTATGTCCCCTCAATGTCTCATAGATATCATCTGAACATCTGAACATTGAGAGTTTCGGTATTCATGGGCCGTTAGAAAAAGATTTCTATCCATGTACAGTTTGATGGTTTTTATGCATTTAACATTTAAAGAAAATAATTCCTTTCATACTTTGTCCTAGTTTTTCTAGAAATGTATGGGACATTTGAATGATTCTGGAGATGTTGTTCACTGTCAACCATTATGGTACTTTCAAAAAGATGTAAAGATATATTAATTATTATATATAATATCAAATATATCATATTAAAGTTGGATTTGTGTATTGTTTTGATCTTAATTTCTGAGTGTTGTTTTTTTTCCTTTGTACAAAATGTGTTACTACTCTAACCTCTAAGACTCTTCTGTTTTGTTACTATTAACTTCTGTTTTGATATTGTCCTATTATACCTGATCTTTGTTTATTGATCTTGTCACTATGAGTAACAGTAGCCCAGCAGCAGCACCTCTTACACTGTAGAAACATGTAAAAGAACCAAACCGTGAGAAAGTTGCGGTGTGAAATGTATTTGAATATAATCTAAATAAATATGTTCTACTCAGGCATGTTTGTTGTGTTGAATATGTATCAGACTGGTGATGATGACAGAGCTAAAAAAATATTGAAAAGATAAGGTGTAGGGCCAAGTACTGCACAACCCAAAAGGTTAGGCCAATTTAATTCACAACCAGATGGTTACTGGTTAAAATCCTATAGGTGGGCTATACAGCAGTGGAACAAATGCCCTTGACAAAGAACATGTACAGTTACCTAAATGTAAACTACTGTGGATGTGGCTCATAATTGTGGTTTGGCATCCCATGCTAGTGATACGGCATTCATATTAGGACTTCATATATCAAGCAAAACTATCTAACTTCCTAATATGGATTCCGTTAAAACAACTTAAAACTTGTTTGTAAAATATAGGCCGACTACTCCAAATCATCTAGGATAGAAAGTCAGTGGCATAGTAAATAGAAAGTGTGTTCAATATTTCAAATTAATATTCAACGAGACATTTACTTTGCAGCTTTGCACGATTTGTTGCCATGGCAGCTCTGGTTTATATTGATTAAATGTAATGAAGCTTCTTTTTATCTGCTCCTAGCAACTAACTGGGAGACGTGTAGCATTTCCTTCACTGCTTCTCATCATGGGCTGCTGTGTCATGTTTGGAAAGGGTATGATGGTTAGTGAGAAATATTTTACTGCTGCTCTAGTTAAATGCTATAAGTGAAGTTGAATTTCTACTTATTGGGCAGAATTATGTCATTTTTATACTTTATATTAACATTTAGTATTTTTGTTAACAGACATTAAGGATGATAGGTTTTTGTGTGTTTTGATAGTGCTGAGCGATTAGTGCTTTTTGAAGTCCGTTCGGTTTCGGTTTGATTATGAAAAAATAATCACAGCTTTCGGTTTTGATTCTTTCTTTTTTACATGAAATGCACTATGCATTGTGTGGGTGTAATGCTGTAGCAACACAGAAGTATAAATTAATAGAAGTCTTACTTTAATAAAATATTTGTTTTATTTGATGTCTTTATTATTTATTATTAAGTCATCTCATCTCTTTAGAGCTGCTGCATACTGTATGCTGTCTGACAAAATCATTATTTTAGTAGTTCTTCAAAGTAAATAGGGCATACTTTTATGACTACTGAATACCGATCAAGATCACTATCAAGATTTTGAGGCTTGCGTAGCAACTGCTTTCTATCCCTCTCGATTGCGCGGTCTCTCTTCTCTCAGTCTCCTTGTCTTGCTCCGCACAGAACAGAGAAGTTTAAGCGGGAACACAATGGATTATGGTAACTAGAAGCACAAGCATTTCGCTACACTCGCATTAACATCTGCTAACCATGTGTATGTGACAAATAAAATTTGATTTGATTTGATTTGATTTGATTTAATTGTAGTTAATTTTACTCATTTTCTGCGCTAAACAATGTAGAATATTGGCCTGTTGGAAACTACAACTCCCTACTACATTGGTTAAGCAGTATCCCTCTAGGCTGGGTAAAGTCCTATTTATCAGGAAGGGAGCAAGTAGTAGAGGTTAATGGTTCACTGTCTCAGGCAAAACCAATGAGTGCTTGGGCCTCTGCTGTTTTTATTATATATTAACGATATGAAAGATGCTTGTTCTTGCCGTATTTTTCTTTATGCGGATGACTCTACACTTCTGGTGTCTCACAAAAGTAAAACTATGTTGGAGAGCATACTTAGCACAGAGCTTACTAACATTAGCAAATGGCTTGGAGATAATAAGCTATCTCTGCAGTTAGGGAAAACTGAAGCAATTATTTTTGGATCCAGACCTAAATTGTGTAGCTCGTCTGAAATCAGAGTGGACTTAGGGGGTGAGGTGCTGACTACTTAAACCTATGTTAGCTACTTGGGATGTATCCTTGATGGAAGCTTGGGAGGTGTGAGCATGGCCAATAAAGTGATAGGGAAGGTTAATGCCAGGACTAAGTTTTTGGCTAGAAAGTCCAAGCTGCTTGATCAGGACTCCATGAAAGTGCTAGCTACTGCCCTCATTCAATGCCATTTTGACTATGCTAGTAGTTTGGGGGCTTATCTAAACTTATGAAGGGGAAGTTCCAGATAGCCCAGAATAATCTGATCAGGGTAGTATTGAAGGTGAGTCCCAGGGTGTCCCAGATTAGACTAGGTTTGGTTTACAGGAGTATCTATGGTCCTGCGCCCAGATATCTAAGTGATTACTTTCCTTGTGTTAGGGATGCACACAATCACAGCACCAGATCAGGTGTTGCTGATGTGTGCTTATACAGGTTCAGGAGTAATGCTGGGAAAGGTACTGTCTTGTATACTGGAGCCTCAGAATGGAATGAGTTGCCTCTGCCCATAAAAACAACGTCCTCTCTGGGCAGCTTTAAAAATAAAATAAAAATATGTTTGATGTCTTCTGTGCCCATATGAATAATCCCTATGATGTAACTGGAATGATGAGATAGATGTTCTTCTCTGTTTTTGTTTTATTATTTCACTGCCATACTGTGTTCGATCTTGTCTAGCCATCTTGTCTCAAGAGGACCACAATGGAAATAAGTCCCAGACTTTATTGTGTTATCCTCAATGATTTTATTCATGTGCATGTATGACTTTTTCATGTTTTATGTGTGCTTGTTTTTTTTAAATGGTCGAATTAATAAACTAAACTAAAATAAAACACAGTTCAGGCTTGATCTTTATTTTTATTTTTTTATTTCACCTTTATTTAACCAGGTAGGCTAGTTGAGAACAAGTTCTCATTTACAACCTGGCCAAGATAAAGCAAAGCAGTGCGACACAAACAACAACACAGAGTTACAAATGGAATTAACAAACGTACAGTCAATAACACAATAGAAAAACATCTATATGCAGTGTGTGCAAATGAGGTAAGATTAGGGAGGTAAGGCAATAAATAGGCCGTAGTGGCGAAGTAATTACAATTTAGCAATTAAACACTGGAGTGATAGATGTGCAGAAGATGAATGTGCAAGTAGAGATACTGGGGTGCAAAGGAGCAAAAAAAAAACTATATGGGGATGAGGTAGTTGGATGGGCTATTTACAGGTGGGCTATGTACAGGTGCAATGATGCTTAAAGTTAGTGAGGGAAATATGAGTCTCCAGCTTCAGTGATTTTTGCAATTCGATACAGTTATTGGCAGCAGAGAACTGGAAGGAAAGGCGGCCAAAGGAGGAATTGGCTTTGGGGGTGACCAGTGATATATTCCTGCTGGAGCGCGTGCTGCTATGGTGACCAGTGAGCTGAGATAAGGCGGAGCTATACCTAGCAAAGACTTATAGTTGACCTGGAGCCAGTGGGTTTGGCGACGAATATGAAGCGAGGGCCAGCCAACGAGAGCATAAAGGTCGCGGTGGGTAGTAAATGGGGCTTTGGTGACAAAACGGATGGCACTGATTTATCTCTACAGAAACTGCACATCGAGCTTACAGATTAAAAAAAAACTAAAAACATTTTGGTTAATCGCTCAGCACTAGTGTGTGTGTGTGTGTGTGTGTGTGTGTGTGTGTGTGTGCGCAAGTGTGTGCATGCTTGCGTCTGCCTGTTTCTCTCTCTGCACAGAACAGTGAGCAGGGTTTTCTCTCAGGTGGTGGGTTTGGACTGGCGGCTCTGCTGTTGTTAGAGATCAGGCCAGGCCACAGATGCTCCCAGTCCTGCTCTGCTCTCTTCTCTGTGTTCCTGTACAGATGTCTCCGTCTCCCTCAGAGCCCTCTGCTCTCATCTCCACCGCTAATGGACAGACTCTGGCTGCAGTCTTGTCAGTCGGCCAACACATCCTACTTTCATCTTTTCTTTTAGGTTTGCTCTATGGATGGATATGTAGTGTGTGTGCGTGTATGTGTGTTTGTGTGTCATGCAGAGTGTATGGCATATACAATATAATAGCCAATCGAAAAGACAACTTTGACTGTATGACACATACATGACACACATCTCCCTAAGTAGGCAATTCTGCGTGGATATTCTAGTCTTCTCATTATAGCTTACTATTATTCTCTGTCCATTAGTTCCTATTGGTGTCAGCTTTACAATGGAACTGTATCTAATCACATCAAAATGTATTGGTTATAGATAGATCATTTAAAACAAAATACAAAACATTTTGAAAACGTATTTAAATTGTGTTCCTCTTAAATGGCAAAAATATATATACATAACACAGTAGGCTTAGGTTACACAGTAGGCCTAGGTTACACAGTAGACCTAGGTTACACAGTTGGCCTAGGTTACACAGTAAGCCTAGGTTACACAGTAGGCCTAGGTTACACAGTCGGCCTAGGTTACACAGTAAGCCTATGTTACACAGTAGGCCTAGGTTACACAGTAGACCTAGGTTACACAATAGACCTAGGTTACACAGTAAGCCTAGGTTACACAGAAAGCCTAGGTTACACAGTAGACCTAGGTTACACAGTAGACCTAGGTTACACAATAAGCCTAGGTTACACAGTAGGCCTAGGTTACACAGTAGGCCTAGGTTACATAGTAAGCCTAGGTCACACAGTAGGCCTAGGTTACACAGTAGGCCTTGGTTACACAGTAAGCCTAGGTTACACAGTATGCCTAGGTTACGCAGTAGGCCTAGGTTACACAGTAAACTTAGGTTACTGTGTAGGCCTAGGTTACACAGTAGGCCTAGGTTACACAGTAGACCTAGCCTACTAGGCATACTTGGGTTTCTAATATAATAATAATGAATACATTTTTGAACTTGTATAGCGGTTTTCAAAGAATCTCAAGGCACATCAAAAGTAAAACAACAAACACTTTTTTTTATGAGAGAGATTGAAGGTCTCAATCAGCTTGGGATGAAGTTGATCCAGTTTGGACTGGAAAGGCAGTGTAGGTTCAGTGGAGGGGGAATTGATGGGACAGCCAAGGAGAAACAACAGTGCACCACACCTGATTCTCTGAATGGTCAGTCACTCCACTGAAGCCGCTTTTTTTGATTCTGGCCCTCCATTGCCAGGAATGTAGCACCCACCTGGGTGATGCCACGGCTGCTGAAAAGCGCATGAAAAGCGACCACATCTTGGCAGTGGTTAGGAGCATTCCCTGAACAGTCCCTGGACTGCCTCTGCTACCTCTGGACACAGCATACTGTTTGGATTATTTGAATCCAAGCAGCCAGCTAGCTGCTAGCTAGCTATCAAGCCAAAAGATATACTTTCAATCACAATCCTGCAACTCTGAGAGTCAAGACCACAGGACATACAGTAGTGATCAAATCCTAGAGCAGCCAAAACCCTAAAATCTGCTAAACTGTTGCATACACAGTTTAGCATATGTTATAGCAGGTGCAATGAAAGTATTATGTTTCTAGCTCCTCACAATGCAGTAAAATGACAAACAAGAACACAAATAATTAAAATGTACAAAAAGTACAACAAAAAAACAAGAAATCAACAACATCGGGATTAATCCAATTAACAAAGCAAAGAGGAACCCAACGTATCTCGTTATGAACTGTGTTGTTGTTAATTGTACAGTGTTTGTTCAGGTCATGTTGCCAGACCAGTGGTGGATGTATGACCATGGTGGGTATAAAGATGGCACCGATAGAGATGGTAGCTTCGCTTCAAGTCCTTAGGAAACTGCAGTATTTTGTTTTTTTGTTAGTGTTATTACATACAGCCGGGAAGAACTATTGGATATCAGAGAGACGTAAACTTACCAGCACAACCAGCACTTCGACCAGGTTAACGACTTTCCCAAAGTGGATCCTTTGTCTGCACCTCCCAGGGCATTTGAACTGATTCCAGAGGCAGACCCAAAAGAACGCCGTCGGAGGAGAGGGTGCTGGAGCGGTCTTCTAGTGAGGCTCCAGATGCGCGCACATCACCCACCGCATCCGAGTATATTACTCGCTTATGTTCAGTCCCTAGTTAACAAAGTCAACGAAATTAGGGCAAGAGTTGCTTTCCAAAGAGATATCCGGGATTGCAACATACTCTGTTTCACAGACACATGGCTAGCTGGGAACATGCTGTCGCAGTCCGTACAGCCAACAGGATTTTCAGTGCATCGCGCCGACAGGAACAAACATATCTCTGGTAAGAAGAAGGGCGGGGGTGTATGTTTCATGATTAACGACTCATGGTGCAATTGTAACAACATACAAGAACTCAGTCCTTTTGTTCACCTGACCTAGAATTCCTCACAATCAAATGCCGACCATATTATCTCCCAAGGGAACTATCCTCGGTTATCGTCACAGCCAAGTATATTCCCCCGCAAGCGGATACCAAGACGACCATCAAGGAACTTCACTGGACTTTATGCAAACTGGAAACCATATATCCTAAGGCTGCATTTATTGTAGCTGGGGATTTTAACAAAGCTAATCTGAGAACAAGGCTACCTAAATTCTATCAGTATATCGATTGCAGTACACGAGCAAGTAACACACTCGACCACTGCTACTCTAACTTCTGCGATGCATATAAGGCACTCCCCCGCCCTCCTTTTGGCAAATCTGACCAGGACTCCATCTTGTTGCTCCCCTCTTATAGGCAGAAACTATAACAGGAAGTGCCTGTGCTTAGGTCTATCCAACACTGGTCTGACCAATCTGATTCCATGCTTCAAGATTGCTTCGATCACGTGGACTGGGATATGTTCCGGGTAGCCTCAGACAATAACATTGACGAATACGCTGTCTCTGCGAGCGAGTTTATAAGGAAGTGTATAGGAGATGTTGTGACTATTAAAACCTTCCCTAACCAGAAACCGTGGATTGATGGCAGCATTCGCGCAAAACTGAAAGCACGTACCACCACATTTAATCATGGCAAGGCGACTGGAAACATGACCAAATACAAACAGTGTAGTTATTTCCTCCGTAAGGCAATCAAACAAGCAAAGCGTCAGTATAGAGACAAGGTGGAGTCGCAATTCAACGGCTCAAACACGAGACGTATGTGGCAGGGTCTACAGACAATCACGAATTACAAAAAGAAAACCAGCCCCGTCGCAGACATTGACGTCTTGCTCCCAGACAAATTCAACAACTTCTTTGCGCGCTTTGAGGACAATACAGTGCCACCGACAAGGCCTGCTACCAAAGACTGTGGGCTCTCCTTCTCCATGGCTGACGTGAGAAAAACATTTAAACATGTTAACCCTCGCAAGGCTGCCAGCCCAGACGGCATCCCTAGCCTCGTCCCCAGAGCATGCGCAGACCAGCTGGCTGGTGTGTTTACTGACATATTCAATCAATCCCAGTCAATCCCACATGCTTCAAATGTCCACCATTGTTCCTGTTCCCAAGAAAGTTAAGGTAACTAAACTAAATGACTATCGCCCCGTAGCACTCACTTCTGTCATCATGAAGTGCTTTGAGAGACTAGTCAAGGATCATATCACCTCCACCCTACCTGTTACCCTAGACCAACTCCAATTTGCTTACCGCCCCAATAGGTCCACAGACGATGCAATCGCCATCACACTGCACACTGCCCTATCCCATCTGGACAAGAGGAATACCCATGTAAAAATGCTGTTCATTGACTACAGCTCAGCATTTATCACCAAAGTGCCCTCCAAACTCATCATTAAGCTAGAGACCCTGGGTCTTGACCCCGCCCTGTGCAACTGGGTCCTGGATTTCCTGACGTGCGGCCCCCAGGTAGTGAGGGTAGAAAACAACATCTCCACCCCACTGATCCTCAACACTGGGGCCCCACAAGGGTGCGTTCTCAGGCCTCTCCTGTACTCCCTGTTCACCCACAACTGCGTGGCCATGCACGCCTCCAACTCAGTCATCAAGTTTGCAGACGACACTACAGTGGTAGGCTTGATAACCAACAATAACGAGATGGCCTACAGGGAGGAGGTGAGGGCCCTCGGAGTGTGGTGTCAGGAAAATAACCTCTCACTCAATGTCAGTAAAACAAAAGACATGATCGTGAACTTCAGGAAACAGCAAAGGGAGCACCCCCCTATCCACATCGACGGGACAGCAGTGGAGAAGGTGGAAAGTTTCACCGGCTGGTACGGTGAAACTGTACCACCCACAACCGCAGGGCTCTCCAGAGGGTGGTGCGGTCTGCACAACGCATCACCGGGGGCAAACTATCTGCCCTCCAGGACACCTACAACACCCGATGTCACAGGAAGGCAAAAACAATCATCAAGGACAATAACCACCCGAGCCACTACCTGTTCACCCTGCTTCCATCCAGAAGGTGAGGTCAGTACAGGTGCATCAAAGCTGGGACAGAGAGATTGAAAAACAGCTTCTATCTCAAGGCCATTAGATTGTTAAACAGCCACCATTAGCACAGAGAGGCGGCTGCCTACCTACAGACTTGATATCATTGGCCACTTTAATAAATGGAACACTAGTCACTTTAATAATGCCACTTTAAAAATGTTTACATATTTTGCATTACTCATCTCATATGAATGTACTGTATACTCTATCCTTCACTAATCTCTTCTTTACTATCTATTGCATCTTAGCCTCTCTGTCACTGCTCATCCATATATTTTATACTTATATATTCTCATCCCATTCCTTTACTAGATTGTGTGTATTAGGTTTTGTTGTGGAAGTTGTTAGATATAATCTTCGGTTGTTGAATTGTTAGATATTACCTGTTAGATCAGTGGTCACCAACCTTTTCTGAGTCAAGATCACTTTCGCGGGTCAAAAAGAAAGCTGAGATCTACTGCTCAGATTTTTTTGGGTTTTAAAAGTTATTAAATCTCATGTAGGCTAGTAGCCTATTAAACTTGGCTGTGGCCAGGGTCATGGAAGCTCTGTAGGCACGGTGATTTGAACACTTTGCTTACCCGGTGCGTAGGACTTTTGAATCAAGTGCACCTACCGACAACAGCTCAACACAATTTTAAAAAAGGAGCGCAATCCTTTATCGTTCGTTGGCTTTACTACAGAAATATATCGACAGGTTGGCGACCACTGTGTTAGATACTGCTGCACAGTCGGATCTAGAAGCATAAGCATTTCGCTACACTCGCAATAACATCTGCTAACCATGTGTATGTGACCAATACAATTTGATTTGTCTTGATGAGGTTAAACACAGGGTCAACATAGATCAAAAGTAATATTTTAGCTGTTCTCTGGGTACTGACCTCCCTCCTCTCCCTCCTCTTACGACCAGGAATACGACTTTCCCGAAGCGGATCCTCTGTTTGGTCCACCACCCAGGACAATGGATCGGAACCCAGGTCTGGTCAGGCTCCGTAGACGGGCACATCGCACACCGCTCCCGAGTATACTACTCGCCAATGTCCAGTCTCTTGACAACAAGGTAGCCGAAATCCGAGCAAGGGTTGCCTTCCAGAGAGACATCAGAGATTGTAACATTCTCTGTTTCACGGAAACATGGCTCACTCTGGATACGTTATCAGAGTCGGTACAGCCACCTGGTTTCTTCACGCATCGTGCCGACAGAAACAAACATCTCTCTGGTAAGAAGAAGGGCGGGGGTGTATGCCTTATGATTATCGAGTCGTGGTGTGATCATATCAACATACAGGAACTCAAGTCCTTTTGTTCACCTGACCTAGAATTCTTTACAATCAAATGCCGACCGCGTTATCTACCAAGAGAATTCTCTTCGATTATAATCCCAGCCGTATATATCCTTCCCCAATCAGACACCTCGACGGCCCTGAAAGAACTTCATTGGACTCTATGTAAACTGGAAACCACATATCCTGAGGCTGCATTTATTGTAGCTGGTGATTTTAACAAGGCTTATCTGAAAACAAGGCTCCCTAAATTTTATCAGCATATCGAATGCGCGACCCGGGCAACATTGCAACAGCGCCTCTTCAACCTCAGGAGGCTGAAGAAATTTGGCTTGTCACCAAAAACACTCACAAACTTTTACAGATGCACAATCGAGAGCATCCTGTCGGGCTGTATCACCGCCTGGTACGGCAACTACTCCGCCCACAACCGCAAGGCTCTCCAGAGGGTAGTGAGGTCTGCACAACGCATCATCGGGGGCAAACTACCTTCCCTCCAGGACATCTACACCACCCGATGTCACAGGAAGGCCAAAAAGATCATCAAGGACAACAACCACCCGAGCCACTGCCTGCTCACCCCGCTATCATCCAGAAGGCGATGTCAGTACAGGTGCATCAAAGCTGGGACCGAGAGACCGAAAAACAGCATATCTCTTATTCATTCCTTTACACTTGTGTGTATAAGGTAGTTGTTGTGAAATTGTTAGATTACTTGTTAGATATTACTGCATGGTCGGAACTAGAAGCACAAGCATTTCGCTACACTTGCATTAACATCTGCTAACCACGTGTATGTGACCAATACAATTTGATTTGATTTGATTTGAATACCCTGAACTTAATTCAAAAGGATATTAACTTGTGTACTGCTCTACCTAGTCCTGGGATGGGCAACTTTGATGCAACTTTGATGGGGGTGGGGGCTACAAGAAATCTGAAGTCAGTTGCTCGAGTGTCTGTGTACCCACATGTGCATACCTTCCCCACCACATTGCGAGCTAAACATTTTTGTAGTCCCCCTCTTGACAGTGGAGAGAAAGGTTTGATGTTTTAGAGTAATTTTTTGCCATTCTACACACATTTGCCATGGGGCGGAGAGAAGATTTAGGAATTTTATAACTTATTTCATGCAATTTTACAAATTTTGCCATGGGACAGAGAGCATAATTAGCTGTTTTACAGCAAATTTCCTGCAATTCTACACAGTTTACAATTGGTTGGAGAGAAATGTTTGCAGTTTTTAATATGATACTGTAGCTGAGAGAGACTGACTAACAAAATAAATGGGGCCCCCCCGGCTGGTAATTCAACCATGATTATAGCTAAGTTTAGATAGCTGGCCACTAGAATAACTTACTGTACCAATCTAAAAAATGACATGGGCAAATTGAGTGACTATCAGAGACTGATAATCCAATTGCTGATGCACAACCAAAATGTCAAAACTCTAAGGGAGGCCATAAAATAATATTTGGTATTTTCCTGAATTATGTTTTTCCTGGTTTAGAATTGTCAATGTTACAACAACAATTGATGTTCTGAGTCCATGTCAATGCTTTAATCACATCAGAAGAATAAATAATAACGTACAATTGTATTTTTTTGTGTAATTCTTCTTTAATTGCACATCTAACAAGAGAATAATGTATTGGTCTAGTGATGTTTCTGCTCTTAGGCCTACTTCTGCACATGTCATGGCAGAGTTTGCAAACAATCAACACCCAATTGATACAAATAATCATGATATAGCTCTGTCAGGTTTACATTTAATTGAGAATATTTTTGGGGAAATCTTTCCGTTTACCAGCAAGACGGTTATCATTAGCATCGCTAACTGGCTACATACACAGTGATAGACAAACACGCGCACCAAACAGACAGACAGGGGCAATATTGCTGGAAATGAATTGGCAGAAATTGTCTTACGTTTGGCTTTTTAAGCCAATAGTTGGCAACCAGGGGTGGGATAATATCAATGTGGCTTTGATTGGATAGTAGCTACAGTGCAGTCAAAAACGTGATTTTCCTGTGTTTTTATATATTTCCACACTACGAGGTTGGAATAATACTGTGAAATTGTGAAAATGATGATAATGCCCTTTTAGTGTAAGAGCTGTTTGAAAAGACTGCCTGTTTTCATTGGATGGCGTTTTGGCCTTCCATGGTGACATCACAATTCAATAAATGAGTTAATAGATCAATAAGAAAGAGAGTTCTAAACCTCTCTGCCAAAACCAGCAAATTTTCAGTTTTCCACTCGCCAATCAGACCACTCCTAGACAGTCTAGTACAATTCTTGCTTGAGAAATTTGCTAAGAAGCTGTTTTTTAAAATCTTTTTGACCATTTTAATTGAAAACAATCACAGTAAGGTACTTAATTGTTGCCCAGAAATGATTTGATATTGAGATAAAACCTCTGCATTGGACCTTTAAACCACTGCTTGAGACATTTGCATAAACCCTTGCCCGTTCAACAGCAATCACCATCGTCATAGCCTCAATTTATCATAATCGTCACCGTTACGGTGATGACGTGCATGATAGTGATAAATTTGCATCCGCTGGCTTCCTAGGGAGCAGTTGACAGCAGGGCCGGTGCCAGAACAAATCAAGTTGCATTCATGGAGTGCCTTTGTTACAACTATGAAACAGGAAGCATTGGTGTTGGAACCCGGTCTAAGCTTTTTTTTATAACGACAAAATAAAAATAAATACCCCAACCACCAAGACGCACGGTCAGCAAGATGCATGGTCAAATATCGAAAACATCAGTTGCCTAAACATCATTACAAGCACCAAGTGTGCTTGATAATAGTTAAAATCATCACAAAAGCAGTAATGGCATTATGAATATACAGTAAGTGTTGATATTACAGCAGTCAAAAAGTCAATTTTCAGTTGGAGCATGTCACATAGCCTAAACAACGACAGCCGTTGAGTGCTTTGCTGATTTTATTTATTGCTTGAGATGTACTGTAGGGCCTGCTCCCTCAGTGATGACATTTTGAGCTGATAATAGCCCATTAAATTCTCATTGGCTTGTTCTATTCCAAAAGGTGCCATGCGCTCTCCTGTCTCACCATTTCATTTGGTGGTGGAGGGCACCTGCTCAGTGCGCACAGTTCTGGCTTTTTTGCACTTAAGCCTCAGAGGTGTAGGTTCAGGTTGAGACTCAGAATCAGAAGAATACTCCTCCCAGCTGCCCACTGCACTGAGGCTAGGAAACACTGTCACCACCAATAAATCTGAGATAATTGAGAATTTCAATAAGCATTTTCTACAGCTGGCCATGCTTTCCACCTGGCTACCCCTACCCCGGTCAACAGCCTTGCACCCCCCACTGTAACTTGCACAAGCCTCCCTCTTTTCTCCTTCACCCGAATCCAGAAAGCTAATGTTCTGAAAGAGCTGCAAAATCTGGACCCCTACAAATCAGCCGGGCTAGACAATCTGGACCCTCTCTTTCTAAAATTATCAGCCAAAATTGTTGCAACCCCTATTACTAGCCTGTTCAACCTCTCTTTCGTATCGTCTGAGATCCCCAAAGATTGGAAAGCTGCCGTGGTCATCCCCCTCTTCAAAAGGGGAGACACTAGACCCAAACTGCTACAGACCTATATCTATCCTACCCTGCCTTTCTAAGGTCTTCGAAAGCCAAGTTAACAACAGATCACCGACCATTTAGAATCCCACCGTACCTTCTCTGGTTTCCGAGCTGGTCATGGGTGTACCTCAGCCACGCTCAAGGTCCTAAACAATATTATAACCTCCATCGACAAGAGACAATACTGTGCAGCACGATTCATCGACCTGGCCAAGGCTTTTGACTCTGTCAATCACCACATTCTTATCGGCAGACTCAACAGCCTTGGTTTCTCAAATGACTGCCTCGCCTGGGTCACCAACTACTTCTCAGAGAGTTCAGTGTGTCAAATCAGAGGGCTTTTTGTCCGGACCTCTGGCAGACTCTATGGGGGTGCCAAATCTTAAATGCTCTTAAATGCAAGTAAAACTAAATGCATGCTCTTCAACCGATCGCTGCCCACACCTGCCCACCCGTGCAGCATCCCTACTCTGGACGGTTCTGAATATGTGGACAACTACAAATGCCTAGATGTTTGGTTAGACTGTAAACTATCCAGACTCACATTAAGCATCTCCAATCCAAAATTAAATCTAGAATCGGCTTCCTATTTTGCAACAAAGCAAACTTCACTCATGCTGCAAAACATACCTTCGTAAAACTGACTATCCTGCCGATCCTTGACTTCGGCGATGTCATTTACAAAATAGCCTCCAACACTCTACTCAGCAAATTGGATGCAGTCTATCACAGTGCCATCCGTTTTGTCACCAAAGCCCCATATACTACCCACCACTGCGACCTGTATGCTCTCGTTGGCTGGCCCTCGCTACATAATAGTTGCCAAACCCACTGGCTCCAGGTCATCTATAAGTCTTTGCTAGGTAAAGCCCCCGCCTTATCTCAGATCACTGGTCCCATAGCATCACCCACCCATAGCACGCGCTCCAGCAGGTATATTTCACTGGTCACCACCAAAGCCAATTCCTCCTTCGGGCCACCTTTCCTCCCGGTTCTCTGTTGCCAATGACTGGAACGAACTTCAAAAATCACTGAAGCTGGAGACTCATATCTCCCTCACTAGCTTTAAGCACCAGCTGTCAGAGCAGCTCACAGATCACTGCACCTGTACATAGCCCATCTGTAAATAGCCCATCCAACTACCTCATCCCCATACTGTTATTTTTTATTTTTATTTTGCTCTTTTGCACCCCAGTATCTCTACTCGCACACTCATCTTCTGCACATCTATCACTCCAGTGTTCAATTGCTATATTGTAATTATTTTGCCACTATGGCCTATTCATTGCCTTACCTCCCTTATCCTACCTCATTTGCACACACTGTATATAGACTTTTTCTATTATATTATTGACTGTATGTATGTTTATTCCATGTGTAACTCTGTGTTGTTGTTTGTGTCGCACTGCTTTGCTTTATCTTGGCCAGGTCGCAGTTGTACATGACAACTTGTTCTCAACTAGGTTACCTGGTTAAATAAAGGTGAAATATATATATATATTTTTTAAAGCAGCTTCAACTATCGGGAGACGGAGGGGAGTAGGCCCAACTATCGAGAGGAGGGGCAAAGGTAAAATCCATATAAAAAATGACATGTCCTCCTAAAACTGTCTGTAACACCAGTTCTGTTTACGATATTAAGATTATAAAAATAACAGTGTGTATTCTAGACTTATTTAGGAAAAGTAAAAGACGGAGGGGGACATGACTTAAAAAATGGCAGAGTTCTAATTTTTTTTAATTCATGAGCAGTCCAAATGACTGCTTTAGCGGTTCTATTGTGGGTTTTATAATAACAACATTTAATTTAACTGTATCAATGTATTAGCCTACATTTTAATGTGGCATAAACAAAGCCAGTCATGATGTTTTCATCTGATTGTAAAAAAAAATCACTTCAAAAAGTAGGTTACCTTTGCACATTAGTCCAGCGGGCCAGGAGGTACGTTAGGGTGGGCTAGTCCCCCTAAGGCCTGCCAATACCGCCGGCCCTGGTTGACAGTCTTGTCTCGTACCCTCTGACCCTGTGAATAGGCTCAGCCAAACGAAGAAGGGAAAAAACTATTTAATTTCTCCAGTGGCAAGAAGGATGATGATATGCGTATTCATTTTCCAGCTGTTGATCTGACTCTATTAATCCTTTAGCTCCAGCCTCTGCCACTCTGCCCAAGGAGAATACAAGTCCATGAATTTATTCATAAACTGGGTAGGGTACGTATTAATGCTGGGACTCCAGCACAGCAGGTCTGCTGGTAAAAACTCCACATTCATCTATTGGAGATAGTGGAGGAATACATTGTCTGACTACACCACATTCTGAGAGACACATTGACAATGTAAGCTAAGAAGTAAACAGCGGGGGCTATCTAACTTCATATAGAGTCTAGCTCAAAACGAATGCCATGTTAAGACTGGAATATCTCTGTTAAGAAGGGTCAGAAATTCTTCCTGATTAAGTGACCTGACAAGGAAAACTCTGGGCCCTAGTATGATATAGGTCACAAGCTGCTGCTGCTGCTGCTGCTGCTGATGATGATGATGATGATGATGATGATGCTGGTGCAGTAAGTGTGATAAATATGATTTTCCCTGACCACCTGGCCTGATCGGGAAAAACTCCAGGTCCTAGATAATGATTTATTTGAAGTGCATGACCTTGAATAACCAAACCTAATGACCTTGAACAAAGAAAGTAATTCCATTTCAGGATTTTAAATTCATCCCGACTCAGAGGGAGATAACTGAGGTAACACTGCATTTTACTTCAGGGAAATTTCACGGTATCAGAGTGATGCTGAGACTCAAATTTTTCACTTTAAAATGTGTGCCAAACAAAAACCATCCAATCAATGCACAATGACTACTTTTAAAAATCTCCACAGAAAATGTTACAACAGAATGACTGTACCAACAGCACAAACAGTCATTCTGTTACCAAACTTTGCATCTGCACTGTGTTTTTGTTAAATGTTCAGTGCAAATTGTTAAACGTTGTCCTTGTGCATAGAGTTGTATGGTTTGTTTAACTTTGCAATCATTGTTTTTTGTTTGGCATACATTTTAAAGTGAAAAATCTGAGTCTCAGCATCACTCTGTTACCGTGGAATAAGAAGTTTCTGAAAAGGAGAGTGACGACATTAAGAATTGGGTCACTGAGTTTACAAATGGCTGCAATAATGACATTAGGTATAAAAATAGCACTTTGGAGCTCTGACACAGTGTCTATATTTAATTCTAGATCTTATCAGAGCCAGCCATCTGACCACGTTGTCCTGCTAGCTGAATCTTTCAGCATTAGAAGGTCACATTCAGGCCTGTCTTTTGTTATGTGAAGGGTTAGGCACAATATACAGTATATTCCATGGTCCATCACATTACTTCATTCAAGGTAATAATGATTGATTATAATATATAATGAAATCACTGCGGTTTTCTATCAAATCATTTTCACCGGTAATGTAATATGACGAAGGTTCTGTTGATGATCAAAAGGTATGTCGTTATACTATTTGCATATGGTCTGTGGAGAATGTTTTTTATAGACACTGTCTGTAGGCTATGGCATGATGGCATCAAGGATGTTGGAAGGTGCTGTAGAACAGAATATTCCTAGAATTAAATATCCTTAGTTTTCACCTTTTGGATTAAGAGAATGGATTTAAACGCCTTGTTGTTAGACGAGGAACTAGAAAAGTTTAGCAAGAATGTCCTTTTCTCTTCCTGCATGCTGAGTCTTTTATTGCCTTTCATAAACATCATTATTCTACTGTCCTTTTTTGGGGGTGTAAGGGGTTGGAAAATTGCTGAAGCCACTTTCTTCATGTCTGCTCATACAAATCAATACCCCCCCCCATCTTATTGTATACAAATTTGATACACTACCACAGGACAAAAAACAACCACCAAGTATTTTACCTGAAAACTACACAGCATGTTTTGACCCTGCAGGAACATAATGTTGTTTTCAGGTAAAATACTTGGTGGTTGTTTTTGTCCTGCGGTAGTGTACCAACATTTTTACATTGATTTGTATGAGCAGACATGAAGAAAGTGGCTTCAGCAATTTTCCAACCCCTTACACCCCCAAAAAATGAGCCTACAGACAGCGTCTATAAAATCCAGAACAACATGACTGTTGAGCCACCTTCATCACCACTGCACCACTTCGTCTCCTCTCCCTCTCTGTGTCGCAGTGTCCTTTTGACAGCAACCAAAAAAGCCTCCTGTATGATCGATAGTGACAGCCAATAGGACTGACTGACATCACGTTTGACTCCGTCCCCTGTTAGTGTTATCAGAGACAGAGGTATACAGTTTAGCTGGGCTCCATGCGCCAGGGAAGGGCCAGGGAGGAGGTGTGTGTCTGTTACGTGACAGAGATGGAGCTATCAGACAATGGATCTGGACAGAACTGTTGTCTGTTCTCTCTCCCTGTCCTTCCAGACCACCTGGGCTAATCTAAAAGCAAAGCTGTTTTAATTTAGGGGTTATGGATGCTCAGAGGGATTGTTGTTTAGCTGCTTCTTGTCGTGATAGCAACAGGCCAACATGTAATTGATTCTGCAAGTAAAGTTTCCTGCTCCAATCCAGGATTCCAAGAATCATGTCCCAGTGTAGTTATTGGCCAGAAAACCTGTTGGTGGTAATATTGTCATTGTATCGTATTATTAAATGGTTTAACCATATCAGTTGCCACTGTCAACCACACTTGACAGGCTGCTTGTAAAATGCACATTAAAGTGTTAAATGATTAACTCAGTAATTCACTTGTGTCAATCAATATGAGATGGTGTTTTGTCATTTACTGTCATTCTGGAAAACAGACAGGCCTATATCTAACACAAACAGATCAAAGAGACTGCAATCCCTCTCTTTTCTCCCTTTTTTTCTCAGAAAGCATTTTTCATTTGATTAAGCCAACTCGTTAACTTAGTATGTGATCACACAGCCATATCACAGAGTCCTTTATGTGTGCATTATAACCATACATTTGATAAAAATAAAAATTTAGCCGTTTACACACATACACGCACAAAGTAAACACTGTTAAAATACATTTTGAAAGTAGAACAGTTTGCTAGTTAGGGGTTTCTTTCCTCTTGCCTCTAGCTTGGATGTTTACTTCCTAGCCGTCAGTAAGTATGGCATGGATCGCTTTTGAAGCACTAACTTGAAATTGAATGTGACTTGACATTGGAAAGGCACAAATTCATACTCAAACACAGGATCAGGCAACCACAGACACATTGATTAAAGAAATTGCCAGACATAGTGTAGGCCTATCTGTACAATCCATCTGCAACAGAAACAGTGGCACCATATTGATCATCTTATTTTAAGATATCAAAGATTTAGAGAGAGGTAATAGCCTTTATTGATAAAGCGATGTTTAGCAACAAAGATTGTCTAATGTGGACCCATTACGGTGTGTTATCCTCCTCCTCTGTTTTCATGAAGGCCTGCCTGATCTGTCCTAGACCAATATGTCACAGCCCAGCCCAAGGGCAATTCCACCCACTCACCTGTGATTCCTTCATACAGACGACTCTGCACTGTCCTTTCTATTCTTCTTCTGCGTCCACTCACAACAACAAATGGTGAGTGACACAACCCACTGGGCACAGACATCAATTTAACGTCTATTCAATGTTGGTTCAATGTAATTTCATTGAAATTATGTGAAAACAACGTTGATTCAACCACAGTGTGTGCCCAGTGGGATGAGCCTGTGCAATCTGCTAGAGGTCTGGATGTCAGGTAAACATCAAGTCCAAGGCCCTGGTGTTGTAGGGAATGCATACAACACCATGGGTTATAGAGGTCCTAACACTTGAATCAGCCATAATTGTCTGTCTTTACACGGTTGTAACAAGTAATGGCAGATAGCTCATCTGATCAAATTTCTGATGACGATAAAGTACCTGTAGGGTATCCTAGTGTTTAGAGTGTTGGACTAGTAACCAAAAGGTTGCAAGCTCAAATCCCTGAGCTGACAAGGTACAAATCTGCCCCTGAACAGGCAGTTAACCCACTGTTCCTAGGCTGTCATTGAAAATAAGAATTTGTTCTTAACTGACTTGCCTAGTAAAATAAAGGTAAAAAATAAATTGCTGATACATTAGATTTTTACACATTCTAGTTGTTGCAATAGTAAATGTCAAATGTGAACTAAACACCTTTATGTGCTGTAAGCTCCATGCTCACCCTTTAAAGACTATCCATTGGCTTGCATCAGACAGTGACTGACAGCATACCAGAGGACATGTCCTCTCATGTCCTCTGGTGCAAAACTGTCTAAATTACTGAAGTTATGCATATATTGACGGTATCACCAATTCTATGTATAAACTCTTTGAATAGTCGCAAAATGGTCTCATTAGAATATGTCAAAATAGTGACATTTAACCATTGTAGTTTTGTCACATACTGTATGGTCACATATAGGCTGCATTTACACATGCAGTCCAATTCTGATCTCAAATCAAATCAAATCAAATTTTATTTGTCACATACACATGGTTAGCAGATGTTAATGCGAGTGTAGCGAAATGCTTGTGCTTCTAGTTCCGACCATGCAGTAGTATCTAACAAGTAATCTAACAAATTCACAACAACTACCTTATACACACAAGAGTAAAGGAATGAATACGAGTATGTACATATAAATATATGGATGAGTGATGGCTGACCGGCATAGGCAAGATGCAGTAGATGGTATATAGTACAGTATATACACATATATATGAGATGAGTAATGTAGGATATGTAAACATTATATAAATGGCATTGTTTAAAGTGGCTAGTGATACATTATTTCATCCAATTATAATTATTAAAGTGGCTAGAGATTTGGGTCGATGGCCGAACGGCATAGGCAAGATACAGTAGATGGTTTAGAGTACAGTGTATACATTTGATATGAGTATGTCGGATACGTAAACATTATATACAAAATTGTTTAAAGTGGCTAGTGATACATTTGTTACATCCAATTCCTATGTTTAAAGTGGAGCTGACCAATTAGTGAAAATACCAATTAGAGACCAATTAGACCAATTAGTGACACACATATCAGAAATGGTCTGCCTGTGTAAATGCAGCCATAGAAACATATTACTTACAGTTAGATCTAGCCTAGTTAAGCTCAAGGTGAACACTCCTGTCCCCCCTTTGGTATAGGTTTGACCAGACCCAGAGGCCCATGCAGTGAGGGACAGCTCCCTGTCAGAGGAGGTTAGTTCATGTGAGGACTCTGTTGTTCTCTTTCCCCATGACCTTTAGAAAACTGCCTCTCTCAGACAGCCATCCCCACTGCCCAGCATTGGGAGTAGCCAAGACTGCAGGATGTAGGATGACACACTGGCTGATACACTGGCTGATGCACTGGTTGGCGCAGCGGTCAAGGCACTGCATGTCAGTGCTAGAGACATCTCTACAGATCCTGGTTTGATTCCAACCGGCCGTGATTGGGAGTCCCATAGGGCGGCACACAATTGGCCCAGTGTCGTCCGGGTTAGTGTTTCGCCGGGGTAGGCCGTCATTGTAAATAAAAATGTGTTCTTAATAACTGATTTGTCTACAGTTGAAGTCGGAAGTTTACATACACTTAGGTTGGAGTCATTAAAACTCGTTTTTCAACCACTCCACAAATTTCTTGTTAACAAACTATAGTTTTGGCAAGTCGGTTAGGGCATCCACTTTGTGCATGACACAAGTAATCTTTCCTACAATTGTTTACAGACAGATTATTTCACTTATAATTCCCTGTATCACAATTCCAGTGGGTCAGAAGTTTACATACACTAAGTTGACTGTGCCTTTAAACAAAGGAAAATTGGAAAATTCCACAAAATTATATCATGGCTTTAGAAGCTTCTGATAGGCTAATTGACATCATTTGAGTCAATTGAAGGTGTACCTGTGGATGTATTTCAAGGCCTACCTTAAAACTCAGTGCCTCTTTGCTTGACATCATGGGAAAATCAAAAGAAATCAGCCAAGACCTCAGAAAAGAAATTGTAGACCACAAGTCTGGTTCATCCTTGGGAGTAATTTCCAAACGCCTGAAGGTACCACATTCATCTGTACAAACAATAGTACGCAAGTATAAACACCATGGGACCACGCAGCCGTCATACCGCTCAGGAAGGAGACGCGTTCTGTCTCCTAGAGATGAACGTACTATGGTGCGAAAGTGCAAATCAATCCCAGAACAACAGCAAAGGACCTCGTGAAGATGTTGGAGGAAACAGGTACAAAAGTATCTATATCCACAGTAAAATGAGTCCTATATCGACATAACCTGAAAGTCCGCTCAGCAAGGAAGAAGCCACTGCTCCAAAACCGCCATAAAAAAAGCCAGAGTATGGTTTGCAACTGCCCTCTGGTCTGATGAAACAAAAATAGAACTGTTTGGCCATAATGACCATCTTTATGTTTGGAGGAAAAAGGCAGAGGCTTGCAAGCAGAAGAACACCATCCCAACCGTGAAGCACGGGGTGGCAGCATCATGTTGTGGGGGTGCTTTGCTGCAGGAGGGACTGATGCACTTCACAAAATAAATGGCATCATGAGGGAGGACAATTATGTAGATATATTGAAGCAACATCTCAAGACATCAGTCAGGAAGTTAAAGCTAGGTCGCTAATGGGTCTTCCAAACGGACAATGACCCCAAGCATACTTCCAAAGTTGTGACAAAATGGCTTAAGGACAACAAAGTCAAGGTTTTGGAGTGGCCATCACAAAGCCCTGACCTTAATCCTATAGAAAATTTGTTGGCAGAACATAGAAAACGTGTGCGATCAAAGAGGCCTACAAACCTGACTCAGTTACACCGGCTCTGTCAGGAGGAATGGGCCAACATTTCACCCAACTTATTGTGGGAAGCTTGTGGAAGGCTACCCGAAACGTTTTACCCAAGTTAAACAATTTAAAGGCAATGCTACCAAATACTAATTGAGTGTATTTTAACTTCTGACCCACTTGGAATGTGATGAAAGAAATAAAAGCTGAAATAAATCATTCTCTCTCCTATAATTCTGACATTTCACATTCTTAAAATAAAGTGGTGATCCTAACTGACCTAAGACAGGGATTTTTTACTAGGATTAAATGACAGGAATGTTAAAAAACTGAGTTTAAATGTATTTGGTTAAGGTGTATGTAAACTTCCGACTTCAACTGTAGGTTAAATAAGGGTTGATATGCTGGTTGATACGCTGGCTCTGCTAATGACTGAGCCATGTCATCCCCTGATGACTAACACACGGCTGGTGAATGGAGCCACTGTTATAATGGATGGATAATTTTTCTCACCAATGTTAATGTTCGGTAATGTATGGTTGTACAGACCTATGACTGCATTAGCAGTTAAAAGGGTGTAAAATAGAGTGTGTCTATATTAGGAAGACCACCTGGTAGACACATTGTACTTCGGTAAACAACATTAGCATTCAATAGGTGTAGGAGTGTTTCCATTATTAATGTTATTTTTCATGACAATACTTTTTGTACCCTTCACCTTAAAAGTCGCTGGATGTACTTTTGAATAAGTCCTCTGACTCCCAAGCATTTGAAAGGATTTGGATATGCTAACACGCTAAATCAATGTCTTGAATCTGAAAACAGACCATAGCGATCATTGTTGCAGACTTTGTTCTTCCATCTCTTTGAGTAATAATCCTTGTTGCCATGGCATCACCATGGCAATCCCCTGAAAGTTGCAGTAGCCAAAAGTTACTAACAGTGCTGTTTATGAAAAATGAGAGAAAAACATATTTTCATAGTACTGTATATCTTCTCCAGGCACCACCCACCTGCCACCACCGATAGACTCAGTGGGAGTGAAATGAAAAATATTCCAAAAGTGTATTTCAGATATGAGCGACAGTAGTCTTGGGTCATTCACAACATTAAGAAAAGCAACGAGAAAAAGACAAGTGCTATTCCCTTCAGTGAAAATCACTGATAGTCAGGCAATCCCATCTTGACATCTTCAATGAAGTACATGTCACTCAGTCCTTGAAAAACACTTCCATGACTGTATATGGTGAGAGACCAAAAATAAAGCTGACACTAGAGACCGTATTACTCCCAATGCAGTGTAGTCAGAACTGTATTTTGTTATAACAGGGGTCTGATAGGACAGCCATAGCTCAGAGGAATGTGTGCAACTCTTCTTCTCTCCATCCCTAAATGTGGCTTCAATTTTCATTGCTATGCTGGCGCAGTGGTGGAGGAACGAGGCTGACCCCAAAGTGCCTGCTCTGCCACAGCCTTTCTCGTCACGCTCACAGGGCTGCATTATTGCACTGACAGCGACACTGCCAAGAGAGAGAGAGGGGAAGAGGAATAGAGAGAGACTCTGTGTCCCCACAACCCACAACGTCACAACATCCATAAACGTCCCCATAAACCACAATGAATGAACACACCCCATACGGTTCCATGTATCGCCGCTCACACTTTCACCTCAATCACTCAGTTAACATCTGCCAGGAAGGCCCTGGAACAAAAACGAACCAACCAACAGCGTAGAAAATGGGATGGGGAAGAAAACTCCCATCCTGGAGCGTCACTCGGCTCATCTGTTCACGACCCTGGAATCAAAACTAATTATCACGCATTAGTAACAATTCACACAGCTGCGAGTGCTGCCGCTTCACCACATCTGTGATCACACAAGGCTTTCAAAGCAGGGGACGCTTTATTAATAAGACAAGGGGCTGCACTTCCTGTAACGGGGGGCTGCACTTCCCCGACAAGGGGATGCACTTCCCCGAAGACAACAGTGAAAAAGCAAGGAAGTGTCGGGGGTGTTTGTTTGTTTGAAGAGGAAGACTTGAAGAGGAAGAAAAACATCCCAGTGGTAATGAATTGGTAGGATAAGGATAGGAGCCATGATCATGGCCTTGTTCTACCATGAAGATTGGTTGGTTCAACTGTTTCCATGAATCTGTTTTGTGCTCCATTGTTGCAGAAAACTGCTCCAGTTACATATAGTGTCATGTTTACTAGTTCAACATGTCTGGGAGCTCATAGAGGATTTCTGGAGAGGTGTGTGTTGAGAATACTGCATCCAAACGTGAGGACAGCCTTGAGCACTTGATGAACTCTCTTAAATGTTAATGGATGCAGCTATAGCTACAGAGGTCCCTTGTGAGGATTCTTTGACAGGTAGGCCTATTCCATGACTTACTGCTGGCCCTATCTTGCACAAAATTACTATAGCTCCAGCCTCCATGAATAAAGTAATGCAACTGAAAAACATCATTTACAATTTGGGTTTGATCCAATATTTCCAACAGCATCAAAATGATGTCGCTCCAATTAGCCAAAGAGTACACTTCTGATGAGAAAGCTTGATGAAAGATATTTATAGGCTAGATCTGAAGTGTTGGAACCATATTGAAATTAGCCTCTTGCATATCATAAGGGCTCTTTGGCTGCCTGTAATCAAGCGTTTTGTTCCTGGTGAATGAGAGTAGCTCTTAGCCTCTGCTTTCTCTCATCCAGAGTGGTCCTTAATCAGAGAGACAATATGGTACTCTCATAATATAGTGTGTGTACGTGGGTGTGTGCGTGCCAGTATTTGTGCATGCATACGTGTCTCTCTGTGTCTCACAGGCTTGCTCATACATGTGCTTGCATGAGGACATGTCCGTATGTGTGTGTACACAGTATAATGTATTGTTCAGTTTAGATGTGTATGGTATCCATATTAGGAAGTCTCTTAGTTGTCAGATGAAACTGAGAGACTTCCTAATATGGATGCCATATTGGTGTACACATTGAATCTTTTGACTATCTTGTGCTGTGCTGTGTGCATGGCTGTTCCAGCCCATGGCCCAACAGAATGAGACTCCACTGAACACAGCTGGGGCACTGATGTCATCATCTCAGTTCTCAAGTGTCTGACCGGATGCGGAGGCCTGTGGGGTTCTGTTTTGTGTTCTGCGTACTTTGTGTTCAATGTTCTTGTTATATATTCAGGCTTCCCTGCTGGTCATTGTTTAAGTATTCTCTATTCTGTGTTCTGTATTTCATGTACTGTATATCGCTCTGTTCTGTGTCCAGTGATCTATGTTCTATGGTCATTATTCTTTGTAGGCTAAGAATGTGCTGGTTTTCAGTGCAAACTATTCTGTGTTTTGTATTTCTGGGTTCTATGTGCAAAGTGCTGTCTTTAATGTAGCACGTTCTGTTTGTCTGTGCACTTTGTTCTGTTCCATCGTTCTAGAGTTTGCATCAGGGACAGACTGGGACAAGAAATCAGCTCGGGCATTTCCAACACATTGGCCCATTTCTTCTTTGAGGCCCACACACTAGCTATTTTCTTCCCTCAATGCCTCTGTTATAATTCAGACAGGCCCACTGGACAAAAAATTGACCAGCCCATCTGGCATTCGCTTGAACTGCCCTATGGCCAGTCTGTTTCTGGTTTGCATTGTGTGTTCAGTGTTCTATGTTCGATATTCTATGCACTTTGTGCTGTTTTCAGCTTTCTATTTTCTGCATTCTATTCTCAGTGATCTCTGTGGTCTGTATTCTGTATAGTCTCTCTCTCTCTCTCTCTCTCTCTCTCTCTCTCTCTCTCTCTCTCTCTCTCTCTCTCTCTCTCTCTCTCTCTCTCTCTATCTCTCGCCAGGTCATTAGTCACAATGACTAAGCCTGCTGTTAAAACAACATGGTAAACCATCTTATACAGTGGCTTGCGAAGGTATTCACCCCTCTTGGCATTTTTCCTATTTTGTTGCCTTACAACCTAGAATTAAAAAATTTTTTTGGGGGGGTTTGTATGATTTGATTTACACAACATGCCTACCACTTTGAAGATGCAAAATATTTTTTCTTGTGAAACGAACAAGAAATAAGACAAAAAAACTGAAAACTTGAGCGTGCATAACTATTCACCCCCCCAAAGTCAATACTTTGTACAGACACCTTTTGCAGCAATTACAGCTGCAAGTCTCTTGGGGTATGTCTCTATAAGCTTGGCACATCTAGCCACTGGGATTTTTGCCCATTCTTCAAGGCAAAACTGCTCCAGCTCCTTCAAGTTGGATGGGTTCCGCTGGTGTACAGCAATCTTTAAGACATACCACAGATTCTTAATTGGATTGAGGTCTGGGCTTTGACTAGGCCATTCCAAGACATTTAAATGTTTCCCCTTAAACCACTCGAGTGTTGCTTTAGCAGTATGCTTAGGGTCATTGTCCTGCTGGAAGGTGAACCTCCATCCCAGTCTCAAATCTCTGGAAGACTGAAACAGGTTTCCCTCAAGAATATCCCTGTATTTAGCGCCATCTATCATTCCTTCAATTCCAGTCCCTGCCAATGAAAAACATCCCCACAGCATGATGCTGCCACTACCATGCTTCACTGTGAGGTTGGTGTTCTCGGGGGTGATGAGAGGTGTTGGGTTTGCGCCAGACATAGCGTTTTCCTTGATGGCCAAAAAGCTCAATTTTAGTCTCATCTGACCAGAGTACCTTCTTCCATATGTTTGGAGAGTCTCCCACATGCCTTTTGGCGAACACCAAACGTGTTTGCTTATCTTTTTCTTTAAGCAATGGCTTTTTTTTCTGGCCACTCTTCTGTATTGCCCAGGTCTGTGGAGTGTACAACTTAAAGTGGTCCTATGGACAGATACTCCAATCTCCGCTGTGGAGCTTTGCAGCTCCTTCAGGGTTATCTTTGGTCTCTTTGTTGCCTCTCTGATTAATGCCCTCCTTGCCTTGTCTGTGAGTTTTGGTGGGTCGCCCTCTCTTGGCAGGTTTGCTGTGGTGCCATATTCTTTCCATTTCTTAATAATGGATTTAATGGTGCTCCGTGGGATGTTCAAAGTTTCTGATATTGTTTTATAACCCAACCCTGATCTGTACTTCTCTACAACTTTGTCCCTGACCTGTTTGGAGAGCGCCTACGTCTTTATTGTGGCGCTTGCTTTGTAGTGGGCCTTTCAGAACAATTGTATATATACTGAGATCATGTGACAGATCATGTGACACTTAGATTGCACACAAGTGGACTTTATTTAACTAATTATGTGACATCTGAAGGTAATTGTTTGCACCAGATCTTATTTAGGGGGCTTCATAGCAAAGGGGGTGAATACATATACACACACCACTTTTATGTATTTAATTTTTTAGAATTCTTTGAAACAAATTTTTTTTTTTCACTTTACCAATTTGGACTATTTTGTGTATGCCCATTACATGAAATCCAAATAAAAATTCATTTAAATTACAGGTTGTAATGCAACAAAATAGAAAAAAACGCCAAGGGGGTGAATACTTTTGCAAGGCACTGTATCATAAGGCTGATTACGGCATTCATACTAGGAAGTTTTGAGTTGTCAGACAAAAAAACTCCTTCAGGGTTATACAATTATATTGATTGTTAGCTAAAATATACTGTGGAATTTGCTCATTAATGCTAACATTTCTGCTTTGCTTAGTTAGACTTGGAACAGAGCAGGATGTTTTTTCTGTTTTTTTCTTAGCAATTGCAATGCCCCCACCTACTGTATAAAAGCTGTTAGTGCATCCAGTAGGACAGTTGTGGTGCTCCAAATACAGCTAAACTTCCAACTTTTTGTACGAAATGGCACAGGTCTCCAATACTCAATATTATGGCTACAAGCTCAATATTTTGGGATATTACGATATCAATTGAAAAGGTGAGTTAACTCCCAGGAACGTTTTTCAAATAATTTGGTTACATGCATCGTGAAATATTTGAAGGGCATGAATGAGTAACTATAATATACATTTATTTTAAATTAAATTGACATCAAACAATCCGTAGTCCATTTGTTTACTACAGGGAAACAAGGTGAGGTAAGACTACACAATATATGAGCTAATCCAATGTACAATGTAGAAGCTAATGAACCCAGTGCTTTCTATGAGTTTCATCATCACCTTTTTGCCTTCTATTGATTTTTTTCACCTACTTTTTGTCAGTTCAAAGCTGACGGCATCTCAGTTTAGCTCAACACTTCACAGGAATAGTAGAGTAGAGGAGATATTTAAGGTAGAAATATGCTGTAAAATTAAAATAAATATAGTATGACATACGATAGACAACGATCCTCCACAAATATTATTAAAGGTTTGTATACATGATTCATGTGATGTTGAAATTTAAATCCTGTATATCTACTTTTTATTTTATATTTTCTGAACAAATAGGAACAGCTCTGAGAGTGAGAGAGCCTACTCCTCAATGCTGAGTTCCTCTTGTATTATCCTATAATGTGACAAGCCCTCAGTGGAATTAGGACAATGATTATAACACCAGAAGAGAAATCCACTTTCACAAAAAAGTTGAGGAGATGATTTAATATGGAACTAACTCCAAAGGGACTACAACCCCATTGGGTGAATGAGTGACTCTAATGAGAGATAAATTAGAGAGGCTTTTGTCAGACTGCTGACTTTTCCAGCTGTCTTAGGCCTCTCCATCCAGCACAGACAGGTACAGTCCAGGACTGGCCTCCTCTCACAGAGGAACAGGGCTCACATGTGCCCTTCTGAAACACCTCCACAGAAACAGCTCCACTCCACTCCTAATTGGAATTATTTTAAGAGAAATGAAGTGAACTCCAAGACTTTTACAACATGAACCCTGAAATCCTACTTTTAAACACAGTTGGTCTAAGTACTTTCATGTGGCTATTGCAAGAAATGTGTCTTTCCATTGATATAAAATGAAGGTGGATTACCAGGCTGAATCACATCCGGCCGTGATTGGGAATCCCATAGGGCGGCGCACAATTGGCCCAGCGTCATCCGGGTTTGGCCCGGGGTAGGCCGTCATTGTAAATAAGAATTTGTTCTTGACTGAATTGCCTAGTTAAATAAAGGTTAAATTAAAAATAAAAATTGGTGTAACAGTTTAGAATAGAGGTTTACGTAGAATACTTTACCTGTGTTTCCATAGCATTACTGTATACACAATAATTGATCATCAATCATTTGGTTTGGAGACCATACTTAACCTACTTGACAAGACCAAAAATATAAAACATCGGAGATTCAATGTCTATTTGGCCTTTCTGTAAACGCTGCAGACTGATCCTTGATTATTGGTCAGGTGACGTCAGCCCAATCTCTGTGTCTCTATGTGTTTTATCCAAGAGGTGTCACTGTTGTTCTGGGAGTGTCTTGATGCTTCTGCCGAGACATGTCATTGCATAAGGGAAACCCTTTCTTGAATCTTTTCAAAATAATCCAGTTGATATTTTTAACCCGCATTGTCAATCATGAAAGTTTGGCTTAATGTCCATATGTACTTCAGTAATTTGAGTATCTTGATTATGAATTTCATATGATCCCATGTTTTCCTATGCACTGATTGTTTTAAATGTCCAATGTTCTATTGAGGGTAAGGTACAGTAAGGTCAAAGTATGAATGCAACACCTCTGCCAGGTATAATCAATATAGTAAAGGCTCCACCTTGCCCTCTAATAGACCAGGTAGAATCCTTCCTGACCTACTGTGCATAGAGAGTAGGGCAGAGGGGCTAAGGTTTGTTCGGGGACGTGTGTTGTAGCCAGTGATTGATTTCATTATCACTGTCAAATTGTCTGTAACATTTTAGACAAGCTATAGGGAAAATGAGTTGTGCCTCACCCTCAGACTCAGTGATATCAGGGCATTTTGACAAAGGTCAGCCCTGAGACTAGTGGGATTACCAGCCTGCTGTGTTGCAACAGAATCAGAAAAGGTCAAGCGAGCCAGACCCTATTCATCCAACTAACTTCATAATGGCCTTTTCCCTTTATCAGATTATATCAGATTAATTCAAACCCCATTCATTTAATTCCGAAACGTATTTCAAGATAAAAGCATTTCACATGAAAATAGAAATCTGAAACCACGAGAAAAAAAACGTAATTACACAGAGAGAAATAAATCAATGATTCTAACATGACAACCGTCGTACATTGATTAAAGATCGACTTTGATGGCATCAGCACCGTGTATAAATGGGATTGCATAAAAGCAGGAGAACAAAAGCCTGGCTGGGTCTAATACGTTTAGAGATGATGGAGGTCTGGCCTACCAGCTAGACAACATGGGGACACGACGCTATAACAAATGCATGCTGGGAAACAGAAAACCCCATAACCCCATTAAGATGAATGTCTCTTTAGCTTCTCTCCAGCCTCTGCCGGCAGTGAGAAGGAAGGCCATGCATCCTGACCTGAATCTGGGGCTGGTGAGGCTGATGTGGCTGTCCCAGACCTCGTCAGAGTAGGGATGAGTGGGGACGGGTGACCGGTGCTGTTCCATCACTGCCAGCTGGTAATCGGATCATGCCTAATGCTATCACTATCGCTAGCCTAGCTACCCACACATCATGTCTAACGCTATGGCTATCGCTAACCTTGCTGCCTACTCTGCGGAAGGTTCCATAGATCAGCCTACTCTAACGTCACGTCCTATCTCCCTCACGGTGGATACATTAGCGTCATGGGTCAGGCTAGCTGCTGGCTAGCTGCTGTAAAGGCTCCTCAAGATGCCCTGTCTGGATATAATGGTATTACAAGAGGGGAAAGGGTTGGTCAGAGAATGGATGTGAATTGATAGCTATTGCTATTATCGATTATGTCAAGGATTCCCCAAGATCTATGTAGCTACATGTCCTGTAAATGGGGATGCTGGGTGTGGATGTACAATAGTCTGTATTAGTATAGCCTATGCACCAGAGATGACCATATCTGGCTGAGAAGAGCATATTCATCCAGTCATTTGAATTACAGCCTGTTGGACTGTTACTGGGCTGTAGAAGAAGATGGCCTCTTCAAAAGCCCCTAAGGGCTCAGACCCACCAGTAGCGTTTGCTGGCCCAGAGTGCTTAGAACCTCTGAACATAATTTGCGAACCGGTTTTACATGTAGAATCACATGAAGAATGTTGTCAGTCCCCTTGTCTCCAGCAGGTACCCTAAAACACTGCGTGATGAACGATCAGCAGATCCACATTCATGTATGCAAGCCTTACATGTAAATGTATTCTCTTTAAAAAAAAATGCTATCTAAAAGGGTTCTTCAGCTGACCTCATAGGACAGGGTTTCCCTAACTCTCTCCTGGGGACCCCAAGCAGTGCACATTTTGGTTTTTGCACATGCAGTACACAGCTGATTAAAATGATTTCCCAGGACTGAGTTTGGGAAACGAGAAGCTTTTGCAATACAATAACCTTTTGAAGAACCTTTTCTGGTTTCAGGTAGTACCCTTCTGGTTCTAGGTAGAACCATTTTCGGTTGCATGTAGAACCCTTTCCACAGAGGGTTCCACAAGGGTTCTACCTGGAACCAAAATTTTTCTCTACCTGGAACCAAAAATGGTTGTTCAAAGGGGAACCAAAAAGGGTTCTACCTGCAACCAAAAAGGGTTCTCCTTTGCAGACAGCCGAAGCACCCTTTTGGAACCATTTTTTTCAAAGAGTTTAGGTGGATATTATCATGTTGTTTCTCTCTGTAGCAGGAGGTCAGGGCACTTCTTAGGGTTTGGTAGACGATTGGGCTGTAAGGACTTCAAAGGTGCCCTTGAGTGTGATGTAAGTTAGGGTAACACACACTGAAAAATCCACCAGCAAGGACACGGACGCACGCATATGCACGCAAGCACACACACACACACACACACACACACACACACACACACACACACACACACACACACACACACACACACACACACACACACACACACACACACACACACACACACACACACACACACTAATAGTCTGTAGTGTAATGTTGGGGCATGTTGCCTCTTTCATCCTCCTGTGTTCTCTGTATCTCCTCTCTCTCTCTGTACTCTGACTGTCTCTTCCTCAGATCTCTCAGATCTCTACTTCACTTCCTCTCAACATATTCTGTTCATCTCCTCTGCTCCTCCAGTCTCTCTCTCTCTCTCTCTCTCTCTCTCTCTCTCTCTCTCTCTCTCTCTCTCTCTCTCTCTCTCTCTCTCTCTTCTTCCTCCACTGGAGTCACACTAAGACCAAATCTTAGTCCAGTGAGCTCATCATTTAATACAGTGAGAATATGTTGCAGGACACTGGATATTACAGGGGTCAGCCGTGGTTCGGCTGTCTTGCAGAAGCAGAGGTGAAGTGAGGTACAATTTGTTAATTGTAGAACAGTTTAGAAACACACACACATTCAAGCACACAGAAACACCAGTGAACTTTCTGACACAGTGCTGATGGAAACGGGGCAGAAGTGGTTGTCAGCCATGTGCCATACTGATTTCCCCAGAATCTGAAACAGAGGATATTGCACCTGTATTATTGTAAACAAGCACGGATATCATTCCAATAATGAGACTCCATCACTAAAGAAATCATAAGAAAGATAAGGTAAGAAAGAGACGTAAAGGAAGTCAGAGACAACACACTGTTTTACCAAGCATTTACATCACGTTTGATAAAATTGAAATGATTATAGAACCCAAAATATGTGTATTTATTCGAACTACATGGCACGGAGAACGGGGGAGTATAGAAGGGTACATAGTGATAGAGACAGAGACAGACAGAAGGACAGAGAGGGGAGGGAGGTGGGGATGGAGACAGAGACAGACAGAAGGACAGAGAGAGAGAAAGAGAAAGAGAAAGAGAGTATAGTACACACATACAGTACATACCGTAAAGAGAGAGCGAGAGAGACAGACCTAAAGAGAGAGAAAGAAGTGTCTTTCCAATCGAGGAGCAGCCACACGTCGGTACAGGGGAGACTGAGCCTGTTTCAATAATTAGGCTTATGGCAGCTTCATTCTCCCACTCTTCCCATTATTTTCTGACCTTATGCCAAATCCCTCAGTCAACACTTCTGGCCACATAGGTTCTGCATGCATTCAGCATTCAGCTAGTTTGGGCTGTTAAGACTGACCATGTTGATCGTTTTTAGCAATTGTTTGTGACATGCAGAAACGCATTTACACAGACAGAGATACACACATATTCATTCACATTCTTCTTACATACAAACACAAATGCTGTAAAACAGGTCACACAATCCACTATAAACAGAACCGGTGTAATGTGAAACTACTTCCCCCTCTGCAACCAATCTCCTTAATGTCTTAATTCAACCCTTATCAAAGACCTTTGCTCTATCCTCCACAACACCTCTCCACTGCATCCTCTACAACACCTCTCCACTGCATCCTCCACAACACCTCTCCACTGCATCCTCCACAACACCTCTCCACTGCATCCTCTACAACACCTCTCCACTGCATCCTCCACAACACCTCTCCACTGCATCCTCCACAACACCTCTCCACTGCATCATCCACAACACCTCTCCACTGCATCCTCTACAACACCTCTCCACTGCATCCTCTACAACACCTCTCCACTGCATCCTCTACAACACCTCTCCACTGCATCCTCTACAACACCTCTCCACTGCATCCTCTACAACACCTCTCCACTGCATCCTCCACAACACCTCTCCACTGCATCCTCCACAACACCTCTCCACTGCATCCTCCACAAAACCTCTCCACTGCATCCTCCACAACACCTCTCCACTGCATCCTCTACAACACCTCTCCACTGCATCCTCCACAACACCTCTCCACTGCATCCTCTACAACACCTTTCCACTGCATCCTCCACAACACCTCTCCACTGCATCCTCCACAACACCTCTCCACTGCATCCTCCACAACACCTCTCCTATGCATCAACCACAACACCTCTCCAATGCATCCTCTTCAAAACCTCTCCACTGCATCCTCCACAACACCTCTCCACTGCATCCTCCACAACACATTTTCGCATAACCTCTCCAATGCATCCTCCACAACAGCTCTCCACTGCATCCTCCACAACACATTTCCGCATAACCTCTCCACTGCATCATCCACAACACCTCTCCACTGCATCATCCACAACACCTCTCCACTGCATCATCCACAACACCTCTCCAATGCATCCTCTTCAAAACCTCTCCACTGCATCCTCCACAACAGCTCTCCACAGCATCCTCCACAACACATTTCCGCATAACCTCTCCACTGCATCCTCCTTAACACCTCTCCACTGCATCCTCCACCACACATTTCCGCATCACCTCTCCAATGCATCCTCCACAACACCTCTCCACTGCATCATCCACAACACCTCTCCACATCACCTCTCCTATGCATCTTCCAAAACACATCTCCAATGCATCCTCCACAACACCTCTCCATTGCATCCTTCACAATACCTCTCTAATGCATCCTCCACAACATCTCTCCACTGCATCCTCCACAACACCTTTCCACTGCATCTTCCACAACACCTCTCCACTGCATCCTCCACAACACCTCTCCACTGCATAATCCACAACACCTCTCCACTGCATCCTCCACATCACCTCTCCACATCACCTCTCCTATGCATCTTCCACAACACATCTCCAATGCATCCTCCACAACACCTCTCCACATCACCTCTCCTATGCATCTTCCACAACACCTCTCCACTGCATCCTTCACAATACCTCTCTAATGCATCCTCCACAACACCTTTCCACTGCATCTTCCACAACACCTCTCCACAGATTCTTCCACAACACCTCTCCACTGCATCATCCACAACACCTCTCTAATGCATCTTCCACAACATCTCTCAAATGCATCCTCCACAACACCTTTCCAATGCATCATCCACAACACCTCTCCACTGCATCCTCCACAACACCTCTCCTATGCATCATCCACAACACCTTTCCAATGCATCCTTCACAAAACCTATCCACATCACCTTTCCAATGCATCATCCACAACTCCTCTCCACTGCATCATCCACAACACCTCTCCAATGCATCCTCCACAAAATCTCTCCACAACACCTCTCCAATGCATCCTCTTCAAAACCTCTCCACTGCATCCTCCACAACACCTCTCCACTGCATCCTCCACAACACATTTCCGCATAACCTCTCCAATGCATCCTCCACAACAGCTCTCCACTGCATCCTTCTCAACACCTCTCCACTGCATCATCCACAACACCTCTCCACTGCATCCTCCACTACACATTTCCGCATCACCTCTCCAATGCATCCTCCACAACACCTCTCCACTGCATCATCCACAACACCTCTCCACTGCATCCTCCACAACACCTCTCCAAATCACCTCTCCTATGCATCTTCCACAACACATCTCCAATGCATCCTCCACAACACCTCTCCACTGCATCCTTCACAATACCTCTCTAATGCATCCTCCACAACACCTTTCCACTGCATCCTCCACAACACCTCTCCACTGCATCCTCCACAACACCTCTCCACTGCATCTTCCACAACACCTCTCCACAGATTCCTCCACAACACCTTTCCACTGCATCCTCCACAACACCTCTCCACTGCATCTAGTGGACCATCAGTAGGGTCCTGACCGCTATGACCCCCAGAAACCTTGTGTGTGAGGCATTAGAACCCAAAGCCACATACAGTTGAAGTCGGAAGTTTACATACACTTAGGTTGCAGTCATTAAAACTCATTTTTCAACCACTCCACAAATGTCTTGTTGACTATAGTTTTGGCAAGTCGGTTAGGACATCTACTTTGTGCATGACACAAGTCATTTTCCCAACAATTGCTTACAAACAGATTATTTCACTTATAATTTACTGTATCACAATTCCAGTGGGTCAGAAGTTTACATACACTAAGTTGACTGTGCCTTTAAACAGCTTGGAAAATTCCAGAAAATGATGTCATGACTTTAGAAGCTTCTGATAGGCTAATTGACATAATTTGAGTCAATTGGTGTACCTGTGGATGTATTTCAAGGCCTACCTTCAAACTCAGTGCCTCTTTGCTTGACATCATGGGAAAATCAAAAGAAATCAGCCAAGACCCCAGAATTTATTTTTTTGACCTCCACAAGTCTGGTTCATCCTTGGGAGCAATTTCCAAACGACTAAAGGTATCACGTTCATCTGTACAAACAATAATACGCAAGTATAAACACCATGGGACCACACAGCCGTCATACCGCTCAGGAAGGAGATGTGTTCTGTCTCCTAGATATGGTGCGAAAAGTGTGAATCAATCCCAGAACAACAACAAAGGACCTTGTGAAGATGCTGGAGGAAACAGGTACAAAAGTATCTATGACCACATTAAAACGAGTCCTATATTGACATAACCTGAAAGTCCGCTCAGCAAGGAAGAAGCCACTGCTCCAAAACCGCATAAAAAAGCCAGACTACGGTTTTGCAACTGCACATGGGGACAAAGACTGTACTTTTTGGGGAAATGTCTCTCTGGTCTGATGAAACAAAAATAGAACTGTTAGGCCATAATGACCATCGTTATGTTTGGAGGAAAAAGAGGGAGGCTTGCAAGCCGAAGAACACCATCCCAAACGTAAAGCACAGGGGTGACAGCATCACAGGGGGTGCTTTGCTGCAAGAGGGACTGGTGCACTTCACAAAATAGATGGCATCATGAGGTAGGAACAATATGTGGATATATTGAAGCAACATCTCAAGACATTAGTCAGGAAGTTAAAGCTTGGTCACAAATGGGTCTTCCAAATGGACAATGACCCCAAGCATACTTCCAAAGTTGTGGCAACTGTCACGTCCAGGCCTGAGCTTTACAGGCTGGCGTGTTTTTGTTTCGTTTTTGGTGTAGGGTTTTTCTGTTCTAGGTGTTCTATTTCTATGTTGGGTAAATGGTTCCCAATTAGAGGCAGCTGAGTGTCGTTACCTCTAATTGGGAACCATATATATGTTTGTAGTATTCAGAGGGGTTTTGTGGGTTATTGTTTGTTTGGTCATAGCTTTTGTGTTTAGTCATTGTTATGTGCCATCGTTACGATCTTCGTTTTGTGTTGTTCTTTATTTTCCCAGTTACTTTACAAAAATAAATATGTATACTGGGAGCATTGCTGCATCTTGGTCCGTCCCTCGTGAAGAACGTGACAGCAACATGGCTTAAGGACAACAAAGTCAAGGTATTGGAGTGGCCATCACAAATCCCTGACCTCAATCCTATAGAAAATGTGTGGGCAGAACTCAAAAAGGCATGTGCGAGGAGGCCTACTAACCTGATTCAGTTACACCAGCTCTGTAAGGAAGAATGGGCCAAAATTCACCCAACTTATTGTGGGAAGCTTGTGGAAGGCTACCCAAAATGTTTGACCCAAGTTAAACAATTTAAAAGCAATGCTACCAAATACTAATTGAGTGTATGTACACTTCTGACCCACTGGGACTAAGATGAAAGAAATAAAAGCTGAAATAAATCATTCTCTCTACTATTATTCTGACATGTCACATTCGTAAAATAAAGTGGTGATCCTAACTGACCTAAGACAGGGAATTTTTACTAGGATCAAATGTCAGGAATTGTGAAAAACTGAGTTTAAATGTAATTGGCTAAGATGTATGTAAACTTCCAACTTCAACTGTATGTGTGCCTCATTATCGTATGTGTGTGTGTGTGTGTGAGGATGGGTGGGTGGGTGGGTAGGCTGCTATAGATTCCGGTGACGACAGCCTGCAGTAACCTAAGGCTTTAATGAGCCCATTGTGAGGGAGCAGTGATTTGACCATGTTTCAGGGCTCATCTGCCCTCCCTCCGCTCACTGGTATTGATTTAGACTTCTCATTAGCATATGTCAGAGAGCACTGTTAGCACAGGCTGCCCATTTGCACCGGCTTAGCTAATCAGAGATGCTAAGCAGAGTGCTGCTTTGCTGCTCTGCTGCTCTGTTTTCAGTGCCACCAATGACCAGCTGGTCAGTATGTGAGCTTTACATACATAATATGTAGGATTTAGGACAGTTAGCTATCTAGCCATGTGTGTTTGGGTTGTCTGGGGTTCTTATGACAGTGCTATGCCATTGCTATGACAGTGTTATGCCAGTGCTATGACAGTGCTATGCCAGTGATATAACGTTATAACTCTCTTACATCTCCCATACACATTTATAAAGAATTTCTACTCTGCTTCCAGTTGAGTCATTTAATGTGTATTACATTTCATGTGTATTTATACCATTGGTATTCCAAGCAAAGAGGTAATTGTCATATTTGAAATTCCAAACAAAAACAATACAAACGCTCATTTACTCTTGTCTCTGCAGTTTTTTGCTGTTTACAGTCACTGAGATAATATGCCAGTAATAAAGTAGTTGGATGGATAGTGTGAATAACCAGTCTTTTATATCTGCAATTATCCTGAAAAGTCCCCTAAAAACAGGGTATAGTATTTGTGACAGTATCAAATAATCCCTCTCCAGACAATCCTCTTAAAAAATACCACAACCCTAAAAAAGAAACCAAGACAGCATTCGATACATACAGGTCTTGAATAAAAAATTGTTGTGTATCTGTCTGTGGCTTATTTATCGAGTGTTTCAAAGGCTGTAAAAAAATCCCAGATAAAAAATACCCTCTACTGTGGCATACATGGGACTGTGGAACAGCGAAGAGCTGATAGTTAACGCAGATATTGAGCTTTGATTTGACATGCTGCCCGTGTGCTAAGAGATGTGCATAATGCCATGCTGTTTTATCAGGATGTGTGTGTGTGTGTGTGTGTGTGTGTGTGTGTGTGTGTGTGTGTGTGTGTGTGTGTGTGTGTGTGTGTGCGCGCGCGCGCGCGTGTTGGGGGAGGGAGGTAGTTGTACATCACAATATAGACATAAATTAGATATTTATACATTCTGATACATCCTGCAGTTTTTGAAGTGAAATGTATTGTCTCTTATGGGAATATGTAAACAATATACACACAAATCACAGCTTTTCTGAAAACCTGACTGCAACAGCTGTAGAGCTGCACAGTGTAGCAGTAACGGCTTGGCCTGGGAATAAAATATACACCATGAATATTTCATCCCCAGTTGAAACAAAAACCTGTGCTTTTATTTACCGCAGCAGAGTGCAGTGGATGGAGGGACTGATACGATGCCTCTGGCTATGAGGAGTGAAATTAAGATGCCTACCCCTGAGTGTAGATTGGGACAAGGGGGCAATATGAGGCCTATACACAGGAGATTAGACTTAAACTGGGCGCACATTACTCCAGTTTAGAAATGGCACGGTCGCACTAGTGTAGTGGCGGTCCAGCCCCCGACCTGACTCTTATGACACTGTGCCTGGACGCTTCTGTCTTATATCTGCTGCTCTCTCCTTCGCATATTATGTCACACCTCTGGGAAGTAGAGATTGGAAGTTAACTGAAATGTTTTATCCAAACAGTCAGATGTTATAAAAGGGTCTCAGATTCATCATCTTTCTCTTTTGTTCTTTACCTACACTCTCTCTCTCTCCTCCCCATGGAATTTTCGGGCATGGCCTGTCAGGCCATGAACTCTCTTTCTCTGATCATGCCTATATGGTGAATGCTTTGTTAATGCCTATATTGCTTTGTAACTTATGGTTATGCTTTGTGTGTGAATTCATTATTAAATACTTGCTTTTGATATTCAATTCTACGACCAGTACTTGCTAGTCAACCGTAAATCAAGTCAAAGTTTATTGGTCGCGTACACAGTTTTGCAGATGTTATCGCAGATCCAGCGAAATGCTTTTGTTTCTAGCTCCTACAATGCAGCAATATCTATAAATAAAATAGAATAACTATACAATAAAAATACAATAACTACAATAACAATACAAGAACATTACAAGAACAATACAATACAAATACAATAACTACAACAAAAATACACATAATCCAAGTTACAAAAAGACATATCAGAACGAGCAATGTCAGAGTCCATGTAATACGGTGGGTGTAGCTGGTGTAGGTAATCAGGCGCAGGAGAGCAGAGATGAGTGTACTAAGTAACTTTACTTTAGGCAAAAGTACAAAATACACATACGAAATACCGGCTGAACAAAGCACAGGTGAAAACATAACAAACCTGGCGTAATTAAACATGCCCAAAACAAACAATTCCCCATACAGACATGGGGGGAACTAAGGGTTAACAACAGTAATGAGGGAAAATGAAACCCAGGTGTGTGGAAAAACAAGACAAAACAAATGGAAAATGAAAAGTGGATCGGCAATGGCTAGAAGACCGGTGACGTCGACCGTCGAACGCTGCCCGAACAAGAAGAGGAACCGACTTCGGCGGAAGTCGTGACTGTCACGGAACATGACGCTGGAGAGACGAAGCAAGTACGGGGAGTAAACATTTAATGAAAAACGGACAAGACCGAAACAGCGTCAGCAAAATAATACCGACAAAACAAATATAATGCAGCAGCGGGGAACAGAGCTGGGGAACAGACAAATATAGCGAAGGAAATTAACAACTGATGAGTGAGTCCAGGTGAGTCCAATAACGCTGATGCGAGTGACAAGGGAGAGCAGGTGTGAGCGATGATGGCAGGAACGTGTGATGCAGGGTAATCTGGCGCCCTCAAGCGCCAGGGGAAGGGGAGAGCGGGAGCAAGAGTGACAGTACCCCTCTCCTCTTGGGACGCCACCCGGCGTCCCACCTGGGCGAACCGGCCGAGACTTGGGCACCGGGCAAGCTGGTTTGGGCGAGGAAGCCCGACGAACCAGCAGGAGCGTGGGAGCCTGGCGAGCCGGCTCAGGCATGGGAGCCTGACGATCCGGCTGAGGCAAGACGCCTGTCGATCCCGCTACAGAGGCTGGGCGAACAGAAACTGACGATCCGGCTGAGGCCCGGTGGGACTGGCGCCATCCGAGCCAACCGGGCAAGGAAACCTCTCGAAGCCAGCTAGAGCATGGAAGCCCGACGAGCTGGCCAGGCACCCCCGGTTCCATCGGCGGCGACCCAGAGCCAATGCCACCATTCCCACCGGAACGCCAGTACGCCCCGATGCTTCGTAGGTGGCTGCTGCATTCTGTCACGGAACATGACGCTGGAGAGACGCGAAGCACGGGAGTAAACATTTAATGAAAAGCGGACAAGACCGAAACAGCGTCAGCAAAATAATACCGACAAAACAAATATAATGCAGCAGCGGGGAACAGAGCTGGGGAACAGACAAATATAGCGAAGGAAATTAACAACTGATGAGTGAGTCCAGGTGAGTCCAATAACGCTGATGCGAGTGACAAGGGAGAGCAGGTGTGAGCGATGATGGCAGGAACGTGTGATGCAGGGTAATCTGGCGCCCTCAAGCGCCAGGGAAGGGGAGAGGAGCAGACGTGACAGTGACAGTCCAGAATATAAATAAATATATATATATATATATATATATATATATATATATATATATATATATATATATATATATATATACAGTTTAAGTCGGAAGTGTACACACACTTATGTTGGAGTCATTAAAACACATTTTTCAACCACTCCACAAATTTCTTGTTAACTACTTAGGGTGAAACGGCGCGCTAGCGGGTCGCTCCCGACACTACCCGGTGAAATGTAAGGCGCCAAATTCAAAACCCAAAAGTTTAATTATTAAACATTCATCAATATACAAGTGTTGCATAGTCATCAAAAGCGCTGCTTCTTGGCAATATCACAGCGTTGTCAGATTTCAAAAAGGCTTTACGGTGAAAGCAACACATTTGATTGTTTGAGGATAGCACCTCATATATTTTCTACATTAGCATAAATTCATATCCAGCGCGGGTCACACAAAACCCATATAAGAGCTAAAGAATATCACTTACCTTTCGAAGAACTTCTGCTGAGGGCTTCCCAAGTGTCCAACGAAGACATCCAATGGTTCTTTTGTTAGAAAAAGTCATTTATTATATCCATAAATCTCTGTTTGGTTGGCGCGTTATGATCAAAAAATCCACTGTTGAGTCGCCCATTGAACCATGAAGAGAACACGTTCAAATTATACCTATAAACTTTCTACAAACAAATCAAACATAATTTTTTATGTATCCTTAGGTATCCTTTTATGTATATTTACTGTAATATTTCAACCGGACGATAACGTGAACTATAGGAAAGGAAAATAAAGTGGGACACGCTCACAATCTCGCCCCCGTCAAACGTTGTTGACTTAAGTGGTCCCTTCACTACTTCCTCTTCCTATCCATTCTGCTTAGTGCTAGAGCTACCAGACACTGTATAAAGACTGTTGACATCTAGTGGAAGCCATAGGTACTGCAGTCTCAGTTCTAGTAAAGTAGAAATGAAAAATGAATAGGCAGCATGGAGAAGAAGGTCATGTACAAAAAAAACTGCAAATCTTTACCTCAGGTTTTCGCCTGCTATATAAGTTGTGTTATACTCACATACATTATTTTAACACTCTTAGAAACTTCAGAGTGTTCCTATCCAATAGTACTAATTATGTGCATATCCTATTTTCTGGCCCTGAGTGGCAGGCATTTTACTTTGGGCACGCCAGACTCTCCAAAACCGTCACCTCTGCTGCCGCTCCCTAAAAAGTTAACAAACTAATGTTTTGGCAAGTCGGTTAGGTCATCTAATTTGTGATTGATGCAAGTAATTTTTCCAACAATTGTTTACAGACAGATTATTTCACTTATAATTCACTGTATGACAATTCCAGTAGGTCAGAAGTTTACATATACTAAGTTGACTGTGCCTTTAAACAGCTTGGAAAATTCCAGAAAATTATGTTATGGCTTTAGAAGTTTCTGATAGGCTAATTGACATTATTTGAGTCAATTGGGGGTCTACCTGTGGATGTATTTCAAGGCCTACCTTCAAACTCAGCGCCTCTTTGCTTGACATCATGGGAAAAACCAAAGAAATCAGCAAAGACCTCAGAAAAAACATTGTAGGCCTCCACAAATCTGGTTCATCCTTGGGAGCAATTTCCAAACGCCTGAAGGTACCACATTCATCTGTACAAACAATAGTGCGCAAGTATAAACACCATGGGACCATGCAGCCGTCATACCGCTCAGGAAGGAGACGTGTTCTGTCTCCTAGAGATTAATGTACTTTGGTGCAAAAAGTGCAAATCAATCCCAAAACAACAACTAAGGGCCTGTTGAAGATGCTGGAGGAAACAGGTACAGAAGTATCTATATCCACAGTAAAACGAGTCCTATATTGACATAACCTGAAAGGCCGCTCAGCAAGGAAGAAAAAGGGGGAGGCTTGCAAGCCAAAGAACACCATCCCAACTGTGAAGCAAGGGGGTGGTAGCATCATGTTGTGGGGGTGCTTTGCTGCAAGAGGGACTGGTGCACTTCACAAAATAAATGGCATCATGAGGATGGAAAATGTTTTCGATATATTGAAGCAACATCTCAAGACATCAGTCAGGAAGTTAAATCTTGGTTGCAAATGGGTCTTCCAAATGGACAATGACCCCAAGCATACTTCCAAAGTTGTGGCAAAATGGCTTAAGGACAACAAAGTCAAGGTATTGGATTGGCCATCACAAATCCCTGACCTCAATCCTATGGAAAATTTGTTGGCAGAACTGAAAAAGTGTGTGCGAGCAAGGAGGCCTACAAACCTGACTCAATTACACCTGCTCTGTAAGGAGGAATGGGCCAAAATTCACCCAGCTTATTGTGGGAAGCTTGTGGAAGGCTACCCGAAATGTTTGACCCAAGTTAAACAATTTAAAGGCAATACTAATTGAGTGTATGTAAACTTCTGACCCACTGGGAATGTGATGAAAGGAATAAAAGCTGAAATAAATCATTCTCTCTACTATTATTCTGACATTTCACATTCTTAAAATAAAGTGGTGATCCTAACTGACCAAAGACAGGGAATATTTACTAGGATTAAATGTCAGGAATTGCGAAAAACTGAGTTTAAATGTATTTGACTAAGGTGTATGTAAACTTCCGACTTCCACTGTATCTATACATGTTTTAATAATAGCCAGTTATCCTTGAGAACACCCGTTAATTTTGTAAAAATGTTTGAGCATAAGAAGACAGCATTAGCCATGTCAAAATTGCAGTAAATTAGCTTAAAGGTATAAGAAAAATGTATCTCAGCTCCATGGCAAAATGTATAGAATTGCAGGAAATTGACTTTAAAATTGCTAAATTCTCTTTCAGTTACATAGCAATATGTGTAGAATTGCAGGAAAGCTTCAAAGCGAGGAGTGTGTTTCTATTGACCTGCCAACTACTCCTGTATGCAGCAGCCTCCGTTGATCTCCACCTGGTCTGTCACATCAGTGTTCACTTTTAATGACTCCCCCTTCAAAGCGCTACAATAAACTTTGAGCAGCAACAAGGGTGCCATTGTTTTATGTCAGTGGCAGCACGTGGCCAAATGCGCAGTGTTTGTGTGTGTGTGTGCGCAGAGTGTATGTGCCTCCCTAGATAGCTCCCGGGGTCCTTTGTGTACCATTACCCCCTGCCACCCCCTCTACCTGCCTTCAATTACCCTCCTCCTATCATCCCAGACCAGATCAGGGGAGTGTTTTAAATCTGCTGTGCAGGTCTGAACTGATCAGAGGCCTGTCATCTGACGGGACACATCAGCTTGGCTTGTTCCTGTTCCTTCGTAAGGCCACATACTAAACTCTTGTTACTGAATTTAGCCAGTAGTAATGTCAGTACTCATCATTTCCCTTACCAAACATGTCCTGTTCCTAGGCTCTCTTGCACAAAATCAGCCTATAGAAGCATGTCAAAAGAACTCCAGGGTCCTAACTTACCTCTGATATGGAAATCTGGTTTCGGCTAGTGGCTTCTGCTGGTTTCAGTAGTATAGGTGAGCAGCTCAATACTATAAGCCCCGCCTTATCTCAGCTCGCTGGTAACCATAGCAGCACCCACCCGTAGCACGCGCTCCAGCAGGTATATCTCACTGGTCACCCCCAAAGCCAATTCCTCCTTTGGCCACCTTTCCTTCCAGTTCTCTGCTGCCAATGACTGGAACGAACTACAAAAATCACTGAAACTGGAGACACATCTCCCTCACTAGCTTTAAGCACCAGCTGTCAGAGCAGCTCACAGATCACTGCACCTGTACATAGCCCATCTGTTAATAGCCCAACCAACTACCTCATCCCCTACCGTATTCATTTATTTATCTTGCTCCTTTGCACCCCAGTATTTCTACTTTGCACATTCATCTACTACACATCTACCATCACACTGTTCAATTGCTATATTGTAATTACTTCGCCACCATGGCCTATTTATTGCCTCACGTTCCTTATCTTACCTCATTTGCACACATTGTATACAGATTTGTTTTTCTACTGTATTATTGACTGTATGTTTGTTTACCCCATGTGTAACTCTTTGTTGTTGTATGTGTCGAACTGCTTTGCTTTATCTTGGCCAGGTCGCAGTTATAAATGAGAACTTGTTCTCAACTTGCCTACCTGGTTAAATAAAGGTGAAACAAAATAAATAAAATAAATATAGCATCCCTAAAATATATATAGTGATCATTACTCTACTTACTACACAACAAGAAGGTACTGTAGATAGAACACTATGATAATAACAGATTTAGGCAACAGACATCTGTTCTTTATTTACAACCAAGATATCTATCAACCACTAGTCTAATGATCCTGACTCTGACTGACGTCATGACGGGCTGTGAATGTGTGGCTATAATGAGCAACAAGCAACAGTATGATGGTCCCCTGTGAGCAACAACAATGGTCTGTTTCATGTCCAAATATACCCTTAGTACCAGCACGAAGTGCGTCCTCCTCCCCCAAAACATTTGGAGGTCCATCTGTGAGTGTGAAAAAGAGAGAGGGAGAGGGAGAGAGAGAGTGAGAGAGAAAAAAAAACGACTTCTGCCATTCGCTCATCTCTGGGTCCCATCACAAATTCCCATTACAGAGTCTGATATGACTTCCCCAACAGTCAACCAAGCACATCTGGCCAACTCTCCCTCTTTCCCTCTCTCTCTCTCTATTTTTCTCACATCTTCATAAGGAGCAGTGCAGGAAAAAATCTAATGCCAACATTTTTGAAGCTGGACTTTGATTCTATTTCCAAATCCCCCAGCTCCCTGGGTTTTTATCAGTTTCCCAACAGGCTATGTGTTACAGTCCACTGTACTTGGCAGGATGCGGAAGCACTGGGCCGTTTGGAGAACATTAATGATTCTAAACAGCCAGGAGAGGAGACTGAGCTCAGTGCCAAGCAGTTCAGGATGCAGGGAAAATACATACACACACAGACAGGAAGGAACGCACACACACAAACGTGCAGACACACAAACACACCCTTACAAAAATATAAATATCAAAAAATCACATGAAAACAACAAGTGAGTTTGGAGTTTTCTTACATGAGAAACTGCAAATGTGATTGTTTTTGCATGTGAAAATGAAATTCCAGATGTGAAAGTGAAAATTTCACTCTTTTCTTTTGTACTTCTTTCAATCCATGCATTTCAATGTATTTTATAGCTAATTGTTGCAACATTTCGACTTGCTTCATGAATGCAAACTGACACTGTTACATGTGATTCAATTTCACATGTGGACATGAGATTTTTACATGTGAAACTGCAATTCACATGTGAGGTGAAAACACCTTTTGAAAAGGTGTTAACATGTGGACTCTAAATGTAATATATGTGAAGATATGGTTTCACGTGAAATTTGAGCTCAACATGTGAAAACTGATATTTCACAAGTGAAAATGTGATTTTCACATGTGAAACTAAAAAAACATTTGTAAGGGCACACACACAAACCCACACATCTAAAACCTCCAATCACCTATCCCTACCCCCACCACACACACACACACACACACACACACACACACACACACACACACACACACACACACACACACACACACACACACACACACACACACACACACACACACACACACACACACACACACACACACACACACACACACACACACACAGTCCACAGCCCAGGACACAACCAAAATGGATCCAGGCCACATAGCGGGGAAACATGCTGACTACAGAGCCTTGCAGGAACAATGGGATTTGATAGGATGCATGCCACAAATCCTCGCTCCCAACCAATCAACATTTTGTCCTGAATAATCAAAATGTTCTCACTGTATGAGTAATATTATGACGATAGGTGGTGGTTTGGTGGGGAAGACTTCATTGGACAGTGTGTACCAGTGTGTACGGTGTGTGTCTGCGTACCAGATATTCATGAGGACGCAGTATTCGATGCCCAGTTTGTTAAATGATTCAAACGTGTCAGAATAGCACTGTGAATTATTTACAGCAGATACAGGCAAGAGGAAAATGATTCAAGCTTCTCTGTTTTTATAATTTATGATTCTGCCAGGATGAACGGTGAATCTACTCAGGTTTTGAACAGGAGATTCACAATCCTATAATAATATATGGCAATAAAATGTAACAGACTCTGTTGTTGAATGTCTCTGTTGTTGAATGTCTCTGTTGTTGAATGTCTCTGTTCTCTTGGTATTTCCAGAAGAGCAGTTTTCCCCATGTGTGGTTTAATGTAGTACATCATAGTGAATAGTTAACATCAATGAACTATCTTTTCATTTGTACTTCTTTCAAATCCATGCATTTCAATGTATTTTACAGCTAACTGTTGCAACATTTCGACTTCATGAATGCAAACTTTGTCACCATCTGGTTTACAAACGACTGTAAATGGCTATTGACACTGTTACTACAGCAGCCAAGAAAGTACAAATCACACAACGCGTGGTCGGTTAGTGGTCGATACTGCTGATCCATGGTCAGAGAAGAGTTATTACTCGTTATTAACTACGGGAGACGTCGTGGTGTCTGAACATCCCCACCACATATCCGTAATCAAACATGATGTTCTTTTTGCTGGAGACATGGCTATTTGCTAATGCACCCAGTCAGTCCAATGGTGAATGTTGTTTATTTTGTGAGGCTTAGGACTGAGTAGTCTTTAAAATGCTTTCAGAAATCAATTATTATGAGGCAAGGCAGGACTATTCAAGCAGATAACAGAGCGCCTATCAAGAGTGGACACGCTTGTAAAATTGAATGGTTGTCAATGAACAACAATCATAAAATGTTTTATTTTATTTGATAATATAGTTACTTTTTTTATATATATTTTTTATTGAACCCCCTTTTTTTCTCCCAATTTCAATTATGATCTTGTCTCATCACTGCAACTCCCCAACGGACTCGGGATAGGCGAAGGTGGAGTCATGCATCCTCCGAAACATGACCCGCCTAACCGCACTCCTTAACACCAGCCAGCTTAACCCAGAAGCACCAATGTGTTGGAGGAAACACCGTTCAACTGGTGACCAGGGCCAGCCGCAGACACCCAGCACGCCACAAGGAGTCGCTAGGGCACGATGAACAAAGTAAAGTTTGGCCAATTGACGACGCTGGGCCAATTGTGCATCGTCCAATGGGAATGAACCCGGGTCTGTAGTAATGCCCCTAGTACTGGATGCAGTGCCTTAGACCTCTGCACCACTCGGGAGGCCCCAAGATACTTACTTTTAAAGAATGACAAGCACTTAGTGTGAAAGTATCATTCAGCATGAACGAAGCAACAATTAGAAATATATCTAGTAAAACAACAAAACTCAATATTGACCAACGAGGATATTATTTATGTCAAATGTGTTCTGTGTCAATTCAAATGACTATAGAAACGTGCTTCTGCAGTTACAATTGGAACCAACGGGGTGAATCATTAGCCTGATGACTCACACTAAAGTCTTCTGCTGCTCTGTCATTCGCTGCATACTTTAGTCTGAGACTGCCATCATTGAAGTCGTTTGTGGTGATGAGGGGCACGATTGAATCGTTTCTAACCAATCAGAGTATCAATGACCGATGGCCTCTTTACCCACGTGTATTCTGGCTCTGGCCCAACCCATCATTAGTTTGTTTATTTGGATCCCGATTAGCCTATAGTATGCAGAAGCAGTAGCTATTCTTCCTGGGATTCACAAAAAAAAACACAACAATTACAAGTAACAAAACACTGATACGCTGATAGACAAGGACAGTCACACAAAGGTAAATTACAACAATATACAAACAATAAAAAAACTATTATACAAACAATGGAACAACTAAATAATGTGTGTGTGCATGTGTTTGTGTGTGTCTCTTCACAGTTCCCCATTCCATGAGGTGTTTAATCCTTTTTTTAAAGGTAATTTTAAAGTTTGCTTGAATAATTGGAGATGGAAGGGATAATTTCTGGACCATTTCTGGACCAATCGTATGTATTCACATTCGGTAAAGGGTCGGGGAGGCACTCAGATCCAGACTCATTGCAGAGAAGAAACTAACTTCTGTGGGAGTGGCATAGCGTTTGGCCGGATCAAGGAGTCTGGGTAGCCAGGCAAGTTTTTTATTTATTTTTTATTTCACCTTTATTTAACCAGGTAGGCAAGTTGAGAACAAGTTCTCATTTACAACTGTGACCTGGCCAAGATAAAGCAAAGCAGTTCAACACATACAACAACACATAGTTACACATTGGAGTAAACAAACACTCAGTCAATAATACAGTAGGGAAAAAACAAATCTATATACAATGTGTGCAAATGAGGTAGGATAAGGAACATGAGGCAATAAATAGGCCATGGTGGCAAAGTAACTACAGTATAGCAATTTAACACTGGAATGGTAAATGTGCAGTAGATGAATGTGCAAAGTAAAAATACTGGCGTGCAAAGGAGCAAGATAAATGACTACGGTAGGGGATGAGGTAGTTGGTTGGGCTATGTACAGGTGCAGTGGTCTGTGAGCTTCTCTGACAGCTGGTGCTTAAAACTAGTGAGGGAGATAAGTGTCTCCAGATTCAACAATTTTTGTAGTTTGTTCCAGTCATTGGCAGCAGAGAACTGGAAGGAAAGGCGGGCAAAAGAGGAATTGGCTTTGGGGGTGACAAGTGAGATATACCAGCTGGAGCGAGTGCTACGGGTGGGTACTGCTATGGTTACCAGCGAGCTGAGATAAGGCGGGGCTTTACCTAGCAGGGACTTGTAGATGACCTAGAGCCAGTGGGTCTGGCGACGAGTATGTAGCGAGGGCCAGCCGACTAGAGCATACAGGTCGCAGTGGTGGGTGGTATAAGGGGCTTTGGTGACAAAGCGGATGGCACTGTGATAGACTGCATCCAGTTTGCTGAGTAGAGTATTGGAAGCTGTTTTGTAGATGACATCGCCGAAGTCGAGGATCGGTAGGATAGTCAGTTTCTAGTGCAAGTTTGGCAGCATGAGTGAAGGAGGCTTTGTTGCGAAATAGAAAGCTGATTCTAGATTTAATTTTGGATTGGAGATGTTTAATGTGAGTCTGGAAGGAGAGTTTACAGTCTAGCCAGACACCTAGGTTTTTGTAGTTGTCCACGTATTCTAGGTCAGAGCCGTCCAGGGTAGTGATGCTAGTCGGGCAGGCGGGTGCAGGCAGCGAACGGTTGAAAAGCATGCATTTGGTTTTACTAGTGTTTAAGAGCAGTTGGAGGCCACGGAAGGAGTGTTGTATGGCATTGAAGCTCGTTTGGAGGTTAGTTAACACAGTGTCCAAAGAAGGGCCAGAAGTATACAGAATGGTGTCGTCAGCATAGAGGTGGATCAGAGAATCACCAGCAGCAAGAGCGACATCATTGATGTATACAGAGAAGAGAGTCGGCCCAAGAATTGAACCCTGTGGCACCCCCATAGAGACTGCCAGAGGCCCGGACAACAGACCCTCCGATTTAACACACTGAACTCTGTCGGCAAAGTAGTTGGTGAACCATGCGAGGCAATCATTAGAGAAACCAAGGCTGTTGAGTCGAAAGCCTTGGCCAGGTCAATGAATACGGCTGCACAGTAATGTCTCTTATCGATGGCGGTTATGATATCGTTTAGTACCTTGAGCGTGGCTGAGGTGCACCCGTGACCAGCTCGGAAACCGGATTGCACAGCGGAGAAGTTATGGTGGGATTCGAAGTGGTTAATGATCTGTTTATTAACTAGGCTTTCAAAGACTTTAGAGAGGCAGGGCAGGATTGATATAGGTCTATAGCAATTTGGGTCTAGGGTGTCACCCCTATGAAGAGAGGGATGACCTGGCAGCTTTCAATCTTTGGGATCTCGGATGACACCAAAGAGAGGTTGAGCAGACTGGTAATAGGAGTTGCAACAATGGCAGCAGATAGTTTTAAAAAGAGAGGGTCCAGATTATCTAGTCCAGCTGATTTGTACGGGTCCAGATTTTGCAGCTCTTTCAGAACATCTGCTATCTGGATTTTGGTGAAGGAGAAGCTGGGAAGGCTTGGACAAGTAGCTGCGGGGGGGCGGAGCTGTTGGCCGGGGTTGGGGTAGCCAGGAGGAAAGCATGGCCAGCCGTAGAGAAATGCTTGTTGAAATGTTCGATTATCATGGATTTGTCGGTGGTGACCGTGTTACCTAGCGTCAGTGCAGTGGGCAGCTGGGAGGAGGTGCTATTGTTCTCCATGGACTTGACACTGTCCCAAAACCTTTTGGAGTTAGAGCTACAGGATGCAAATTTCTGTTTGAAAAAGCTAGCCTTTGCCCTCCTGACTGATTGCGTGTATTGGTTCCTGACTTCCCTGAACAGTTGCATATCGCGGGGACTATTCGATGCAATAGCAGTCCGCCACAGGATGTTCTTGTGCTGGTCAAGGGCAGTAAGGTCTGGAGTGAACCAAGGGCTGTATCTGTTCTTAGTCCTACATCTTTTGAAAGGGGCATGCTTATTTAAGATGGAGAGGAAGTTGCTTTTAAAGAATAACCAGGCATCCTCGACTGACGGAATGAGGTCAATATCCTGCCAGGATACCCGAGCCAGGTCGATTAAAAAGGCCTGCTCGCAAAAGTGTTTTAGTGAACGTTTGATAGTGATAAGGGGTGGACGTTTGACCGCGGGCCCATAGCGGATGCAGGCGATGAGGCAGTGGTCGCTGAGATCCTGATTGAAAACCGCAGAGGTGTATTTGGAGGGCAAGTTGGTCAGGATAATGTCTATGAGGGTGCCCATGTTTACAGAATTAGGATTGTACCTGGTGGGTTCCTTGATGATTTGTGTGAGATTGAGGGCATCTATTTTAGATTGTAGGACTGCCGGGGTGTTAAGCATATCCCAGTTTAGGTCACCTAACAGAACGAACTCTGAAGATAGATGGGGGGCAATCAATTCACATATGGTGTCCAGAGCACAGCTGGGAGCTGAGGGGGGTCTATAGCAGGCGGCAACAATGAGAGACTTATTTCTGGAGAGATTAATTTTTAGAATTAGAAGTTCGAACTGTTTGGGCATAGATCTGGAAAGTATGACAGAACTTTGCAGGCTATCTCTGCAATAGATTGCAACTCCTCCCCCTTTGGCAGTTCTATCTTGCCGGAAAATGTTGTAGTTGGGTATAGAAATCTCAGAATGTTTGGTGGCCTTCCTAAACCAGGATTCAGACACGGCCAGGACATCAGGGTTGGCGGAGTGTGCTAAAGCAGTGGGTAAAACAAACTTAGGGAGGAGGCTTCTGATGTTAACATGCATGAAACCGAGGCTTTTACGGTTACAGAAGTCAACAGAAGAGAGTGCCTGGGGCCTGGGAATAGGTGTGGTGCCGGGGGCTACAGGGCCTGGGTTTACCTCCACATCACCTGAGGAACAGAAGAGAAGCAGGATGAGGGTACGGCTAAAGGCTATCAGAACAGGACGTCTAGTGCGTTGGGAACAGAGAATAAAAGGAGCAGATTTCTTGGCGTGGTAGAATAGATTCAGGGTATAAGTGAATCATAACCCTAAAGATAAACCTCAAGATAAATGTAAACATGTTGATACAGCCCGGCGTTCGGCGCTTGGTGGGCTGATGTGGGTGAGATAATAAGAGGAGATTAGGTGTTAACCTTTGCTTCCCTGACATTTGTCCATTTTACTTAATTAACGCCAAAGCAGCCACTCCCGTGACCTTTGGTTATGCAGCCTGTTATTGTGAAGGAAAAAGGACAGAGAAATGTTCCAGGGTGGTTGTGGGAGAAGATGATTGGTTAGGATAATCAGGCAGCATCATGTTTGCCTAGTGTTGGTAGAAGATTGTGGCTGAACTTTAAGTGGAAATCACTTAATGGCCTTGCCAGAAAGGACAAAATTGACTTTATATCGTCAAAACAGATGAGGAAGTACTATACATTAGCTATTTGTTGGTAGCTTAGGGTTAGTGGTTAATAAAAACATGGTCAGGAAATGTACGTCTTTACATTCTACCATCATCAGAGAGTGTCATTGAATCCGATTGGCAGTTCATTAAGGTTCGGAGGCGTGGGGTTTTCTAATGCCCTACAGTTCTTAGTGATTGGTCTTTGGACCGTCCTGATTGGTCGTGAGGTCATGAACGACAGGTATTTAGTAGCTTGGCGCAATGGTGACTGGTTTGTCTCTGGTTCCATGGTGGGAAATGCTCATTAATGTAAATAGTGATGTTCAGTGATTGCCTTGAATGCTGTCATCTTGGACATATTGATGTATTGAATGGTGGTGCTCTATAGGGGATTCTATACTAGCCTACTGCCAGTGCCACACCCCTGCTTAGTGATGAGCAGTTAGAAAAGGACATTAACAGATTATCAGTTTAAATTGACATAGAGTATTTAGTATTACACATGTAATGTTACATATATATTACATCTTTTCCATCTATCCATGCAATACTACACTTTATAATCTACAGTAGGCCTAGCTATTGCAGAGGTAGAGAAAAACTACCCTTGTCAATCTATCCCTATTATTTTGGGATATGGACTGGAAATAAATGTCGCAGACAAGTGATTGTACCCTGGAATCAGCACAACAGACAGACAAGTTGAACATGCAGTCTCCACTCCAATATATTTGATTTATAACCGCCATTTATGAATCATTGTATATTGGCCTTGAGTTGAAAAGCTGTCTTTCCTTCATGGGATGCCTGGTGTTTGTAAAATATCATGCTTGACAATGAATAATGGAAGCGGGTTAGAGACCTGTAGGAAAATCAAATGAGACCATGTCCACTATTGATTTGAATTCCACTGTATGAGTTGCTGGCATTCTCTTTGATATTTTTTATATATACAGATCTACGATCTTAATTTGACAATAACGTCACAGCAAAATAATCCTGCAGCAACAGTATTTGAACGTGTTGTCCATAATGTTGCTTGATCGGTGGTTAGGCTATTAGCTGGCCAAAAGTAGCCTACATGAAAAATGTAATACTGTTAATATAACTAGTGTGGGCTATTGTGGGTTTTCAGTGAAATTACATAAATCATGAAGCTCATCTGCGTTTTCTGTGGTGCTAGAAAATTCTCAGCAACAAAAGAGTGATCAAATTAAGATCCCTGACTCTAGGGCAGCATAGCAGTTGATACACAAAAGGCATGAGAAGTTGATAATAGATGTCGACAGTGCCAAACAGCAGTGTACAGTCTGTGGAATATGAATGGTATTAATGTACCTATGTAGTGTATGAGGGGGGTTACTCTGCTGCATCAGTGTGCAGTGTTTACGCTCCCTGCAGCCCTCTCCCATTTCCCTCACCCTCTTTTCTCTCAATAATCTCACCAATATAAATGATCAAGTCAGCAGTGATATTGTAAATGAGACGTTTTATCCTATTTACTCATTACACTGTTCTGTTTATTGCCACTAACAGAGATTTCTCAGCGTTTGGGACTGAGATTGTGAGGAAATTGAATTTGGTGATGGGAAGAAGCCTGTGGGTGTGAATGTTTAATTAGAGATGATAAAACAAAGTGGATCAATCACCGGCCGGCGCCCTATCTGGCACTGGTGGGGAAACCTGGTCTCAGAGCATTTCTGATTATTCTTTACCTAAATCTTATTCACTTTGCATACACATTTTACCTACAGTTGAAGTCAGAAGTTTACATACACCTTAGCCAAATGCATTTAAACTCAGTTTTTCACAATTCCTGACATTTAAATCCTAGTAAAAATCCCCTGTCTTAGGTCAGTTAGGATCACCACTTTATTTTAAGAATGTGAAATGTCAGAATAAAAATAGAGAGAATGATTTATTTCAGCTTTTATTTCTTTCATCACATTCCCAGTGGGTCAGAAGTTTACATACACTCAATTAGTATTTGGTAGCATTGCCTATAAATGGTTTAACTTGGGTCAAACGTTTTGGGTAGCCTTCCACAAGCTTCCTAAAATAATTTGGGTACATTTTGGCCCATTCCTCAAGACTGAGCTGGTGTAACTGAGTCAGGTTTTTAGGCCTCCTTGATCGCATACGCTTTTTCAATTCTGCCCACAAATTTTCTATAGGATTGAGGTCAGGGCTTTGTGATGGCCACTCCAATATCTTGACTTTGTTGTCCTTATGCCTTTTTGCCACAACTTTGGAAGTATGCTTGGGGTCATTGTCCATTTGGAAGACCCATTTGCGACCAAGATTTAACTTCCTGACTGATGTCTTGAGATGTTGCTTCAATATATCCACATAATTGTCCTCCCTCATGATGCCATCTATTTTGTGAAGTGTACCAGTCCCTCCTGCAGCAAAGCACCCCCACAACATGATGCTGCCACCCCCGTGCTTCACGTTTGGGATGGTGTTCTTCGGCTTGCAAGCCTCCCCCTTCTTCCTCCAAACATAACGATGGTCATTATGGCCAAACAGTTCAATTATGTTTCATCAGACTAGAGGTCATTTCTCCAAAAAGTTCAATCTTTGTCCCTATGTGCAGTTGCAAACCCTAGTCTGGCTTTTGTATGGCGGTTTTGGAGCAGTGGCTTCTTCCTTGCTGAGCGGCTTTTCAGGTTATGTCGATATAGGACTCGTTTTACTGTGAATATAGATACTTTTGTACCTGTTTCCTACAACATCTTCACAAGGTCCTTTGTTGTTGTTCTGGGATTGATTTGCACTTTTCGCACCAAAGTACATTCATCTCTAGGAGACAGAAGGCATCTCCTTCCTGAGTGGTATGACGACTGCGTGGTCCCATGGTGTTTATACTTGTGTACTATTGTTTGTACAGATGAACGTGGTACTTTCAGGCATTTGGAAATTGCTCCCAAGGATGAACCAGACTTGTGGAGGTCAAAAAAATAAATTCTGGGGTCGTTCAACCTATACCTATACACTTGTCCAAGAACAATCAAACATCATTGATAATGTATCCTTAGGAACACTTTTATGTATATTTACTATAATATTTCAACTGGATTATAAACTGGACGATAGGAAAGAAAAAAACTACAGCGCGCGAGCCTATGAACGTGCATCCTCTTCTGTTTACATCTGGTGACCAGTTCGAAATTCTTCTTCTATTACCATCCAGAGCATTCTAACTTCATCAAACACTGTCTAGAGACTGTTGACATCCAGTGGAAGCAATAGGTACTGCAATCTTACTTCTATATATAGCTGTTTTCAATAGGGAGCGGTTCAAAATGAGGCAATGTGTCAAATACACTTTTTCCAGGACAGAAATTCCTCGGGTTTTCGCCTGCTATATCCGTTCTGTTATACTCACAGACAATATTTTAACACTCTTAGAAACTTCAGAGTGTTTCCTATCCAATAGTACTAATTATGTGCATATGCTATTTTCTGGGCCTGAGTGGGAGGCATTTTACTTTGGGCACGCCAGACTCTCCAAAACCTCGGGAGCCGCTCCCTAAGAAGTTAACTATCCTGTACGTAATATGGTACACTAATATGGTTTTAGTCCAGAGAGGCTAGAAAAGTGATCAAGATCTTTAATGAGACTGTGTAAGTCCAATTTGCGGACTTAAGAAAATAACTTGAGTCATCGGCATACATTGACACTTTTGTTTTTATACCCTGGATTTCTAACCCCTCGATGTTCTTGTTGGATCTAATTTTAATAGCTAGCATTTCAATGGCCATAATTAATAGATATGAAGATAACGGACAGCCTTGTTTAACTCCTCTTAAAAGCTCAATACTTTCTGAGAAGTAACCATATTTTACAGCTGGGGGGTTTGCTGTGCATAACTTTAACCCATTGTATAAGAGATTCACCAAAATTCAAGTAATCTAGGCATTTATATATACATTCTAGTCGTACTTTATCAAATGCCTTTTCAAAATCAGCTATGAAGACCAGGCCTGGTATTTAATTTACTATGTTACGTCTAGTCTATGAGACCAGGCTGCGTGGGGAGCTCCTATCTGTTCCTGCTGAGTGGGCAGAGTACTGGCACTGTCTGGCAGACATGGGTTGTTTCTCTCTTCCATTCAGGCCATTGGTCTATAGTAAAGGTTTGGTAATATTAGTATTAACAATCTATCATGCAAAAAGCCTTTGTGCCGTAAGTACACCATTTGTTGAGAACTGCTTAGATAAATCAACATTCATAAGACATGCTTCATTATCATTGTGCTAACAATCGTCATCCACACTCTATTTGTCTCTGTCTCTGTCTCTGCCTCTGCTTCTGCCTCTGCTTCTGCCTCTGTCTCTGTGTCTGTCTCTCTCTATTTTCGTCTTTGTCTTAAATCTCTCTATTTAAATTTTACCAATTCTGTCTGTGAACGTCTCGATCCATTTCCCTCTCCCTCCCCTCTCTCCCCCTTCTCTCTCCCTCCCCTCTCTCCCCCTCTCCCTCTTCCTCCCTCCCTACCCCCCTCTCTATTCCTCCCTCCCCACCCCCTCTTTCCCTTCTTCCCTGCTTTACCCTCTCCCTCCCCTCTCTCCTCTACCTCCCCCCTTCTCCCTCCCCTTGCTCTCTCGCCCTCCTTCCCTTCTTCCCACCTCTACCTCTCTCTACCCTCTGTCCTTCCCCCTCTCTCCCTCCTCCCATCTCTCTCTCCCAACTGTAACAAATCATTCAGCCACCACCAACCGCTTCCTCATCAATAATTCCTGTTCAGGTCTAAAATAGTCTTTTTTCAAACGTATTGGTATTTTTGCTCAATGACCCTTACCTTCTCGGGGTCGATAGAGAAATCAATCTCATTGGAAATAATAGTTTAATGATGGGTTATGTAGCCATTTAAAGGGACAGTCCTAATAAAGCATTATTTGATTTTGGTCCAAGGGAAATAACTCCAAATGCCAGCGGGTTGAGGGGGCCATATTACGGAGATGTACCTACACTGTTGGTTGAAATCTAGCTTGGCTGGAGTCCAATCCAACATACTGCCCAGGGCCTGATTAATGCAGGGCCTGTGGCAGGTAGCCTAGCGGTTAAGAGCATTGGGTCAGTAACTGAAAGGTCGCTGGTTCAAATCGCTGATTAGGTGAAAAATCTGCCAATGTGCCCTTGAGCAAAGCATTTAACTCTAATTGCTCTGGATAAGAGCGTCTACTAAAATGTAAGCCCCCATTTTGAGGCAGAGAAAAATGGAAATGTATATATTTGTTATATTTTTACCTCAACCGCCAACCACAGAAGCCCGCTTTCAATGAGTTGTGATAGCCTGCTGCCGCTCTGCTGATTATCAAACAGGGAAGGAGAGGAGGTAGGGGGCCCATGTGGGTAACAGGGGGCCCCTGTCCTGGTAGGGTAACTGATTCAGGGCCAGCCCTAGCCCTTTGGGGGCCCTATGCGTGGGCAAAACACTTCAGTTGCCCCCCCTCTTGAAAGAGTTTTTTGCAATTCTACACATTTTGCTATGACTTATGCCATGTTAATGATATCTGAGTGAGGGTGACTAACAAAATCAATGGGGGGGAGGCCCCCTGAAGGTCGGTGCCCCTGGGCACGTGCCCTGCATGCCCGGTCGGTATACAGCCATGATTACTATTTAGACATTAAGTTTAGATAGCTGGCTAAATAACTTACCAATCAAAAAATTGTTAGCTGACGTGGCTAATTGAGTGACTGTCAGTGATTAACATAACAAGAGAAAAACTGCTGATGCGCAACAACATTTCGAAATTGCAACTACTGTATCCTACTATTCTAACGAAACAGTAAGTTGAGAACCTGACTGAGTTCCCCAAAAAATAAATGATTTGTTCATCCAGCCCTGACACTGCCTCTTGGTCATTACTGTGCTTACTGACAAAACGTCTCGCAAAAGCCATTTGAGTTTCACTAGAGTAGGCTAAAGGGAGGGGGTGGACTGAATAGGATGAAATACGAATGGTAGCATCATTTCAGGATAGTTCTGTACTGTCTGTGCTTTGAGGATTTTCCGAACTTATTATCTCCCAAAATAATAATCTTCGGTTATAGTTACAGTCGTGTATATTTCCCCTCAAGCCGATACCACGGCGGCCTTCAAGGAATTACACTGGACTTTATGCAAACTGGAAAGCACATATTCTGAGGCCGCATTTATAGCAGCTGGGGATTTTAACAAAGCAAATTTGAGGAAAATGCTACTGAAGTTCTATCAACACGTTGACATAGGACCACTGCCACTCGCCTTTTCGAGATGCCTACAAGGCCTTCTCATGTCTTCCCTTCGGCAAATCAGTGCGCCATCGTGCATACATTTATTTTGTTCCCCCACACCAAACACAATCATTACACGCAGGTTAAAATACCAAAACAAACTCTGAACCAATTACATTAATTTGGGGACAGGTCGAAAAGCATTAAACATGTATGGCAATTTAGCTAGCTAGCTTGCACTTGCTAGCTAATTTGTCCTATTTAGATAGCTTGCTGTTGCTAGCTAATTTGTCCTGGGATATAAACATTGAGTTGTTATTTTACCTGAAATGCACAAGGTCCTCTAGTCCGACAATTAATTCACACAGAAAACGGTCAACCGAATCGTTTCTAGTCATCTCTCCTCCTTCCAGGCTTTTTCTTCTCTGGACTTTATATTGCAATAGGCAACTTTCATAAATTAGGTGCATTACTGCCACCGACCTCATTCGTCTTTCAGTCACCCACGTGGGTATAACCAATGAGGAGATGGCACGTGGGTACCTGCTTCTATAAACCAATGAGGAGATGGGAGAGGCAGGACTTGCAGAGCGATCTGCGTCACAAACAAAACTGATTTATATTTTGGCCCTTGGCAACGCAGACGCTTGTTGGCGCACGCGAGCTGTGTGGGTGCAATAACTGAATAATATAGATTTCAAAATTTATTTTGCAACGCTCGCACATGTGACGCGAGCGGTGTAGTCAGCCTGTTATAGGCAGAAACTCAAACAGGAAGTACCTGTGCTAAGGTCTACTCAACGCTGGTCTGACCAATCGGAATCCATGCTTCAAGATTGTTTTGATTATGCGGACAGGAATATGTTCCGGGTAGCCTCTGAGAATAACATTGACGTATACATAGACACAGTGACTGAGTTCATCAGGAAGTGTATAAGGGATGTTGTTCCCACAGTGACTATTAAAACCTACCCAAACCAGAAACTGTGGATAGATTCAGGCAAAACTGAAAGTGTGAACCACGGCATTTAATCATGCCAAGGTGACTGGGAATATGTCTGAATACAAACAGTGTTGTTATTCCCTCCATTAGGCAATCAAACAGGCAAAACATCAGTACAGAGACAAAGTGGAGTTGCAATTCAACGGCTCAGACACAAGACGTATGTGGCAGGGTCTACAGACAATTACGGATTACAAAGGGAAAGCCAGCCACATCGCGGACACCGACGTCTTGCTTCCAGACAAACTAAACACCTTCGCAAGCATTGAGGAAAACACAGTGCTACCTACATGGCCTGCTCCCAAGGACTGTGGCCTCTCGTTCTTCGTGGCCAACGTGAGTAAGACATGTAAGCGTGTTAAACCCTCTCAGGGCTGCCGGCCCAGACGGCATCCCTAGCCAAATCCTCAGAGCATGCGCAGAACAGGTGGCTGGAGTGTTTACGGACATATTCAATCCCTCCCTATCCCAGTCTCCTGTCCCCACTTGCTTCATGATGTCCACCATTGCTCCTGTACCCAAGAAAGCTAAGGTAACTGAACTAAATGTATTTCGCTCCGTAGAACTCACTTCTGTCATCATGAAGTGCTTTGAGAGGCTAGTTAAGGATCATATCACCTCTACCTTACCTGACACCATAGACCCGCCCCAACAGATCAATATCGCCATCGCACTGCACACTGCCCTATCCCATCTGGACAAGAGGAATACCTACGTCAGAATGTTGTTCATTGACTATAGCTCAGCCTTCAACACCATAGTACCCTCCAAGCTCCTCATTAAGCTTGGGGCCCTTGGTCTGAACCCCGCCCTGTGCAACTGGGTTTTGGACTCCCTGATGGGCCGCACCCAGGTGCTGAAGGTAGGAAACAACACCTCCACTTCGCAGGCAGTGTGCTCCCGGTGATGCGTTGGGCAGACCGCGATGGCGGTCGCGATGGCGATTGCATCGTCTATTGATCTATTGGGGCGGGTCTATGATGTCACACTGTCTGCCCTCCAGGACACCTACAACACCCAATGTCATAGAGACATTACTGTGCAGCACGATTCATTGACCTGGCCAAGGCTTTCGACTCTGTCAATCACCACATCCTTATCGGCAGACTCAACAGCCTTGGTTTCTCTAATGATTGCCTTGCCTTCACCAACTACTTTGCCGACAGAGTTCAGTGTGTTAAATCGGAGGGCCTGTTGTCCGGGCCTCTGGCAGTCTCTATGGGGGTGCCACAGGGTTCAATTCTTGGGCCGACTCTCTTCTCTGTATACATCAATGATGTCGCTCTTGCTGCTGGTGATTCTCTGATCCACCTCTATGCAGACGACACCATTCTGTATACTTCTGGCCTTTCTTTGGACACTGTCTTAACTAACCTCCAAACGAGCTTCAATGCCATTCAGCACTCCTTCCGTGGCCTCCAACTGCTCTTAAACGCTAGTAAAACCAAATGCATGCTTTTCAACCGTTCGCTGCCTGCATCCGCCCGCCCGACTAGCATCACTACCCTGGACGGCTCTGACCTAGAATACGTGGACAACTACAAATACCTAGGTTTCTGGCTAGACTGTAAACTCTCCTTCCAGACTCACATTAAACATCTCCAATCCAAAATTAGATCTAGAATCGGCTTTCTATTTCACAACAAAGCCTCCTTCACTCATGCTGCTAAACTTGCACTAGTAAAACTGACTATCCTGCTGATCCTCAACTTCGGCGATGTCATCTACAAAATAACCTCCAACACTCTACTCAGCAAACTGGATGCCATCCGCTTTGTCACCAAAGCCCCATATACTACCCACCACTGCGACCTGTATGCTCTAGTCGGCTGGCCCTCGCCACACACTCGTCGCCAGACCCACTGGCTCCAGGTCAGCTACAAGTCCCTGCTAGGTAAAGCCCCGCCTTATCTCAGCTCGCTGGTAACCATAGCAGCACCCACCCGTAGCACTCGCTCCAGCAGGTATATCTCACTGGCCACCCCCAAAGCCAATTCCTCTTTTGCCTGCCTTTCCTTCCAGTTCTCTGCTGCCAATGACTGGAACGAACTACAAAAATCGTTGAAACTGGAGACACTTATCTCCCTCACTAGTTTCAAGCACCAGCTGTCAGAGCAGCTCACAGATCACTGCACCTGTACATAGCCCAACCAACTACCTCATCCCCTACCATAGTCATTTATTTATCTTGCTCCTTTGCACCCCAGTATTTTTACTTTGCACATTCATCTACTGCACATTTACCATTCCAGTGTTAAATTGCTATACTGTAGTTACTTTGCCACCATGGCCTATTTATTGCCTTATGTTCCTTATCCTACCTCATTTGCACACATTGTACATAGATTTTCTTTCCTACTGTATTATTGACTGTATGTTTGTTTCACTCCAATGTGTAACTCTGTGTTGTTGTATGTGTCGAACTGCTTTGCTTTATCTTGGCCAGGTCGTAGTTGTAAATGAGAACTTGTTCTCAACTGGCCTACCTGGTTAAATAAAGGTGAAATAAAAAAAAAAAAATAGGAAGGCCAAAAAGATCATCAAGGACATCAACCACCCGAGCCACGGCCTGTTCACCTCATTATCATCCAGAAGGCGAGGTCAGTACAGGTGCACCAAAGCTGGGACCAAGAGACTGAAAAACAGCTTCTATCTCAAGGCCATCAGACTTTTAAATAGCCATAACTAGCCGGCTACCTCCCGGTTACTCAGACCTGCCCCTAAGAGGCTGCTGCCCTATATACATAGACATGGAATCACTGGCCACTTTAATAATGGAACACTAGTCACTTTAATAATGTTTATATACTTCTTTACTCATCTCAGATGTATATACTGTATTCTATTTTACTGTGTTTTAGTCAATGCCACTCCGACATTGCTCGTCTTAATATTTACATGTTTCTTAATTCCATTATTTTGCTTTTATATTTGTGTATTGTTGTGAATTGTTAGATACTACTGTACTGTTGGAGCTAGGAAGACAAGCATTTATTTGAAAACTGCACATTTTCCTCTCTGCCCAATGGTAAAATGTGTAACATTCCAGGAAATTAGCTGCTTTGGAGCACCCACATTTCTACAGGCCCACCCACCAACATATTTCTGGCTATGCCAGTGTGGTGAGGCTGGGCTGCCGAGGGTCAGAAAGCGACATGAGCTCGATATAATGAGAACGTGTCAACAGCCCATCAGCTACTGTCTGCTATCGCACCGCCGCCCCGCCGCTGGGGAGCTCATGCTGAAGTGATGCCCAATCAAGAGCTCATATTTTTAACATTATTTGGTACATTGGCACACACTCTTTCAGCTTGACTAGGCCTGTTTGTGCTGCAATGCAATGCAGATTAACTGTAAGTGTGGATTGTAAGGTGGGTCTGTGGTGAGTGCTACTGGAGTCTTTTATCAATCACTTTCAAAATTGATATTGAGGTTTATTCATGGGATGTTGCCTAAGAGAAACATTTTAGACATTAAACCCCATTGACAGCTTGATGAAAAAACCTCCACACTATAATAAGAGTAAATGATAGTGTTCACAGTGTGTGTTGTGTGTGTGTGTGTGTGTTGTGTGTGTGTCTGTACGTGAGTGTGTGTTGTGATAGCAATTAGTAATGACTGAACACTACTGGTAAAATGTTTTAGAACACCTACTCATTCAAGAGTTTTTCTTTATTTTTACTATTTTCTACATTGTGGAATAATGGTGAAGACATCAAAACGCTGAAATAACGCATATGGAATCATGTAGTAACCAAAAAAGTGTTAAATAACTCAAAATATATTCTATATTTGAGAATCTTCAAGTAGCCACCCTTTGCCTTGATGACAGCTTTGCACACTCTTGGCATTCTCTCAACCAGCTTCATGAGGCAGTCACCTGGAATGCATTTCAATTAACAGGTGTGCCTTGTTAAAAGTTAATTTGTGGAATTTCTTTCCTTCTTAATGCGTTTGAGCCAATCAGTTGTGTTGTGACATGGTAGGGGGTATACAGAAGATAGCCCTATTTGGTAAAAGACCAAGTCCATATTATGGCAAGAACAGCTCAAATAAGCAAAGAGAAACGACAGTCCATCATTACTTTAAGACATGAAGGTCAGTCAACATGGAAAATTTCAAGAACTTTGAACGTTTCTTCAAGTGCAGTAGCAAAAACCATCAAGCCTTATGATGAAATTGGCTCTCATGAGGACCGCCACAGGAATGGAAGGAATGCAGAGGATAAGTTCATTAGAGTTACCAGCCTCATAAATTGCAGCCCAAATAAATGCTTCACAGAGTTCAAGTAACAGACACATCTCAACATCAACTGTTCAGAGGGGACTGTGTGAATCAGGCTTTCATGGTCGAATTGCTGCAAAGAAACCACTACTAAAGGACACCAATAAGAAAAAGAGATTTGCTTCGGACAAGAAACATGAGCAATGGACTTCATAGTTTTGATGTCTTCACTATTATTCTACAATGTAGAAAATAGTTAAAATAAAGAAAAACCCTTGAATGAGTAGGTGTTCTAACATTTTTAACCGATGGTGTATGTATTGATCGGATCCACAGTCCATTTCCCCAGATCTTTCTGATCTGCTTCTTGTCACTGAAGGACTTGATCAGAGGTCTGATTAATAACGGCTAGGTACCTCCCGAATACATGTTAATAATCATCAGGTCTCTGCACCATGTGTAGGACCAAAACGTACCGTAAGGAATGGCCCATAGAGGTTAAAGATGCGTTCTGGGATCTTAAGCACATTCTTAAACATATTGCACAAATTGGATTCGTAACATATTACACGGAATGGATGACGTAGTACACAAGTGGATGATGTATTACACAAAAAACGGGGACCCGTTTTGGTTTATGAGCACCACTTTCAAACTACTGGCTGAAATTATACAGAAGTTCGAGAGGGCTTCTTTAAGTAAGGGCCAAGAGATACAGATACATTTCCACAACATGTGGCCTAAAACCATTCACATGATGAAGTGCCCTGAGACCAACTTGTATTGGTGTATTTCTTTGGTGTTTTGGCAAAAAAGAAATGCTAATGGAAAAAGCAGGAGACTCCTGACAAAAACAGCTACATTATAGACAAAGAACAGCATTGGGGACAGAGGCAGTGACACTTTGTCTGAGAATTGGTGAATACTTTATTTGATAATGTTCCTACTTTGTTTTAGCACGATATCAAACAGAACATTCTCAGTGCATTTAAGGCCTGATTTGCTGTTAGGTTTATGTTTGTGTTTGCGTGTGTGTTTGTGAGTGTATGCATGTACTCGTGTGTATGCATGTGTATGCTGTGCGCGTGTGTGTGTGCATACATGCATGTGTGTTAGTGTTTACGATTCAACTCATGTGTGTTTCATTTGCTCCCTCATGTCAACCAATCCGCATTGCTCTGTTAGACTATACAAAAACAGAGCTGTCCCAGCCGCAGCAGCCACATGCCCCTCTCCAAACTATCTGGTGATTTGCATGAGAGAGAGCATCATTAGCATGTATAGCTGGGTAATGAAAAGGGAAAAGGGGAGAGAGATGTGGAAAAGCTTCCCGTTCCCTTCCGACTCCCTTTAATCTGACAGGTTGGGCCACTTCCAGGACCTCCTCTCCACACCCACTGTGTCAGCTCAGCTAGAGGGTGGGTGGGGTGGGGTGGGGTGGGGGTGGGGGTGGGGGGGTGAAATAGAGAGGAAGATTGAGAGAGAGAGAAAAGGAGTGGGTGAGAGAAGGGGTGGGAGGAAGAGAGAGCGAGAGAGAGACAGTGTTTATTGTATACCTCAGCCATTTTTCCTATAATTCTTTCAGAAATCTTTATACACTAGTAGTATCATTAACCATTCTCCTTTAGTCAGCTGTAGTCCGCTGTAGTCAGCTATGGTCAGCTGTAGTCAGTATAATTTGTGTTTCATTATTATGGAAAGGCTACAAACCACTACTTCTTAATAAAATAAAATGTTATTTGTCACATATTTCGTAGACAACAGGTGTAAATGCTGTGAAATGCTTACTTGCGGGTCCAATTCCAACAATGCAGAGTTAAAGATAAAATAAAAAAAATTATAATAATTGAAATAGTGCCACGAGTAATAGAATATACACAGTGAGTAATGAATACAAATAAAGAGTAAATTAACATGGCTATATACAGGGAGTAGAAAATAACATGGCTATATACAGGTAGTACCAGTACCGAGTCGATGTGCAAGGGTACGAGGTAATTGAGGTAGCTGTGTACTGTACATATAGGTAGGGGTAAAGTGACTAAGCAACAGGATAGATCATGGACAGTAGCAGCAGCATATGTGGTGAGTGTTTGGTGGCTGGCCATTCTTAATTCATGACGGAGTGCTTTACTGCGCTATATAAATTACAAGATGTAAAAATATGTAACTTTATTGGGGTAAAAGTAAATAAAATCAATATTACATTGTCTTTCATATGGTCATCATTACAATGTCTACTTTCCCAATCAATAATATTCTAATGAGAAGGACGTACCTACGGAACCGACCAATAGGGGTCAGTAGATTTCCACCCAACAGGAAAGTTGAATTCCCCTTTGTCTTCTCTGAACGCCACCACTACGTTTGTTTTATTATTTACTATTTATCATGGAAATTGGCAGAGTTCAAACACTGCTTTGGTGCAGCGATCTGCCTCTATCAGATTACAAGCAATGTCTTTTTTTTATAAGAATTTAACCAAAAAGTAAAAAAGTTTATTCCATATAAAGTGAGAGCACACGCCTTTGACATTTATTTGCTCATGTAGCCCCCGACCTACTCTGAGATATGGGTTTAGTAAAGCTTTATTAAATATTTCAATGATTTATTCAAACAATAGCTCTTTTATGTGTAAAGATGTGACTCTTGAAATATCACTGTGGAGTGCATGGAAATATTGCAGCAGTAGAAGTGTACCAATAACAATAAAAATATGTTTTGTAATATGATCAGGAGCCACTTTAGTCAAGGTAATCTATCTCCTTTGGGCTGCAAGGTGTTTGAATAATTTTTGCTTGCTTTGCATTGGATATTGGGAGTTCAACTGTATGTCAAATCAAATCAAGAGAAATGCAAGACATTATTGCATTTAATATGGAGCCATTGGAAATGTAAAGGGTCATGTTTCATATATTATTACAAATGCTTTGTAGCCTATACTGTATGTACATTTGATAGAGGGAGCACCTCTTTACATTAACAATCTTACATCTAACAATTAACCTACAGTTTTGAATTATTTCAACCTGGAATGATAGAAAATGTCAGCCTTTGAAAGTCACTTTCACCGAATGGAGTTCAAATTACTTTTGAAATGACAATGTCTTCACATCCACCCAACATAAATTATATCACAGCTTTCTACTGGTAATTATATGTTCCCTTAATATCCCCCATATCTTGGGTGAATGTCAACTTGACTCTAACACGAGGTGGCAGTTCCCAGAGTGGTATGGCGGGAAAAAAAATGTTTTTCCAGATCTAGTAACCTAACAAGGTAAAACTCTGGACCTTATATGCTATGACGTGAAAATGTTTATTAATATGGGCTATGATGGGACCAGAGTTTTTCTAATCAGGTCACATGGTTTAAAAAAAATCCTGGCCTCAAACTGCAACAACCCTGTACTTGTTCATATGAATTATATTTATAGTCTTTTTTAAACCTCCCATTTTGGGCTGGATGTGTCAGTGTATCTATATGTAGAATTACTGTCTCAATTACCTCAATTATCCACAAAATCCCTAGTTTAAAAGCAGATGTTTTCTTGAAGCTTTGCTGTGCCATTTTCCCTACATTTCCACCCACGTGGGCCAGCCCCCTAGCAATTCAAGTTCTAGCCAATGAGCTACAGCTCCTCGCATTTGAGTGTCCAGCGTTATCCAATGAGGTTGCAGGGCCCAACAGCTTAGCGGTCACAGTAGAAAGAGAGAGAGCAATGACGTGGTGCACATATCTGCACTAATGTGATGTAGTATGCAATTTCCGAGGACTAATTTTTGCTCATGAGTGCTACTTTCAGAACTACTGGCTAAAAAGTATACAAAAGTACCGGATAATCTCTTTAACTCCCTGTCTATGTCTGCTATTGTGTTTATTGATTAATACCAGTTACTAGTTTTGGATTGCAAAAGTCTAGGTAGCCTAGTCAGCCCAAGTTTGAATAGAAACCAACTTTGATCCCTTTCAACTTTGATCCCATTCATATTTTCTCACAAAACAAATGAGCTTTAAATACACAATGTTACCGCTTTCTTTACCCTGGCCAGACAGATAGGGCGCATGGCAGGCTTGGCTATGCAGCTGCTGTTAATAGCCTAAAGTTGATTAGACTGAACAATAGAATAGTTTCCATGCAATACAGCATGTAAGATGGCTAATGTTAAGGTATATAGGCTGCTACATTTTTGCTTGTGTCTGTCGGGAGTGATGTGTTATCAAGCTTGCTAAACAAATACCAGAGGAAAGTGGAGAGGTTGCCTTGAACTTTGTGCTTTGTGCCCGGCCTGCTCAACCTGCGATTTCCGTGAATCTGATTGGTCAAGACATGGAAAGAGCCTGCAGCAGCACGCCGGTGTGAAGGACAGAGAAAGTGTCCGTAAGTTGACAAATCATGAGGCAAATCGGTCTAAAAAAACTGTTTTTAACGCTTTACATCATAATATTTTATTAAACTAAATCAAAGGTGCTGTGGCAAATGCCGCCTTGCCACATGTTTCCCTGCTCTCACAAGTCTCGATATACCAGGGGTGTCAAACAAATGTTCCCTGCGGGCCGCATTCGGTCTTCCCCGAGGAACCTAAAAAAATTGTTCTCCATCCATCACTTTTGAAATGTTGGATGCTCCCTGACTGTCTATCTTTCTAATCAATGACTGTTAGCAAACTGCAGAGTGAAGAGAGCATAAATGTACGCCCATTATCATTTCTGGACAGGTTCCATTTGGTTTCAGTCATTTAAAATGGCGACTGAGATCGTTTTTTTCACGGACATTTCGTTTTCTTTGTTTTTACTCCAACCACCCGCAGGACGAATTGAATGGACTTGGATCCGGTCTGTGGACCTTAAGTTTCACACTATTTCAAGCTCAGAGTATTTAGCATCATACACTCTGCATCACTTCAAAGATGGGTTACTCTCAGTTGCTGTTGAATGAGATATCACATCGATCTACTTGCCTTCAGTCCACCAATACTGTTGACCAGGGCCTTGCACAGATCTTTGGAGGGGCAGGTGCTAAAAGTTAACATCCCGAGCTACCTAGCCTACTGCTTACAGAATGGGGGAAATTGGGGAGGGCTATCAGCTGATCAAAGCAAATGTAAATGATGTAACTGTTAGCTATGCTTTACCTGTGATTGGAGTTCTGCTGCTAATATCTGCTTTGTAGGCCTACTAAAAACAGTCCAATTGAACCCTTCCCTGTCCCTGACCAGGAGAGACGGCATGCAACTCAAAAAGTAGCCAGTAGCTACTACTCATAATATCGCTAGACGCGGTAGCTTCTGCTTGTGCATCGCTCGCTTGGGGGCAGAGGAGTGGGGAAGGGGGAATTGTCAAATTGTCCAAAATAAGAAATAAGGTAGATGGACAATTATTTACTGAACAGGAGATCAAAATAAAATGTATAAATAAAAAAATGCTACCAATCTGAAAGGTCACGTTTCTCATAGGAGGGCAAATGGGCAGGTGCTCAGGCACCCCAAGAGGGCTATCTGTGTACGTGCCTGCCGTGGAGATGTAGCCACTCCCCTGGGTTGTGTATTTGCCCTGGTCTCCAGAGCGCCTTGGTCACCCTGATGGGATGTCACCAATGCAAAACTGCAAGGCGGACACGTCAGATCTCCCTCAATTAATACACCATTAGATGCCACCGATTCAACCCTCACTGGAGCGCTGCTCAAATCTAAGTACTCTCTTCTCCACTCCTCCTCCTTCTTCCCTCTCACTCTCTCTCTCTTTCTCTCTCTCGCTCCCTCTCTTCTCCTCAGAACAAATGACAATCCTCTACGCCTAGAAGCCCTGTGGTTGGACGTTTTATTGCTCTCTCTCTCTTGCTCTCCTGCTCTCTCTCTCCTGCTCTCCTCCTCTCTCGCTGTCTCTCCTTCAGTCTCTCAGTCCGTCTCCATCCACCCGTGAGTTTGTTTGCCTTGGCGAGTACAACAATGGGCTCCGATCAGTGGCTTTCCTATCTTCGTTTACTTTTTTTTTCTCAATGAGTGAGCTGTGCCTGCATTCTCTACCACCTGGAAGAGTGCATCTCCAGGACTGGAAGGACTGGCTGGCTGGCTGGTCGGTTGGCTTACTGACTGTTTGACTGAAAGACTTTGTGAGTCTTTGGTACTTTGGGGCTGTGGCGTCCAGCACAGTGGTTGAGGGTGAAGGTATACAGGTGGGGGGGTAACGGCTGTTTCACTGCACCGGCGACAGCAGTAGCAGCACTATTTTCCTTGTGCTCTCTCCTCAGTGCTTCCTGCTCTCACTAGCACAGTAACCCACATGAATCAAGCATTGACCGGGACAGCATGTCAGTGTCGGCAGCAGCTGCAGCCTTAACGATCACAGTCTTCTCCTCGCAGGCGAGGCGAATGTCAGACGACTGACTCCTCGGCTTTGTGCACAGTGGGAGGGTATCTCTCTCTCAGGAGGAACAGGAATTAAACGGTAAGCCTACTTCAGCTGACGGGGGATTCAGTCAGATTCCCCCCCGACTTTCCCTTGTATTCCCTTTGTCGGAATTCTATGATAAATCCTTTTAAGGGGATTTATTTTATTTTGTATATATTTCTGTCAGAGTGAAGCGTGATGTATCCATAATGCCGATGTGTGTAATCTTGTCATTGTCGGGGTCCTGTTTGGTGGATTTCTATGGTGGTTTCCATTAACATATTCATGGGATTCTTCATTCTGCAATTAAATGGCAATCACTGCTTGACGGGTGAAGCAACCTGTCAGGGAGCTTCTGTCATGTCTGTGTGTATGTATGTATGTGTGTGTGTGTGTGTGTGTGTGTGTGTGTGTGTGTGTGTGTGTGTGTGTGTGTGTATGAGAACGATTAAATGTTTTATTTTTTTTATGTTTTGTCGTCACGTACACAGGACAGGTGCAGTTAAAAAGATCTGGAGAAAGACAGAGATCTCTGAATTGACAGCTCTCCTTATACGTCTTTTTCTTCCCTCTGTCATTACCTCTCCATTTTCCATATTTTTGTGGCACCTCTTTCTTTTTATCTCTCTCTTTCTAGTATCCCCCCTAGCTGTCTTTGGGCTCTTGTAGGAGGGTTACATTTAATATGTAAAATATGATGCCCAAGAAATATATCAAAGAATAGTCCCTGAATCGTAATCCAGGTTGTCTGTTCTGTTGTATGGGCATTCTGCCTTCTCTCTGTCTTCCTTCTCTCTGTATTCTCTCTGCCTTCTCTCTGCCTTCTCTCTGTCTTCTGTCTTCTGTCTGTCTTCTGCCTTCTCTCTGTCTTCTCTCTGTCTTCCTTCTCTCTGTATTCTCTCTGCCTTCTCTCTGCCTTCTCTCTGTCTTCTGTCTTCTGTCTGTCTTCTGCCTTCTCTCTGTCTTCTCTCTGTCTTCTGCCTTCTCTCTGCCTTCTCTCTGTCTTCTGTCTGTCTTCTGTCTGTCTTCTGCCTTCTCTCCGTCTTCTCTCCGTCTTTTGCCTTCTCTCTGTCTTCTCTCTGTTTTCTCTCTACATTCTCTGTATCTTTACTCTTTCTCTCTGTCTTCGCTATGTCCCTGCTATGCCCTGGTAGAGATGTAGATGGCTGGGAGAGACTATAAGGACACAGTTGACGCTTAAATCGATTAGCAGAAATCTTAAACTGATCATAACCCTTAATCCTGACCCTAACCCTTCTAGGTTTTCAAACATTCTGAAATTAAATATGCGTTTGGGCATTAGGTGTGTCGTTATAGCCTTTTCTCCTCTACTTAGCTAGTGAGAGGTGATGCTGAAATCTGCTTCTCCTCTTTCTGCTTTCTGTTTCTCTGTGTTGTCTTACTAGAAGGGCTGTGGTCGGAAGCCATCAACCCTAGTGTGAACACTGCACTGGAGTAAGACAAGTCAGAGAGCAGTATAGGTCTGTGTTAGTAATATTTCATCTTTAGTGCTAGGTGAATTCTGTGACTCAATGTTATGCTCGAGTAGGTAGAGCCCACTCAGTTCCCTTATAGGTTCGCTTTTGGGTTGTTTGAGCAAGATGACCAAGAAGGATTATTTGAATAAGATGGCCTGTGTGACAGTTTGATGGGGCATCTGTCGCTATCTCAGGTTTTTAATGCTGTCTCTGTGGAAGGTGGCTTCTATATTTGCAGTGCTTCTGTGTTCAATGGAGCATAGGACCTTGTTTGAGTTTGATTAGCTATTGCTGCTCTTAGGTTGAAGAACCTAATGATCAATAGACATTTTTATTTATTTATACAGTACAATTGCCAAATGACTTAATGGGAAAGATCTTTAATGTTTTTTATTTTATAGCGGCAGATTTCTTTTCACTTTAAATCATTATTTGAGTGATCCTTTCTGTGTGTTTGTATGAACTGGTCAAAATTACAGGTAAGGTAATATGGTGTTTTAGTCAGTTAAATTCACTCTCCCACAACCATGTCCTGTGGTTTAGTTTTACACATAATGGTAAGGATTTTTTTTCAGAACAAACTTAAATATGATATTATTATTTATTCAATCATAAATGTTAAAATTGCAAACTCTTTCTCTTCTTTTTCACAGAGACAAGAGGTGCATGATCATACTCCAATTTTCCAATACAATGTGGCAAACATATAACAATACCATAAAATGCATCCCCTTTGATCAAGGAAAAAACATCCACTCAGTAATGATCAGTAACAGTAATGATCCTTGTCAAAGGATTTTATTAAATCCATAAAAACATGCTGTGCACTGTCAAATCATAGGAGCAGACGTAGACTGAGTGAATTCCATTCACACGGTAAATTGTAAAACACACACACACACATACACACACGCATACGCATACGCATACACACACACATACACACACACACACAGAAAATGAGAGCTCTAATAACAGTCATTGTTCCTGTTCCTGACAGCCTTCAATGCAGGGCCTTCGCTTTTTACTCCCTTTTTTTCAAACGATCTGTATTTTGCCTCCCGCTGCTAATGGATTTTACCTCTATGACTGTCTTTTGTGCAATATGCGTGTGTGTGCGTTTGTTTGTGTGTGTGTGTGTGAGTGTGTGTACATGTGTGTGTGTCTGCGTGTGTGTGTGCGTGTGCGCGCGCACGCTGTGTGTGTGTGTGTGTGTGTGTGTGTGTGTGTGTGTGTGTGTGTGTGTGTGTGTGTGTGTGTGTGTGTGTGTACTTGAATGTTGTGGGGCTAGAGCACAGTTGACTATGAAAGAAGCTGGTAATCGTGATGTTAAAGGTGGGCTTGGAAGGCCATGGTTTCCATAGCAAACCTACTCTCATTTATCCAGTTTATTTACTTATTTGATTATTCATGTGTTTGTTTATCTAACTAATATTTTCTTTTTGTTTCAGGGCGTTCGTTGTGCCTGAATTTGCATCAGTAAAAGGAGATAGCCCACAGTAGAATGCAATGGAATGAAGGGAATTCGGAGGAGAGGAAAGGTCTGATTGGTGCCTGCAGGTAAGCGCTCCACTAACGAGACACCAACTTTCTAGTTCCCCCTCCCTACACACGCACACACAGACACACACACAACACACACACACACACACACACTGACACACACAACACACACACACACACACACACAGACACGCAAACGTGCGTGCACATGCATACTCACATACACACATACAAACACACACACCTCTCCCATCACAACACCAGTTCACAAATGCACAGTGTCTTCATTTTTGTTTGCAGAACACATCTGACATGGAGGGCCCCACCTGCCCCATCCCCGGGCAGCATGCCATCTTCAATCAATCACTCAACTCATAGAGAACATGACATCACTCAGGTTCTCACTACTATTGAGGACCTCTGAGTTCCCCTGCTACTGTCCCCAATGACTCTTCTCTTCCTACCCCCTCCTTCTCTGTGACTCTCTTCGGTGACGGGTATTCTTGGGTGGATAATACGGATCACGTTGTTATTGCTTAAGAATACGCGTAGTTGAGGAGAGTCCTCTCGACACTGGAGGAGCTAAAGGAGCTAACGTCCCGCTGCATGAGCCAAAGTAGAGCCAGGATGACTGCCTGGTTTCCATATCCAGGACCATTTATTAAGCAACTAGAAAGATTAACATAGCCTAATTACTTTACTGGGCTTTCAGCTCTGCCCAACCCCTATGGACTCTAGCAGCAAAGACAGAAAGACAGAGAGAGCGAGAGAGAGATAGAAGCTTATTACACTTTTACAGTTACCTCTCCCATTATGTTTTTTCGCAGTAGGCTATATCATATTATTGTAATTACTGTAATATGATTTGATTACCCATTCTACTGAACGTTGTGTTTTCTGTTGTGTCGACTCTACCAGTGAGATTACTTAATATTTTCTACAATTAATTCATTTAGGCTTCAGGGTGAAACAGGCTCATTTTCCCTTTAGGGAGTTGTGTTTTGTACTGCTGCCTTGCCTGGTGCGGTAATGGAGATTTGCTTTGGTCCTACAAATACGCAACATTTAGCTTGCATACATATAGATTTTGTGGGAACACAGTTTCTGGACTAAGGGCTACTTCCCAGAGATGTCAAGATGACCATATTGCCTGTGGATACTTCATTGAGAGTAAAATAGAATATATTGGGAGAAGGAGAAACTATGTGAGAGCAAATGAATTTTAACAAAAAATATTTAAATTCTACCTGTGCTGTGTATCAATACAACACTGTAACTCCATGACAGAGAGCTAGTTGTTTGTGATCACAGAGTAAATATCAACAATATGCAGAGAAACTGTCCTGGCACATGTCATTATTCCACATCCTAGCACCATGCAGACCCTGCCTCTGAAGATCAATTCTACAAGCCCAGTAAAATCATTCCCTGACTCATTCCCCTATGCGTTTTCATCCAAAACGATTTACACATTGAGAAGAGTCATTACGTTAGAATGATGTGAGGAAACGTCCCTCTCTTAGCTTACACTGGTGGAAATCAATGAGGTCTGCATTACAGTGTTATTGTGACAGTCAGTTTCTGCTGAATCATGCTGTTGAATTTTTGGACATTGAACAAATCGTTCACCAACTCTTATCAAATTGGCCAAAGAGTTTATCTTTGGTTGCATTAGATTATATCAAATTAAATAAATGGAAGAACTGAAGTTGCTCTCATAATGTCCCTATAATGACATCTCTTGAATCTGCTGTGCATCTAATGCTCCTATCATCTGAGGCTTGACTGAAAAGAAAAGGTCTGCTCTAGCCTCTAATGAATCTATTTGTGCTGTCATAATTGAATCCTACCACTAGGGGAGCCCTGTAGCTGACAGTCAGACAATTAACTCAATGAAGTTGTTTTTTTGCAACTGTTTTATAAAGAGCATTAATTTAGCAGCACTACTTATGAATCTGCACTGTTAGTCAGGCTGTGTGTTTTGCAGTACAAATGGGCATGCTTTTGACAATCTGTTCATTCAGTTTATGACATTCTGAACAACATTTTCTAATCAGACCTTTTTGTTAATTGGTTAATTGATTGTATATTTTTTTTGTGTTGAAAACCCAGACAATCTGTAAAATCTTATGGATCGAAAACAATATGACAAACAATAAACAAACAATTTGAAATATGTGACAGCTTATGTGATTTTATCATGTTAATCATGTCCATATTTTTTTTTTAATCTCTGTAACACCAAACAAATTAGAGGATATTTATTCAATCTTAATTGCAATGCCTTTGGAGTGTACGGCTCAATCTGATCCCTGGACACTTCGATGTTTACTCTTCAATTATTCCATTCCCCTCTAATTGTCTGACTCTGAATGTCCTCTTCTCTCCTCCAGGAGAATAATGTCCTCTCCACAACTAAGCTACCCTTAATCAATAGACAATTCCTCTCGATTAGCAAGGCAGGATTCCCTCTGCTGTGGCCAGGCAAAGATAAAGACTTGGGCTGTATTTTGTGTGTGTTTACACATCAACTATTGGTCGTAGAACCAGAACCCTCATTTGTCAACTAAGACGTGTTGTCATTTTAAAAAGGTGAGTTATGCCTAGCTAGCTTTAACAATGCATTGCAAATGGAAGAATACAGAGACTTTCTAACACACAGGCTTTGATAATGACAAAGTGTAACACACAACATTTAAATCATACACCAGATAGATCATCCACTCCTCAAAGATGTAGAGCTGTCTGTCAGAGAAATCCATTTCAGAGGCAATCTGTACTCAGGGTTTTTGGAGATGGCTTGGATTGAGCTGGGAGTGCCACATCCCCCCACTCTTCACTCAGCAGGCCTCTCTCTTATTCCATCCAAGACACAATTACCCTGCTTTCACATCGCCACCCTGCTTCTCTGCTTCTCTTCAGACCCATTTTGGACAAAGAAAGAAAAGAAAGAAAGGAGAGAGGGAATGAAAACACCTGAAAGTGTTCAAACAATGCAATGATCTCTAGTCTGCCTGTATGTCATTATGGCCTAGCTGGTGGTAATAGTATGAACAGTCTTTTACAGTGCATTCAGAAAGTATTCAGACCCCTTGACTTTTTCCACATTGTCTTACGTTACAGCCCTACCCAAAAATGAATTAAATTAGTATTTTTCAGTCTACACATAAAACCCCATAATAACAAAGCGAAAAACAGGTTTTTAGATTTTTTTGCAAATGTATAAAAAAAAAGAAAATAAATACATTATTTACAAAAGTATTCAGACCCTTTGCTATGAGACTCGAAAATTGATATCAGGTGCATCCTGTTTCCATTGATCATCCTTCAGATGTTTCTACAACTTGATTGGAGACCACATGTGGTAAATTCAATTGATTGGACATGATTTGGAAAGGCACACACCTGTCTATATAAGGTCCCACAGTTGACAGTGCATTTCAGAGCAAAAACCAAGCCATGAGGTTGAAGGAATTGTCCGTAGAGCTCCGTGACAAGATTGTGTCAAGGCACAGATTTGGGGAACGGTACCAAAACATTTCTGCAGCATTGAAAGTCCCCTAGAACACAATGGCCTCCATCATTCTTAAATGGAAGTAGTTGGGAACCACTCTTCCTAAAGCTGGCCTCCTGGCCAAACTGAGCATTCAGGGGTGAAGGGCCTTGGTAAGGGAGGTGACCAAGAACCCAATGGTCACTCTGATAGCGCTCCAGAGTTCCTCTGTGGAGATGGGAGAACTTTCCAGAAGGGCAACCCTCTCTGCAGCACTCCACCAATCAGGCCTTTATGGTTGAGTGGCCAGACGGAAGCCACTCCTCAGCCACTCTTGGAGTTTGCCAAAAGGCACATAAAAACTGTCAGACCATAAGAAACAAGATTCTCTTGTCCAATGAAACCAAGACTGAACTCTTTGGCCTGAATGCCAAGCGTCACGTCTGGAGGAAACCTTGCACCATCCCTACAGTGAAGCATGCTGGTGGCAGCATCATGCTGTTTTTCAGTGGCAGGGACTGGGAGACTAGTCAAGATCGAGGGAAAGATGAACGGAGCAAAGTACAGAGAGATCCTTGATGAAAACCTGCTTCAGAGCACTCAGGACCGCAGACTGGGCCGAAAGTTCACCTTCCAACAGGACAACGACCCTAAGCACACAGCCAAGACAACGCAGGAGTGGCTTCGGGACAAGTCTCTGAATGTCCTTGAGTGGCCCAGCCAGAGCCTGGACTTGAACTTGATCGAACATCTCTGGAGAGACCTGCAAATATCTGTGCAGCGACGCTCCCCATCTAACCTGACATGGGTTGAGAGAATCTGCTGAGATTAATGGGAGAAACTCCCCAAATAAAGGTGTGCCAAGCTTGTAGTGTCATACCCAAGAAAACTAGAGGCTGTAATCGCTGCAAAGGAGCTTCAACAAAGTACATAGTAAAGGGTCTGAATACTTATGTAAATGTGATATTTCAGTTTTTTTTACTTTCCTTTGCTTTTTCATTATGGGGTTTTGTGTGTAGATCGATGAGGGGGAAAAACGCTTTAATACATTTTAGAATAAGGTTTTAACGTAACAAAATGTGGAAAAAGTGAAGGGGTCTGAATACTTTCCGAATGCACTGTACCCCCCAAAATGAACAGATGTTTATTTTCTTCCCAGACCTGAGCTTAATGACTTCTGTTTGTTTGACTGTTTGTCCTCATCTACCTCCTACTCAAGGGTGTGTTAACCTGATACCTGATATTCTAGAATTCTAATGCTGTGTTTGCTATCTTTGTGATGATAGTAGGTAGAACATTACAACAGTAGCACAATGTAATACTCCTGCCTCTTCAACCTAGTTTCTTCCTTCAACAAACTGAAATTGATTGACATCTATATTCTCTATTCTCCAAACTCAATTCGTTTTTTGTGCCAACCCTCCAAATATGAATGGCTATCAGTGTATTATGAATCAGTGAATGAGCTGGGACTGCAGCAACACTCAACCATAGCTTGCCACGCTCTTACCCTAACCTTAATCCAAACCTAACTCCGCTCCTCCCCTAAACCTAAGCCCAGACTAAACACAACCCTAAACTAAAACACACCATCAAGCTACATGCTCTCCATTTCCGACCTTCTAAGATTCTGACCTGAATTTATACCGAACTCTGATTCTCTCGTAAACCTCAGCCTAAACCTGTTGTAAGCCCACCACCATCACGCCACACGGTCTCTATTTCCCCCTAAAGATTCTGCCATGTCTGAAAACCTTTGCCTCTTTGTTGAAGAGCGCGCTAATAGAAGCTACAATACTGAGCGATGCACGCCGACTGCAGAGATCCACAGTTAGATGAGCTTCACGCACCACTGCTACCACACTGACAGCTCCGTGCCAGTCGTACTCTGCAGTTCTGCGGCCCCTAAATGAGCTCGTCATCTCTCTCCAACCAGCGGGTGAGGAGGCTAGAGATGATCTGCTATAGTATTGGATATCTATCACTACTTTATAGTCTACACAACACAAGCCATGTGCCTGGTTCACACTAAAAGCCTTGACTGAACTGTACTGTGCTGGCTTGGATATTTTATTTTCACATTGTCCCTTCCAGCATGGTTTCAGCAGCTATGGTGGATGTGCAACCAGGCCAGCCCAGTACAGCTCGGCTTGGCTCAGCTCGGTTTGGCACAGGAGTGTGATAAGACTATTGGATTCCTAGATAAAATGGATGATCAGCTGGACTGCACTGAGATCACAGGCGGCTGGTGGCACCTTAATTGGGGAGGACAGGCTCATAGTAATGGCTGGAACATAATGAATGGAATGGTATCAAACACATCAAACGTGGTTTCCATGTGTTTGATACCATTTAATTCACTCCATTCCAGCCATTACTATGGGCCATCCTCCCCTCACCAGCCTCCTGTGACTGCGATAGTTGGGCTGGTCGATACATGATCTTGGTTCTGCCACAACCTAAGTCAGGTTGAAAGTGTTATTCAGATAGCTGAAAGAGCAGTTAAGCTGGGCTGGCGTTGGAATAGTTCCTTTATTCTTCTCAATGTTCCATTTATCCTTTTTTTAATGAAGTAAATACAAAAAATGATTTGGGACGTATTCCAATCTACAGAGCAGAAAAATAAGTAGTACATAATAAGGAATTCAATGGCCATGGCCACCACACTAATGCCACGGCAGATCCGCAAAACGAGGTTCAGATCTGGCCAAGGGTAAAGCAATGGGGGACCAGAGTACTTAGGCATGCCACCCCCTCTTTCTCTCTCTCTCTCTATCTCTTTCTCTCTCTCTCTCCTCTGATTGGTTTGTGTGTAAGCCCTGACCTTTTTGGAACATAATCATCTCCTGGAGGCTGCACACAGACCCTTGTTTACTCCATCATCTGGTCTCCTCTCTCCCTCTCCCTCTCCCTCTCCATCTCTCCATCTCTCTGTATCTTTAATTATTCTGCGATAATTAGTCCGGCAGGGCATTTTCATTTGCATTGATATAGCTGCACACCGGCAGCAAAATCGTTTTTAATTGTATCTTTTTAAAGAACACTTGGGTAGTGTTCACACGTCACTAAGTAGCTACTGGGTATCGTTTTAGTGGTGTGTGTGTGTTAAAGAACGTGTGTGTGTGTTTAACTGAGTCGGGGCCACCGGTCTGTTGGAATGAGAGCTCTGAGAGAAATGGGTTGCTTTGGAGAGTAGAAATGCTTCATCAGCCTGAGAGGTCTGAAGTCTTTTCACTGTCTTCATCCTGAGCTGACAACCCAAAGCTTTGTGACACGGTCACATACACCTTCAGCTTGCTTTATGCTTTTTCAGCTTGGTGTTATTGGAGGCGTTTTACAGAGATGTTCCGTTTCGCTACACACTTCAACCTGAATATGTCCAGCCCTGTGGGTTCTGAGCTCCTCAGCAGCCTGACCTGTGTAAGAATCAAAAAACCCTTTTTCTCAGATATAAAAGGGGTGTTTGATAGTCAACGTGTATTGTTATGTTTATTGCTTTCCCACAATACATAAATATTTGAGCATATTCTTTGGAAATAACTTGTATATCTTAGTAAACTGCCTGCATGGCCAGCAGATATTTTGGTGGTATACAACACGCTGCAACTCGTTGCCTTCTGACGGGAAGCGTGAAAATAAACAGACACAGAGCGATGCTCTCCCAGAGTGCTTTGTTTTATTTAGAAAAAGATTGACGCGCTCGCAGGAATTCTAAATCAACAGTTGCCAGATTTGTGTGCACTAAACTGACACATTGACACACATAGCAGTGAATCTTTCTGTTTAACAAATGGCTTGGCAAACCGGGCCCATCTCAGAGATCAAAGAAACAGTACTTTCTTCTGCAGTTTTTTTACATCACAGAAACACTTCTGCACTCTGCAAGTGAGAGCTTTTGGATAGCGTTCGGTTGGCAGAACAGATTGTTTTATTTGAAGCCTATGTATTGGCTTGGTCATGGTTTGGGAAATTATTGTCTTTGCTAATCCTACAGAAGGTCTTTATGTAAAACATGCTCTTGCCAGGACCTATTGGATTACAGAGAACATTTATTGTGTAATGTATTGTACATTTCATACAGGCTTCCAGTATCAGTGATTGAACTCAACCAATGCTAGCCAATGCTAGATGAGAATATAATGCAATGCTCCTCACAGCTGGTGCCTCTAGGTCACATATGACTAATTGAATTGAGTGACAGGCACAAAATCCTTGAGTTCCTACAGAAAACAAAACAGAACAGTAGCGATGCAATGTGAAAAGGGTCAGAGGGCTATACTAACAGCTTGATGGTGGTGAACCCAACTCCCTCTCTGTGACACCTCCATCGCTCTTTGGCCTGGATGGTGCTCCAGCAGATTGAGAAGGATTGTGTCTATGCCACCCCTTGCCATCTGCCACCTGCTGGGTCAATGTGTTCCCCATGCCCCCCATGTGCCCTCCTGGCTGGCATCAGTGTTACGGTCAGAGAGGGTTCATGCACAATGCCTCTGATGGTGCTACTGATGCCACTTTCTCCACACTTCTGATTACCTTTCTGAGGCTTTTGTAGCCAATCATCTGCCTGGGGAGAACAGTGATCCAACTGAATGGCGAGGTTGGTCAAGACAGTGGGATGCCAGAGGGCCCTGGGTCTCCTGTTTTCTGGCAGGAGTTCAGAAGGGTGCTAGCCACTCTTTCAGTACAGACTAACACCTTGGTATGTCATGTTGTTGTGACTTTTTTACACTCTACCTCCTGAGGCCATGGACACCAGACCCTGAGTTGTGTAGCTTCAGACCAGATCCAGGGACAAGGAGTAAGACTGAGAACACCTTGTCACATAGGCTTAAAGTCAGATGGGGTTATTCTCTTAACTCTACAGTAGGAACCAGGGCTGATCTTCTCCAGGCAGAGGAGACAACTCCTACAAGGAGTGGGAAGAGTCTGAGATTGACCCTTGCAAAGCTACAGGCAACCTAGTGGTCAGCTAAAACGGGGGCCTTTCAAATCCTGCTTAGAGGTGGCTGGTGAAAGCTGTCCAACACCTTGTTCTATTCCCCCCTTTGAGTCTGTAAATCCCTTCAACCAGCGGTCCAAACAGCCACGAGATGAATCAAAGGTGTAGTGGTGGACCTGGTCCTTTCATCTACTCCCTCCATCCTTCCAGACTACCCACACAAGTCTCTTCTAATCCTCTCCTTCCCCCAGTCGGCCACAGCGGTAGAGGCACAGGCAAGAAGACAGAAAGTGTTTAATCCCGATGCTTTCTGACAGCGCTCCGGTCCCCCACGTGGAGATAAAAGGTGAAATAGAGGATCCCTGCCGAGTCAATCTGACCCAAAGCTGTGTTTATACCAGAGATGATAGACAGACCTTTCTGTACTGGGACATATTGAAGGATATACAGGTGCCAGAGGTTGAGCTACTAAATTTGGCCTAATTTCAGTGTCTCAACGTTGATGCCTTTCATTGTGAGTGAACCACTAGTATATGTATGGCCCATGACAAGGTCATTGGTTAGTTTAAAAGCTTTTGCACTCCAACTTGGGACCTTCGTCTTGACAATCAAATTCCCTATAATGTAAAGAACAGACACATATCTGGGATACAAGTTTTGATGTTCATTCAAATCAATCAATAGGCTGCCTTCAGCCAGTAATCTCTCTGTAAAAACTGCAGACTATTTTGGATTACGTTCAAGAGGCTCAAACTGGACCTGTGAGATCTAAGGCAGGCTTTTAAGGACTTAACTCTTCAGGGCAATCATTTATCTTGTTTCATTTTGCAGGGGATTTGCTTTCGTCTGAAGTTGCTCAGAGGTGGCTTGGTAAACTGATCAGGTGCTCCAACATTCTCCACCTTATAAAGCCAGTGTGTCAGCTTCATGTTTTACATTTATGTCATTTAGCAAATGCTCTTAACCAGAGCAACTTACAGAAGGAATTAGGGTAAAGTGCCTTGCTCAAGGGCACATCGACAGATTTTTCACCTAGTCAGCTTGGGGATTCAAACCTGGTATGTCTATTGATGAATAGGTTAAATTATTTGAAGCAAAGCCTTAAGTTACATGATTTCAGTGACTTACGCCGTTATTTCATCATGGTTTGAGGCTTCCTCGATTCCTGTTAGTATTGGATGTCTGTTTGCAGATACAAAGGCAGAGGTGCCAGACGGCATTTTAAACCAACAGTTAGAACGCTGAAATGAACAGGAGACTGAATTTCAAGCCTGACATTTATTCATGTTCAACCTTAATCCAACCAGGAAGAATGTGGGATGAGTACATTTTTTTGCCACAAGACCACTTTCAGTTCCCCTCAATGTCAATGCAAGCAGGACACCTACTAAGCAAGGCACAAAAAAGGACACATTACATATGTCCTTTCCTCTCTTGGCTATGGAAGTTGACATATGTGGATTGTAAAATGTTATTAACGATTTCTTCAAAGACATTACCATGAAAAACAGTCAGCCAAACAGGTGGAAGCATTTGATGACATCAAATCACAAGAAGCACCAGTTAACAGAATAGCTACAGCTGCATGGTGTGTATTTCTATGACACAGTTTTCAACACAACTGCTGTCTTCTTCCATTTGAACCCCTTTTCTTGATGGATCAAAGCATGGTGGGAGGTTGGGCGTGGGATGCTGGATCACACACTAACTCTCTAACTGCCAAGCAGCCATGGTGAATAGTGGAAAATCTCTATGGGGGATGTATATTACAGTACAGTGTAACCCAATGAAAATAGTCAACAGTCATATGGGAGGACAGTAAATGTCCTTCAAATTATATGCTTTAAGGCTGCTAACGGTTAGGCATTTTTCACCCCAAAAGGAGTATCACTACTGTAGAGAGTTAAAAATACAATTTCTGCCCACACGTGATCATTTTAATTCCTGATTACTAGCATTTGCATGACACCTGTGCCATTGTTTTCTATTGAGATTGACTTTTTATGAATGTTGTGGTAACCTTTCATTTTACTGCCTGTTAATTACTATGTATTTACTAGGTAAATACATAGTAACTCAAAACAAACTACATAGCAACAGTTTGGTTTGAATGTATAGTAACAAATGTTAGTCCCAAAGATAAGTACAGACCAGCGTATTACTAAGAAACACCCATGAACATACATGGTCATGTATAATGTATTACTACATAATGACCCAAAAAATACCTTTAAGTCATCCTCTTGTGTTGATATTCTCCCGTTGTTTCTATGTACTTGACCTTTAGTTAACATGTATGTTTGCAGTAACAGGGCTGTAAAATGAAGTGGTATCTGTTTCCACATAGATACAGTGTAGTGACTTGTGAGGTACCACTGCATTGGACGACTCCATCCAATGAAGACAAGGTGATACCTGTTGTTACATGGTACCACCTTCACACTTAAGCGCCTATAAGAGTCCAAAACATGTACATGTATGCACAGCAGTGTTCTACACTGAACAAAAATATAAACACAACATGTAAAGTGTTGGTTCCATATTTATGACTTGAAATAAATGATCCCAGAAATGTTCCATACGCATAAAAAGCTACTTTATCTCAAATGTTGTGCACACATTTGTTTACATCCCTGTTGGTGAGCATTTCTCCTTTGCCAAGATAATCTATCCACCTGACAGGTGTGACATATCAGGTGCACCTTGTGCTGGGGACAATAAAAGGCCACTCTAAAATGTGCAGTTTTGTCACACAATGCCACAGATGTCTCAAGTTTTGAGGGAGCGGGCAATTGGCATGCTGACTGCAGGAATGTCCACCAGAGCTGTTGCCAGAGAATCAAATGTTCATTTCTCTACCATAAGCCGCCTCCAATGTTGTTTTAGAGAATTTGGCAGTATGTCCAATTGGCCTCCGCAGTTGGACACAGGGCACTCCGCAGACCACGTGTTTGGCGTCGTGTGGGTGAGCGGTTTGCTCAACGTTGTGAATGGAGTGCCCTATGGTGGCGGTGGGGTTATGGTATGGGCAGGCATAAGCTACGGACAATGAACACAATTGCATCTTATCATTGGCAATTTGAATGCACAGAGATACCGTGATGAGATCCTGAGGCCTATTGTTGGGTCATTCATTCGCCGCCATCACCTCATATTTCAGCATGATAATTCACGGACCCATGTTACAAGGATCTGTACAGAGTTCCTGGAAGCTGAAAATCTCCCAGTTCTTCCTGCATATTCACCAGACATTTCAGATCAACGTATACATCAGCGTATTCCAGTGAAATCCATAGAATTGGGCCTAATGAATTTATTTAAATTGACTGATTTCCTTATAGGAAATGTAACTCAGTAAAACCTTTGAAATTGTTGCATGTTGCGTTTATATTTTTGGTCACAGAGCTGCTATGTCTCAATGGGACGCCGGACTATTATGTCTCTGTGTCTGCGGACTCTGAATTACTCTTTACAGGGTGGATACAAGGTAAGACGGCTGCAGCTGTTGCTAATTCTATGCAAATACCAGTTACTAAATACCAGTCAAGTTTATGGTGGTTCCAAACTTCTTCCAAGATGGAAGCCACTGTGTTCTTGGGGACCTTCAATGCTACAGAAATGTTTCGGTACCCTTCCCCAGATCTGTGCCTCAACACAATCCTGTCTCGGAGCTCTATGGACAATTCCTTCGACCCCCTTGCCTTGGTTTTTGCTCTGACATGCACTGTCAACTGTGGGACCTTATATAGACAGGTGTGTGCTTTCCAAATCATGTCCAATTAATTGAATTTACCACAGGTGCACTCCAATCAAGACGTAGAAACATCTCAAGGATGATCAATGAAAACAGGATGCACCTGAGCTAAATTGAGTCTCATAGCAAAGGGTCTGAATACTTATGTAAATAGAGTATTTCTATAAAAAAAATATATACATTTGCAAAAAAATCTTCAAACCTGTTTTTCATTTTGTCATTATGGGGTATTGTGTGTAGATTGCTGAAAAAAATAATATTTAATCAATTTTAGAATATGGCTGTAATGTAACAAAATGTGAAACAGTCAAGGGGTCTGAATACCTTCCGAATTCACTTCATACCTACTTTGTATCTACCTGAAAACAGACACCACCATTTTACAGGCCTGTTACTACATACATACCTAGCAACAACAGGAATATTACTTGGTATATTTATGTCTATGCAATAATTTGAGTAAATCATAAAGAGGGGTAATTGACCTGCAAGTATCTGGTATCTATATGGTATTATCAATGGCTTCCTTTTACTGCCCTCTTACCTCCTACCTACCCTGTCAGTGTGACGGTGGTACCATGCAACAACATTTTAAGATCACAGACAGATTTGCAGTTGTCTTCACTGGATGGAGTTGTCCAATGCAATGGCACCTCACAAGTAACTACATTGTTTATTTTACAGCCCTGTTACTGCGAACATACATGTTATCTAAAGGTACATAGAAACAGCGGGAGAGAATATCAACACAAGAGGATAACTTATGGGATTTATTTGGTAAATATGTGTTAATACATTATAAATTACCATGTATGTGTAATGTATGTGTAATGGACATCACGATGATTGCTTAGCGATTACCACTTCCTCCTCACATGAGGATATCTTCACACGTGACCGCCCTGCCGAAGCGTATTAACAGTCGTGCCATGCGAAAAGCTAGCTATTCGCTGGCGCAAGTGGGTATACTTCAAGGCTGAGGCGTGACTACGTATTTACATAGTAATAGCTGGTACTTACTTGTACTACCTTCATACTTACTTTTACTTAACTATATTATTGCTAAATATGTATGTAGTACTTGCTTGGTTCCTAGTAAGTAGATTTAAGACTAAATTGTTAATGCGTATTTCGTTTTTTTGTTACTATGTATTTACCTAGTAAGGATATCTTACTAGTAAATACATAGTATTTAACCGTCTGTAAAATTAAGGGTGACCAATGTTATGAATGTTAACTAAGAAAGTTTAAACAGCTGTGTGTATTGGTTCAATAATACTCCTACTCAGAATCAAATGCACTCTCTGATCAGTGTGGTGTCTTACACTTTTGAGCTGTCAGCAGGAAGAACTTAGCTACCACAACTGGTAGATTTTCCAAACATGAATATTAATGTGGGAAACAACTATTAGCCAAATGTTTGCCTTATTAGCATAATATCTTAGGAGAGTGTTTTAGTGGAATGAGAGTGTTAAAACAATGCCTTGTTACCCCCCAAAATGTTTTATGATATTCTAATGAATTACTTAGGAATAAATATGTATTGAAGCACTGTAAGGCAGGCATACTGCTTGTTATTGTGTTTGATAGTTATGCCAAGAACGTGTGTGGAAAGACATTACTGGAGCCATTCTCTGCAAGACACGAGTCACAACAGCTAATACACAAGAGTGAACACTCATTCACACACACACACACACTCTTCCACACCAACACACACAGCCCCCCCTGCCTCCACACACACACAAACCAATACTCACACACCTGCTAGGAGAGGGAGTACAATGCACACCAGTGTATGGCATTACAAAAACAAAGCTGCACAATAGTTGGCAGGTGTTTGAACGCCAAACTCTGTAAGAGTATTTCACCTGCTGTGTGCTGAGATGAAACAGGCTCTGAATGCAAGCACAGAAGTGGAAACAAGGAACTGAAGGAAGATGGAGAGGAGGAAAAAGAGGCCAACTTTCAGGTGAAACTCACTCTACCAATCCTCAGATACACATTGATTCTGTCTTTAGAACCACTGAATAAAGGCAATGTATTGTAACGTGCAATGAAACTGTCTTCGTTGGATTTGAAATGCGCTGAACATGATAAAAGTGATCATTGGATGACATGTCGATAAATCTGGTTGCTTATGTAATACAGTATAACGCTGGAGATCTGTATCTAACCAACCACTGTATCTGATTATTGGTATTCTACAGTATGTTAATCATGTCTGCTTTGAGTGAATAAATAGACGTGCATCACAACACTCTCTTGTCAGAGCTGTCTCTTGGATGGCGTTCTTGTATTTTTGGTATTTTTTCCCCTTACATTTTTATTGTTTGACATGTTACTGCGTTGTTAGCAGCTAGTAACATAAGCATTTCACCCACTACAACACATACTAAACTGTTTTGTTTTGATTTAAGCTACAGTTTCATGTGAGGCAGTATTTTTCCTTACCATCATTTAGATGGGGTTAAGCCTAATGTTCTGTTGGGAAATACTGGTCAAATCTTTGGAGTATTGACCTCAATCATCACTCATAATGACTAGCAACCTTTGGCGAATATAGAGTAGACAATACCCACAACATGCTTCTGATATTAGAATAAGTACAAAGTAAGACTATACATGCCTGTTCTCTTGTACATAGTTTTTTTCTTTTAGCTACCTCAGCTCCTTATCCCTTGCCCCTCCTTTCCACAACCAGGTGTCAGCCATTCAGTCCATGGATTCACAACACAAAGGGAACACTCCCCCACTGGAGATTCCTGTGCATTCGCTGGAAAGAAACAGATGGCGAAGAACAGCGTTAGAATGTGGTATAAGCAATGTGTAAGAAAAGCCGGGCACAAGTCACACAGTACTGCATATTGGATACAATATTTAAAATCAATAGATTTTATTTTGTTTTTGTGTTGTTTCTTTATATCTCTCTCTCTCTCTCTCTCTCTCTCTCTCTCTCTCTCCCTCTCCCTCTCCCTCTCTCCCTCTCTCTCTCTCTCTCTCTCTCTCTATCTCTTCTCTAGTTATTTCATTATGTCTATATAAGGGATTTATAAATTAGGGTTTACACCAGCCAACAGAGTGCCAGCCAAAGCCAGGAGTTGTAAATCAACTAATTTTGAATGACATCTCACCCAGAAGGGATTCCTGCTGAATCATCACATCCATGTTTGTCCGGCCTAGGAGAGTGGACTGGGTTGGTTGAGTATGCGTATCAATCAATCAACTCCTGACCCATTATTTGACCTTGAGCTGGCTGGTGTACAATATGAATACACTGTTTGTAAGCAAATCTATTAAAACTTCCTGGTGACTATTTCTCACCACAGCCGCTAACAGGAAGTGAAGATAGACAACTAAAGGCATTAGGTAAGTATATGCATATGTGTGTGTGTGTGTGTTTAAGAGCCAGAGTGTATAGTAACATACCACAATTACACACTTCAAATCAGTACCTATCATTGCCATTTTTACATCAGTGCTTATACAGAAACCCAGCCTAAAACCCCAAACAGCAAGCAATGCAGATGTAAAAGCACGATGGCTAGGAAAATCTCGCTAGAAATGCAGGAACCTAGGAAGAAACCTAGAGAGAAACCAAAGATTATAAGAACACATGGCCATTAAGGCCAGATCGTTCTTCAAACGTTCATAGATGATCAGCAGGATCAAATATTAATCACAATGGTTCTAGAGGGTGCAACAGGTCAGCACCTCAGGAGTAAATGTCAGTTGGCTTTTCATATCCGAGCAGAGGGTAGAAAACGGCAGGTCCAGGACAAGGTAGCACGTCCGGTGAACAGGTCAGGGTTCCCTAGCCACAGGCAAATAGGGTCAGAGAATCCCATTGGAGAGGAGAGAAGGCCAGGACGAGACAGCAAGGGTGGTTCATCACTCCAGTGTCCTGTTGTTCACCTTTGCACCCCTGGGCCAGACTACACTCAATCGTAGGACCTATTGAATACTTAAAGGTAGAGATGGAGTCTGCGTCTCTCACATGGATAGGCAGACTATTCCATAAAAATTGAGCTCTTTAGGAGAAAGCCCTGCTTCCAGCTGTTTGCTTAGAAATTCCAGGGACAGTAAGGAGGCTTGCGTCTAAACTGTAGCCTATGTGTAGGTATGTACGGCAGGACCAAATCGGAGATATAGGTACGAGCAAGTCCATGTAAGCCCAAGTCTTAACAGGAAGCCAGTGTAGGGATGCTAGCACTGGAGTAATATGATCAAATGTTTTGGTTCTAGTCAAGATCGTAGCATCCATATTTAGCGCTAACTGTATTTCTTTAGTGGTTTATCTGGATAGCCGAAGAGTAGAGAATTGCAGTAGTCTATCTAGAAGTGACAAAAGCATGGATTACCTTTACTGAGTAATTATTGGACGAGAAGTTTATGATTTTTGCAATGCCACAAAAATGGAAAGAATCTGCCCTTAAAATATTCTTGATAGTGTATTTTTGTCAAAAGAGAGATCAGGGTCCAGAGTAAAGCAGAGGTCCTTCACAGCTGTATTTGAGATGACTATACAACCATCAAGATTAATTGTCACATCCAACAGCAGATCTCTTTGTTTCTTGGAACCTAGAACCAGCATTTCTGTTTTGTCCGAGTTTAAAAGTAAAAAACGTCCTCATGTCTGAAACACAGGCTTCCAGGGTATGCAATTTTGGGGCTTCACCATGATACATCGATATTTACAGCTGTGCGTTGTCCACATAGCAGTGAAAGTAGACATTGTGTTTCAGAATGACATCCCCAAGAGGTAGAATATTTAGTGAAAACAATAGTGGTCCTAAAACGGAAACTTCAGTAACACCGAAATGTACAAATGATTTGTCAAAGGACAAACCATCCATAGAGACTAACTGATATCTTTCCGAAAGATAGAGATCTAAACCAGGCAACAACTTGTCCGTGTAGACCAATTAGGGTTTCCAATCTCTCCAAAAGAATGTGGTGATTGATGGTGTCAAAGGTGGCACTAAGGTCTAGAAGCACAAGGACAGATGCAGAGCCCTGACACCAGCATATGTGAGAACTATTTCAAGACTGTTGGAAAAGCATTCCAGGTGAAGGCCTTTTTACCACCTTCATGAGTGCAGTCTAAGAACTATGATGGGGTCTAAAACCAGACTGGAGCATTTCGTATAAATTATTTGTCTTCAGGAAGGCAGTTAGTTGCCACGCAACAGCTTTTTTTTTATAGAGAGAATTGGGAGATTCGATATAGGCCAATAGTTAAAGAAATGTTCCGGGTCAATGTTTGGATTTTTCAGGAGAGGCTTTATTACTGCCACTTTTAGGAATTTTGGTACACATCCAGAGGATAAGGAGACGTTTATTATGTTCAACATAGGAGGGCCAAGCACAGGAAGTAGCTATTTCAGTAGTTTAGTTGGAATAGAGTTTAGTAGGCAGCTGGACGGTTTAGAAGCAATTTCTATTTTCGTGACTGTTTCGAGAGACACAGGATAAAAAAAACTTTAGTTTCTCCATTGAGCTTAGGTCCTGGCAGTTCTGTGCAGACTCATGGACAACTGAGTTTTGGAGAAATATGCAGATTCAATGAGGTGTACGTAATTTGCTTTCTAATAATCATGATATTTTGTCGAAGAAAGTTCACAAATTCAATTGAGATGGTTTGGGATGAGTTGGACTGCAGAGTGAAGGAAAAGCAGCCAGTATACGTGGGAACTCTTTCAAGACTGTTGGAAAAACATTCCAGGTGAAGCTTGTTGAGAGAATGCCAAGAGTGTGCAAAGCTGTCATCAAGGCAAAGGGTGGCTACTAATCTTAAAAATGATATATATTTTGATTTGGTTAACACTTTTTTGGTTAATACATGACTCCATATATGTTATTTCTAAGTTTTGACATCTTCACTATTATTCTACAATGTAGAACATAGTACCAATAAAGAAAAACTCTTGAATGAGTAGGTGTGTCCAAACTTTTGACTGGTACTGTATGTTGTTAACTTTCAATCATATTCTACAGTAGGTTGTAGCAACCTCGTGATGGGTACAGGGGAAACTTGACTTTCAAGTAGTAGCCTAAACCTATCAATGTTACAATGAGCTGGTTGAATGAATAAGAATGACACTCATCCAATATGCTGTAATAGAAATAAGGCCATGCTCATCTGACATGAGAATAGTCTTTTGATAAAAAAATTCTACTGTGCATAGCACGTGCGTACAGAGCACGAGATAAGTTTTAGAAACACAAACCAAAGTTTTTTTTTTTTTTTACCTGACAGCTGAATTACTGAAAGTGAAACGTGCTAAGTAAAGACCTTCCGGACATTAAGGTACATAATTTTGTTGTTAATCTGTCTTATTCTGCCACAGTACTAATTTGCCTGGTTTTGGGAGAGTGAGGTGTCTTTTTCACCTGCTCGAACCATGTTGTAAATAAATATGTGGGTTAGCATTGCCAAACTGCTAGAATAAGATGGATGGGAGAAAACCAATAACCATTGATTTAAGAATTGTCAGAAAACATTGTAACAGTCTAGGGGAATTTAAATACTTAATAGACAATAGCTTACTAAAATGCTCCAATTTAACACCACCAACACCCTGCACAGGCCAAATGAACCAACAAAAACCGAGAATATACTGTGTATCTGTGTCATTTGACAAGAAGGCCTAGTATGACCAATGACTGTAAATGAGTACGATTCCCCTTGCAATAGGCAATTATGTACCAGAGACCTACATAACCTCAAAAAAATATGAGTTTATACAATGGCATTAGAAGTTGATCTAATATTAATGAATACATCATTGTATTAAACCAACCCACTGCTTGCTGGTGGGTGTGGGCATGCATCATATAAATTGACAATACCTACACCTCTGCCTAGGTGACATGTCAACTTTTTTTATTGGAGACATTGGAATGGAGAGTGTAGGCCGGGGTAAGTGACGATCCCCATTAGCATTTCTATTAATGGTTGTTATGACGACGGTTATGTGACCTTGGCGCGTGTCAGGTTGCGCTTAAGACATGGTCTAAATTACTCCTGTCTGCTAACGAAAATACCTCACTAAATGTCATAATAATGGCCGTCCACGGGGCAATTAAACCGGCCATTCATCTGGCGCTGTACTGAAGATGTCTCATTTTAATATCCCGCCTTTGTGAGAGTGCTAAACGTGCACCGTTGTGTGTGCTCACGGATTCATAAGAAAAACGTCTAGGATGGCCATCAGTGTTCGTTAGAAATGAGATTAATGTGTCCGCTTACACAAAGGGCTATACACTTTATGGCTGGTCCTGAACCCTTCCAGGCCAGCCTCCAGAACAGGACTATCAAGTCAAGTGCAGGGAGAGGATATTGCCAGAATGGGCAACAAAAATTGCCATTTAAATTATGACAAGAATACCTGTGTCTCGCAGACATCTGTGTCAGTGTCAACGTCTGGGATTTTAACGTGTGGCTCAAGGCTGTAAATCTAATGGAATGCTCCATTTCAGGAGTATTGTGCTGTTGTTATTGTGTCTGCTCACGTGATTGTAGCGGTCTGAACATGTTTTGACAATGTGTAGACCAAGTAAACAATTTCTGGTTAACTTTGCATTCCTAGACCATTAGTAGGGATGTTTTGAGACGGTCAAAGTGGCTTTCTAAAAGTCTTTAGATTGATAGAGATTATAGAAATATAAAAAGTCCATTACATAAAGGAAAATGCTGACAATCAAAACATTTTGGGGCTATGTCAACAATGGACTAATGCAACAAATACCAAAAGATTACTTTTGGGTGGAGTTTACTTTAAAGTCCCAATGTAGTCAAAAACGTGATTTTTCCCATTAAAACACAGGATTTACACACTATAAGTTTGGAATAATACTGTGAAATTTTGAAAATTGTGATAATAATGCCCTGTTTGAAAAGTCAGCCTGAAATTTTAGCTTGTTTTGGTGGGATGGAGTTTCGGCCTGCCACGTGACATAAACAGGCGGTAAATGAGTTTATAGACCAATAAGAAAGAGCGCTTTAAAAGCTCGTCTTCAGCTTTCACCTCGCCACTCAGACCACTCCCAGACAGTCCTAGCAAAATTTGTGCTTGAGAAATGGCTTAGAAGCTATTTATTTTCTTTTTGACCCTTTTAATTGAAAATAATCACAGTAAGGTACTTTATTGTTACCCAGAAATTATTTGATTTTGACATAAAAAGAGCGACATTGGACATTTAACATTGTAGGACATCTCCACCCCGCTGATCCTCAACACTGGGGCCCCACAAGGGTGCGTTCTCAGCCCTCTCCTGTACTCCCTGTTTACCCATGACTGCGTGGCCAAGCACGCATCCAACTCAATCATCAAGTTTGCTGACGACACTACAGTGGTAGGCTTGATTACCAACAACGACGAGACGGCCTACAGAGAGGAGGTGAGGGCCCTCGGAGTGTGGTGTCAGGAAAATAACCTCTCACTCAATGTCAACAAAACAAAGGAGATGATCGTGGACTTCAGGAAACAGGAGAGGGAGCACCCCTATCCACATCGAGGGGACAGTAGTGGAGAAGGTGGAAAGTTTTAAGTTCCTCGGCGTACACATCACGGACAAACTGAATTGGTCCACCCACACAGACAGCGTGGTAAAGAAGGCGCAACAGCGCCTCTTCAACCTCAGGAGGCTGAAGAAATTTGGCTTGTCACCAAAATCACTCACAAACTTTTACAGATGCACAATCGAGAGCATCCTGTCGGGCTGTATCACCGCCTGGTACGGCAACTGCTCCGCCCACAACCGTAAGGCTCTCCAGAGGGTAGTGAGGACTGCACAACGCATCACCGGGTTAAACTACCTGCCCTCCAGGACACCTACACCACCCGATGTCACAGAAAGGCCAAAAAGATCATCAAGGACAACAACCACCCGAGCCACTGCCTGTTCACCCCGCTATCATCCAGAAGGCGAGGTCAGTACAGGTGCATCAAAGCTGGGACCGAGAGACTGAAAAACAGCTTCTACCTCAAGGCCATCAGACTGTTAAACAGCCATCACTAACATTGAGTGGCTGCTGCCAACATACTGACTTAAATCTCTAGCCACTTTATACATAGGAATTGGATGTAACAAATGTATCACTAGCCACTTTAAATAATTTTGTATATAATGTTTACGTATCCGACATACTCATGTCAAATGTATACACTGTACTCTAAACCATCTACTGTATCTTGCCTATGCCGTTCGGTCATCGACCCAAATCTCTAGCCACTTTAATAATTATAATTGGATGAAATAATGTATCACTAGCCACTTTAAACAATGCCATTTATATAATGTTTACATATCCTACATTACTCATCTCATATATATGTGTATATACTGTACTCCATACCATCTACTGCATCTTGCCTATGCCGGTCAGCCATCGCTCATCCATATATTTATATGTACATACTCGTATTCATTCCTTTACTCTTGTGTGTATAAGGTAGTTGTTGTGAATTTGTTAGATTACTTGTTAGATACTACTGCATGGTCGGAACTAGAAGCACAAGCATTTCGCTACACTCGCATTAACATCTGCTAACCATGTGTATGTGACAAATAAAATTTGATTTGATTTGATTTTGAATGTTCACTGTTTGCTAGGAAGTTCTACAGTGATCCTGTCAATTATTCTTGTCTTCTCCCTCTTAAACGTGATTCATTAAGTTGATTACGGCCCGAACATACATGCACCTGCTCTATTTCTTTCGCTATATCTTGTTAAATTTATTGCAGAACCTTTAACACAACTTGGCCCGTTGGGATTGGTGGCCCTATATCATTAGTGTGCAGTGCCAAAGAACCAGTGACATGTAAATAGATGGCCCAGCAAATGTAGCTCCTGGGTAAGTTCACTTTGATTGCTCTGTTAATTAATCAGCAAGTTGCAGATCATTCCAGGCCTTGCCAACATGAGACTGGACCTCCGGCCCACCACACCGTCTCCTCCTCCTCCTCCTCCTCCTCCTCCTCCTCCTCCTCCTCCTTTGTCTTCCATCACTCCCACTCTTCCACCCACTTTCTCTCTCTCCCTCTCTCTCTATCTTTCCACTCAACAGTAAGCTAAATCCCACATCATACATCTTCTGCGGCCCCTTTTCCTTAAGTTTAATGATTCATGTGAACACAGGTGACAGCCCTCGTCCTCCTCCCAGTAAACTGTGTTTAAGTACCCTCTGGCCCAGCTTGTGAGATCAGGAACGTGTGGTGCTCTGAACCATCCCCATCCCCTCAGCCCTCCTCCTCTTGGAAGATACGTTCTCCTTGGCTGGTACAGTTATCCAATCACATTTCTTGCAGTTGAAAAAGCACGTTTGGATTTCTGTTTATGATGATAGAGGTACTGTATTTTACCGTATGAACCTGAATAGAACAAACTGAATATTGATTAATGCATGCTTTCTGTCTCCAGGCGTGGAATGCTATGTTGCTTTAGCATGTAAACTGGTTCAATTGAATAGGGCCTTTGGCCTTGGACCATATCCTTTAGTTGTGCGAATTTGTTAAATTTCATTTAAGATTAATTTAATTTCCCCATGCTAGTTAAATACAGAGATATTCAGGGATTAACCCAAGCAGAACAGTCTGCAATCTCTGTAACCTGTATTACTGCATCTAATGATGTTTCTTCAAAAGTAAATTAATATTGCTGAATGCCCCTAGTGCAGTGCAGTAGGCTACTGTTGCTTTATCTCACCCACGGCGGATCAATATGTGGAAATTCCTCTATTGATTTCCAGGTGAAGACAAAGGGCAATAAGACAGTGAATTGCCAGCTCATGTTTAACTATGGAGCCCCGGAGGGGAATATGTTACTGTTATGAAAGACTAGAATCTCTAAGGGAGTGGCTGGAGTCTATCCTACTGTACTCTGGGCATCCTGAGACCTTAGTCAAGTTTGTGTGGAGGATGTTATTCAAAATGGCTTACGAAAAGTCAAAACACATCCTGGAGAATAAAAGTCAGCCTCCACTGCTCCTCAGGGGAGAGGGATGGAGAGGAGGGGAGTCACACTATAATCCTGTTTTCTATACACTATAAAGGCACTGTGTTAAAGACATGTCCCCACATTATTTGTTCCATGATGTATTCTTATATTATCAATATCATAACATTAATTAAAGTCCTTTTTTTATCAAATTTCTGGGGCCTCATTTATCAGTCATGTGTAGGCACAAATCTGTGTATAAACCATGTGTGGCATCCAGTGGCGGTCGATGACGTTTAACATGAGGGAGGACAATTATTTTGTTTAGGAGCATGGCCTTACTTATATTACAGCATATTGGATGACTGTCATTCATATTCTTTTCACCCAGCTCAATATAACATCGATAGGATCAGGCTACTACATGATACTCAAATTTTCCCTATACGCATCATGAGGTTGCTACAATCAAGCCTATGAATGAAAGTTTACAATGTAGGTGCACAGGTCGAGAAAAGAATGTGATGAATCAAGGTGACAGACAGTGACACATTTAACATCGCCTTGCACACTCTTGCCTGCATCTAGCTGATCTAGGGTGTGTGTAATAATTTGTCCAACAGTTGCAAACGAGAGTTTCTACTTGACAAATTCAGGTATGTTTATCCCCGTGTTGTTTAATTTGCTTTCGTTTAAGATTTTTTTTTCAACAGAATTGGCGTTGCATTTGCTTCCATTTAACAAACGTTTTTCAACAAAATTGGCTGAATGAACACACCCCTGATCACACGCAAACATAGTTCACTTTCATTGCAGCCACATACAAACAGCATGATAATTTTGCTAATTGTAGAATTCCTTCTCGCATCTGCGTGGTCTCCTCCTCTCACCTTTTCCCTTCGCTTGTGGACTTCAGTGCACAACACATCAGCTGTCTGTGACCAAGCCAAACCTTCACATCATGACCACTAACTGCTTCACAAAGCTTACCAACATCATCATAGCTACTAGAACTAACGCGTTAATAAACCCGCTACCATCATGCAGTAAAGTGTACAGTCAGCAAGCAGTTAAGCAGTTACACCGGTGGGCCCCAGTGGCAAAACATTAACAAAACCAAAAGTTTACCTTGACTTGGAAGAGTTCCAGTATTGGATAGCCATAGCCAGCTAGCTAATATCATCCCTCTCGGTTTGAGCTGGGTGTTTGAGAAGGCTAAATTAGCTAGCTGCATTCACTAGCTAAGTGAAAGTGAACAAAAAATACAATGAAATATAGCTAGCTCTTTCTCTCTCTCTTGCTTCTCCTTAATTTAAATATGAATTTGTTAAAAACTGTTCAACTATTGTCTTTCTCTCTCTTTGAGTCAACTACTCACCACATTGTATGCAATGCAGTGCTAGAAAGATGTTGCTTATGCTTTCGGTACTAGATTAATTCGCTGATCCTTTGATTGCGTGGACAACATGTCAGTTCATGCTGCAAGAGCTCTGGTAGGTTGGAGGACATCCTCTGGAAATTGTCATAATTACTGTTTAAGTGTATGGAAAGGAGTTAGAACCACGAGCCTCCTAAGTTTTGTATTGAAGTCAGTGTACTCAGAGGAGGACGTAAGCTAGCTGTCCTCCGGCTACATCATGGTGCTATGCTACAGAGTGCTGTTGAGGCTGCTATTGCAAAACAGTGTGTTTTAATAAATTATTTGGTGACGTGAATATATTTAGCACAGTTTTGTCTAAAAAGGATAACTTTTTTTTTTTTTTTTTAATTCGCTGAAGAGGATGGTCCTTCCCTTTCTCCTCTGTGGCTCCTCCAATGTTGGGATCCTTTCCATGCAGTGTGAAATGTATCAATATGAATGTTTGCTTGAAAGTGTGCATAAATTTACTTACAGCCATGACCATACGTATGCACAGTACCAAGTGGTGGAATAAGGGAACTGCTTGTCAAGCGTAGAATGGGGAAAACATAGTAAATGTAAAAAATGTGTGAAATTGTAATGATTAAATATTTTTTCAGATTTCGTTGTATCTCCATTGTGAAGTCATTTAACAAATCTTGACAGGCTATATTATATAATTTAACCACATCAGTGCATTTTGTACAATAATAAAGTACAGTCATGTCACGATTTTCATAATTGACAGACCAAGACGCAGCGATGCTTCCAGTATACATTTTTAATACGAACGTAACTGGGTAAACAACAAACAGAAAGTAACAAAGATCGTGAATGTTGAACGGAACTAAACACAAAAAACAAGCTATGATCAAACAATAACCCACAAACCCCAAGTGAAAACTACAAACATATATATGGTTCCCAATTAGAGACAACGACACACAGCTGCCTCTAATTGGGAACCATTACCCCAACATAGAAATAGAACACCTAGAACATAAAAAACCCTACACCAAAAACGAAACCAAAACACTCCAGCCTGTCATCTCAGGCCTGGACGTGACAAGTCATTTGTTTTATACGAGGCATATCATCAACAAAACTAACAGTACCATATACAATTTCCATACCTCGTCGCACAATAGGATGAAGTCAAGTTTGGTCCTGCCGTACATACCTACACGTACGCTACAGTCACAAGACGCAGGCCTCCTTATTATTGTCCCGTGAATTTCTAAGCAAACAGCTGGAGGCAGGGCTTTCTCCTATAGAGCTCCATTTTTATAAAATTGTCTGCCTATCAATGTCAGAGACGCAAACCGATCTCTTCAGTAGGTCCTATGATTGAGTCTAGTCTGGCCCAGGGGTGCGAAGGTGAATGGAAAGGCGCTGGAGCGACGAACCGCACTTGCTGTCTCTGCCTGGCCAGCTCCCCCTCTCTCCACTGGGATTCTCTCCCTCTGACCCTATTACAGGGGCTGAGTCACTGGCTTACTTGTGCTCTTCCATGCCGTCCCTAGGAGGGGTGCATCACTTGCGTGGGTTGAGTCACTGTCCGGTTTTGCGCCACCTCTGGCTTATGCGGTGAAGGAGACCTTTGTGGGCTATACTAAGCCTTGTCTCAAGGCTTAGTATAATACATTGGCGGTCTCTTAATGTCCCTCTAGTGGAAAAGTGGGAGGGGTTTTAACCTGCCTGGTTGGCCCTGTCCGGGGTTATCGTCAGACGGGATCACAGTTTCCCATGACCTTTCCCTGTTTCAGCCTCCAGTATCTATGCTGCAATAGTCTATGTGCCGGGGGGCTACGGTCACTCTGTTATATTTGGTGTAATTTTCCTGTCTTCTCTAGTGTCCTGTGTGGATTAAAGTATGCTCCCACTAATTATCTCTCTCTCCCTCTCTTCGTCGCCTCCCAGAGACCTGAGCCCTAGGACCATGCCTCAGGATAACCTCTGCTGATGACTCCTGGCTGTCCACAGTCCACCTGGTCGGGCAGCTGCTCCAATTTGAACTGTTCTGCCTGCGGCTATGGAACCCTGACCTGTTCACCAGACCTGCTGTTTTTGACCCCCCACCCCTCTCTCTCTCTCTCCCTCAACCTCTGAATGCTTGGCTATGAAAAGCCAACTGACATTTACTCCTGAGGTACTGACCTGTTGTACCACCTACAACCACTGTGATTATTATTTCACCCTGCTGGTCATCTATGAACATCTTGAAGAAAAATCTGGCGTTAATGACTGTGTACTCTTATAATCTCTACCTGGGTGGCCAGTCCCAGAAGAGGACTGGCCACCCCTCAGAGCCTGGTTCCTCTCTAGGTTTCGTCCTAGGCTCCTGCCTTTCTAGGGAGTTTTTCCTAGCCACTGTGCTTCTACATCTGAATTGCTTGCTTTTTGGGGTTTTAGGCTGGGTTTCTGTATAAGCACTTTGTGAAATCTGCTGACGTAAAAAGGGCTTTATGAATACATTTGATTTGATTTGAAGAAGGGTTTCTTTGCAAACGGAGCAATAGACATCGCCATAGAAGCACCATCCCAAAACAATGTGAACAGAAAAGGCATTGTTGCCCTATACGCCTACAGGCAGGAGCTGTTGAGGATGTATAGCTTATTGTTGAGCGTTGCCTACTCATTTGAAGTATATTTGCCATTGCTAAAGCAACTTGAATTGTCCTAATGGTTCTCTCTTTGTAGCTTTGATTTTATTTTTACTGGTCCAGCCACAACTGAGCGAGCCAAATAAAACATTTTGATTGTTCTCGATCTCTGACACCAGCACCTCTATTTCAGTCTTGCAAAAAGGCCATTGTATTTCATCGTACGCCGTTGTATATTCCCCACAGGCTTTACAGGGGTGATTTTGACCATGTAGGGTTAACTAGAGGCATATTGAAATGAGAACAGCCAAAGTCGTGCATGAGTACTGAGGCTGAGAACAATTGGTATTTATCAATGGTTATCTCTTACCTGTGTGCGTATGACGCTAGTAGGATTGTTTGATAAATCCCACTTTTTCTATGCGTACGACCATTCTAAATTCCGTTCAAAGTAGTATTTTAGAATAGTTTCTACGCATTATTGATAAATGAGGCCCCTGGTGTTTTTAGGTTGTGGTCTAAGTATAGACGTGAATAGTAATTGAATCTTAGGCAAAGTCTGATAAGGAATAACACAAATATCCTCCTCATCTCAAAACAATACCACTGTTCCCACACAACAAGCACTGTCCCCTAGGTTCAATACAGAGCGTACTCTCTCCACTTCCGTGACATACAGTATCTTGATAGTGGTTTTAATAATAGATTGACCTTGCATGATAAAAAAATCTGTTTCTCACTGAAGTATAAATTGTTGCTTCAGGTTTGGCTGACGTGTTCATTCTCCATATGAAACCTTGAATAGAAGAACACAATTGTAGAAAGCATTTTGTTGTTGATTGTGCCATTAGTTATTACTAATTCACTTGATATTAGCATACAACAATTTATACCCTTCAAAACGTGCTAAGAACTATAGGGCTTCAACCATGTTCTTTGGAAGGCAGGTGTCTCTCTATGTATAATATGTGACCGACTGGGTCGATTCAGTCTTATGTAGCAACATTTGAAACGGTGTATTTTACATTGGATAAAAATAGAGACTTATAAAATGGTATATCCTACACTACAGTTGAAAATTGTATATCATACACTACAGTTGAGGAACAATGGGAAAGTAATTTTGCTTTGAAAGATGATAAACTTGTAACTTTTTTGGTACCTACTGGAGAGCTCTTCTTTGTCTACACCCATTCAGAATCGTTCACACCCTCTAAAGCTTTAGCCCCGGGTGTGTTCGTAAGGCTCAGAGTGCGCTCTGAGAGTTGTCAGATTGTCCGTTTGTAAATTCAGAGCGTTTTGCTGACAGAGCATTCAGAGCGCACACTGGACGCTCTGGTCGAGGTGTAGGGTTGAGCCGAGCGTTCTGACCCAAGATTAGCAGTCAAGTACCCAAGCTAACTACTGTTGGCTAGCTTGCTAGCTACTTCCAGACACAAATGAGAGAACAGCTCACTCTGACCCTTTTACTCGCCCTTTCAGAGCTGGTTAGGCTGTTTTTATGTTATCCAGAGCGTTGATGACTGCAACTGTGCTGCTGGTAACAATTTAATTACGCTTTTTTTTGCCAACGTTTACTGACACCGGCCAAATTCAAAAGGTGTTGAGCATTCGTAAATTGATCAGTTATTCTGTGCTCTGGCAAACTCAGATGAGAGTGCTCTGAAATCGGAGTAGATAGCCAGAGCGAATTTACCAGCTACGTCTATCAACAGTTGTCGCAGTGACATCATAAACATTCTATTGAAATGGTTATTTGCATAGTGGAGTCTTTAGTTAAGACATTCGCACTGAGCTAAAGGGTAGAGCCGCCGCTTTCAAGGTGCGGGACTCTAACCCGGAAGCTTATAAGAAATCCTGCAATGCCCTGCGACGAACCATCAAACAGGCAAAGCGTCAATACAGGGCAAGATTGAATCGTACTACACCGGCTCCGATGCTCGTCTCATGTGGCAGGGCTTGCAAACTATTACAGACTACAAAGGGAAGCACAGCCGCGAGCTGCCCAGTGACACGAACCTACCAGACGAGCTAAATCACTTCTATGCTCGCCTCGAGGCAAGCAACACTGAGGCATGCATGAGAGCATCAGCTGTTCCGGACGACTGTGTGATCACGCTCTCCATAGCCGACGTGAGTAAGACCTTTTAACAGGTCAACATTCACAAGGCTGCGGAGTCAGACGGATTTCCAGGACGTGTGCTCCGGACATGTGCTGACCAACTGGCAGGTGTCTTAACTGACATTTTCTACATGTCCCTGATTGAGTCTGTAATACCAACATGTTTCAAGCAGACCACCATAGTCCCTGTGCCCAAGAACACGCAGGCAACCTGCCTAAATGACTACAGACCCGTAGCACTCACGTCCGTAGCCATGAAGTGCTTTGAAAGGCTGGTAATGGCTCACATCAACACCATTATCCCAGAAACCCTAGACCCACTCCAATTTGCATACCGCCCAAACAGATCCACAGATGATCTCTATTGCACTTCACACTGCCCTTTCCGACCTGGACCAATGGAACACCTATGTGAGAATGTTATTCATTGACTACAGCTCAGCGTTCAACACCATAGTACCCTCAAAGCTCATCACTAAGCTAAGGATCCTGGGACTAAACACCTCCCTCTGCAACTGGATTCTGGACTTCCTGACGGGCCGCCCCCAGGTGGTGAGGGTAGGTAGCAACACATCTGCCACGCTGATCCTCAACACTGGAGCCCCCAAAGGGTGCGTGCTCAGTCCCCTCCTGTACTCCCTGTTCACCCACAACTGCATGGCTAGGTACGACTCCAACACCATCATTAGGTTTGCAGACGACAGAACAGTGGTAGGCCTGATCACCGACAACGACGAGACAGCCTATAGGGAGGTCAGAGACCTGGCCGTGTGGTGCCAGAATAACAACCTATCCGTCAAAGTAACCAAGACTAAGGGGATGATTGTGGACTACAGGAAAAGAATAACCGAGCACACCCCCATTCTCATTGACGGGGCTGTAGTGGAGCAAGTTGAGAGCTTCAAGTTCCTTGGTGTCCACATCACCAACGAGAGCATCCTGACTGGTTGCATCTCTGCCTAGTATGGCAATTGCCTTGCCACTACAGAGGGTAGTGCGTACGGCCCAGTACATCACTGGGGCTAAGCGGCCTGCCATCCAGGATCTCTACACCAGGCGGTGTCAGAGGAAGGCCCTAAAAATTGTCAAAGACCCCAGGCACCCCAGTCATAGACTGTTCTCTCTAGTACCGCATGGCATGCGGTACTGGAGTGCCAAGTTTAGGACAAAAAGGCTTCTCAACAGTTTTTCCCCGAAGCCATAAGACTCCTGAACAGGTAATCAAGTGGCTACCCAGACTGTTTGCATTGTGGCCCCCAACCCCTCTTTTAACGCTACTGCTACTCTCTGTTCATCATATACGCATAGTCACTTTAACCACATCTACATGTACATACTACCTCAATCAGCCCGACTAACCGGTGCCTGTATGTAGCCTCGCTACTGTTATAGCCTCACTACTGTATATAGCCTCGCTACTGTTATTTTTCACTGTCTTTTTACTGTTGTTTTTATTTCTTTACTTACCTATTGTTCACATAAACCTTTTTTTGCACTGTTGGTTAGAGCCTGTAAGTAAGCATTTCACTGTAAGGTCTACACCTGTTGTATTCGGCGCACGTGACAAATACACTTTGATTTGATTTGAGCTAGTTAATGAACCATAATCCCTACTCATGATGCTACTAGCCTGCATGAATCTGCAGGCAGCTAATCAACCAGGTTCAATGTTAGTTAGCTAACATTAGGCTATAACTAAGAATTCAAATGGCTCTGAGATACGAATAATATAACTACACAGATCATACACGTAATGTTAGCTAGCGAGCCAGCCAGCTAATGTTTTGTATATTTCGCAGCCAGCTAATGTTTTGTATATTTCGCCTAACTCAATTTAAATTGTTAATACTTGCAAAAATAGTTGTTTTCACTCAGTCTTGTTTTATTTGTCTGGAAGACTGCAAATGTAAAAGTTGTTGGACTGCCATTGTTATTTTATTTAATTTGTCTGGAAGACTGCAAATTTAGAAGTGGTTGGACAGCCAGTGTTATTTTATTTTTAACAGTACACTTTAACTTGAAATGAAAACGACTTTGACAAAATTAGAAACGTAATCTCTGAAAATGTAGCTACCTAGACTATCTTACCCGTATACATGGATGGACGCTTCTCCCACTCTGTCACGGATGCCATGGTTGCCCTTAGTTTGAAGATGTAATCCGGAGACAGGTGTTTTATACAACAGCTTACTGTTTGTTCTCTTTTCAACTCCGTCTGCATATTTGCAATCAAACGCCAGAATTTTCTCCATCTCCTTAGCTATCATACTCCAATCTCGGTCCTTCAGAAAGTGGAGAGCAACACATATGCACTTCTACTACGTGATATCTTTCAAAAAAAGCTGTGTTAGAAAGTATTACCTACACATACTGACCAGCTCATGTTATAGACAGAAGCGTGCTACATGACAGACCAATCCAAACTCATCTCTCGGCATATCCAGCCCATCCATTATCTCAGCCAATCATGACTAGCGGGACAGTTGCTGCCTTTTTCTGTGGCTAAATCAACTAGGCTCGTAATTTAACAATTTTACTCATATTTACAGATGGCATACAAGTTTGTAATTAAGGCACATGAAAGTTCACATGTTCCGGAAGGCATTTCTGTTCAAATGGCTCTTCTGTGAAGTAGTGACGTGCGACATACGTCTAGTTTCCTGAAACGAATCACATATAACAGTGATTGTACCAAAACATTAGGAACTAATATTGAGTTGCATCCCCCCTTTTGCCCTCAGAACAGCCTCAATTCATCTGGGCTTGGACTCTACAAGGTGTCGAAAGCGTTCCACAGGGATGTTGGCCCATGATGACTCCGGTGCTTCCCACAGTTGTGTCAAGTTGGCTGGATGTCCTTTGGGTAGTGGACCATTCTTGATTCATATTGGAAACTGTTGAGCGTGAATAACCCACAAGCGTTGCAGTTCTTGACAAAAATGTGTGTGCCTCGCACCTACTACCATAACCCGTTCAAAGGCACTTAAATCTTTTGTCTTGCGCATTCACCCTCTGAATGGCACAAATACACAATCCATGTCTCAATCGTCACAATCCATGTCTTTAACGCGTCACTGACTGAAGTGGATTTAACGAGTGCCTTTTATAATACTATATACATTATCTAATACAATTTTTATTTATTTATTATAAATACCTCAACTTCGCCAGTTGAATGACAGCAGCCTGCACTCACATCTTGGATCTGGTTGCTTTGTGTGTTATCATGCGTTTCAATTACTATTATTTGTCTGGCACCAACCTCACACGCTGCCTTCAAGTCCCAGTTTGGGACCAGGACCAAAGGGAGGCTCATTTCAATTTGTGCTTGTCCTTCTGTTCTGCCCTTTGTCTGATCGTGCTCTCCGTGTGCACTGAAATGAATGCAGACATGGTTTCCCTTTACACTGCGAAGTGCATTAAATTAGTATTAGTGTGGCGGTAATGGCTGTTTCCTTTTCTCTTCATGCTCACCCCCCTTCCCTCCTTTCCCTCAGTTAGCACTGGTTGCTAATTGTGTTTGCCATCAGAACAGAGGACCCTACTTTACATTTGTGCCAGTCTTGAAAGACTTGAACATACCATGATCATTTGACTGGCAACTTGAATCTATGGGCGCTGTGTGTCAGAGCTGGAGGCAATGCAGTATCAGAATCTATTCAGCCTCAATGTGTGTCTCTGTTTTCACAGTGCCTTTTCCTCCTTATCTAGCCCTAGGTGGTACTTTATTTATTGATGTTAGTTATAAAAAAGGAATTAGATTAATGTGTTGTGTGATTAACATAGGTTGTTGTCACAATCCAATGTTTTCTTTGCCACAATTAGACATTTTCTCTCATTAGAGTTAAACATTTAATTTCACTGTGAACATTTAGAAAATGATTGACTTTATGATTATTTGTAGAGTGTAGAAATATATTTTTCTCTCCATAAACATATGCTATATTAAAACACCTCAAAATTCTGTCCTACCATTGACGATTCTTTATAAAACAATTCCTACTGTATGGGCCTCAATTCCCTCTCCTATTTGCTTCTCTGTACTACTCTCAAACCCACTCAATACTGAGACTTCTTTACAATGCAACAACATTGTCTAGTTCACAATAAGCTGTGATAGTGTATTAGTTCAATAAGGCCGCCCTGCGTTAATGAGTTATGTTCAATGTACCTATAAGAGCCGACGCCGGACAGAAGAAGCAGGTACGGGGAGTCAGACATTTATTCGGGAACAGACATATCAATCAATCAATCAAATTTATTTATAAAGCCCCCCTTACATCAGCTGATGTCACAGAGTGCTGTACAGAAACCCAGCCTAAAACATAGAACAAGACAGGAACGGTGTCAGCACACGGGTAACACGGACATATGACAAACAATGCAGCAGCGGGAAACAGAGCTGGGGAACTGACAAATATAAGGGAGGTAATAAACAGGTGATTGAGTGAGTCCAGGTGAGTCCAATATCGCTGAAGCGCGTGACGAGGGAAGGCAGGTTTGCGTAAATGATGGTTGCAGGAGTGCGTAATGCAGGGCAGCCTGGCGCCCTCGAGCGCCAGGGGGGAAGAGCGGGAGCAGGCGTGACAGTGCCACACAGTATCCTGTCCCTGAAACCGAGGGTGCAGACCCATGCTGCCATCCACTCGACTGCCGCAAAGAAGAACGAGAAAAAACGCTGGAATAGAAACCCAGAGAAGAGCTGTGATGGAAGTTCGCCATGTGTACCCTCTTCCCCGTTTTGCTGCAGTTACATTCATATCACAATCATTCCAAATGTCACAATTCCCTTTCCGTTCCTCATTGAAACCTTTTGGAGTGCCGATCAACAGTATCAGCTTCAATGGGACTTGGATCAGAAAGACCAGGCCCAGCAGATGCTGCCCTGAATGTGTTTAATATTGCACATTTCCTCTGGTTATCGACTCATAGATCCAGCTTCAGAGGCTTCTAACCATATTCAAATGCACATTTTTAATGCCCCCCGTCCCACCACACCATGTGGCGAGTGGAATACTATACAAAAAAATCTTGTTACCAGAGACTGCATATTAATAAGCTGCTTAAATTATGTCGGCAATTCCCAACACTAAGCATTTTGTCTAATTAATAATAATAGAGTCCCTAGATATTGGATTAGACAAATCCTTTGCAGAATATAAATGCAACTTGTAATTTTGAGAGAAAATGTCAATGGTTATCCCTATGGCGACCGTGGCGGGCGGTTGTAATTGGAATTGTAATTATGTTGCATTGTATAGCGCAAATGAGCTTGGCTAACATGTCGGAAGACTTTCCAGATGCAAGTCCTAAATCATAAAGGACTTTTCAACTGTCCACTATGCTTCCCTCTCAACACCCTAAATTGGCATTGGCAAGGTTTCTTAATGAAAGCTTGTGCCTCTTTGTAACCCCGGCTGAAATGTCACTGAGGTGTTGGTTTAGTAAGGGCTTCGTCTAATAAGGCTGACTCGCAATGTACTCATTGTGCTGTCTAAGAGGTCAGAGGGAAAGGTGGATGGGGGGAGGAAGTGTAATGCACATGGGAAGGGGAAGAAGAAGATCTCCCCATGCTGTAGGATACCTTAGCAATAGCAGGACCCCGCAGGATGAGTATTATCACCCTCATTGTACCTAGGGAGATGGAGGCTGGATGATAGACATCCTATCCCCTCAACAATTCATGTTAGAAGGAGACAAATACAGCTGATTATAATATGTAGACTAATCTGAGTACCCTGAGGGAAGGGAATGAGGGAGTGAGAGCAGCGAGCTGTCAGAACGGGAACACATGGAGGGTTTTTGTGTTGATTTTTCCATACACGTTATTATTAGTTTATCCTAAAGCACAAACATGCCCGCTTTTAATAAAATCGACAATTTAAGTACTGTTAATGCAGCCTTTAATGGTAACCCTCGCAAGGCTGCCGGGCCAGACAGCATTCCAAGCTGCGTACCCAGAGCATGCGCAGACCAGCTGGCTGGAGTGTTTACGGACATATTCAATCTCATACTGTCCCAGTCTGTTGTCTCCAATTGCTTCAAGATGTCCACCATCGTTCTTGTAGCCAAGAAAGCGAAGGTAACTGAACTAAATAACTATCACTCCATAGCACTCACTTCTGTCATCATGAAGTGCTTTGAGAGGCTAGTTAAGGACCATATCACCTCCATCTTACCTGACACCCTAGACCCACTACAGGTTGCATGCAGCCCCAACAGATCCACGGACAAAGCAATCGCCATTGCACTGCACACTGCCCTATCCCACCTGGACAAGAGGTTATATCTACCTGTAAGAATGCTGTTCATTGACAACAGCTCAGCCTTCAACACCATAGTACCCTCCAATCTCATCACTAAGCTCAGGGCCCTGGGTCTGAACCCCTCCCTGTGCAGCTGGGTCCTGGACTACCTAACGGGCCGAACCCAAGTGTCGAAGGTAGGCAGCAACATCTCCGTCACGCTGATCCTCAACACGGGTGCATGCTCAGCCCCCTTTTGTACTCCCTGTTCACCGATGACTGCATGGCCATGCATGTCTCCAACTCAATCATCAAGCTTCCAGACGACACAACAGGGGTAGGCCTCATGAACAACAATGACGAGACAGCCTACAGGAAGGAGGTGAGTGCCTTGGCGGAGTGGTGCCAGGAAAATAACCTTTCCCTTAACGTCAACAAAACAAAGGAGCTGGTGGTGGACTACAGAAGACAGCAGTGAGAGCACGCCCCACCCACATCGACGGGGCAGCAGTGGAGAAGGTCAAAAGCTTAAAGTTCCTCCGTGTGCATATCACTGACGACATGAAATTGTCCCTTCACACCGACAGTGGTGTAGAAGGCGCAACAGCTCCTCTTCAACCTCAGAAACCTCAGGTTCCTCACAAACTTCTACAGAGGCACCATTGCGAGCATCCTGTCGGGCTGTATCACCGTATGGTACGGAAATTGCACCATCCACAACCACAGGGCTCTCCAGAGGGTGGTGCGGTCGGCCCAACACATAATCGGGTGCACACTGCCTGCCCTCCAGGACATCTACAGAACCCGGTGTCACAGGAAGGCCAAGAAGATCATCAAGGACCCCAGCCACCCGAGCCACGGCCTGTTCACCAGCTATCATCCAGAAGGCGGACAGTACAGGTGCATCAAAGCTGGGACCGAGAGACTCATAAACAGCTCAATCTCCAGGCCATCAGACTGTTAAACAGTCACCACTAGCTGGCCTCTGCCCAGTACCCTGCCCTGAACCTCAGACACTATCGCTAGCCGGCTACCACCCGGTACTTTACCCTACACCTTAGAGACTGCTGCCCTGTGTACATAGAGTCATTAAACACTGGTCACTTTAATAATGTTTGCATACTGTTTTACCCACTTTATTTGTACTTTATAATCTATTGAAAATGAAATACTGAAATATTTAATTTATATAAGTATTCACAGCCCTGAGTCAATACTTTGTAGAAGCATCTTTGTCAGCGTAAGTCTGTAAGCGCTTTCCACACCTGGATTGTGCAACATTTGCCGATTTTCTTTACAAAAATGTTCAAGCTCTGTCAAATTGGTTGGTCATTGCTAGACAAGCCTTTTCAGGTCTTGCCATAGATTGTCAAGTGGATTTAAGTCAAAACTGTAACTCGGCCACTCAGGGACATTCACAGTCTTCTTGGTAAGCATTTGGCCCTGTGTTTTAGGTTTTTGTCCTGCTGAAAGGTGAATTCATCTCCAAGTGTCTGGTGGAAAGCAGGACTGAAAGTTTTCCTCTAGGATTTTGCCTATGCTTAGCTCCATTCAATCAATCCATTCATCCTGAAAAACTCAGTCCTCAACAATTACAACCATAGCCATAACATGATGTAGCCAGCGCTATGCTTCAACATATGGAGAGAAGTACTCAGTAATGAGTTGTATTGGATTTGCCCCAAACATAAAAGTGAATTGATTTGCAAAATTATTTCTGCAGTATTTTTGCAGTATTACTTTAGTAATAGAAGATTTTTGTTCTGTACAGGCTTCCTTCTTGTCAATCTGTCAGTTAGGTTACTAGTTTGGACTAACTACAATGTTGTTGATCCATCCAAAGTTTTTTTGCTATCACCGCCATTAAACTCTGTAACTGTTTTGGCCTCATGGTGCAATGCCTGAGTGGTTTCCTTCCTCTCCGGCAACTGAGTTAGGAAGGACACCTGTATCATTGTAGTGACTGGTTGTATTGATACACCATCCTAATTGTAATTGATAACTTCACCAGGCTCTAAAGGATATTCTGCTTTCTGTGTCTTCTTTTTTTACCCATCTACCAATAGGTGCTCTTCTTTGCGAGGCATTGGAAAACCTCCCTGGTCTTTGTGGTTGAATTTGTGTTTGAAATTCACTGCTCGACTGAGGGACCTTACAGATAATTGTATGTGTGGGGTGCAAAGATGAGGTAGTTATTCAAAAATCATGTTAAACACTATTATTGCACACAGATTGAGCACATGCAACTTATTATGAGACTTTTTACTCCTGAACGTATTTAGGCTTGCAATAACAAAGGGGTTGAATACTTATGGACTCAAGACATTTCAGGTTTTCATTTTTCATTTTGTATTAATTTGGCCGCTAGCCAAACTGAGCAATCGGGGGGAGAAGAGCCTTGGTCAGAGAGGTGAGGCGGCAGGTAGCCTAGTGGTTAGAGCGTTGGACTTGTAACCGGAGGGTTGCAAGTTTGAATCCCCGAGCTGACAAGGAAAAAATCTGTCGTTCTGCCCCTGAACAAGGCAGTAACCCACTGTTCCCCGGGCGCCGAAGACGTGGATGTCGATTAAGGCAGCCCCCCGCACCTCTCTGATTCAGAGGGGTTGGGTTAAATGTGGAAGAAACATTTCGGTTGAAGGCATTTGGTTGTACAACTGACTAATAATGGTGACTTTGACCAAGAACCCGATGGCAGTGGTGGAAAATACTTAAATTAAAATACTACGTAAGTCATTTTTTGGGGTATCTGTACTTTACTTTACTACTTATATCGTTGACAACTTTTACTTTTACTTCACTACATTCCTAAAGAAAATGATGTACCTTTTCCTCCTTACATTTTCCCTGACACCCAAAAGTACTAGTTACATTTTGAATGCTTAGCAGGACAGGAAAATTGTTTAATTCACGCACTTATCAAGAGAACATCCCTGGTCATCCCTAATGCCTCCGATTTACCAGACTCACTAAACACAAATGCTTAGTTTGTAAATTATGTCTGAGTGTTGAAGTGTGCTGGGTGACTTTCACTTTTACTTGAGTCATTTTCTATCTTTTACTCAAGTATGACAATTGGGTGCTTTTTCTACCACTGCCCGATGGTCACTCTGACAGACCTCCAGAGTTCCTATGTGGAGATGGGAGAACCTTCCAGAAGGACAACCATCTCTGCAGTACTCCACCAATCAGGCCTTTATGGTAGAGTGGCCAGACAGAAGAAAATCCTCTGTAAAAGGCACATGACAGCCCGCTTGGAGTTGCCAAAAGGCACCTGAAGGACTCTCAATGAGAAACAAGATTCTCTGGTCTGATGAAACCTAGATTGAACTCTTTGGCCTGAATGCCAGGCGTCCTGTCTGGAGGAAACCTGGCATCATCCCTACGGTGAAGCATGGTGGTGGCAGCATCATGCTGTGGGGATGTTTTTCAGCAGCAGGGACTGGGAGACTAGTCAGTATCGAGGGAATGATGAACGGAGCAAAGTACAGAGAGATCATTAATGAAAACCTGCTCCAGAGTGCTCAGGACCTGGGACTAGGGCGAAGGTTCACCTTCCAATAGTACAACAACCCTAAGCACACAGCCAAGACAGTTGCTTCGGGACAAATCTCTGAACGTCCTTGAGATGCCCAGCCAGAGCCGAGACCTGAACCCGATCAAACATTTCTGGAGAGACCTGAAAATAGCTGTGCAGCGACGCTCCCCATCCAACCTGACAGAGCTTGAGACGATCTACAGAAAAGAATGGGAGAAACTCCCCAAATACAAGTTTGCCCTCGCTTGTAGCCTCATATGCAAGAAGACTTGAGGTGCTTCAACACCTTTGGCAGCAGAGTAAATGGTCTGAATACTTATGTAAATGTGATATATTTTTTTTAATTTGTAATACATTTGCAAAAATGTCTACAAACCTGTTTTTGATTTCTCATTATGTAGATTGATGAGGGAAAAAAACAATTTAATCATTTTTAGAACAAGGCTGTAACGTAACAAAATGTGGAAAAAGTACTTTCCGAATGCACTGTATAGTGTACATTATTATTATCCAGGCACTATCTGTTAGCACTTGGTGGTCTATAGCAGCTTTCCACAAGAATGGGCTTTAGGTGAGGCAGGTTTAGATTTGAAGCTCAATTTATTACATACCAAATGTGAGGTAGGGATTTTTTTATATCAGCATTTAAAAGTACATATCAATTATCAGAGTGCCCCAAGGTGTTTTTGATGGTGGAGGCAGGTGAAATAAAATTATATATGCATTAGCTTTATAAAGTCTCCCACCCCACTCCCTATTCAACTCCCTTACACTCTCCACTCCCTTCCCAAATACCTCCCTGCTCTTTAATCTAAAATGGGTCTACTGTGCTGGCTGTATTTACTCTCCCATTGTGCATCATTAAGAGGATTAAGTCAGTGAACAGTGGGTAGGCCTAAACTGTATTAGGTTATTAAATAAAGGAAACAGCTTATGGTGAACTTTGTCAACGTTATAAAACTGATCCCTATAGATTCTCTGCAGATAATGTAAACCGTGTCGCGTAACTATGTTAAATAACTCAAATGAATCATCCTTATTTGAAACAGGAATTTATAAGAGGCCTGTATCTTTGGCTATAGCGCATTACTCAGTGGTGTACTCATCCTAAAAGGTCAAATATAAAACCGCATTCCATTGCTATGGTACATTATAATGAATAAGTATGCAATGCGTTCAGATTTCATTGTATTTCTTCTGCCTCTGTTTCTTGGGATGGACTCGTCATCTACAGTATTTAATCTCTCTCTCTCTCTCTCTCTCTCTCTCTCTCTCTCTCTCTCTCTCTCTCTCTCTCTCTCTCTCTCTCTCTCTCTCTCTCACACACACTCACCCCTCTCTTTCTCCAGAGCTGTGTGAAGTTGGAGAACAACCTCGACGATATCAATGACTCTAAGCGAACACGGGGCACTCTGTGAGGCGTTCAGGTGAAAGGAGGAGGAGGAAATGAGAGGGGAATGGGTCGCCATGGAAACGTCACCATTGAAATAACAGGAGTGGTGATGGATGGGGGGGTGTTCTTAGTTATTCCTAATTATTGGGGGAACAAATGAGTTTTATAGTCACCATTCAGCCTCTCCCTCTTGGAGGGATTCATTTATCTGTAGGGGAACGCCAAGGCTGGCTACACGCTGGAAAAAATGTAAATGTTTCATTTGTTGAAAATAATGCATATGTGGAGTCCCCAGGCAGTATCAGAGTACTTTAAAGCATTGAATCATAAGGGTGTTTGCAATTAGAGCTCGAGATTTATTTAGCAGTCATTGGAAATCACAGGAGGGAGACCTTTGACATTGTGACAAGATTGCCAATCTGTTCTCTCGTGTGAAGACGGTTGCTTTTTTAACACATGGCTAGGTACATTGCGGACTGATTTCATTCCACGGGGACAAATGACATGAACACATCTCAAAGTCTGTCATAAGTAGAAGTACATTTAATTACATTACCAATACATATAAATAGACTGTTCATACTAACTCATTACAAGCCATTTTCAGTAGCATACAGTACTGCATATGGTGAGGTCTTATTCTTGTGAATACAGTTGGAGCAGCCAATAATACTTTCCAAGATTCATAGTTTTGAAACAAGATAGCACTAGTACTTTTCTATGGAACATAATTTGGGTCTTTGCTTGTCAAAAAAGCTTGTTGACCAATCAGGACCTGAATATGATTGCACATAATAATTTTACATGTTCAATAATTTAGTACATAGTTATTACACATTGATTACACTATCACTCCTATTTCATATGTCACAGCAATTCACCGATACCTATGCTATGATGCTGTTAAAGTTTTGTCTTGCACACCTGCCGCTGCAAGCTCTGGGACAGTGCTAGTCAGACACACACTTCCCCAAGCTCTGGGACAGTGCTAGTCAGACACACACTTCCCCAAGCTCTGGGGCAGTGCTGATCAGAAACAAAACTAGCTAACTGATGGATGCAAGCAATGTTCTCCCCCAAAAAGATGGCAAAACGACATCATCTGTTTCAGTAGCTATAATTTGCCAGCTAATTATGTAACAAGGTGTCATCATCTAAAATACCCCTAATTTATAAAACTGTTTTTGTATTTGGTTGATGATAGTCGGACCCGGTCCAGTCAAGCCACGCTAGCCAGATGAAGCTAGCTAGTTGTTCACAGTGCTTTCCATTAGCGCCAGTTGTTGGCTAATCAGCAAGTTACACACACATTTTCAGGCAGCTACATTTTCTACTTCTTATTAACTAGGCTACTTTTCATTTAAAAGTTTTGATTCGCTAGTCTGTTGAGCCCTCTCCCGCTAGATTGAACGATATGCATCTTCTAGCGATCTTTTACAAATCAAGCGATGACAGGGAAATGCAGCAGAGAGGAAGAGGCAAAGTGAGAGGTTTCACTCTCGCCTAAATCTGTCCAAAATAAGCCTAATGCGTTTCTATGGGCTTATTTTGTACCTAAACTGCCTTCCCACCTTTGGGACAACAACTCCCATTGTTTGGGCGGAGACATAAACATATTGTCATTATATACAGATCTCTGGTTGCAGTTTAATTTCATTACACGGAGGAGGGAGAAAGAGCATGATGCTCGTGAATTTGCACGTCCTATGTAATGTAAGTAGTAACGATGAGTCTAAATCCAATAGCCTAATTATTGTTTTCTGACACAATCATTTATCACATAGCCAGCTATGCAGAGTCGTGGTGCCAGGTAGGCCTAAGATATTTACTGTGCGTTGATTGACCACTGAACAGCAAGTGTTGACTAGTTTATAAAAGGTGTCGAACTGACTGAATATAGTCGATCCCTATATCCCTTTGCCATTCATAAATCATGAAATGTGGTTATACACTGAGTATACAAAACATTAAGAACACCTGCTCATTCCATGACAGGCTGACCAGGTGAATCCAGGTGTAAGCTAGGATCCCTTATTGATGTAACTTGTTAAATCCATTTCAATCAGTGTAGATGAAGGGGAGGGGACAAGTTAATGAAGGATTTTTAAGCCTTGAGACAACTGAGACATGGACTATGTATGTGTGTCATTCAGAGGGTGAATGGGCAAGACAAAATATGTAAGTGCCTTTGAACAGAGAATGGTAGTAGGTGCCAGGCTCACCGGTTTGTGTCAAAAACTGCAACGCTTCTGGGTTTTTCACGCTCAACAGTTCCCTGTGTGTATCAAGTATGGTCCATCACCCAACGGACATTCAGCCAACTTTACACACCTGTGGGAAGCATTGGAGTCTACATTGGCCAGAATCCCTGTTGAACGCTTTCCACCGCTTGTAGAGTCCATGCCCGACGAATTGAGGCTGTTCTGAGGGCATCTCAATATTGGGAAGGTGTTCCAAATGTTTAGTATACTCAGTGTATGTCCATTGTATCGCATTGCTACAAGTAAACCAAATCATTTCCTCGGTTTCCTTTCCTAGGATGTCGGGATTGTCAGACAGTGACGCTAAAGTGATTGACTCTCCTTTCATCAGTCAGTGAGTGTAACCAACCGAATCGAGCTATTCATTTGGCTCCGTAATTTGCATTGGCTACTGTCAGGCCTAGGCTTTTTGGCGATTATCTGCAGATAAATGAAAACATTGAATTGCACATCTACCACTTTGTGTATCCGTTAATGATGCTGCTAATGAAAACAGTTTTCTTATAGATGGAAAGGCTTTCCCAAAAATCTTTTCAATTAAATGTTGACTGCGTGGCCAAGCACGCATCCAACTCAATCATCAAGTTTGCTGACGACACTACAGTGGTAGGCTTGAATACCAACAACGACGAGACGGCCTACAGGGAGGAGGTGAGGGCCCTCGGAGTGTGGTGTCAGGAAAATAACCTCTCACTCAATGTCAACAAAACAAAGGAGATGATCGTGGACTTCAGGAAACAGGAGAGGAGCACCCCTATCCACATCGAGGGGACAGTAGTGGAGAAGGTGGAAAGTTTTAAGTTCCTCGGCGTACACATCACAGACAAACTGAATTGGTCCACCCACACAGACAGCGTGGTGAAGAAGGCGCAACAGCGCCGCTTCAACCTCAAGAGGCTGAAGAAATTCGGCTTATCACCAAAAACATTCACAAACTTCTACAGATGCACAATCGAGGGCATCCTGTCGGGCTGTATCATCGCCTGGTACGGCAACTGCTCCGCCCACAACCGTAAGGCTCTCCAGAGGGTAGTGAGGACTGCACAACGCATCACCGGGGGTAAACTACCTGACCTTCAGGACACCTACACCACCCAATGTCACAGGAAGGCCAAAAAGATCATCAAGGACAACAACCACCCAAGCCACTGCCTGTTCACCCCGCTATCATCCAGAAGGCGAGGTCAGTACAGGTGCATCAAAGCTGGGACCGAGAGACTGAAAAACAGCTTCTACCTCAAGGCCATCAGACTGTTAAACAGCCATCACTAACATTGAGTGGCTGCTGTCAACATACTGACTTAAATCTCTAGCCACTTTAAACATAGGAATTGGATGTAACCATGTATCACTATCCACTTTAAATAATTTTGTATATAATGTTTACGTATCCGACATACTCATATCAAATGTATACACTGTACTCTAAACCATCTACTGAATCTTGCCTATGCCGCTCGGCCATCGACCCAAATCTCTAGCCACTTTAATAATTATAATTGGATGAAATAATGTATCACTAGCCACTTTAAACAATGCCATTTATATAATGTTTACATATCCTACATTACTCATCTCATATATATATATGTGTATATACTGTACTCCATACCATCTACTGCATCTTGCCTATGCCGGTCAGCCATCGCTCATCCATATATTTATATGTACATACTCGTATTCATTCCTTTACTCTTGTGTGTATAAGGTAGTTGTTGTGAATTTGTTAGATTACTTGTTAGATACTACTGCATGGTCGGAACTAGAAGCACAAGCATTTCGCTACACTCGCATTAACATCTGCTAACCATGTGTATGTGACAAATAAAATTTTATTTTATTTGATTTGATTTATCTACAAAGTATCCTGGAAAAGCGGAAACCTGGAAAAACAAAACTTTTAGATATTTTTCAAGTTAATGTGGATTATTTACTTTATTTTTTTGTTTTTATAAAGAACAAACATCATGGGGTAATTCATATCTTGCAGTAAAACTGTAAATAAGACTTTAATCTCAAGATTAGACAGGTTAAATGTTAAAAAAGGTTTAATGTTCCCTTACTTACAAAATAGTCCTGATCATATCGGCCTAGACCTAGACAATACACAGAATTTATAGATTTTCAGTCATTTGTAAGTCATGTCTTTCTACAAAATACCACACAAAAAATGTCCACACTCCAATGCCAAGAGTGTGCAAAGCTGTCATCAAGGCAAAGGGTGGCTACTTTGAAGAATCTCAATTTGTTTAACATTTTTGGTTACTACATGATTCCATGTGTGTTATTTCATAGTTTTGATGTCTTCACTTTTTTTCTACAATGTAGAAAATAGTAAAAATAAAGAAAAATCCTTGAATGAGTAGGTGTGTCCAAACTTTTGACTGGTACTGTAAATTATTTTTATATTTATTAAAAAAAAACATTGTTGGACATAAAACACTGCAAAAACACCAGGAAGTGATTTTAATTTTGGAAATATTTTGCCAATTGTTCCCACCATAATAGAGAGAAAAATGTAAGCATCCCAGGCTGTGTTACAACCGGCTGTGACCCTGAGACCCATGATTGGCCCAGGGTCGTCCGGGTTAGGAGAGGATTTGGCTGGACGGGATTTCATTGTCCCATTTCACTCAAGCGAATCCTTGTGGCAGGCCGGGTGCCTGCAAGCTGACTTCGGTCGCCAGACGGATGGTGTTTTCTCCGACAGATTGGTGCGGCTGGCTTCCGGGCTAAGCGAGCAGTGTGTCAATTTGCAGTCTACAAATTATTTGTCATTATGTTCCAGACCCACGACCATGCACAAAAAGGCCCGCGGCTGTTCACACTGATCAAAACATATAAACGCAACATACAACAATTTGAAAGATTTTACTGAGTTATAGTACATAAGGAAATCAGTCAATTGAAATTAATTAATTAGGACCTAATCTATGGATTTCACATGACTGGGAATACAGATATGCATCTGTTGGTCACAGTTACTGAGTTATAGTACATAAGGAAATCAGTCAATTGAAATTAATTAATTAGGACCTAATCTATGGATTTCACATGATTGGGAATACAGAAATGCATCTGTTGGTCACAGATATTGTAACAAAAAAAACATTGGGCGTGACTTATGGTAGAGAAATGAACATTCAATTATCTGGCAACAGCGATGGTGGACATTCCTGCAGTCAGCATGCCAATTGCACGCTCCCTCAAAACTTGAGACAGCTGTGGCACATTTTAGAGTGACCTTTTATTGTCCCCAGCAGAAGGTGCACCTGTGCTATGATCATGCCGTTTAGTCAGCTTCTTAATATGCAAGACCTGTCAGGTGGATGGATTATCTTGGCAAAGGAGAAATTCTTATTCACAGGGATGTAAACAAATTGGTGCACAAAATTTGAGATAAATAATATTTTTGTGCATAAGGAACTTTTCTGGAATATTTTACTTCAGCTCATGAAACGTGGGACCAACACTTTACATGTTGTGTTCATATTATTGTTCGGTGTAGTTGATGATCCATGCATTAGAATGTACCAGAGGCCACCAAAATAGAGTTATTTTGGGGATGCCTGGCTGTCTACTTTTTCTGTTTGACTGGCTAATCTATCTACTTGTGGAAAACACTGTGTTCATAACGTTAGCTTGGGCTAACAGGGCTAGGTAGATGGCTAGCTTGTTTAGTTTGTTATCTATCTGTTGGACAACTGAGCATTTTTTAAAATTTTATTCTGCTTGTTTGATCCTGATCTCATGTCAAATGCTCATGCAGTTGTTTTCCCATTCGGTCGAACAAATACTAGCTTATTTTGTGCACCAATGTCAGGTCGGTGTGTGTAGCTGGTGCATAAAGTCAGGCGCAGGAGAGCAGAGATGAGTGAACAACGTATTTACTCAAATCCGGCAACAAGGTAAACAAAATACAACGTGCCCAAAAAACATGGGCAAAAATAACAGCCGGAATATACCGATAATGAACAAGAAACAATCACGCACACAAACATGGGGGAAACAGAGGGTTAAATACATGAACATGTCATTGGGGAATGAAAACCAGGTGTGTGGAAAACAAAGACAAAACAAATGGAAAAATGAAAAGTGGATCGGCGGAAGTCGTGAGAACCAATTTGTCTTTCTCTGCCTTTACCGTGTTCTGAACACCTCCAAAACAAAGGTCATGTGGTTTGGGAAGAAGAACGCACCTCTCCCCACCGGTCTGATTAATACCTCTGAGGGTTTAGAGCTTGAGGGAGTCACCTCATACAAGTACTTGCATATATCAAAGCTGCAGGCTAAGGTGAAATCTGGACTTGGTTTCATGTATCGTAATTGTTTTTTCACCACAGCTGCCAAACTAACCCTGATTCAGAAGATCATCCTACCCATGCTAGATTACGGAGACATAATTTATAGATCGGCAGGTAAGGGTGCTCTCGAGCGGCTAGATATTCTTTACCATTCGGCCATCAGATTTGCCACCAATGCTCCTTATAGGACACATCACTACACTCTACACTCCTCTGTAAACTGGTCATCTCTGTATACACTTCGCAAGACCCACTGGTTGAAGTTTATTTATAAAACCCTCTTAGGCCTCACTCCCCCCTATCTGAGATACCTGCTGCAGCCCTCATCCTCCACATACAACATCCGTTCTGCCAGTCACATTCTGTTAAAGGTCCCCAAAGCACACACATCCCTGGGTTGCTCCTCTTTTCAGTTTGCTGCAGCTAGCGACTGGAACAAGCTGCAAAAAACACTCAAACTGGACCGTTTTATCTCCATCTCTTCATTCAAAGACTCAATCACGGACAATCTTACTGACAGTTGTGGCTGCTTTGCACAATGTATTGTTTTTTCTACCTTCTTGCCCTTTTTGCTGTTGTCTGTGCGCAAAATGTTTGGACCATGTTTTGTGCTGCTACCATGTTGTGCTGCTGCCATGTTGTGTTGCTACCATGTTGTTGTCATGTTGTGTTGCTACCATGCTGTGTTTTCATGTGTTGCTGCCATGCTATGTTGTTGTTGTAGGTCTCATCTTTATGTACTGTAGGGTTGTTGTGTCTTTCTTGTATTGATGTGTGTTTTGTCTAATATTATTATTTTTTATTTTTAATCCCCCCTGTAGGAGGCCTTTTGCATTTTTGGTAGGCCATAATTGTAAATAAGAATTTGTTCTTAAATGATTTGCCTAGTTAAATAAAGGTTAAATAAATAAAAACAGAACATATTTATATTATCAATGCAGTATCGTAAACACTTAGTAAACACATTGCGGCCAGTGTGCGTGCTCGTTTGCAGACTTTTTTACTGAAAGTAGTGGTGGCGCTTGGCTTGCGCATGCAAATTCAGCACACACAATTTGACGCGTCGTGTTAAAAACACATTTGACGCATCACGTAGTGATATTTACGTGTATCTTTTTTTTTTACACGTAAAGACCCAAACAACTTTCCATTCTTTTCACACAGTGCTTTTAATCAATACCTATTGGAACTGTTGTGAAACGGAAAGGGAACTTATATATTTTGGACAATGTTTCTTTCTGTTTGCTGAGTCAACACAACCAGAGTAGTGGTAAGGTCAGTTGGGTTGTAAGGTAAAACTATGGCGTTGTGACATCTAACTTTTCCAGCGCATTGAGCAATTTGTACTTCTGTTAAACGTGCAACAGGTTGATGTATTTCCATGGCTGATTCCATAACACCACACAGCCAAAAGTCATCCCCATGTAACATGTTACTAACATTTGTTTTCCTTACACAGTAGGGGATGAGAGGGGGGGAATAGAGAGAGACAGCAGAGACAAACACATAGGTGGCAGTACACTCTGTGGTCTGTACCGAGGTCTATACTGTGTTAACCCAGCTAAATGTCATAGTATCTGTGTGAGAGGGCTAGGATCTTCCCCCGCTGTGAGGGACCTGCATTGCTTATGAAAAATGCAAGTTCCCTGACAGCTAATAATGTCTGACATCAAAGTCCAGCCGGCGTGCCTTCATCTCTCCGTGGCTAAGGAAGGGATGGAGAGTCGGAGGGAGGTGGGGGGAGGTGACCCTCCTAGGGTAGGGACTAGGGAGATTGAGTGGTGTGTGTGTGTGGGCGCGTGTGTTCCTCCTAGGGTAGGGAGATTGAGGAGTTGAGGGTGAGGGAGGGGGGGTTGTGGGGCTGGGGGGGAGTGTTGTCAGGGGCCACAGACTCCTGCGGCTTGCTGACACCCTGTTCTCATTACTTATGTTGAGTCATCCAAGATCCAGGAAGTGGATCCCTTGTTAAGGCCTGGGCACCATTAGTTCTCAGCAACAGGTTTATGCAATTACCGACACAGCATACAGACACGGCTTAGGGTGAGGTGGATTGGGCATGGGTTGTTTAATGAAGAACTCAGTGGAAACTTGTTTGAAACTGGATAAAATAGTGTATATGCAGAGTTTATTTCCAAAACGCTACACTCTTAGAAAAAAAGGTGCTATCTAGAATCTAAAAGGGTTCTTCAGCTGTTCCCATAGGATAACTCTGAAGAAACAATTTTGGTTCCAGGTAGAACTTATTTGGTTCCAGGTAGAACCCTTTCCACAGAGAGTTCTAAGTGGAAGCCAAAAAGGGTTCTAACTGGAACCAAAAAGTGGTCTAACTTAAACCAAAAGGGGTTCTCCTATGGGGACAGCTGAAGAACCCTACTGGAACCTATTTTGTAAGAGTGTATATCCACCAATTTTTCACATTTGTGTTTTTCATGAGAAATGAGTGCTTATGGCTACCTTTATGTATGTGTAAAATATTACTGTGCTCAGGTTTTTTATTCATAGATTTCAGATGTGTATTACTATAAATCCATTGTTTGGATGAAATGGAACGTTCGTATCCTGTATATTTAACATATAATTTCAACAGATCACAAATCTAGCCTTATGCTAGTGTTTTGGTTAGAGTTAGGTCTTGTCCCAAATGGCACCCTATTCCCTATACAGTGACAGTGCACAACTTTTGACTAGAGCCCAGATCTTATATTACAGTATTGAAACATTTTATATATATATATATATATATATATTTTTTAATATTGATGTCACAAATGTATTGTTTCTACAGTTCTTTTTGTCACATTTTACTGTGTAAAATCTTGCAGTGCTAGCTACTTTTTTCTCTGAGAGTGAGGCAGATTTATCTTATTTTGCAACAGAATGTGATTGTTTGTCTCTCTGAAATGAAACCATCTAGTGTTGGGTTATAAACAAATACGTCTGTCATTTAACAACCCTATGCCACGATTAGATTGGGGGAAAACACACCAATCTCATTCATAAATTCAAAAGATTATTGTAAAACAATTTCAGAAAATGTATATATAGTGTTTTGGAATGAAACTCTTCACATGTATCGTATATATACAGTACAATATAATGTTATGTGGTGTGTAGTGTATTATCAACCATCAGTGTCTTTCTGTAGAGGGCTCGCCATTTGGCAAATTTTTCTATAATCTCTTTTTTTCCCTTTATAAAAATCAGCGTTGAGTATTTGAAGCTGCTGTGACCAGACAAAAAAGGCTTTCAACACAGAGACACTGAAACCCTGGCAATTGAAGTAAAATGCAATCATTAGTCCCCGAGACATTACGTTGTCGCTAATTAGGAAGAGCAACACCTCGTCTTCCTCAAAGACTCCATTAGGCTACCGACTGAAGTCCCTTACCTCTCTTCTTCCCTCCTCTCCCCTCCACTCCTTCCTCTCTTTGGCATCACACCAGGACAAAGAAATGTGGATTCATTATGAGAAGAAGAGAAGAAAGTGTCCCTTTCCACTGCTTTACTTACCAGCACAAGTTGCTAGAGACAGCAGGACGTGGAGAGGAGAGAGGAGAGAGAGAGGAGGGGTACTTTAATACTGAAGCCAATCTTAATTGGTCACGTCCTAAGGCAGCTTGTGTAATTAAGATGACAGTGCCTGGTATGTGGAGTGGACGGTCTCGAAGGTCTCGTCTCGTCCCTCCAGACATTTGTGACACACTCCCCAGAGCGCTCATTACAACGATGGGCGACGATGGCTTTTATAACAGGGCCCATGTCCCATTTGAAGGAGTGAGCGGATCCCCAGAGGCTTTAGTCTGTTGAAGCACTTTAAAGACATCCATGTCCATATACTAGTCTGTAATGTTGTGTGCTATTTGTTTATTGTCGAATGATTGTTTTGTGGAAAGATCGTATGCCTTCTCAAGAATACTGTAGTCAGAGAGAGAGCTTTAAGTCAATGTCAATGGCTTTCAAGGAACGTGAATGTAGTGATATACATATGTTTTTCAATCATTATTCTTGTATTGTCTCATTATGTGGAGTAAAAACTGGCAGTATGGTTTGTGATGTCCCTAATACAAGCTACAGTATATGTAAAGCTGAACAGTAAAGGATAGCAGCCTTTCAAACAGCCTTACACACGCCATACGCCCCCACACACCCCAGATCCCCCCACCTGCTACTCCAGATCTCCCTTGTGGGTTGCAGGTGTGGGGTTGGTCCTAGCATTAGAATAGACGGTGTGTGTGTGTCTCGTATGACAGGGCCAGACTCAGTGGGCGTTGTGTGCAGCTGGTAGACATTCTCCAGTGCTCCTCTAAGGACTTCCAGTCTACTGCACTGACAGCTCTGACAGCTACAACGACATCCCTTAAGCATGCCATAATCTCTCTCCCTCCCTTGATAATATGGGGTGTTTGTGCATCTGTGTGTGTATGTGTGTGTGTGTGTGTGGGGGAGTACGTTTGTGTGTGTGTACCTGTTTGTGTGTGGGAGTATATATATCATTTAGACACACACCTGCACATTTTTGTCTAGGCTTACTGAGGCATTGAAGCTATGCCAAAAGGATTCACACAACTGAACCTCAACCTAATTATTGAACAAGGCCCACATTACCCCCTTTGCCATCTCATGCTGCGTTTATATGTTTGTTCAGTACATATACACTACATGAACAAGAGTAAAATATGTATTTTTATCTTTTTTTTCTGATTTGATTAATTGCAGGAGTTACTTGATGTGAATAGTGTTCCATACAGTCATGGCTTTATGTAGTACTGTGCGCCTCCCATAGTCTGTTCTGGACTTGGGGACTGTGAAGAGACCTCTGATGGCATGTCTTGTGAGGTATGCATTGGTGTCTGACCTGTGTGTTAATAGTTGAAAGCTCGGTGCTCGGTGCATTCAACATGTCAGTACTTCTCACAAATAAAAGTAGTGATGAAGTCAATCGCTACTCTACTTTGAGCCAGGAGAGCTTGACATGAATATTATTAATTTTAGCAGGCGATGAAAGCCATCACACATACGTTTTTCCAGCTGCAGATTATGACAATAATGACAAAAGCTGCACTGAAGTCTAACAAAACAGCTCCCACAAACTTAAAAAATATTGTGTAAGTGCCATATATGCCCTTCCCTATAAGCAGGCTTAAAATCTGTTGTTAATTTGTTTACTGTTAAATAGCATTATATTTAGTCAATACAATTTTCCCAAAAGTTTACTAAGGGCTGGTAACAAGTTGATTGGTCGGCTGTTTGAATCAGTAAAGTGTGGTCCAAAGCTTTTAACTATTCTTTATATCATTTTATATTAGTACATTAGTTTCTTATTTTTTTGTTCAATTTAGTTACATGATTTCTCAATTTACAGTATGTTTGCCAATCGGCCAAGTAGCCAGACTTATTTTCAATTCATTTTGCCTCATCCCTCTCAATCATAAAATTTTTTAATTCCTCATCAATCATTGGCGATTTAACAGTTTTTATATTCATTGTCTTTTTGGTTGCAGTGTCTGGTTGCTCCGTATTAAACACCACAGACCATTAAATATTATTTACTTAAACAAAGGAATCACTATGAAACTTAATGCATGACATCTTATACACTATATTTGGACCAGGCTTTGGAACTTTGATTTTCCTAGATATGGCTATTATATTATGATCACAACATCCAATGTATTTGGATACTGCTTTAGAGCAGATATCTGCAGCATTAGTAAAGATGTAATCAATACATGTGGATGATTTAATTTCTGTGCTGTTTGTAAATACCTTGATAGGCTGACTGACAGTTTGAAGATTTGTCTTGAGTGGGCATTTTGATGAAAGCATTTTACATTTGAGATTCTTCAAGGTAGCCACCCTTTGCCTTGATGACAGCTTTACACACTCTTGGTATTCTATGAACCATGAGGTAGTCACCTGGTGATGTTGTACCCATAGGAACTATTAAAACCTTCCCCAACCAGAAACCGTGGATTGATGGCAGCATTAGCGCAAAACTGAAAGCGCGAACCACTGCTTTTAACCAGGGTAAGGCCACCGGAAATATGACTGAATACAAACAGTGTAGCTATTCCCTCCGCAAGGCAATCAAACAAGCTAAGCGTCAATATAGAGACAAAGTAGAGTCACAATTCAAAGGCTCAGACACGAGAGGAATGTGGCAGGGTCTACAGTCAATCAAGGACTACAAAAAGAAAACCAGCCCAATCGCAGACCACGATGTCCTGCTCCCAGACAAACTAAACAACTTCTTTGCTCACTTTGAGGACAATAGAGTGCCACCGACACGCCCCGCTGCCAAAACCTGCGGGCTCACCTTCACCGCAGCCAACGTGAGTAAAACAGTTAAGCGTATTAACCCTCGCAAGGCTGCCGGCCCAGATGGCATCCCTGGCCGTGTCCTCAGAGCATGCGCAGACCAGCTGGCTGTTGTGTTCACATGCTTCAAGAGGGCCACCATTGTTCCTGTTCCCAAGAAAGCTAAGGTAACTGAGCTAAATGACTATCGCCCCGTAGCACTCACTTCCGTCATCATGAAGTGCTTTGAGAGACTAGTCAAGGATCATATCACCTCCATCCTACCAGACACCATAGACCCACTACAATTTGCTTACCGTCCTAATAGGTCGACAGACGACGCAATCGCAATCACACTGCACACTGCCCTAACCCATCTGGACAAGAGGAATACCTATGTAAGAATGCTGTTCATCAACTACAGCTCAGCATTTAACACCATAGTACCCTCCAAACTCGTCATTAAGCTTGAGACCCTAGGTCTCGACCCCGCCCTGTGCAACTGGGTCCTGGACTTCCTGACGGGCCGCCCCTAGGTGGTGAGGGTAGGAAACAACATCTCCACCCTGCTGATCCTCAACACTGGGGCCCCACAAGGGTGTGTTCTCAGCCCTCTCCTGTACTCCCTGTTCACCCATGACTGTGGCCAAGCACGCCTCCAACTCAATCATCAAGTTTGCTGACGACACAACAGTGGTAGGCTTGACAACCAACAATGACGAGATGGCCTACAGGGAGAAGGTGAGGGCCCTCGGAATGTGGTGTCAGGAAAATAACCTCTCACTCAACGTCAACAAAACTAAGGAGATGATCGTGGACTTCAGGAAACAGCAGGGGGAGCACCCCCCTATCCACATCGACGGGACAGTAGTGGAGAAGGTGGAAAGTTTTAAGTTCCTTGACGTACACATCACGGACAAACTGAAATGGTCCACCCACACAGACAGCGTGGTGAAGAAGGCGTAACAGCGCCTCTTCAACCTCAGGAGGCTGAAGAAATTTGGCTTGTCACCAAAAACATTCACAAACTTCTACAGATGCACAATCGAGAGTATCCTGTCGGGCTGTATCACCGCCTGGTACGGCAACTGCTCCGCCCACAACCGTAAGGCTCTCCAGAGGGTAGTGAGGACTGCACAACGCATCACCGGGGGTAAACTACCTTCCCTCCAGGACACCTACACCACCCGATGTCACAGGAAGGCCAAAAAGATCATCAAGGACAACAACCACCCGAGCCACTGCCTGTTCACCCCGCTATCATCCAGAAAGCGAGGTCAGTACAGGTGCATCAAAGCTGGGACCGAGAGACTGAAAAACAGCTTCTATCTCAAGGCCATCAGACTGTTAAACAGCCATCACTAACATAGAGTGGCTGCTGCCAACACACTGACTTAAATCTCTAGCCACTTTAAATAATAGAAAATTGGATGTAACAAATGTATCACTATCCACTTTAAACAATTTTGTATATAATGTTTACATATCCAATATTACTCATATCAAATGTATACACAGTACTCTATACCATCTACTGAATCTTGCCTATGCTGTTCGGCCATCGACTCAAATCTCTAGCCACTGTAATAATTAAGAAGTGGATGTAATAAATGTACCACTAGCCACTTTAAACGATGACATTTATATAATGTTTACATATCTTACATTACTCATCTCATCTGTATGTACTGTACTCTATACCATCTACTGCATCTTGCCTATGCCGGTCAGCCATCGCTCATCCATACATTTATATGTACATACTCGTATTCATTCCTTTACACTTGTGTGTATAAGGTAGTTGTTGTGAAATTGTTAGATTACTTGTTAGATACTCCTGCATGGTCGAAACTAGAAGCACAAGCATTTCGCTACACTCGCATTAACATCTGCTAACCATGTGTATGTGACAAATACCATTTGATTTGATTTGAATGCTTTTCCAACGGTCTTGAAGGAGTTCCCATATATACTAAACACTTGTTGGTTGCTTTTCCTTCACTTTGCAGTCCGATTCATCCCAAACCATCTCATTTGAGTTGAGGTCGGGTGATTGTGGAGGCCAGGTCATCTGATGCAGCACTCCATCACTCTCCTTCTTGGTCAAATAGCCCTTGTGTGTTTTGGGTCATTGTCCTGTTGAAAAACAAATGATAGTCCCACTAAGCTCAAACCAGATGGGGAGGCGTATCGCTGCAGAATGCTGGGGTAGCCATGCTGGTTGCTGATGACACTGACATTGTCATCAGCAACACCATCCTCCTCCATGCTTCACAGTGGGAACCACACATGCAGAGATCATCCGTTTACCTACACTGCGTCTCACAAAGACACAGCGGTTGGAACCAAAAATCTCAAATTTGGGCTCATCAGACCTAAGGACAGATTTCCACCGGTCTAGTATCCATTGCTCGTGTTTCTTGGCCAAAGCAAGTCTCTTATTATTGGTGTCCCTTAGTAGTGGTTTTGTTGCAAGGATTCTACCATGAAATCCTGATTCACAAAGTCTCCTCTGAACATTTGATGTTGAGATGTGTCTGTTACTTGAACTCTGTGAAGAATTTATTTGGGCTGCAATCTGAAGTGCAGTTAACTGCCAATTTCTGAGGCTGGTAACTCTAATGAACTTATCCTCTGCAGCAGAAGTAACTCTGGGTCTTCCTTTCCTGTGGCGGTCCTCATGAGAGCCAGTTTCATCATAGCGCTTGATGGTTTTTGCATCAGCACTTGATGAAACTTTACAAGTTCTTGAAATCTTCCGCATTGACTGACCTTCATGTCTTAAAGTAATGATGGACTGTCGTTTCTCTTTGTTTATTTGAGCTGCTCTTGCCATAATATGGACTTGGTCTTTTACCAAATAGGGCTAGCTAACTTCTGTATACTAACCCTACCTTGTCACAACACAACTGATTGGCTCAAACGCATTAAGAAGGAAATAAACTCCACAAAATTACTTTTAACAAAGCACACCTGTTAATTGAAATGCATTCCAGGTGACTACCTCATGAAGCTGGTTGAGAGAATGCCAAGAGTGTGAAAAGCTGTCAAGGGAAAGGGTGGCTAATTTATTTTGATTTGTTTAACACTATTGGTTACTCGATTCCATGTGTGTTATTTCATAGTTTTGATGTCTTCAATATTATTCTACAATGTAGAAAACAAAAAGAAAAACCCTTGAATGAGTAGGTGTGTCAACATTTTTGACTAGTACTGTATATACAGTACATTCGGAAAGTATTCAGACCCCTTCACTTTTTCCACATTTTGTTACGTTACAGTCTTATTCTAAAATTGCTTAATTTGTTTTCAATCAATCTACACACAATACCCCATAATCACAAAGCAAAACCAAGTTTTGAGAATCTTTTCAAATGTAGAATTTTTTGTTGTTGTTGTTGAAATATTGTTTACATTTATTTATATAAATATTCAAACCCTTTACTCAGTACTTTGTTGAAGCACCTTTAGCAGCAATTACAGCCTCAAGTTTTCTTGGGTATGACGCTACAAGCTTGGCACACCTGTATTTAGGGAGTTTCTCCCATTCATCTCTGCAGATCCTCTCGAGCTCTGTCAGGTTGGATGGGGAGTGTCGCTGCACAGCTATTTTCAGGTCTCTGGCTGGGCCACTCAAGGTCATTCAGAGACTTGTCCCAAAGCAACTCCTGCGTTGTCTTGGCTGTGTGCTTAGGGTCGTTGTCCTATTGGAAGGTGAACATTCGCCCAAGTCTGTGGTCCTGAGCGCTCTAGAGCAGGTTTTCGTCAAGGATCTCTCTGTACTTTTCTCCTTTCATCTTTGCCTCGATCCTGACTAGTCTCCCAGTCCCTGCCGCTGAAAAACATCCCTACAGCATGATGCTGCCACCACAATGTTTCACCATAGGGATGGTGCCAGGTTTTCTCCAGACGTGATGCTTGGCATTCAGGCCAAGGAGTTGGTTTCATCAAACCAGAGAATCTTGTTTCTCATGGTCTGAGAGTCTTTAGGTGCCTTTTGGCAAACTCCAAGCGGGCTGTCATGTGCCTTTTACTGAGGAGTGGCTTCCGTCTGGCCACTCTACCATAAAGGCCTGATTGGTGGAGTGATGCAGAGATGGTTGTCCTTCTCAAAGGTTCTCCCATCTCCACAAAGGAACTCTGTAGCTCTATCAGAGTGACCATCGGGATCTCTTCTCCCCTGATTGCTCAGTTTAGCCGGGAGGCCAGCTCTAGGAAGAGTCTTAGTGGTTCCAAACTTCTTCCAGTTAAGAAGGATGGAGGCCACAGTGTTCTTGGGGACCTTCAATGCTGCAGAAATTTGTTTGGTACCCTTTTCCAGATCTGTGCCTCCACACAATCCTGTATCGGTGCTCTAAAGACAATTTCTTCGACCTCATGGCTTGGTTTTTGCTCTGACATGTACTGTCAACTGTGGGACCTTATATAGACAGGTGTGTGCCTTTCCAAATCATGTCCAATCAATTGAATTTACCACAGGTGGACTCCAATCAAGTTGTAGAAACATCTCAGGGATGATCAATGGAAACAGGATGCACCTGATCTCAATTTCGAGTCTCATAGCAAAGGGTCTGAATTCGTACGTAAAATAAGCTATTTCTGTGTAGTTTTTTTTATTACTTTGCACAAATTTATAAAAACCTGTTTTCGCTTTGTGATAATGGGTTATTGTGTGTAGATTGATGAAGTACAATTTGTATTTAATCCATTTTATAATAGGGCTGTAATATAATGCAATTTGGAAAAAGTCAAGGGGTCTGAATACTTTCCTGATTGTACTGTATATATATTTTATTATATTCTTTACACATATTTAACTCCTTATTTTTGTTGGCACAAAACTACCTCCGTACTTCAATTAATTTGTGTGGGTTACCCTTAGACGAGTCCAGATGAGAGCAAAAAGGGGAACACCATCGTGTTTGTATTGTATTTATAATGGATCCCCATTAGCTGCTTCCAAGGCAACAGCTACTCTTCCTGGGGTCCAGCAAAATGAAGGCAGTTATACATTTCTTTAAATATTACAATATTTTGGTCACTTCCCTGACCAAGGCCCTTCTCCCCTGACTGCTCAGTTTGGCCGGGAGGCCATTTCTAGAAAGAGCAACAGATTTCACAACATATTAAGTGTGTGCCCTCAGGCCCCTACTCTACTACCACATATCCACGATACAAAATCCATGTGTATGTGTGTGTATAGTGTGTATGTTATTGTGTGTTTGTATGCATGTGTCTGTGCCTATGTTTGTGTTGTTTCACAGTCCCTGCATGTCCAAAAGGTGTATTTGTATCTGTTTTTTTTTATATCAAATTTTACTGATTGCATGCGTTACTTTATGTGGAATAGAGTTCCATGTAGTCATGGCTCTATGTAGTACTGTGCGCGTCCCATAGTCTGCTCTGGACTTGGGGACTGTGAAGTGACCTCTGGTAGTTCAAACAGACAGCTCAGTGCATTCAACATGTCAATACCTCTCACAAATAGAAGTTGTGTTCGTGAGAGTCTCCCCCTCTCTATAGAGCGGTCATATTAGTTTTTAGGCCAAACTGTCGATTTCCGATATGTCTCCTGGTCTGACAAACAGTGCTGTGGCTCTGAAACTTTCCAACGCAGGTGCGGAAGAGCGACATACTGTAGCCGGATGCGGTGGATTGAGAAAACTGATATCTCTAGCTTATACTGACAGATGGAGATGGAGCCACAATGGGAAGCTAACAAGGTGTCTGAGTCTAATGCGGGAGCCTGAGATGAATGTGTAATGGTGTGGCCAGGAGCCAGTTGACCTCCCTCTGTGGCTCATTTAGCACACATTTAAGACTTGAAAACAAAGTCACCATAAATAATAGAACAGGTTGCTGAATTAAAGAGAACAAGGAAAAGACACGTCTAGAATTGTTTGATTGTTGTGTTCACAAGAAAGATAAAAGAGAAGCGTATTTTTTTTTATAGATGCGTAGGGTAGGTAGAGTGTACAGTAGGTGTCTGTAGAGTGTACAGTAGGTGTCTGTTAGTGAGCATGTCTCCTTTGCCAAGATAATCCATCAACTTGAGTGGCATATTAAGAAGCTGATTTAACAGAACGATCATTACACACGTGCACCTTGTGCTGGGGACAATAAAAGGCCACTCTAAAATGCGCAGTTTTGTCACACAACACAATGCCACAGATGTCTCAAGTTTTGAGGGAGCGTGCAATTGGCATGCTGACTGCAGGAAGGTCCACCATAGCTGTTGCCAGAGAATTTTATGTTAATTTCTCTACCATGAGCCAATGTCGTTTTAGAGAATTTAGCAGTACATCCAACCAGCCTCAGAACCGTAGACCATGTGTGACTATGCCAGCCCAGGACCTCCACATCTGGCTTCTTCACCTGCGGGATTGTCTAAGACCAGCCACCCAGACAGCTTTGGACAACCAAATAATTTCTGCACAAACTGTCAGAAAACGTCTCTGGTAAGCTCATCTGCGTGCTAGTCATCCTCACCAGGGTCTTTACCTGACTGCAGTTCAGCATCTTAACCGACTTCAGTGGGCAAGTGCTCACCTTCGATTGCCACTGGCACGCTGGAGAAGTGTGCTCCTCACGGATGAATCCCGGTTTCAACTGTACCGGGCAGATGGCAGACACTGTGTATGGCGTCGTGTGGCCGAGCGGTTTGCCTATGTGAATGTTGGGAACAGAGGGACCCATAGTGATGGTGGGGTTATGGTATGAGCAGGCATAAGCTATTGACATTGCACACAATTGCATTTTATTGATTGGCAATTTGAATGCACAGAGATACCCTGATGAGATCCTAAGGCCCATTGTCGTGCCATTCATCCACCGCCACCACCTCAAGTTTCAGCATGATAATCCACGGCCTCATGTCGCAAGGATCTGTACACAATTCCTAGAAGCTGAAAATGTCCCAGTTCTTACATGGCCTGTATACTCACCAGACATCTCACCCATTGAGCACGTTTGGGATACTCTGGATCGACGTGCACGACAGCGTGTTCCAATTCCCCGCCAATATCCAGCAACTTTGCACAGCCATTGAAGAGGAGAGGGACAACATTCCACAGGTCACAATCAACAGCCTCATCAACTGTATGCGAAGGAAGATGTGTCACCCTGCATGAAAATGGTGGTCACACCAGATACGGACTGGTTTTCTGATCCACGCATCAACTTTTTTTTTTCCTACCTTTTTTTAAGGTATCTGTGACCAACAGATGCATATCTGTATTCCCAGTCATGTGAAATCCATAGATTAGGGCCTAATTAATTTATTTCAATTGACTGAATTCCTTATATAAACTGTACCTCATCATAATCTTTGAAATTGTTGAATGTTGCGTATCTATTTTTGTTCAGTGTGTAATATAGGATTATTATAGACCAATGTCCTTTGGTAGGGTGCCTCAGTTATTGACAACTTCTAGAATATTAGACCAATATCAGGTGAATATGCTGTAGGATTACATTCAGTATCATGCTATGCCTAGCTTTGTGTCACCCAGATCCAGGACAACGCTTATGACTCTGACTGAGGCTGTTGTGTCTCTGATTGGTTAGATAAAGGCTGGTACCCTGGAGTGGTGATGTTTGAGGAGATTCCCTGGTTGTTTGGTTAATAATGCAGAAGACTGGAGGCGACGGTTAGAAGACATCAATCAGACGTCCTGAGACAGACACAGGGAGAAGCTAGTGGGTTTGCCTGTAGTGTGTGTGTGTGTGTGTGTGTAGCTCGGTGGGCTTACCTATAGCTACCACTCTGTGATGGAGGCTGTAGTTGAGTGATATTACCATGGTGTGCTGAGATGAGTGATATTACCATGGTGTGCTGAGATGAGTGATATTACCGTGGTGTGCTGAGATGAGCGATATTACCGTGGTGTGCTGAGATGAGCGATATTACCGCGGTGTGCTGAGATGAGCGATATTTCCGTGGTGTGCTGAGATGAGTGATATTACCGTGGTGTGCTGAGATGAGCGATATTTCCGTGGTGTGCTGAGATGAGTGATATTACCGTGGTGTGCTGAGATGAGTGATATTACCGTGGTGTGCTGAGATGAGCGATATTACCGTGGTGTGCTGAGATGAGCGATATTTCCGTGGTGTGCTGAGATGAGTGATATTACCATGGTGTGCTGAGATGAGTGATATTACCGTGGTGTGCTGAGATTTAGTGCCGCCTTAAGGGTGGACACTTATCTGTCGTTTTTACGACGCTGTCTTCGTCTTGGTTTTCTCCCTGGCTAGTTTGGGATAGCATTTGTTTATGTTTCTGCTCAGGGCTGTTTGTGTTGGTGATAGTCGTGTGTTGTTCATATCCCAATGAGACTAAGCAATTATTGTTCAGAAAGGGAATAACTTGGTGTTTGTCTGAGCTGGGATCATTTAATTTAAAGTTCAACATACAGTGAGGGAAACAACTATTGGATCCCCTGCTGATTTTGTACGTTTACCCACTGACAAAGAAATGATCAGTCTATAATTTTAATGGTAGGTTTATTTGAACAGTGAGAGACAGAATTACAACCAAAAAATCCAGAAAAACGGATGTGAAAAATATTATGAATTGATTTGCATTTTAATGAGGGAAATAAGTATTTGACCCCTCTGCAAAATATTACTTAGTACTTGGTGGCAAAACCCTTGTTGGCAATCACAGAGGTCAGACGTTTATTGTAGTTGGCCATCAGGTTTGCACACATCTCAGGAGGGATTTTGTCCCACTCCTCTTTGCAGATCTTCTCCAAGTCATTAAGGTTTCGAGGCTGACGTTTGGCAACTCGAACCTTCAGCTCCCTCCACAGATTTTCTATGGGATTAAGGTCTGGAGACTGGCTAGGCCACTCCAGGACCTTAATGTGCTTCTTCTTGAGCCACTCCTTTGTTGCCTTGGCCGTGTGTTTTGGGTCATTGTCATGCTGGAATACCCATCCACGACCCATTTTCAATGGTTCTCACCCAAGATTTGACGGTACATGGCCCGTCCATCGTCCCTTTGATGTGGTGAAGTTGTCCTGTCCCCTTAGCAGAAAAACACCCCTAAAGCATAATGTTTCCACCTCCATGTTTGACGGTGGGGATGGTTTCCTTGGGGTCATAGGCAGCATTCCTCCTCCTCCAAACATGGCGAGTTGAGTTGATGCCAAAGAGTTCCATTTTGGTTTTATCTGACCACAACACTTTCACCCAGATGTCCTCTGAATCATTCAGATGTTCATTGGCAAACTTCAGACGGGCATGTATATGTGCTTTCTTGAGCAGGGGGACTTTGCGGGCGCTGCAGGATTTCAGTCCTTTACGGCGTAGTGTGTTACCAATTGTTTTCTTGGTGACTATGGTCCCAGCTGCCTTGAGATCATTGACAAGATCCTCCCATGGAGTTCTGGGCTGATTCCTCACTGTTCTCATGATCATTGCAACTCCACGATGTGAGATCTTGCATGGAGCCTCAGGCCGAGGGAGATTGACAGTTATTTTGTGTTTCTTCCATTTGCGAATAATCGCACCAACTGTTGTCACCTTCTCACCAAGCTGCTTGGCGATGGTCTTGTAGCCCATTCCAGCCTTGTGTAGGTCTACAATCTTGTCCCTGACATCCTTGGAGAGCTCTTTGGTCTTGGCCATGGTGGAGAGTTTGGAATCTGATTGATTGATTGCTTCTGTGGACAGGTGTCTTTTATACAGGTAACAAACTGAGATTAGGAGCACTCCCTTTAAGTGTGTGCTCTTAATCTCAGCGTGTTGCCTGTATAAAAGACACCTGGGAGCCAGAAATCTTTCTGATTGAGAGGGGGTCAAATACTTATTTCCCTCATTAAAATGCAATTCCATTTATAAAAATTTTCAAATGCGTTTCTCTGGATTTTTTTGCTGTTATTCTGTCTCTCACTGTTCAAATAAACCTACCATTAAAATTATAGACTGATCCTTTCTTTGTCAGTGGGCAAATATACAAAATCAGCAGGGGATCAAATACTTTTTTCCCTCACTGTAAGGAGTTTACATTGAGTGAGTTGAAAAGTCTGTGTGAATGACTTTGAACCAAGCTGTGATCACAAAGTCATAATTGTGAATTCCAGTCCCACTTCTACCTGCCACTTCCACGAGCACTCATAACAAGTCCACTACAAAAGTCTGATTCTAGAGAAGACATCAAACTACATCTTTTGTGGGTACACATTTTCAATCTCCTTTTTATTGTGATTAAGGGTGCATTTGGAAGTCTGTGCTGCGCCTTTTATCATGGCCGGCAGGCCTGAAAAAACACAGGTGAGCTCAGAGCTGCTCAGAGAGAGACCCTTTGTTAGTGGTACTCAAGATCCTGGCGCACACTACCGTGGGACATTTACGAATCCTGATCAAATACGATTGCCTGTGCGTTATTTTCACTTGACACTTGGAGAGTTTACTGGCTGCTGGTCAGAAAAACGTAAGTGATAGAACGAGAGAGGGAGAGAGTGTCACGACTTCCACCGAAGTCTGTCCCTCTCCTTGTTTGGGCGGCGGTCGACGTCACCGGCCTTCTAGCCATCGTCGATCCACTTTTCATTTTCCATTTGTTTTGACTTTGTTTTATACACACCTGGTTTCAATTCCCCAATTACATGTTCATTACTTAACTCTTTAGGCATCATCAGCCGAGGTGTCGGTTTTGGAGAGTCTGGCGTGCCCAAAGTAAAATACCTGCCACTCAGGCCCAGAAACTAGGATATGCACATAATTAGTACTATTGGATAGGAAACACTCTGTTTCTAAAACCGTTAAAATAATGTATGTGAGTATAACAGAACTGATATAGCAGGCAAAAACCCAGGGAAAATCCATCCGGATTTGCAGTTTTTTTTGTAGATGACCTTTTTCTCCTGGCTGCCTATAGAATTCAACGTTATCTAGGACCTAGACTGCAGGTGTCAACAGTCTTTAGACAGGGTTTGATGACGTTAGGTTGAATTAGAAGCCAATAGAAGAAGAATTTAGATGTGGACCCCAGAACTCAATATAATGACATGCCCGTTCACGGTCTCGATACATTAAAAATTATGTTTGATTTGTTTGGACAAAGTTGATAGGTATAATTTGAACGCGTTCTCTTCCCGGTTCAATGGGCGACTCGACGGTGGATTTTCTGAACATAACGGGCCAGCCAAACGGAGATTTATGGATATAATAAATGACTTTTTCTAACAAAAGAACCATTGGATGTCTTCATTGGACACTTGGGATGCCCTCAGCAGAAGTTCTTTGAAAGGTAAGTGATTTATTTTTTCTCTTATATGGGTTTTGTGTGACCCACGCTGGTTATGAATTTATGCTAATGCATACAGTGGGGCAAAAAAGTACTTAGTCAGCCACCAATTGTGCAAGTTCTCCAACTTAAAAAGATGAGAGAGGCCTGTAATTTTCATCATAGGTACACTTCAACTATGACAGACGAAATGAGAAAAAGAAATCCAGAAAATCACATTGTAGGATTTTTAATTTATTTATTTGCAAATTATGGTGGAAAATAAGTATTTGGTCAATAACAAAAGTTTAACTCAATACTTTGTTATATACCCTTTGTTGGCAATGACAGAGGTCAAACGTTTTCTGTAAGTCTTCACAAGGTTTTCACACACTGTTGCTGGTATTTTGGCCCATTCCTCCATGCAGATCTCCTCTAGAGCAGTGATGTTTTGGGGCTGTCGCTGGGAAACACGGACTTTCAACTCCCTCCAAAGATTTTCTATGGGGTTGAGATCTGGAGACTGGCTAGGCCACTCCAGGACCTTGAAATGCTTCTTACTGAAGCCACTCCTTCGTTGCCAGGCGGTGTGTTTGGGATCATTGTCATGCTGAAAGACCCAGCCACGTTTCATCTTCAATGCCCTTGCTGATGGAAGGAGGTTTTCACTCAAAATCTCACGATACATGGCCCCATTCATTCTTTCCTTTACACGGATCAGTTGTCCTGGTCCCTTTGCAGAAAAACTGCCCCAAAGCATGATGTTTCCACCCCCATGCTTCACAGTAGGTATGGTGTTCTTTGGATGCAACTCAGCATCCTTTGTCCTCCAAACACGATGAGTTGAGTTTTTACCAAAAAGTTATATTTTGGTTTCATCTGACCATCTGACATTCTCCCAATCCTCATCTGGAACATCCAAATGCTCTCTAGCAAACTTCAGATGGGCCTGAACATGTACTGGCTTAAGCAGGGGGACACGTCTGGCACTGCAGGATTTGAGTCCCTGGCAGCGTAGTGTGTTACTGATGGTAGGCTTTGTTACTTTGGTCCCAGCTCTCTGCAGGTCATTCACTAGGTCCCCCCGTGTGGTTCTGGGATTTTTGCTCACCGTTCTTGTGATCATTTTGACCCCACGGGGTGAGATCTTGCGTGGAGCCCCAGATCGAGGAAGATTATCAGTGGTCTTGTATGTCTTCCATTTCCTAATAATTGCTCCCACAGTTGATTTCTTCAAACCAAGCTGCTTACCTATTGCAGATTCAGTCTTCCCAACCTGGTGCAGGTCTACAATTTTGTTTCTGGTGTCCTTTGACAGCTCTTTGGTCTTGGCCATAGTGGAGTTTGGAGTGTGACTGTTTGAGGTTGTGGACAGGTGTCTTTTATACTGATAACAAGTTCAAGTAACGAGTGGAGGACAGAGGAGCCTCTTAAAGAAGAAGTTACAGGTCTGTGAGAGCCAGAAATCTTGCTTGTTTGTATGTGACCAAATACTTATTTTCCACCATAATATGCAAATAAATTCATTAAAAATCCTACAATGTGATTTTCTGGATTTTCTTTCCTCATTTTGTCTGTAATAGTTGAAGTGTACCTATGATGAAAATTACAGGCCTCTCTCATCTTTTTAAGTGAGAGAACTTGCACAATTGGTGGCTGACTAAATACTTTTTTGCCCCACTGTAAATGTTAGAGGTGCTATCCTCAAACAATCAAATGTTGTGCTTTCGCCGTAAAGCCTTTTTGAAATCTGACAACGCTGTGATATTGCCAAGAATCAGAGCTTTTGATGACTATGCAACACTTGTATATTGATGAATGTTTAATAATTCAACTTTTGGATTTTGAATTTGGCGCCTTACATTTCACCGGGTAGTGTCGGGAACGGCCCGCTAGCGCCCCCGTTTCTCCCTAATTAACCCTCTGTTTTCCCCATGTTTGTGTGCGTTATTGTTCCTGTGATTGTCAGTCCATATTTTGGTGGGCAAGGTATTGTTTGGTACTTTGTTATTTCTATTGAGTAAACTATGTTGTGTTGCTCATCTCTGCTGTCCTGCGCCTGACTCAATTGCATCAACTACACCCGGCACCCTACAGAGAGACGGTGAAAGAGAGAGGCGACAGAGGGAAAAGTAAAGAGAAATAAAGGGATAAGAGAGGATCTCTCATCTGCCAGTTTTCTAGTGTTAACTTTGAAAGTGATGCATCTTCATTTGATGAGGAAAAAGAAGAGTCAATTAATTAAACCAAAAAAAACCACCTAATTTACCTCACCAACACCTGTCCATTTGTTAAGTCTGTTTACATTGACTAGTTCAATAAGGAAAACATAAAACAAGCTTCACAGAGGCTGCTCAATCCCGCCCCCTGCTTTCTTTCTCTCTCTTTCAATCTCTCTGAGGTCTTGACGTTTGTAGACAGGTCTCGCAGCACTGCATCCATTTTGTTACTTCATGAATATTTAATCAGGCCCTGCCAAATTAGCCCATGTATAATTTAGTGGCAGCATGTTGTTGTCTACCAATATGGCGTCTCCACCGCCATTACGGAGTCATCAGTATTTATAACAAGTATTAGTCTTCCCTCTGCCTCTCTCTCGGTTGGTGCAGAGATACGTGGTGGCGAGGACGTAGCGATCATCAGTCAGCCGTTTGTTTTTCGACCCCGCTGTCTCCACGGAGACAAAGGGACAAATCATTAAGTTAGCTTAGACAGTGACACGCCATACCTCTCTCGTCCAATCAGGACTGCCGGATGGATTGGTGACTCTTCACAGCCATAATGTAGTTAGGCCTTTACATTATTGTGATACAGGGAGGAGGTGGGTGGTATCATATGTGCCTTGTTAACTTTTGATGTAAAAATGGATGCCTGTTCCTTATAATTGTGGCATATCATTATAGAGAAATTAATCAATATCAGTTGATTGGTATATTGTGAATGTAATCATGTATTCATCCCCACAGGTGTCTGAAATGTGCTGAAGCACCAAGCCAGAAGAGCTGCCTCACCAACCTGGACATCAAGTCCTTCATCCCCAACATCTCAAATAAGGCAAGAAATCTATTTCTCGCTGGGTCTTGATGATAATGTGCATACAGTAATAGGAATACATTGACATTGTATACCAGCGTGCAGAGCCGTTGTGTAGTGGTAACATTCCCCGGCATAGTCACATATGCGACTCCCCACCGGAGACCGGGGTTCAATCTCTGTGTCAACCCTTCCCACTGTTTCTCTCCCGCGTGACTGTTTCTGATTTACAGTCTGGGTCAAAACACCCATAAATGTATATATATAGCCGTACACCGTCAAAGACAATGCATGAATGTTGATTTGAACATTCATTCTGAACTACTTATTATACTATGTATACAATAAGTTGAACAATTGAACCGTTAGCCTTTCTGCACCTCAGCATGTTGCTTCAATATCAATATGTGTCTGTGTTTGTATGCGTCAAAACTACTACGGAGCGGCCAAGGCCATCCTGTCGGACAACTGTCATGGGGCTGACGTGTAGGATGGTGTGCCCCACGTCGGGGCTCTGTGTGGGGGGCTGCAACCTGTTCGCCTCACAGGAAGGGCCCATCCACATTGGGGGCCTGCAGCAGTTTGCTGTTGAGGTATTTTGGCAAGAGAGATGCATACGTTTGACCTCAGTATTGAACTGCAACATTTTTTTTTTGTTCTAGCCCAGAACTTTGAAATCCAGAGCTGTTCGGCATGAAAAGGTGTGGGCTGTTGGCACAAACATACTGATACCCAGGCTAAGAACTTTCAGCTACACTATTGCACTACAGTTTGTGAAGCGCCGCCAGGTTGTTGCTGTAAATGACAATGTATTCTCAGTCAACTCACCTGGTAAAATAAAATAATAAATAAAATGAAATTGTACCGATGGTCCTGATATAACCACCATTGCTCCCTGTCCTGTACTGTTGTAGTCTGAAAAAAATCACTCAGTCACTCTCTCCCCCGCTTCCTTTCTCTCTTCCCTGTCCTCCCTCCTCCCTCTCTTCCCTGTCCCCCTTCCTCCTCTCCCCAGTCCCACTCCTTCCTTCTCGGGGTGGTAAAGCGCGTGTCTCCGTCAGAGTGACAGCTCCTCTCTTCCTAAATGCTAAAGGTCACAGATGTTTATCAAACTGATGATTAGATAACCCCTTCACTCTCCTGCTTCCACAAACACATGCACATGCACCCATTGAAACACACACACACAGAGACCTACACACAAACACACTCTCACACACTCTCACTCTCTCTCTCTCTTCCTCCCTCGCTCTCTCTCTCCAACACACACACTCATGAACACACACACATAATACACACACACACGCTCCTCAGTTTAGTCCTCTGGTACAGGAGAAAAGGGCATTGCCTTGATTGAAGTCAGTTGGAAACCAGGGGCTTCTGTGAGCACCAAATCCCATTAGTTGTTACAGGACATCCCAGACTGCCCAGGTAAACAGGGTACATGGGTAAGTGAGAGAGTGGGATGCCTACAGTACACAGGGCTCCCTACAGGAGAAAGAGTAAAATGAATACCCAACATTCTGAAAATACACTACACAAAAGTATGTGGACACCCCTTCAAATTAGTGGATTCAGCAATTTCAGCCCCATCCATTGCTGACAGGTGTATAAAATCGAGCACACAGCCATGCGATCTCCATAGACAAACATTGGCAGTAGAATGGCCTTACTGAAGAGCTCAGTGACTTTCAACATGGCACCATCATAGGATACCACCTTTCTAACAAGTCAGTTCATCAAATGTCTGCCCTGCTATAGCTACCCCGGTCAATTGTAAGTGCTGTTATTGTGAAGTGGAAACGTCTAGGAGCAACAACGGCTCAGCCGCGAAGAATTGACTGGCCTGCACAGAGCCCTGAACTCAACCACATCGAACACCTTTGGGTGTTTCGCCCAACATCTGTGCCCGACCTCACTAATGCTCTTGTGGCTGTATGGAAGCAAGTCCCCGCAGCAATGTTCCAACATCTAGTGGAAAGCCTTCCCAGAAGAGTGGAGGCTGTTATAGCAGTAAAGGGCAGACCAACTCCTTATTAATGTCCATGATTTTGGAATTAGATGTTCGACGAGCAGGTGTCCACATACTTCTGGTAATGTAGTGTATGCAATTGAGCCGACCTTGCTTGTCCGATATCCAGGCTATTCAGCTCACATTCTGTTGCTGTGCATAATTAAGGTACCATTATCATAGCATCCACATAAAAACAATTTCCATATTGTGTCAGAGGTTCCCTGGTAAATACAGTTATGATACTGTAAACTATCATAACTGCAATAACTGCAGGAGTGGTAGCATGGCTCAACACAGACCCACCACCAAGAGCATCAGTCCTCCATCTCAATAAGTACCAGTGAGTTTAAAGATTGACTGTAATCATTTTGTTCAATTTCAGCTGGTCAATTCCTCTCATGTCAAATGTCACATATTAATGTGCTATTCCTCTTTTGGAATGCCCCTCACATTAAAACCCCAGCCCACTCAGGGCTCTGACCTTTGTCCAATGTGACAACCATAAATGTCAAGTCCATATTAACTTCTCCCTGCCCTGAAAAGGATACTGTACATTTGTTTTCTTTTTCTCCTTCACCATTTTTTCTTTAATATTAAGACATTCTGTTGTTTTTTGTTCTAGGTTTTCAGCAAGATGGCAATTCCTGAGGTTCATAATCCTGACCTGCTGCCTCCAGATCAGATGTCGGAGAGCTTTCATGTCAAGATCGCTATGACTGGCTGTGGCCCGGTGACCGTCAACTGTGCCTCCTACCTGACCAGACTGGGGTATGACATCACTGTGTTCAATTAACAGACATATATTGGAGGATTGAGGTAGAAGGGCTCAATTAGTATTACTAATTTCTAGTGAGTAACGATAATTTGACTAAATACACAGGGTACCAGTACCGAGTCAATGTGCAAGGGGAAGGAGGTAATTGAAGTAGATACATTACATGACCAAAGGTATGTGGACACCTGCTCGTCGAACATCTCATTCCAAAATCATGGGCATTAATATGGAGTTGGTCCTCCCTTTGCTGCTATAACAGCCTCCACTCTTCTGGGAAGGCTTTCCACTAGAGCATTAGTGAGGTCAGGCACTGACGTTGGGCGAATAAGGCCTGGCTCGCAGTCAGCGTTCCAATTCATCCCAAAGGTGTTCGATCGGTTTGAGGTCAGGGTTCTGTGCAGGCAAGTTCTTCCACACTGATCTTGACAAACCATTTCTGTATGGACCTCGCTTTGTGCACGAGGGCATTGTCATGCTGAAACAAGAAAGGGCCTTCCCCAAACTATTGCCACAAAGTTGGAAGAACATAATCATCTAGAATGTAATTGTATGCTGTAGCATTAAGATTTTCCTTCACTGGAACTAAGGGGCCTAGCCGGAACCATTAAAAACAGCCCCAGACCATTATTCATCTTCCACCAAGCTTTACAGTTGGCACTGTGCATTTGGAGAGGTAGCGTTCTCCTGGCATGCGCCAAACCCAGATTCATCTGTCAGAGTGCCAGATAGTGAAGTGTGATTTATCACTCCAGAGAACGCCTTTCCAGAGTCTAATGGCAGTGAGCTTTACAACACTCCAGCTGACGCTTGGCATTGTGCATGGGGATCTTAGACTTGCGTGCGGCTGCTTGGCCATTGAAACCCATTTCATGAAGCTCCCGACGAACAGTTCTTGTGCTGACGTTGTTCCAGAGGCAGTTTGGAACTCGGTAGTGAGTGTTGCAACCGTGGACAGGCAATGTTTTTACTTGCTTCAGCACTCAGCGGTCCCATTCTGTGAGCTTGTGTGGCCTACCACTTCACGGCTGAGCCGTTGCTGCTTCAAGACATTTCCACTTCACAATAACAGCACTTACTGTTGACCCGGGCAGCTCTAGCAGGGCAGACATTTTATGAACTGACTTGTTGGAAAGTTGGCATCCTATGACAGTGCCAACTTTGAAAGTCACTCAGCTCTTCAGTAAGGCTATTCTACTGCCAATGTTTGTCTATGGAGATTGCGTTTTATACAACCTTCAGCAATGGGTGAGCCTTAAATAGCCGGATCCACTCATTTGAAGGGGTGTCCACAAACTTTTGTATATATAGTGTATGTACATATAACTAGGAATAAAGTGACAAGACAACAGGACAGAAAATAAACAGTTTAGCAACCTTATGGCTTGGGGTAGAAGCTGTTCAGGGTGTAATGTTTTCAACATTCAAACATTTTGACAATGTTTGGTTTCAATTTTATAGATAAGCCCTTTGTACAAAAGCATTGTTTAATAATTAGTGTTTAATAATAATGTTCTATTTCTTCCTATTTTCCTCTGTTTAGGTACTGCAGCCTTCCCTCAGTTCCTCCTGCCCTATGAGGTGATGGAGTTTGAGATTGATCTGATGAAAGACCTGGGGGTGACGGTAATAAACACACACCACACTGAATACACACATGCATGCGCACACACGCGCACACATACACACACACGTACAAACACTTGCATTGCGTGCATGCACACACACGCGTGTACAAACACTCGCAATGCGAACACGCACACACACACCACCTCACCACACCTGACTGCTTACACACACCACACTGATTATAGCCAGCCCTGATACCGCACCTTACTTTACCTCCTCAACATGTCGCAGCAATGACTCTTCCATGTTGTCTCTTATTAACTATTTAATCAAACTCTGTATTTAACAAGTTTACCAAGAGTCTTAGTTTTGTCCTCACACAACTTTTTTTATTCAACCTTTTCACCCCGGATCTATCTGGAGATAGCAGGATCTCCTCCAGCCGAAAAAAAAGTAACATTATGCCTTCACATTGCAGTCGCTGTACACTTACTATACAGGATAACTATGTTCTTTTAATATACACAAGAAATATTGCCTTATGGTGAGGATAGCCGAGTTGCAAGCTCGGCTTCAGATGCAACAGTTAGGCAAGGGCAATTTAAGTGCAGGAAAGGATGATACAGTGTCTGTGACACCAGTAAATACAGGTAGTAGTGTTAATCCCCCTGCCCAGTCCCTGCAACCAGACAATTTTCTCATGGCTTCTGGAAAGAAATGCTTTCTGCATGCTCAACCGGTGTCTGTCATTCAGCCGTTTTCTCCACTAAGCAACGGGTCGGAGTCAGAGCCCAAGCCTTCTCAGGTCTTTCCTCCACCCGTTACGGGTCTGAGCTGCCGAAGCCTTCCACCATTAGCTCTGACAAATTGAAAACCCTAGTCATTCGTGACTCAATTACCCGCAATATTAGACTTATTAGACTTGAAAAGAATCATCCAGCGATCATACACTGTTTATCAGGGGGCAGGGTTACCGACATAAAGGCTAATCTGAAGATGGTGCTGGCTGAGGCTAAAACTGGTTGGTGTAGATGGTGTCATGACTGTCCTGTGAGGATCACAATGGGTCAGATCCGCTTGGAAATGGCTGACAATAACCAGATCCTCTCCCACACGCAAGGGGGGGAAGAGGGAACTGTGGGGGTTTTGATACCTACACACCCGGATGTAAATTTAAGCAGGAGAGAACTCCCTCTCTACCCTTTAGTATCAATCAAAGGAATGCCTTTGTCTAGAGGGACTTTTGCCCACCCAGAACTCTAATGTCCAAACGTGGATAATGGAACAATGATTCTAACATAAAGAATGTGGGGAATGGTCAACGGGGAAATGTAGAAAACGAATGTCATATTGTTTTTCATTTTGTGATGTTATTAAAAACTGTATGGACCACATACTGTAACTTGGAAAGGATACCCCCTTTATCTGTCAAGTTTTCATCCAATATATTGTGACTACAATATGAAGAATGATGAAGGTGTTTGTGTTAAGATAGGAATGTGATTTTAGTTTTCTAATGAGATAATAGTTTTTGATATCCTTTGCACATTAACTAGCCATGCCCCGAGTGAGGTCAGAGAGCTTGTCAGCATGACGGAACGCCCCTTTTTACCAAGAGTGCATAAAGGCTTGGAAGAGGAATCAACCTTTAGACCAAGAAACGGTACCTTTGAGGACCAGGTAGCTTCATTTTGGAAATGTTTGAAACGTTGAACCTCAACCCGAGGTGAAGAAATATACTCCCCATCCTTTAGACCAGAGAGACGAAGAGCTGCAACTCATGTCCGTCGTGGTCAGAATCCTGAATACCAACACGAGAAGGAAAAGGCGAGAAGCTCACTTCAGACAATCTCTGGTACAGCTGATTAGCTGTCTTAAGTCAGATATCAAGAATCAATCAACAAGGAACTTGAGGCTCTCAACCTGCTCCACTGCAGCCCCGTCTATGAGAATGGGGGCGGGCTCATTCCTCATTTCAATGTAGTCGACAATCATCTCCTTTGTCTTGATCATGTTAAGGGAGAGGTTGTTGTCCTGGCACCACACGGCCAGGTCTCTGACCTCCTCCCTATAGGCTGTCTCATTATTGTCGGTGATCAGGCCTACCACTGTTGTGTCATCGGCAAACTTAATGATGGTGTTGGAGTCATGCCTGGCCGTGCAGTCATGAGTGAACAGGGAGTACACGAGGGGACTGAGCACGCACCCCTGAGGGGCCCCCGTGTTGAGGATCAGCATGGCAGATGTGTTGTTACCTACCCTTACCACCTGGGGGCGGCCCGTCAGGAAGTCCAGAATCCAGTTGCAGAGGGAGGTGTTTAGTCCCAGGGTCCTTAGCTTATTGATGAGCTTTGAGGGTACTATGGTGTTGAACGCTGAGCTGTAGTCAATGAATAGCATTCTCACATAGGTGTTCTTTTGTCCAGGTGGGAAAGGACAGTGTGGAGTGCAATAGAGATTGCATCATCTGTGTATCTGTTGGGGCGGCATGCAAATTGGAGTGGGTCTAGGGTTTCTGGGATAATGGTGTTGATGTGAGCCATGACCAGCCTTTCAAAGCACTTCATGGCTACAGACATGGATTAAATAAATAACAGTCATCAGATTAATGAAAGTAAAGTCACGACAATGGTATAGGGATATTGTTATCCACATCAGCACCAACAATGTTAGGATGAAACAGTCAGAGGTCACCAAGAGCAACATTACTTCAGCGTGTAACTTAACTAGAAAGATGTGTTGGCAACGAGTAATTATCTCTGAGTGATGAGCTCTACATCTCAATTGCTGGTTGAAAATTGTTTTTTGCCCCTCCTAAAAGATAGCATGTGTATATAACTGGCCCTCTTTCTGGGACTCCCCTACAAACAGGATCAAGCCTGGCCTGTTGATGAGTGACGGACTCCATCCAAGCTGGAGGGGTGCTCTCATCTCATCTATCAACATAGACAGGGCTCTAACTCCTCTAGCTCCACAATGAGATAGGGTGCAGGCCAGGCAGCAGGCTGTTAGCCAGCCTGACAAAATAGTGGAGTCTGCCACTAACACAGTCAGTGAAGTCAGCTTTCCCCATTGAGACCGTATCTGTGCCTCGATCTAGATCGGGCAAAACTTAACTTTGTGGTGTTTGCCTTAGCAATCTCACTGGAATAAAGACCTCCTCCATTCCAGTTACTATTGAAAGAGATTGTGATAATATCTTACATATCAAAATAGGACTACTTAATGTTAGATCCCTCACTTCCAAGGCAGTCATAGTCAATAAACTAATCATTGATCATAAACTTGATGTGATTGTCCTAACTGAAACATGGCTCAAGCCTGATGAATTTACTTTTCCTCCTGGTTACACTAGTGACCATATCCCCCGCGCATCCCGCAAAGGTGGAGATGTTGCTAACATTTACATTAGCAAATTTCAATTTACACAAAAAAATACTGTGTTTTCATCTTTTGAGCTTCAAGTAATGAAATCTATGCAGCCTACTCAATCACTTTTTATAGATACTGTTTCAGGCCTCCTCTCTGGCGGTTCCGGACAGGGGACCTTCTCTGGAGGTCCCAGACAGGCGACCTTCTCAGGAGGTCCCGGACAGGGGACCCTCTCTGGAGGTCCCGGACAGGGGACCTTCTCTGGAGGTCCCGGACAGGGGACCTTCTCTGGAGGTCCCGGACAGGGACCTTCTCTGGAGGTCCCGGACATGGGACGCGCACTGGCCCTCTGGTGCGGGGAGCAGGAACGAACCGTGCTGGGCTCACTAAACGCACGGGCCCTCTGGTGCGGGGAGCAGGTACGGGCCGTGATGGGCTCTCTAATCATTACGCGCACTGGCACTCTGGTGCGGGGAGCAGGAACCGGCCATACTGGGCTCACTAAGCGCACTGGCACTCTGGTGCGGGGAGCAGGAACAGGACGTGCTGAGTCCACAACGGGCGCAGGAATCCTGGAGCGTGGAACAGGGACAGGACGTGCTGAGTCCACGACGGGCACAGGGATCCTGGAGCGTGGAACAGGGACTGGTCGTGCTGGATCCACAACACGAACAGGAATCCTGGAGCGTAGAACAGGGATCCTGGAACGTGGAACATGGGCAGGATACACTGGGCCGTGAAGACGCACTGGAGGTCTCGAACGTACAGTCTGCACAACCCGTCCTGGCTGAATGGATAATTTCGCCCTGCCACTGCGGGGCGCTGTCACAGGACGTACTGGGCTGTGGAGACGAACTGGAGACACAGTGCGTAGAGCTGGCGCAGGATATCCTGGTCCAAGGAGGCGCACCGGAGACCAGGAGCGCTGAGCGGGCACCACTCTTCCAGGCTGCACACTCACCCTCCCCTGACTGATGAGTGACGCTGGAATCTCTCGCACTGGGCTGTGAACGCGCACTGGAGACACCGTGCGCAAAACTGCATAGCACGGTGTCTTACCAATGCGACGCTCCCTCCGACGCTCCCTCCAGAGAGCACGAGGAGTTGGCTCAGGAGTCCACCCTGAATCGGCCAAACTCCCCGTGCGCCCCGCAGTGGCAGGGCGAAATTATCCATTCAGCCAGGACGGGTTGTGCAGACTGTACGTTCGAGACCTCCAGTGCGTCCCTGGCTGCCTTTTGGGCTCCCTAGCCAGGCGAGTCCCAACAAACTTCTCTCTCTCTGGATTCCATGCTCCGTAATATTCCTCATACCTGCTCCGCTCAGTCCCCGCTACTTTTTTCTCCCTGGGGTGACGATGCTCCGCCGTCTTCTCCCAAGGTCCCTTACCAGCCAAAATCTCATCCCATGACCAGGACCCCTTTCCATCCAAAATCTCCTCCCAAGTCCAGAACTCCCGGGTCTCTCGCTGCTTGGTCTTTTTATGGTGGGTTATTCTGTCACGACCTTCGGAACGGACAGACCAAGGCGCAGCGAGGCATCCAGTACACATCTTTGAATGAATGAACGTAACTGGGCCAAACAACAAAATGAACAAAGATCGCAACATAGACATAGACTATAAACATAGACTGACACACACAAAGAAGCTATGCATAAACAATAACCCACAAAACCTAATAGAAAACCCCAAACATATATATGGTTCCCAATTAGAGACAACGACACACAGCTGCCTCTAATTGGGAACCATTACCCCAACATAGAAATATATCACCTAGAACATAAAAAACCCTACACCAAAAACTAAACTAAACACAACAGCCTGTCTTCTCAGGCCTGGACGTGACAATCGGACCACCATCTTGTTACGTTTGCAATCACAACAACTAATCTGTACCTGAGCCCTGAAGCAAGCTTCCAGAAAATTAGAACAGAAATGGCACTACACCAAACTGGAAGTCTTCTGACTAGCTTGGAAAGACAGTACCATGTAATATCAAAGAGCCCTCACAGCTGCTTGATTAGCCTACTTTTCCAACCTAATTGAGGAGAATAAAAACAATAAAAAATATATTTTTGATACTGTTGCAAAGCTAACTAAAAGGCAGCATTCCCCAAGTGAGGATGGTCTTCACTTCAGCAGTGATTAATTAATTAACTTATTTGAAGAAAACATCATGATCATTAGAAAGCAAATTATGGACTCCTATTTGAATCTGTGTATTTCTCCAAGACTCAATTGTCCTGAGTCTGGCCAGAACTGCCAGGACCTAGGATCAATTGAGACAATCAAGTTTTTTAATCCTGTATCTCTTGACACATTCACAAAAATAGTCATGGCCTCTAAACGTTCCAGTCTGTACTTTACCTACTTGACTTCAACTAAACTACTAAAACAATCGTACATTTCGTGGTTTCTCAAGGTTCTGTTTTAGGACCACTATTACTTTCACTATATATTCTACCTCTTGGTGATGTCATTTGGAAACAAATGTCAACTTTCACTGCTTTGCGGACGACACACAGCTGCACATTTTGATGAAACATGGTGAAGCACCAAAATGTCCTACCCTGGAAGCTAGTGTTTCAGACATAAGGAAGTGGATGGGGGCAAATGTTTTACTTTTAAGCTAGTTTTAAACAGAGATGCTAGTTCTAGGTACTAAGAATCAAAGAGCTCTGCTGTTTGAGCTGACAATTCATTTTGATGGTTGTACAGTCGTCTCAAATAAAACTGTGAAAGACCTCAGTGTTACACTGGACCCAAATCACTCTTTTAATAACAAACATATCAATAATATTTCAAGGGCAGCTTTGTTCTATCTTCATAACATAACAAAAATCAGAAACTTTTTGTCCAAAAATGATGCAAAAAAAATTAGCAATGATTTTGTCACTTATAGATTAGACTACTGCAATGCCCTACTCTCCGGCTACCCAGATAAAGCATTAAATAAACTTCAGTTAGTGCTAAATACGTCTGCTAGAATCTTGACTAGAACCCCAAAATTCGATCATATTACTCCAGTGCTAGCCTCTCTACTCTGGCCTCCTGTTAATGCTAGGACTGATTTCATGGCTTTACTGCTAACCTACAAAGCACTACATGGACTTCAGTGGGTTGAGTCACTGACGTGATCTTCTTATCTTCCTGTCTGGTTTTGCGCCCCCCTCACGCTCGTGTAGTGGAGAAGATCTTTCATGGGCTATACTCAGCCTTGACTTGGTGGTCTGTTGATATCCCTCTAGTGGTGTGGGGGCTGTGCTTTAGCAAAGTGGGTGAGGTTATATCTTGCCTGGTTGGCCCTGTCTCGGGGTATCGTTGGACAGGGCCATAGTGTGTGTGTGCGTGTGTGTGTGTCCCAACTCAGTCTCCAGTATCAATGCTGCAATAATCTATGTGCCGGGGGCTAGGGTACGTAAAATTATCTTGTCTTATCTGGTGTCCTGTGTGAATGTAAGTATGCTGTCTAATTCTCCCATATCGCTCTCTCTCTCTCCACTCCCAGAGGACCTGAGCCCTCAGACCATGCCTCAGATCTACCTGGCCTGAGGACTCCAGGCTGTCCCCGTCCCCAGTCCACCTGGTCGTGCTGCTGATTTCTGCTGTTTTTGTATGTGGCTATGGAACCCTGACCTGTTCACTGGACTTGCTACCTTGTCCCGGACCTGCTGTTCTCGACCCTCTCTCTCCTCCCTCTCTCCCGCACCTGCTGTCTCGCCTCTGAATGCTCGGCTATGAAAAGACAACTGACATTTACTCCTGAGGTGCTGACCTGTTGCACTCTCTATAACCACAGTTACTTTTATTTGACCCTGCTGGTCATCTATCAATGTTTGAACATCTTGAAGAACGATCTGGCCTTAATGGCCATGTACTCTTATAATCTCCACCCCGCACAGCCAGAAGAGGACTGGCCACCCCTCAGAGCGTGGTCCTCTTTAGGTTTCTTCCAAGGTTCCTGCCTTTCTAGGTTCATCACTCACCACTTACACACACACACACTCACCAAACAATAGACACACTACGCTCACACACAACCCTCTCACTGTCAAGAGCTATGCACCCATCACCAGGAAAATGTCAGTGACATTAATAACGACAAAGGCAACCTAAAGCCCTAAACAAACAGGTACAGGGCAGAAGAAAACAATTAGAAGCTACAGTGGGGAAAGCTAAGCGACAAAGACACTTCTTCCGGCGTGGAGCATCCATCTGGTCATTGTCTGAATGCCATAGCCAGGAAAAAGGCCAATCAATACTACTCATCCAGCTCACCTAACCGTGATTAATTTGATTTATTCCTAATTATTTATTTATTTGATGGAGAGAGAGAGAGAGAAAAGAAGAAGGGAAGAAAGAGAGAGAGAGAGAAATAGATGGGATATTGAAAAAGGTGGAGAGGGAGAGGGATGAGAAAGAATGATTGAGAGAGAGAAGAAAGGGAAGCATGGGGAAAAGAAAGAGAGATAAAAGAGAGCGAGAGAGAGAGAGAGAGAGAGAGAGAGAGAGAGATAGAGAGAGAGACAACATTCCTTGAGGTTGGCTAGACAGGAGCGAGGGGATGGAGGGAGGGGAGGTAGCTATTGCTTCTTGCCGTCTGACCTTTTCTTCAAGGCTTTATTAATCTCCAGAAATGAATTCCATTAAGATGGCCTCTCAATTAATTTAATTAAGAGAAAGAGTGTGAAGGAAATGAGAAGGAAGACGTTGTCCCAACTTCACTCTATTACGCCAGTGACAAACACAAACAAATAGGCCGCTGTCTTGGCCGTGTCATTTGTCTTTTCCATGTAGTTATCGAACCCCAGAGGAACATTACCCGACCATGGTCCTCTTGTCTCTGTCTCTGAACCTCACTGTGTGTATTTTATGATGTGATGAATGTCACTGATTATTCACCTACACCAGACACACATTTAACTCAACCCTAAAACCCTAAATATCCATAACTTGCCCACTTTCAGGTTGTCCAAGAGAAGGGACTAGGTATGAACGGGATGAGCCCGGCCTTCTCTGAAAGACAAGGAATTCCAGCCTGTCGTCATTGGAATTGGTCAGTCACTTGCATCTTTCATGTCTTACCTTACATAAAATATAAGATATAGTGTAGCTTGTTGTGCAAAACTCTATCTTTAACCAGAGATGTTTATTTTTATTTTTATACTGTATAACTATTTGGTGGAATGTGCTTTGTTGCTGCCCGAACAGTCATGCATCTGAGCTTCTAGAGTGTGCAGCTTTTCTTTATTTTCAAGTTTTCCACTCCGCTAGCCAGCACCTCGCTTAAATAGGTGTGCGTTTCTTTTTCCTCTACAGAGTCCAAATAGTACCAGAGCTCGAAGTCAGGACGGGCAGGGGTTCAGAGAACAGGTCCGAGTCCAAACAGTACAAGGGGATAGGCAGGCTCGAGGTCAGAGCAGGCAGAGTGGTCAGGCAGGCGGATTCGGCGTCAGGACAGGCAAGGGTCAAAATCAGGAGGGCTAGGAAAAAACAGAGACTGGGAAAAATAGGAACTAGGAGAAACGCTAGTTGACTTGGCAAAACAAGACGAACTGGCACAGAGAGACAGGAAACACAGAGATAAGTAAACAGGGGACTAATGGGGAAACAAGAGACACCTAGAGGTGGGTGAAGACAATCACCAAGACAGGTGAAACAGATCAGGGCGTGACAAATTGCGTTCCGACCGCTCCCTCCACACACCAAACAGCGTGCTGAGTGCGCACACAAGCTCCCGTTAGTCCTACAGAAATAAATGCCTATAAAAACATATCTAACTGATGGGATACACAAGCTACGATCCTTGCTAAATGACGACAGCTTTATCACAAATTCAAAATGGACTGGTTAATTGAAGTAGGATCATTTGTGTTTCAACAACGAGCTGCAGTTTAGGAATAATAATGCTTGTCAAACATCTCATTACAAAAATATGGGCAGTGATATGAAGTTGGTCCCCCCTTTGCTGCTATAACAACCACTACTCATCTGGGAAGGCTTTCCACTAGATGTTGGAACATTGCTGCGGGCACTTGCTTCCATACAGCCACAAGAGCATTAGTGAGGTCGGGCGATTAGGCATGGCTCGGAGTCAGCGTTCCAATTCATCCCAAAGGTGTTCGATGGGGTTGAGGTCAGGGGCAGGCCAGTCAAGTTCTTCCACACCAATCTCGACAAACCATTTCTGTATGGACCTGGCTTTGTGCACGGGGGCATTGTCATGCTAAAACAGGAAAGGGCCTTCACCAAACTGTTCCCACAAAGTTGGAATCACAGTATCCTCTTGAATGTCATTGTATGCTGTGGCGTTAAGATTTCCCTTTTCTGGAACTAAGTGGCCTAGCTCGAACCATGAAAAACAGCCCCAGATCATTATTCCTCCTCCACCAAACTTTACAGTTGGCACAATGCTTTGGAGCAGGTAGCGTTTTCCTGGCCCCTGCCAAACCCAGATTTGTCCGTCGGACTGCCAGATGGTGAAGCGTGATTCATTTCTCCAAAGAATGCATTTCCATTGCTCCTGAGTCCAATGGTGGTGAGCTTTACACCCCCCTCCAGCCAACGCTTGGCATTGGGCATGGTAATCTTAGGCTTGTGTGCTGCTCGGCCATGGAAACCCATTTCATGAAGCTCCCAACGATTAGCTATTGTGCTGACGTTCCTTCCAGAGGCAGTTTGGAACTTAGTAGTGAGTGTTGCAGCCGAGGACAGACAATTTGTGCGCTCTACGTGCTTCAGCACTCGGCAGTCCTGTTCTGTGAGCTTGTGTGGCCTACCACTTCATGGCTGAGCCGTTGTTGCTCCTAGACATTTCCACTTCACAATAACAGCACTTACAGTTGCCCGGGGCTGCTCTTGAAGGGCAGAAATTTTATGAACTGACTTGTTGGAAAGGTGGCATCCTATGACAGTGACACATTGAAAGTCACTGAGCTCTTCAGTAAGGCCATTCCACTGCCAATGTTTGTCTATGGAGATTGTATGACTGTGTGCTTAATTTTATACACCTGTCAGCATAGGGTGTGGCTGAAATAGCCGAATCCACTAATTTGAAGGTGTATCCACATACTTTTGGCTATGTAGTGTCCTTTGTGAACTGCTAGGGCCATTTAGAATTGGTTAGCCTAGGCTATAACGCACCTAAACATAGACAGGTTCCAAACTTAAAATATGCAAAAACAGTAGTTTGATAAAGACAAAGACCATATTTTCATCAAAATCATTAAGCATACGCTCACCAAATAGATGGCGTGGCTATAATTTATCACCATGTGGAATTGTTTATCCATTTCAAAAATTCTAAATAACAAGCAGAATAAACTAAATTGAACATCTGTATATTGAAAAGAAGACAGATTTTGGTTTGTAACACAGATTTTTTTTCTTTCAACTCACCAAATTGAGCTTTGTTTCAGATAATACAGTAGTGGTGCGTGGTAAAATCACTGAGGAAGCAAAGCCAGAAAAAAAACATATTACAACCTATGTGTTGTGTTAATTGCGTTGTTTGCTCTATAACCTCTTAGTTCATGTGCCTTGACACTGTAATATATAGGCCTAAGGCTGAGACAATAAGAAGGCAGTGGCAGAATAAATTCAACCACACCTTTGTTTCATCACAAAACCGGAGAGCAACATCTGTCCGGTGAAGTCCACAAAACACATTGCATGTAACAAACAAACCTACAGCATGGTCAAGCAATTATTTTCCCGACATTTTCAGACTACTAAACAAGTATTGATTTAGAACTACAGAGAGTTACCACAACTCGCTAAGAAAACAGGCGCTGGCTCCATTAATCCAGCACCATTTCAACTTCAACATTTCAACATCATCTTGTAACCTATGCTTAGTCTAGTACATTGACAACTAAAATACACCAAAAACGATTTTGTTCAGTCAACATGAGATAAATATTATGTGACTGTACATGGCACTGATTTCTGTGTGTGTGTGTGTGTGTGTGTGTGTGTGTGTGTGTGTGTGTGTGTGTGTGTGTGTGTGTGTGTGTGTGTGTGTGTGTGGGCTTGCAAGTAGAAAAAAAACATGTTGACTCACACTACTTGTAGAGAAAAGCCAATGCCATCCTCCTCATTATGTTGCCTAAATGGTCTATGACTCTGTCATACAGTACACACTTTTAGTTTTAGTTGTCCTAGGCTACCAGGCTAAAATGCTTGCTCGTTAGCCAAACTTCCTTTTGTGGGCAACGATGCGCCAGACCAGCTAGTTAGCATCAGCCTACTACATCTAGCTACATATTGAACTTCCGTCCTCTCAGGCCATGGGCACAATGTATGAATTTATGGTTGGATCAGAATCACTGTTATAATCGTTGGCCAGTACGGAGAATTAAGTAAAATCACAAGTCCAAATCCCTATCTCCATCAATGCCTAATTTAGGAAAGGAACGATTTTAGCTAGTCACCGGAGGACAACAACACAACGAGATGCAACAGTTCAAGTTGTTTCTGTCAATGATGTTTGGTTTCTGATGTGATGTGATCGGTGTGAAGCCAAATCCAAACTGGCTTCCCTAAACTCTTTTTTTGTGTACCAGGACCATTTACAGCTGAGCTCACTCAGTTTAGCTTAACGCTGATTGACTATTATTACTTCTTTTTTTTAATCAAGGGAGGCCAAATGCTTGCTGGCTTCCCTTGCATTCAATGCTACGGGCAGCAACAATTTCAACAATTTTTTGATCAGACAGCATCATATGGATGGGCTACATTTTTGTTTACATTTGAATCATTTAGCAGACACTTATCCAGAGCGACTTACAGTTAGTGCATTCATCTTGAGATAGCTGGGTGGGACAACCACATAACACAGGCATAGAATGTAAATTGTTTGTCAATAACATAGCTATCAGTAGAGTCAGAGCAATAGGGGGGGCGGGTCAAGTGCAAGTGCTGGTTAAGTGTTATTTTTATTTTGGTCGAGTTGAGGAGGGGATAGTGCCTTAGACCACTGTGCCACTCGGAAGGCCCTGCCCCAGATGTTCTGAATGTCTAGTGATGTCCCTGCTGGTCAGTCTATGTCATGGAAAGAGGAGGTGTTTCTAATGTTTTGTACACTCAGTGTATATGGGGCAATTTAGCAACTAGGATTTGTTATCTGTAATGGTTATGATAAATTAGGCATTGTCGCAATCTGTTGGCATATAGATAAATGAGCACATATGTTCTAAAAATAGATTTAAAAAAATCCATTACAGTACTCGAGTACTCAAATAAAAATCATGCGAGTTCTCAAAGAGTCAAAATATTTAAAATGTCCATCCCTCGGATGTATGTACTAGAGGTCTTATGGGTCCACCCGAACCCAAATAACGGGGGCCAGACAGGTCTGAAATTCTGTAGTTGATCCTCGGATCTGATTTGATTGTCACGGGTCTCGGGTATGTGTAATTATAACTGACGACCCGTACAGACCCGAACACGACTGCTGCAATAGAGAGAGACTGCTTTTATACTGCTGCACAGGATTTTCACGAGAGTGGCGTGTGTAAGCGGCACTAGCCTCTGGCTCTGTGTGTGCCACAGCAAGCAAGTTAGGAGATCAATGGAAGATGGAATTAAAATGATGCAATTAAAAGTTAAATGAGAAGGATAGGCTACAGTGACCAATAGTCAACAGGTAGGCTGCTACTTAATACTCTGAAGGTGTCCATACAGGTGTCCATATAAAAAAATATGTATTAGGGTCTTGGGAGGAAAGCCTCAGATCCATTTCGGAACAAGACCTCTAGTATGTACAGTAGGATGCAAGACTATAAGAATACTGTTCTTACACTGAGGGCACCACAGACTCTTAAAATCTCCAGTATGCTAGCTATGTTAGTCCTGCTCTGTGCCACAGTCCCCCACTGCAATCATGATGAGGTGGTCTGTCTGGGAGAAAGGGAGGTGTCCTCCAAACACTACCTTTCCCATTTCAGACTTCTTCTGCCTGCTCCATTTGGTTTTCATGGGATCAAAGTGAGACAGAGCTACCTACCGCACAGTGCTTACTGTAGTAACGAAAGCTGTAGTGAAACCCACTGTTGTAGCATCAGTCTTTCTTCCTTTGTCTACTTCATATATTTATATATTTACCTCCGCTCTCCTTTCTTTTTCCTTCTTCTCATTTTCTCTCTCTCATTCTCGTTACAGTAGAGTATTACAAGGGGCTTATTTTTCACGTCTATATATACTATAGTCTCCTATCGCAGCTGTCACTTTCCTTCTCTTCCTATGGTGACCATAGTTAACAGTATCGCTCGTTAGCTCATGGAATACCTTGTTCTTATTCACACAAGTAAAGGGAGATGGTACACTGAATCAATTTGGTTTCAAATGAAAGTCTATATTTAGATATGTAAGTGAATAAACCCTGCCATGCCTATACTGATTTGATTTGAGGAAATTCAAATACCCCTGGTGGGAGGCCTAGCTGCGTGGTGTGTGTGTGACTTTCCTTTATTGTAATGAAAAGAAGCTGGGTAGCATTTATTATGTTTGGAACCTGTTGGTGCCTGGTTTGGTAATTAGAGCATGGAGCTACTTTCAAACTATTCAGGGATTTATTTTCTATTTTTTTTCTGTCTCACAGCAGAACACAAAGGAATTGGATTTCAGAAAGAAAATGAAAAGAGTCTCGTTTTTTTTAACCAGTTCTGTATTTTTTTTCTAAATGTCAAACCCTCTGCTGCGATTGACATGCATGTGTTTCCCACTGTTCAGAGCAGGTTGAAGAGCATAGATATGAAGGGTTATTTCTCGGGCAGTTAAGTGCACTAGCTCACACATGCAGGGTTTGAACCTATCACTGTTGTTGTGTTGCTGACTGTCCTTACTGATTGTGGTTATAGCAGTGGGATCTTTGTGTCGCTCTCTTGTTCCAATTGTTCAAAGCCCAAGCCTTTTTTCTGATGGTGCCTTTTCAAGAATGGCTTCTTTCCATCAAAGGCATGAAGTTAGGCAAATTGTATAGACTACAAATTCTGCAATGCACACAATATTACTTTGTGGGAACGAGCGTCATATTACAAAAAACAAGCTTTTGATGGCAGCTCTTCCCAACAGTGAGGTTGAAAGGAAGTACACTGATGTGCTGTGGCTGGAATTGTATGAAAGAGGTGCATTTAGGACATCAAATGAAGAAAAAGAGCCTTTGGTGTGAAAAAAGGTCCACTGAACGGGTTTCGATCAGGTTTGGAAAGGACTGCTGTTTTTGACAAATATTGTGTTTGCTGTAAAAGTATGCTGTAAAACATAGTAAAAAATCTAATCAAAGGTTATTTGTTGCATACACAGATAAGCAGGTGCAGTGAAACACACAAATAACACCAAGAGAAAAAGAAGAAGAAGAAATTAATAAATATCAGTTCGAGCGATGTCAAAATCCAGAATATAAATATGTGATGTGTATAGACAGTATGGACAATATTTTAAGTAGGAAAAAGGTATGTACAGCTGTAGTTATATAGGATGAGCTATGTCGAGAACGCAGTATGTACTGTACATATAGAGTAATCAGTTTCTCAGATATCAAATATAATTTCTACAGAATTGTGTTGCAGGAATGACACTCGTATCTGTATCTAACTACAGAAACTATTTCAGAACAATAAACATTATTAAAGTGACCAGTGTTCAATGACCCTATGTACCTAGGGTGGCAGTCTCTAAAGTGCAGGGTAGAGTAGCGAGTGGTATTGTGTCAGTTAGTGTCAGTGTCTAAGGTGTAGGGGAAGGTACCTGGCGGAGGCCGACTAGTGGCGACTATTTAAAAGTCTGATGGCCTGGAGATAGAAGCTGTTTTCAATTTTCTTGGTCCCATCTTTGATGCACCTATACTGTCTCCGCCTTCTAGATGGTAGTGGGGAGAACAGGCCGTGGCTTTGGTGGATGAGGTCTTCCCATAGTCTTCCTGTGACTCCGGATGCTGTAGATGTCCTGGAGGCCAGGCAGTGTGCCCTCTGTGATGTGTTGGGTTGACCACACCATCCTCTGGAGAGCCCTGCAGTTGCGGGCAGTGCAGTTGCCGTACCAGGCGGTGATGCTTTTTATGATTTATTTTTATTCAACCTTTATTTAACTTGGCAAGTCAGTTAAGAACAAATTCTTATTTACAATGATGGCCTACCAAAAGGCAAAAAGCCTCCTGTGGGGACGGAGATTAAAAATGTTAAGTAAAATAAAAATGCAGGACAAAACACACATCACGACAAGAGAGACACAACAACACTACATAAAGAGAGACCTAAGACAACAATATAGCATGGCAGCAACACATGACAACACAGCATAGTAGCAACACAACATGACAACAACATAGTAGCAACACAACATGGCAGAAGCCCAACATGACAGCAGCACAAAACATGATCCAAACATTATTGGGCAGAGACAGCAGCACAAAGGGCGAGAAGGTAGAGACAACAATACATCATGCGAAGCAGCCACAACTGTCAGTAAGAGTGTCCATGATTGAGTCTTTGAATGAAGAGATGGAGATAAAACTGTCCAGTTTGAGTGTTTGTTGCAGCTCATTCCAGTCACTAGCTGCAGCAAACTGAAAAGAGGAGCGACCCAGGGATGTGTGTGCTTTGGGGACCTGCTTTGGGGACCCAGAATGTGACTGGCAGAACGGGTGTTGTATGTGGAGGATGAGGGTGGCAGTAGGTATCTCAGATCGGGGGAGTGAGGCCTAAGGGGGTTTTATAAATAAGCATCAACCAGTGGGTCTTGACACGGGTATACAGAGATGACCAGTTTACAGAGAAGTATAGAGTGCAGTGATGTGTCGTATAAGGAGCATTGGTGGAAAATCTGATGGCCGAATGGTAAAGAATATCTAGCCACTCGAGAGCACCCTTACCTGCCAATCTATAAATTACGTCTCCATAATCTAGCATGGGTAAAATGGTCATCTGAATCAGGGTTAGTTTGGCAGCAGGGGTGAAAGAGGAGCGATTACAATAGAGGAAACCAAGTCTAGATGTAACCTTAGCCTGCAACTTGAATATTTTCTGAGAGAAAGACAGTGTACTGTCTAGCCATACTCCCAAGTACTTGTATGAGGTGACTACCTCAAGCTCTAAACCCGCAGTGGTAGTAATCACACCTGTGGAAAGAGGGGCATTCTTCTTACCAAACCACATGACCTTTGTTTTGGAACGTGTTCAGAACAAGGTTAAGGGCAGAGTAAGCTTGTTGGACACTAAGAAAGCTTTGTTGTAGAGTGTTTAACACAAAATCCGGGGAGGGGCCAGCTGAGTATAAGACTGCATCATCTGCATATAAATGGATGAGAGAGCTTCCTACTGCCTGAGCTATGTTGTTGATGTAAATTTAGAAGAGCGTGGGGCCTAGTATCGAGCCTTGGGGTACTCCCTTGGTGACAAGCAGTGGCCGAGATAGCAGATGTTTTGACTTTATACACTGCACTCTTTGAGAGAAGTAGTTAGCAAACCAGGCCAAATACCCCTCAGAGACACCAATACTCCTTAGCCAGCCCACAATAATGGAAAGGTCTATCGTATCAAAACCTTTGGCCAAGTCAATAAAAATAGCAGCACAACATTGCTTAGAATCAAATCATTGAGAACCTTTAAGGTTGCAGTGACACATCCATAACCTGAGCGGAAAACCAGATCTCATACCAGAGAGAATACTATAGACATCAAGAAAGCCAGCCAGTTGACTGTTTACAAGTTTTTCCAACACTTTTGATTAACAGGGTAAAATAGAAATTGGCATATAGCAGTTAGGATCAGCTTGATGTCCCCTTTAAATAAAATATGCATTGTGGCTGCCTTCCAAGCAATGAGAACCTCCCCAGAGAGGTTAGATTTAGGCTTGGCGATGATAGGGGCAGCAACCTTAAAGAAGAGAGGGTCTAAGCCATATTTTTTGGGGGTCAAGTTTAAGGAGCTCCTTTAGCACCTCGGACTCAGTGACCACCTGCAGGGAGAAATTCTGTAGGGGGGAAAAAAGAGGGAGGAGCATCAGGGCTAGTCGCATTAGAAGAGGTGGGAGATGAGGAAGTGTTCGACGGGCAAGGAGGCATGGCTGAGTCAAATAGGAATCCTGACTTAATGAAGTGGTGATTAATGAGCTCAGCCATGTGCTTCTTGTCAGTAACCACCACATCATCAACATTAAGGGACATGGGCAGCTTTGAGGAGGAGGGTTTATTCTCCAGGTCTTTAATGGTTTTCCAGAACTTCTTGGGGTTAGACCTACAGAGAGAGAACTGCTCCTTAAAGGAAGTAACTTTGGCCTTCCGGATAGACTTATTTCTCATTGAACGAGAGCCAGTCAGCCTGAGTATTCGTATGCCGAGCATTTCGCCAAATGGAATTCTTGAGGTGGAGTAACTCTGCAAGATCACGGTCGAACCAGGGGCTGAACCTGTTTTTAATAACTTTATGGGAGCGTGTATGTTAACAATACCACTGACAATTTCAAAAAAGAAGGTCCAAGCGTCTTCGACAGAGGGGATCAAGCTGATTCTACAGTATACCAATTTACAGAGGTGAGATCATGAAGGAAGGCTTGCTCATTAAAGTTTTTTACAACGCGTCTATGACAAATCAGGGCAGGTCGTTTCACTGAGCAGCCATTACAAGCACAGGCTGTAAAACAATGATCACTAAGGTCATTGCAGAAAACACCAGACTGATACCTATCAGGATTATTTGTGAGGATAACATCAAAGAGAGTAGCCATCTCTGGGTGTTTGGAGTCCTTGTGGGATTGGTAATAATCTGAGAAAGATTTAGGGAGTCCCATTGCTTTAGGACTTGGCCAGGTGGTTTAAGCCTGTCCCAGTTTAGGTCACCTAGACTGAGACAGGCTTAAACTTAGTGTAAGGGGCCAGGAGAAAGGTGCCAGGAGAAAGCTTAGGGCAGGTAGGGTACAGGCCGGTGCTGATGATTTATGACATTTGAATGTGCATTAGATGGCAACAAGATCATTTTGTATAGGCAGCATGAATACAAAGCTGGCGAGAGGTGGTTAGAATAGGATGTGAGGCCAAGAGTCTGTGTAACCAATAGAGAGTCAACAGCCCGACAGAATGCTCACAATGGTTCATATGTATAAGTTTGTGAGGGTCTTAGGGGCCAAGACTAATTTCTTCGGCCTCCTGAGTTTTCTTGGGTTATGAACAGACATTATGCTGGCTGTATCTCCTTACTAAACTTATCCCATCGCATAACATGGGTCGTTTTTCAATGTAACAAAACATACAGTACATAGCAGCTGTAAGACTTTCTCTTTGACTCACAGTTACACATAGGTTTAAGGCCAGTGACTTGTCCAATACCCATGGGTACTTAACCTGACATAACTCTTACAGAGAAATCACAGTAACTTTACACTCAGTGCTTGACTTGGACTGAAATAGGTGCCGGTACTCATTTTGGGTACAGGAGCTCCACCATTCTTTTTGCTACTATTCTATGAGGTGCAGGAGCTCAAGCAGTAGAACATTTGAGGTGCCGGTACTCAGCTTCGGTGAGCTCCTGCCCAAGTCAAGCACTGGTTACAGTAGCACTACTCACCGTCAGCCAACGGCACAGTGGTCGATGGTGTGTGATACACAAGGACTGGCCAGGCCGAGCCGGCCGAGCATTGAGAGAGAGTCAGAGTGGGAGTGAAGCCACCTGTAACGGCGATGATGAATCATCCTATATTCACTTCAGCGTCTCTTCACGGCTCTGGAACCAAAGCACGGTCAAATAGAATTTCCCCGGTCAAATAGGATGCACACACCTGAAAAATGAGAGTGCATTAATATGGAGTAGATGCCACCGGGGCTGTTTTTGTAACTTCTTAGGGAGCAGTGGGGCAACAGCGCCCCGTCTGCGACAACATCCGGAAAAATGCAGAGCTCCAAATTCAAAATACAAAAGTAGTAATATAAAACATTCATGAAAATACAAGTGTTGCACACTCTTCAAAAGCTTAGAATCTTGGTAATCTCACAGCGTTGTCAGATTTCAAAAAGGCTTTACGGCGAAAGCATAACATTTGATTGTCTGAGGACAGCGTCCCGTGTAATTCCTGCATTAGCATAATTTCATAACCACCAGTGGTGTCACAAAACTCAAAAATAGCGATAAAATAAATTGCTTACCTTTGAAGATCTTTCTCTGATGGCAATCGGAAGGGTCGCAGCAACACGATAAATGTTACTTTTGTTCAAAAAAGTCCCTCTTTATGTCCTTAAAGCTCAGTTTGGTTGGCATGTTTTGTTCAGAAAATCCACCGTCCACTCGTCCATTATACAAGACATTCAAAGCGTTAAAAACATACCTATAAACTTTGTCCAAACAACTCAAACAATGATTCTAATCAATCCTTAGGTACACTAATATGTATATAAACGATAATATTTCACACGGATAATATCCTGGGCGATAGAAAAGAAAACAACTGAATCAGTTCTGTTCTGTTATACTCACAGACATTATTTTAACAGTTTTAGAAACTTCAGAGTGTTTTCTATCCAATACTACTAATTATGTGCATATCCTACCAGGCATTTTACTTTGGGCATGCCAGACTCTCCAAAACTCTGCTGCCGCTCCCTATTAAAGTACACTTTGTCATTTGCTTCATAGCATTTCCCCTTCACCTTGTTTTCTCTTATTTATATTTTACATCTTTGCACGGAACACAAATGGCCACCCTGGTGTATAAAACCAACAGAGTGAGCTCGGAGCATCTGTCAGTGTCGACACAGAGGAAGGCGAGCATGCTGTTACTCTGCTGGAGGATCTTGCTCAGTGTTAATCACAGTTAGCAGTGGCACACTGTGTTATGTTCTCTAGTACAGTAGGTAGGTAGTATACATAGTAGGTGCAGTTTTGTATTTGAATTATTGGGATTTTACTGGAAAGTAAATTGAGATGTAATACTTCCCGTATATTTAGTATATTGAGATGTAATACTTACTGTATATTGAGTATATTGATATGTAATACTTCCCATATATTGATTATATTGATATGTTATACTTCCTGTATATTGAATATATAACTGCAGATTAATTTTATACAATATGATTACCGCATTTCATTTTAAGATTACTGCATGGAATTTCCTTGCATCTTGGTTTAACATTTAGCTTTTTTCTATTAAAGAGAGGTTGGTCAACTAATGAATAATCCATGAAGGAAAGAAAACGTTTGCAGTATTGATAGATAACATAAAATAGTAGTCAGAGGAATATACCATTACAATCTAAAAATGACCTGCCAAGGTTATCCAATCTGCCCATTTTATTTGAAGAAATAAATGAGACAAGAAGATGTACATAAAGAGATCTGATTGGTTCCTAGTAGCCTTTAACCTTATAAATGACAGCAAACACATGCAGTCAGTAGTGCCAAATGATGGCGGAGGTAGAATAGCTCTGGGGTCTGAGGTAATCATTCAGATTGACCTTCAAGCTATTCTGTCTCACTCATGGCCCATCAGTCACTGTTCATCACTATTCATCAACCAGTAATTGGCACAGTCAATAGGATTAACACCACACTTCTTTAACTATAATCTATTGATAGTTTTTTTATGAAAGGGCAAATTGGACCAAATTTGATTGCACCTATCTTTGATTATTAACTTCTCGGAGGTAACGTATTCTAGCAATAAAGTAAAATACCATTCACTATTGTGCAATCAAATCTTTTTTTAATCCTTACTGTATGTATATCATCGTGATATGACTTTGGTATTATACATCTTGGTAGCCCTAAGGCTGGAGTTGTAAGCACAAATCATAGTCCACAGACGCACAGATGCGATAATCCAGCGTCCCATTGTGACATAGCGCAAAGCCCCAGAATTCCCAACCAACACTGCTCCCGGTACACATCCTCTTTTTATTTGAAAGTTTTAAAGGTTGGAGAAATTGCTTGAGCTGCGCTGAGAATTCGAAAAGTATGAAAGTGAACGGTCTAATATTCTAAAACACTGCTGTGCGTACCACGTTTTGGACAATGATAGACGCTTTACACTGTACACTGACAGTTGTACATGGCAAACATCCAGAATGCACTCTGTCTAAAATGTGATGACAAAGCAGCAATGAGATTGCTCCAAAGTATGTGTGGAGCACATGTCACGTTAGAGTATAAAGTATATTACAAACTGGGGGGGTTCGAGCCCTGAATGTTGATTGGCTGACAGCCATGGTATATCAGACCGCATACCACGGGTATGACAAAACATTTATTTTTACTGCTCTAATTACGTTGGTAACCAGTTTATAATAGCAATAAAGCACCTCAGGGGTTTGTGGTATATAGCCAATATACCACGGCTAAGGGCTATATCCAGGATTTACTGATTCAAATGGTTAGTTTTATTTACAGTGGGGCAAAAAAGTATTTAGTCAGCCACCAATTGTGCAAGTTCTCCAACTTAAAAAGATGAGAGAGGCCTGTAATTTTCATCATAGGTACACTTCAACTATGACAGACGAAATGAGAAAAATAAATCCAGAAAATCACATTGTAGGATTTTTAATTTATTTATTTGCAAATTATGGTGGAAAATAAGTATTTGGTCAATAACAAAAGTTTATCTCAATACTTTGTGATATACCCTTTGTTGGCAATGACAGAGGTCAAACGTTTTCTGTAAGTCTTCACAAGGTTTTCACACACTGTTGCTGGTATATTGGCCCATTCCTCCATGCAGATCTCCTCTAGAGCAGTGATGTTTTGGGGCTGTCGCTGGGCAACACGGACTTTCAACTCCCTCCAAAGATTTTCTATGGGGTTGAGATCTGGAGACTGGCTAGGCCACTCCAGGACCTTGAAATGCTTTACTGAAGCCACTCCTTCGCTGTTCGGCGGTGTGTTTGGGATCATTGTCATGCTGAAAGACCCAGCCACGTTTCATCTTCAATGCCCTTGCTGATGGAAGGAGGTTTTCACTCAAAATCTCACGATACATGGCCCCATTCATTCTTTCCTTTACACGGATCAGTTGTCCTGGTCCCTTTGCAGAAAAACAGCCCCAAAGCATGATGTTTCCACCCCATGCTTCACAGTAGGTATGGTGTTCTTTGGATGCAACTCAGCATTCTTTGTCCTCCAAACACGACGAGATGAGTTTTTACCAAAAAGTTATATTTTGGTTTCATCTGACCATATGACATTCTCCCAATCCTCATCTGGATCATCCAAATGCTCTCTAGCAAACTTCAGACGGGCCTGAACATGTACTGGCTTAAGCAGGGGACACGTCTGGCACTGCAGGATTTGAGTCCCTGGCGGCGTAGTGTGTTACTGATGGTAGGCTTTGTTACTTTGGTCCCAGCTCTCTGCAGGTCATTCACTAGGTCCCCGTGTGGTTCTGGGATTTTTGCTCACCGTTCTTGTGATCATTTTGACCCCACGGGTGAGATCTTGCGTGGAGCCCCAGATCGAGGAAGATTATCAGTGGTCTTGTATGTTTTCCATTTCCTAATAATTGCTCCCACAGTTGATTTCTTCAAACCAAGCTGCTTACCTATTGCAGATTCAGTCTTCCCAACCTGGTGCAGGTCTACAATTTTGTTTCTGGTGTCCTTTGACAGCTCTTTGGTCTTGGCCATAGTGGAGTTTGGAGTGTGACTGTTTGAGGTTGTGGACAGGTGTCTTTTATACTGATAACAAGTTCAAACAGGTGCCATTAATACAGGTAACGAGTGGAGGACAGAGGAGCCTCTTAAAGAAGAAATTACAGGTCTGTGAGAGACAGAAATCTTGCTTGTTTGTATGTGACCAAATACTTATTTTCCACCATAATTTGCAAATAAATTCATTAAAAATTCTACAATGTGATTTTCTGGATTTTTTTTCCTCATTTTGTCTGTCATAGTTGAAGTGTACCTATGATGAAAATTACAGGCCTCTCTCATCTTTTTAAGTGAGAGAGCTTGCACAATTGGTGGCTGACTAAATACTTTTTTGCCCCACTGTACTTACAAGGGTTTGAAGATTATCTTTCTCCTCTCTTATCAAAGGGACACCATATACTGGACATAGATTCAATAAAACAGAAAATGAAGTTGTCCTAGCTACATTGTTAAGCTCTGTAAAAATACAAATAAATCACAATTTGTATGGTAGTAGTACTCATGGTGTGAAAGGCATTTCTTCAACGATGCACAAACTTTGTAAACGGTTGGGATCAGGGATGATGGGTATGTCTGTTATGTTAACTGGCTCATTCTTGACGATGGTTTCTGTTTGGAACAGGTCTCCCTTAGGCTAACAAGGCTGAGATCTTCCAGGGGTATACACATCCAAGGACTTCTTGACACTTGTGGCCACGGCCAGTAAAGCCAGTACGTTCTAAAGGAAATTATTTTGATATTTATTATATCAGAATTAAGTACACGTGTCCTTTCGTACCATAGGGTTGTATCAAATAAATAAAATAAAAGGCTTGATGGACAATGTCATAGTGGTTTCGACTGCAAAGAGGCAAAATCTCTCACATCGAAAGTATCACAGTCATTTGAGGAATAATATACCTTCAGACAGCAAACGCCAGCACCACCCTGAAGTACAGTATTGCTGATGATAATATATATCTTTTTTACAGCCTTATTCTAAAATGGATTCTACACACAATACCCCATAATGACAAAGTGAAAACAGGTTTTTATAAATGCTTTCACATTTATTAAAAATAAAACAGAAATACCTTATTTACGTACGTATTCAGACACTTTGCTATGAGACTCGAAATTGAGCTCAGGTGCATCCTGTTTCCATTGATCATCCTTGAGATGTTTCTACCACTTGATTGGAGTCCACCTGTGGTAAATTCAATTGATCGGACATGATCTGGAAAGGCACTTACCTGTCTATTTAAGGTTCATGTCAGTTCATGTCAGAGCAAAAACCAAGCCATGATGTCGAAGGAATTGTTCGCAGAGCTCCGAGACAGGATTGTGTCAAGGTACAGATCTTGGGAAGGGTACCAAAAAATGTCTTAAATGGAAGAAGTTTGGAACCACCAAGACTCTTTCTAGAGCTGGCCGCCCGGCCAAACTGAGCAATCAGGGGAGAAGGGCCTTGGTCGGGGAGGTGACCAAGAACCCGATGGTCACTCTGGCAGAGCTCTGTGGATATGGGAGAACCATCGAGAAGGACAACCATTTCTGCAGCACTCCACCATTCAGGCCTTTATGGTAGAGTGGCCAGACGGAAGCCACTCCTCAGTAAAAGGCACATGACAGCCAGCTTTGAGTTTGCCAAAAGGCACCTAAAGGATTCTCAGATCATGAGAAACAAGACTCTCTGGTCTGATGAAAACAAGATTGAACTCTTTGGCCTGAAGGCCAAGCATCTGGAAGAAACCTGGCACCATCCCTACTGTGAAGCATGGTGGTGGCAGCATCATGCTGTGGGGATGTTTTTCAGTGGGAGTGACTGAGAAACTAGTCAGGATCGAGGGAAAGATGAACGGAGCAGAGAGATCCTTGATGAAAACCTGCTCTAGAGCGCTAAGGACCTCAGACTGGGCTGAAGGTTCAACTTCCAACAGGACAACGACCCTAAGCACACAGCCAAGACAATGCAGGAGGGGCTTCGGGACAAGTCTCTGAATGTCCTTGAGTGGCCCAGCCAGAGCCTTGAACCCGATCGAATATCTCTGTAGAGACCTGAAAAAAGCTGTGCAGCGACACTCCCCATCCATCCTGACAGAGCATGAGAGGATCTGCAAAGAATGGGAGAATCTTCCCTAATACAAGTTTTTGGAGTCATACCCATGAAGACTCATGATAACAAAATGGCACTGAAGAACATGGCTGACGTTTTACATTCTCCCAACCAATTTTTCAAAAGAAAAATTTAAATGCGTTTTGTGTAACTTATTTTTTTACTTATTGTGTACATAATGTTGCTGCTACCGTCTCTTATGACCGAAAATAACTTCTGGACATCAGAAAAGCGATTACTCACCGCGGACTGGAATAAACTTTTTCCTTTAACGAGTCCGACGTAAAGGATATCCTGTTTCACTGGAACAGGCCCAGATCCACACCTTTTGTGTGAAGAAAAGGCACCGGAAAAGAGGACGCAGATCAGGGATCCTTCTAAAAATCCGGAGGTGAGCGAGTAAACTCCCAATGCCTTCCATTCTCCTTGCCAACATGCAATCGTTAGAAAATAAAAATGTATGACCTACTATTAAGATTATCCTACCAACGGGACATTAAAAACTTAAACATCTTATGTTTCACCAAGACGTGGCTGAACGAAGAAACGGACAATATAGAGCTGGTGGGATTTTCCATGCACCGGCAGAAAAGAGACGCTACCTCTGGTAAGACGAGTGCAAGTGCATCGATGATGTTGTACCCACAAGGGCCTATTAAAACCTTCCCCAACCAGAAACCGTGGATTGATGGCTGCATTCGCGCAAAACTGAAAGCGCGAACCACTGCTTTAATCATGACAAGGTGACCGGAAATATGACCGAATACAAACAGTGTAGCTTTTCCCTCCGCAAGGCAATCAAACAAGCTAAGCGTCAGTATAGAGACAAAGTAGATTCGCAATTCAACGGCTCAGACACGAGACGTATGTGGCAGGGTCTAAAAGTCACTCACGGATTACAAAAAGAAAACCAGCCCCGTCGCAGACACCGACATCATGCTCCCAGACAAATAAAACAACTTCTTTGCTCGTTTTGAGGACAATACAGTGCCACTGACACTGCCTGCTAACTTAACCTGCGGGCTCTCCTTCACCGCAGCTAACGTGAGTAAAACATTTAAACGTGTTAACCCTCGCAAGGCTGCCGGCCCAGACGGCATCCCTAGCCGCCTCCTCAGAGCATGCGCAGACCAGCTGGCTGGTGTGTTTACGGACATATTCAATCAATCCCTATCCCAGTCTGCTGTTCCCACATGCTTCAAGAGGGCCACCATTGTTCCTGTTCCTAAGAAAGCTAAGGTAACTTAGCTAAATGACTATCGCCCCATAGCACTCACCTCCATCATCATGAAGTGCTTTGAGAGACTAGTCAAGGATCATATCACCTCCACCCTACCTGACACCCTAGACCCACTCCAATTTGCTTACCCCCAATAGGTCCACGGACAACGCAATCACACTGCACACTGCCCTAACCCATCTGGACAAGAGGAATACCTATGTAAGAATGCTGTTCATCGACTACAGCTCAGCATTTAACACCATAGTACCCTCCAAACTTGTCATTAAGCTCTGGGTCTCGACCCCGCCCTGTGCAACTGGGTCCTGGACTTTCTGATGGGCAGGTGGTGAGGGTAGGAAACAACATCTCCACCTCGCAGATCCTCAACACTGGGGCCCCACAAGGGTGCGTTCTCAGCCCTCTCCTGTACTCCCTGTTCACCCATGACTGCATGGCCATGCACGCCTCCAACTCAATCATCAAGTTTGCAGACGACACAACAGTGGTAGGCTTGATTACCAACAACGACGAGACGGCCTACAGGGAGGAGGTTAGGGCCCTCAGAGTGTGGTGTCAGGAAAATAACCTCACACTCAACATCAACAAAACAAAGGAGATGATCGTGGACATCAGGAAATAGCAGAAGGAGCAGCCCCCTATTCACATCGACGGGAAAGTAGTGGAGAAGGTGGAAAGATTTAAGTTCCTCGGCGTACACATCATGGACACACTGAAATGGCAACTGCTCCGCCCACAACCGTAAGGCTCTCCAGAGGGTAGTGAGGTCTGCACAACGAATTACCGGGGGTAAACTACCTGCCCTCCAGGAAACCTACACCACCCGATGTCACAGGAAGGCCAAAAAGATAATCAAGGACACCAACCACCCAGAGCCACTGCCTGTTCACCCCGCTATCATCCAGAAGCCGAGGTCAGTACAGGTGCTTCAAAGCTGGGACTGAGAGACTGAAAAACAGCTTCTATTTTAAGGCCATCAGACTGTTAAACAGCCATCACTAACATTGAGTGGCTGCTGCCAAAATACTGACTCAAATCTCTAGCCACTTAATAGTTAAAATTGAATGTAATAAATGTATCACTAGTCACTTTAAACTATTCCACTTTATATAATGATTACATACCCTATACTGTATCTCATACAGTTGAAGTCTGAAGTTTACATACATCCAAATACGTTTAAACTCAGTTTTTCACAATTCCTGACATTTAATCCTAGTAAAAATTCCCTGTCTTAGGACAGTTAGGATCACCACTTTATTTTAAGAATGTGAAATGTCATAATAATAGTAGAGAGAATGATTCATTTCAGTTTTTATTTCTTTCATCACATTCCCAGTGGGTCAGAAGTTTACATACACTCAATTAGTATTTGGTAGCATTGCATTTCAATTGTTTAACAAGAAATGTGTGGAGTGGTTGAAAAACGAGTTTTTTTTACTCCAACCTAAGTTTATGTAAACTTCCGACTTCAACTCTATATACTGTACTCTATACCATCTACTGCATCTTGCCTATGCCGCACGGCCATCGCTCATCCATATATTTATATGTACATATACTTATTAATTCCTTTACACTTGTGTGTATAAGGTAGTTTTTGTGTAATTGTTAGATTACTTGTTAGATATTTCTGCACGGTCGGAACTAGAAGCACAAGCATTTCGCTACACTCACTTTAACATCTGCTAACCATGTGTATGTGACCAATACAATTTGATTTGATTTGAAGAGGGGTGGGGGTGTGTGTCTTTTTGTAAAGTCCCCGGCCACTAGAAGCGCCGCTTCTGGGTGTGCATTTTCTTCTTTGCTTATGGTCTTCTAGAGTTGGTTGAGAGCGGTCTTAGTGCCAGCTTCGCATTGTGGTGGTAAATAGACGGCTACGAATAATACAGATGAGGGTAGATTGTGTGATCTCTGGGTAGATTGTGTGATCAACAGCTTATCATAAGGTACTCTACCTCAGGCGAGCAATACCTTGAATCAGTTTTGCCACATTTTTACCAGCATGTTACGTGTGCAACCAGGGGAAAAAATATCCTAGACCACCTTTACTCCACACACAGAGATGCATACAAAGCTCTCCTCCGCCCTCCATTTGGCAAATCTGACCACAATTCTATCCTCCTGATTCCTGCTTACAAGCTAAAACTAAAGCAGGATGTACCAGTGACTCGCTCAATATGGAAGTCGTCAGATGACGCGGACGCTACACTACTGTTTTGCTAGCACAGACTGGAATATGTTCCGGGATTCATCCAATGGCATTGAGGAATACACCACCTCAGTCATCGGCTTCATCAATAAGTGTATCGATGACGTCGTCCCCACAATAACTGTACGTACATATCCCAACCAGAAGCCATGGATTACAGGCAACATCCGCATCAAGCTAAAGACTAGAGCTGCCGCTTTCAAGGAGCGGGAGACTAATCCGGACGCTTATGAGAAATCCCACTATGCCCTCAGACAAACCATCAAACAAGCAAGTGTCAATACAGGATTCATATTGAATCCTACTACACCGGCTCTGACGCTTGTCGGATGTGGCAGGGCTTGAAAACTATTACGGACAACAAAGGGAAACCCAGACGTGAGCTGCCCAGTGACGCAAGCCTACCAGATGAGCTAAATTCCTTTTATGCTCGCTTCGAGGCAAGCAACACTGAAGCATGCACAAGAGCACCAGCTGTTCTGGATGACTGTGTGATAAAGCTCTCGGTAGCCGATGTGAACAAAACGTTTAAACAGGTCAACATTCACAAAGCCTCTGGGCCAGATGGATTACCAGGACGTGTACTCAAAGCATGCGTGGGCCAACTGTCAAGTGTCTTCACTGACATTTTCAACCTCTCCCTGACCGAGTCTGTAATGCCTACATGTTTCAAGCAGACCACCCTAGTCCCTGTGCCCAAGGAAGCAAAGGTAACCTGCCTAAATGACTACCGTCCCGTGGCACTCACGTCGGTAGCCATGAAGTGCTTTGATAGGCTGGTCATGGCTCACATCAACAGCATCCTCCCAGGCACTCTAGACCCACTCCAATTCGAATACCGCCCCAACTGATCCACAGATGACACAATCTCAATCGCACTCCACACCGCCCTTTCTCACCTGGACAAAAGGAACACCTATGTGAGAATGCTGTTCATCAACTACAGCTCAGCATTCAACACCATAGTTCCCACGAAGCTCATCGCTAAGCTAAGAACTCTGGGACAAAACACCTCCCTCTGCAACTGGATCCTGGACTTCCTGACGGGGCCGCCCCCAGGTGGTAAGTGTAGGCAACAACACGTCCACCACACTTAACACTGGGGCCCCTCAGGGGTGTGTACTTAGTCCCCTCCTGTATTCCCTGTTCACCCATGACTGCGTGGCCAAACACGACTCCAACACCATCAATAAGTTTTCTGATGACACAACAGTGGTAGGCGTGATCATGACAAGGATAAGACGGCCTATAGGGAGGAGGTCAGAGAACTGGCCGTGTGGTGCCAGGACAACAACCTCTCCCTCAATGTGAGCAAGACAAAGGAGCTGATTGTGGACTACAGGAAAAGGCGGCCGAACAGGCCACCATTAACATCGACGGGAATGTAGTGGAGCAGGTCGAGAGTTTCAAGTTATGTAAATTATGTTATGTACTCATGTAAAGTTATGTACTTATGTAAATGTGATATTTCCGTTTTTTTTTTTTATACATTTGCAAACATTTCTAAAAACCTGTTTTTGCTTTGTTATTTTAGGGTATTGTGTGTAGATTAAGGCTGCAATGTAACAAAGTGTGGAAAAAGTAAAGGGGTCTAAATACTTTCGGAATGCACTGTAAGAGCAGGGCAAATCCTCACGCTGTCTCTCTCTCTCTCCATCACTTCCTCCCCCCACTCTTTGTTCCTCAGGCATGTGTAGCTTTAAGTCTCAACTGCCTGAGCTCCATGGTGTGGTCATCATGCTGGGTGCCGGTGACACAGCGTTTGACTGTGCCATAAAGCTAGAGCCTCTCAGAGCATGGCTCTTAACAGTGGCTTTAAAGTTCCTTCAGAAGATGCTCCTTTGACCACAGTATTGATTATGACCTCCTACTCTGAGATACTTTTTGAATACGGGCCTTGGGCAGAATTATAACTTAACTTGTATTTTAGCAAAAATTCTATCTTTGAAATCAATTTGTGAGTTCTACATACAGATCTTAAGTTTGAATAGAACCTGACCATGCTCAATTACTCACAAAACTGTTTCTGACCATGACCCAGTAGCTATGAACATGTTACTGATCTTTTCAGCCGCTATTCCAATAGCCCTGTTGCCTGCCAAAAGCAGCTGATTGCTTTTGACACCCTTCATTTCTGGTGGCTCTTCTTACATTTGTTATTCATAAAGATTTGCTAGGTAGCTGATGGTAGCTTTCGTCTTGGCTATTAGCTCATGGTCATTCACATTGTCCTTTGTGTTTTCTGTGAAAAAGTAAGAAAGAAGTTATTGCACTATAAAAAATGTCTTCCGTTTTTTTCCCGAAAGAAATTAAAGGGAAAAACTCTTGAGGCGATTGTGAAACCAATTTTATTCTCTGAATATTTTTTATCTCCACGAAACAATCAAAGAAAACAATTGACATCAGTAGTCTTGATGCCATGGAAACAGAAATAATATTATTTAAAAAAAGATAGTAATAAAGATACTTTAACCTTTGAGTTTCAAATAACATATCTATACAGGCTTCAAACACACGTTACAGAAAGAACATAAATACACATTACCTCTTTACTGTAAGTTTTTATGTAATTTTTTTTAATGGCCAAGGTTTTTAAATCATGCATGTCAGTAATGTGAATATACTGCATAAGACCAGGGCTTTTCACTAATGTGAATTCAGACAATATGCTTAACAGAGGCAGGGGGGACCATGGCCATTATAACAGCCTGTCTGTCCCCCTACTGTGCACTGCTGTGGACAGCCACGGTAATTAGTCCTCTGTCGTTGAATGGTTTTAGGCTTCTGTATGGAAATCATAAAGTTTGATCATCAATTCAAATTAAACCATAGCAAGGGAAATGGGAGAAAGATGTGAAAATGGGCTCCATGTCATAGCAGTACAGTGCCTTCAGAAAGTATTCACACCCTCATTCCATATTTTGTTGTGTTACAGCCTGCATTCAAAATGGATTACAAATATTTTTTTCTCACACATTTACACACAATACTCCAAAACCAGAAAGTGAAATATTTGCTACTTTAATGAAAATGAAACAGAAATATCTAATTTACATAAGTATTCACACCCCTGAGTCAATGCATGTTAGAATCACCTTTGGCAGCAATTACAGCTGTGAGTCTTTCTTGGTAAGTCTCTAAGAGCTTTGTACACCTGGATTGTACAATATTTGCACATTATTATTTTTCTAACTCTGTCAGGTTGTTTGTTGATCATTGCTAGACAGTCATTTTCAAGTCTTTCCATTGATGTTCATGCCAGTTAAAGTCAAAACTGTCTCTAGGCCAGTCAGAAACATTCACTGGCATCTTGGTAAGCAACTCCAGAGTATATTTGGCCTTGTGTTTTAGGTTATTGTTCTGCTGAAAGGTGAATTTGTCTCCCAGTGTCTGTTGGAAAGCAGACTGAACCAGGTTTTCCTCTAGGATTTTGCCTAAACGATTCCTAAGACCTTGTCGATGACAAGCATACCCACAACATGATGCAGCTACCACCATGCTTGAAAATATGTTTTGTGTTGGATTTGCCCCAAACATACGCTTTGTATTCAGGACATAAAGTTAATATCTTTGCCACATTTTTGCGGTTTTGCTTCAGTGGGTGCATGTTTTGGAATATTTTTATTCTGTACAAGCTTTCTTCTTTTCACTGTCATTTTGGTTAGTATTGTGTAGTAACTACAATGTTGTTGATCTATCCTCAGTTTTCTCCTATCACAGCCATTAAACTACAGTATGTAACTGTTTTAAAGTCACTATTGATACACTATCCATTGACACACCACCTGGGTGCATTGATACACCATCCAAAGTGTAATTAATAACTTCACCATGCTCAGAGGGAGATTCAGTATCTGCTTTTTTTATTTACCCATCTACAAATAGGTGCCCTTCTTTCCGAGGCATTAGAAAACCTCCTTTGTCTTTGTGGTTGAATCTGTGTTTGAAATTCACTGCTCGACTTAGGGACCTTACAGATAGTTCTATGTGTGGGCTACAGGGATGAGGTAGTCATTCAGAATTCATGTTAAACACTATTATGGCCCACAGAGTGAGTCAATGCAACTTGTCATGTGACGTGTTAACCACATTTTTACTCCTGAACTTATTTAGACTTGCCATAACAAAGGGGTTGAATACTTATTGACTCAAAACATTTCAACTTTTCAAAAATGTCTAAAAACACAATTTCACTTTGATATTATGGGGTATTGTGTGACACCTAATCTCAATTTAATACATTTTAAATTCAGGCTGTAACACAACGTTTTTGGGACTAAGTCAAGGGATGTGAATACTTTCTGAAGGCACTGTAAATAACCTAATGCTACTACTTCTCCAGTCAAATGAACTCGTGGATACCATTTTTATGTCTCTGTGTCTAGTATGGAGGAAGTTAGAGAGAGTTTTGGGAGCCAATGCTAACTAGTGTTAGCATTGGCTAGGGCCCTGTCTATCTACTAACATGCTAGTGGATATCCATAGACTTCCAGTCATTGAGCTAACGCTAGTTAGCATTAGCTTGCAAAACAAAATCTGACTTCCTTCCTACTAATGTATCTTGTAATGTATCCACACTTTTCCCACAACCTTTAAATAACTCATAAAAGCTGTTTTGTGAACATTCTTGCAACATGAAATTAATATTTTTTTGCACCCTGATACAAACATGATCTGAATGTCAACACAATATCTTTTGTGATGTCCCCACAACGTTCCCACCAGACTGTTCCCACAACCGAAATAAACATTCTGGGAACCTTTAAAGAACAGATTAAATGTGTTTTAGATACATTCTTGCAACATCAGGTGAATGTTTTTTGCACACTAAAAGTAACATTGTATAATCATCCGCACAACTGTACGTTTTTTTGTGTTTTGGCAACATATCTTTTCTGATGTCCCCACAATGTTCCCACCAGACTGTTCCCACAACCTAATGAAACATTCTGGTAACTTTTAAATAACAGACAAAATTAGTTCTGGGTACGTTCTTGCAACATCAGGCAAATGCTTTATACAAACATTGTTTAACCATTAGCATGACTGGACAGTTATTGTGTTATGAGAACATTTGCCGCAACCTAACGAATGTTCTGGGAACTTTCACATTTCACTTTCACATTTTGGTTTGCTGGGAAATATTACTGGTACGTTGTGGTATTACATTACCTGAAAACCTTATGAGAACCTTTGGGGAATTATCTGTGGGAGTTGTTACAGATGTTGTGCACAACATTTTAATGAATGTTAGGAACTTAATGGGAATCTTACCAAATTGCTGAGTTGAGTGCTGAGATAAATTAATGACATTTCCTCAACATGACGTCAAAACATGTCTTTGTATAGAAATGTTTTCACGTTTCAAACAATTATGTTTCATTCTTGATAGTCCTGCAGACTGAAGTCGGGAACAAAGGGTAAGGTAGAATAGGGGGAAGGAGAGCTGAGATCAATATAAAAAGACAACATTAAAAAAAACATACGCTATCCTTTTCCTCAGATGGAGCTGGTCAAAGAGGAGAAGTGTGAGTTCCTGCCCTTCCTGTGCCCTCGTGAGGTCATCATGAAGAACGGCTGCGTTGGCGGCCTGTGGTTTTGCCGCACCGAGCAGACGGAAAGCGTGATTGGCTGGAGGACAAGGACTAGATCGTCCGGCTCAAAGTCGATTATATCATCAGAACCATCGGCTCCACACTGACTGACCCTTAAAGTAAGGTCTGATAGAAGGGGAAATCAGGTCTGATAGAAGGTGACTGATCAAAGGTGTCCCCTTCATTGTAGTACCCTTAGAAGTGACTGTTGAAGTGCCCTTGTTGTCCAATTTCATCAGGATCTTACTGTATTAGGATTGACCTGTTAAAACATAGAATAACTACGTAAATGGCAGAGAATTGGCAGAATGTTGATTATCAGATCCTACGTTATGTTAAGTTACATTATGTTACAATACAGCTTCACTTTATGTGTGGTCTAATCAATATTTTTCAGTCACCCTTGTCATGTACCGGACGCATTTTATCCAAATCCACAACGGGACCCTGCATTCAGCCCATATCTGTCCTCTGAAGCAGCCAAGGTCTTGTAATTGTTAGCTACAGTGTTGATGCCCCAGTAAAGAGCCTGCCAGGACAGGGAACCTATTGCTCTCCCTACAATCCATTCTCCATACTTTCCTTTCCCTGTATGGTGGCCTGGGACATACCTGGAAACACGGTATGAGGTTTCCTTCACAAAAATCCATAGAGAAATAGAGCATTCAGAGGTAGCAATTTCTGGAAGGCCAGTGAGTGTGCATGCCTTACTATTGCAGACAGCTTGTGGCTTCTATCAATGTAATTGTCTGCATCACTTCCAATCCCCCATATCTTTTTGGGTAAATATCTTTAATATATTTTCCTTCTTTATTATTTTCCCCGAACACTATCATCCCTCCCCTAATGGAGAACAATACTTAGGCTTATACATACTATACTGAACACGTGTTGGTCCCATATTTTTTATGAGCTGAAATAAAAGATCCCTGAAATTTTCCACGCGCACAAAAAACGTATTGATCTCACATTTAAGGACAAATGTCTTTACATTCCTTATGTTGAGCATTTCTCCTTGGCCTAAGACAATCCATCTACCTGACAGGTGAGGCATATAGAGAAGCTGATTAAAGAGCATAATATTTACACAGGTGCACCTTGTTCTGCGGACAATAAAAGGCCACTCTAAAATGTGTTGTTTTGTCACACAACACAATGCCACAGACATGAGGGAGTGTGCAATTGGCATGCTGACGGCAGGAATGTCCACCAGAGCTGTTGACAGAGAATGTAATGTTAATTTCTCTACAATAAGCTGCCTCCAACATTACAGAATTTGGCAGTACATCCAACAGGCCTGACAACTGCAGACCACGTGTAACCACGCCAGTCCAGGACCTCCACATCTGGCTTCTTCATCTGCGGGATCATCCGAGACTGTCTGTAATAAAGCCCTTTTGGCTGGGCCTGGCTCCCAAGTGGTTAGGCCTATGCCCTCCCAGGCCCGCCCATGGATGTGCCCCTGCGCAGTCATGTGAAATCCATAGATTAGGGTCTAGTGAATTTATTTAAATTGACTGATTTCCTTATATGAACTGTAACTCAGTAAAATCATGGAAATTGTTGCATGTTGCATTTATATTTTTGTATATATACAGTTTACGGACACAATATATTTTTAATTAGTTTATATATTTATTTATTATTTTTTAGTCCCACCCTTCAGCTCCACTCAACCCCTCCCATCTATCTCTGAACACCATCCAGTTTGGATTTCTATTAGCCATATATTTTTGCTTTGAAGTTTCACAAAAGTCCTGAACCTTTCTATTCTCATAGTTTCTATATATTGTAAATTAACGATAAAATGTTTTGCAATTCATCCAATTCATCTAGCTCTGCTATTTACAGAATTAGCTCCAGATAAATGTTGGAATTCTTCAGCTATTCCTGAACCTGCGACTAAAAACAAGCTACATATAGTAGTACCAAAACAAGTGATCTAATGATCCTGTCTCTTCACATCAAAATCTGCAGAGCTGGGATGGTTGTGTCCCCCATATATATAACATTCTACTGGTTGCAAGAATTTTATTGAAAACGTTTTGAATCCGGCGTCGTTTTGTGTATCAGTTTCTAAACCATGTGCCATGGAATCGGTACATCGAAAATCTCTTCCCAACTATTTTGCAACCTGTAAGGCACAGCTGTCAATTATTTTGTTCATAAATTAAACAGGTATACTTTTTTATTTATCACAATTTTCTTTAACCACTTTTGGTCTTTAATGCAGGGCTGACAGACAAGTTCCTTACCTTCTCCCCCTTCCACTTGCCTCTTCCATTGCTGCGGTAATGCTGCAATTAGTTGGATATAATATTGAGTAGAGGAGACATATCCATATATTTTGTTAGCTGCATGTGTGACATAACTCCTCCAGTCCTATTTATGATATCATTTACAAAGATTTTACAATTTTTTTAACAATTTTTTTTTTTATTAATTAGTATTAATAACCATAATATTTGTTGTAATATTTGTTGTGTCTTTTCTGGTGGATTAAACTGGATAGCAACCAACTTTCTAAGGCTTGTTTTAAAAATAGCGATATTTGGATAATGTAATCTGAATAAAAAGAAAAAGGCCATTCTTGAACATGGGGGAGTCATTCTTACTAATCTACTAGAGAACCAGTTCGCATTGAAGTATGGTTTTTGTATGACTGAAGCCTTTAGTGAGAGGTCTAATGCTTTAATATTTAATAACTGTCTCCACTCTCCACTTCTTTGAGTTTCAACACACAGTCAGGGTACAGTCAAATACGAGGACTAATACAAAGAGAAAAGGGATACGATAGTGGCAGATAGTAGATAAATACCCCTCTATTCTTACCTGGCTAGTAGCTGTACGGAATGAATCACCCATTGACTTCAGCAGCCTACAGAGGAGGCAGCCAGTGACAGTAGTTGGGTAGAAAAAAGGCTGAGATCGCCAGAAAATAGGCCCTGCAATCTGCAGGGGCCGGGGCACTGTGTTTCAAGAACATGATTAGATGACGGGGTAACAGGCAGATGACCGGTGCTTTTTACTGCTGAGGGGGCCATCACCGTGACGATGAAGCATTTTCTATCTGTGTTCGCTGTCGCTCATTAAGATAAATGGACATTCCTGGAATGTGTGTGTTTCATAAGAGTGGATTCTTCTTAAATAGACTTGTCAAATATTGTGTGTGTGTGTGTGTGAGTGTGCATGCCTCCAACCATGTCTGTATATCTACGTATGTGTGTGTGTGTAGTCTTGGTGCATGCCTGACTGAGGCCCATACGACAGCATGGATTCCTCTCACTAATGGAGCTCAGCAATCAGCATCTGCCAGTGGAGTTTTCTCCAGAGAGATAGAGATTCAGATAGAGTGGGGGTCTGTGGAAGAAGTGATGTTATTTAAGGAGATCTCAGGAATCTCTCAGACATGTCACACTTCACAGCCTTCCCCACAGTAAGGGTGTGTGTGTGTGTGTGTGTGTGTGTGTGTGTGTGTGTGTGTGTGTGTGTGTGTGTGTGTGTGTGTGTGTGTGTGTGTGTGTGTGTGTGTGTGTGTGTGTGTGTGTGAGGCAGTGAGAGAAGCTGTGTGCTCCTGCAGTTATAGGAGGGGAATTCTGAGAGAAAAGACAAACACAGCAAGGCTCAGTGGTATCACTAAGGTTCTGGGGTTCTTTGAGAGGATATGGCAGAGACCACAATAACAGGGTATTTCCATCTTTGATTAATATCAAGTTCAAGTATACCTAGTACCTAGTATACCCCCTGTAATGTCTTATAAAGTACAACAATGCATTGTTCTGCTCCTGTATTACTATTGTAATAATGTAATATTAACCATGTCTATTATGTCTTGTTGTGAACAGTCCAGAAGGCCATGGCTAACCATCAAGTTGAACCACTGGGGCACCCCAAACCTGCACCCGAGACCATGTAGAGCAGTGAGCCCTCGGTTTTCGCCGGCGGAGACATCGCAGACCTTGCAAACAACAATGGCAAGCAGGCCTCCTGGCACATCCACAAGTACCTCCATGTAACCTCTGAATCAGAGAGGTGCAGGGGGCTGCCTTAATCAATATCCACGTCATCGGCGACAGCCTTGCTCAGGGGCAGAACAACAGATTTTTACCTTGTCAGCTTGATGATTCGATCTAGCAACCTTTCAGTTACTGGCCCAACGCTCCTACACGCCAGGCTACCTGCCACTCCAAAAGTTGTCCCAGCCCGGCTCAAACAACTGACAATTCATGGGCTTTCAATTTCGAATACAGTTAGTTGAATTGAGCAAGTAAGTGCTAAGCTAATGGTGATGTTGATGATGATGATGATGATAATGCATTAATAAAACACGTTGTAACTACATATCCCTCCATGGCCAGGCGGTGGAAAGTACAACTGTGCTGCCTCTGTTCAACTGTGCCATCGACACGGTGGACATCAGTGTGGAGATGTGTGGCATCACATTCCCAAACCCCTTCAGCCTGGCCAGCACTCCCCCCACCACCGGAACGGCCATGATCCACAGGGCTTTCCAACAGGGATGGGGCTTTGCTCTCACCAAGACCTTCGGACTGGACAAGGTACGGACAGACAGAAATAAAGGGAGAGACACACGCGCGCACATACGCACACACAGACGCCTTTGAAATTGCTGTTAAGCTTAGCTACAGTAATGTGCTTAACTATAAATGTGTGTATGTGTGCATGCATGCGTACAGCGGTGCGTGCGAGCATGTGTGTAAATGTTTCAGGGTGTTACAGCAACGTTGAGTATCTCCCGTCTGAACAGACTGTTCCGTGTCTCTGTGTCCTGTCTTTGAGCCTCTCTAACCTTGGCCAAGTCTTTGATAAGTCATAACGTGGGACATTAAAGCAGTCCCCATCCACAGACAACTGGCATTAATAAAGCCCTGATAACTCATAAAGGAAAGCAATAAAGCGCTCCCCACATGCACACACACTCCTCGGTAATGAGCTTCATTCAGGTGGCAGAGACTCCAGCTAAACCAACACACTCCCATTAGAACAAGATGCATATGCCTTGTTAGCAATGTAACATTTGCTCTTGACAGGAGGATTGGAAAGAGAGAGAAAGAGAAGAGAGAGAGAGAAAGCCATGAGTTGTTTATTGAGCTTCAACAGAAAATCTTTTGTTTTAATTTACTTTCTAATTCTAGTGATGGGAAATGAATCAGTAACATCTGTTTGCTCTGTTCGTTCTCGCTGTCAGTCCTTGATTAGAGGATAACAGGAAGGACCTGTGTAAGGCATCGCTATAAGAACAAGTAGGGTAGTGCATCAGGATTGATGTGATGAAGTTTAGCCAACATCAAGTTAAAGTTTTCTTTGTTCAACTGCGGTGTTGAAATTATTCTCCCGTATAAAATTGAATGGAAATATGTAACTAGACGGTTGAGAATTTATTTGAATATTTGGCAAGGCCAAAATGTGCCCCTCTTTCTGTTTCCTTTTCTGAACAGACCGGTTAAAAAAAAATCTATTATGTCTAATTGGTGGAAGTCTCGCCAAGCTTTCAAATTAAATTAAGAAATTGGTTTCTGCCTGAAAAGTAATAAATAAGCACATTAATCTATTAATCCCAGAGAGACAGTTTTTCGAGAAACCCACTCCAGGTTTCCAGGTTTCTCAAGATGGTCCAACAACTAAGAGTTATTCATTAGGACTTTGGATTTATAAGTGTTTAATATATATACAGTATCAGTCAAAAGTTTGGACACACCTTCTCATTCAAGGGTTTTTATAAATTTTTACTATTTTCTACTTTGCAGAATAATAGTGAAGACATAAAAACTATGAAATAACAAATATAAAAATCATGTAGTAACCAAAAAAAGAGTTAATGAAAATCAAAATATATTTTAGATTTCAGATTCTTTAAAGTAGCCACCCTTTTCCTTGATGACAGCTTTGCAGACTCTTGGCATTATCTCAACCAGCTGCATGAGGTAGTCACCTGGAATGCATTTCAATTAACAGGTGTGCCTTGTTACAAGTTAATTTGTGGAATTTCTTTCCTTCTGAATACGTTTGAGCCAATCAGTTGTGTTGTAAGGAAATAAAAACTACAGTAAAATGACAGTGAAAAATAACAGTAGTGAGGCTATATACAGTAGCGAGGCTATAACAGTAGCAAGGCTATATACAGTCACCGGTTAGTCGGGCTGATTGAGGAAGTATGTACATGTAGATACAGTTGAAGTCGGAAGTTTACATACTCATTTTTCAACCACTCCACAAATTTCTTGTTAACAAACTATAGTTTTGGACATCTACTTTGTGCATGACACAAGTCATTTTTCAGATTATTTCACTTATAATTCACTGTATCACAATTCCAGTGGGTTAGAAGTTGACATACACTAAGTTGGCTGACCTTTAAACAGATTGGAAAATTCCAGAAAATTATGTCATGGCTTTAGAAGCTTCTGATAGGCTAATTGACATAATTTGAGTCAATTGGAGGTGTACCTGTGGATGTATTTCAAAGCCTACCTTCAAACTCAGTGCCTCTTTACTTGACATCATGGGAAAATCAAAAGAAATCAGCCAAGACCTCAGAAAAAAATGTAGACCTCCACAAGTCTGGTTCATCCTTGGGAGCAATTTCCAAACGCCTGAAGGTACCACGTTCATCTGTACAAACAATAGTACGCAAGTATAAACACCATGGGACGACGCAGCCATCATACCGCTCAGGAAGGAGACGCGTTCTGTCTCCTAGAGATTAACGTACTTTGGTGCGAAAGGTGCAAATCAATCCCAGAACAACAGCAAAGGACCTTGTGAAGATGCTGGAGGAAAAAGGTACAAAAGTATCTATATCCACAGTAAAACAAGTCCTATATCGACATAACCTGAAAGGCCGCTCAGCAAGGAAGAAGCCACTGCTCCAAAACCGCCATAAAAAAGTCAGACTACGGTTTGCAACTGCACATGGGGACAAAGATCGTACTTTTTGGAGAAATGTCCTCTGGTCTGATGAAACAAAAATAGTACTGTTTGGGCTACCCTTATTAAACCATACAATAAATACTATGGAAATGGACTACCTCTATTTACCCATACAGTCAATACTATGGAACTAGGATACCTCTGTCAACCCATACAGTCAATACTGGGATACCTCTATTAACCCATAAATTCAATACTATGGAACTGGGATACCTCTATTAACCCATACAGTCAATACTATGGAACTGGAATACCTCTATTAACCAATTCAGTCAATAATATGGAACTGGACTACCTCTATCAACCCATACAGTCATTACTATGGAGCTGGACTACCTCTATCAACCCATACAGTCAATACTATGGAACTGGGCTACCACTATCAACCCATACAGTCAATACTATAGAACTGGACTACCTCTATCAACCCATACAGTCAATACTATGGAACTGGACTACCTCTATCAACCCATACAGTCAATACTATAGAACTGGACTACCTCTATCAACCCATCCAGTCAATACTATGGAACTGGACTACCTCTATCAACCCATACAGTCAATTCTATGGAACTGGACTACCTCTATTAACCCATACAGTCAATACTATAGAACTGGACTACCTCTATCAACCCATACAGTCAATTCTATGGAACTGGACTACCTCTATTAACCCATACAGTCAATACTATGGAACTGGACTACCTCTATCAACCCATACAGTCAATACTATGGAACTGGGCTACCCTTATTAACCCATCCTCTGGTCTGATTAAACAAAAATAGAACTGTTTGGCCATAATGACCATTGTTATGTTTGGAGGAAAAAGGGGGAGGCTTGCAAGCCGAAGAACACCATCCCAACCGTGAAGCACGGGGGTGGCAGCATCATGTTGTGGGGTTGCTTTGCTGCAGGAGGGACTGGTGCACTTCACAAAATAGATGGCATCATGAGGAAGGAAAATTATGTGGATATATTGAAGCAACATCTCAAGACATCAGTCAGAAGTTAAAGCTTGGTCATAAATGGGTCTTCCAAATGGACAATGACCCCAAGCACACTTCCAAAGTTGTGGAAAAATGGCTTAAGGACAACAAAGTCAAGGTATTGGAGTGGCCATCACAAAGCCCTGACCTCAATCCTATAGAAAATTTGTGGGCAGAACTGAAAAAGCATGTGCGAGCAAGGAGGCCTCAAACCTGACTCAGTTACACCAGCTCTGTCAGGAGAAATTGGCCAAAATTCACCCAACTTATTGTGGAAGCTTGTGGAAATCTACCCGAAACAGTTGTTAAACAATTTAAAGGCAATGCTACCAAATACTAATTGAGTGTATGTAAACTTCTGACCCACTGGGAATGTGATAAAAAAAAAAAATCTGAAATAAATCATTCTCTCTACTATTATTCTGACATTTCACGTTCTTAAAATAGTGGTGATCCTAACTGACCTAAGGCAGGGAATTTTTACTAGGATTAAATGTCAGGAGTTGTGAAAAACTGAGTTTAAATGTATTTGGCTAAGGTGTATGTAAACTTCCAACTTCAACTGTATGGTTAAAGTGACTATGCATATATGATAAGTAGAGAGTAGCAGTAGCGTAAGAGCATAAAAGAGGGGTTGGCGGGTGGTGGGTGACGGGACACAATGCAGATAGCCCGGTTAGCCAATGTGCGGGGGCACTTGTTGGTCGGGCTAATTGAGGTAGTATGTACATGAATGTATAGTTAAAGTGACTATCCATATATGATAAACAGAGAGTAGCAGCAGCGTAAAAGAGAGTTTGGGGGCCACACATTGCAAATAGTCCGGGTAGCCGTTTGATTACCTATCCAGGAGTCTTATGGCTTGGGGGTAAAAGCTGTTGAGAAGCCTTTTGGTCCTAGACTTGGTGCTCCGGTACCGCTTGCCATGCGGTAGTAGAGAGAACAGTCTATGACTGGGGTGGCTGGGGTCTTTTTGGGACTATTAACTGGGACTATTTTTAGGGCCTTCCTCTGACACCGCCTGGTGTAGAGGTCCTGGATGGCAGGCAGCTAAGCCCCAGTGGTGTACTGGGCCGTACGCACTACCCTCTGTATTAAACTTAAACATTAAACTCACATTAAACTTACAGATGTATTTTCAACAAATACAAATACATTAAAACATGTTGGACTTGGTTTTCAAGTCCCTTTATGTTGTTCACTTTCTACCACTCAGTGACTCTTGCCAAATGTACAGTAGCATTGTGTCAGTTATTTTCACTCCCTACCACTCTTGCAACTGGTCGATGCCAGTGTCACGTGCCTCACGTGCCCCAGTATCTCCTGCTTACCATCAACATTCCTTGCTATTCCCCAGTATCTCCTGCTTACCATCAACATGCCTTGCTATTCCCCAGTATCTCCTGCTTACCATCAACGTGCCTTGCTATTCCCCAGTATCTCCTGCTTACCATCAACGTGCCTTGCTATTCCCCAGTATCTCCTGCTTACCAGCAACGTGCCTTGCTATTCCCCAGTATCTCCTGCTTACCATCAACATGCCTTGCTATTCCCCAGTATCTCCTGCTTACCAGCAGTGCAGCAGCTCATTCCCAGCTCATATCGCAGTAAACAGAAATCATATTGCTCTCTATTGTGTGCTTTGTGTGTCAAATTATTGCACTGAGCCTCTCCTGTCTCTCTCCCCAGGAAGGATAAAGAAGAACCTCAGTGTCAACAGCGCTCCTCTCTGCCGTCATTATACCCTGAACATGAGGGACTTTTTAATATCCTGTTCTCCCCTCGCCCGCCAAGCTCTCCCCCCGATCACAACGCCCCAGCCGCTTCTCGTCGATAGCATTCAGGGCATACAGCGCGATTGTCACAGTGGATATGGAAATATCCCAACGCAGAGCGTGCCCAGAATAGCTAATTGCCGTATGGCACGATACAGTGGAGGCCTTTACGCTTAAACTTGCAGGCGGCACTTCCATTAATTATAATTAATGAACTACATTGCATATGTAAATGCTTTTTCCTCTCTGATGAGGGTTGCTTCTACCAGGCGATGTTAATGAAGGACACTGGGATGAGATCAGAGCCCCTGGTAAACCTGGTGGTAAACCCTGTGTCTCAACCTCGTCTCCTTCAGCGACTGACATGACAGTCATCAGTTTGTTCTACTGTTGAATGGGTCGTGGTTGCGGTAGTGAACACTGACCAGGTCCAGCCGGTGATTAATGTGATGAGACGGTCCCATGTAGATTAGTTCCAGCTGGTGATTCATGTGATGAGATGTGATGATACAATCCCAGGTAGATTAGTTCCAGCTGGTGATTAATGTTATGAGATGTGATGAGACGGTCCCAGGTAGATTAGTTCCAGCTGGTGATTCATGTGATGAGATGTGATGATACAATCCCAGGTAGATTAGTTCCAGCTGGTGATTAATCTGATGAGATGTGATGAGACGGTCCCAGGTAGATTAGTTCCAGCTGGTGATTCATGTGATGAGATGTGATGAGACGGTCCCAGACAGATTAGTTCCAGCTGGTGATTAATGTTATAAGATGTGATGAGATGGTCCCAGGTAGATTAGTTCCAGCTGGTGATTAATGTGATGAGACGGTCCCAGGTAGATTAGTTCCAGCTGGTGATTCATGTGATAAGATGTGATGAGACGGTCCCAGGTAGATTAGTTCCAGCTGGTGATTAATGTGATAAGATGTGATGAGATGATCCCAGGTAGATTAGTTCCATCTGGTGATTAATGTGATAAGATGTGATGAGACGATCCCAGGTAGATTAGCTGGGTCTGTACAGATCTGTAATTGCATGGCTGGTGGAGCTGCTAAAGCACACTGAGATCTGGAAAGGAGATCCATGATGGATCGGACCCTCAGGGCCCAATTAGCCTTGTGTGTGTGTGTGTGTGTGTGTGTGTGTGTGTGTGTGTGTGTGTGTGTGTGTGTGTGTGTGTGTGTGTGTGTGTGTGTGTGTGTGTGGTACTTACTGTTTACTGGACCATCACGCCACCCAAGGAGGGGTGCCTTGGCTTTCATCCAGAAGGTCTCACTAATCAAACTGAACTGGAGTCATGAGTGGCATTCATCAACAGCATAAACAAGGACAGATAATGAATTATGTTTTCTTTTGTTTCATGTGCGGGTCATTGACTGGAGTACATGCAACACCATTCTCACCATGCAAATCACACACAAAAACACACACACACTCACTCTGTGCCCTACACAACATTGATTATTTCCTCTCCCCTTGATGATTGATGAAATAAAGGACTGCAGCAGTAAAGTCGGATGTGTTTGTTTAGAACAGGGCTTACTGAAGATTGCATGCATAAACATATAATATACTCCCTCACACACATGCAACAGGATAATGCAACAGGATAATGCAACATGATAATGCAACATTATAATGCACACTCACACACAAAGAATCAACCTAAATGATCACAAGTAAGGATTAAGATGTTTACTCCAAACATTAACATTCCTAAAAGGCCATTTTGTAAATCCTAATGCTTTGTGCTACAGTGCCTCGTCCACCATTCTCCCCTCCATGCCTATGGGTTGTCATTACAGCGCAATTACGCTAGACGATCATTGGCATTTCATATTGGTGCCGTCAGACTGTCAACAGTGGTCAAAACCGGTGAAATGGGATGGGAAGGATGTTCCAGGCCATGAAACAGATGTGTATCCCCTGCAGTTACATTATATTTAATCAGGCAAATCAACAAGGTGCCATTTCTGCCACACTGAGCTATAAGTGAAAATGGCCATAGGCTGGCAAGGACCCAGAGCATATATCACAGAGCCTGAGCTGTCAAAGCAGTCAGTACTGCAAAGATCAGAGAGATGTCAGCTAATTGCCTACTAATTACACAGTAAATTGTCTAATTAAAGTCAAAGTCACCATTATTAGTCAGTTGTACAACCAAATGCCTTCAACCGAAATGTGTCTTCCGCATTTAACCCAACCCCTCTGAATCAGAGAGGTGCGGGGGGCTGCCTTTTTAATCGACATCCACGTCTTCGGCGCCCGGGGAACAGTGGGTTAACTGCCTTGTTCAGGGGCAGAACGACAGATTTTTACCTTGTCAGCTCGGGGATTTGAACTTGCAGCCCTCCGGTTACAAGTCCAACGCTCTAACCACTAGGCTACCTGCCGCCCACGTTTAAATGTGTTTTCCGCATTTAACCCAACCCCTCTGAATCAGAGAGGTGCGGGGGGCTGCCTTAATCGACATCCACGTCTTCGGCGCCCAGGAACAGTGGGTTAACTGCCTTGTTCAGGGGCAGAACGACAGATTTTTCCTTGTCAGCTTGGGGATTCGAACTTGCAACCCTCCGGTTACAAGTCCAACGCTCTAACCACTAGGCTACCTGCCGCTAGATGGTTAATTAAGGGTAGGCCTAGAATAGCAGGCAGTGGTTGGTGGATGGATTCATTCCTTTTTTTGTGTCTCTTTGGGTGGCTGCTAGGTGGAATAGCTGGGAAACTGACACTGATAGGCATAAAAGGCATACGTGTGAGATGCAATGCAAAGATATGGAGAGGCAGAGGATGACAGGCCTGAGGTAGATGATTAGATAATAATTGTTGTTCGCATTCAAGTTTTTTTCTGCAGAAAAAAAGTCTTTGGCAGGCCGCCTATGTCTAAGCAGTAATAATAATAATTTTCGAGATGGAAAAAGTGTTTTCACTGTTAACTTAAATGACTAAAACCAGATATAAAGTATAAAGAAATGATAATGGACATATATCTTTGAGAACTAACATTCACCAAATATGCATTCCCCAAAATATGCATTCAGGAGAATTTCTGTCATGGCATGGGGCCTACACTGATTTTGTTCTAATGTTTGAGTCACTGAGATAGCATAAACCATGGCAAACTGTGTAGCATCGCAGAAAATATGTTTAAAACAGCAAAACAAAATGACTACGGCCAACAGGAGGGCCGCTAAAAATGTCCATGGTTACGCCCCCGCCACGCCCACCACTTAAACCCCATTTTGATCCAGAAAAAACACTGGCATTAACCAATGATATAAAAACCTGTATGTAGATCTCATATGAGTTGCTACGAACAACAAGGGCGTGTCACACAGGCCTCCCTCAGAACGTAATAATAGTGGCTTTACTCCAAGCTCTGCACTTTGTGTGACATTTTACTTATTTGTCATAGTTGGCATGAACTCCTTCCCATTCTATGTAGCTAACTTGGGAATAAGCACATACTTTACGCTATGCCAGGATTGGCATCCCTGCCTTGTAGACAGATACAAATATCTTCCTCTCTTTCTCAAGTAAATATGTATTCATCGTACACCTTCTCCAGCAGGTTGAAAAAGTGCAGTGAAGTGCTTATGTGCTAGCTCCCTCAACAATGCATTACATCAGTCAATAACAATAATAACAATAAAAAGAGTCAAGTAAAAAATAACAAGTGGTAGAAGTAGTAAGAGAGGTAGTAAAAATGGAAATAGAAAGGGGGATACCTAGTCAGTTGTCCAACTGAATGTATTCAACTGTCGTTCTGCCCCTGAACAAGGCAGTTAACCCACTGTTCCTAGGCCGCCATTGTAAATAAGAATTTGTTCGTAACTGACTTGCCTAGTTAAATAAAGGCTAAATAAAAAAAATATTAAAATAAAATAAAAATGTGTCTTCTGCATTTAACCCTACCCCTCTGAATCAGAGAGCGGCGGGGGGCTGCCTTAATCGACATCCTTGTCTTTGGCGCCCGGGGAACAGTGGTCTGTATTACATTGGATTTACAAATATAAAGTGGGTAGTGACTTGGTCACTCAGTGGAATAAATAGTAAATAGTAGAACAGCAGCATTGTGTGTGTGTCGTACCCCGCTCCACAAGGGGGCTAAAGGAGGCTTAGCCCCTCAGTTGAAACTTGTGCCCCCTCAGTTTTAGTTTTATGTCCCTATATATATTAAAAAAGGATTGAGTGACAGGTTGACGCCCCCCAGACAATATGTGTCTCCGCTGTGCTGTGTCAGCACGATGGACAGAGAGTGCAGCGATGTGTGTAGGGGGGCTATGGAAAGCCACTGGGGCGGTCAGGTATGACTCCTTTGGGTTTCCATAAAAAGAGGCAAAAAACGCTTGTCATCTCTGTGGTACGCTAATCCTAACAGCATGATGCTGCCACCACAATGCTTCACCGTAGGGATGGTGTCTGGTTTCCTCCAGACGTGACGCTTGACAATCAGGCCAAGAGTTCAATCTTGATTTCATCATACCAGAGAATCTTGTTTCTCATGGTCTGAGAGTCTTTAGGTGCCTTTTGGAAAATTCCAAGCGGGCTGTCATGTGCCTTTTACTGAGGAGTGGCTTCCGCCTGGCCACTCTACCATAAGGGCTTGATTGGTGGAGTGCTGCAGAGATGGTTGCCTTCTGGAAGGTTCTCCCATCTCCACAGAGGAACTCTAGAGCTCTGTCAGAGTGACCATTGAGTTTTTGGTCACCTCCCTGACCAAGGCCCTTCTCCCCCAATTGCTCAGTTTGGCCAGGCAGCCAGCTCTAGAAAGAGTCTTGGTGGTTCCAAACTTCTTCCATTTAAGAATGATGGAGGCCACCGTGTTCTTGGGGCCTTCAGTGCTGCAGAAATATGTTGGTACCCTAACCCAGATCTGTACCTCGACACAACCCTGTCTCGGAGCTCTAAGGACAATTCCTTCGACCTCATGGCTTGGTTTTTGATCTGACATGCTCTGTCAACTGTGGGACATTATATAGACAGGTGGGCCTTTCCAAATCATGTCCAATCAATTGAATTCACCACAGGTAGACCCCAATCAAGTTGTAGAAAAATCTCAAGGATGATCAAGGGAAATTGGATGCACCTGAGCTCAATTTCAAGTCTCATAGCAAAGGGTCTGAATACTTATGTAAGAAAGTATTTCTGTTTTCACTTTGTCATTATGGGGTATTGTGTGTAGATTGATGAGGAAAACAATTAATTTAATCATTTTTAGAATGAAGATGTAAAGTGACAAAATGTAGAAATAGTCAAGGGGTCTGAATACTTTCCGAATGCACTGTACACAGTCTCTAAGGTGCATGGTAGAGTATCAGGTGGTAGCCGGCTAGTAACATTGACTAAAGTTATGGTCAGGGTACTGGGCGGAGGCCGGCTAGTGGTGACTATTCAACAGTCTGATGGCCTAGAGATAGAAGCTGTTTCTCAGTCTCTCGGTCCCAGCTTTGATGCACCTGTACTCTCTTCCCCTGTACTGTCTTCGCTTTCAGGTTGTCAGTGATGTGCACACTGAGGAACTTTAAGCTTTTCACCCTCTCCACTGCGGCCCTGTCGATGTGAATGGGGCATGGTCTCTCTGCTGTCTCATGAAGTCCACAATCAGCTTCATTTTGTTGACATTGAGGGGGAGGTTATTTTCCTGGCACCACTCCGCCAGGGACCTCACCTCCTCTCTGTAGGTGGTCTCATCATTGTTGGTAATCAGGCCTACCACTGTTGTGTCATCTGCAAACTTAATTAAGTTGGAGTCGTGCTTGGCCATGCAGTCATGGGTGAACAGGGAGTACTGGAGGGAGCTGAGCACGCACCCTTGTGGGGCCCCCATTTTGAGGATCAGCATAGCAGAGGTGTTGTTGCCTACCTTCACCACCTGGGATCAGCCCATCAGGAAGTCCAGGACCCAGTTGCACTGGGCGGGGTCCAGTCCCAGGGCCCCTGAGCTTATTAATGATCTTGGAGGGCACTATGGTGTTGAAAGTTGAGCTTTAGTCAATGAACAGCATTCTTACATAGGTATTTCTCTTGTCCAGATGGGATAGGGCATTGTGCAATGGCGATTTATATTTTATTTAACCTTTATTTAACTAGGCAAGTCAGTCAAGAACAAATTCTTATTTACAATGACGGCCTAGGAACAGTGGGTTAACTGCCTTGTTCAGGGGCAGAACGACAGCTCGGGGATTCGCTCTAGCAACCTGTCGGTTACTAGTCCAACGCTCTAACCACTAGGCTACCTGCCGCCCCATATGATCGTATCCTTATTCAGATTAAATTCAGCTTGATCCCTTAAAGTTTTCAGTCTGGGGATGTGATCTCAGTGTTGTTCTCTAGTCAATATCCAGCTTCTAGTTGTCATCCCTGTTTCTATTATACCCCAGCCTCTCCCCTCTGTACTGTCCATCTGCTGCCTGCTCACCATCAGGAGTGAGCAGTGAGCATCTTCCCACTCTGTCCCTCATGGCCGCGTCTGTTCAGAAGGTAGGAGGAGGCGGGAAATCGATACAGGGCCAGAGACTAGGCTGCCATCTTCTGGAAATTAGTGCCAATTTATTATGTTTGCAGATCTCCCCTAGGGGACACAGCGTGGGTGGCTCCTGCTCCTCCCAGAGGTCTCCGCTGCTGCTTCGGAACGGCTATTTGGCTACATGGGGGGTAACTTCATAGTGTTACGTAAATAGGCGCATGGATATTCGCAAAAACTTACACACACATGCACGCGTTTGATTTTCTAAATGTATTCACCTACAAGTACTATGGTCTTATTGAAACTAAACTAGTGCTTTTCTTGCATTGTCAAAATAATCATCTTTATGTAAGTGTCACTTTTTCAATATCCCTGAAAACTGAATCTGTTTGCTAAATGAAACTCTGCCTAGCAGCTGAACCCTGTCACACTGTCTCACAGTTTATCTGTGAGACTTAAATCATAATATAAAAAGCAGGTCTAAATGTACAGGTGAGAGATTTACATAATTGGTAATTCTATGGTTTTGAAAGTCTGCCTACTTACCAGTGAGTGGGAAGAACTTTATAGATGCCAGAACTTTATAGATTTACAGTAATAAAAAAAGTTTTTATTGCATGTATATTACCAGTGGGCGTTTTTTATTTGAGTGCATCATTCTTAGATTTTTTGGCATATGAGTTATCTTTTAAAAGCTTTTAGTCACTTAGGCCTGATTGTTTGCTAATTGTGGTAATTGTGGTAATTGCGTTAAGTGCATTATTTGCGTCAGCTTTAAAAAAACAAGAAACATGTCAATCTTGGTTTATTTTTTGACTTTGTTGACTTTGTTTTTTAATTGTTCTGAGGTTTAGCTTCAGATAGGGTTAAATGCATTTTCAAAGCCTGTATTTGTAAATGTTAGGTCATTGAGTGCACCCAGGTGACCAGATTTTTAGAACATCACTGAAGTCAGCATGCGTTCATTCTCCTGTAAGGGCACTTGATGACTAATATGTCAATTATGGCCACTTAGTCCCTTTGGCAAGGGCACTTATATTTCTCCTGCAGTCATTTCCAAATGAATTAGTACTTCTATACTTAGTGGTATAAATTGTCCATAATATGTCCCTGTTTATGATACCGTCAGGGAGGTAGTTCACAAAATGAAATTTTCACCCGAAGTATGCTCACGCTGTTGTTGTAGCTACCTTGTAGCTACAACAAGTATAGAAGTACTAATTTCATTTTGTGAACTACCTCCCTGTGTGTGGCAAGAAAAGGTTTCAAATGATATGTGAATCTCAATTATATACTTTCAGCACCTTGCCGTTAAATGTCATTCAAAGGTTTCTTTTATTCTATAGTTTCAGAATATTTGAATATCTCAGAATATTTCCAAAAGGTGACAAAAAAGTTTGAAACATGGGGAGCATGAATAAAGGGACTGATTTTAAAGATAACAATTTCAGGTCATACCCAAGACATGCCTTTTCAGGTGCTGAATGCTGCAATGCTCCAGCGGCTCTGATTAAAAGAGAAAAACGAGATATTGAAAGCAATTTTCCACAGCCCTTAGAAACTCTGTCCACTGCCAAGACCGTGAGTATGCATGCCTCTCCCTCTAAATGGAACTTACAGGGTCATGAAACCACAGAAGATGAAAAAGAAGAGGATGATTAGATTCAGATTTTTTATGAAGAACTCATAGATCAAGGTGGCATATGGAGAAAAAAATATGTAATAAGTAAATTAACACGCAGGTCACTTGCCCTGTCTGGACCTAAGAAATCAGAACAAAATAGACAAAATCGCCTCCCCATGTATTATACGCGCTCTGCCCTCCCTCTAATGCCACATACAGTGCCTTCAGAAAGTATTCATACCACTTGACTTATTCCACAATTTGTTGTGTTACAGCCTAAATTTAAAATGAATGAAATGTACTTTTTTTCTCACCCATCTACACAAAATACAATGACAATTTATTTATATATTTTTATGAAATACAGAAATATCTCATTTACATAAGTATTCACACAGCTTTAAGTCTCTGGGTAAGTCTCTAAAAGCTGTCCACACCTGGATTGTGCAACATTTGCCCATTATTCTTTTCAAAATTCTTCAAGCTCTGTCAAATTGGTAACCATTTTCAGGTCTTGCCATAGAATTCTAATTAGATTTAAGTCAAAACTGTTACTTGGCCACTCAGGCATATTCACCTTCTTGGTATGACCTTCTTGGTAAGCAACTCCATTGTAGATTTGGCCTTGTGTTTTAGGTTACTGTCCTACTGAAAGGATAATTATTTTCCCAGTGTCAGGTGGAAAGCAGAGTAAAACAGGTTTTTCTCTATGATTATGCCTGTGCTTAGCTCTATTCAGTCATTTTTTTTATCCAGAAAAACTCTCCAGTCTTTAACGATTACAAGCATACCCATAGCATGATGCAGCAAACACTATGCTTGAAAATATGGAGAGTGGTAGTTCGTAATGTGTTCCATTGGATTTGCCCCAAACATAGCCCTTTGTACTCAAGACAGAAAGTGAATTGCTAGATTTTTTCACATCTGTGAAAATGGAACGTTTCTATATTATGTGGAAGAAAAGATAGAGGAAGCTATGCGTTTCAAATAACATAATCAGTGTGCATCATGTGTTTTTTAACCTATTAGGAGTAGACATTGCCTACTAATTTACATTATTCCACTTTCACATTTTTGGAGCATTGTGTGTAGGCCAGTGACAAAAAATTCTAAATGTGATCAATTTTAAATCATGCTGTGACAAAATGGGGAAAAGGTCAAGGAGTGTGAATACTTTCTGAAGGCGCTTCACATAACTAAACATTGCTTAAGACCCAGTGCAGTCAAAATGTGATTTCTGTGTTTTGTTAATTGTACCAGTCAAAGTTCCACATTGTAGAATAATAGTGATGTTACGATCGTTCTCAAAATAACTGGACCAAGGCATTGAGTTCCACATATTTAATAGTGAAACATACAACAAAAAAAGCAATGAAACGTAGTGCTCACGCACTAAACAAAACACATATCCCACCAAACACAGGTGGGAAAATGACTACCTAAGTATGATCTCCAATTAGAGGTAACGATAATCAGCTGCCTCTAATTGGGAACCATACACAAAACCAACATAGAAATTCCAACATAGAAACCCCTCTCTAGTCACGTCCTGACCTAAAACACCATAGAGAACCCAGAGGGCTCTCTATGGCCAGGACGTGACAGTACCCCGGCCCAAAGGTGCAGAGGAAGGCTCCGGCCTAGGAGCAGGACTGGACGCTGTGCCTGGACTGGGCACCGGTGCAGATGAAGGCTCCGGACTAGGAGCAGGACTGGACGCCGTGCCGGGACTGGGTACTGGTGCAGAGGAAGGCTCTGGCTTAGGAGCAGGACTGGACGGCGTGCCTGGACTGGGCACCGGCGCAGATGAAGGCTCCGGCCTAGGAGCAGGACTGGACCCCGTGCCGGGACTGGGTACTGGTGCAGATGAAGGCTCCAGCCCTGGCACCGGGCTGGGAAGGCGCACTGGAGGCCTGGTGCATGGAGCCGGCACAGGTTACACCGGACTGGTGACACGCTCTTCAGGGCGAGTGCGGGGGACCCGGCACAGGACGTACCGGGCTGGGCAGACGCTCCTCTAAACGCCTGCGCTGCAGCATACTCCACGCCAACACCTCTCTCCAATATCCCTCATTAAATTCCTCGATCGTCTCCCATTCGGGCTCTGGCTCTCCCCTTGGCTCGGCCGACCACCCCTTGTGCCCCCCACAAAAAAAATATTGTGCTTTCCCTTGGGCTCCTTTTGGCCACGGACCCCGGCGTCGTCGCTGTCCTTCTATCCTCCTCGGCGACTCCCGCCAAGGAAGGGTCTCGCATCCACCCAGTACTTCTTCCCAGGTCCAACTCTCCTTTACCTTCGGGACACGCTGCTTGGTCCAGCGTTGGTGGGATATTCTGTCACGATCGTTGTGATAAATGGACCAAGGCACAGCGTGCATGGAATTCCACATATTTATTCTTCAGTGGAATATACAAAAACAATAACGCGAGCAACTGATCGGAACAAACGTAGCGCTCACAGTGCACTAACAAAAACACATATCCCACCAAACACAGGTGGGAAAAGGACTACCTAAGTATGATCCCCAATTAGAGGTAACGATAATCAGCTGCCTCTAATTGGGAACCATACACAAAACCAACATAGAAATTCCAATATAGAAAAACCCCCCTAGTCACGTCCTGACCTAAAACATCATAGAGAACCCCGAGGGCTCTCTATGGCCAGGACGTGACAAGTGAAGACATCAAAACTATGAAATAACACATATTGAATCATGTAGTAACAAATATCAAAATATATTTTAGATTTAAGATTCTTCAAAGTAGCCACCCTTTGCCTTGATGAGAGCTTTGTACACGCTTGGCATTCTTTCAAACAGCTTCATGAGGTAGTCACCTGGAATGCATTAAAAGTACATTTGTAGAATTTCTTTCCTTCTTAGTGCATTTGAACCAATCAGTTGTGTGTTCCAATCAGTACAGAAGATAGTCCTATTTGGTGAAAAGCCCGTCTATATTATTGCAAGAACAGCTCAAATAAGTAACGAGAAATGACAGTCCACCATTTACTTTAAGACAAGAAGGTCAGTCAATTCGGAAAATTTCAAGAACTTTGAAAGTTTCTTCAAATCAAATCAAATCAAATTTTATTTGTCACATACACATGGTTAGCAGATGTTAATGCGAGTGTAGCGAAATGCTTGTGCTTCTAGTTCCGACCATGCAGTAGTATCTAACAAATAATCTAACAATTTTACAACTACCTTATACACACAAGTGTAAAGGAATTAATACAAGTATGTACATATAAATATATGGATGAGCGATGGCTGACCGGCATAGGGAAGATGCAGTAGATGGAATAGAGTACAGTGTATACATATGAGAAGAGTAATGTCGGATATGTAAACATTATATACAAAATTGTTTAAAGTGGCTAGTGATACATTTGTTACATCGAATTTTCTATTATTTAAAGTGGCTAGAGATTTAAGTCAGTATGTTGGCAGCAGCCACTTTATGTTTATGATGACCTTGAGATAGAAGCTGTTTTTCAGTCTCTCGGTCCCAGCTTTGATGCACCTGTACTGACCTCGCCTTCTGGATGATAGCGGGGTGAACAGGCAGCTCAGGTGGTTGTTGTCCTTGATGATCTTTTTGGCCTTCCTGTGACATCGGGTGGTGTAGGTGTCCTGGAGGGAAGGTAGTTTACCCCCGGTGATGCGTTGTGCAGTCCTCACTACCCTCTGGAGAGCCTTATGGCTGTGGGCGGAGCAGTTGCCATACCAGGCGGTGATACAGCCCGACAGGATGCTCTCGATTGTGCATGTAGAAGTTTGTGAGTGTTTTTGGTGACAAGCCGAATTTCTTCAGCCTCTTGAGGTTGAAGAGGCGCTGTTGCGCCTTCTTCACCATGCTGTCTGTGTGGGTGGACCATTTCAGTTTGTCCTTCTCCACTACTGTCCCGTCGACTCTTCAAGTGCAGTCGCAAAAACCATCAAGCGCTATGATGAAACTGGCTCCCCTGAGAACGTCCACAGGAAAGGAAGACTAAGAGTTACCTCTGCTGCAGAGGATAACTTGATTAGAGTTAAATGCACCTCAGAAATTGCCGACCAAATAAATGCTTCAAAGAGTTCAGGTAACAAACACATCTCAACATCAACTGTTCAGAGAAGACTGCGTGAATCAAGCCTTTGTGGTCGAATTGCTACAAAGAAACCACTACTAAAGGACATCAATAAGAAGAGAAACACAACAATGGACATTAGACCGGTGGAAATCTGTCCTTTGGTCTGATGAGTACAAATGTGCGATTTTTTTGTGAGACGCAGAGTAGGTGAACAGATGATCTCTGCGTGTGATTCCCACCATTAAGCATGGAAGAGGTGTGATGGTGTGGTGGTGCTTTGCTGGTGACACTGTCAGTGATTTATTTAGAATTCAAGGCACACTTAACCCAGCATGGCTACCACAGTATTCTGCAGTGATACGCCATCCCATCTCGTTTGCGCTTAATGGGACTATCATTTGTTTTTCAACAGGACAATGACCCCAAATACACCTCCAGGCTGTGTAAGGGCTATTTGACTAAGAAGGAGAGTGATGGCGTGCTGCATCAGATGACCTGGCCTCCACAATCACCCGACCTCAACCCAATTGAGATGGTTTGGGAAGAGTTGGACCACACAGTGAAGGAAAAGCAGCCAACAAGTGCTCAGCATATGTGGGAACTCCTTCAAGACTGTTGGAAAAGCATTCCTCATGGAGCTGGTTGAGAGAATGCCAAGAGTGTGCAAAACTGTCATCAAGGCAAAGGGTGGCTACTTTGAAGAATCTAAAATCTAAAATATATTTTGATTTGTTAAACACTTTTTTGGTTACTACATGATTCCATATGTGTTATTTCATAGTTTCGATGTCTTCACTATTATTCTGCATTGTAGAAAATAGTAAAAATAAAGAAAAAACATTGAATGAGTAGGTGTGTTCAAACATTTGACTGGTACTGTATATTTCCACACTATCTGGTTGTAATAATACTGTGAAATTGTGAAAATTGTGATAAGAGCTGCTTGAAAAGACCACTTGAAATTTCAGCCTGGTTTGGTGGGATGGAGTTTTGGCCTACCTAGAGACATCATCAGGCAGTAAATTAGATGATAGACTAATCAACTGATGTAATGATTAACCTATACAGTGAGGGAAAAAAGTATTTGATCCCCTGCTGATTTTGTACGTTTGCCCACTGACAAAGAAATGATCAGTCTTTAATTTTAATGGTAGGTTTATTTATTATTTTTCACATGTGTTTTTCTGGATTTTTTTGTTGTTATTCTGTCTCTCACTGTTCAAATAAACCTACCATTAAAATTATAGACTGATCATTTCTTTGTCAGTGGGCAAACATACAAAATCAGCAGGGGATCAAATACTTTTTTCCCTCACTGTAGGTATAACATGGTAGCACCAGATCTATAGGTTAAGGTATTGATTGAATTGTTGTCTCCACTCTTTGACTATGTGATGTTTCATTCTTCTTGACCTGGCTGACAGTCAGCCACCAGCACCAGACAGAACAGGGAAACAAGTGGACCACTAAAAACAAAAAGAGAGTGATTTAAACTTGCCATAAAGAGTAGGAGACAGAGAGAGAGAGGAAGAAGCATTTTTCCCTTACTAGCATCCACCACCGCCCCCGGCCACGTACATCACTTTCTCCTGCGATAATGATGGCTGTAGTCATAGAGATAATTGTGGTCAAATGGTTTTCTGTGTCAGCTAGGGCCAAGTGGTGTGCAATTGAAAAACTAAAACAAATATTTGAGGGAGGATGTTTTTCTTCTCTCTCGCTATCTCTTTCTCTCTCTCTCTCTCGTTCCTCCTCCCTGCAGAAAGAATGAAAAGGGTCTTGAGGGAAGAGACTGTAAGTAACCACTGTTTGGTAATTACCTCGAATGTGCCTCCTCATGGCCAGCGGCCAATCGTTGGTCATCTCTGTGTAGGAAGAGCTATCGTCTTGGCAATGATATTTGATCTCTCTTTATCGTGTTGGTTCTCTTTTTGTGGGGATGGTTTAGTGCCCAATGGTTAACAGAAAACACCAAGGACCAAGTAACCTATAGTATGTGAATCCTTGTTGAGGGCCCTATTACATATGGATGGGTTGTTGTTACAGAGGTTAGCCTGTGGTAATGGACAGAGAGGACGGTGTTATTGGCTACATTTTCTTCACATTTTCTTCACTTCTTCATGTATTACATTGAGGTGTGTGTGTGTGTGTTCTTGTCTGTGTGTTTTTGTGTGTACAAACAAAATACAAAATAGACAAGAACAGCTCAAGAACAGGACTACATGCAATTAACCATTCACTCATCATCCTGTTTGTTCATCGAAATCTGGCTCTCACGTCTGTCCAGATCTTTATCAATCTCATTCTGATTCCTTTATACTCACTGACTTTAAACAATTTGTCCTGACTTGTCTTGCACTTCATCAGGGTTAGGTAGCAGAGAGCTGCCTTTATATGTAGTTGACTGAACTCAAAATGCAGTGCCGAGCTAAATCCATGAAACATTGCCCCGTGGATACATCCCAACTATTAGCAGTGAACACAGCAGATGTTACAGGAAACAGATACATGCTCACAGGGTAAACAACTGTTGGCTGTGATGCTTCTTTAATAGCAATAGCATTTGTTTAGGATTATAAAATTATGTCTGCATTACAATCATTAATGTCCTTTTTTTCTATCTATAGTCTATAGATACTACATAAACCAAATATCATTACATCTATTAGTGTGTTATACTGTAATTGTTTGATATGGACTTGTTTTTTAATTAGATTATACAAATCGGTCACTACTAATTGGTAATAGTAACCAGAGCAGAAAGAAACGTCAGTCTTCAAATATCATTGTCTCTGTAGTAATTGTCTATAAGTAACTGTATATCATGAATATGAATTGTGGTTCACCAGTCATTAAGTAAAAGCGGCTAAATTGAAATATTGAATTGCAGGAGTATGTCATACTAGTTCTGCATTATTGAATGGCCTGTAGGTTCAATGGTTATTCTCATTGGCTTTGAATCAAATATTATATTCAGATTCACAACTGAAGCCAGTATCTTTGAAGTGACATTATAGTGACATTATAGTGACATTATAGTGACCATGCACCTGCCTCCTATTTGCATTATCATTTAATGCTGTTCATGTTAGCGGGATATTTTTGTGACCAATTGACCTGAACATGAAAAACTGAGCACTAATTATACTGTGCAGTTGCAGGGATTTTTCTGCTATTGAAATACTTGGGTGGGAAGTGTAAAAAAAAAATGTAGCTTTAAAACTGCAAAGATTTATCTCGGCTCCATGAAGAAATTTGTAGAATTGCAGGAAATTCGCTTTAAAATGTCTACAGCGCCAAGATGGGGGCCTCTAAACTGTTTTTTATTCAGCCGCGCCGATGGGCCAACTGCGCCAAGTGCCCCTCCACCTGCCACGCTGCCTGCCATGACCCCACCACCTAAGCCCCTTTTTTTTATCTGGAAAAATACCTGCAATTATGTCCAGGAAAAACTCCTGACCTTCATGATAATGTATCAATCCATTCCACCTTCCATCACTGGCCCAACATAAAACATCTGTCAGACATTTTGTTTCTTTATAATTTATCTAATTCCTATGTTTTGTCCTACAGGCCCTAGTGACTAACGTGTCTCCCTGTATCGTGCGTGGCACCACGTCAGGTCATGTGTACAGGGCTCCTTCCTCAACATCGAGCTGATCAGTGAGAAGACGGCTGCATACTGGTGCCAGGGTGACAAAGAGCTGAAGGCAGACTTCCCCAAGAACGTGTGTTCACTCTTGTCCACAGATACCATTTCCATCGCGCTGACCCATACTGTGCTGACTTAGAAACTCCCCTTTCACATAATCCTTTCCAGCGCACTTCCAGTAACAACTGTGGTGGATGTGTAACCAGGCCAGCACAGTACAACTAACTTTCTTTCTCAGCATTGAGGATATTTAGTCCAGAATGAATTACAGTAAAAAATGCAGTGAGTCTGTCCCATTGAACATAATACCCAGCTTTCCTGTTTGGAGGGTTACTGTATATCTGTGTCATTCTATCCCATTTAGCCTACAGTGACTACACTGTATTACCCTGCCATGCTTCCACACCAAGGTCAGGTCCAGGTATCCTCTTCACAACTGACCACTTCCAACCTTCATCCTCCTGTTATTTCCTAACCTGGATGCCTGAGCTCCCTACCAGCCCATCCCCTTGTCCCATCCTCCCCAAACGAGTTACCATTGCAGCAAAACATAAATATTTATATCTCATTGAGAGGCAGCCATTAATAATTTTCCATCCCCCATTATTCCCATTCATTACTTCTGTTTTCCTCCCCAACTTTCCAAAATGCTCCACAATGTTCCTCTACCCTCGTCGTCAACATGACGTGACCTTGTAGGTCACCGTCCTCGGTCCACCAAGCGCACTCCGGGTTGCTTTGAAATGCGTCCTCGGCAGAGGCAGAACCAAACTCATCACAGCGCGTGCCTCCCCGAGGTTAAAGGTCACTTGCGTACGCAGCTCTGCAAAATGAATACTCAGAGAAGGGGAATGAATAATAACAAAGCCCTCTCCAAATGATGTGAAATTGTTGGGACTAGGGAGATTGAGACACCTCTTTCTCACAGGGACTGATTGAGACTGTGGAGTGGAGTGGTCTGTCTGTATCGGGTTTTACAGGCAGCGGGCACGCCTGTACTACTGCTGCACTGATAGAGAGAGAGGGGGACATTGACAGAAAGAGAGGGATAAAGAGAGAGAGAGAAAAAAACAGACAGATAAATAGAGAGAGAGAGAGCAAAAAGGAGATAGAACGTGTGTGTGAGAGAGAGAGAGCAAAAAGGAGATAGAAAGTGAGAGAGAGGGACGTGGAAAGACTGTGAAAAGGTGCAGCCCCATCCCCCCTTTTTTAATATCTCCATATCAGCAGTGATTGACAGTTGCCGTGGTGCCGGGGGTCCCTGGAGAGGCAGTGTAGAGGGTGTTGGTGGATGGGATCACTTACTCACTCTGCTCCATTATTAAAGAGATAACAGGAGGATCCCCCTGCTCGACTCTGCCAGACTGTGCTCTGCTCCTCACAGAGACGGACAGACAGATGGGCATGCGGGTGGGCTGGAGGACGGGAAGGCAGACAGACAGACAAACAGGCAGGCAGGCAGACGAACAACCACATGGCTCACTCCACGGGATGGAGTTTATCCAGGACTATGCTGCTGCATTGTCTGTAGGTCTGTCTCTGTCTGCCTGTATGCATACCACTTTTTAGTCTGTCTGTCTTTACGACTGTACGTCTCTACGTCTGTCTGTATGCGTACCACATTGCTTATAGTCTCTCTGTCTGTCTGTCTGTCTTCTTGACTGTACATCTCTACGTCTGTCTTTACATCTGTCTCTACGTCTATCTCTACGTCTGGCTGTACGTCTATCTCTACGTCTGGCTGTACGTCTGTCTGTCTGTCTCTGTAGGTTCAAACCTACAGTAGTAATCCCCAGTAGTCCAGAGACTCATTTTCATAAGTAACCTCACGCAACTCAGCATCCCCTTCTTTCCCTCTCCCTCTCCTCCCCCTCTCTACATCAATGTGTGTAGATACTAAAGACGTTTTCCCTGTCTACATGAATGTGTGTAGATACTAAAGACGGTTTCCCTCTATATCAATGTGTGTAGATACTAAAGACGTTTTCCCAACAACAGTCTGGCCACTGTACGTAGCATGTGCCACATGAGAGTGGTTCAGTAGGGGGAAACTTTGCCGTAAACTATGCATTCATTTCCCCTTCAACTGCCCGGAATCAATATTTGCAGTTGAATAGCCAAGGTAGAAAGGATGAAGGGCTATCACAAGTCTCTAACAAAGATGGAGGATCTATAAAATCAAACACACACTTGGTTACAGTATATTTTAGAGGCAGGCATGTCCCTCTGCGCATTATGAACACATCTGCCTATTTGTTTCCTTTCAAACCCAAAGCAGTGAGAGGGAGAGTGTTGTATCTCCCCTGCTTTATAGGTAGATTATAGTTTCTATGACAGTGGAAAACGGTTGTGTGGAGGACTGATGGGCAATGGAGTTTTCAAAAGACACAATATGTTGTTCCTCTGTTATTCTCTCAGATGGTTGTGCATTCTTTGATACCACTATGTGCTTGGCAAGATAAGGCACACAAGGTGAAATCACAGTTCTTCATTGTTCTTTACGCTCTACCGCTTCCGCCCTCTCTCTTTCTTTCTTTCTTTCTCTCTATTTCTATCCTTTTCAGATTGTCATCTCTAGCATCATGTATAGTTACAATAAAGCTGACTGGGTTGAGCTTGCTAAATTGGCATACGTGAGTCCATTTTGTCTTGTCTATTGGTTTAGACAAGAGTATAACGCGGCTCTACAATGCTGGGCATATCCATTTGTTTTCTTTTGTGCTGACCGTTTTGTACCGATCAAATGGATTTACATGAATTCCTTTGTCTTCTCTAAAAGACATAAACAGAGAGATTTTGTTTTTTGTGTGTCAATATGTTAAAAAGAAGTTTTCACAAAAGATACCTCAGAGTATCACTCTAAAATAAACCGGCATCCATATTCATTGCTTAAAGCCTCATTGGTTTCTTTGCGAAAAAGCGTTTTCTTACATTAAATTTGCATTAGATAACATCGGATTTCCGTCTGAGGCACCAGAAACCCACTGTGCTCACAAACTGTGGAATAAATCATCAAATGTTTTTTGTTCGTATTTTTCTCCTTAGATGTGGACATTTGCCTTTGAAATCTATCGTTCTTTCTATCATTCCTTCTCAGCTTCGCTTTGTCACTTCACATTGCCCTATTGAACTTTAGTTTTTTTATGTGAAACCAACACTGATGAAACCAACACTGTTGTGTTTGCATCAGGCATGCTAAAACCACTGTGTTGATTGATATAGTAGTAGTAGTATAGTATTTCATTGTGGTTCTCTGTAGCTCAGTTACACCTGTATGTAAAATGTATGTGTGTATGTTTGTATGTATGACTGTAAGTTGCTTTGGATATTGCTACTACAACAACACAACATGGCAGCAACACAACATCACAACACAACACAACACGGTACAACACAACATGGTGGCAGCACAAACACGGTACAAAAGGTAGATACAACAATACATCACGCGAAGCAGCCACAAGTGTCAGTAAGAGTGTCCATGATTGAGTCTTTGAATGAAGAGATAAAACGGTCCAGTTTGAGTGTTTGTTGCAGCTCATTCCAGTCACTACCTGCAGCGAACTGAAAAGAGGAGCAACCCAGGGATGTGTGTGCTTTGGGGACCTTTAACAGAATGTGACTGGCAGAACGGGTGTTGCATGTGGAGGATGAGGGTTGCAGTTGGTATCTCAGATAGGGGGGAGTGAGACCTAAGAGGGTTTTATAAATAAGCATCAACCAGTGGCTCTTGCTCCAGTTATACAGAGATGGACAGTGTACAGAGGAGTAGTGCAGTGACGTGTCCTATAAGGAGCATTGGTGGCAAATCGGATGGCCGAATTGTAAAGAACATCTAGCCACTCGAGAGCACCCTTACCTGCCAATCTATAAATTACGTCTCCGTAATCTAGCATGGGTAGGATGGTCATCTGAATTAGGGTTAGTTTGGCAGCTGGGGTGACAGAGGAGCGATTACGATAGAGGAAACCAAGTCTAGATTTAAATTTAGCCTGCAGCTTTGATATGTGCTGAGAGAAGGACAGTGTACCGTCTAGATGTATGAGGTGACTACCTCAAGCTCTAAACCCTCAGAGGTAGTAATCCCATCTGTGGGGAGAGGGACATTCTTTTTACAAACCACATGACCTATGATTTGGAGGGCAGAGAACGCTTGTTGGACACTAAGAAAGCTTTGCTATAGAGCGTTTAATACAAATTCCAGGGAAGGGCCAGCTGGGTATAAGACTGTATCATCTGCATATAAATGGATGAGAGAAGAGCGTGGGGCCTAGGATCGAGCCTTGGGGTACACCCTTGGTGACAGGCAGTGCCTGAGGCAGCAGATATTCTGACTTTATACAGTGAACTCTTTGAGAGAGGTAGTTAGCAACCCAGGCGAAAGACCCCTCACAGACACCAATACTCCTTAGCCGGCCCACAAGAATGGAATGGTCTACCTTATGAAAAGCTTTGGCCAAGTCAATACAAATAGCAACACAACATGCTTAGAATCAAGGGCAAGGGTGACATCATTGAGGACCTTTAACTTCTCAAGTACCAGTGGGTCGCTAGCGGGCTCATCCCGACACTACCAGCGAAAATCTAAAGCGCCAAATTCAAATTCCGAAAGTTGAATTATTAAACATCCAGCAATATACAAGTGTTCCATACTCATCAAAAGCTCTGTTTCTTGGCAATATCACAGTGTTGTCAGATTTCAAAAAGGCTTTACGGCGAAAGCAGCACATTCATTTGTTTGAGGCTATCACCTCACATATTTTCCAATAGCCATGTATCGATTAGCCATCATGGCACACACATAACACATTTCACAGCGAAAACAAATCAATTACCTGTTGAAGAACGTCTGCTGAGGTCATCCTAAGTGTCCAACGAAGACAATCCATGGTTCTTTTGTTAGAAAAAGTAACATCTTTTATCCATAAATCCTCCATTTGGTTCGCGCGTTATAATCAGAAACGACAGCCTCCACTCCTCCTTTGAAACGCGGCTCCAACTCGTTCAAATTATACCTATAAATTTGTCCAAAAACAATCAAACATAGTTTTAAATGTATCCTTAGGAACACTTTTACGTATATTTATTATTATAAATCAGCCGGAATATAAACTGAACGCTGTGTATCAATGGTCTAAATTCATCCAAGATGGAGTAAAACACCGTCTCGTGGTTGATGACATCATAAGGAAGCTACGTGCACTGCATTCATATGCCTATATATGGTCATTTTCGATAGGGAGGGGTTCCAAAATGAGCAATGTGTCAAAATGACTTTTTCCAGGACAGAGATTCCTCAGGGTTTTGCCTGCTATATGCGTTCTGATTGACCCACAGACAAATGGTTAACAGTTTTGGAACATTCAGAGTGTTTCCTATCCAATGGTACTAAATATATGCATATCCCATTTTCTGGGCCTAAATTGGAGGCATTTTACTTTGGGCACGCCAGGCTCTCCAAAACAGTCACCTCTGCTGCTGGTACTTGTGAAGTTAAACAGTTTGGGGCTAACCATTTTCAAAGAGTCATTCACCCCAACAAAATAACGTAAGAGAGTAGCTCTCTATAAGTCCAGTAGGCTAAGAATTAAATAGTAGGCCTATACTAGTTAATTAAAGCTCAGGAGAGAGGGGGGAGTGTGGCGGGGGTACCTGTACCAGACAGGGGGAGACAGGGCAGGGAGAGAGGGGGGAGTGTGACGGGGGTACCTGTACCAGACAGGGGGAGACAGGGCAGGGAGAGAGGGGGAGTGTGACGGGGGTACCTGTACCAGACAGGGGGAGACAGAGAAGGGAGAGAGGGGGGAGTGTGGCGGGTGTACTTGTACCAGACAGGGGGAGACAGGGCAGACAGGGAGCAGATTGCTGGGTGGGATCCAAGCAGCAGTGTAGCAGGCAACGGGAGTAGGTGTCACACCTGCTTGGGAGAAGCTTTTTTCAGGAGGCTGAGTAGGAGAGAAGACGTTCAGCCTTACCAGACAGGTGCGTGGTGGAGCAGATAAAAAATCAGTAGTGAAAAGCTGGATTTTGGGGGGGAAAAGACAAAACCAAGATGCCAGTAAAAACGTTACATTCCAAAGTCAGATCAAACAGCAATTAAAGCAAAGAGCGAAAAAAGTAAATGCCAGCAGCGTCCTTAGCCAGCAGCCATTTCCCTGCAAACAGGAAGAGGAGTAACAGATTGAGATGAAGAGGTGAGATATAGCAGAGGATCTTTCTTTCCACTGCTAAGCTAAGAGACTTTAAGACAGTGACTCCAATCCTTATCAAGGCTCTTACACCTTGTGAGGCTGTTTTATTAAAAGACATCAATCCAAGTTAACCACTAGAGTTTATGGACTGGTAAGGGGCCTTACTGTTGCCAGCCTGACAGTTTGGGTAACTGATTAGCTACCTAACTGCCTAGTCTGTCCACATCCCAAACAGATATCCTCCAACGAGAATGAGAGGCCATTCAGCCCTGAATTCATTCATAAATGCTTTTTCATTTCCCAGATGAATTGTCTATCAAAGCAGAGCCTTGGTGTGATAACATGTTGGCTGGGGAGGGCTAGTTTAGCTTTGATCAAGCCCTAATAAATTTACGTGTGTGTGTGTGTGTGTGTGTGTGTGTGTGGAGGCATCTGGCTCTCATGTGGAGCGTATCCGCAGATTTCTGAGATATTCACAGGCAAAATGACATAGACCCGCTCTTACACACAAACATAACATAAAAACACTCACATACACACACACACACATAGAGTGCGTAATTCTGGATCATTTTCCCCGGCAGAGGAACAGAGAGTAACTTCATGTATAACAATAAAGAGCAGTGGAATAGAGACCTGCAGATATCTTGAAGACATAATGAAGGATACCAAACAGTAGGGGTTGGGCTCACTTGTGCCTTCAAGTCAATGGTGCAACATGTGTTCATTGGTGGTAACTGTCATTGTATTTCAAGATTGTGAGTGTTGCAACTTAGTTATTAGAAAGTCTAATGTTTATTACTATTCAAGACATTCACGTTGACTGGGGCAATCAGGTGCGCTCACGGCCACATCGTGTACTAACTGAGTTGTATGACTTGAATAGTAATAATAATGTTGAAATATAAGGGATGGAAGGCAATGAAATTAGGCAGATATGCTGTGTTTCACTCTCTTTTCGCATGAGAAAGTCCATAAAAACACACAGAAGTATAAAATAACTCTCTATTTGATGTTTGCCTGAAGGATAGCCCACAGGTCTACTGCCCTCCCTTTTAGAAAGAACCCACAGAGAAAGATGAAAGAAAGCTTTTAGGAATACCACCAGCCCCCTTCCCCTGTCCTCTCTCTTCCTCATTTTGGCTCCACACGTTCCCCTCTCCCGTCCATTTACCTTAATTGACCATAGCCTAGTTTGAGGTCCACACGATCAACATGCACCCCACCTCTCCTAAAAGCTGACTATGATAAATGGCTATATCCAGCTATCCAACCCTTCTCAATTTGTACGGCTAAAACACATATTATTCTTTCTTGCTCTCTAATGGCTGTCAGTTGTGAGGAAGGCCATAGAATGTGGTGGCCGGACATTCTGCAGGCAAGCAGGATGGGACTGAGGAATAAAGGATCTCTGGTAATCATCAGCTGTTTCCGCCATTTTGATTAATTGTCAAAACTCTTCTCCACAACGTAATTGCCTCTTGAATGCTACCCCATTCTCCTCTCCCATTCCATCCACCAGCACCATTATTTTATAGCTTCTTTGACATGTCAACGATAAGTTTCTACAGCAATTTAAAGAGCTGTTTTGGGGGTTTTGGCACTCGTTTTTTCTTTGCATCACACGGTTTGCATCTCAGTTGAGTCTGTCTTTGAAATGTGTTTTTGTGGTTCTCCATGCTGTTTTTATGCTGTTTTTATTTCTGTCGCCATTGATGCTAATGTTTGATGTGTGGTCTCTTTTTGGAATGGCATGTCAGGGTACATGAGAACTGTTATGTTTGGTCGTCGTCATTTACGCTATGCGCACAGTAATGTGTACTCAAAATAACTATTGGGAACATGGAATGTTCCCTTGTATCCTTTCCTTATATCACAAAGGAATCACGACGGGGCAAATCCAAACTTCCACTCTTAAAGTTCTTTGTTTTCTTTTTTACAACCAAATCTCAATGTTTTATGTAAATGGAATGTTATAGAAGAGTCCAGACACCTTTTTAAGATTTCACATGTTTTTGAGAAACTTAACACAAACAGCAAATCACTTCCTCATCCTCGTTGTGTAGTATGGGTGCCCCAAAAAAACATGAACACAGGCTCCAAAAAAAAACAAATACATCCTTTTAGAACTGCAAATCCCTCAGTATAGTGATGCAGGTCTTTAGATGTTGTACAAATGAAACTGGGTTATTCTGAATTCTATCTGTGATGTTATATTCAATTTTGTAGCGACTCAAACTATACCTCTCTGTCCATTCTACAGATAACTGCCAAAGTAAAGGAAACACTTGAGTAAATGAGGTATACAAAGTATATTGAAAGCAGGGGTGCTTCCACACAGGAAGTTCCAGACACTCCATGCCAAGGCGCATTGAAGCTTTTCTGGTGGCTTGTGGTGGCCCAATGCGCTATTAAGACACTTTATGTTGGTGTTTCCTTTATTTTGTCAGTTACATGTAACAGCAGGCTACATAGAGAATGGAACAGTTGTATAGAGGAAATGGCTCGAGTCACGCAAAGGGAAATATACCATTGCGGATAAAGTTCGGATTGACACAATTTCATGTGTACAACATCTAAAGACCTGCATCACTAAAAGGACTTATTTGGGGGTTTTTGGAGCTTTTGTTCATGTTTTTTGGACCTCGATACTACACAACGAGGATGAGGAAGTGATTTTCTCAAAAACATTTGAATTCCCCAAAAAAGGTTCTGGACCATTCTATAACATGCCATTTACATTACAAATTTAGATTTAATCATCTTTAAGTCGAATTTTCACTAAATGTCCAATTAACATAATTGCATTACTTAAGTATAAGGATTCACCCTAGTGTGATGTGTCATTGTGAGAAGCAGCTGTTTGTTATTTTTTTCATTTTTTTTTCAATTGTTTTATTGTCACATACACTGGATAGGTGCCGTGAAATGCGTTGTTTTACAGGGTTAACCATAGTAGTATGGTGCCATGGTGCTAATTAGGGTTAAGTGCCTTGGTCAAGGGCACATCAACAGATTTTTCACCTTGTCGGCTCAAGTATTTGAACCAGCGACCTTTCGTTTAATGGCTCAACGATCTAACCGGTAGGATAAAATTATTAACTATAAGATTTCACTTCCTTATAACTGTAAAATAAATGTGATCATATTTAGAGACAGTAAAAATGTGCACTGTTTCAAAGAACTGAAAAAGTTAATGTCCTGCCCTGCTGGTTCTCAGCAACGCACACTCGCCATTCAACTGCTTGCCGACTCATTACAACTTCAGCTTTAAACACGAAGTGATTTACTTTGTTTGTGACCAAGATAAATTGGTCTTGTTTTGTATTTTTTATGTTGGGAGACCGTATTGATTTTGTAAGTCACTCTCATTCAGATATCATATAAAAACTTGCACCCCAAAAAATCACTAATGGCCACAAAAAGGCTTGGTATTTGTTTTTTTTTATTAGGATCCCCATTAGCTGTTGCAAAAGCTGCAGGTACTCTTCCTGGGGTCCACACAAAACATGAAACATAATACAGAATTTCATAATAAAGAACATCAATAGACAAGAACAGCTCAAAGACAGAACTACATACATTTTTTAAAAGACACACGTAGCCTACCAATGCATACACACAAACTATCTGGGTCAAATAGGAGAGAGGCATTGTGCCTCAAGGTGTTGCTTTATCTGTTTTTTGAAACCAGGTTTGCTATTTATTTGAGCAATTTGAGATAGGAAGTTCCATGCAATTATAATACTGTAAGCTTTCTTGAATTTGTTCTGGATTTGGGGACTGTGAAAAGACCCCTGGTGGCATGTCTGGTTGGATAAGTGTGTGTGTCAGAGCTGTGTGTAAGTTGACTATGCAAACAATTTGGGATTTTCAACACATTTATCTGGACAAGAGGAATACCTATGTAAGAATGCTGTTCATCGACTACAGCTCAGCATTTAACACCACAGTACCCTCCAAACGTGTCATTAAGCTCGAGACCCTAGGTCTCGATCCCGCCCTGTGCAACTGGGTCCTGGACTTCCTGATGGGCCGACCCCCAGGTGGTGAGGGTAGGAAACAACATCTCCACCCCGCTGATCCTCAACACTGGGGCCCCACAAGGGTGCGTTCTCAGCCCTCTCCTGTTCTCCCTGTTCACCCATGACTGGGTGGGCAAGCACGCCTCCAACTCAATCATCAAGTTTGCAGACGACACTACAGTGGTAGGCTTGATTACCAACAACGACGAGACGCCCTAAAGGGAGGAGGTGAGGGCCCTCGGAGTGTGGTGTCAGGAAAATAACCTCTCACTCAACGTTAACAAAACAAAGGAGATGATCGTGGACTTCAGGAAACAGCAGAGGGAGCACCCCCCCTATCCAAATCGACGGGACAGTAGTGGAGAAGGTGGATCCTCAGTAGTGGAGAAAGTTTTAAGATCCTCGGCGTACACATTACGGACAAACTGAAATGGTCCACCCACACAGACAGCGTGGTGAAGAAGGCGCAACAGAGGAGCCACTGCCTGTTCACCCCGTTATCATCCAGTAGGTGAGGTCAGTACAGGTGCATTAAAGCTGGGACCGAGAGACTGAAAAACAGCTTCTATCTCAAGGCCATCAGACTGTTAAACAGCCATCACTAACATTGAGTGGCTGCTGCCAACATACTGTCTCAAATCTCTAGCCACTTTAAATAATCAAACATTTGATGCAATAAATGTATCACTAGCCACTTTAAACAATGCCACTTTATATCATGTTTACATATCCTACATTACTCATCTCATATGTATATACTGTACTCTATATCATCTACTGCATCTTGCCTATGCCATTCGGCCATCGACTCAAATCTCTAGCCACTTTAATAATAAAAAATTGGATGTAAAATGTATCACTAGCCACTTTAAACAATGCCACTTTATATAATGTTTACATATCCTACATTACTCATCTCATATGTATATACTGTACTCTATACCATCTATTGCATCTTGCCTATGCCGTTCGGCCATCGCTCATCCATATAATTATATGTACATATTCTTATTCATTCCTTTACATTTGTGTGTATAAGGTAGTTGTTGTGTAATTGTTAGAATACTTGTTAGATACTACTGCATGGTCGGAACTAGAAGCACAAGCATTTCGCTACACTCGCATTAACATCTGCTAACCATGTGTATGTGACAAATAAAATGTGATTTGATTTGATTTAACAGAGACTGGCATCCAGGCTATAATTAAACCCTCAACCAAGCTATAATAAACCCTCAAAATGCACAGACTAAAACTATTTAAACAAATGTGTCAATATCACCACCACTAGTACAATCGCAGCACTTTGGTGGCTTTCTTAGCAGTGATGCTGAGTTTTGACATTATTTTCTCCATCTACCATCTTCCTACCCTGGTTGTTTACGATCACCAGGGGACTTTGGCTGGTTTCCCTCTAAACAGGAGACAGAGCCATTGTGCCCCTGCATTGCTCATAAATTACTCCCCCTGCCTCCCCACATCTTCCCTCAATCCCCCTTCTCTGCTGTGTGTGGATCCCCTCTGTAAGGACATGAGGCTAATCACAGGCCTGTGCCTCCTGGCAGGTAACCTCTGGGTGAACTAAATCAGGCAATAGCATTTAATCACACTGGCGGTGGCCACACACATAGGTGGAGAGAGAGAAAGATACACAGAAACACATACACACAGAAGGACTACTTTCTGTTGTTTGCTCCCTTTCTATATATATTTTTTATATCGCAATTTATCGATCTACAAACACACACATACACACACAAGGTAAAACAAATATATGCTAAAGAAATACAAAGGGATTTTTTTTAGTACACAAACATGGGATTATGGCTGCTTTATGGAGCAATTTTAGTGTCAAGCAAAATTGTATTTGAATTCCATAATTTTGAATTTATATTAGGATATTGAATTTAATATTTTTGAATTTTGTAACTGAATTATTACATTCATAACATTAACTTGTATTCATGATTTTGAACAGATATGAATGAATATTACATTGTTTTAAAATGTCAATTGAATATTCAAGTTCAATATTTATAGAGTATATTCTGTTTCAATATGGTAGATATTGCATCCATTGTCTGTATTTCAAGTTTACAAACCATCATTTAAAGTTAATCAAAGTTTCATATATTCAACTTCTCAGATGCATTCAGATTCAGTTTCCAAATTCAGTTCTCTAAATTCAGATTCAAAACCAGAATCTGGTACTTTGCCAGCCAGGAAAGGTAGAGGAGAACAGATAGAATCAAACACTCACAGTGGTAAACAGAAGCTTCTAGCAGTTAAATGTATTTTCTTCCAATTTTAACTATAAGCTAATATGGTCACGTTAGTTTTTGGTTCACAATTAGCTTTTTTATCATCTTGATTTATTCAAACAGTAATGTGCAATTGACCAAAAATAAACAAACTTTCTGAAGAGACAACAACAGCAAGGGAATGCCCCTGTCTGCCATCCCCGTCAGTGGCAAACTTAGGATCAGTGAAAACAATATTGTAATAATGGTATTTTTAATCTACGCTACATTATTGATTTTAAAAAAACAAGATGGATTCCTGAGCTGTTCATTCTATGTCGATTATTTATCACACATGCAGCTTAGCCTATATATAATCTATCGGGCAGAGAGCACGCAGCTCTCAAACAGCTGGTTGTTGCGTAGAGCGAAGACCGACAGCGGTAGGGAAGATGTTCCAAGTTATGATCGCTACCAGTAAATGCTAAGGCAAAGGTTTAAAGTCTTGGTTGAATATTTGGGACGCACAATTCAGTTATCATGGAATAGCTTACCTTGAAAATCAAACATTTCATCTCGGCTCTTTGGTCCTTGACAAGTTATTGAAATGATGGTAGCCGATTTAGAAGTTCTACTGCTCCAATATATATTTCATTATTTCATTTCTGATCAGTTTATATGAGAGATGTAGGGCTTTCGTTTGTTGCCTGCCTTTTCAATGTTCGGGTCTACAGCTGGCAGTAAATCCATGTGCTGTAATTATGAGCAAGACAAAATCGAATGTTGGCTTCAATTTGGTTTTCCATACAAAGCGTTCCATTACAAAGGGTACCCGGTTTTTGGTCGCTTTCTCATTTTAAAACATGATACAGTAGCCCCCGATAACCTTTTCACGTCTCAAATGGCGAGACTGACTAGCTACCACATGGACAGACTTCATTAGTGTGTTTGTGTCGAGAGCATGCTGTCTATTTAGTCAGGCAATGCCCACATTATTCTGACATATTTTCGTCCCTTTGCGAAGGCCATTCCAATACCTTGACTTTGTTGTCCTTAAGCCATTTTGCCACAACTTTGGAAGTATGCTTGGGGTCATTATCGATTTGGAAGATCCATTTGCGACCAAGCTTCAACTTCCTGACTGATGTCTTGAGATGTTGCTTGAATATATCCACATAATTTTCCTTGCTCATGATGCCATCTATTTTGTGAAGTGCACCAGTCCCTCCTGCAGCAAAGCACCCCCACAACATGCTTCACGGTTTGGATGGTGTTCTTCGGCTTGCAAGCCTCCCCCTTTTTCCTCCAAACATAACAATGGTCATTATGGCCAAATAGCTCCATTTTGTTTCATCAGACCAGGGGACATTTCTCCAAAAAAGTACGATCTTGTCACGATCTCCGTGAGGGACAGACCAAGACGCAGCGATGCTTCCAGTATACATTTTATTAAAGACGAACGTAATTGGGAAAATAACAAAACATAAACGAAGATCGTGATGCTGAACATAACTACAAACACAACAAGCTATGCACAAACAATAACCCACAAAACCCCTCTGAAAACTACAAACATATATTTGGTTCCCAATTAGAGGTAACGACACACAGCTGCCTCTAATTGGGAACCATTACCCCAACATAGAAATGCAACACCTAGAACAAAAAAACCCTACACCAAAACGAAACTAAACACGCCAGCCTATAAATATCAGGCCTGAACGTGACAGATCTTTGTCCCCATGTGCAGTTACAAACCATAGTCTGGCTTTTTACTGGCGGCTTTGGAGCAGTGGCTTCTTCCTTGCTGAGTGGCCTTTCAGGTTATGTCAATATAGGACTCGTTTTACTGTGGATATAGATACTTTTGTACCTGTTTCCTCCAGAATCTTCACAAGGTCCTTTGCTGTTGTTCTGGGATTGATTTGCACTTTTCGCACCAAAGTACGTTCATCTCTTGGAGACAGAACGCGTCTTCTTCCTAAGCGGTATGATGGCTGCGTAGTCCCATGGTGTTTAAACTTGTGTACTATTGTTTGTACAGATGAATGTGGTACCTTCAGGCGTTTGGAAATTGCTCCCAGGGATGAACCAGACTTGTGGAGGTCTACAATTTTTTTTCTGAGGTCTTGGCTGATTTCTTTTGATTTTCCCATGATGTCAAGCAAAGAGGCAGTGAGTTGGAAGGCAGGCCTTGAAATACATCCACAGGTACACCTCCAAATGACTCAAATGATGTCAATTAGCCTATCAGAAGCTACTAAAGCCATGACATAATTTTCTGGAATTTTCCAAGCTGTTTACAGTCAACTTAGTTTATGTAAACTTCTGACCCTCTTGAATTGTGATACAATTACTTAGAAGTGAAATAATCTGTCTGTAAACAATTGGTGGAAAAATTACTTGTGTCATGCACAAAGTAGATGTCCTAACCCGGCTTGCCCAAACTATAGTTTTTTAACAAGAAATTTGTGGAGTAGTTGAAACCACTCCAACCTACGTGTATGTAAACTTCCGACTTCAACTGTACATACACACACAAACACACACAAAACACACACACACATAATAAAAGGTCTCACAGTGTCTGGAACTCTGAGGGATGCGACACCATTCTTCCACTAGAAATTCCATCATTTGGTGTTTTGTTGACGGTGGTGGAAAACGCTGTCTCAGGCGCCGCTCCAGAATCTCCCAAAAGTGTTCAATTGTGTTGAGATCTTGTGACTGAGATGGCCATGGCATATGGTTTACATTGTTTTCATGCTCATCAAACCATCAAACCATTCAGTGACCACTCGTGCCGATCCTATGGGATCATAGCCATGGTAGCCAAAAGAATTGCCAAAACAATGGCCTGCCAAACATTTTTACACATGACCCTAAGCATGATGGTGCTTAGGGTCATGCACCTGCTTTCAATATACTTTGCATCCCTCATTTACTCAAGTGTCTCCATTATTTTGACAGTTACCTGTAGTTACATACAAAACCCTGCCCTCATACAGCCTTTTCCCAAGGCCTAGGAGCCATCCAAGGTCCTGCTTCTTGTTCTCCTGTGATTCCCTCTCACTCTCTGCTGAAGACCTAGGAGCTGTCCATGGGCCTGCTTCTCATTCCCATTCCATGGGCCTGCTTCTGATTCCTTCTCACTCCGCTCTAAAGGCATTGCCCACAAAGCCTCCCAAACTCTATCCACCCTCCTCTATGGGATCTATGCTTTGCGCTGTGAGGATGGATCACTCTCGAGCTCCATCCAAAGGAGCTATATTTTACTTATGCTCAAGTCACTTTGATGGGCCTTTCCCTCAATACAGGAGTCACATTGAAGTATTGCGGAACCGAATCAAAAGCGCCCAAGATGAAAAGTAACCAATGTGCCAGTTGATCAGAGCTGCAAAGGCTCTTTCTTTATGGAGCCGCTGATATACAGTGGCACTTCATGTCCCTTAAAAGGAGCAATCTGCAGTTGCCACATCCAATTTTTTTGATCAATCACATTGATTCTTGATTAATATAACTTGTAATTTCCTCATGAGCTTAGTTCAACTGTCCAACCCCATCAGAACCCAAAATAAAAGTACATGTAAACAAACACTATACAAATGTTTTAAACTATTATTATTATGTCATGGATGGTCAGTCCTTGCATCCATAGCTCTGTCTATGAATTGATAGTGGTTACATTTCCTCCAGGCCCATATCTTTTTACTGAAACAAGGGTGGAGAATACACTATTGATTTAACTGCTGATTGCTGCTTTAACACCCGGAGATGGTCTTCCTGGGCCTCCCGCACCACCCACCACCCTGTAAAAGAGACAAAGGGAAGAACATGTAATATTGACCCATACTGGATCCCCCCCACTAAATTTACAGCTCTCCAAAAGATGACACCTCTCTCTGGGCTTGGTTTTGTGTGGCGTGTGGGAAGGGGTATGAGGAGTCTGGGGAGGCCTAAGGGGAGGTTGATGTAGGAGGCTGTTCTTTACATCCACACTGCTGAGAGAGGTCCTTGCAGGCCAGCGACTTTGGCAGCTTCATATACACACTTGTCAGCCCCGGGGCTTTAACAAGCTGTCACATAAGCTGTGTGTGTGTGTGTGTGTGTGTGTGTGTGTGTGTGTGTGTGTGTGTGTGTGTGTGTGTGTGTGTGTGTGTGTGTGTGTGTGTGTGTGTGTGTGTGGGTGTGTGTGTGTGTGTGTGTGTGTGTGTGTGTGTGTGTGTGTGTGTGTGTGTGTGTGTGTGTGTGTGTGTGTGTGTGTGTGTGTGTGTGTGTGTGTGTGTGTGTGTGTGTGTGTGTGTGTGTGTGTGTGTGTGTGTGTGTGTGTGTGTGTGTGTGTGTGTGTGTGTGTGTGTGTGTGTGTGTGTGTGTGTGTGTGTGTGTGCGTGTGTGTGTGCGTGTAAGGTTCTATATATGTGTGTGCATGCTTCACAGACCAGTACCACCTCTCTCTGTGAGGACATTAGGTTCTTACTAGATTCATCAGTTACAGAGGCTAACACACATACCCTTAGCCTTCTAGAAACACTAGTAAGCCTGTATTGTACACACACACACACACACACACACACACACACACACACACACACACACACACACACACACACACACACACACACACACACACACACACCTGCATGCATGCTGTCACGATCGTCGTTTGAATAAATGGACCAAGGCGCAGCATGTGTAGAGTTCCACATATTTAATAAAGGTGTTAATACAAAAACCAACAAAGAAAACAACTGATCGTACAATACATAGCGCTCAACGGCACTAACAAAAACAATATCCCACAATCGCAGGTGGGAAAAGTACACACTAAGTATGATCCCCAATTAGAGGTAACGAATACCAGCTGCCTCTAATTGGGAACCATACACAACACCAACATAGAAATTACCAACTAGAAAACCCCCCTAGTCACGTCCTGACCTAAAACACCATAGAGAACCCTGAGGGCGCTCTATGGCCAGGGCGTGACACATGCGCATACACACATACAGTGCATTCGGAAAGTATTCAAACTCCTTGACTTTTTCACATTTTGTTACATTACAGCCTTATTCTAAAATGTATTAAATTGTTTTCTTTCCTCATCAAACTACACACAATAACCCCAAAACGTTTTTTTTTTTTTATATTTGCAAGAAACACGCACAAAAAACTGAAATATCACATTTACATAAGTATTCAGACCCTTACCTCAGTACTTTGTTGAAGCACTTTTGGCAGCAATTACAACCTTGAGTCTTCTTGGCAAAGCTACAAGCTTGGGGAGTATTTGTATTTGGGGAGTTTCTCCCATTCTTCTCTGCCGATCCTCTCAAGCTCTGTCATGTTGGATGGGGTGCCAGGTTTACTCCAGATGTGACGCTTGGCATTCAGGCCAAAAAGTGCAATCTTGGTTTCATCAGACCAGAGAATCATGTTTCTCATGCTATGAGAGTGTTTAGGTGCCTTTTGGAAAATTCCAAGTGGGCTGTCATGTGCCTTTAACTGAGGAGTGGCTTCTGTCTGGCCACTCTACCATAAAGGCCTGATTTGTGGAATGCTGCAGAGATGCTTGTCCTTCTGGAAGGTTCTCCCATCTCCACAGAGGAACTCTAGATCTCTGTCAGAGGCCCTTCTCCCCCGATTGCTCATTTTGGCCGGGCGGCCAGCTCTAGAAAGAGTCTTGGTGGTTCCAAACTTCTTCCATTTAAGAATGAGTGAGGGGCTGGGGAAGAGCCAATTCTATGGAATGAGTTGAGACAGAGAGGAAGAGGGGCTGGGGAAGAGACTGAATACTTATGTAAATAATATATTTATATTTTTAATACATTTGCAAAACATTCAAAAAATCTGTTTTCGCTTTGTCATTATGGGGTATTGTGTGTAGATTGATGAGGATTTTTTTTATTTGATCCATTTTAGAACAAGGCTGTAACGTAACAAAATGTGGAAAAAGTCAAGGGGTATGAATACTTTCCGAAGGCACTGTACACACCTATTCCTTTCTTCCTGCAAACTGCAGATAAGCTCCATCCTCCAACAGACCTACCCATGATGGACATGACAGGCATTGTTTCCTCCCCTGATCTGTCATTTCTCCATCATTACTCCAGCTGTTGACATAGCTATTTACACTGCTCCCCCTCTCTCCCTTCCTCTTCATCTTTGTTTCTCTCAAATTTCCTTCCCTTCCTCTGTCTCTTCCTCTCTCTTGTCTCATTTTATTTCTCTTTCAATCTATTTGTTGACTTTTATTCACTCTTGCCTTTCGAAATTAAAACAAGCTTTATTTGCAAAGTTGCAAAATGCATTACAATCAACAACAAAATCATACATTTTCCCTCTTTCATCCGTGTTCTCTCATCTCTTAGTTTTCACATTCATATAGACGGGTTAGCTGACTACATCACAAAACTGATGCGCACGCTTCAATTGGGCAGAAAGTAGTGTGTTGTTAAGATTCTGGATGGCCAGATAGATAGCAACAATGACAAGAAGCTGCCATGTGGTGAATCATAAGTGGCTCATTTCAGCTAGTTTTATCTTGTTCTTGATACCATGTCTTATTTTGAGGTGTTTTGACTGATTTCATGTCAATGCTAATATGGCAAGAATTCTCTAGCTAGCTAACTAACAACTGTAGCGATGTATTTGAAAGACAAGTGCTCATTGTGAAAATGTATGTATGTTTTCAATAAACATTGGAGACTAAATCTAGTTTACATGTTGTCAACAGTCTAAGCCAACCCAGTATGTTCCGCTCCACACTTGCACAGACGTCAGTTTTGTTGCTAAACAACCAACCTGTCTATACATTCCAGTTTCTATCCCCGGTCAGACTTTCTCATTGGTATTTCTCTACCAGCCTTGATAAAAACACATGGCGCCTACATTCCCTCCAACGACCCACACACACACGTAAGTGTATTCGCACATGTATACAATAATGAAAATACACACACAAACACAGAGCAGAACAGAGTTGACACTTAGAGCCACAGAGAAAGGCTCTCGTTGGGCAAGAAGACCTCGTTGGGCAAGAACTGTTAAATAGCAATTTAGTATGCTGTGCTTAACCCAGCTTTTAATGGTGTCAACTGACAAATGTTACCACAGGCTAATCACATTGCCATATACAAATATCACAAACACACCATAAGGTACAGATTGACTCACTTTAATAACAGGTGCATTATTCATAAGGTTGGATGCACCATGGAAAACGGTTGACTTTACCACTTGCTCGTTAGTCAGTACTATCTATACAGTATCTTTAGAAAAAAAGTGTTCAGTGGTGTGGGCAGACAGACAGCCTTTAACACAGTACCTCGGCTCAGCCATCGTCAATTTCACATCAGTTAAAACAGGAGAGCAAAACACCACTGCCAATGCGTGTACAGAATGTGCCAACAAGTATTGGACATCTGAAAGAAAAATTATTGAACTCTGTGCCCTGTGAAATGGTGCAAAGAAAGAGAAAGAGAGAGAGAGATAGAGAGAGAGAAAGGGATGAGGCATAGAGAAGGAAAGGGAGGAAGAGGGAGAGAGAGAAGGAGAAGCAGAGAGAGGGAGCGAGAAAGAAAGAAGAGAAGGAAGAGAGAGGAAAACGCAGAGAACAACTGAGCTGTTGCTGGAGTGAAAAAGCAACAGGGAGGCTGCAGGGTGTTTGAATGGACATGTTCGAACACAACAGCTTTTGCTTTCCCGACACATCTTAAAGGGCACCCAGAGGAACTTGCGCGTGTGTGTATGACTGTGCCTACATTACGAGAACATTTTTATATTTGCAAAAACCTCCCACATGTCAACCGATGCTACAAGATGAAGGTTGGTTTAGTGGCCTAATTCCTCACAAATTTCACAATTTACTACACTTCACAAGTTAACACCCATGAAAAATGGGTGAAATCATTGTTCTTTTTTACATTTAGTCATCAACAGCCATCTTCAAAGGACAACTTTATTATTATATTATAGTGGTCCGTTGTAGCTCAGTTTGTAGAGCATGGAACTTGTAATGCCAGGGTAGTGGGTTTGATTCCCAGGATTCTCCATATGTAAATTGTATGCAAATAATACATAGTTGCAACTCGAATTGCGCGTTGATATAAATTACATTCAAACAGCTATTCTGGTGAGTGGTCTAAACAAGTTGCTTTGGATAAAAGCATCTGCTTGATGTCATAAGTCATTATATGATAAGTTAAATGTTAATTTCCTCAAACTGAATCTGTTGTTGTAGGTCCCTGTGTTGGTGATGAACATCTGTTGCTGGGTAAGCCAGACCGCCAAGATCCCCTTCTTCGCCTAGCTCATGCCCAATGTCATGGACATCGCCAAGGCTGCACATGAAGGTAACAACACCTGAGTCCATCTTGATTTTAACTTATTTTCCCTTTGGGAGCATAGAACATCACCATGGCAACTGAGTCCATCAGTGGTTTCAATATGAATCTCTGTTCATTTTGTCTGTCTAAAATGAAATAAGATCCGGCTTAGTTTCCCTGTTCTTTTCTCTCTTTCTTCCTCCTCCTCTTCCCTCTCGCATCTCTAATTCCTTCTCACACGTTCCTCTTTCCTTCTTCCTCTGGGCATCCATGTTGGTAGAGGAAGTGAATGGTGAAGGATTTGTAGATTGGGGGATGGAGGGGAAGGTGCAGCAGCCAACCATTTTGCAATGACTGGAATTTCAGCAGTATCAAGCTCAATGGTGGCTGTGTTCATGTTCTTATAGGAGGGGCAGATGGAGTCACTGACACCAACACAGTGTCTGGAATGATGGGCCTGAAAGCTGACAGCACCCCCTGGCCTGGCATCGGCAAGGGCAAGCGCACCACCTATGGAGGAATGTCTGATAGGTAACACAAACATACATGAACACTTTGTCTTGTGCTGTTACCTTACAGATACAGACAGCTAACATGTGTTTACGTCTGTCAGTGTAAAGACCCTGTGTGTTTACTAGAGAGAGAGAGAGAGTGTGTGTGTGTGTGTGTGTGTGTGTGTGTGTGTGTGTGTGTGTGTGTGTGTGTGTGTGTGTGTGTGTGTGTGTGTGTGTGTGTGTGTGTGTGTGTGTGTGTGTGTGTGTGTGTGTGTGTGTGTGTGCGTGTGTGTGTGCTCACACATTTTTGCTTTTGGCCAGGAATTGATGTCCAACTGACATAAAACCTAGGCAGCCTCGCTCGGTTATAAAAGGAAAGAAGAAGTATATTCTTGAAGGGTGTTTTATTTTTCTGGCCTGTTTCTTTTTTCAGTACCTAAGTAGGCCTGCTAGGAGAGAGATGGATACATTGTATGAGTGTGAAAAATGCATAGGCCAACTCTTTTGTTGTAGGACAACGATAATGTTTCCACATGAAATGATGCGCTTAATCATATCAGTTCATTTCCCTTGGATTTCAACTACACTACCATTCAAAAGTTTGGGGTCACTTAGAAATGTCCTTGTTTGTGAAAGAAAAGCAATTGTTTGTCCATTAAAATAACATCAAATTGATCCGAAATATAGCGTAGACTTTGTTAATGTTGTAAATGACTATTGTAGCTGGAAACGGCTGATTTTCTATGGAATATCTAGATAGGCGTACAGAGGACCATTATCAGCAACCATCACTCCTGTGTTCCAATGGCACGTTGTGTTAGCTAATCCAAGTTTATCATTTTAAAAGGCTAATTGATCATTAGAAAACCCTTTGCAATTATGTTAGCACAGCTGAAAACTGTTGTTCTGATTAAAGAAGCAATAAAACTGGCTTTCTTTTGACTAGTTGAGTATCTGGAGCATCAGCATTTGTGGGTTTGATTACAGAGTTCCTCTGTCCAGTGTCTGTGTTCTTTTGCCCATCTTAATCTTTTCTTTTTATTGGCCAGCCTGAGATATGGCTTTTCTTTTGCAACTCTGCCTAAAAGGCCAGCATCGCGAAGTCGCCTCTTCACATTGAGACTGGTGTTTTGCGTGTACTACTTAATGAAGCTGCCAGTTGAGACTTGTGAGGCGTCTGTTTCTCAACCTAGACACTCTAATGTACTTGTCCTCTTGCTCAGTTGTGCACCGGGGGCCTCTCACTCCTCTTTCTATTCTGGTTAGAGACAGTTTGCGCTGTTCTGTGAAGGGAGTAGTACACAGCGTTGTGCGAGATTTTCAGTTTCTTGGCAATTTCTCGCATGGAATAGCCTTCATTTCTCAGAACAAGAATATGATGAGTTTCAGAAGAAAGGTACAGTGGGGCAAAAAAGTATTTAGTCAGCCACCAATTGTGCAAGTTCTCTCACTTAAAAAGATGAGAGAGGCCTGTAATTTTCATCATAGGTACACTTCAACTATGACAGACAAAATGAGGAAAAAAAATCCAGAAAATCACATTGTAGGATTTTTAATGAATTTATTTGCAAATTATGGTGGAAAATAAGTATTTGGTCAATAACAAAAGTTTATCTCAATACTTTGTTATATACCCTTTGTTGGCAATGACAGAGGTCAAACGTTTTCTGTAAGTCTTCACAAGGTTTTCACACACTGTTGCTGGTATTTTGGCCCATTCCTCCATGCAGATCTCCTCTAGAGCAGTGATGTTTTGGGGCTGTCGCTGGGCAACACGGACTTTCAACTCCCTCCAAAGATTTTATATGGGGTTGAGATCTGGAGACTGGCTAGGCCACTCCAGGACCTTGAAATGCTTCTTCTGAAGCCACTCCTTCAAGGTTCGGGCGGTGTGTTTGGGATCATTGTCATGCTGAAAGACCCAGCCACGTTTCATCTTCAATGCCCTTGCTGATGGAAGGAGGTTTTCACTCAAAATCTCACGATACATGGCCCCATTCATTCTTTCCTTTACACGGATCAGTCGTCCTGGTCCCTTTGCAGAAAAACAGTCCCAAAGCATGATGTTTCCACCCCCATGCTTCACAGTAGGTATGGTGTTCTTTGGATGCAACTCAGCATTCTTTGTCCTCCAAACACGACGAGTTGAGTTTTTACCAAAAAGTTCTATTTTGGTTTCATCTGACCATATGACATTCTCCCAATCCTCATCTGGATCATCCAAATGCTCTCTAGCAAACTTCAGACGGGCCTGAACATGTACTGGCTTAAGCAGGGGGACACGTCTGGCACTGCAGGATTTGAGTCCCTGGCGGCGTAGTGTGTTACTGATGGTAGGCTTTGTTACTTTGGTCCCAGCTCTCTGCAGGTCATTCACTAGGTCCCCCCGTGTGGTTCTGGGATTTTTGCTCACCGTTCTTGTGATCATTTTGACCCCCACGGGGTGAGATCTTGCGTGGAGCCCCAGATCGAGGAAGATTATCAGTGGTCTTGTATGTCTTCCATTTCCTAATAATTGCTCCCACAGTTGATTTCTTCAAACCAAGCTGCTTACCTATTGCAGATTCAGTCTTCCCAACCTGGTGCAGGTCTACAATTTTGTTTCTGGTGTCCTTTGACAGCTCTTTGGTCTTGGCCATAGTGGAGTTTGGAGTGTGACTGTTTGAGGTTGTGGACAGGTGTCTTTTATACTGATAACAAGTTCCAACAGGTGCCATTTAATACAGGTAACGAGTGGAGGACAGAGGAGCCTCTTAAAGAAGAAGTTACAGGTCTGCGAGAGCCAGAAATCAGCCAAATAAATTCATTAAAAATCCTACAATGTGATTTTCTGGATTTCTTTTTCCTCATTTTGTCTGTCGTAGTTGAAGTGTACCTATGATGAAAATTACAGGCCTCTCTCATCTTTTTAAGTGAGAACTTGCACAATTGGTGGCTGACTAAATACTTTTTTGCCCCACTGTATTTGTTTCTGGCCATTTTGAGTGACCACAAGCTTTTGAACGGTAGTGTATATTGCAAGCACACTCAGTACAAGCATTCCATGTAGACTGTATAGTGTACTTTGAAGGCCTAAAAGCACAAATCTTTTGCAATTCAGCGGTAACAGCGTACCTCTGTAGCTCTGCATTCTTATTTCAACTTCCATCCAGAATTTTCTACAGAACACAAATTAATAATTCCAAAATAATGTAGGATACTTTACATGTTCTGCATAAGACTTTAGGAGACTTTACGTGTTCTGTAGGAAATGTAGGATACTTTACATGTTCTGCATAAGACTTTAGGAGACTTTACGTGTTCTGTAGGAGACTTTAGGAGACTTTAGGCAGAAAGAGGTGGAGGGGAGGAAATGTAGGAGGAGAAGAAAAGTAGAAGCGCCTAGGAAAACAGAGGGTGGAGAGAAAGAGCCATGAATATGCAAACGATTAACCATCCATGGAAAATATGCAAAAATATATGCTTTGATTAAATTCATCATCCCAATTTCAGAGGCTGGCATTAGTTAATGAGGATCATTTATCATGGGTGGAGACAGAAGGTGCTGTCTTTATCTGTCAACCTATGGTGTGTGTGTGTGTGTGTGTGTGTGTGTGTGTGTGTGTGTGTGTGTGTGTGTGTGTGTGTGTGTGTGTGTGTGTGTGTGTGTGTGTGTGTGTGTGTGTGTGTGTGTGTGTGTGTGTGTGTGTGTGTGTGTGTGTGTGTGTGTGTGTGTGTGTGTGTGTGCGTCCATACTTATTTGTGTGCGCTTTCATGCGTATGTGTGTGTGAGCCCCTCTGGCCAGATGAATGTGGACAAGGCTGTACTGTGATCAATGAGCGAGAGCTTAGTGGGGGAACCAGGTTAAATGTAATGTGATAAATGCCTCCATCTGTCTGCCTGATCACAGAGCACAGCCAACCCCATACTGCAGGGACTCCTGACAGCCAGTTAGAGACTAAACACAGAGGGAGCTGGATTGGACCACATTGGGGAGTGTGGGAAGGGGGAACGGTGTGTGTGTGTGTGTGTGTGTGTGTGTGTGTGTGTGTGTGTGTGTGTGTGTGTGTGTGTGTGTGTGTGTGTGTGTGTGTGTGTGTGTGTGTGTGTGTGTGTGTGTGACCACATGGGTGGGCAAGAAATAGCGATTGGATGATTGTCAATATGTATTCTTCATATATAACACTGTATCTATTTCTGTTCTGGAGAGATTGAGAAACAGAAAAACTCTGAAATTTACACAACTATGAATCTGAATTTATCTCATCTTCTGTAAGAAATCAGGTCTGAGATCCCTCTCCACAGGTAATGTGATATGTGTGGTGTCTGCCATTAGCAGGGCCCTGTCTGGGTTCCCAACCCCGGTGACTGGGAGGATTGACTCAGCCGAGACAGGCCTACAGTTCCTCCATGCTGGAGATTCTGTTATACAGGTAAACAGAGACAAAAACAAAAAAATGCACAACAACCAGCCTGGTAGCTACATCTGTTTGTACTGTAGTTAACTTGTGTTATACTGTAGTTAACTTGTGTTATACTGTAGTTAACTTGTAGGATGCTGTAGTTAACTTGTGTTTTACTGTAGTTAGGTTGTGTGAGATGACAAATTATGACAATTGATAAAAAGCACAAACTTCTGACTAAAAGTCTAGGTACCAAGCTGTGTGTCAGTACATTTATTTTCTGTATAGTCACACTGAGAACCTAAGAGTTTGTCTGTTTCATATGATTTGATATTTAACCACACACGGGGACAGGGAACTGAGGGCTAAGGATCTCTTGGAAACAGCTTAGAGTTTAACATTCATGCTAGCATCTGTGTCTTTTGTCTGATATTCAACACTGATCCATTTTTAATAGGAGCCTGCATTCTATATGATTATTAATGTATTAGATATCATCAGTAACATCAGGAACTTTCTCCAGGAATTTCCTCTCTCTCTCTCTCTCTCTCTCTCTCTCTCTCTCTCTCTCTCTCTCTCTCTCTCTCTCTCTCTCTCTCTCTCTCTCTCTCTCTCTCTCTCTCTCTCTCTCTCTCTCTCTCTCTCTCTCTCACTCACTCTCTTTTTCCATCCTTCTCTCTCTCAATCTCTCTCTGTTTCCTTCTCTATCTCTCTCCTTCCTTCCTTCCCTCTCTCTCTCTCTCTCTCTCTCTCTCTCTCTCTCTCTCTCTCTCTCTCTCTCTCTCTCTCTCTCTCTCTCCCTCGCTCATTCTCTCTCGTTCTCCCTCATTCTCTCTCTCCTCTCTCTTCTCTTTCGCTCTCTGTACCACCCTCCCTACCTCTCAGACTCAACCTCCCTCCTCCCCTCTCCATATCTCCCTTCCACCTTTCCCAACACCAAAACATTTTCTTCTTTCACTCAAAGTGTTGTCACCTAATAAGGAATTTACCCAACGCTTTGGGTGTGTATACCCTCGGCTGCTATGGCAACAGATTGACAGTAACAAGCTTAATGTAAATCCTAATATAATACACTGAACAAATTGCTAGAGCAAATAAACCTATTATCTCAGCAGGGGGTCCCAGCCTCAGAAATCTGTTTATAAATAAATAAATGCAACATTGTCGTTATGCCACTAAATAATGTAGCATAAATAGCTGAGAGCCTCGGTGACAGAAAATAAAATGCTTAGCCTATTATGGAAAGACGACAGAAAATAAAATGCTTAGCCTATTATGGAAAGACGAAAGAAAATAAAATGCTTAGCCTATTAGGGAAAGATGACAGAAAATAAAATGCTTAGCCTATTAGGGAAAGATGACAGAAAATAAAATGCTTAGCCTATTAGGGAAAGATGGCAGGTGTGGAAGGTATATGTTGGGTCGATGTTTGAGTCACCAATGAGGATATCAAGGGCCTTTTCTCAATTGGATTTGCTCAACTCCTGCGCCCTCTCTCCTCCATCCTCTCTCACCTCCTCCTTTTTATTTTATTTTATTTCACCTTTATTTAACCAGCTAGGCCAGTTGAGAACAAGTTCTCATTTACAACTGTGACCTGGTCAAGATAAAGCAAAGCAGTGCAACAAAAACAACAACACAGAGTTACACATAAACAAACGTACAGTCAATAACACAATAGAAAAAAAATCTATGTACAGTGTGTGAAAATGTAGAAGAGTAGGGAGGTAAGGCAATAAATACGCCATAGAGGTGAAATAATTACAATTTAACATTAACACTGGAGTGATAGATGTGCAGATGATGATGTGCAAGTAGAGATGCTGGGGTGCAAAAGAGCAAGAGGGTAAGTAATATCAAATCAAATCAAAGTGTATTTGTCATGTGCGCTGAATACAACAGGTGTAGATCTTACAGTGAAATGCTTACTTACAGGCTCTAACCAATAGTGCAAAAAATGTATTAGGTGAACAATAGGTAAGTAAAGAAATAAAACAACAGTAAAAAGACAGGCTATATACAGTAGCGAGGCTATAAAAGGTGTGAGGGTACATACAGACACCGGTTAGTCAGGCTTCTATTATGGGGATGAGGTAGTTGGGTGTGCTATTTACAGATTGGCTGTGTACAGGTACAGTGATCGGTAAGCTGCTTAAAGTTAGAGAGGGAGATATAAGACTCCAGCTTCAGTGATTTTCGCAATTCGTTCCAGTCATTGGCAGCAGAGAACTGTAAGGAAAGGCGGCCAAAGGAAGTGTTGGTTTTGGGGATGACCAGTAATATATACCTGCTGGAGCGTGTGCTCCGGTTGGGTGTTGCTATGGTGACCAGTGAGCTGAGATAATGCAGGGCTTTACCTAACAAAGACTTATAGATGACTTGGAGCCAGTGGGTTTGGCGACGAATATGTAGTGAGGAACAGCCAACGAGAGCATACAAGTCACAGTGGTGGGTAGTATATGGGGCTTTGGTGACAAAACGGATGGCACTTTGATAGACTGCATCCAATTTGCTGAGTAGAGTGTTGGAGGCTATTTTGTAAATTACATTGTCAAGGATCGGTAGGATAGTCAGTTTTACGAGGGTATGTTTGGCAGCATGAGTGAAGGAAGCTTTGTTGCGAAATAGGAAGCCGATTCTAGATTTAATATTTGGATTGGTGATATTTAATGTGAGTCTGGAGAATGCTGAGATCCCTCAGTCTAGCCAGACACCTAGTTATTTGTAGTTGTCCACATATTCTAAGTAAGAACCGTTCAGAGTAGTGATGCTAGTCGGGCGGGAGGGTGTGGGCAGCAATCGGTTGAAGAGCATGCATTTAGTTTTACTAGCATTTAAAAGCAGTTGGAGGCCACGGAAGGAGTGTTGTATGGCGTTGAAGCTCGTTTGGAGGTTTGTTAGCACATTGTCCAAAGAAGGGCCAGATGTATACAGAATGGTGTTGTCTGCGTAGAGGTGAATCAGAGAATCACCGACAGCAAGAGCGGCATTGATATATACAGTGAAAAGAGTCGGCCCGAGAATTGAACCCTGTGGCACCTCCATAGAGACTGCCAGAGGTCCGGACAACAGGCCCTCCAATTTGACACACTGAACTCTATCTGAGAAGAAGTTGGTGACGCTATTAAGGCCATTGAGTTTGCCGATAAGAATGCGGTGATTGACAGAGTCGAAAGCCTTGGCCAGGTCGATGAATACGGCTGCACATTTCTGTCTTTTATCGATGCCGGTTATGATATCGTTTAGGACCTTGAGCGTGGCTGAGGTGCACCCATAACCAGCTCGGAAACCAGATTGCACAGTGGAGAAGGTACGGTGGGATTTGAAATGGTCGGTGATCTGTTTGTTAACTTGGCTTTCGAAGATTTTAGAAAGGCAGGGCAGGATGGATATAGGTCTGTAACAGTTTGGGTCCCTTTGAAGAGGGGGATGACCACGGCAGCTTTCCAATCTTTGGGGATCTCAGATGATATGGAAGAGAGGTTGAATAGGCTAGAAATACGGGTTGCAACAATTGCAGCGGATAATTTTAGAAAGAGAGGGTCCAGTTTGTCTAGCCCAGCTTATTTGTAGGGATCCAGATGTTGCTGCTTTTTCAGAACATCAGCTGTCTGGATTTTGGTGAAGGAGAAGCAAGGGAAGGGGGGCTTGGGCAGAGCTGTTGGCCGGGGTAGGGGTAGCCAAGTGGAAAGCATGGCCAGCCGTAGAAAAATAATTATTGAAACTATCGATTATCGTAGATTTATCGGTGGTGACAGTGTTTCCTATCCTCAGTGCAATGGGCAGCTGGGAGGAGGTGCTCTTATTCTCCATGGACTTTACAGTGTCCCAAAACCTTTGGGAATTAGTACAGGATGCAAATTTCTGTTTGAAAACACTAGCCTTTGCTTTCCTAACTGACTGAGTATATTGGTTCCTGACTTCCCTGAAAAGTTGCATATCGCGGGGGCTATTCGATGCTAATGCAGTACGCCACAGGATGGTTTTGTGCTGGTCAAGGGCAATCAAGTCTGGGGTGAACCAAGGGCTATATCTGTTCTTAGTTCTCAATTTTTTGAATGGGGCATGCTTATTTAAGCTGGTGAGGAAAGCACTTTTGAAGAGCAACCAGGCATCCTCTACTGATGGGATGAGGTCAATATCCTTCCAGGATACCCGGGCCAGGTTGATTAGAAAGGACTGCTCGCTGAAGTGTTTTAGGGAGCGTTTGACAGTGATGAGGGGTGGTCGTTTGACCGTTGACCCATTTCGGATGCAGGCAATGAGGCAGTGATCGCTGAGATCCTGGTTGAAGACAGCAGAGGTGTATTTAGAGGGCAAGTTGGTCAGGATGATATCTAAGAGGGTTCCCATGGTTACGGATTTAGGGTTGTACCTGGTAAGTTCCTTGATAATTTGTGTGAGATTGAGGGTATCTAGCTTAGATTGTAGGACGGCCGGGGTGTTAAGCATGCCCCAGTTTAGGTCACCTAAACCGTACAAATTCTGAAGATAGATGGGGGGCGATCAATTCACATATGGTGTCCAGTGCACAGATGGGGGCTGAAGGGGGTCTATAACAAGCGGCAACTGTGAGAGACTTGTTTCTGGATTCAGACACGGCTAGGACATCCGGGTTGGCGGAGTGTGCTAAAGCAGTGAATAAAACAAACTTAGGGAGGAGGCTTCTAATGTTAACATGCATGAAACTAAGGCTTTTACGGTTACAGAAGTCAACAAATGAGAGCGCCTAGGGAATGGGAGTGATGCTGGGGCCTGAGGAACATAGGAGGAGTAGGGTAAGGGTACAGCTAGCTTCTATGAAGTTAGAATCTCTTTTCCACTCACGTATCATCAGGCAAATTATGCTTACATGGGTGGATCCCAAAATAAATGTGCAAAGTAATAAAAACTAGTTAAGTTAGTTGTGCAGTGCATCTTATAGATAAAACATGAAGTAACATATTGTTTATTTTTTACGTGTGCATGCTTTTCTCCTCCGACAAAACAAAAGATGATTCAAAGGTGGTGTGGCAGACTTCAAAGCTCTTCCGCAAAGGACTCAGGTAGGACACTATCGCCAATGAAAGGTGGCTATTGAGGACGGCACACTCTTCCGTTCGACCTACTAATGAATTGGCATCTCCTCGACCACATATATTTTCGGGTCACGGAGGAGAGAGGAAGGAGGAGAATGAGAAAAGGCCCATGTGTCACGTCTATTCCCGCTCTTCCTCTCTGGTGCTCATTGTTGCCAGTTTACTCATTATTACGCACACCTGTCACCATCGTTACGCGCACCTGCGCCTCATGAGACTCACCTGGACTCCATCACCTTCCTGATTACCTCCCCTATATCTGTCACTCCCTTTGGTTCTTTCCTCAGGCATTGTTTCTGTTTATATGTTTCATGTCTGTACGTCTTCCTTGTTTTGGTCCATGTTCGTTTATTTATTAAATTCACTCCCTGTACTTGCTTCCCGATTATTTGCGTAAACGTTACAGAATAGCGCCTCACCAAGGGGAAGCTCTTATTTGCTGGTAACGTTGGGTCCAAGGGTGGCTGCTGAAGCAACCAGGGATACCTCAGCTGGCCCGTCAGGCAACTGTACGTCCATGTGTGTATGAATACAACAACACAACTGTACGACACAACAACAGATCTGCAGTGCTGTGCAGAACCAGGACTTCACCCTGATAGAGGACTACTACCTGGGTCTGAATGCTCTGCTCTGCTCTGCCTGAAGAGTATCGAGGAGCTGACGGCCTGGGACAGACAGTTGTCACCCCCCCAGGAACTGATGGACAAGGTGAGTCCTAATAAAACAACTTTTAAGCGTAGTTTAGGATAGATTGGTTCTTCAGCTGAACCTGAAGAAACGATTTTACAGTAAATAGAAAATACCTGGGGTGTTTCTACCAAACCAAATGCACCCCTAAATATTCATATAGATACATGTTATTCATTACAAATTGTATGCAGACAACAGCTGTAGAAGCATTAATCAAATATATTCCTCTAATCTTAGTTGCAGTATGTGTCAGTATACCATGAGATGTAGGGGGATGTGCTCTGTGGTGTTTACAAGTACACTCTTAGAAAAAAAGGTGCTATCTAGAACCAAAAAGGGTTTTTCAGACGTCCCCATAGGATAACCCTTTGAATAACCATTTTCGGTTTCAGGTATAACCATTTTGGGTTCCATGTAGAACCCTTTCCACAGAGGGTTCTACACTGAACACAAAAGAGTTCTTTGCGAAACCAAAAAGGGTTCTACCTGGAACCAAAAACTGTTCTCCTATGGGGACAGCCAAGGAACCTTTTTTTCCAAGAGTGTAGTGGCTACTGACAGGCAGAGAGAGTTGTTTGATATTTGACTGACCTACGTGCTTTTGAAATGTCACCGCCCGGATTTCCTCAAAGTGTGAATTCAGTTAGAAAACACAAAATAAATTGTATAGCTGCTGCGCACTGCTGCCTACCAGAAGAGACACACACGCACACACACACACACACACACACACACACACACACATACATTGCATTCGGAAAGTTTTCAGACCCCTTGACTTTTTCCAAATTTTGTTACATTACAGCCTTATTCGAAAATATATTAAATAAACAGTTTTGCTCATCAATCGTCCCACAATAACCCATAATGACAAAGCAAAAACAGGTTTTTAGAGATTTTTGCACCTTTATTACAACAACAAAAAAAATTGCATAAGTATTCAGACCCTTTGCTATGAGACTCAAAATTGAGCTCAGGTGCATCCTGTTTCCATTGATCATCCTTCAGATGTTTCTACAACTTGATTGGAGTTCACCTGTGGTAAATTCAGTTTATTGGACATGATTTGGAAAGGCACACAACTCTCGTTATAAGGTCCCACAGTTGACAGTGCATGTCAGAGCAAAAACCAAGCCATGAGGTCAAAGGAATTGTCTGTAGAGCTCCGAGACAGGATTGTGTCGAGGCACAGATCTGGGGAAGGGTACCAAAAAATTTCTGCAGATTTGACAGTCCCCAAGAACACAGTGGCCTCCATCATTCTTAAATAGAAGAAACCACCAAGACTCTTCCTTGTGCTGGCCGCCAGACCAAACTGAGCAATCGGGGGAGAAGGGCCTTGGTCTTGGAGGTGACCAAGAACCCTATGGTCACTCTGACAGAGCTTCAGAGCTCCTCTGTGGAGATGGGAGAACCTTCCAGAAGGACAACCATCTCTGCAGCACTCCACCAATAAGGCCCTTATGGTAGAATGGCCAGACGGATGCCACTCCTCAGTAAAAGGCACATGACAGCCCGCTTGAAGTTTGCCAAAAGGCACCTAAAGGACTCTCAGACCATGAGAAACAAGATTCTCTGGTCTGATGAAACCAAGATTGAACTGTTTGGCCTGAATGCAAAGCATCACATCTGGAGGAAACCTGGCCCTAGCCCTACGGTGAAGCATGGTGGTGGCAGCATCATGCTGTGGGGATGTTTTTCAGCGGCAGGGACTGGGAGACTAGTCAGGATCGAGGGAAAGATGAACGGAGCAAAGTACAGAGATATCCTTGATGAAAACCTGCTCCAGAACGCTCAGGACCTCAGACTGGGGCAAAGGTTCAACTTCCAACAGGATAACGACCCTAAGCACACTGCCAAGACAACACAGGAGTGGCTTTGGGACAAGTCTCTGAATGTCCTTGAGTGGTCCACCCAGAGCCCGGATTTGAACCCGATCGAACATCTCTGGAGAGACCTGAAAATATCTGTGCAGTGATGCTCCCCATCAAACCTGACAGAGCTTGAGAGGATCTGCAGAGAAGAAAGGGAGAAACTCCCCAAATACAGGTGTTGCAAGCTTGTAGCGTCATACCCAAGAAGATTCGAGGCTTTAATCGCTGCCAACGGTGCTTCAACAAAGTGCTGAGTAAAGGGTCTGAATACTTAGTGGGGCAAAAAAGTATTTAGTCAGCCACCAATTGTGCAAGTTCTCTCACTTAAAAAGATGAGAGGCCTGTAATTTTCATCATAGGTACACCTCAACTATGACAGACAAAATTAGGAAAAGAAATCCAGAAAATCACATTGTAGGATTTTTAATGAATTTATTTGCAAATTATGGTGGAAAATAAGTATTTGGTCACATACAAACAAGCAAGATTTCTGGCTCTCACAGACCTGTAACTTCTTCTTTAAGAGGCTCCTCTGTCCTCCACTCGTTACCTGTATTAATGGCACCTGTTTGAACTTGTTATCAGTATAAAAGACACCTGTCCACAACCTCAAACAGTCACACTCCAAACTCCACTATGGCCAAGACCAAAGAGCTGTCAAAGGACACCAGAAACAAAATTGTAGACCTGCACCAGGTTGGGAAGACTGAATCTGCAATAGGTAAGCAGCTTGGTTTAAAGAAATCAACTGTGGGAGCAGTTATTAGGAAATGGAAGACATACAAGACCACTGATAATCTTCCTCGATCTGGGGCTCCACGCAAGATCTCACCCCGTGGGGTCAAAATGATCACAAGAACGGTGAGCAAAAATCCCAGAACCACACGGGGACCTAGTGAATGACCTGCAGAGAGCTGGGACCAAAGTAACAAAGCCTACCATCAGTAACACACTACGCCGCTAGGGACTCAAATCCTGCAGTGCCAGACGTGTCCCCCTGCTTAAGCCAGTACATGTTCAGGCCCGTCTGAAGTTTGCTAGAGAGCATTTGGATGATCCAGATGAGGATTGGGAGAATGTCATATGGTCAGATGAAACCAAAATAGAACTTTTTGGTAAAAACTCAACTCGTCGTGTTTGGAGGACAAAGGATGCTGAGTTGCATCCAAAGAACACCATACCTACTGTGAAGCATGGGGGTGGAAACATCATGCTTTGGGGCTGTTTTTCTGCAAAGGGACCAGGACGACTGATCCGTGTAAAGGAAAGAATGAATGGGGCCATGTATCGTGAGATTTTGAGTGAAAACCTCCTTCCATCAGCAAGGGCATTGAAGATGAAACGTGGCTGGGTCTTTCAGCATGACAATGATCCCAAACACACCGCCCGGGCAACGAAGGAGTGGCTTCGTAAGAAGCATTTCAAGGTCCTGGAGTGGCCTAGCCAGTCTCCAGATCTCAACCCCATAGAAAATCTTTGGAGGGAGTTGAAAGTCCGTGTTGTCCACCATAATTTGCAAATAAATTCATTAAAAAACCTACAATGTGTTTTTCTGGATTTTTTTTCCTCATTTTGTCTGTCATAGTTGAAGTGTACCTATGATGAAAATTACAGGCCTCTCTCATCTTTTTAAGTGAGAGAACTTGCACAATTGGTGGCTGACTAAATACTTTTTTGCCCCACTGTATGTAAATGTGATATTTCAGTTGTGTAGTTTTTTATACATTTGGAAATATTTCTAAAATCCTGTTTTTGCTTTGTCATTATGGGGTATTGTGTGTAGAGTGAGGACGGGGGAAAAAAATAAATTTTAGAATAAGGCTGTAATCTAACAAAATGGTGGAAAAGTCAAGTGGTCTGAATACTTTACAAATGCACTGCCTTCAGAGTCAAAATCAAATCTAATTTTTATGGTCACATACACATGGTTAGCAGATGTTAATGCGAGTGTAGCGAAATGCTTGTGCTTCTATTTCCCGACAGTGCAGTCATTTCTAACAAGCATTAGAATAATTCCCCAACAACTACCTAATACACACAAGTCTAAAGGGGTGAGTCAGAGATAATGGTTGGATTTACAGTGCCTTCAGAAAGTATTCATACCCCTTGAACTCAATGACAACTCTGACAGAACTACAGATCCTTGGCTGAGATGGGAGAACCTGCCAGAAGGACAACAGTCTCTAAAGCACTCTAAAGACACATGACAGCACACCTGGAGTTTGCAAAAAGACATGTGAAAGACTCAGATATAAAATACAAATTATTCTGTGGTCTGATGAGACAACAATTGAACTTTTTGGCCTGAATGCAAAGAGCTATGTCTGGAGAAAACCAGGCACAGCTCATCACTCGTCTGAACACCATCCCTATGGTGAAGCATGGTGGTGGGTGGCAGCATCATGCTATAGGGATGCTTTTCAGAGGCAGGGACTGGGAGACTGGTAAGGATAGAGGGAACAATAAATGGAGCCAAATATAAGCAAATCCTTGATGAGAACCTGCATAGAGCCAAAAGCATGGCTGGAATGGCTTCAGAACACTAATGTGAAAGTCCTTGAGTGGACTAGCCAAAGCCCAGACTTGAATCCCATTGAAAATCTGTGGAAAGACTTTAAGATTGCTGTTCACTGCCGCTCCCCATATAACGTAACAGAGCTTGAGAAAATCTGCAAGGAAGAATGGAAGAAAATCTCCAAATCCAGATGTGCACAGCTGATACAGACATACTGAAGATGAGTCAAGGCTGTAATCACCACCAAAGGTGCTTCTACAAAGTATTGACTCAGGGGTTTGAATACTTATGTAAATAAGATACTTCTGTATTCAATTGGACACCAGCTTGTCGAACATCTCATTCCAAAATCCTTGGCATTAATATGGAGTTGACCCCCCTTTTCCGCACATCCAGGAAGGCTTTCCACTAGATGTTGGAACATTGTTGCGGGGACTTGCTTCCATTCAGCTACAAGTTCTTTCACATCAATCTCAACAAACCATTTCTGTATGGACCTTGCTTTGTGCACAGGGGCATTGTCATGCAGAAACAGGAAAGGGCCTTCCTCAAACTGATACCGAATCGTCTAGAATGTCATTGTATACTTTAGCGTTAAGATTTACCTTCACTGGAACTAAGGGGCCTAGCCCGAACCATGAAAAACAGCCCCAGACCATTATTCCTCCTCCACCAAACTTTACAGTTGGTACTATGCATTTGGGGCAGGTAACTTTCTCCTGGCATTCGCCAAGCCCAGATTCGTCCGTCGGAGTGCCAGATGGTGAAGCCAGATGGTGAATCACTCCAGAGAACGCATTTCAACTGCTCCAGAATCCAATGGCGGCAAGCTTTACACCACCCCAGCCGATGCTTGGCATTGCGATCTTAGGCTCTTGTGCAATTGCTTGGCTATGCAAACCCATTTCATTAAGTTCCAGATGAACAGTTATTGTGCTGACATTGCTTCCAGAGGCAGTTTGGAACTCGGTAGTGAGTTTTGCAACCGAGGACAGAGTATTTTTAGGCGCTACACGGTTCAGCACTGGGCGGTTCTGTTCTGTGAGCTTGTGCTGCCTACCACTTAGCGGCTGAGCCGTTGTTGCTGCTAAACATTTCCACTTCACAATGACAGCACTTACAGTTGACCAGGGCAACTCTAGCAGGGCAGAAATTTGACGAACAGACTTGTTGGAAAGGTGTCATCCTATGACGGTGCCACGTTGAAAGTCACTGAGCTTGGGATAGCCGGTAGCACGAAAGTGTCTCACCTTTTAGCCAGATACATTTCTATGGCAACGAATTCTTCGTAACTAACCTGCTCCCTGACAGGGTAACTCAGGACTAACTCCATTTATCCTGAATGAAGTGTCTGAGGCTCGAGTTGAGGACCAATAAAATCAGATTCCCTCCCTCACAAAGATTACGTCATCATCCCCTTCATTTGAGGAAGACGACTTACTAAATATTTTTTGTCTGTGTTTTGTGTTAAAATACCTATCACATTACACAATTAGTAATGATAGAATGTAAACTCAGCAAAAAAAGAAATGTCCTCTCACTGTCAACTGTGTTTATTTTCAGCAAACTTAACATGTGTAAATATTTGTATGAACATAACAAGATTCAACAACTGAGACATAAACTGAACAAGTTCCACAGACATGTGACTAACAGAAATTGAATAATATGTCCCTGAACAAAGGGGGGGTCAAAATCTAAAGTAACAGTCAGTATCTGGTGTGGCCACCAGATGCATTAAGTACGGCAGTGCATCTCCTCCTCATGGACTGCACCAGATTTGCCAGTTCTTGCTGTGAGATGTTACCCCACTCTTCCCCCAAGGCACCTGCAAGTTCCCAGACATTTCTGGAGGGAAGGGCCCTAGCCCTCACCCTCCAATAAAACAGGTCCCAGATGTGTGCAATGGGATTGAGATCCGGGCTCTTCGCTGGCCATGGCAGAACACTGACATTCCTGGCTTGAAGGAAATCACGCACAGAACGAGCAGTATGGCTGGTGGCATTGTCATGCTGGAGGGTCATGTCAGGATTGAGCCTGCAGGAAGGGTACCACGTGAGGGAGGAGGATATCTTCCCGCCCCAGACCATGATGGACCCTCCACCTCCAAAAACTATCCTGCTCCAGAGTACAGGCCTCGGTGTAACAGTCATTCCTTCGACAATAAACGCTAATGCTACCATCACTCCTGGTGAGACAAAACCGCGACTCGTCAGTGAAGAGCACTTTTTGCCAGTCCTGTCTGGTCCAACGACGGTGGGTTTGTGCCCATAGGCGACGTTGTTCCCGGTGATGTCTGGTGAGGACCTGCCTTACAACAGGCCTACAAGCCCTCCAGGCCTACAAGCCCTTGTTGCCATCCTATACCTGTCCCGCAGGTGTGATGTTCGGATGTACCGATGCTGTGCAGGTGTTGTTACACGTGGGCTGCCACTGCGAGGACGATCAGCTGTCCGTCCTGTCTCCCTGTAGCACTGTCTTAGGCGTCTCACAGTACGGACATTGCAATTTGTTGCCCTGGCCACATCTGCAGTCCTCATGCCTCCTTGCAACATGCCTAAGGCATGTTCACGCAGATGAGCAGGAACCCTGGGTATCTTTCTTCTGGTGTTTTTCATAGTCAGTAGAAAGGCCTTTTTAGTGTCCTAAGTTTTCATAACTGTGACCTTATTGCCTACCGTCTGTAAGCTGTTAGTGTTTTAACGACCTTTCCACAGATGCATGATCATTATTTGTTTATGGTCCATTGAACAAGCATGGGAAACAGTGTTTAAAAGCTTTACAATGAAGATCTGTGAAGTTATTTGGATTTTTTTTGAATTATCTTTGAAGGACAGGGTCCTGAAAAAGGGATGTTTCTTTTTTTGCTGAGTTTTTTCGAAACTGTATTTAAAAAAATGTATTTATGACTTATAGGAGATGGGAAAAAATGTGCTTGTGCATTGATAAGCACACCAAGCACACCAAAGACAGCATTAACAATAAGTCATAAAATAAAGACGGCACTTCAACAAGCCTATTTCACACCATAGCCTGCTGAATTTGCAAGATAACAGCAAAAACGATTGGATTTTGGCACAAATGAAAATGTGGCATTGAATCACCCATGGATTGATTTCAGTATTGTCTCTATGAAGAGTGCGGGGTTTGACTAGCCACATGCAACATCTACAGTTGAAGTCAGAAGTTTACATACACCTTAGCCAAATACATTTAAACTCGTTTTTTTCACAATTCCTGACATTTAATCCTAGTTAAAGTTCCCTATCTTAGGTCAGTTAGGATCACCACTTTATTTTAAGAATGTGAAATGTCAGAATAACAGTAGAGAGAATTATGTATTTCAGCTTTTACTTCTTTCATCATATTCCCAGTGGGTAAGAAGTTTACATACACTCAATTAATATTTGGTAGCACTGCCTTTAAATTGTTTAACTTGGGTCAAACATTTCAGGTAGCCTTCCACAAGCTTCCCACAATAAGTTGGGTGAATTTTGGCCCATTCCTCCTGAAAGAGCTGGTGTAACTGAGTCAGGTTTGTAGGCCTCCTTGCTCGCCCTCGCTTTTTCAGTTCTGCCCACAAATATTCTATAGGATTGAAGTCAGGGCTTTGTGATGGCCACTCCCATACCTTGACTTTGTTGTCCTTAAGCCATTTTGCCACAACTTTGGAAGTGTGCTTGGGGTCATTGTTCATTTGGAAGACCCATTTGTGACCAAGCTTTAACTTCCTGACTGATGTCTTGAGATGTTGCTTCAATATATCCACATAATTTTCCTTCCTCATGATGCCATCTATTTTGTGAAGTGCACCAGTCCCTCCTGCAGCAAAGCACCCCCACAACATGATGCTGCCACCCCTGTGCTTCACGGTTGGGATGGTGTTCTTCGGCTTGCAAGCCTCCCCCTTTTTCCTCCAAACATAACGATGGTCATTATGGCCAAACAGTTCTATTTTTGTTTCATCAGACCAGAGGACAATTCTCCAAAGAGTATGATCTTTGTCCCCATGTGCAGTTGCAAAACGTAGTCAAGCTTTTTTATGGCGGTTTTGGAGCAGTGTCTTCTTCCTTGCTGAGCGGCCTTTCAGGTTATGTCAATGACTCGTTTTACTGTGGATATATATACTTTTGTATCTGTTTCCTCCAGCATCTTCACAATGTCCTTTGCTGTTGTTCTGGGATTGATTTGCACTTTTCGCACCAAAGTACATTCATCTCTAGGTGACAGAACACGTCTCCTTCCTGAGCGGTATGACGGCTGCGTGGTCCTATGGTGTTTATACAGATGAACGTGGTACCTTCAGGCGTTTGGAAATTGCTCCCAAGTGTGAACCAGAGTTGTGGAGGTCTTTATCTGAGGTCTTGGCTGATTTCTTTTGATTTTCCCACGATGTCAAGCAAAGAGGCACTGAGTTTGAAGGTAGGCCTTGAAATACATCAGGTACACTTCCAATTGACTTTAATGATGTCAATTAGCCTATCAGAAGCTTCTAAAGCCATGACACAATTTTCTGGAAATTTCCAAGCTGTTTAAAGGCACAGTCAACTTAATGAATGTAAACTTCTGACCCACTGGAATTGTGATACAGTGAATTATAAGTGAAATAATCTGTCTGTAATCAATTGTTGGAAAAATTACTTGTGTCATGCACAAAGTAGATGTCCTACCCGACTTGCCCAAACTATAGTTTGATAACAAGAAATTTGTGGAGTGGTTTTAAAACAAGTTTTAATGACTCTAAGTGTATGTAAACTTCTGTGATGGGGGAGCGGTAGCAGACGTGACATTGTACGCGCAGTAAAAAGCCTGCCTGAGTTAGCGACAGGTGGAAAAGAAATATTCGAGTCCTTTGACAAATTTGGTGCCTTTTGAGAAGTGTAACTTTTTCACCTAATTTTAACATTCTGTCATAAAGGGCACATGTTCAATTTCATTAAAAACATGTTTTCCCCTTCTCAAGAGTTTAAACAAAGTAAAATAAATGTTTAGTAAGTGTCAAATAAAGAAACAGGATTGACAGTAACAGAGTTAATCTTAAATCAGCCATGAATCCCCTTTTGACAGGAGGAATGGAAGGGAGTGGCAATTGAACGAAAGCTTCACAAAAATGTTTTAATTGTTAAAACATTTCTTGCCTGTCGATCTAAATGGGTAATAGGGTTGTTGTGTTATGCTCGACCCCCCTCAGTTTTCCACCACAAAATACCACAAAATTGTCAAAAAGAGTAGAACCAGCTCACCTGCTTTTGTGATTTGACTATTACATGTTTAATGTTCAATTTGAAGAAAAAAAATGTAAGGAATAGTTTTTCCATATTAAAGCAAGAGTTCAGTTCACGTAACAGGGTTGACCATACAATGAGGGACAAACGTAAATGAATCACTAATCACATTAAATATATGATCATCTTCAGAAATGACTTTGTCAAAGCAACACAATATCTAGGGCTTTACAGTGATAGTGAAATGTTGGGGTTAAGTGGGATAAAACATTGTAGAAGTGACACACGGTTGACAGAGGGCGATTTTAGCAAGTCTTTATTCATATTTCTTAGTGTGGTCTAAATTAAAGGGCACTACATTTAAAGCTGCAGTATGTAACTTTTTTTGGCGACCTGACCTAATTCACATAAAAATATGAGTTATAGATCTGTCATTCTCATTGAAAGCAAGTCTAAGAATCGGTAGATCTGTTCTATATGCACTATTTCTATGCTTCTCATTCTTAAGTTTCATTTTTGCATCTTTTACTTTTGGTTTTGTACACCAGCTTCAAACAGCTGAAAATACACGTTTTTGTTATGGAAAATATATCACAGCAGTTTAGATGGTACAATAGTTCTCTAAACTATACTTGCTTGTTTTGTCACAAACTGAAATTAGGCGAACTATTGGAATTTTAGCAACCAGGAAATGGTGGAGTGATTTCTGCATTGTGAACCTTTAATAATATTCAATATTGGTGCACAATTTCTACTTAAAATACTATTTTAGTGGAATGACCCATCCACCGTCGTAGTACGGATATTTAAAAAAATGTTGCTGTGTCAATTTCGACCAGGCCCCCCCTGCTCATTTCCATACAGTATGTTCATACATACTGTATATTACATATTCTGTTGTTTGATGGCGTACTTACCCTTCATAATGAAATAGAATGCTGTTGGCATCAAAACAATACTCTCCAACAACTCATATTACAGCTCAAGGATAAATCAAGCAATTACTGTTCTCCTTGAAAAACAGAGAGCACAATAACCAGACAAAGGTGTGATTCCTCTCTCTCCTATCCATCCCTCTATGCTTCCATACCATCATTAATTCTTACTCGACAAAAGAAGAAAATACAGAAAACATGCAAAGAAAATAATATGCAAATGATGGAGGTGCTGTAAACAGCCTTCAAAGTGGAAGGAATTTTTGAAATTGGAAAAGCCTTTATCTGATGTGGGGCTATTTTTCTGAATCGGCAGACGAGGGAGTCTTACGTGTGCTTTCAAACACATCGTCGCTGGAGTGTACTTTATTCTAGCGTTGAAAGGGTGTCTTTGTGTGGCCGGCCTAAACTAGCTTCAATGGCAATGCCACACCAGGGACAAAGAATGGAGAATGTAGGAAGGGAGGATAGAGGGAGAATATAGGATAAGGATAAGATGTGTCTGTCATTTGTCTGTTAGTGTATGTGTTACTCATGGATGAGGACTGGAGAGAGGCTGGAGAGAGGTCGAGGGGCAATGTGTGAGTCTGTAGAGTGTGATCTGGTGTGGAGCGAGATAGACTGAGGTGAGAAAAATAGTCTTCCTCACTGCTCGTAAAGAATCAGCCACTGGCACTGTTTTATATGGGGGAGAATGGACGGAATGCTTTAGCTAACATGTTTTGTGTTGTACTGTTGGAGTTATATGAATGGGAAAACTCAGTCACAGTTGTTGAGAACAGGAGAAGTATCGAGAACTATGAGAACATACACTACATAACCAAAAGTATGTGGACACCTGCTTGTCGAACGTCTCATTCCAAAATCATGGGCATTAGTATGGAGTTGGTCCCCTCTTTTCTGCTATAACAGCCTTGACTCTTCTGGGAAGGCTTTCCACTAGATGTTGGAACATTGCTGCGGGGACTTGCTACCATTCAGTCACAAGAGCAATAGTGAGGTCGGACACTGATGTTGGGCGATTAGGCCTGGCTCGCAGTAGGTGTTCCAAATCCTCCCAAAGGTGTTCGATGGGGTTGAGGTCAGGGCTCTGTGTAGGCCAGTCAAGTTATTCCACACCAATCTTGACAAACCATTTCTGTATAGACCTCGCTTTGTGCATGGGGGCATTGACATGCTGAAACAGGAATGGGCTTCCCCCAAACTGTTGCCACAAATTTGGAAGCACAGAATCGTCTAGAATATGCTGTAGCGTAAAACTTTCCCTTCACTGGAACTAAGTGGCCTAGCCCAAACCATGAAAAACAGCCCCGGACCATTATTCCTCCACCAAACTTTACAATTGGCACTGTGCATTCTGGTAGGTAGCGTTCTCCTGGAATCCGCCAAATCCAGATTCGTCCGTCGAACTGCAAGATGGTGAAGCGTGATTCATCACTCCAGAGAATGTGTTTCAACTGCTCCAAAGTCCAATATGCAGCGAGCTTTACACCACTCCAGCTGACGCATGGCATTGCGCCTACTGATCTTAGGCTTGTGTGTGTCTGCTCAGCCATGGAAACCCATTTCATGAAGCTCCCAACGAACAGTTATCGTGCTAATGTTGCTTCCAGAGGCAGTTTGGAACTCGGTAGTGAGTATTGCAACCGAGGACAGATTATTTTCATGCACTACACGCTTGAGCACTGGGCGGTCTCATTCTGTGAACTTGTGTTGCTCCTAGAAGATACCTCTTCACAATAACAGCGCTTACAGTTGACCGGGGCAGCTCAAGCAGGGTAGAAATTTGACGAACTGACTTGTTGGAAAGGTGGCATCCTATGAAGGTGCCATGTTGAAAGTCACTGAGCTCTTCAGTAAGACCATTCTTCTACAAAATGTTTGTCAATGGAGATAATATGGCTGTGTGCTCGATTTTATACACCTGTCAGCAACGGGTGTGGCTGAAAAACCATAATCCACTAATTTGAAGGGATGTCCACATACCTTTGTGTATATTGTAGTTCCATTTTAACCATTACACACACATAGCAGTCTGGACTGAACACCAATGATATTACATCTATTAAATACGTTACAATAAACATTATGATAAACACACCACTAGAAGGGTGTCATACATGTGCGGTTGCAAACCGTAGTCTGGCTTTTTTATGGCAGTTTTGGAGCAGTGGCTTCTTCCTTGCTGAGCGGCCTTTCAGGTTATGTCAATATAGGACTCATTTTACTGTGGATATAGATACTTTTGTACCTCTTTCCTCCAGCATCTTCACAAGGTCATTTGCTGCTGTTCTGGGATTGATTTGCACTTTTCGCACCAAAGTACATTCACATCTAAGAGACAGAACGCATCTCCTTCCTGAGCGGTATGACGGCTGCGTGGTCCCATGGTGTTTATACTTGCATACTATTGTTTGTACAGATGAATGTGGTACCTTCAGGCGTTTGGAAATTGCTCCCAAGGATGAACCAGGAGGTCTACATTTTTTTTCTGAGGTCTTGGCTGATTTCTTTTGATTTTCCCATGATGTCAAGCAAAGAGGCACTGAGTTTGAAAGTAAACCTTGAAATGGATCCACAGGTACACCTCCAATTAACTCAAACGATGTCAATTAGCCGATCAGAAGCTTCTAAAGCCACAACATCATTTTCTGGAATTTTCCAAGCTGTTTAAAGGCACAGTCAACTTAGTGTATGTAAACTTCTGACCCACTGGAATTGTGATACAGTTAATTATAAGTGAAATAATCTGTCTTTAAACAATTGTTGAAAAAATGCATGCACAAAGTAGATGTCCTAACCGACTTGGCAAAACTATAGTTTGTTAACAAGACATTTGTGGAGTGGTTGAAAAACGAGTTTTAATGACTCCAACCTAAGTGTATGTAAACTTCTGACTTCAACTGTACATAACCACAGCATTGCTGATGGGAGCCACGCACACCATCCCCTCTCTCTCGCTCTCTCGCTCTCTCGCTCTCTCGCTCTGTACTGGCATTTCCCTGGTCTGCTAATTGAGAGAGGTGAAGAAAGGCTGTTCACACAGTGTCTCTATAGCTGGGCCTCGCTTACCTTGACACAACGCCTGTCTACAGAGAAAATGACACACAGCTGACCCGCTCAACTCCCAGTCTTCAGTGAATACACACACTCACACACACACTGAGAGGTGGACACACACACAGGCACTAACACACACAGGAAGAGGGACACACACAGGCGCTTTTGCGCACAGTCGCACATACACTGAGTGTACAAAACATTAAGAACACCTTTTGAGAATGAAAAATATTGGCTATTGACCTCATTCCGTCAGTAGAGGATGCCTGGTTATTCTTTAAAAGTGCTTTCCTCAACATCTTAAATAAGCATGCCCCTTTCAAAAAGAACAGAACAGATATAGCCCTTGGTTCTCTCCAGACTTGACTGACCTTGACCAGCACAAAACATCCTGCGGCATACTGCATTAGCATCGAATAGCCTCCGCAATATGCAACTTTTCAGGGAAGTTAAGAACCAATATACACAGGCAGTTAGGAAAGCAAAGGCTAGCTTTTTCAAGCAGAAATGTGCATCCTGTAGCACAAACTCCAATAAGTTGGAGAATAAGAGCACCTCCTCCCAGCTGCCCACTGCACTGAGGCTAGGAAACACTGTCACCACCGATAAATCTACGATAATCGAGAATTTCAATAAGCATTTTTCTACGGCTGGCCATGCTTTCCACCTGGCTACCCCTACCCCGGCCAAAAGCCCTGCACCCCCCACAGCAACTTGCCCAAGCAACCCTCCCCCTCTCACAGCAACCCTCCCCCTCTTGTCCTTCACCCAAATCCAGATAGCTGATGTTCTGAAAGAGCTGCAAAATCTGGACCCCAACAAATCAGCTGGTCTAGACAATCTGGACCCTCTCTTTCTAAAATTATCCGCCGCAATTGTTGCAACCCGTATTACTAGCATGTTCAACCTCTCTTTCGTATAATCTGAGATCCATAAAGATTGGAAAGCTGCTGCAGTCATCACCCTCTTCAAAGGGGGAGATACTCTAGACCCAAACTGTTACAGACCTATATCTATCCTACCTTGCCTTTCTAAAGTCTTCAAAGGCCAAGTTAACAACAGATCACTGACCATTTAGAATCCCACCGTACATTCTCCACTATGCAATCTGGTTTCTGAGCTGGTCATGGGTGCACCTCAGCCATGCTCAAGGTCCTAAACGATATCATAACCGCCATCGATAAAAGACAGTACTGTGCAGCCATCTTCATCGACCTGGCCAAGGAAAATAACTGCCTCGCCTGGATCACCAACTACTTCTCAGATAGAGTTTAGTGTGTCAAATCGGAGGGCCTGTTGTCCGGACCTCTAGCAGTCTCTATGGGGGTGCCACAGGGTTCAATTCTCGGGCCGACATTTTCTCTGTATATGTCAATGATGTCGCTCTTGCTGCTGGTGATTCTCTGATCCACATCTACGCAGACAACACCATTCTGTATACTTCTGGCCTTTCTTTGGACACTGTGTTAACAAACCTCCAGATGAGCTTCAATGCCATACAACACTCCTTCCGTGGCCTCCAACTGCTCTTAAATGCAAGTAACACTAAATGCATGCTCTTCAACCGATCGCTGCCCACACCCGCCCGCCCGTCTAGCATCACTACTCTGGACAGTTCTGACATAGAATATGTGGACAATTACAAATAACTAGGTGTCTGGTTAGACTGTAAACTCTCCTTCCAGACTCACATTAAGCATCTCCAATCCAAAGTTAAATCTAGAATCGGCTTCCTATTTCACAACAAAGCCTCCTTCACTTATGCTGCTAAACGTATCCTTGTAAAACTGACTATCCTACCGATCCTCGACTTCGGCGATGACATTTACAAAATAGCCTCAAACACTCTACTCTGAAAATTGGATGTAGTCTATCACATTGGCATCCGTTTTGTCACCAAAGCCACATATAAACTAAGCAAAAAAAGAAACATCCTTTTTTCAGGACCCAGTCTTTCAACGATAATTCGTTAAATCCAAATAACTTCACATATCTTCATTGAAAAGGGTTTAAACACTGTTTCCCATGCTTGTTCAATGAACCATAAACAATTAATGAACATGCACCTGTGGAACGGTCGTTAAGACACTAACAGCTTACAGACGGTAGGCAATTAAGGTCACAGTTATGAAAACGTAGGATGGCAACAGGATGGCAACAACAACTGCCAGAGATACACCAGGAATGCACAATCCCTCCATCAGTGCCTGTTGTAGGCAGGTCCTCACCAGACATCACTGGAAAAAACGTTGCCTATGGACACAATCCCACTGTTGGTGGACCAGACAGGACTGGCAAAAAGTGCTCTTCACTGACGAGTCACGGTTTTGTCTCACCAGGGGTGATGGTCGGATTCGGAGGGCCTGTTACACCGAGGCCTGTACTCTGGAGTGGGATCGATTTGGAGGTGGAGGGTCCGTCATGGTCTGGGGCGGTGTGTCACAGCATCATCTGACTGAGCTTGTTGTCATTGCAGGCAATCTCAATGCTGTGCGTTACAGGGAAGACATCCTCCTCCAACATGTGGTACCCTTCCTGCAGGCTCATCCTGACATGACCCTCCAGCATGACAATGCCACCAGCCATACTGCTCGTTCTGTGTGTGATTTCCTGCAAGACAGGAATGTCAGTGTTCTGTCATGGCCAGCGAAGAGCCCGGATCTCAATCCCATTGAGCACGTCTGGGACCTGTTGGATCGGAGGGTGAGGGCTAGGGCCATTTCCCCCAGAAATGTCCGGGAACTTGCAGGTCCTTGGTGGAAGAGTGGGGTAACATCTCACAGCAAGAACTGGCAAATCTGGTGCAGTCCATGAGGAGGAGATGCACTGTTGTACTTAATGCAGCTGGTGGCCACACCAGATAATGACTGTTACTTTAGATTTTGACCCCCCCTTTGTTCAGGGACATATTATTCCATTTATGTTAGTCACATGTCTGTGGAACTTGTTCAGTTTATCTCTCAGTTGTTGAATCTTGTTATGTCCATACAAATATTTACACATGTTAATTTTGCTGAGAATAAACGCAGTTGACAGTGAGAGGACGTTTCTTTTTTTGCTGAGTTTACTACCCACCACTGCGACCTGTATGCTCTCGTTGGCTGGCCCTCGCTTCATATTCGTTGCCAAACCCACTGGCTCCAAGTCATCTATAAGTCTTTGCTAGGTAAAGCCCTGCCTTATCTTTGCTCACTGGCCACCATAGCAACACCCACCCGTAGCACACGCTCCAGCAGGTATATTTCACTGGTCATCCCCAAAGCCAACTCTTCCTTTGGCCGCCTTTCCTTCCAGTTCTCTGCTGCCAATGCCTGGAACGAATTTCAAAAATCACTGAAGCTGGAGACATATCTCCCTCACTAACTTTAAGCATCAGCTGTCAGAGCAGCTTACTGATCATTGCACCTGTACACAGCTCATCTGTAAATATCCCACCCAACTACCTCATCCCCATATTGTTATTATTATTTTTTGCTCCTTTGCACCCCAGTATCTCTACTTGCACATCAACTTCTGCACATCTATCACTCCAGTGGTAATGCTAAATTGTAATTATTTTGCCACTATGGTCTATTTATTGCCTTACCTCCCTAATCTTACTTCATTTGCACACACTGTATATAGATTTTTCTATTGTGTTATTGACTGTACGTTTGTTTATCCCATGTGTAACTCTGTGTTGTATGTGTCGCACTGCTTTGCTTTATCTTGGCCAGGTCGCAGTTGTAAATGATAACTTGTTCTCAACTGGCCTACCTGGTTAAATAAAAGTGAAAAAGAATTATTATAATAATAAATAAATAATAAAAAAAGATATAAAATTACCTGAAGAGGTGAGGGGGTAGACTGAAGAGAGAGAGGAAGAAAAGGTGTTTTAAAGAAGGAGAGAGAACACCATGGCTGAAGGAAAGAAATACTCCCAGAAAGGCAATCATTTGTTTTTATCACTTCAATGACACACTCATTTGTTTCTTATTACGGATATTGATTCATCAATATAATCAAAATGTATTTCTTTATTGTAGCCTCAATACATTCTGTTTTTAAGTTGAGAGCAACACTGTATTCTGCCAAGTTTGTATGTGTGTAGCAAACCCCACACTGTGAAACCCCCCACACCGTACCGTCCCTGAATCACAGAGCTTCTGTTCTTTTTTTAGCAGAAACATCATTAGCCTCCTTCCTTCCCTTGTAGCCATGAAAACCACTGCGCACACACACACACACCTCCTCGCCCCTGGACCTGTTCTCCCGGGCAGTTCGGGAGACATGCTTCGTGGGAATGTAAAGCTCTTAAATATGTGTTTGGCTGTGTGAGCTGTGTGGGTGCCTGGCTAGTTGTGGGGATCTGGCAGCCTAGCAGAGGTAATGAAGCTGTGTCTATCCTCTATCTGCCCCGCCTCAGCAGCCTGCCTCTCTCTCTCTTTCGCTCTCTCGCTCTACACTGAGTATACAAAACATTAAGAACACCTGCTCTTTCCATGACATAGACTGACCAGGTGAAAACTATGATCCTTTATTGATGTCACTTTTTAAATCCACTTCAGTCTGTGTAGATGAAGTGGAGGAGACAGGTTAAAGAAGCATGTTTAAGCTTTGAGACAATTGAGACATGGATTGTGTATGTGTCATTCAGAGGGTGAATGGATAAGACAAAAAATTTAAATGCCTTTTCAACCGGGTATGGTAGTAGGTGCCAGGCGCACCGGTTTGTGTCAAGAACTGCAATGCTGCTGGGTTTTTCATGCTCAACAGTTTTACAACTTGACACAACTGTGGGAAGCATTGGAGTCAACATGGCCCGGCATCCCTGTGGAACGCTTTTGACACCTTGTAGAGTAGGGGAAGGGGGGCGTTTGGTATACTCAGCGTATATCTCTCTATCTATCTCGCTCTCTCTCTATTTATATATCTCTCTCTTTCTCTCCGTCACTCTCTGGGCCCCCGCTCTCTCTGTTGGTGAGCATGCTTCTGTGCACTGACCACGGCTGAAGAATAGAGGAGAGGGGGAGGAGATCAAGCTGGGAGGGAGGGAGCTGGGAAAGATGGAAATGGCATAGAGATTTGTTTTGTGAGATGTGCTTCGATATTTGTGCATTTGTTCAAGTATTTGGTCTTGTGTGTATTTGTGTGCATGCATCTGTCCGTCTATCCGTGCGTGTGAGTAGCAAGTTGACGTTTATTGGGATGAATCTTGTCTTGGAGGCAGAGCTGAGCGTTTTCCGCTGGATGGGCCAGCCGCAAAGTCAAAATTGTTTGTGTCGTAAAAAAAAATCATGAAAACAGATATTAGCTTTTTGGTCTTCATTTTAAGGTTAGGATTAGGCATGAGGTTAGCAGTGTGGTTAGGGTTAGGTTTAAAATCCGATTTTGTGGCTAGGCCAGTTAGTAGCCACTCCGCAGAGCTGCCTCCAGGACAAGATTCATTCCAATAAATGCCAACCTGTGTGTGAGTGCGTGTGTCTCTTTATGGCATTCACATTTGAGCTAATAAAGAACTAGGATATAGCAGAAAGTTGGAATTGAAACATACATTGAAAGGTTTAAAAAGGTTTACAAGAGGCACTTAACTGACCTTCATATCAGCCCACGGTCAATTACGAAAGGCCACTCTGAAACGGTTCATAATAGACACAGACACACAGACCTTAAATGTATTTTCTCTGAACAACGACCAATTGACGTGAGCTAAAAGCCTATGTGCGGAGAAGGACGATTTGATCAATGTCCACACAAACAAACCCAGACCAAACGCCCCCCTGTTGCTAACTGCTCGCCTATAAAGAAGTCCGCATCGCTTCCTCTACATTTTTAAATGTGAAGACAGCTTTCCTCATTCAAACTACCTGCAAAAAGCTTAGAAGACCATGGCAGCTTTTTAATGCACTATAATGCCTCATACAGCATTATACTTGCCCTTATAAGGCATTATATGTGTGTGCCTCATACAAAGTGTTACCTAACTGTCTAGCCTTTTAGTGTCTACCTTTGTAAAGTACACACATTAACACAGAATAATTTCCCTCCTGAACAGTGGCTGTTTGATTTACAATCCAGGTACAGTAGGTTATCAGAAAATTGACGTGCCCTTGTGTTTTGGAGAGCCCTGCTTGTATTTAGATGTGGTGCATCTCAGTGGGACGGGGGCTTTGGCTGGGCCTGCCCTGTACACCGTCTACCTGCAGTATCCTTCCCTGGATAAAGTACTAGATATAGACTCACCACTCACCAAGATATTCCAATAAAAATCAGAAATGTACAGATTAGTTTTTCTCCGCTATATTCATAAAAGAAGCTCTGCTGTCTCAATAACCTTTTATTATGGGTGAAGGAAAGATTGGTGATTTTCCCAGAAACAGCATGATAGAAAATGTATTATTGTGTGCAATTGTATGATTGTTATGTCATTATTTTGTGATCCATTGGGCCTTTTGAATGGCCATAGGATAATAGAGCAGTGCTAAAGTAAATACACACACTCTCTCCTCTCCGACTGTGGTTGCTCCCGGTTACACTTCAACATGTTTTTCCTCCTCTAAATGGCCGTGGCTCTCCCTAAGTGTTCCACTGAACGATGCTCCCTAGGTGTTTACATGCAATTTCATTCACCGAAAGCACTCTGTCACATCTCTGTTCGCTCCACACACACACACACACACACACACACACACACACACACACACACACACACACACACACACACACACACACACACACACACACACACACACACACACACACACACACACAACAGCAGAAGCTAAGGAGTGGTCTCCCTGGCTCACTCATTTGGCCAACAAACCACAAAGAGATCTTTCGGATGTTTGATTTTCTCTAGTTTTTTTTTTCTAAATTCCCTATAAACTCACATTGATCAATCAGGCCTGTCTCAGAGTTCTTTTCATCAGTGGTGTAAAGTACTTAAGTAAAAATACTTTAAAGTACTACTTAAGTCATTCTTTGGGGGGTATCTGTACTTTACTTTACTATTTATATTTTTGATTATTTTTACTTTTACTTCACTACATTCCTAAAGAAAATAATGTACTTTTTACTCCATACATTTTCCAAGACACCCAAAAGTACTCGTTATATTTTGAATGATTGTCAGGACAGAAAAAGTGTCCAATTCACGCACTTACAGTATCAAGAAAATATCCATGGTCATCCCTACTGATCTGGCGTACTCACTAAACACAAATGCTGAGTTTGTAAATTATGTCTGAGTGTTGGCGTGTGCCCTGGCTATCCGTAAATAAAAAATAAATAAATAATGGTGCCGTCTGCTTTGTTTAATATAAGGAATTTGAAATGATTTATACTTTTACTTTTGAAATTTAAGTGTATTTTACCAATTACCTTTACTTTTGATACTTAAGTATATTTTAAACTAAATACTTTTGGACTTTTACTCAAGTAGTATTTTACTGGGTGACTTTCACTTTTCATTTTCTATTAAGGTACTTTTTCCACCACTGTTTTTCATACTTTTTCTCAAAATTCATTTCAATCTCTGCATTTACAGATAGATATCCAACTCATTTAAAATCACTCAATTAGCTTTGTACCAGGCTCTCAGTTGAGTTTGTGTGTGTGTGTGAATGCCTGTGTTCGTGTGAGCAAGCGTGTGTGTATTCGTGCGTGCGTGTTTCAGTAGCTGTTCTTTGTCATGATAAAGCCCTCTGGTCTCCCATAGTCAAGCCACTTTGGTTTGAGGCTATAACAGCTGATTCATTAGCACACACACAATCTCTACAGGGATATAAATACGTCAAGGCTGCTACTGCGTCTTGTTGTCCCCCAGACCCATCCATTAGCCGGAGAATAGACACTGCTGACACAGATTCCAACGGTTGTCACTCTGCCGCCTTTGATGGGCCCCGGCCCCCCAGCCCTGAATGGCTCTGGCTTTTGGCTTTCCTCACCCTGTTGTTGTGTCAGTGGAGAGAGAAAGAGAGAAAGGGAAGAGGGGAGTTTTTACTGGAGCTGGCTGATAAAGAAATGTATTTTGTTAGGTCCTTTTAGTGGCAGACTAGTGAGTGACAGCTGACTGTTTGAAAAGTGAGGGTCATGTTCTATTGAGATATCTCCTTGAGTGAATATGAAGACACAAAAAAGTCCAGTTCCGACAGACAGCCTTTGTTAGAACTGAGGTCCTGTTTTTAGAGGACTTTATGTTTTGGTTAGACAAAGAGGCAGCCATTTTGGTGTCAGTCAGACTTCGTTGGTGTCCAACTGACAGAAAACCATCCCTCTGCGATGAATCATCTTTCCAGGAAATCACCATTTCACTGTCACACCACCAAGCGCCACAAATTACTATTATATGGCTTCCCATTCAATTTCCTGGGTTTTTCGTAGTAATGGTAGTGGCGATGATAACGATGCACTCACATTGAATGTCAATGTGGATAGCCTGCCATAAAACGACCCATACCAACCAGCCCATCCAGGGTTCTTCCCAAATGGCACCCTATTCCTTATGTAGTGCACTACTTTTGGCAAGAGCCCTATGGCCCCTGGTCAAATGTAGTGTACGACATAGGGAAACGTAGTGCACTACGTAGGGAATAGGGTGCCATTTGGGGTGCAGACCATCCAGAGTGGTGTGTGCTGGGTTCTTGGGGCACGTTTCACCAACCCTCAGTGGAGTCTGAGTGGAGTGGCTGGAGCCTGGTTTTATGTCCTCCCCCTCCTCCCATAACCATCCATAGCCATGGAGTGTGACTGTGAATAGGAATGGCTCCTTAGAGAAGAGGGTTCACTAGACAAGGTGAATATATTTCAGGATATAGGATGTGTCTGTGCGTGAGGGCAGGGGAGTTTTCTTAGTCTACACTTTCACTTAAAAGGAAATGTTAAAACAGATAGAGAGAATTGAGTTCTCTGTCTACACTTTAACTTTGAATGAAACATTGAAATCAGTTTGCAATTTGGCTCCTGAAACGTGATTGTATCTTTCTCAGGCTCCGTATCCGTGAGTCTGCAAATTCTCGCAGTATTTTCATAACCATGACAGCATTAACTGCATAGTTAAATACCAAGAAGAATAAATTAGCAATGTCACTAAGCAAAACCAAACAACAATAGTCAGTACAAATGTCTTAAACGTAATTTACTTGCGTGGTTTTTCCGTTTGCACTACAGCACAACAAGCAACAGGTCATGATGTTATCTAGATAGCTAGCAAGGTCATTAACGATGCCAGCTAGCGAATTAGCGAGCTAACATTAGCTAGCTAGCAAGCAGGCCTCAGTAGACCACTAAATCTCGCAAGCCAACAAGTTAGCATCATCAGTCAGGCGTTGGACTAAAGAGTTTGCTAGGGGCTACTTAGCTAGCTTGTTCTATTTGGAGCCTAAGCTACACCAGGAAAGTGGGTTTTATTCCAGGGACCACCCATACATAAAATGTATGCACGCATGACTGTATGTTGCTTCGGATAAAAGCATCTGCTAGATTTCAAATATATTCTACATATATAATACACTACCGTTCAAAAGTTTTGGGTCACTTAGAAATGTCCTTGTTTTTGAAAGAAAAGCAATTTTTTTGCCCATTAAAAGAACATCAGAAATACAGTGTACTGTAGACATTGTTAATGTTGTAAATGACTATTGTAGCTGGAAACGGTTTATTTTTAATGGAATATCTACAGTGAGGGAAAAAAGTATTTGATCCCCTGCTGATTTTGTGCGTTTGCCCACTGACAAAGAAATGATCAGTCTATAATTTTAATGGTAGGTTTATTTGAACAGTGAGAGACAGAATTTAAAAAAAATCCAGAAAAACGCATGTGAAAAATGTTATAAATTGATTTGCATTTTAATGAGGGAAATTAGTATTTGACCCCTCTGCAAAACATAACTTAGTACTTGGTGGCAAAACCCTTGTTGGCAATCACAGAGGTCAGACGTTTCTTGTAGTTGGCCACCAGGTGTGCACACATCTCAGGAGGGATTTTGTCCCACTCCTCTTTGATGATCTTCTCCAAGTCATTAAGGTTTCGAGGCTGACGTTTGGCAACTCGAACCTTCAGCTCCCTCCTCAGATTTTCTATGGGATTAAAGTCTGGAGACGGGCTAGGCCACTCCAGGACCTTAATGTGCTTCTTCTTGAGTCACTCCTTTGTTGCCTTCGCCGTGTGTTTTGAGTCATTGTCATGCTGGAATACCCATCCACGACCCATGTTCAATCTTGGGAAGGAGGTTCTCACCCAAGATTTGACGGTACATGGCCCTGTCCATCGTCCCTTTGATGCGGTGAAGTTGTCCTGTCCCCTTAGCAGAAAAACACCCCCAAAGCATAATGTTTCCACCTCCATGTTTGACGGTGGGGATGGTGTTCTTGGGGTCATAGGCAGCATTCCTCCTCCTCCAAACACGGCGAGTTGAGTTGATGCCAAAGAGCTCAATTTTGGTCTCATCTGGCCACAACACTTTCACCCAGTTGTCCTCTGAATCATTCAGAATCATTCAGTTCATTGGCAAACTTCAGACGGGCATGTATATGTGCTTTCTTGAGCAGGGAGACCTTGCGGGTGCTGCAGGATTTCAGTCCTTCACGGCGTAGTGTGTTACCAATTGTTTTCTTGGTGACTATGGTCCCAGCTGCCTTGAGATCATTGACAAGATCCTCCCATGTAGTTCTGGGCTGATTCCTCACCGTTCTCATGATCATTGCAACTCCACGAGGTGAGATCTTGCATGGAGCCCCAGGCCGAGGGAGATTGACAGTTCTTTTGTGTTTCTTCCATTTGCGAATAATCGCACCAACTGTTGTCACCTTCTCACCAAGCTGCTTGGCGATGGTCTTGTAGCCCATTCCAGCCTTGTGTAGGTCTACAATCTTGTCCCTGACATCCTTGGAGAGCTCTTTGGTCTTGGCCATGGTGGAGAGTTTGGAATCTGATTGATTGATTGCTTCTGTGGACAGGTGTCTTTTATACAGGTAACAAGCTGAGATTAGGAGCACTCCCTTTAAGAGTGTGCCCCTAATCTCAGCTTGTTACCTGTATAAAAGACACATGGGAGCCAGAAATCTTTCTGATTGAGAGGGGGTCAAATACTTATTTCCCTCAATAAAATGCAAATCAATTTAAAACATTTTTCACATGCATTTTTTTCTGGATTTATTTGTTGTTATTCCGTCTCTCACTGTTCAAATAAACCTAACATTAAAATTATAGACTGATCATTTCTTTGTCAGTGGGCAAACAAACAAAATCAGCAGGGGATCAAATACTTTTTTCCCTCACTGTACATAGGCATACAGAGGCCCATTATCAGCAACCATCACTCCTAATTAATCATTAGAAAACCTTTTTGCAATTATGTTAGCACTGCTGAAAACTGTTGTTCTGTTTAAAGAATACAACTGGCCTTCTTTAGACTAGTTGAGTATCTGGAGCATCAGCATTTGTGGGTTAGATTACAGGCTCAAAATGGCCAGAAACAAAGAACTTTCTTCTGAAACTCATCAGTCTATTCTTGTTCTCAGAGATGAAGGCTATTACATGCGAGAAATTGCCAATAAACTGAAGATCTCGTACAACGCTGTGTACTACTCCCTTCACAGAACAGCTCAAACTGGCTCAAACCAGAATAGAAAGAGGAGTGGGAGGCCCCGGTGCACAACTGAGCAAGAGGACAAGTACATTAGAGTGTCTAGTTTGAGAAACAGACGCCTCACAAGTCCTCAACTGGCAACTTCATTAAATAGTACCCGCAAAACACCAGTCTCAACGTCAACAGTGAAGAGGCGACTGTGTGAATCAGGCATTCATGGCCGAATTGCTGCAAAGAAACCACTACTAAAGGACACCAATTAGAAGAAGAGACTTGCTTCGGCCAAGAAACATGAGCAATGGACATTAGACCGGTGGAAATTTGTCCTTTGGTCTGGAGTCCAAATTGAAGATTTGTGGTTCCAACCGCCGTGTCTTTTTGAGACACGGTGTGGGTGAACGGATGATCTCCGCATGTGTATTTCCCACCGTAAAGCATGGAGGAGAAGGTGTTAAGGTGTGGGGTGCTTTTCTGGTGACACTGTCTGTGATTTATTTAACCAGCATGGCTTCCACAGCATTCTGCAGCGATACGCCATCCCATCTGGTTTGGGCTTAGTGGGACTATCATTTGTTTTTCAACAGGATAATAACCCAACACACCTCCAGGCTGTGTAAGGGCTATTTGACAAGAAGGAGAGTGACGGAGTGCTGTATCAGATGACCGGGCCTCCACAATCACCCGACCTCAAACCAAATGAGATGGTTTGGGATGAGTTGGACCGCAGAGTGAAGGAAAAGCAGCCAACAACTGTTCAGCATATGTGGGAACTCCTTCAAGACTGCATTATAGGTGAAACCGGTTGGCAGAATGCCAAGAGTGTGCAAGGCTGTCATCAAGGCAAAGGGTGGCTATTTGAAGAATCTCAAATATAGAATATATTTTGATTTGTTTAACACTGTGTGTGTGTGTTATACATCACCTGGTAGAAGGTTATTGATTGCTGTTCAACAGTCTGATGGCCTGGAAATAGAAGCTGGTTTTAGTTTATCTGTCTTGGCCCTTATGCACCTGTACTGACTCCGAGTGAACAGTCCATAGCCGAGTGAATAGTCTGTGGCTCGGGTGACTGAGGTCCTTAATGATCTTATTGGTCTTCCACAAATAAACTTTTGCCAAGAGTGTGCAAAGCTGTCAAGGCAAAGGGTGGCTACTTTGAAGAATATAAAATATATTTTGATTTGTTTAACACTTTTTTGGTTACTACATGATTCCATATGTGTTATTTGATAGTTTTGATGTCTTCACTATTATTTTACAATGTAGAAAATAGTAAAAATAAAGAAAAACCCTTGAATGAGTAGGTGTGTCCAAACTTTTGACAGGTACTGTATATTAGCTAGCTAGTATCATTAACGACGTAGCTAATTAGCTAGCGTCGCTAACAACGTAGCTAGCTAATGACAAAGAGAGCTGTTGCTAGGTGTGAGGTAGTGCAAACTGCACAACCATGTAAGTTAACACAGTTTTTGACAGTTGTAGTGGCTAGTGTTGTTTGCTTTGTTTTGCTTAGTGACTATGCTAATTAATAATTTGGGGCATCTATGCAGTTAACCCAGGCCAGGTTATGAAAATAAACATAATTTCTGACTCGATGCTGTGAGATATATGATAATGCTGCTTTGAGTGCTGTAGCCGTTATTGATTTTTTTCCCTTTATTTGTTTGAGGTTGCAATATTTTGGTACGTAAGTACTTCATTCCATTGCTTACTTGGACACATTGACCCTCTCTTTTTTTCTAAAAAGCATCTTTACCATTCCACCATTGTCCCTCTCTATCTCCCAGAGCCTGCCTAGCTTTGGCCCCTACCTCCTGGAGAAGACAGAGGTCCTGGCTGAGTACAAGAAGAAACAGAAGGATGCCAACAACAACTTTGTGGGCGACACTAGTCCCTGCTGTGAAGGTGAGAGAGGGGCTGCCTGGATTACAAATAACACTCTTTTATGTCTTTATTTTGTTTTATAAGACAACGGCGGACCGCAATAAATCGGCTCATGCTCCAAATCCGGCTTGCGAGCTGCCAGTTTCAGACTTCTGCTTTAGTGTTTGTGAAAGTACATTTGTTTCTAATGAAGGGATGTTGTGACCATTCTAAGGTCCTTTCAAGCCAATAAAATCATCGGTAAAATCATCTGTATTTGTATCATTTCTGTTAGCATATAAAGCATTCCAGAGCATGTTATTTGTGTGTCCTGTCCTTCAGCCAGACTTGTAAATATCTAGCTATGCTTGTTGATGCCAGACTAGTGACCAACTGTGATTGTTGTTATTATTTCCACCGCAGGGTATGAACGCCTGGGTTCTGAAGCACATCAGGTCTTACTTGGAGTTGGACAACCAGGAGCAGGTGATCTCTCTGATCGATAAGGAGATGTGAATCAACATGACCTGCAATAACTCAGGATACCAGGTACTAACATACTGTACACACACACACACACACACACACACACACAGCCTAGCCTAGCCTACTGTGAATGTGGTTTTTCTCAAAAGTCAATAGGCATCCTATTGCTTATTTGGTGCTCTGTTTGGGAAATAGGGGACAAAGTGTTGTTTGTCCCCTCAGCTTGAATGTAGCACTCTTGTATTGTTTATTTAACTATCCTCTAACTTGAGCGAGATACACTCATACGGTGCAGTAAAACACTGTTCCTTCCTGTAAGACTCTAGTTGAGTGATTGTGTTCACCTGTTCTCGTGGCAGGATGCTGCTAAACCATTGTGGTCATGTTGCAGACTAATCTTTTTCTGTTCTCTTTTTTCTCTCTCCATCCACCCAGTAGATAGAGAGGATGAGTCCTCTCTCCTATGGAGAGTCGATAATTGCTCTAATGTAATAGCTTTTTTTCTCTCTGCTTCCTCTTCTTTTGCAGGCTATTACGTTTGACCCTGAGACCCATTTCCCAGTAATCACTGACAGCTGTACCGGCTGCACTCTCTGCTTCAGCATCTGCCCCATCATCGACTGCATCAAAATGGTTACCAGGCCAACACTGTACGTGCCTAAGAGGGGGCTGCCTCAAGCTGTTAATCCAGTTTGCTAAAGGCTAGAACAGGGCCATGTTCATTAGGCGCAAAACGGAAGAAATTGTATTGAAACAGAGAGACACTACTTGCGCTAGTCCAATGAGAAATGGTCATTTTCGTTTCCTGTTGCAAAATGTTTTAAAATGTTTTCTACTGTGTGCGCTAATTAATACGACCCAGGCTTTACCTGACCACCGTGGGGGGGGGGGAGAATAGAAAGAGAGGACCAATGTCTACTTCACACCATTGACTGGCCACGTAATTGCAGAGTGAAAAATTACCTTTATTATGAACATTTATAATTATCTAGAAGCAGTAATTACCTTATATTCCTAAGCCAATTATTCTGAAATAATTGTGCCGGGCACCAAATAGTTCCAGTGTTATTTCTCAAACAATGGCTTGCAATGTGTGGTTTCATTTTCTGTCTGCCCTGCTGGAATATATTGAGTGTTGTAGCTGCCATGGTTCAGTTCAAGGTGCATAATGATAATCATATTCATTGATTATCATCTTTTGGACCAGTGGAAATTGCAATGCACTGTTCAAAGACGGATGAAAGCAATCATGGTGTACAGGTCATAGTTCTGTTATATTAAGTATGTTAATAATGAATAACAGGCTTTGCAGGATAATGGATAATAGCAACGGTTTTGGTGGAACTTAGGGCTCTATTCAATCTGTATCGCTAAAGTGTTACAGATTGCGTGATAAAAATGTGAAGGTAATTTCTGATTGAGCCGACTTGCAGCGCTTACCATGAATGCAGTCTCCGCTAATGCAGGAACATTGGTTTTACATTTCAAATATGCTGTACCGCTGAACTTCCGCGATTCGGATTGAATAGAGCCCTTCATATATTTTGGGGTGACTTGATTTAGAAATAGATTTTGCTGTGATTTGGTGTATATTCTTTAAGGATCATATGCCTTTTAGCTTGATGTATTGATGAGTAGAAAAATAGCACTGAAGAACATGAATAATGTTTTGTGCATTATAGGTTTAGACTGGTATTATATACATTTTGGAAACTGTATTAAATTGTAATGTATTTTATTTAATAATCATATTTATGACAATCATATAACCTGCAATTTAGGTAAATATGTGAGTTACTTCAAGATCAGACACCTACTCAATTATATGTGAACACTTTTAGAGAAAATTCATAAATCTTATGCCCTATTCATAATTAATGAAAATACTGGTTTGAAAAACAAAACATTGTTTGTTGTGTTAATGCAATCTCTACACAAACCCCTTTTTCTTTTTGCTCTTAAGTTTTTCCCAAGAAATTCACAAACAAACACCCAATTCTGTGTATTGGGTAAGCTGTTGAGTTAATTAAAATGCTATCGCTGCCATCTCTGGATAAGGGTAGTCGCTCCATGAAAGGGTATTATTTGAAAATAATTTTACATACTCGTTTGAAATTGTAGACAGACATGCTGAAATTGGTTATTTCATATGTTCTTATGTCTTATGTTAACTATTTAAAAGAGAGAAGCATCTCCATAATTCATTTTTTAAGCTGATTTAAGACATTTCATCAAGGGGCCGATTCCGACCTGAGTTAAGCGCCTGTAAATGCAAAGGAATTCCCTTTTTATGCACTTTTTTCTCTACGTGTATTCTGACCTTGACTTAAGCATGAGAATAGCTGTTCCATTACGCATAATTTAAGTTGTATGGCGTTTTAACTTGCAGGGATGAGCTGCCCCAGCTTTCTCTGTTTCCTAGTTCTATCATTTATATATTAGCCACTATCAGTATCGACTGTCAGTAGGCCTAATAAACACATATATTCAACTGTCAATTTACTGTTAGTTCCGTTCAGTTGGTATAGCCTATATTATCATTCCATTTAATTACGTTGTTTCGTTTAGTTTCATTTGCATCCTCTGTAAACGATGCCACAGCCGTGTGGTTGTTGCTGAGGATCATTAGTAACAGTTGATAATAAATTTAAAAAATGACATATACAGTTGAAGTCGGAAGTTTACATACACTTAGGTTGGAGTCATTAAAACTCGTTTTTCAACCACTCCACACATTTCTTGTTAACAAACTATAGTTTGGGCAAGTCGGGTAGGACATCTACTTTGTGCATGACACAAGTCATTTTTCCAACAATTGTTTACAGACAGATTATTTCACTTACATTTCACTGTATCACAATTCCAGTGGGACAGAAGTTTACATACACTAAGTTGACTGTGCCTTTAAACAGCTTGGAAAATTCCAGAAAATGATGTCATGGCTTTAGAAGCTTCTGATAGGCTAATTTACATAATTTGAGTCAATTGGAGGTGTACCTGTGGATGTATTTCAAGGCCTACCTTCAAACTCCGTGCTTCTTTGCTTGGCATCATGGGAAAATCAAAAGAAATCAGCCAAGACCTCGACAACTCTGGTTCATCCTTGGGAGCAATTTCCAAACGCCTGAAGGTACCACATTCATCTGTACAAACAATAGTACGCAAGTATAAACACCATGGGACCACGCAGCCATCATACCACTCAGGAAGGAGACGCGTTCTGTCTCCTAGAGATGAACGTACTATGGTGTGAAAAGTGCAAATCAATCCCAGAACAACAGCAAAGGACCTTGTGAAGAAGCTGGAGGAAACAGGTACAAAAGTATCTATATCCACACTAAAACAAGTCCTTTATTGACATAACCTGAAAGGCCGCTCAGCAAGGAAAAAGCCACTGCTTCAAAGCCGCCATAAAAAAGCCAGACTATGGTTCGCAACTGCACATGGGGACAAAGATCGTACTTTTTGGAGAAATGTCCTCTGGTCTGATGAAACAAATTAGAACTGTTTGGCCATAATGACCATCGTTATGTTTGGAGGAAAAAGGAGGAGGCTTGCAAGCCAAAGAACACCATCCCAAGAACACCAAGGACAACAAAGTCAAGGTATGGGAGTGGCCATCACAAAGCCCTGACCTCAATCCTATAGATAATTTGAGAGAGAACCATCTCGGGATAATGGATTAAAAACGGAATGTGTCAATCTTCAGAATGAATCAAACGACTGTTTTCTGTCCTTCTTGCTTAAAGGCTCTCCAAACCATTTTTTTATGATTCATAACCCTTAATAATCCACAAGATCAAAGCATTTTTTTATCTACCAATTGGAGCTGAAACGGAGATGAATATGCATTTATTTAGATGGCTTTCCTTCATTGATCCCTAATATTCTGAACCCGTTCTCTCAATATATTCTAGTGAGTCTGTCGACAAAATTCTAACTAAAAGGTACAACGTATTTTAAAGGGATGGCTTAAGATGAATGTATTGAAACCCCTATTGAATGAAAATCCAGGAGAAAATCTGTTGGCCAGCAAGTGGGAGGGTTTTCAGCAAGTGAATTACATTTATTCAGCGCGTGCAAGGAAACCACACCTGCAAAGCCTGTTACGAACCTGCATAAGGTAAGTCTGAATACCAACTACTAAAAACTGCGTTGGAAGAATGGTGTAATTTCCTAAGTAGGAATAGGGCCCTAAATGTCCACCTTTAATATGACAATATTTAGTCAATGGCTCTGAAAACATATCACACTTGCACTAAAGGGCAATAAAGGTATGCACACATTCATATTCAGGGGATATGTTGGGATTTTGAAGGTGGTGTAACAGACTCCAAAATTGGTTCCTCTATCAGCACATTTATTTTTACAGATATCCACTTAGTTCTCAGTGTATTCTGTCTCCCATCCTCAAGAGGAGGAACTGCATTCCACCTCTTCAAATACATACACTCTTAGAAAAAAGGGTTCCAAAAGGGTTCGTCGGCTGTCCCAATAGGAGAACCCTTTTTTCTATATGGAACCCAAAACGGTTCTACTTCAATCCAAAAGGGTTCTACTTGGAACCAATAAGGGTTCATCAAAGAGTTCTCCTATGGGGACAGCCGAAGAACCCCTTTTAGGTTCTAGATAGGACCTTTCTTTCTAAGAGTGTATACATTCCACCTCCTATCCACTAATGCTCCAGGAACTTGTATTTCTTTAATGAACTGGTATTCGAGAAATCAGCTTTAAGTTCAAACCCAGACCCAAGGCCCTGTTCTCTGTTCCTGCAGTGAGGCTCACTCCTGTCTCCATCTGGTAGGATCCGACAGACATTCACATTCCCAACCCAGACATACATCCTCTCTCCCTCCCTCCTTCATGTAGCATCCCAGACAACTTCCCCTTTCCTCCATGATTCTAATTAGGAAATTTTATGTGAAACTGCCATGTCCGTTTGCGATATTACAACAACAAAGACTTTACTTCAAACAACAAAAACACAGTTATTTTCCCTCTGACATCATTGCACGTGCAGTAGAACAGCAGAGTATGTACTTTGACTTTATTTCACCACGTTGCTGGATGCTCATTTCCTCAAAACAAAAACAATAACAAACGCGGGCAGTGGCACTGTTGAGCCTATTCGCAGATCTCAACTTTCATCATTTACAAATGTTCATAGACAATGCCCTTCTTGCTCTGTCAGTCCTTACGTCACAGACAAATAATATTGACCTATCCACTGGGATGGTGACCTATGTATGGCACCAGCAAGTCGGTGCTGTTTAAGCTACTAAGGAGGCAGAAGTCAGGTGATCATACCACAATGCAATTCAATGACCAGACAACCCTTTCTAAGTATGAAGTCAAAGAAACAGTGTAGTTTTCACATGCTACCTGTAGGTCAATACCTTAACTGACCAGTCACCCTTCACGTCATGACAGCAGTGCATCAATAAAGTTCAGATTGTCTCAAACTATCAATAAAGTTCAGATTGTTTCAAACTATCTCTGCTGCGATCAGTGTCCTCTCTTTGCCCAGCAATGTTGAGAAGAATTTAATCTCAGTGAAAAATAATTATCTCCCCTTAGAGAGAATGTGTCGCCAGGTTATTAGGTCCACAAATGAGCTGCTAAATGTGAAAAGAAAAGTTTGCAGAGAGAATAGAGGTAGGAAATAAAGACCCCCTAGGTAGTGTGTGTAGGAGGTTGTAACTTCTAAGCCAGAACTAATGATGCAGGACTGCGTGGGTGCCATGGAGATTGAGGTTCAAGCACTATTAATTCGATGTTAGTTAACTTATAATCAGTTTTCACTTGTATGTGTTGTGGAAAACTTTACAACACCCATTAACATCCATTGGTGTGTCACAAATGTGAGAATGAGAATAAATATTTTGTCCTTACCAGATAGATTTTATCCATACAGGTTCTAGCAGAAATCCACATTTAATCACATATGTATTCAAAATATTGTATTGAACATATTGGGCTCTTAGGACCAAGTTTGAAGCAAAACTCCTTGACATTTTATTGCTCAGCGAAATAGCATGTGGTTTGAGAGGAAATTGCTCACCGTCAAATTGGTCCAGTTAGGTCCATCAGTAGAATTCCACTTGCACACTGAAATGCTCAATGAACGACCATGAAAATGTGCCTGTTTACGTTAACATTGAGTTATTCTGCAGACACTGATTCAAAAGATAACTGAGGTAAGCTCAGAAATAGAATACACAAGCAAACATTCAAATATGCATGTCACAACATTTCACAGATTACTGGGACCAAAAGTATCTTCTGCAGGTCTGGGGTGGCGGACGGCTCCTGGAGAGCTCAGGTCTGTAATTAGTGGTGAGCTGGAACAACAGCCTCCACACACCCTTCAGGACCAGAGTCTTCAGGAAGCATCCGCCATGTTGCTTTCAACAATGGGCCCTGACAGTACTTCCTCCCTCATAGAGACACAGCCTCTTCTTGCCATTAATTAGTCCGATGTCCTAATTGTCCCAATCACAGGTCATTAACGACATGAAGCTAAGTGTCGCTATAATAGCAGCCGTAGTTCTATGGTAGAAGTGGCTCTGTGGGCCATGAGAAGCCATGAGAATCAGTCTGGAGGTTTTACTGAGGACACTGTAGGTGAGGATGTGGCTATTTTACCTTTAGCTTCAGTTCAACTCTTTCTGGTAATATAAAAAGGGTACAGTAATACATACTTAATGTACTTGATGTACTTGCATTGAGGTTTGACAGTGTGACATGCGTGCTTCCTTATATAAGCGTTCCTTAATTCCCAGTAATCACCAGTTGTAAATAGGATGCTGCTTGTGTAAACTCCTGTTAGAAACCATATTGTGTGGATAATAATCCCCAACACCATGTCCTCTTTCCTCCCTTGTCAGTCTCCTCATTTGGGAGTTGCAGTCTGACAATCACTGTGACAGTGAATTAGCATACTGACGCAGTGTCAAATTGGAGCCACCGGTGAGCCATGTATGGGATCTTGACCTTCGACCTCAGGTAATTGGTACTACCAGGAAGCTCAGAGAGAGCCGTTCATGCTCCTCCACAGCGGTATGTAGCGAATTTGAAGGACAACAGGAGAGAGCCATCGTGACTGATCATTTAGTGTAAATGCTTGATGGCTTCGACTCAACTGAACAGTCATAAGCATGTCAACTGGAGCGGTGATTGAATGGGTAATGGCGCTAACATTGACTGTTTGTTACACCCTGATCTGTTTCACCTGTCTTTGTGATTGTCTCCACCCCCCTCCAGGTGTCACCCATCTTCCCCATTATCCCCTGTGTATTTATACCTGTGTTTTCTGTCTGTTGCCAGTTTGTCTTATTTGTTCAAGCCAACCAGCGTTGTGTCTCAGGTCCTGCTTTTTCCAGTTTGTCTTTTTCTCGTCCTCCTGGTTTTTGACCCTTGCCTGTCCTGACCCTGTACCCGCCTGCCTGACCACTCTGCCTGAGCCTGCCTGCCGTCCTGTACCTTTGCTCCACCTCTGGATTACCGACCTCTGCCTGACCTGAGCCTGCCTGCCGTCCTGTACCTTGGCCTCTACTCTGGATTATCGACCCCTGCCTGCCTTGACCTGTCGTTTGCCTGCCCCTGTTACAATAAACATTGGTAGTTCAGTCTGCACTTGGGTCTTACCTGAAACGTGATACTGTTAGGCATAGCACACCTTGATAACAGTGACTATTTGTATTATTTTCCCTCAGTACACCTGAATATTCATTGGTGTGTGAGTTAAAAGGATCCAATAATACCGTACGATCCACCTCTTACTCATGCTTTGTGCTTCCTATCAAGAGAAGTTAGGACTCAATTCAATCTGTATTACTGTAGCGTTACAGATTGCGCACTAGAAATGTAAGGGTAATTTCCGATTGAGCCAACATATGCAGTGTTTACCGTGAATGCTGTCTCTGCACATGGAAAATGGTGCTGACAGAGAGGGCTGCCATGCTTCTAGCTCTTAGGAAATTTTGCAGTATTTCGTTTTTTGTTATTTCTTACATTATTAGCCCAGAATTATTGTTGTGTTATTACATACAGCCGGGAAGAACTATTGGCTATCAGAGCAGTGGGAACTCACTACGACCAGGAATCCGACTTTCCCGAATCTAATCCTTTGTTTGTGCCCCCCAGAGAAATTGAACTGAATCCAGAGGCCACTCCAAAACATAGAGGAGGACAGCTACTCGTAGTGGTCTTCTAGTCCGATTCATGAGGCGCGCACACCACCCACCGCTTCAGAGTATATTACTCGCTCATGTGCAGTCTGGATAATAAAGTTGATGAGCACAGGGGCGAGGATTTATATCCAGAGAGACGTCGGTGATTGTAACATCCTCTGTTTTAAGGAAACATGGCTCTCCCGGAATAAAGTCTGAGTCCGTCCAGCCAGTTGGGTTCTCAGTTCAACACGCAGACAGGAATAAATATCTCTCCGGGAAGAAGGGCGGGGGAGTATGTTTCATGATTAACGACTCATGGTGTGATTGTGATAAAATCCAGGAACTCAAGTCCCTTTGTTCACCCGACCTAGAATACCTCACAATCAAATGCCAACCGTATTATCTCCCAAGTGAATTCTCTTCAGAACTTTAAGTGGACTTTATGTTAACTACTTAGGTAGTGGTGGGGCGCTACCCGGTGAAATGCAAGGCGCCAAATTCAAAATCCAAGAGTTGAATTATTAAACATTCATCAATATACAAGTGTTGCATAGTCATCAAAAGCTCTGCTTCTTGGCAATATCACAGCGTTGTCAGATTTCAAAAAGGCTTTACGGCGAAAGCACAACATTTGATTGTTTGAGGGTAGCACCTCCTATATTTTTCAATTAGCATAAATTCATAAACCATCGCGGTTCACACAAAACCCATTTCACAGCGAAAATAAATCCCTTACCTTTTGAAGACCTTCTGCTGAGGGCTTCCCAAGTGTCCAACGAAGACAATCCATGGTTCTTTTGTTAGAAAAAGTCATTAATTATATCCATAAATCTCCGTTTGGTTGGTGCGTAATGTTCAGAAAATCCAACGTCGAATCGCCCATAGAACCATGAAGAGAACGTGTTCAAATATACCTATAAACTTTTCCTAAACAAATCAAATAGCAGTTAAAATGCATCCTTAGCTATCCTTTTATGAATATGAGCGATAATATTTCACTCGGATGGTCACCTAAACGTTATATAAGTAAAATAAAGTGGGGCGCCCTGTATCTATTCTTCCTGCTTCCTCCAATCTCTCTGAGGCTTTATATATAGACAGTTGACATCTAGTGGAAGCCATAGGTACTGAAATCTGCCTGCTATTTCTGTTCTGTTACACTCACAGACATTATGTTAACACTTTTAGAAACTTCAGAGTGTTTCCTATCCAATAGTACTAATTATGTGCATATCCTATTTTCTGGGCCTGAGTGGGAGGCATTTTACTTTGGGCACGCCAGACTCTCCAAAACCGTCACCTCGGGAGCCGCTCCCTAAGAAGTTAACTGGAAACCACATATCCTGAGGCCACATTTATTGTAGCTTGGGATTTTAATTAGGGAGCAGCTCAAGGAGACGGTTAACAAAGCAAATTTGAGAAAAAGGCTGCCGAAGTTCTGTCAACACATTGGCTGTAGTACTCGCGCTGGTAAATCACTCTACCACTGTTACAAATTTCTGGGATGCCTACAAGGCCCTCCACCACCCTCCTTTCGGAAAATCTGACCACAACTCCATTTTGCTTTTCCCTTCCTATAGGCAGAAACCTAAACAGGAAGTACCCGTACTAAGGACTATTCAATGCTGGTCTGACCAATCGGAATCCACACTTGAAGATTGTTCTGATAATACCGGACTGGGATACGTAGCCTCCAAGAATAATATTGACGAATACATTGATACACTGACTGAGTTTATCAGGAAGTGTACAGGAGATGATGTACCCACTGTGACTATTAAAACCTACCCTAACCAGAAACCGTGGATAGATGGCAGCATTCATGCAAAAATGAAAGCACGAACCATCGCATTTAACCATGGCGAGGTGACTGGGAATATGGCCGAATGCAAACAGTGTAGTTATTCCCTCCGTAAGGCAATCAAACGGGCAAAACGTCAGTATAGAAACAAAGTGCAGTCGCAATTCAACAGCTCAGACACAAGACATATGTGGCAGGGTCTACAGACAATCAAAGGGAAAACCAGCCACGTCATGGACACCGAAGTCTTGCTTCCGGACAAGATAACACCTTCTTTGCCCGCTTTAAGGATAACACAGTGCCAACGCGGCCCGCTACCAAGGACTGCGGACTCTCCTTCTCCATGGCTGACGTGAGTAAGACATTTAAGCGTGTTAACCATCGCAAGGCTGCCTGCCCAGACGCCATCCCTAGCCCCGGCCTCAGAGCATGCGCAAACCAGCTGGCTAGAGTGTTTACGGACATATTCAATCTCTCCCAAGACGTCCACCATTGTTCCTGTACCCAAGAAAGCAAAGGTAACTGAACTAAATAACTAATGCCCCATAGCACTCACGTCTGTCATTATGAAGTGCTTTGAGAGACTAGATCATATCACCTCTACCTTACCTAACACCCTAGACCCATTTCAATTTGCTTACCGCCCCAATAGATCCACAGACGATGCAATCGCCATCACACTGCCCTATCACATCTGGACAAGAGGAATACCTATGTAAGAATGCTGTTCATTGACTATAGCTCAGCATTCAACACCATAGTACCCTCCAAGCTCATAATTAAGCTTCAGGCCCTGGGTCTGAACCCCGCCCTGTGCAACTGAGTCCTGGACTTCCTGATGGGCCGCCCCCAGGTGATGAAGGTAGGAAAAAACACCTACACTTCACTGATACTCAACACTGGGGCCCCACAAGGATGCGTGCTCAGCCCCCTCCTGTACTCCCTGTTCACCCATGACTGTGTGGCCACACACGCCTCCAACTAAATTCTCAAATTTGCAGACGACACAACAGAAGTAGGCCTGATTACCAACAATGACGAGACAGCCGACAGGGAGGAGGTGAGGGCCCTGAGAGTGTGGTGCCAGGAAAATAACCTCTCACCAAACATTAACAAAAGATAGGAGCTGATCGTGGACTTCAGGAAATAGCAGAGGGAGCACGGCCCTATCCACATCGATGTGACCGCATCGGAGAAGTTGGAAAGCTTCACGTTCCTCGGCGTACACATCACTGAGAAACTGAAATGGTCCACCCACACAGACAGTGTGGTGAAGAAGGCGCAACAGCGCCTCTTCAAACTCAGGAGTATGAAGATATTTGGCTTAGAAAACCCTGACAAACTTTTACAGATGCACAATTGGGGGAAAACTACCTTCCCTCCAGGACACCTACAGCACCTGATGACGCAGCAAGGTGGAAAAGATCATCAAGGACAACAACCACCCGAGCCACTGCCTGTTCACCCCGCTACCATCCAGAAGGCGAGGTCCGTACAGGTGCATCAAAGCTGGGACCGAGAGACTGAAAAACAGCTTCAATCTCAAGGCCATCAGACTGTTAAATACTGTTAAATAGCCATCACTAGCACATTAGAGGCTGCTGCCCTATACAGTTGTGGCAAAACGTTTTGAGAATGACACAAATATAAGTTTTCACAAAGTCTGCTGCCTCAGTTTGTATGATGGCAATTTGCATATACTCCAGAATGTCATGAAGAGTGATCAGATGAATTGCAATTAATTGCAAAGTCCCTCTTTGCCATGCAAATAAACTGAATCCCCCAAAAACAATCACTGTCAGTGATTCTCTCGTTAACACAGGTGTGAGTGTTGATGTGGACAAGCCTTGAGATCACTCTGTCATGCTGATTGAGTTTGAATAACAGACTGGAAGTTTCAAAAGGAGTGTGGTGCTTGGAATCATTGTTCTTCCTCTGTCATCCATGGTTGCCTGCAAGGAAACACGTGCCGTCATCATTGCTTTGCACAAAAAGGGCTTCACAGGTAAGGATATTGCTGCCAGTAAGATTGCACCCAAATCAACCATTTATCGGATCATCAAGAACTTCAAGGAGAGCGGTTCAATTGTTGTGAAGAATGCTTCAGGGCACCCAAGAAAGTCCACCAAGCGCCAGGACCGATTCAGCTGCGGGATCGGGGCACCACCAGTACAGAGCTTGCTCAGGAATGGCAGCAGGCAGGTGTGAGTGCATCTGCGCGCACAGTGAGGCATTGGAGGATGGCCTGGTGTCAAGAAGGGCAGCAAAGAAGCCACTTCTCTCCAGGAAAAACGTCAGGGACAGACTGATATTCTGCAAAAGGTACAGGGATTGGACTGCTGAGGACTGGGGTAAAGTCATTTTCTCTGACGAATTCCCTTTCCGATTGTTTGGGGCATCCGGAAAAAGGCTTGTCCGGAGAAGACAAAGTGAGCGCTACCATCAGTCCTGTGTCATGCCAACAGTAAAGCATCCTGAAACCATTCATGTGTGGGGTTGCTTCTCAGCCAAGGGAGTGGGCTCACTCGCAATTTTGCCTAAGAGCACAGCCATGAATAAAGAATGGAACCAACACATCCCAACCATCCAGGAACAGTTTGGTGACGAACAATGCCTTTTCCAGCATGATGGAGCACCTTGCCATAAGGCAAAAGTGATAACTAAGTGGTTTGGGGAGCAAAACATTGATATTTTGGGTCCATGGCCAGGAAACTCCCCAGACCGTAATCCCATTGAGAATTTGTGGTCAATCCTCAAGAGGTGGGTGGAGAAACAAAAGCCCACAAATTCTGACAAACTCCAAGCATTGATTATGCAAGAATGGGCTGCCATCGGTCAGGATGTGGCCCAGAAGTTAATTGACAGCATGCCAGGGCGGATTGCAGAGGTCTTGAAGAAGAAGGGTCAACACTGCAAATATTGACTCTTTGCATCAACTTCATGTAATTGTCAATAAAAGCCTTTGACACTTATGAAATGCTTGTAATTATACTTCAGTATTCCATAGTAACATCTGACAAAAATATCTAAAGACACTGAAGGAGCAAACTTTGTGTCATTCTCAAAACTTTTGGCCACGACTGTATACATAGACTTGGAATCACTGGCCACTTTAATAATGGAACACTAGTCACTTTAATAATGTTTACTTATTTGGCATTACTCATCTCATATGTATGTACTGTATTCTATCCTATTTCACTGTATCTTAGTCTATGCCGCTCTGACATTGCTCACCCAAATATGTATATATTCTTAATTCCATTCCTTTAGATTTGTGTGTATTGTTGTGAAATTGTTAGATATTACTGTTAGATATTACTGCACTGTTAGAGCTAGAAGCACAAGAATTCCGCTACACCCGCAATAACATCTGCTAAACACGTGTATGTGACAAATAAAATTTGATTTGCTACTGCTTTTATATTTCAATCATGATGTAACACTGAACTTCAACGATACGGATTGAATAGAGCCCTTAGACTTTAATTCTCGCACCTCTCTGTTTATTTTTAACTATATTATAAAAGTTTTACAATCCAATTATGCGATTTTATCTTTCCTACCATTTAGCTCAGCAACACTTGATCCCATCCCATCCATCCCAAGCAGAATGTGGATGCTTGTTCACTTAATTAAATCGGTCTGTTGGAGCAAGCTAGAGCGTCCATGGCAAGGCATCCAATACATCTATGGTAGGGGCATCCAACAACAACTCCTCAATGCCACCTCGTCCGTTTGATTTGGTCCGGGCTCTGGGTCTGTAGCCATGCCAGGACTTATGCCCACCGGAGAGCTCTATGGAGCGGGCACGGGAGGCAGTGATGTGTGCCAGGGGATTGGCAAGACCAAACAGGAGGGTATCAGTAGGTCAGCCAAACATGTTGGAGAGGGTTTGGCATGAGTACCCTCATGAAGCAAACCTCCTTTCTTTACACTAATTAATGACCCATTAATGATATTGGCAAAACAAGCGCTTTCATCAATATGGTAATTATTCTGTATTGTCCTGACACATTTCCAGGGGTGAACACAATACTCAACAAGTCCTGTGGAAATACAGGAAATAGGATTTCTAAGCATCTGCTCCAAAACACGGTATACCAGTCTCAGGCATTTAAGGTTTGCTCTGCTGTTTCGAGTCCAAGACTCTGCTGTGTGGTACACAGGATATGTTTTTCCCTTTTAAAAGGCCTGCCTGAAACAGCTGTTAAATAAATGGTGATCCCCTGATAGATATTAATGGAGGTAATTACTTTAAAAGAGGAAAAAGCTCTCAGCTGCACACTGTCAGCAGCACAGGGAGAGGAGAGAGAGAGGGAGGGAGGGAGAGAAACAGGTTGAGAGATGGAGAGACCCCAATCTTTAAGAACAGAGATACATTTGACCCTATCAATTCTCGAGGCGTTTGTGCAAATAGTAACCTGGGGAAGGTTTTCTGTAGTAATATAAATGTAAGACTTCTAAACTTCCTTAATAAGCACAATGTCTTGGGTAAAAGCCTAATTTGATTTACAGTACCAGTCAAAAGTTTGGACACGCCTACTCATTCAAGGGTTTCCTTATTTTTACATTGTAGAATAATAGTGAAGACATCAAAACTATCTGGTTTGCGCTTAGTGGGACTATCATTTGTTTTTCAACAGGACAATGACCCAACACACCTCCAGGCTGTGTAAGGGATATTTCACCAAGAAGGAGAGTGATGGAGTGCTGGATCAGATGACCTGGCCTCCACAACAAGCGCTCAGGATAGTGGGAACACCTTCAGACTGTTGGAAAAGCATTCCAGGTGAAGCTGGTTGAGATAATGCCAAGGGTGTGCAATGTTGTTATAAAGGCAAAGGGTGGCTACTTTGAAGAATCTCAAATGTAAAATATATTTTGATTTGTTTAACACTTCTTTGGTTACTACATGATTCCATATGTGTAATTTCATAGTTTGTTTTGGTCTTCACTATTATTCTACAATGTAGAAAATAGTAAAAATAAAGAAAAACCCTTGAATGAGTAGGTGTGTCCAAACTTTTGACTGGTACTGTATACCAAAATATTGCATGACTGTTACACCCTACACACCCTGATAGATAAACATGTCCACTAAAACAGCACCAAAATGTATGCTTGCTTTATTTACTTCCAAAAAGTATTTGACTCTATTGAAAGTTGTGTAGGGGGTAAAACATATTACATAGTTAAATCAATGTTTACTGGCAATACGTGCAGCATCAAAATTGGCAATAAAATTACAGAATTCTTCAACCAGGAGTGGGGCCCAGGGGCAGGGCCTTCACCAGGGTTGCAATCTCAGCCCTGCGCTCTTCAATATTTACATAAAAGAATTTGCCACCATTCTAGAGAAATCCTCAGCCCCTGGTGTTAGTCTCCACAAACTCAGAAGTTACATGCCTGCTCTTCGCAAATGACCTGTGCCTGCTGTCACCCACAGCACACTGCCAGACCTGGGCCCTAGCTGGCAGGAAACCCCCAAAATACAGATTTCCCAGAGATCCAGATATCAGGGAATTAGACCAAAGTTCTCAGTTGGTACAAAATATACTGCACACACAATTACTTAGGTTTAAAAATAAGCTCAACTGGACACCTAAATGAGGAAGTATATGAACTGAGAGAGAAAGTTTTGGAAATATCCCAGGCAGTGATTGTCTTTCAAATTGGCTGTTAAACAAATGTCTTGACTCTCTGTGGTAATTTAAGATCCCATGGTACCTGTTGTACTAACACACTGAAGCCTCAGCACCAGAACATCCAAATAAATAAACCAAATTACAACATAGTCAAAACAAAACTACATCACCTATTGGGAAACAAACACAAAACAGTGCTATCTAACCATGGTTACTGATCAAACCCTTAGAAATGGTTTGCCATAGAAAATGGTTGACAGTGCATGTCAGAGTTGACAGTGCATGTCAGAGCAAAAAAACAAGCCATGAGGTTGAAGGAATTGTCCGCAGAGCTCAGAGACAGGATTGTGTTGAGGCACAGATCTGGGGAAGGGTACCAAACATTTCTGTAGCATTGAAGGTCCCCAAGAACACAGTGGCCTCCATCATTCTTAAATGGAAGAAGTTTGGAACAACCAAGAGCTGGCCGCCCGGCCAAACTGAGCAATCGGGGGAGAAAGGCCTTGGTCAGGGAGGTGAGCAAGACGCCAATGGTCACTCTGACAGAGCTCCAGGGTTCCTCTGTTGAGATGGGAGAAACTTCCAGAAGGACAACCATCTCTGCAGCACTCAACCAATCAGTCCTTTATGTTAGAGTGGACAGACGGAAGCCACTCCTCAGTAAAAGGCACATGACAGCCTGCTTGGAGTTTGTCAAAAGGCACCTAAAGGACTTTCAGACTATGAGAAACAAGATTCTATGGTCTGATTAAACCAAGATTGAACTGTTTGGTCTGAATGCCAAGCGTCACATCTGGTGGAAACCTGTCACGAACCCAAAAGTGAAGCATGGTGGTGGCAGCATCATGCTGTGGGGATGTTTTTTAGCGGCAGGGACTGGGAAACTAGTCAGGATCGAGGGAAAGATGAACGGAGAAAGGTAGAGAGAGATCCTTGATGAAAACCTGCTCCAGAGAGCTCAGGACCTCAGACTTGGGCGAAGGTTCACCTTCCAACAGGACAACGACCCTAAGCACACAGCCAAGACAACGCAGGAGCGGCTTCGGGACAACTCTCTGAATGTCCTTGAGAGGCCCAGCCAGAGCCTGGGCTTGAACCCGATCAAATATCTCTGGAGAGTCCTGAAAATATCTGTGAAGCAATGCTCCCCATCCAACCTGACAGAGCTTGAGAGGATCTGCAGAAAATGGGAGAAATTCCCCAAATACACGTGTGCCAAGCTTGTAGCATAATACCCAAGAATACCCAAGGCTGTAATCGCTGCCAAAGGTGCTTCAACAAAATACGGGACTGAATACCTATGTCAATGTGATATTTATTTTTAATTTTTTATTAAATTAGCCAAATTTCAAAAAACTTGTTTTTGCTTTCATTATGGGGTTTTGTGTGTAGATTGATGAGGGGAAAAAAATATTTAATACATTTTAGAATAAGGCTGTAACGTAACAAAATGTGTAAAAGTCAAAGGGTTTGAATACTTTCCGAATGCACTGTATATACAGTATAACAGGAGCACACTTTATAACAGCCTGCCAAAGGTTTGGGACAGTTAGTGACAATAACTGTCAGAATTTGTTTTTTTCTTTACTTATACATATTAGCAAGGAGTCCATCATTATATTCAAACCCCCACCCACCCCCTCTATAGATATTATAATTTTATCTTCTCCATTATGTCTCTTCATTGATTCATTAAATCAGTTGAAAGCGCTCGCTTTAATTAGACGCGCCGAGTTCATTATGGCAAATTCATGTTGTTAGATATTTCTCAATGGCATCGTATATATACTGTACATATTGTTATCTCCTGTTATGAAATCCTGAAGGAAAGGTGCCCATGAAAATACTATATCGATACAGTATTGATGGGGCATCCCAAAGACCAAAAGGCAGTACTACAGAACGATACAGTCCTCTTTTCATAGATCAGCTATACAGAAGGACACCAGCAACATGGGAACCGAGCTCGTGTCTCCAACCGGCTAATTGTTTCCGATTGGAGCGGAGAGGCAGCTTGGGCAGGTTATCTAGTGGGACAAAAGACATCCTGGCCCCAGTGTCAACCGTCATCCACATTAATTATTGAAACTACGTATGAGAGGCGAGTCATTTGCATATAGATAACAGTCAATTTGATTTAGAAAATGGGGGCAGTCACTGAGTTTCAGCTTTAATCTGTGAATAAATGCATGCAGTGTTTTAAATAAAAAATGAGGGTTGATCAGATGGTAGCTTGTCCACCTTACATTTTGGGATTCTGTGAAACCACAAGGTAAGTACATTTATGCTTTTTTGTCTTTAAACACACCAGCTCAGAATGTAGCCACTGATGTAGCCACTGTATTATCAGAGTCTACTGGGTTAAACATCAGGGTAGGGGTTCAATTCCAGTCTATGAATTTTAATTCAAGTAATTAAACTGACATTCTGTTAAAGACCTTAAAGACCACCATAACTTATTAGGATATGTTCATGTATGAACTGAATTTCAGTTTCCTGAATTAACTAGTGTGGAAATGAAATTGACCATATAACCTTTAACACTCCTCTCATACTTCAGCAATGCACCTGAACACACACACTGTTAATTGAAAATGAGAAGTTGACCTGCGTCCAATGTCATGACACCTGTCCATAGACCGTATAAAAACAGGGGCACCTGTCTCACCCCTGTGGACATTATGTGAGAGACAGAGGTCAGCACTAATTAAATAAACTTTTGTCAAAGGGATGTTGAATTATTCAGTCTTTGACAACTATTGAGACTGCCACCAATTTCCCCAAGTCAAGACGGTGCCATGAACATCTTTGTCTTAGATGAATGTTTTATAATCTTTGGGAAATTAGCTGGATATTTTGAAATTGGTAAGGCCTAATTGCACCCCGGTTCCATTTTATAGATTTGCGACTGAACTGAAAATAACAATTGGCTCTTTGGGATTTTGTTATTTTGCTATGGAGGCCACACCAGAGGCTACGCTAAGGGACAGTTCCAAATGTATTGGGGGGGAGGGGTAGTGTGTTTTCTCCCTGGTTTACATTCACTCTTTTGTCCCTTTTACTATATAATTTCTTCCATCCTAGCCACATTTCCTCATCTGCAACTTCTACTATACCACAGGTCAATATAGTTTCCAGTCTGTCTTTCCTGCCCTCTATCCACAATTCATAGTGACAATAGTGGTAGGTGGATCATTTATCCAGATCTGCAATAGGCTAACTAGCAATCATACCACACATAAAAGCACTCAAAGCTTCATACATTTTAAATATGAAGATAACAGATAGGAATAGCTGATAGGCACGCCAGGTGCATCATTGCACATGAAAGAAAAGTGAAGACGTGAAACACTCAGCTCAAAAAGCTCCCCTATTGATCTTGTTTAGGGACAATACAATTATCCTTCAGTAGACTATAGTAGCTTACAACACCACAATGCAATGAATAATTGCATTATTGTTTTCAAGTGAGTACAAAATTATACTCTAGGCTGCAGTGAAAATGTCATTTGAATAATGACGTACGCAAACGCCCTATAACTTGAACGTTTCATTCCATTTGGATCAGTTGTGGGTCTACTCTCGAAAGTTTATAAGGTATAGGAAAGCACAGTAGAAGGTCACTGGCTGTATTTTTACTTCTAAAAACTGAGATCATTCTGACAAGTTGTCCTATAATAAATGTGGCCACATATGCTCCTGGGAGTCCCAGTTATTCAGGAAAGTTTAGTGTGTTGTGCCTCCTCTAATTCTCACACACCAAGAATCTTATGCTTCAATATAGACTAAATATTTATATAACTTGTGGCATAAACAACATCACAAAGTTTAATCTGATTAGGCTACTTCAAGTCTCCTATAGGCATACACACGTTGGTTCAAAATATAATTCCAGCATCCTCAAAATGGCATGACAAAAAGGTTGGATGGAAACCTGGTTTATGCGAGGACAGTACCTCAAACAAAAACAATGTCATGACATCATTGGAAAGCATGTAGCTTATTAGGCTAGATGAATGTTTTTACATTTAATTTAGGGCATTTAAAAATCATCCCACAGCAGAATCTAGTTGATGATCCTTGGTCTAGATAATTTTTTTGCACTTCCGGATTGACATTTTAGGCATGGTTGAGTATGGTCCAGAACGATAGAGCTGTACTGTTTCAGATTCGAACAGCTGTATAACATTTATATTTTAACAGATTCTGCATTACCGTACTCACCTGTGAGATTTAGACAAGAGAGCAAGGAGTTCATAGCTGGAAATGTAAAGGGTTAGAAAACGTACAGCGACAGTTGAGTCAGAGATTATCTTAGCAAATCAAGTGGTTAGCAGGGTGGGAATTTCAATTGTAATTAATATTTCCAATTGTCATCTTCTGGTTTGCCATCCTGTTCCAAAAATACATGCATTTTCTCCCCCTGGGTTGAGAAAATCAGAACAGTAAGAGAGGTGTAGAGGAGAAAGAAAGTGAGAGCATAGGAGACAGAAGAGGTTGAATAGAGCTACAGGAGAGTTTATTGAGCATGCTACAGAGTTAAAGCAGAGTAGGTACACACAGCAGGAACCATCAAACGGACTCACTCGGTAGAAAATTAGCTTTTAATCATGCCTTTTCCAAACTATATGTAAAAACTCAATCCATGTAGAAAATATACAACCTTTTTCCACACATTCCTTTTTTTATTTAATGTATTTTGTGTTTAGTTTTTACTGGAGGTGTGGTGTAAAGGTAAAATCCTTCATCCAAAACCACACAGAATATTGTTGAAATCAAGGACAAACATTCTGGGAGTGTTTGACATTGATTAGTGTCCCCTCCGAATCAAAACACAAACCACATGTGTTTTTGTAAATGAAAACATAAATCAAAGTAGGTCTAAAGGCACATTTACTTTGGTCCCCAACAGTCAGCCCGAAAGTCAGTCCATCCTCATGTACAATCATACTTTGTTATGACCACATTGCCTAACTGGATGTTGTGAAAACATGTTGCTGTTGCATGTGTTCTACTACCATGACATATCAGTACAAAAGCAAAACAATTCACTGCCATTTTCAATCAAATCAAACATTTTCCAAAAGGAACAATTATGTATATGCAAATAAGGTTTGAAAAACAGACGGCAAGGGAACATCTAAGCGGATGTCCTTAGCAGGTGAATTGTACAATGGTGACAGCCTTTACAGTAATCCTCAACATAGGGAAAAATGGATCTGCCGGGGGAGTGGTTTAAAAATAAGCCAACCAACTGAAGATGGGCTTCTTCATCTAAGTCCGTTAATCAGGTTCCTGACCTACAGTTGAAGTCAGAAGTTTACATACACTTAGGTTGGATTCATTAAAACTCGTTTTTCAACCACTCCACAAATTTCTTGTTAACAAACTACAGTTTTGGCAAGTCGTTTAGGACATTTACTTTGTGCATGACAAGTAATTTTTTTAACAATTGTTTACAGACAGATAAGGTCACTGTATCACAATTCCAGTGGGTCAGAAGTTTACATACACTAAGTTGACTGTGCCTTTAAACAGCTTGGAAAATTCCAGAAAATTATTTAATGGCTTTAGAAGGCTAATTGACATAATTTGAGTCAATTGGAGGTGTACCTGTGGATGTATTTCAAGGCCTACCTTCCAACTCACTGCCTCTTTGCTTGACATCATGGGAAAATCAAAAGAAATCAGCAAAGACCTCAGAAAATAAATTGTAGACCTCGACAACTCTGGTTCATCCTTGGGAGCAATTTCCAAACACCTGAAGGTACCACGTTCATCTCTACAAACAATATTACGCAAGTATAAACACCATGGGACCACGCAGCCGTCATACCGCTCAGGAAGGAGACATGTTCTGTCTCCTAGAGATTAACGTACTTTGGTGCGAAAAGTGCCAATCAATCCCAGAACAACAGCAAAGGACCTTGTGAAAATGCTGGAGGAAACAGGTACAAAAGTATCTATATCCACAGTAAAACGAGTCCTATAATCGACATAACTTTAAAGGACGCTCAGCAAGGAAAAAGCCACTGCTTCAAAACCGCCATAAAAAAGCCAGACTACGATTTGCAACTGCACATGGGGACAAAGATCGTACTTTTTGGAGAAATGTCCTCTGGTCTGATTAAACAAAAATATAACTGTTTGGCCATAATGACCATTGATTTGTTTGGAGGAAAAAGGGTGAGGCTTGCAAGCCGAAGAACACCATCCCAACTGTGAAGCACGGGGTGGCAGCATCATGTTGTGGGGGTGCTTTGCTGCAGGAGGGACTGGTGCACTTCACAAAATAGATGGCATCATGAGGGAGGAAAATTATGTGAATATATTGAAGCAACATCTCAAGACATCAGTCAGGAAGTTAAAGCTTGGTCGCAAATGGGTCTTCCAAATGGACAATGACCCCAAGCATACTTCCAAAGTTGTGGCAAAATGGGTTAAGGACAACAAAGTCAAGGTATTGGAGCGGCCATCACAAAGCCCTGACCTCAATCCTATAGAAAATGTGTGGGCAGAACTGAAAAAGCGTGTGCGAGCAAGGAGGCCAACAAACCTGACTCAGCTCTGTCAGGAGGAATGGGCCAAAATTCACCCAACTTATTGTGGGAAGCTTGTGGAAGGCTACCCGAAACATTTGACCAAAGTTAAACAATTTAAAAGGCAATGCTACCAAATACTAATTGAGTGTATGTAAACTTCTGACCCACTGGGAATGTGATGAAAGAAAGAAAAGCTGAAATAAATCATTCTCTCTACTATTATTCTGACAACTCAGATTCTTAAAAAAGTGGTGATCCTAACTGACCTAAGACAGGGAATTTTTACTAGGATTAAACGTCAGGAATTGTGAAAAACTGCGTTTAAATGTATTTGGCTAAGGTGCATGTAAAATTCCGACTTAAACTGTACATTATGAAAAATGTTTTAAAATCGAAGCTATAAAATCTGCCGAACATCCACTAATGTACACAGGGAGAGAAAATAAAAAGAAAACAACCCAACAGAATGTGCCTAGACTATCACTTGTAGAACCGTAAGGAGGCAAAACGATGATAATATTTGCTAAGTAAGGCACATTTTTGCTGATTCATTCTAATAAAAGAGGGAATAGAATTCCTCTTCATGATAAACATGGGAAGGGAGCTTGGCTACCACACAAACTAAGGTCAAGAGGGATAAGGGGACCTAGACGGGGCTTGTTTTACAACAATGACATTGTACAAACTACCATCACATCTAGTAGTGGGGGGGCTTTGATAATTAATAGTCTGATTGAAAAGTTTTCCCTAGGAGTTGAGGGTCACGATGGTATTCCCTGTGGGGACTGTGAACAGGTGAGCACCACAAATTGAGGTTAGTCAGGGAGGGGTTTGGGTTGTGGTGGCGTGGCTCCTCTAGATGGTGGACTTGGAGAAGGAGACCTTCAGGTGGTGGTTGCTGCCCATGTCGTAGTTGTGGAGGTCCATTAAGGCCTGGATGGCCTCCTCCACCGTGGACATCTGGAGTAGCGCCATTTTGTGGCCTCTATTTGGGGGCGGGGGGGAAACGTGATCATATAGTCACACACAGGTGGTAAAATTATGAAGATCGCTGCACATTACAACTGTGGTGTTCAAAGGCTCAGGCTTGGGACTAAATGTGATAATAAGTTACGGGCAGTAAAAGAGTCTTACTGGAAAAACTTGAAGGCCTTCACAATGCCACCAGCGTTAGAGAACAGCAGTCGCAGATCCTCCTCAGTTACATCCTCCCTGTCGAGTCCGAAACTGACCGTGAGCACAACGCAAGCATATTCAGCAATGTCAATACACTAGCACACTTCAATCTTCTCGCATTGCAACATCTTTCCAGTGCTACACCCAACCCCCTAAATTCAGTACTACTCAATAGTCTAGTGCAAAAATAAACAATGCTAATGTGCCATCAGTTTTGAAACCGAACAACATAAATGAGAGCATGGCAGCATATATAATGAGAACAGTAGAGGTCTGAGAACACAGCCTTCAGGTACTCCAATTTACATTGGATTTGTCTGTGGAATTTCTATTAACTGAACCTGCTAATGCCCTAGCTAGCACAACATATATTTATGAAATGGTACAGCCAGAATCCAGTCAAACTCTAGACAAACTCACGGGACGTTGGAGAGGTGGAGCGTGGCGGAAGGAGGGAAGATGTTCTGAAAGTTCTTGGAGCCGGGCTTCTTGAAGCGGTGCAGGGGGGAGTTGGTGAAGTCCTTGGTTAGGCCCTGGTCATCCAGCCCTTCCCTGGGCAGCTGCACTGCCTGGTGCTTGGAAAGCGTCACACGGATGATCTTCCCATACATCTTCTGGCCATTCAGGTGGCTCATCGCTGAGAGGACAGGCACATAGGAAACACAGTTACAGTGACATGTTTCTCATGCCTTTAATGTGGAGGTGTTTCTCTACCATTCATTTGAAATTCTCTTTTAGTTCAAATTCAAAAAACAATGTCAATACGTTTCAAAAACTGGGTAATGGAAAGGATAGGGACCCGCACACTGTCGAAACCATAGGATAAATCCAAGAGGCTCAGATGCAAAAAAAATATTTTCATCTACCTTTAATCAGAAATGTTAAGACTCCCTTTAGGATCGTCCTAGGACATTTTCAATTCAAATTAGTTTCACTATGATTTTGGGATTGTGGAAAACAATGAACCATAGCATGACTCAGACACAGGAAGAACTGTAGATTTACCAGAAACATTTTATATTCTGTTGAAAGGAACAGCAGGGCAGCCAGGGGCCTGGCAGGATAACACAGGGATTGAGCGGAACCGATCCAAACAGGAGCTAGTTGGGGGTTGAAAGAACACTCCAGAACTCCGAGAGAGACAAGAGGCACAGAAACGGGGCGTGACTGAACCCACTCACCGAGCTGGGCCTGGTTCCCGTCCGACATCTGGATAAGAGCACTGTCCTTCTTATTGTAGAGGATCTTCACGCGCTGAGCATCACCGTACACCCCTTCATTATAATGATAGGCAGACGGCAGGAGGGAGTGAGAGAGGAGAGTGCAAAGGCAGAGCAGAGGGGAGAGGATTGAACCATGAAGGACAACGTTAGTCCTTCAGAGTTTAAAAATGAGTCATAAAAAGGGGATGTAGAAATCATCCATATAATTTAAACCAATCAAAGAGTCTTAGAACAAGAGACGTATAAGATAGACAGAAGAGAGAATATGCAGATAAAATCACTCCCCCAAAAAATAACTAGCTTTGTGAAATGGAAAAAAAACAGAAAAACCTACATCCCAAATAATCAACCATGCATTAACGCTTCATAGAGTGAGAACAAGGGAGAGACTGGAGGCCTTGATGGCCAAAATAATATGTACTCAACTAAAATCAATATGAACGATTAAACAAAAATGTGATGAAACAGTTCCTCAACTATGGAAACACTAATCAGAAATAAAAGAGCTAGGTTGTTTTGTTACATGGAGATGGAGTAAAGAAAAAAAATGTATATATGAAAAAGGTAGTGCTAACAATAACATACCGAAGAGGGTAAACAGACTTTGGGGCGTAACCATCTTTAGAAGGAGAGAAGAGCAAGCAGCGTAAGACAGGTAGAGAGGTAGAAGAGTCGGAGGTAGAGAGCCAAGATGGACAGATCATCCATAACGGAGGGTGGTTTCCCGTAGAATGATGAGGTGGTCATGGTGCATGGGTTCAAGGCAGTTAATTGGGGCAAGTTGGTCCAAGGAGAAACATTTTTGTTCAGGCACAAAGCATGAACATGTGGAGGATGGGTAATGAGGGGGGAGGAGTAACAGGGTGCAGACAGGACACAAAGGGGGAATGAGGGAAGGGCAAGAATTAATGGGGGGTAACAACGTGGAGTAAATAAAAAAAAAACAGGTCAGTACATTGGAAAATGCAGGAGTTTGGTCAGAAAATGTCTGGATTTGGTTTGCAGTGGTTGTGGTGGGGTGGGGGGGGTGATCCTAAACATACAAGAAAATAATAGTGCCAAAAAGAGGGAGCCAAGTACATAGACAAAGACTTGTTTGTAGCCAATTGTAATTAATGATAGGGATGTGGGTAGGGCATGCAGAAGAGTATCACAAATTCAGGTTTTAGTAGCTTTACTTGAGTATGAAATGCAAGCATATTGGTTAAAGCAGGTGGGCTACACCATCAGTTTCAAAAGGAGGGGAGTTTGGGCCATGCAGGTAAAGACATAAAAACCACCTTACAGAGTTAGGGGCATAAACAGAACACAAGTCCACAAACCCAGTGTTTGGGGAGAGAAATGATAGAATATTACTTCTGTTGAGAATATACAGACAGATATAGCATAGATATAGCATAGATAGTGACAGTGGGTGAGAAAAAAGGGTGAGGGTGGTTGGTGTAGCCCCCACAGTCCATACCAACTTGACAGCTTAGAGAAAGGCATTGGGAGAGACAGGTGTGAACGAGAGAACTTTGAAAGAAAAGAACGAGAGTTAGGAAGGACTATCACTTGACATGAATGAGAGGGGGAAAGAGTTTAGGAGACAGCAGTTAAAATTTGCACAGAATGCATAGCAGAGAAAGAGAAAGAGAAAGAGAGACACCCTCTATTCACTAAGACAGAGCCTGGGAAGTAACTGCAGTTCAGTTGACTTAGGATATGGAGACAGAGAGAAAACATATGCAAGCACTGAGGCCAATATAAAATTCACATAAATGAGCACCGATGTGAGAATGCGTTGCCATTCCATCTCTTGACTGGACGTACAACCATTGGGGATGACCTCGTAGTGAATGACGCCTGACAGAGAAACAATCCACTCGTCTTGGTACTAACACCATCAGGCCAAGCTAGATGGGTTGTGTGCAGCAGAGCTTTGAAGAACAGTCAAAGAACGCAGAGCAACACTGAATATTGCTGTAGCCATCTTACAAAATGAAATGTCAAGATTTCTGTGTACTGATCATGAGGTGTAATAGATCATCCATAAAGGTATTGACTATCTGTGCAACAAAATGCAAGGTTAGACTAAATAGCCAAGTTGTATAGATGGGGAGCTTTTTCCACTGCATTTTCCCGGAACCCTTCCAATCATGAAATTACACCAGTCATACCACGAATCACAAACGTCTGCTTAAAGTCCATGTCGGAATCAAAGGACAATGATGTACAAGACACCGTCAGAGGCAATAGATCTGAGTGAGACCTGCATAATGCAGGAGGAGAGTGAAGGGGAGAGAGAAAGGGCGCATTACTGACCTCTTCGTTCAGGTTGCTGACCAGGAGCACGCCGCTGCAGCCAGAGTGTCCGGAGAGAGCCATCCTCCCTGCAGCCGCTGCCGCTGCAGCTGCAGCACTCATTGGATTGATGGCTCCTGGAGGAACAGCCAGAGAGCCAGGCACGTTAACAGGTAGACAGAGAGCATGCACAGGCAAAGAACACCACACAGCCATGTGTTACAGTGTGCATGCCATGTCCACACACCAGATGTGTGCACTCAGACATTGCTCGTCCTAATATGTCTAAATTCCATTATTTTACTTTTTAGATGTGTGTATTGTTAGATATTACTGCACTGTTGGAGCTAGGAACACAAGCATATCACTACACCTGCAATAACATCTGCTAAATATGCAAATGCAACCAACAAATTTGACTTGCATGCATTTACATAATACACACACATACACAAAGGGACTTTTTCTGCATAGCGCAAGACCTCATTTTCAAAAGCTATTCAAGACACAGGGAAGGTCAGTCAACTCGAAAGCTAACCTTCCATTATTCCAATGTCATGGCCTATCACATTTTTTACTATGACATCCTTGGGTTATTCTCAAACGGATATTTCAAACTTGTCAAACATGCTATTAGACCATTTTAAAAAGGGGGTTTTCCCCTTGGTCTGACAGGAGTGGTTGCTGTGCCACTCAAACTACTCCTGCTTCTTTCTCTTGGACGACATGAACGCACAGCAGATAAGACTTAGAGAGTGAAAGAAAGAAAAGATCATGGAAAGCATAGGTACCTCCGCCCTGCGAGAGGGAGAGAGAAGACTGAAACCCTCCACCATTAGAGTAGGGCGCTCCCATTCCAGAGGGTGTACCTGTGGAGAGGGGGTACAGGGAAAAGCTTAACTATACAAGGGGGCAGGGCAGGTGGGAGTAGCAATAATGTAGAAGAACTCAAAAAAGCTTTATCAATTTGACAAGGCTCTTATATGGCTTGAAACATGGCAGACTGTCGATAAAACACAGTGACCCATTTTCCATTATGTTCTCGTTCCTTCTTTTGTTCGTCACTTAACGGTGTGTTACTGGACTGGTAGGGATTTCTGTTGTTCTATCTCTACAAAGCATTAGACAAGTCCATACCCAGCCTGCCATTGAGAGAGAACACTTAGTGGTATTGACTTCTATACAGAGGAGAGAGAGCTGACTGGACTGGAAAGAGAGAGAAGACAGAGAAAAGGGGAGAGAACGGATGGAGAGGTCTTACCGAGCAGGGAGGAGTCCTTGTTATAGGCGGCGGCCATGGCAGGGTCTACTGCGGGCTGGCCGTCGCCGGCAGGGAGCTCGGGCCGGGTGTAGTCCCGGCTCTTGTCATTGTTGTACTTGACGTTCAGGTTGACCAGCTTGGAGAAGTCGATCCGCAGAGTGCAGCAGGAATTGTAGATGTTCTGGCCATCCAGGGACTGGACAAAGTGATGAGAAAAATAACTATTAGTAAGCTTTTTGTTTTATTTTCGTTTGAATAATTGTCATAATATGGAGAAACGCAATTGTTATCAACCTTCATGGTAAATTGACAGAAATGAGAAATGGAATATACTAATATGCTATTAAACAGACTTTTATCCAAAGCGACTTACAGTCATGCGTGCATACATCTTTTTATGCATAGGTGGCCCCATGGGAATCGAATCCACTATCCTGGCGTTGCAAGAGCTTTGCTCTACCAACTGAACTACAGAGGACCACATGTATAATACAATAGTGGTTTGTCTGTCTGCTCACCAGTCTGGCTTGCTGGGCGTTGACTGGTTCACTGAACTGGAGCAGGGCCTGGAACTGGTTGTTCTTGGTGAACGTGATGATCTTCATGACTGTTCCAAACTTGGAGAAGATCTGCTGGAGGACGTCCAGAGTGACGGGGTAGAACATGTTGTCGATGATTATCCTGAGCACGGGGCTGGGGGCATGGGCTAGAACACTGTCCAGCGTACTGTTGTCAGAGTTGGGAGAGCCACCGTCCTGCACTGCCGACACGGCCTGGAGGACAGCCTGTGCGCGCTTGGTAAGTACGTATGAAAAAGAGGGAGGGAGAATAGGGGAAAAATTACGACAGTCTGCAAATCAACAAAAAGTACCGTCACAATGGCCAAGGCTCGCTCGTCCACCATTGTTTGTCAGTGTCTACACTAGAGACTCACTACTAGTCATGCACAAGTGTATTTTCTGGGGAAGGGTAGAATCTCACCTGGTTGAGAGTGCTGTCTGTCTTTAGCTCCTTGTGGTTAGAGAACTGGATGAACACAGGGACGTTGCGGACCTGAGGCATCACCGCTGTGTAGTAGTTCACCATGGTAACGGCCGCCTCCTCCGTACCCAACTCCAGGAACGCCTGGTACATGGACAGAGGACAATTTCAAGAAAGACAACATGGACAAATTCCATCTAAATAGTTTGGTTCTAGCTATAAAAATAACCATGCCTAGGGTAGGAGTTGTGCCTGGCAATTTGACCAGGGAAAAAAGTGACAAGGCCAAATGGTCAGGCAATATTCTGTCCTTAAATCATTCCACTACAATAAGTTAATTAAGAAAAATAACAAACAATTATCCCCACATTAACTCACCTGATTTTTTCCTTTCAGCATGAGGATGTTAGTGACCTTGCCGAACGGTAGGCCCAGAGCGATGACCTCGGTCTCTGACACCTCGCTGGGCAACTTCCTGATGTGGAGCACGCGGGAAGGGGGACTCTCCATCCTGTCCTCCACTCTCAGTTTTTTACTGCTGTCATTGCCGTTAGCTGTGAAATCAAGCATCATGCATAAATATATTGCGTCAGCTGTCCTCTCAGCTGTTAAAATGTGTCAAGGACCATTGACTGTGGATATGTTAGAATGTGAATTCCTTTACTTTTCTGTATGACTGAATGGGGGGAGCTCACCAGTCACAGAGTTAGGGCTGGTGCTGTAGAGATTCAAATCATCTGAGCCTCTCTGTAAAATAAGAATGTATACATAAATGTATTTGGTACATCGTTTCCCAATGAATGAAATTATCCTGAAAAGTCAGGTGCGAAAGTGCAAACTTACCTTTATGCCAACTGCAACATCACTGACAGTGCTGAAAAAGACAGGGGAAATACGAATGTCCGTTGTGCACGCAAATCAGTGCAAGTAACGTAGAAGGCAGTTAATTAATGGAAGCAAAAATGTAAGGTGTCAATTAACAATCGAGTTAGCTACCGTTAGCTTGCTAGCCACGCCTACTATCCTAACGTTACCCACAAGGTTACAACTACGCGTGTGAGTGTAGTTGGCTTGCAATTTCATTTCGTTAAAATGTGTAGCTAACAATTCGCCATCTTTACATTTTGTTTGACGTGAAAGCTTATTGCAAATTGTAGCTACGTTAGTACATTCGGGTATCATACCTTGCCAGCCAACTCTTGTTAACAGTAACGTTAGCTACTAACGATCGCTAGTTACCGTAACGTTATCTGATGGCTACACTAATGCCTACCAAACTCATCCGAAGAAACAATGGAAACGTGTCCGACCAAAGCGTAGGGTGTACGTGCGCGCTCAACTAACCAAAACACGACATTGAATGCTTAACAGTAGTTAACGATCGTAACGAAATTGTAGAAATATTGGCGGAGCTCAATTTCGGCTTACCACAACTCTTAGATAGCTAGAGTTGAATGTATTGATTGGTGTACCTATCTTAATAAGCTAGAGATCTACGTTATTTGGGTAGTTTCGTAGCAAGGTGCACCCTGTGAAATTCTACGGTAGTACTAGCTAGCTAATGCAATGCTAAGAAGATGGGTGGCAAGCAGACTAACCACCACCATCTCAGAACGAATTCAAACGTGGCCGGCCCAATGAGCTATAACGTTAGCTTTCTAACGTTATTGAATGGATACGTCGATAGTTACATTAAAACCTTTCCCGAATATAATTAAGCACACAAGCAACGTGAACACATACCTTTCCATTTCCAGAGGAGTTCTAATTTCGCGTTTTTATTTCTTCGTTAAATCTCAGCTCCACTCCGACACACACGACAGCAAAATGGTTGCAATTTCCCAAATGCTCTCATGAAGTGCGCCGAGAAACGGAAAATGCCGAACAAAGCCGATTATCTACAGACAGTTCATTGATTATCAGTTATAAACACATACTTAATCGAAATATGAGTTTAGCCAAGTGTTATTGTTTGATACTGTAATCATTAGCTTTAAAATATTGTTATTAAACAAAGCTTTCCCGCAGTTGCATTCATTGTCATTTGTAAGGTCAACCATAGCTTCAGCAAACAACTCAATGACAAGCCACTGGACCTCACTACCTATGCTTGACTAATGCAACTTCATATCTTTCATCAATTTACAAAAAAAATAACTATTTGGTTTACACTGTGTTGCCATGGGGTCTCTCACCACCCCAGGCCTAGACCACAATGGTTACAGCACAGCCTGTGTGTCATTATACTGTTCTTGAGTTTCAGTGCACTCATTGCATTGGGGCCCAGTCACAAAGGAAACAGAGAGCATGCAACCCCTTTTGTTTCTGAATCTGCTATTGAAAGGACTTGAGGGTTTTATATTTCACACACACAAACACACATACTACTACGCCCCCATGCAATCTGTCACTTGTGGGGTTTTAAGGCTGAGAGTTGTATGACATATAGGCCTGGATTGAAGAAGTTTCCACTCAACAATGAATTTGACTGGATTAATAAGAATTCATTGATTATCAGTATTTTTAGTAATCAATGTCTTTCTGTTTTATTGCCAAGATACTGAAATTGCACCTTGAGATTGATCATACTCAAGGAAATTATATTGATATTGGGATCTAAAAACATAAAACATATATTACATAAAATAACCAAATAAAATGCTTATGAAACTCGTAATTTCCAAACCAGGATTATTTTCATTTCATGAGCTGGACCATTTTAATATTTTATCCAAAATTCAATTTACTCCGTTTTCACACTTTCTTTTACAGCTTTCATTTATTTATCTCATTTATTGTCTCTCATAACCACAATGTCTTTATGTTTTATTGGTTCCCCAGCTCACCTTAGAGGGCACTGCTGAAGATGAATCCTTTATCCAGGGAAGATGAACGGGATTGGAGAATGTCAAGTGGATTAATGTAATAAACCTTGACTGCAGAGAATTCCCAGACCTGTTAATGCTTTACATCACTGTATGTTAAAGTGGCACACTTAGTGCAGTGTATGACACAGTTTTCTATTTTACCGGAAAACGGCCAATTCAATCCCCACAAAGGAAAGAATATAGATTGATTTGTTATGGCTCTGTATGTTGAAGTTGGGACTGTTGTGTTTCATCTAGACCTATAATCTTTGAGATATTGCATTTTCAGTGAGAACTGTTGACCTGGGGAAACTGCACAGGTTTGTCTTTTAGTGATGTGGATATATGATTAGATAGCCTTTACATGAATCAATGTGAAGCTGTTCATCCAGGCAGTTTCTCTATCCGATTAAAGAAACCCCCTGTCCACGGAAGCTGTTTTAAAATTAACCCTTTACCCATTAAGTCATAATTTACAAAGCCCTGGAGTTGATTACCAAATTAAGGCATTGATTTAGGCTCTCATTTTGGTCATTATTAAATTCCGATCTGGGTAAGTTTGATTCTGTCTCCTGCCTAAATAATAACACTGGTTTATTCCAATCTGTCTTACTATTTACTGAACTTAAGTTGATTTTCATTAAAACAATTTAAAAACCATTTCCACTTCTTATTGTGCTGTGCAGTGGATTTGGTTATAAGAGTGATGAACCAATCAGGTACTAAAGGAATAAAATGATGTCATTGGGTTGCATAATACCCTGGGCATATCCTTGGGACAAAATTGACAAGAAAGAAGATACCAGTATCAAAGATTGGAACAAAGCCAGTTCTTGGTTCAATTAAATACAGACTTCCCAAATAAAATATGGCTTCTCTAGAAACACTATAATTTCAATTACCTTACCAGAATTTCAGTCAACTTACCATTTTCAAAAAACAAAACTTCTCATGTCAAATTCACTTGTGTCATTACAAATGTGTTAAGAAATTAACAACCCATACTCAGTGGCTTACGGCAGTTTCGCCGCACCTCAAATTCATGCCAGTTTTCCTACTGGACAGACAGGTAAGGCATAGGGACAGATCAATGCAGTTTGTATCACACCTTCTGCTCTGTTGAGCCAACTGGCATTTGAAATGGACTCTTCATGGTCAGTAAAGTGTCTGTTTAAAATGTCAGGGCACCACTCTTATTTCCTCTCTGTTTCCTTTAGTGGACAGAGTGTGTGAAAAGGACAGTAGGTTACTGACCTTCTTGTTTTATGTGCCCACAGAGCTTTGGCCTTTTTATTCCACTTTGTCCACAGTTCTGTTCTTATGGCCACTCACTTTCCCCCAGGTCTGACGGCTCTAAGTGTTTGATGGATGGCAGCTGTGCTCAAGGGCTGCAAATGGATCTTGGAGCTGGTCAAAGCTTCTCTGGACTTGTACTGTATCTGTTGTCTAATCCAGAGCTATTGAATCTGGGATTTTACAAACAAGGTCCTCTTTTCACTCTCAAGATATTTCTTAATTTGGTGGCATGGTGAGCCAACACAGATGAGACTGATGATAGGAGTCAATGGGCAAAATCATGATGTGGTTTTGTCATTGTGAGGCCGTGTCTAGGAATGAAAGCCTTCTGCCTTCTTTTCATTGAAAGGTTGGAAAGTCGCTGAAAAGTCTGCCTCCAATGTCAGACATCATTCAGTGTGTCCATTAACCCAACTCTCTGCCAGCCTAAACAACTCAACATTGTAGTAGCATTGTAGCTATTGTAGCCAATACCAGATTTAAATATGTATTATGCAATCTGCACAGCCAAACAATGTGATTTTTAAATGGATTTGGTCAAAAGGTACCAAGGACAATTAGTTGAAAAGACAAATGCTGTAACCTTTTTAAGGTTAGGGGAAGGGTTAGGGTTACCTAAAATAAAATAAAAACAACAACTTTTGATGTCAATTTTACAAACGCTGTATCCCTTCTAGATATGGCCCCACAGCCTGAAGCCATGGCCAGGTAATGAAGGCTATTCATAGAAGAACCTAAACACCATGTCTTTAGGACTTATTTTACAAAGAGACATTGTTGACCTTTTGACTTTGTATTTTCTAATTTAACCCTATCCTGTACTGATGGTATTTCATAATGTCCAGTGGAGTGTACTGAGTGGATATACTGTTGTTTTCCACCTCTCATTTCTCATTAGGCCTCTTGAAAGCACATGTGTCACGCCCTGGCCATAGAGAGCCCTCTGGGTTTCTCTATGGTGTGTTAGGTGAGGGCGTGACTAGGATTTTCTAGGGGACTTTAAGTTGGGTTTTGTGTTGGTTCCCAATTAGAGGCAGCTGTTAGTCGTTGCCTCTAATTGGGAATCCTATTTAGTTTGTTCCCTTCCCCACCTGCCTTTGTGGGTTATTGTTTCTGTTAGTGCTGTTTAGGTGCCACATATGTTACGGTTTGTTTATGCGTGATTGTTTTGGACGGTTCACTTCATTAAAGATATGTGGAACTCCAACCACGTTGCGCCTTGGTACGATTATTTAGAACACCGTGACGAGTTATTTAACTTATATACATGTAATGGTGTTAATACTGTATGTTGATTGACAAACTATCAACTGTGAATCAGCTTTATTGACACTAATAGGCTAACTTTTTTGTGTACTGCGAAGACAAGAAGACGGTGAGATCCTCACACATATCAAGCACAGCAGGTTGGAAATATGCTTTTTAATTTGGACACTTGTTTTCAAAGACGAGTCATGACTTATCTGCGACTTATACATGTAAACCAATTATTTTATCTACACAGGGGTACACAAAACCGAAGCAGTTTCCATATCAATGCTCGGCACGAACCTGATATACAAGTCATCCTCATTAACCTCTGACCCCTTGCCTGTATATCCGGTGAATGGCTTCTCCAAAGAAACAAGGTTCTAAATCCTGTCTCCGGGGAGAATTAAGTTTGTAGCATGGCAGCATGATAAAGTCATAAGGCCAAGTTTATCCAGGATTTGGCATGAGGATGGCACACCGTAAGGTCATAGCTCCTACATTTCTTTCAATAAATAGGAGATAAAGACACTGTCTTAATGACTCACACTTCTGTCATTGTTAAAGTGAGCTTTACAGTATATGCACAGCATTGTTAATTAATGACAGTGTTGGAAACTTTGAATAAGAACAAATGTAGGTGATACCTATAATATTGCAGGATAATTTGTTTGAGGACACCTATTAATTAAAGAACTAAAATCTAAATACATACTGCACAACATTGTGGAATCTGATAACTGTCATGGTTACATGCTATGTTATAGATTATAGAAATGCACCATTGAGTGCTGAGAGGGATAGGAGGGAGAACCCTTCAAGGCCACATTGATAGGTTTTGTATAGCTGCACTGTGGCACACAATGATCCTGCTACACAAGACAGCTTGGTAAGGAGGGACACAAAGACAGCCGGCCCAACAAAGAGTTAGAAATAAAGGATCATTGTGAACAGGAGCTGTTAAGATGTATCTGCGACTCTACTAAGTCCTCACAGACACTGGGGTGTGTGTGCGTGTGTGAGGCAGAGCGAGAGAGAGTAGCGCTGTAGTATCTGTTATGATGGGGTGTAAACACTAACCCCATATGGGCAAGCTTTCCTGTGATACTGTGATGCACTTGCACATGGGGTAATGGGGGTTGTCAAGATGACATGATACACGCACACACAGACACACACACTACATCCCTAACGACAGGTCAGTGGTCCACCCAGAGAGCTGCCTTGCCTGCCTGTTATCCTGTTGTGACCATCCCATAATCCCCCAAGAGCTGTGCCAAAGGCCCTTGACACTGTGACCAATCATGTTTGCTCGAGGAAACCCATTAAAGCCTGAGCGAACTCTCCGCTGCCGTGGCGACACACACACACTCCTCAGGGAGTCCCAGAATACACCCAGGCCCCTAAATCAGCAAGGCAGAGAGCCAGGCCTCCTTTGTCATAATTCTGCTACTGATAGTCAGTGACGGCCCATCCTCCCCTTGAGAAGACATACATTTAGTAGCTAAATTAAGGATTCGAATGGCTGCACAAAGCATGGATGGTTTCTGGTTTATCCTTGTGAGGTACTGTATGGGTGAAAGCACTAAGGGCTCTATTCAATCTTTATTGCTGTAGCGTTACAGATTCCGCAATATAAATGTTAAGGTAATTTTCGACTGAGCCGCCATATGCAGCGTTTACCATGAATGCAGTCTCCACTAAGGCAGGCATATTGCCTTTAAATTTCAATCACGCTGTAAAGCTGAACTTCCTCGATGCGGATTGAATAGAGTTCTAGTACTATATAGAGATCTGTAGGGAGGAGATGGAATATATCGAATATAAAGATCCAGGAAGTGGAGTTAATGGGAGGAGCTTGCATCTAGGGAATTTCAGATCGCTGCAGACACACTGAAGTGCTTGACACCAAGGCTGGAGGGACACCACCATGGCCACAGCTCATTGCAAAGCAGAGCCACGGAGTACTTCGCTATGCAACTTCAAAAATCTAGCAGGAAGAGTTAATGATAAGCTTAATATGATACCCATGGGGGATCCCTAAACCTCTAGTATTTTTTACAGGGCAATATAGCATACATTTTCTGCCATTGCCCTATAGAAATAAGCATTCTCCCTTTTGGTGATAGAGAAGGCTGGCTAAGCACGCATGTGTACACAAAAGTGATAATTTTCAAATGAACCTCGGAGTGCTCCGTTTGTTGGTAGGAGTGGATACATAAGGGATGGATAGCTGTAGATGATAACAAACCACCAGAGAAAGAAAACTCCAGGACCAGACAGACTGAACAAACAACAGTAACACCTCTCTGGTCCTCCAGGGAAGTGGACCGGCATCGGGGAGGTAACCCACAGATTAGGCAAATGTTAATTAAGGATTATGAAGTAAAATCCATAACATATGGGTGATTAGTGGGCCCGCAATTTAAATCAGTCTGTTCCACTGTTGCCTAGTAGTTATTACTTTCGCAACCTCCCCCATGTTTCACAGTTTCAGCTACCCCTGGCAAAACCTGCCAAACATACAGTACATGTTTCCCTCAGTAGTTTTTAAGCTAGTAAATTCACTTCATGCCATGAGCTAGCTATTTTGTGACTATACACAACTTACCTTTAGTGGTTTGAAATAGCAAACATTGATTTATATTGAATGATTATAATGTCAATGATGCCTGACAGTTGTAATGCAGGATTATTTTGTACAAAACATTATCTCTGTCTTCATTAATCAATAGCTCTGCCTTAACTTCTTAATAATCTTGAGGACTGCTGTAAACAAAACAAAAACACCATCCCTCTCTTCTTTAATTTCCTGTCTGTCTTGTCTCCATCTATCTGAAATGGTCCTAATACATCCTGCTCTTGTTTTTATAAGGGGCTCAATCAACTTTAAGTTTTTTTCTCCTCAGCCCAGAAGGTGGATTTGTTTTGACTGAGTCTTTGGTGATCAGTGATGGGTTCCCCCCCACAACACATGGTGTTGTGTTACAGTTAATTGGAAGGCAGTGTTGATGAGTCTGTCTGCTCGCTGGGGCCTTATCTTGCCACCAGGCCCTTCCGGTGGCGGTTAGAACATTGGAGCTGGGCAAGAGCAGAAGCAGACATGGGCTCTGGTGGCTGGCTGGCAGAGTAGCTGGCTGGTTGGTGTGGCAGGGTGATTGACTGAAGTGACTTACAAGCTCAGTGTAACCATAATGCCTTCCAGTCCTGCTTAAGAGGCCAATCTGCTGCAGCAAAGCCAGATCCATATGTACAGTAGATGGATATAGAGATGGATGTAGAGATGAATACAGTGATAGATGTAGAGATGGATGTAGTGATGGATGTAGTGATGGATGAAGTGATGGATGTAGTGATGGATGTAGTGATGGATATAGAGATGGCTGTAGAGATGGGTGTAGAGATGGATCTAGGGATGGGTGTAGTAATGGATGCAAAGATGGAAGTAAAGATGGATGTAAAGATGGATATAGAGATGGATGTAGTGATGGATGTAGAGATGGATATAGAGATGGATGTAGAGAGGGATATAGAGATGGGTGTAACAATGGATGTAGTGATGGATGTAAAAATGGATGTAAAGATGGATGTAGAGATGGATGTAGAGATGGATGTAGAGATGGATATAGAGATGGATGTAGAGATGGATGTAGAGATGAATGTAGAAATGGATGTAGTGATGGATGTAGTGATGGATGTAAAGATGGATATAGAGATGGATGTAGTGATGGATGTAGAGATGGATATAGAGATGGGTGTAGTAACGGATGTAGTGATGATGTAGTGAAGGATGTAAAGATGGATATAGAGATGGATGTAGAGATGGATGTAGAGATAGATGAAGTGATGGATGTAGAGATGGGTGTAAAGATGGATGTAAAGATGGATGTAGAGATGGATGTAGTGATGGATGTAGAGATGGATGTAGAGTTGGATGTAGAGATGGCTGTATTAATGGATGTAAAGATGGATGTAAAGATGGATGTAGTGATGGATATAGAGACGGATGTAGTGATGATGTAGTGAAGGATGTAAAGATGGATATAGAGATGGATATAGAGATGGATGTAGAGATGGATGTAGTGATAGATGGATGTAGAGATGGATGTAGAGATAGATGAAGTGATGGATGTAGAGATGGGTGTAAAGATGGATGTAAAGATGGATGTAGAGATGGATGTAGTGATGGATGTAGAGTTGGATGTAAAGATGGATACAGAGAAGGATGTAGTGATGGACATAGAGATGGATATAGAGATGGATGTAAAGATGGATATGGAGATGGATGTAGAGACGGATTTAGTGATGGATGTAGTGATGGATGTAGATATGGATGTAGAGATGGTTAAAGAGATGGATGTAGTGATGGATGTAGAGATGGATGAAGTGATGGATGTAGATATGGATGTAGAGATTGTTAAAGAGATGGATGTAGTGATGGATGTAGAGATTGATGTAGAGATAGATGTAGTGATGGATGAAGATATGGGTGTAGAGATGGATATAGAGATAGATGTAGTGATGGATGAAGAAATGGGTGTAGAGATGGTTAAAGAGATAGATGTAGTGATGGATGTAGAGATGGATGTAGTGATGGATGTAAAGATGCATGTGAAGATGAATATAGAGATGGATGTAGTGATGGATGTAAAGATGGATATCTAGATGGATGTAGTGATGGATGTAGTGATGGATGTAAAGATGGATATAGAGATGGATGTAGAGATGGATCTAGTGATGGATGTAGAGATGGGTTTAAAGATGGATGTAACGATGGATATAGAGATGGATGTAGTGATGGATGTAGAGATGGATGTAGAGATGGATGTAGTGATGGATGTAAAGATGGATATAGAGATGGATGTAGTGATAGATGGATGTAGAGACTGGTGTAGTAATGGATGTAGAGATGGATGTAAAGATGGATGTAGTGATGGATGTAGAGATGGATATAGAAATGGATATAAAGATGGATATAGAGATGGATGTAGTGATGGATGTAGAGATGGATATAGAGATGGGTGTAGTAACGGATGTAGTGATGATGTAGTGAAGGATGTAAAGATGGATATAGAGATGGATGTAGAGATGGATGTAGTGATAGATGGATGTAGAGATGGATGTAGAGATAGATGAAGTGATGGATGTAGAGATGGATGTAAAGATGGATGTAGAGATGGATGTAGTGATGGATGTAGAGATGGATGTAGAGTTGGATGTAGAGATGGCTGTATTAATGGATGTAAAGATGGATGTAGTGATGGATATAGAGATGGGTGTAGTAACGGATGTAGTGATGATGTATTGAAGGATGTAAAGATGGGTATAGAGATGGATGTAGAGACATGTAGTGATAGATGGATGTAGAGATGGATGTAGAGATAGATGAAGTGATGGATGTAGAGATGGGTGTAAAGATGGATGTAGAGATGAATGTAGTGATGGATGTAGAGTTGGATGTAGAGATGGCTGTATTAATGGATGTAAACTTGGATGTAAAGATGGATACAGAGAAGGATGTAGTGATGGACATAGAGATGGATATCTAGATGGATGTAGTGATGGATGTAGTGATGGATGTAAAGATGGATGTAAAGATGGATATAGAGATGGATGTAGAGATGGATGTAGAGATGGATCTAGTGATGGATGTAGAGATGGATGTAGATATGGATGTAGAGATGGTTAAAGAGATGGATGTAGAGATGGATGAAGTGATGGATGTAGATATGGATGTAGAGATTGTTAAAGAGATGGATGTAGTGATGGATGTAGAGATGGATGTAGAGATAGATGTAGTGATGGATGAAGATATGGGTGTAGAGATGGTTAAAGAGATAGAAGTAGTGATGGGTGTAGAGATGAATGTTGTGATGGATGTAGAGATGGATGTAGTGATGGATGTAAAGATGCATGTGAAGTTGAATATAGAGATGGATGTAGATATGGATGTAGAGATGGTTAAAGAGATGGATTTAGTGATGGATGTAGAGATGGATGTAGAGATGGATGTAGTGATGAATGTAGATATGGATGTAGAGATGTATGTAGAGATGGATGTTGTAATGGATGTAGAGATGGATGTAGTGATGGATGTAAAGATGCATATCTAGATGGATGTACTGATGGATGTGAAGATGGTTACAGAGATGGATGTAGAGATGGTTAAAGAGATGGATGTAGTGATGGATGTGGAGATGGATGTAGAGATGAATGTTGTGATGGATATAGAGATGGATATAGAGATGGGTATAGTAACGGATGTAGTGATGATGTAGTGAAGGATGTAAAGATGGATATAGAGATGGATGTGGAGATGGATGTAGTGATAGATGGATGTAGAGATGGATGTAGAGATAGATGAAGTGATGGATGTAGAGATGGGTGTAAAGATGGATGTAAAGATGGATGTAGAGATGGATGTAGTGATGGATGTAGAGTTGGATGTAGAGATGGCTGTATTAATGGATGTAAAGATGGATGTAAGGATGGATACAGAGAAGGATGTAGTGATGGACATAGAGATGGATATAGAGATGGATGTAAAGATGGATATGGAGATGGATGTAGAGACGGATTTAGTGATGGATGTAGTGTAGTGTAGATGTAGTGATGGATGAAGATATGGGTGTAGAGATGGTTAAAGAGATAGATGTAGTGATGGGTGTAGAGATGAATGTTGTGATGGATGTAGAGATGGATGTAGAGATGGATGTAGTGATGAATGTAGATATGGATGTAGAGATGGATGTAGAGATAGATGTTGTGATGGATGTAGAGATGGATGTAGTGATGGATGTAAAGATGCATATCTAGATGGATGTATTGATGGATGTGGAGATTGTTAAAGAGATGGATATAGTGATGGATGTGGAGATGGATGTAGAGATGAATGTTGTGATGGATGTAGAGATGGCTGTATTAATGGATGTAAAGATGGATGTAAAGATGGATGTAGTGATGGATGTAGAGATGAATATAGAGATGGTTGCAGTAACGGATGTAGTGATGATGTAGTGAAGGATGTAAAGATGGATATAGAGATGGATGTAGAGATGGATGTAGTTATAGATGGATGTAGAGATGGATGTAATGATGGATGTAGAGATGGATGTAGAGATGGATGTAGTCATGGATGTAGAGATGGATTTAGAGATGGAAGTAGAGATGGATGTAGTGATGGATGTAAACATGCATGTGAAGATGGATATAGAGATGGATGTAGAGATGGATGTAAAGATGGATATCTAGATGGATGTAGTGATGGATGTGGAGATGGATATAGAAACGGGTGTAAAGATGGATATAGAGATGGATGTAGTGATGGATGTAGAGATGGCTGTATTAATGGATGTAAAGATGGATGTAAAGATGGATACAGAGAAGGATGTAGTGATGGACATAGAGATGGATATAGAGATGGATGTAAAGTTGGATATGGAGATTGATGTAGAGACTGATTTAGTGATGGATTTAGTGATGGATGTAGATATGGATGTAGAGATGGTTAAAGAGATGGATGTAGTGATGGATGTAGAGATGGATGAAGTGATGGATGTAGATATGGATGTAGAGATTGTTAAAGAGATGGATGTAGTGATGGATGTAGAGATGGATGTAGAGATAGATATAGTGATGGATTAAGATATGGGTGTAGAGATGGTTAAAGAGATAGATGTAGTGATGGGTGTAGAGATGAATGTTGTTATGGATGTAGAGATGGATGTAGTGATGGATGTAAAGATGCATGTGAAGATGAATATAGAGATGGATGTAGTGATGGATGTAAAGATGGATATCTAGATGGATGTAGTGATGGATGTAAAGATGGATGTAAAGATGGATGTAGAGATGGATGTAGAGATAGATCTAGTGATGGATGTAGAGATGGGTTTAAAGATGGATGTAACGATGGATATAGAGATGGATGTAGAGATGGATGTAGAGATGGGTGGAGTAATGGATGTAAAGACTGATGTAAAGATGGATACAGAGAAGGATGTTGTGATGGAGGTAGAGATGGAATTAAAGATGGATTTAAATATGGATATAGAGATGGATGTAGTGATGGGTGTAGAGGTGTATGTAGTGATGGATGTAAAGATTGATGTAGTGATGGATGTAGATATGGATGTAGAGATGGTTAAAGAGATGGATTTAGTGATGGATGTAGAGATGGATGTAGAGATGGATGTAGTGATGAATGTAGATATGGATGTAGAGATGGATGTTGTGATGGATGTAGAGATGGATGTAGTGATGGATGTAAAGATGCATATCTAGATGGATGTATTGATGGATGTGGAGATGGTTAAAGAGATGGATGTAGAGATGGTTAAAGAGATGGATGTAGTGATGGATGTGGAGATGGATGTAGAGATGAATGTTATGATGGATGTAGAGATGGATGTAATGATGGATGTAGAGATGGATGTGGAGATGGATGTAGAGATGAATGTTGTGATGGATGTAGAGATGGATGTAGTGATGGATGTAGAGATGAATGTAATGATGGATGTAGAGATGGATGTAGTCATGGATGTAGAGATGGATGTAGAGATGGATGTAGAGATGGATGTAGTGATGGATGTAAAGATGCATGTGAAGATGGATGTAGAGATGGATGTAGAGATGGATGTAAAGATGGATATCTAGATGGATGTAGTGATGGATGTGGAGATGGATATAGAAACGGGTGTAAAGATGGATATAGAGATGGATGTAGTGATGGATGTAGAGATGGATATGGATGTAGTGATGGATGTAAAGATGGATATCTAGATGGATGTAGTGATGTATGTGGAGATGGATATAGAAACGGGTGTAAAGATGGATATAGAGATGGACTTAGAGATAGATGTAGAGATGGATGTAGTGATGGATGTAGTGATGGAGGTAAAGATGGATATAGAGATGGATGACAAGATGGATGTAGAGATGGATGTAAAGATGGATATGGATGTAGAGATGGATGTGAAGATGGATATAGAGATGGATGTAGTGTTTGATGTAAAGATGGATATAGAGATGGATGTAACGATCGATAAATGATACGAGAATACCATAACAACATTAAACAAACCATCTCTGCCAAAAGCTTTATTACATACAGATCTAGGAACGCTATTAATTATATGCCACGAAATCTGCCATTTTGCAATACGTTTCACCCAACATGACCCTGGAAGAGCTGCTACTCTGCTTTGAGTGTTTTTCTGACTGGTAAAATTTGATTTTTCTCCACTAGATCCTGGTAAGCTATCAGAAAAAATACCCAATCACTAATGAGCAATATAAAATGTCTATTGCTGGTGGGATACCATTAACATTTTAGATATACTTTCTATTGCCTTTTATGACCATGATCATATGAAAACCCACCACTAACAACTTCATATGACTACAGTTTATACCAGTACTTCTGTGGAAGTAAGTAAGTCACATACTGTAAAGTTATTGCTCTTGATAATATCATCATATTATTGCTGAAAATACATATAAAATGTGTTTTACAGAACATCGCACAAGCTGCATAGTAATAAACATGATTTGTATTTGTGCAGTGTTGCCCTTAGCTACAAGAGGCCCATTATTTCAACACAGACACACACACACACACACACACACAATGACACTCCATGCAAATAATACACCACACCCCAGCCCATATAGACAACTCCCCTGCTTTGCTCCCTCTCATTATGGAGAGAGAGAGAGGCAGAGAGAGAGACACAGAGAGAGAGAGACAGAGAGAGAGACAGAGAGAGTACACCCTTTTGTTTCTTGTCTATTTCACTTGCTTTGGCAATGTAAACATGTGTTTCCCATGCCAATAAAGCCTTTGGAATTTAATTGAATTGAGAGAGAGAAAGATGCAGAATTCTGCAAAAATATCCTCTGCATACAACGTAAAACACCAAATAATTCATGCAGAGCAGAATTAGGCCTATACCCGCTAATTATCAAAATGCAGAAAATAGCCGTTAAGTTCTATAACTACCTAAAAGGAAGTGATTCCCAAACCTTCCTTAACAAAGCCATCTCCTACAGAGAGATGAACCTGGAGAAGAGATTCCCTTAAGCAATCTGGTCCTGGGGCTCTGTTCACAAACACAAATAGACCCCACAGAGCCCCAGGACAGCAACACAATTAGACCCAACCAAATCATGAGAAAACAAATAGATAATTGCTTGACACATTGGAAAGAATTAACAAAAAAAACTGAGCAAACTAGAATGCCATTTGGCCCTGAACAGAGAGTACACAGTAGCAGAATACCTTACCACTGTGGCTGACCCAAACTTAAGGAAAGCTTTGACTATGTACAGACTCAGTGAGCATAGCCTTGCTATTGAGAAAGGCCATTGTAGGCAGACCTGGCTCTCAAGAGAAAACAGGATGTGCCCACAAAATTAGGTGGAAACTGAGCTGCACTTCCTAACCTCCTGCCAAATATATGACCATATTAGAGACACATATGTCCCTCAGATTACACAGATACACAAAGAATTCGATGACAGACACGATTCTGATAAACTCCCATATCTACTGGGTGAAATACCACAGTGTGCCATCACAGCAGCAAGATTTGTGACCTTTTGCCACAAGAAAAGGCAACCAGTGAAGAACAAACACCATTGTAAATACAACCCATATTTATGTTTATTTATTTCCCCTTTTGTACTTTAACCATTTGCACATCGTTACACCACTGTGTATATACATATTATGACATTTGTACACTTCTAGAAGTGTAATGTTTACTGTTCATTATTATTGTTTATTTCACTTTTTTGTTATCTACTTAACTTGCTTTGGCAATGTTAACATATGTTTCCCATGCCTATAAAGCCCCTTGAATTGAAATTGAATTGATAGAGACAGACAGACATAGAGAAAGAGAGAGAGAGAGAGACTTTTGACTTTTTTTCTTTCTTTAATGAAACATTCTAATTTCATTTAAACCTCACCACCCCCCTCCCCCCTTTAAAATAAAACACCAAAATACAACCATATATCCAAAACATCTTCCCCAGCTATACAGACAGCCCCCCGACACACCATATCTCCTGAAACGTCTCAAATTTTTTAAATCATTTTATAGAACTCATATTCCACACTAAGGCGCACAGAAACCATCCCATTAAATAATAGTAAAGGGTCTGTTATCCCCCCACCTTTGACACTGTTCGTCCTTGTTAGCCAAATAGCGAACTTTTCCTGAGCAAACAGAAAATTCAACAAAACACATTTGGCCTTCTCCTTACTTGAATACCTGTACCCCATTATAAACATCCCAACAGTAAAAACCACCCCCAACCTCTCACACAGACATTCCAACAGAGACATTAATGGCATTAACCTGGTGCACACAGAAAACACATCAATCACAGTTTCTCTCATAACACAGAAAGGACACCCCTGCCCGACTCCCATTTCAACCCGTTCCAACCAGCTGTTAGTGGCCAGGACTCCATGTAGAACCCTCCACTGGAGGTCCCCTGACCTCTTTGGTACTGGGGGTTTGTAGAGCCCCCTCCATCTAAAACCCACCATACCCTCCGCCCCACATACCCCCTGCCACTGATGTGCCTTCACTCCTGTTAGGCTCCTAATATTCCTTAACTTAATGCAGAGCTTGTAGAGGGCTTTACCTCCCACCCCTTCAAACTCCCCCAGGCTCGGAGTGTTAAATCTAACAAGTCCTCCAGACCCACTTGCCAGTCCCCTCTATATGACACTTGGGACAGGAGCCACCTCCACCTGGCCAGTCTTGACACCACTGCCTGTGATAGCCCCTCCCAGTTCTTCCTGACCCACCTCTCCGAGCCCAGGTACACGCCCAAAATGTAAAAGCCCTTCACAACCCCACTGAAAACCCCCTGGAAGCAGAGGAGGGGCCCTATCCCCCCATGCCCCACATAACAGAGCTTTGCTCTTGCCCCAGTTCACCTTAGCTGACGAAGCTCCCTCATACACCTTCAGACTAGTCTCTAGTGCCTGCATATCCTGACCATCCCTGACCATCACAGAAACGTCATCTGAATTCGCTGACACTGCCATGCCTGTCAATACACCCATGCCTGTCCAGCACACTCCCTGCAGTCTCCTGCGTAGCAGGCCCAAAAAAGGCTCAATGGCTAGTGTATATAACTGCCCTGATAGAGGGCATCCTTGTCTAATGCCCCGCCTCACCCAGACTGGCCTACAGAGCCCCCCTCCCACCTTGACCATTACATGACGCCCCAGCATACAGCATCTTCACACAGGTCAAAAATCTTTCCCCAAACCAAAAAACAGACATCACATTAAACAGATACTTATGGTCCACTCTATCAAAAGCCTTCTCTTGATCTAAAAGAGACCAGTACAAAGTTCACATTAGAACCTCTCGACAAGTCCAACATGTCCCTGATTAAGAATAAGTTGTCCGTGATTGAGCGTCCCGGTACACAATATGTTTGGTCCTTGTGTACTATAGAGTCCAGATGGGTCTTCAGTCTGTTAGAGAGGACCTTGGCAAATACCTTGTAGTCTGCACAGAGCAATGCCACAGGCCTCCAGTTCTTAAGTTCACACAAGTCCCATTTTTAGGCAGGAGAGTCAGACCAGCAGACGGCAGTTCATCGGCAACTCTCCTACCCTGACGCATTCACGCAACACGCAAAAGAAGTCTAGTCCAATTATTCCCCAGAATTTTTATAAAACTCCACTGGGAGTCTATTGACCCCCGGTGCACGGCCGGGGGACATCTGGGTTACGGCCTCTGCCAGTTCATGGGACAACAGAGGAATGTCCATTTCATCCCTCTGTGCCAGAGAGAGCTTAGGGAGTTCTGCAAACAAGACCTGAGCACACATAGGATCACACAGTTCTGCCCTATACAACTCAGTATAAAACTTCACAGTCCGCTCCCGCATCTCCCCCACCACAGAGGTCACCCACCCATCAGACAGCCATAGACAATGCATACCCTTGGCTTCCCAGCTCTGTCTTTCCAAACCAAACAAGTAGGAGCTGGGAGCAGAGAGTTCCTGTCTAAGACATCCAATTTCAAGCCCCCTCTCTCTCCCCCTGTGTTAGGCGCATATCAAATCAAATCAAATCAAATTTATTTATAAAGCCCCCCTTACATCAGCTGATGTCACAGAGTGCTGTACAGAAACCCAGCCTAAAACCCCAAACAGCAAGCAATGCAGGTGTAAAAGCACAGTGGCTAGGAAAAACTCCCTAGAAGGCCAAAACCTAGGAAGAAACCTAGAGAGGAACCAGGCTGTGAGGGGTGGCCAGTCCTCTTCTGGCTGTGCCGGGTGCAGATTATAACAGAACATGGACAAGATTTTAAAATGTTCATAAAACAGGCAGAACAGTTGAAACTGGAGAAGCAGCACGGCCAGGTGGACTCGGGACATCCAGGTAGGCCTTGAGGAATGGTCCTAATGCTCAGGTCCTCCGAGAGAGAGAGAGAGAGAGAGAGAGAGAGAGAGAGAGAGAGAGAGAGAGAGAGAGAGGAAAAAAGAAAGAGAGAGATAATTAGAGAGAGCATACTTAAATTCGCACAGGACACCAGATAAGAGAAGAAATACTCCAGATATAACAGACGGACCCTAGCCCCCCGACACATAAACTACTGCAGCATAAATACTGGGGGCTGAGACAGGAGGGGTCGGGAGACACTGTGGCCCGTCCGACGAAACCCGGACAGGGCCAAACAGGCAGGATATAACCCCACCCACTCTGCCGAAGCACAGCCCCACACCACTAGAGGGATATCTTCAACCACCAACTTACCATCCTGAGACAAGGCCGAGTATAGCCCACAAGATCTCCGCCACGGCACCAGAAGCCAGTGACTCAGCCCCTGTAATAGGGTTAGAGGCAGAGAATCCCAGTGGAGGGAACCGGCCAGGCAAAGACAGCAAGGGTGGTTCGTTGCTCCAGTGCCTTTCCGTTCACCTTCACACTCCTGGGCCAGACTACACTCCAGTCATAGGACCTACTGAAGAGATGAGTCTTCAATAAAGACTTAAAGGTTGAGACCGAGTCATCGTCTCTCACATGGATAGGCAGACTATTCCATAAAAATGGAGCTCTATAGGAAAAAGCCCTGCCTCCAGCTGTTTGCTTAGAAATTCTAGGGACAGTAAGGAGGCCTGCGTCTTGTGACCGTAGCGTACGTGTAGGTATGTACGGCAGGACCAAATCAGAAAGATAGGTAGGAGCAAGCCCATGTAATGCTTTGTAGGTTAGCAGTAAAACCTTGAAATCAGCCCTAGCCTTAACAGGAAGCCAGTGTAGAGAGGCTAGTACTGGAGTAATATGATCAAATTTTGGGGTTCTAGTCAAGATTCTAGCAGCCGTGTTAAGCACTAACTGAAGTTTATTTAGTGCTTTATCCGGATAGCCGGAAAATAAAGCATTGCAGTAGTCTAACCTAGAAGTTACAAATGCATGGATTAACTTTTCTGCATCATTTTTGGACAGAAAGTTTCGGATTTTTACAATGTTACGTAAATGGAAAAAAGCTGTCCTTGAAACAGTCTTGATATGTTCGTCAAAAGAGAGATCAGGGTCCAGAGTAACGCCGAGGTCCTTCACAGTTTTATTTGAGACGACTGTACAACCATCAAGAGTAATTGTCAGATTCAACAGAAGATCTCTTTGTTTCTTGGGACCTAGGACTAGCATCTCTGTTTTGTCAGAGTTTAAAAAGTAGAAAATTTTCCGCCATCCACTTCCTTATGTCTGAAACACAGGCTTCCAGGGAGGGCAATTTTGGGGCTTCACCATGTTTCATCGAAATGTACAGCTGTGTGTCATCCGCATAGCAGTGAAAGTTAACATTATGTTTCCGAATGACATCACCAAGTGGTAAAATATATAGTGAAAACAATAGTGGTCCCAAAACAGAGCCTTGAGGAACACCGAAATTTACAGTTGATTTGTCAGAGGACAAACCATCCACAGAGACAAACTGATATCTTTCCGACAGATAAGATCTAAACCAGGCCAGAACTTGTCCATGTAGACCAATTTGGGTTTCCAATCTCTCCAAAAGAATGTGGTGATCGATGGTATCAAAAGCAGCACTAAGGTCTAGGAGCATGAGTACAGTTGCAGAGCCTCGGTCTGACGCCATTAAAAGGTCATTTACCACCTTCACAAGTGCAGTCTCAGTGCTATGATGGGGTCTAAAACCAGACTGAAGCGTTTCGTATACATTGTTTGTCTTCAGGAAGGCAGTAAGTTGCTGCGCAACAGCTTTTTCTAAAATCTTTGAGAGGAATGGAAGATTCGATATAGGCCGATAGTTTTTATATTTTCTGGGTCAAGGTTTGGCTTTTAAGAGAGGCTTTATTACTGCCACTTTTAGTGAGTTTGGTACACATCCGGTAGATAGAGAGCTGTTTATTATGTTCAACATAGGAGGGCCAAGCACAGGAAGCAGCTCTTTCAGTAGTTTAGTTGGAATAGGGTCCAGTATGCAGCTTGAAGGTTTAGAGGCCATGATTATTTTCATCAATGTGTCAAGAGATATGGTACTAAAAACTTGAGTGTCTCTCTTGATTTTATGTCCTGGCAAAGTTGTGTGGACTCAGGACAACTGAGCTTTGGAGGAATACGCAGATTTAAAGAGGAGTCCGTAATTTGCTTTCTAATGATCATGATCTTTTCCTCAAAGAAGTTCATGAATGAATCACTGCTGAAGTGAAAGCCATCTTCTCTTGGGGAATGCTGCTTTTTGTTAGCTTTGTGACAGTATCAAAAAGAAACTTTGGATTATTCTTATTTTCCTCAATTAACTTGGAAAAATAGGATGATCGAGCAGCAGTGAGGGCTCTTCAATACTGCACGGTACTGTCTTTCCAAGCTAGTCGGAAGACTTCCAGTTTGGTGTGGCGCCATTTCCGTTCCAATTTTCTGGAAGCTTGCTTCAGAGCTCGGGTATTTTCTGTATACCAGGGAGCTAGTTTTTATGGCAAATGTTTTTTGTTTTTAGGGTGCAACTGCATCTAGGGTATTGCGCAAGGTTACATTGAGTTCCTCAGTTAGGTGGTTAACTGATTTTTGTACTCTGACGTCCTTGGGTAGGTGGAAGGATTCTGGAAGGGCATCTAGGAATCTTTGGGATGTCTGAGAATTTATAGCACGACTTTTGATGATCCTTGGTTGGGGTCTGAGCAGATTATCTGTTGCGATTTCAAACGTAATAAAATGGTGGTCTGATAGTCCAGGATTATGAGGAAAAACATTAAGATCCACAACATTTATTCCACGGGACAAAACTAGGTCCAGAGTATGACTGTGGCAGTGAGTAGGTCGGAGACATGTTGGACAAAACCGACAGAGTCGATGATGGCTCCAAAGCCTTTTGGAGTGGGTCTGTGGACTTTTCCATGTGAATATTAAAGTCACCAAAAATTAGAATATTGTCTGCCATGACTACAAGGTCCGATAGGAATTCAGGGAACTCAGTGAGGAATGTTGTATATGGCCCAGGAGGCCTGTAAACAGTAGCTATAAAAAGTGATTGAGTAGGCTGCATAGATTTCATGACTAGAAGCTCAAAAGACGAAAACGCTGCTTTTTTTGTTTTTGTAAATAGAAATTTGCTATTGTAAATGTTAGCAACACCTCCGCCTTTGCGGGATGCGCTGGGGATATGGTCACTAGTGTAACCAGGAGGTGAGGCCTCATTTAACACAATAAATTCATCAGGCTTAAGCCATGTTTCAGTCAGGCCAATCACATCAAGATTATGATCAGTGATTAGTTCATTGACTAGAACTGCCTTGGAAGTGAGGGATCTAACATTGAGTAGCCCCATTTTGAGATGTGAGGTATCACAATCTCTTTCAATAATGGCAGCAATGGAGGAGGTCTTTATTCTAGTGAGATTGCTAAGGCGAACACCGCCATGTTTAGTTTTGCCCAACCTAGGTCGAGGCACAGACACAGTCTCAATAGAGATAGCTGAGCTGACTACACTAACTGTGCTAGTGGCAGACTCCACTAAGCTGGCAGGCTGGCTAACAGCCTGCTGCCTGGCCTGCACCCTATCTCATTGTGAAGCTAGAGGAGTTAGAGCCCTGTCTATGTTCGTAGATAAGATGAGAGCATACACATTTATAAAGACAAAACCCCTTCATTTCTTCTTTTACAACAAGCAGCCTACCCCTACACACCTCCTTTGAGGAGCAATTATTACAGACAGACCCTGTACAAAAAGGACTGCCACCCCTGCACTAAAATTTGTCCCATGGCTCAACACACTTGCCCCTTTCCACCAGAGCCCCCAAACGACTTCATTCACCACATCACTATGCGTCTCCTGCAGAAACAACACCTGTACTTTTTGGGGTTTTACATATTCACCCAACACACTCCTCTTTCCTGCATCTCTGGTGCCATTAATATTAAGCAAGCCTACCCAAAGAGTCTCCATAAGAAGTGGGAGAAAAGCCAGCAAAGAAAGAGACCACTAGTAAAGCTCAAAAAGCCCCAGTGCCAGAAATAAACTAGTCATCTAAACAGCGTCTGAAGGTAGACCTTTACGCACTGCTGTGACCTTAACGCACTGCTTTACGCACTCCACTTCCTCAACCTAAACCGTTTCCTGTTGAGAGGACACCATGCCCCTCATTTTTCATAGAATGTAGTACTGATCTTACAAACTTTCTTGGATAAGAAAAAAATGCCTCAAGATTAACGTTTTTCCCCTTGGTCTCATTCAGGAACCTTGTCAGTTCCCTCACCGTGTACTTTGACCCCTCTGCTTGACTGTCTGTCAGCTCTGGACCCACTGAGGAGGAGTCTGAAAAAAATGCCTCCTCATCATCCTCTTCCTCAGACTCACCTTTCTCTTCCTCATCTCCATCTCCCATCCTGACCACCTGCCCTTCCTCTCTGTTCAGGGCCTCCCCCCAGCACCAGGCAAAGGTTCCTTGGTGCCTTTGACCACACCAGCCTCTCCCCTCCCAACTTCTTTCTTCTCCCCCTTTTTCCTTTTCCACTTGACACTCTCTTCCTCCCCCCTAGTCTCTTACACTTCACCACTATACTCTCCTCATCCACTAGCATAACCTGACTAGACCCAGCCTCATCTACACCACCATCCATAACCTGACTAGACCCAGCCTCATCTACACCACCATCCATAGCATGACTAGGCCCAGCCTCATCTACACCACCATCCATAACCTGACTAGACTCAGTCTCATCTACACCACTATCCATAACCTGACTAGACCCAGCCTCATCTACACCACCATCCATAACCTGACTAGACCCAGCCTCATCTACACCACCATCCATAACCTGACTAGACCCAGCCTCATCTACACCACCATCCATAACCTGACTAGACTCAGTCTCATCTACACCACCATCACTGGCATGACTAGACTTAGTCTCATCTACACCACCATCACTGGCATGACTAGGCCCAGCCTCTGCTGCCTGCCTTTGACCTCGATTTCCCCCACTGACGCTTGTAGCCTCACCTTGTCTACAGCCTTTATGTGGGCACGCAGCGCTCTTATGCCCCAAATCCCCATCTGTGCTGGTAAACCCTGCGTAGAGCCCCTCCCCATGCCTCACATTTAGCTGTTGCTCATTGTTATTCAGAAACATGAACACTTGCCTCCATAACGAAACAACATGCTTAACGGCATCTGCATGAAAACCTGCCAACAGTACATGAAAACCACTAGCAAACTTACCAAAACAACTCAGCTCTTTCCTGATTTGATCATCCGAAATAGACAGACAGACAGAGAGAGAGAGAGAGAGAGAGAGAGGACATAGAGATCAGACTGAGGAATGGGGTCACAGTCCTCCTTGACTAAGTGGAGACTGTGGAGGAAAAGCATCCCCCCACACACATAATCTCACAAGACCTGGACTCTAACGAGTGTTTTCAGTGGCTGAGTCCTGTCACCCAGGATGACTGCTGGGGTCCTCTCACCCAGACCTCACACCTCCAACAGCCCCTCAAGCCAGTCCATGTCACATCAGCTCCAGTCTCAGTCACACACACGCTGCCCATTGATACACACACACACAGGAGAGGAAAATACACACGTATTCACAAGAGCTCACTTACACAGGATGTACTGTATAAACTCTCTCACAAACACACACGCATGCACACACGCACATACGCACGCACGAACGCACACACACTTAGCGGGTGCATTAGCTGTGTGACTCATCCAGACAGAGGAAGCAATCACTTCCAGTGAAATGAAAAGGTCACAATGATGAGGGGACTCCACCTGGCTGACGGACAGCAGCTAGACACAGAATACACAAGATCTCTCCTTACTCCAAGTACTTTTCATATGTCCCATTCACACTCGGTTTATTAAAGTTTGGCACACACTGATGATTCATGTTTGATTCATGGGCATATGTAATTTACAAGACTTTCTTCAAAAAGCTATTAAACAATACAGTAAAAATATGTGTGCCTAGCCAATATATTGTTATTGAAGGGATGCAAAGAAATACTGTTGAGAGATTGAGGGAACAATAGTAGTTATTTCCTGGACGATCTGCCGCAAACAGAGATTTGTGGCCCAAAGACTGTTTAGAGTGTCAGTGGATGCCACTTGGAATCATTCTAAATTGGTAGTTTTGTCTGCCAAAAGTTGTTCAACAAATTGGGTATTTATCCATCACATTCAAAAACAATCAGCTCAAGCATCGAGGGAGGATTTTTTGTTGTTTGTGTGGGATTTACTTCTGCATGTCACTGGCACTACCAGATATGAGTTGGTTGTTAGTACATGAATTCTAAGAACTTGTCTATGGACTACTAAATTTCATCAATGTTGATGTACAGATATATCATCCCATATTGTAGGCCATCTTAGTTCACACTGATGCATGGAAGAAAAGCCAACCAAAAAGAAGGTAACATCCCTGTCTCTTCATGTTATCCTGTTATTCATGTTACAGATTGTTTGGAGCTCGTCCAGGATAACTAGTCTGGCAAAATGTTGTCAAGATGAGCACTAACCAAGAAGACAAGTAACCTCCTAATATCTTTATCTTGGTGGATAAAGGTGAAGCAGGTTGCTGTTAACTCCTGCTAACAAATGACTTGCTTGATTAGAATCTGCTGTCAATGAGGAAAAAAGGCTAATCATCAACTACAGGGTTCAGGTAATTAGCCAGATGTAACTACGACCTGATGTTTCATGAATACTTAATGTGCTGAACAGAACTTTGCGCTGTCGAAGGCACGGAGAACAATTTAGCAAATTTGTGGCTTGTCAATCACAATAGTAAGATTTTAGTGGCTGTTATATTAGTATGTTTTCTCTGGAGAACCGTTCAGGTTTACAGTGGTGTCTCCATCACAGGCAATTATAAGGGAGTGATAGCAATTATGGTCTTTTTTATGTTCGTCTTTGCGGTTTTTTCTCCCTCATGTTCAATCTGTTCTAATTGAAACTGTGAGAGAGACGGTAAGGCGAGAAGGAAAGGAAATGGAAGGCAGAGGTTTATATGATTTTCAGATAGAGTTTTAATAACACTAGAACAATTACAGTCTAGAGTTAAAGGAAGGAAAGTCGATCCCTGGGCCCAGAACAATGACATTATTAAACAGTAGTTAGCTTATCATTTTACAAACATTCCAACACAGGAATTCTAATTGAACATTCTTCAACCAAATGGATTCTTCGAGTCTAAGTGCACTCACCAGCCTCATGCGCTGGCTACTAACGAATACAGATGGATTTTGACAGGCACTGAAGGACATAAAATGTAAACAATGTGTTTTAACGTTCCCAAGGTATCCCTTCTGGCATAATATAAAACAGAAAACAAGGCTTAATTCATGTAACCAAGGCTAGCTCATAATGGTTACCACAGGTAGGAATATGCTAATATAGATTTAGCACAGGGAGGTCAAGGAGGTGCGGAGACCTCTACCCACGCTTTTGCTAATGGCTAGCCTAGTGTGACTGGCTCGACGGGAGCGTGTAATTTGTAACACGGAAGGGGCGCTACACTGGGCTGGGGCCCCCCCAGCTGCTGGACCAAGGAGAGATTAGTTCCACCCAGAAAGGAGGCTTCAGGGGATCCATAATGGCTCAACAGATTCCACTGGGTTGACCTTTCAACCATTCTGTTTAATTTGGAGATTAGCAGCCAAGAGCTGTGGATTAACAAAATGAAAGAGAGCAATACAGGTAGAGGGGGAAGCAAGAGAGAGAGAGAGAGAGAGAGAGAGAGAGAGAGAGAGAGAGAGAGAGAATGAGAGTTAAAAAGAGGTAGAGGATAGAAACAGAGCGAGAAAGACATATTATTCAAACAAAAGGGAGAAAATAGATTGAATTGTTAAATCCTGAGTGTGGCTCACAAAACAAATAGTATAAATAAAATAGTAGATTTATGTTTTCTCTATATTGTTACCTATTTATTACATATTAACTAAAACCACAACACAAAAACATGTGCTTGTGTGCATGCATGGTTGTGTATTTGTACGAGGGGGAGACAGAATGCAATTTCGAGATTGTCTCATTTTCTCCACGGCACGACTGATGTCATCTGTATGGTTGCAGGGCACTGGAAGACAAAATAATGTTGCTCTTTAGCTGGCAGAGATAATTGTCAAACTCACCCTGCTCACAGCTCCATTACAAAGATGTACCACCGGAGCAATTCAAACCAAAATGAATCTCCAGCACATTGTATTCCAAGGGAATCCTTAAAATACAGCTCAGCCTCAAATGAGGCCTCCCTCAGGTGGACATATTTGTCTTTGGAACAACTCCCAAAGCCTTTAAATATAGCAGTTACTTCAGCACAGCAGCTAGTGGGCATGAGATAACAATGTTGGAATATACGTTAGTTTTCCTGGGCCTTCCATGAGTAGGCTAGTTTTTATTTTCTGGAGTCTTTGTGTTGTTCACCTTACCTGCAGTAAAGTGCATTTCATTTTCAAGGAAACGCAAATTCTGGATGACCCTTTACATGAGACTTTGGATTCTACTTAAAGTACATGTGGGGTCCCACAGGGATCCAATCTTGGCCCTTTGCTTTTCTCTTTGTACTGCAGAAATACCTACAGTATAGCTTCAATCTCTGTCGCAACCGAAACCCTTCCAACAATGCCAAGATGGATGCTAACTCAAAACATCCCTCTCAAGTCAAGGAGAACACAGTGACAAAAACACACTGAGAGAGTAGAGAGAGTACAGCCTGCTGTCTCTCCTCGTTAGCCGTACCTCTCGCCTTGTCCTCTCTTCCAATCCACTCCACTTCCATAAGCTAATTGCAGTAATTAATTAGCATAGCCTGCAGACAATGGGAGCTCCAGCTGCTAGGCCCTGGCCAGGTTATCACTCAAGTGTGAAATCAATTTACAACTGTAGGAGGGAGAGAGGGAAAGAGCAGGAAGTGAATCTCAAAGTAGGATGGATCAAGATTGTCGACCCTTTTAAACAGTGGACTCCGTGACTGAATCAAGACTTGTGGTATAAACCAACACTTGTAGAATAAGTTTTGGTTTATTGGCACGACAGATTGTTGGCAAGTGAAGTGGCAGTTAATTCAGCCAACTTGACAGACTTACAGTAATAATGGCATCAGAAAATTTAACTTTGCGTAGACGTGCAAAAAATCTGTTAGTTCTGATGAAAACCTAACTACACTAAACATAGCCAAACACTGAATAAGATCAAGAAGAAATAAAAGAAAGACAGAATTCCACTTTACTGCTTCTCTCATGTCTACTGCTTTATTGCTTCTTCCCTGCCAAACCAAGCCAGTTACGTTTAGGTCTGTCACCACAACACAATGTAAACACACAGGAGTGACGTTGACTGCTTCCCTGTTCCCCCTGGCAAAGCTCCAATTTAAAGGTCAGGGTTCTCTAGGCACTGAGAGACTGATGGGAGGTGAAGCTTCAGGAGCTATACTGCAGGTGCTTGTCACATCCACACCACAACCCCAACCTGATGCCCCTGTACTCAAGTCTACCTTTGTGTCGCATTGCACATCTTTATATTACAACAACACTACATGGCCCTGTATGTGTTATTTCAGAAGCTGAACATTGGGTATCGATGAACCACTTGAGTGGATGGGGAATGACTTGCAAAAAGAAGTGATGCTGTAGATTTTGTGAGAACAAACTAGTCAGGAACATGATCGCTGCTGTGTTAGATCCACTACAGAGATACGCTTTGTGCATCTTTTGCAGAACAACCCAGTAAAGTCGGCCCATTGCACCTGGTTCTACACAGCCTCTCTCTACTGATACACTTCCTTGTTCACCTCCCATAACTTCTATCTGTCCAATCAGATGAGACATTTCCTAGTGTACAAAAGCCTTTGTGAGATCAACCATCCACCATCGACCATCTTCCATCACAATGAAATCAGAGTCCCATCTCCTCTCGCTACCACATCTTTCACAAAAGGAGAATCTGGCTGATTCACAGTCGACTCCAGACTCCAGCGGTGTTGTTCGGTTTGGTTCAGGTCATCTCCCCAACCAGCGTGAGAGAAGAGTGACAGGAACCAAGAATAGAAAGGCCACCCTGAGAAGCTGTTGAAAAAAGCACAGAAAATAGGAGATGACAGGCAGAGGCTGGCGTGCATGCTGAAATAGATCGCCTTGCCTTAGTCCCCTTCTCCCCAATGGCTCTTAATTAAATGATTACCTCTCTGATGCTCTGTAGCAAAACGGCCCATTCAGGGTGGGAATGCCACACCATGTTACAGACAATAGGGCTTAGAGTTCTCTAGTATTCTTCAACAGGATTGGTTTTACAAGTAGAAAACCAGGCGAAGCAGACGTTTTGTGGAGATACTGGACTGACTCGTTTTCTGTCTTTCTCACTTTTCTCCCCCTTTAAGCAAAGAAAATGTTGAATCGGTCATTTGTTGATTCAACCTTCTGTTAAAATAGGAGAAAGTGGATAAAAAAATATTAAGACACACAGATCCACTGAAAGAGCATGGGACAAATGTAGCTTAACACCTGACCTAAACAACACAACGGACCACACAAGTTAGACACCATACTCGGCATGCAGCAAAATGTGAATGTACAGTAGAGTTTTTGAACTCCCAAGCCTTTTTCACAAAATATTTAATATGGTATCTTTAAAACGAAAGCCTCAGATCCCAACACACACATTACCCATGTTTTTGTCCGTCTGTAAAATACTGATATGTTTTTTGGGGGAGAGAGCTCACTCTATGGACTTTGATAGATAAATAGGTTTGTGTTTGGGGAAGACCAATGTGAGAGGTGGAGGCTGGGAGCTCCGGTGTGGCGGCCCTGGGTTTGATGGTCTCAAACAGGTCTTCAGGACCCATTGAGAGAGGAAGTGGGGTTCTGTAGGGGAGGAAACACACACGGTTGGTGTGGACAGACACAGTGCATTCGGAAAAGTATTCAGACCCCTTCCTTTTTTTCCACATTTTGTTACGTTACAGCCTTATTCTAAAATGTATTACATTTATTTTTTCCCTCATCAATCTACGCTTGTAGCATCATTACCCAAGAAGACTCGAGGCTGTAATTGCTGCCAAAGGTGCTTCAACAAAGTACTGAGTAAAGGGTCTGAATACTTATGTAAATGTGATATTTCCACGTTTTGTTTTATAAACTTGCAAAAAATTCTAAAAACCTGTTTTTGCTTTGTCATTATGGGGTATTGCGTTTAGATTGATGAGGGGGAAAAAACAATTTAATCCATTTAAAAATTTGGAAAAAGTAAAGGGGTCTGAATACTTTTCGAATGCATTGTATCTAACCTGCTGGGGAGAAAAGGAGGGTTTAAGCTAAATTGCCTGAGGGGGTGAGTAATTCAGCAGAGATCAAAGACTGTTGTGATGACTGGGAGCCTGGCATGGGAGCTGGCACGCTTTTACCATGCTGGTGTTGTGTAAGAGAAGGTTAAAATGCATATGATGCGGCCCGGTGACACTTTGCTTCTTGAAAGTCCAATATCTTGAAAACTTGACTGCTGGCATTCAAAAAACTTTTGGACTGTATCAACATCGCACTAAAATAAAAATATTTGGGCTGCCCTTAAGTTTTGCACAATCATATTTTGTTAACAATACACAATGAATTAATGCTTTTGGAGGAATGTAACTGCCTCTTGTAGAATTTACTTAACTCAGTGGTTAATTCTGTGGTTAGTTCACTGTACCAACTGCTGGCTTAAGAACTGGCAGAGGATGAGCACAAAGCAGATGGGAACAAAAAGCTCCCTACTGAAATCTTCACTATACCATTGTTAATTGGAAATAAAACGTTTTAATGTAAAGAAATAATTTTGTTATTTAGTAGTTAGGACAAATGCAACTCAAAGAGCAAGAACTGACACAATTTATTCATTTGGGAGGTACTTGAGTGGAAACATGATTACCTGAATACATTTTGTCAATCTGACATAATAATTTCTTATTATTATTTCTCAATTCAATAGTGTTTCAATAACACAATTAAATTAAGTAGATCTCTATTATTGATTTAATGTAAAAATATATATATATATACTTGTTTCTATTAGGTATAACTACTGTCCAAAATTTAAAATGAAAAAATACCAAAATATCATTTTTGAGTGTAGTTCCCCATTTATCAACAACACAGGCCAACCCCCCATGAATCTAGATAAATGTACTGGTGTAACTATATATATGGGAAATGCTACATTATCAATATATCTGAGTGAGCATGTGTAGCCCTACATTTGGTGTAGTCGGCAGGATTCATAATGTATATTTATTAGTCCCCCACGTTACACATGCAAACATTAAAGATGTATTAGACTCTTATAGGTTTAAACTGCAAAAGATGAGTCGCCCATATTTATGTACTCATATGAAGAGCGATATTTTCTAAAGGTGGATATAGGATGTTGAAGTGAATAGGCCTCATCTTGTCTTCAGGGAGAGAGGATATGTGACACTCAACTAAATCCATTGTGACAATCCATAAAAATGTGATTTAGAGGCCGAGTCAAATCACAAATTATTAGCTCATTCTGTCAAAAGGGTTGCAGAGTCGGCGTATAAATAATATTAGACAATTGATTTTATTTTTTGCTGGACAGAGGATTTGAACGAATACCACAGCATTATCCAATAAGAACGGAATAAACTGATATTTTCAATGTCCATTGGCGTTAAAGAACAGCTTTATGTTAGGCTGTAGTAAAGAAGAGTCATAAAACTTGTACTAGAGAGAGAGAGAGAGAGAGAGAGAGAGAGAGAGAGAGAGAGAGAGAGAGAGAGAGAGAGCTGAAAGCTAAGGAAATGGATATGGTATATCTATGAGGCTCTGCTATGGTCCAGTTCACCTGGTTCCTCTCATCATGCACCATGGATTTCTCCTGCAAGCTGCCACTTCCTGTTAAAGGTCTGTGATCGAGTGGGCAGGTCAGACTGGTGTTGTGTCTGCTTGAGTGGAGTCTCTCTCTTTCTTTCTTTCTTTCTCCCCTCTCTCTAAAGGACAGTCATCTCTCTGAACCTTCCACTGATCAATACATTTCCCTTGACTTTTAATTTATTTTATTTATTTCACCTTTATTTAACCAGGTAGGCAATTTGAGAACAAGTTCTCATTTACAACTGCGACCTGGCCAAGATAAAGCAAAGCAGTTTGACACATAGAACAACACAGAGTTACACATGGAGTAAAACAAACATACAGTCAATAGTACAGTAGAAAAAAAAAAAGAATCTATACACAAAGAGTGCAAATGAGGTAGGATAAGGAAGGTAAGACAAGAAATAGGCCATGGTGGCAAAGTAATTACAATATAGCAATTTAACACTGGAATGGTAAATGTACAGTAGATGAATGTGCAATGTAGAAAAAACTGGGGTGCAAAGGAACAAGATAAATAAATAAATACGGTAGGGGATGAGGTAGTTGGTTGGGCTATTTACAGATGGGCTATAAACAGGTGCAGTGGTCTGTGAGCTGCTCTGACAGCTGGTGCTTAAATCTGGTGAGGGAGATAAGTGTCTCCAATTTCAGGGATTTTTGTAGTTCATTCCAGTCATTGGCAGCAGAGAACTGGAAGGAGAGTCGGCCAAAGGAGGAATTGGCTTTGGGGGTGACCAGTGAAATATACCTGCTAGAGCGTGTGCTACATGTTGGTGCTGCTAAGGTGACCAGCGAGCTGAGATAAGGCGGGACTTTACCTAGCAGGGACTTGTAGATGACCTGGAGCCAGTGGATATGGCGACGAGTGTAAAGCGAAGGCCAGCCTACGAGAGCGTACAGGTCGCAGTGGTGGGTGGTATATGGGGCTTTGGTAACAAAACGGATGGCACTGTGATAGACTGCATCCAATTTGTTGAGTAGAGTATTGGAGGCTATTTTGTAAATGGCATCACCGAAGTCGAGGATCGGTAGGATGGTCAGTTTTACGAGGGTATGTTTGGCATTGACTGACATGTAAAGCTAAACAAACTGTCTATCTCTGAAATGTAATCACGTACCAAGTTTCAGATTCAGGTTGTCTGGGAATCTGAAAATCATGTTAGTCCTCTGAGCTAAAGCCCAGGCATTTGCTCTGGGACTTCATCAAGACTGATACAGACAAATAAGGAGTACAGACCCACCCACTCTGTAATTATAAATTCTATAATTACCTCTAGCTACAATGCTCGTCAAAGGCTCCACTACCTGGGCTGTAGCTCCAGCTGTTTATCTGCTTGATTTTCCCTCTGTGTTTTGTATTTTTCTCCTTAATTTTCTCGCTCCCTCTGTTTTCTTTGGGGGCCTCCCACGGCTTGTTAAATCACAACATGTCACACGGCTTGATTGCAACAGTCAAACTTTACTGTATGCCACCTGTGGGTGTGCTTTAAAGCCTGTAAATTATATTAGCCCCATAAAACAAGATAAGCTGAAATAATAATGGTGCGGGTTTCATTTTTCCCATAAAGCTCCAATAAGCTATGTTTGAAGACAGGGAGATAGAGCGAGGGAGATGGAAACAAAGCATGTAAAAGCAGCTGGGTTGTATTCTCTTGTGGAGACATGATGGGGTTTATTTTTTGGAGGGGAGGGGGGTAAAGGAACTGATGTTGCGTTGTTGAACATGGAACTTCATTGCATGCCACTCGAATCGAGGTAAACCTGGGTAATAGATTTCTTACGTCTCAGTATTTATCAAGGAGTACAGTATACTGTAAGCTAGCTCCAAACAGAAATATTGACGTCAAGTATGTAGGTGAACAGTGGAGATGGTAAATAATGGATGTTCTGCTTCATCGTTGTATAATTTAGTGTAGTATTACCTTGCGTCTCATCTCTATGTGCTTGTGGAACAGACGTTGTTTCTCCTGCTCAGGCAGCTGTCGGTTTTGGTAGTGGAAGCTGGCCATGTTATGGGACTTCCAGTGCCACTCACAATGCAAGATCTCAGAGAAACTCGGGAGGACCTGACCTAAAGTCACACATAAAATCATTTCTTGAAGTACCTAAATGCATTTTAAACAAGGAATGTTGAGAAATTCACAAAAATAAGTAATGAACCAAATCCTATTAAAAATACACAGATTGATTCTTACCACTAACCAGGTTTCCATCCAACCTTTTTATCAGAGTAAAGTACATGTCTATATAAAAATGTCACGACAGACCAGACGGAAACAGATAATTTGTCTGTAAACTTTCCAAATGTCGACATAAAACAAAACCAGAAAGTTCTGATGAACTTCACAGGGTGGGGAACATGCATATTGATGAGCCTGATGCTCCTTTCTACTAAATACTGAGGGTGTTATTCTGGTGACATGACGAGCGATGCTTGGCTGCCGTTGGACAAATAAAAAGAATCTTTCTCTTTTGTCTATAATAATCTCATCATGTAGGCTATATCCACACTGTATCTGTGAAATGCTGGCTATAGCGCACGTGCCAAGACCAGAGTTGGAACATTCGCTATATAGAACCATTATTTTTGTGAAAAAAACATCAGTATAGTTGAAAACCCATTTAACTTGTATTTTTTATTCGGTACATGGGTTTTTAACCGCAAAAGTAATGTTCATGTGCACTATGTCATCACGCACAGACTTGTATCCGCAACAAGTACATTTGATGGAAACACATCTCGGGTGGGAAAATGCGCATATTGTTTTCATGGTGATTTTGTAATATTCGCATGAAAATCTGTTGCCAATTGGGTGGAAACCTAGCTATTGATTATGATATTTGATGGTCTTATAGGAAGATACTGATGTTCCTGTGCCATCCATGGTACGGAGTGGTGGAATCGCTGGGTATTAAAGCTCATTGTTAAAAAACTTTATAATTTTGGATAGCAGAAGCAAAATGCATACTACCGTGTTCTGAGCACGCAAATTGTAGTACGGGAGGGTCGGAGTATGAGTCCAAATCAAAGTATGTGAAATGGAGCATGGAGGGCACTTCTCGAATGCGTACTTAGTTTGTTCAAATTTTGAAGAATGCATCGATGCAAGCTTCAACGGAAAGACTTGAAACGTTGCCTATTCAACATATAGCTAACTGATAGATGTGAAGTAAAACGTTTGTTTTGTGTACAGTGTATTCGGAAAGAGTCTTGTCCCAAAGCCACTCATGCATTGTCTTGGCTGTGTGCTTAGGATTGTTGTCCTGTTGTAAAGTGAACCTTCACCCCAGTCTGAGGTCTTGAGTGCTCTGGAGCAGGTTTTCATCAAGGATCTCTCTGTACTTTGCTCCGTTCATCTTTCCCTCGATCCTGACTAGTCTCCCAGTCCCTGCCACTGAAAAACATCCCCACAGCATGATGCTGCCACCACCATGCTTCACCGTAGGGATGGTGCCAGGTTTCCTCCAGACGTGACGCTTGGCATTCAGGTCAAACAGTTCAATCTTAGTTTCATCAGACCAGAGAATTTTGTTTCTCATGGTCTGAGAGTCCTTTAGGTGCCTTATGGCAAACTCCAAGCGGGCTGTCATGTGCCTTTTACTGAGGAGTGGCTTCCGTCTGGCCACTCTACCATAAAGGCCTGATTGGTGGAGTGCTACAGAGATGGTTGTCTTTCTGGAAGGTTCTCCCATCTCCACATAGGAACTCTGGTTCTTGGTCACCTCCAAGATCAAGGCCCTTCTCCCCTGATTGCTCAGTTTGGCCTGGCGGCCATCTCTAGGAAGAGTCTTGGTGGTTCCAAACTTTGGTGGTTCCAAACTTTCCATTTAAGAATGATGGAGGCCACTGTATTCTTGGGGACCTTCAATGCTGCAGAAATGTTTGATACCATTCCCCAGATCGGTGCCTTGACACAATTCCTTCGACCTCATGGCTTGGTTTTTGCTTTGACATGCACTATCAACTGTGGGACCTTATATACATTTAAGAATAAGTCTGTAACATAACAAAATGTGGAAAAAGTAAATGGGTCTGAATACTTTCCCGAATGCACTGTATATCTTGTTTCGTCTCTATTGTTGCCATTGTCCTGGCTGGAAGAAAGTTCAGTGAATGGGGAAGTGCAGCGTGAGGTAATGCAGTAGGGGAGTGCAAGTGCTTCTATAGTGTAATGTTTTATGTGTTCTCCACACTCTCGTCCTCCCAAGAACGTACTCAAGAGAAGGTCCTCGGAGAATGCACTTGGAGCATGAGAGTGTGGAGCACGGTAGCATGCATATTGAGAGACACCCCTAGTCTTGGGGTTGCTGCCACCAAAACAGAGTTCCAAATTAACCTTGGTGCCATATCAACCAAACATTCTAACATTCTAAATTCTACTAAAGTTGCTCTTTTCAATAGTGATATCATCATATTCAAATGCAATTGTATTCTTATGAATACAATCACCATGGCAATTTTTGTTGCTTGATTTCAAATCAACACTTGCTTTTGTCAACCAAAAATTCTAAATTCAACATTCTCCCAACATTACATTGGTTGATTTTGTATTTTTATGAACCAGAATTCTCATGATAATGAGAAAGAGTGAAATTAATGAATGTACTCTGTGCATAATGTTAGATTAGTTTTACATTGAACCCACACTGGCAAATTAAAGAAATGCAGAAATGCACCAATCACCCAGATGTTGTGATCTCAATGCTTCATTTTAGAAGTATGCCAAACTATACCAGTAAACAATATACACACACACACACACACACACACACACACACACACACACACACACACACACACACACACACACACACACACACACACACACACACACACACACACACACACACACACACACACACACACACACACACACACACACACACACACACACACACACCACTATAAGGCAGCTTCTAAAGACCCAGGTCACCTGACCATCTCCCAGACCACATCCTGTTTGATCGTTGCTCCATAGAACACTTCAGGGCGCCATGGAAACAGTGGTAGGCAGCATTTAATGAACAATGGACCGGTCGGGGGCCTCAGTGACGGAGGGTAAGGGGAGGAGAAGGGAGCTCTACAAGGAGAGTACCACTGTAACTACCAGGCCTGAGTTTGTTTGTCGCCCTGGGCAAGTTATCCTACAACAGCTCCCCCCCACTGCTTGAGCTGCCTTATAAATGATTGAGGAAGCTGCCAGTTGGTACACTGTGTGTCTCAGATTTCATAGTACTTCACCTCCAGACTAAGAGTCAAGACTTTTTCAAATAAGTATCATTTAGGAGGTGTTTGAGGATGAGCTACTATTGTTACCCTGTACACTCCATGTCCACTCTGTTACCACTAAAGGTGGTCACATCACTGATATGCCATGGAGACGTATGAGGTGAACTGAGAGTCACATGGGTTAGAGTCCTGCATCGGGTCGAACACCCACATTTCCCACAGGTGACCCGAAATCAGCTGTCGAGTGGAAGCCGACCCGTGGGTCGGCTTGCGTTTCAGAACAATTATATTGCGGGTCAGAAACTTTTTAAATAAAGATCATCTTTTTTTTACAAACCCAGTTGCTTGTATTGCTTGTGTTGCATCTTGTTGCGAATTCCATTCTGTGAGGGGTGAGGCAGACATAGGGAGTGTGGGGCAGGGAACTGTCCATTATTTGTGTGGTGCTGAAACAGTCTAATTTGTCTTACGTGCAGAGCTTATGTTCCCTCCCTACATGAGAATACATTGCCAAGTTTACTTTCCCTGGCTAGTCTAACTCACGCGAAAATGGCTAAAATAACCGGATAAATACAAATAAAAGTTATGATGGGGTAATACACCATTGGGGAAAAAGGTGCTGCACGAGTGAAATCCCCAGTTTGGACAGATGTTGGAGTCATTGTGGACAAGGACAACAACCGGGTAGATGGCTACACAGCCTGCAAAAAGTGCAAGCAGCTATTTGTTTATGATAATTCAGTGATTTATCATTTAATTATTATGGGCCAGCTGCCAGCACAGCTTTGAAATTGACAAAGAGGCAAGAAAACGGAGCCCCAAAAAGTTACTTTTTCAAATCCTCTTACAGAGTCACATACATTTTCAGTGGTGTAGTGGAGAGTATACGCAGGTATACGCCATATACCCACTTGTTTTTCAGTGTTCATTGTGTATACTCACTTCTTAATCCCCACGATGCGTATCAAAATACCCTTGTGTAGTGGAGGTATACGCTGTATCAATTAATAAGGCTGATGGAATAGATCAGAATGTTCAGCTTAAAATGTTGATAAACTACTATTTCTTCACAATTTAGCAATGTGAACACGGCGGTAGGACTACGTGCAAATGTTCCAAAATGCAATTTGCGGGGAAAACACCACTCTTAATTTGATTTGATATGATTTTAAAATGTGCACCACACATGCCAGCAGTTTCATGGAGGTGAAAATATTCATAAAAAATATCAGTTCAAAATGTTGAATGAGGGGGAGATCTAAAGATGCAACAACTATCATGGGTTGCTAATATGACTAAGATAATGCCTTTGGCTGCAAGACAATGAAATAAAATTGAAAGAAAACCAATAGAACAGGAGAACGCAAATGAGGAAGTCTTCATAAAAGAATTGCCTCCACATTTCTATGGTGGGATTTTGGCTATAGACTACTTTGAAGCAAGATAAGACATGTCTTCAGTGGTGTAGTGGTGCCTGAAGAAGAAGTGGGTATACTCAAATTGTGTGTGTAGTTACCCTTTAATTCACTAGCACTGTTTTTTGGTTAGTGATCTTTCTGTAGCACATGAGATGGAGTTTGAAAAACACATGGCCACTGGATTGATGCAAATAATCATGAAATCCTACTTTGTAGCTAGTTAAGCCTATCATTAGCATTATTATATATTTTTTATTATATTTTTCCTGTTCCTTAATTGTTTGAAAGCTGGATTTTTTACTTCATATTATGAGGCATGCAGTGGTGAAGTGGAGGGTACACATTTAGAAAAAAGGGTTCCAAAAGGGTTCTTCGGCTGTCCCCTTTGAAGAACCCTTTTTGGTTGCAGGTACTGTAGAACCATTTTTGGCTCCAGGTAGAACTAAATCTATTTGGAAAGGTTTTACATGGAACCCAAAAGGGTTCTAACTGGAACCAAAAAGGGTTCTTCAAAGGGTTCTCCTATGGGGACAGCCAAATAACCCTTTAAGGTTCTAGATAGCACCTTTTTTTCTAAGAGTGTATACCCCTTGACTTTTTCACATTTTGTTGTGTTACAGCCTGAATTTAAATTGATGTAGGTTTTGAGTTACTGATCTACACACAATACACCATAATGTCAAAGTAGAATTGTGTTTTTAGAAAGGTTAATTAAAAATTAAAAGCTGAAATCCCAGTCAATAAGTATTCAACACTTTTGTTATGGCAAGCCTAAATAAGTTCAGGAGAAAAAATGTACTTAACAAGTAACGTAATAAGTTGCATGGACTCACTATGTGTACAATAATGGTGTTTAACATGCTTTTAAATTATTATCCCATCTCTGTACCCCACACATACAATTATCTGTAAGGTCCCTCAGTCGAGCACTGCATTTCAAGCAGACTTCAAGCACAGATCAACCACAAAGACCAGGGAGGTTTTCCAATGGTTAGCAAAGAAGAGCACCTATTGGTAGAGCACCTACTGATATAATATCCCTTTGAGCATGGTGCAGTTATTAATTACACTTTGGATGGTGTATCAGTACACTCAGTTACTACAAAGATATAGGCGTGCTTCCTAAATCAGTTTCTGGAGAGAAAAGAAACCGCTCTTCGATTTCACCATGGCTCCAATGGGGATTTTAAGACAGTTACAGATAGGAGATAACTGAGGATGGATCATCAACATTGTAGTTACTCCACAATACTAACCTAATTGACAGAGTGAAAAGAAGGAAGCAACATGCATCCTATTTGCAATAAGGCACTAAAGTAATACTGCAAAACAGTTGGCAAAAATATTCACTTTTTTTACCTGAATACAAAGCGTTAAAATGTAGAGCAATCCAACACAACACATCACTGAGTACCACTCTTCATATTTTCAAGCATAGTGGTGGCTGCATAATGTCATGGGTTTGCTTATCATCGGCAAGGACTAGGGAGTTTTTTAGGATGAAAAGAAACGGAATAGAGCTAAGCACAGGCAAAATCCTAGAGGAAAACTTGGTTCAGTCTGCTTTCCAACAGACACTGGTAGACAAATTCAGCTATCAACAGGACAATTACCTAAAACACAAGGCCAAATATACACTGGAGTTGCTTACCAATACGACATTGTTCCAGAGTGACCTAGTTACAGTTTTGACTTAAATCGGCTTGAAAATCTATGGCAAGACTTGCAAATGGCTGTCTAACAATGATCACAACGAACTTGACAGAGCTTGAAGAATGTTTTAAAGAAATATTGTACAATCCAGGTGTGCAAAGCTCTTAGAGACTCACAGCTGTAATTGCTGCCAAAGGTGATTCTAACATGTATTGACTCAGGGGGTTGAATACTTAATAATTATTTTCCTATAATTAAAAACTAAATTTTGGAATTGTTGCTTCCTTTTTGACATTATAGAGTATTTGAGTAGATCGTTGGCAAAAAAAATTAAAATTCAAGGGGCTTTCTGAAGGCACTGCAGTATCAAAAGGGGACCATGGCGCTCTCCCCGAAGCTTATCTGGTATGTAAGACCTGTGAATTCAGACAAACAAAAGGAGTGATGGGTCCTCACTCAAAAATACGTTATTTAAATCTTACCTTGTTTATTTTATTTGTTTTACTATTTTCAATATCAGAAAGAGCAGATTCGGGGGTTTCCAAAACACCTACCTGTACCAAATAACTCTCAAAATTGAAGCGATGAACTCTATTTCAAAATATATATTTTACCAAGAACAACTGCTGTTCCATTTGCTCCACACATTACCCTGCAGCATCATATAGCCCAGGCTACTAAGCAGGTCATTCCTACAGTGCGGTGCCTTTTCTGTCCACATATTTTTTATTTAAAATGTGGATTCCAAAATACTTTAAATATAAGGCCAGGTGTACTTTACCTTAAAAACACAAACATATGGATCTTTGAAGGGAATTTTGTGCAGTTTGAACACTTGTTTTTTCAGTGGATGTAGGCATTTTTGCCATGTCCCAGAATGTTATTCATCAACTTCCACAATAAATATAAGCAGTACAATATTTAAAATCTGGTTCAAGTGTTCACCATTATGCTAGCTCAATCTTGCTCACTCACAGAGCTATGGCTAATTTAGGCTCCACATTTCTACACTGCTAAATTCCATCCTGTTAGAATTATGCACCTAAAATGTTTGAAAACCTTCCTCTAAAAAAATTAAGTTCCTTAGCCAATATGTTTTTATGAATGTCCTTTTTCTGATTTTTTTTCTTCTCAAATATATGCTTTTTTCCCCAATAGTTATGAGGTCCAAAAGGCACCACATAGCAGGAATAAAGGGTAGTGCGGTAAAAAAAAAACGGACTTGTTATGCATTTCCTAATTTAGGACTTTAATGATTTGCAAGCACTTCTTAAAGCTAAATTATAAATAACTATTTAATATCCCTATCACCTCACAAAGCTTACTGTAGTCATTAGTTATGAGTAGAAAATCACCTATACAGTGTTACCCATGTTAGAGTCGTGCACGGATCAGCTTATTGGAGCCGCACCCACCCAGTGCAGGCCACATCCATTCAGATTTCTCTTCGCAACCCAATCCACCTGCATAGAATTGTTCCGATAGCCGATCCGTTACCTGCCAAATAACATCAACTTATTTCATTGTTTTTATGACTCCAGAGTATAGGCTATTAATCCCCTTAACCTGCATGAATTAATTTGTCTGCATGTCTATTCAACATTTGGATAAAAGGAAACCAAGCCATGAATTAAGAACGATATATCTTTATTTTCACAATGCGATGCCGTCACATTGACAACTCAAATTGCTTTGAGTCTTCTTGCCTAATGAAAACCTATAAAGCGACATAACAGAACAAGACCTTTACATTCAATATTGTTTAGATCATCAAATAGTTTAAATAAACATCAATAAACAATTCTCAGAATAGAATATATGGTGCAAAAACAAATGTATTTAGTAGGCCGAGGCTTTACCAGCCAGTTTAAACTTTATATGGCCCGTGTATGGTCTAAATGAACAAAAGCCTCAATTTACACTAGAAAACCCTTGCTTTTTATGTATTTAAATTGTATTATGTTACTAATCTTTCCTGAGTAGCCTGGGCTATATGCTTCCGCATGCTCACGTGTGGAGTGCGTGGAATAGTGGTTATTCTTGGAAAAAGTGATATTTTGAAATAGAGTTTATCTCTTCAATTTTGTTATTTGGCAAAGGTAAGTGTTTTGGAAATACCTACTTTTGCGGGAAAACTGGCATGCCCATGCTTTGAGGTATATTTTGTACGTACGCAACGTTTATAAACGAGTCCCCTGGACTAATAATTACTGTCTATCTGTCTGAACTCATTGCCTGACATTGTGTTTTTTTCACTGAGACACAGTGAGCATGGAGACCAGGCAGGCGAAGCTTAGCAGAGGAGAGAAAGGAGAATGAACATGAATTATGCAAAAGGAAGGCTTATGGCTCATAAGCAACCCATCATTGGCTGTTATCCCATTTTGATGATGTATGGCATAGAAATGACTATTGAGCCCATGGTGAGATGGAGCACACCAACTGACTGTACTAGAAAAAGAAAGGAGGGTTAGTCTATTGTAATGTTATACATGGATATGTAGGCTATGCGTTCCAATACACACACACACAAACACACACACAAACACACACAAACAGAAACTGTGGACCAATTTCTTCTCTAGAATGATAATAGTTGTCCTCAACAATCAATGCAGATGGAAAGTATACAACGACATGGCTTCAGAAATCCAATTTGTGTGGCAGACGTTATTTGACCATGTTTGCCGAATACCCGAGTAAATCACTTGTCTTGTGTCTTACAGAGAATATTTATAATTAAGCGATGTCGTTGGTTGATGATAATTAAAATTTTGCTATGCATCACCGCTCCTGTCAAACATCAGCTTTCCCCGTCAAGCCTCACACACACGCTCCCTGCTCTCCCACAGTCGCACTCAGAGCTATCTTTTCACTCAGTGAACCACAGCTCCCCTTTCCAAACACAAAACACACACACACACTACCACAGAACAGGGGCTGGTGTGTTCGTGTATAGCTGTTGCATTTGTTATGGTTGATCTAACTTGAGCTAATCTCACATGTTCTGCATTGACTCAGCAGGTCACTGTACCTCCTCATCTCATCTCATCTCCCAGTCCTTATGAGTGTATCATGAATGACGTACAACCCTAATGTTGAACAACTGATGAAAAACCTAATGAGCCAGCGTCACAACTGAATGTGATTGCTGAGATTATTATCAAAGTACTATATGCAATGAGTTGACATTCCCACCCTTCATAAAAAGCGGAATAATTATCTCTCTGTAAATATTCTGTTTGGGCAATTTTGTGAGATGGGAGCCATTGCTGACTGCACTAGCCTGGTCCCAGAGCTGCATGTGTTTTAGCCAACTTCTCTGACTATGGTTGTCTTACCATCCAATATGGCCTCAATGTAGTCTAAATTCTCATCTGCAAGGCTTTTCCTGTACAGGATTCATAAGGTAAACTGAAACACTATGCTCAAAGTGGAACTGACAGAGTTTTAACTACTTTGCAGATATGAAACAAACATACACTCATAATATCAGAAAAATATATAAAATTCCCAGTTTATGCTACAAAACCGACTTCCTAAGATGTTTTAAAAATAGGTTATATTTGCCTCAACATTCCACAGTAAGACATTGTTGGCAGAATAGACAGATGCAGTTCAATGCATGATTCATATAATTCACCAATACATTTCTTGGTACTCCAAAAAAAAATCATTCTATCAGGTTGTAAATCACAGCTGGCCTGGTACAGTGTTTGCTGCCTCTATTTGGGATGCACTGTTTCAGTTTCAATGGCTCAATATTTTGGACAAAAACGGACGAATGTAGCAAAGTCTGGGAATGTCAATACAATCAAACTAGCAAGGGCAATGATCACAAGTCAGTCATAACGTAGCTAATAGGCTAGCATATCTATTCATGTAGAAAGCTAAAAACACAGAGCCTAACGTTAGCTAGATAGCTAGCTAGCTGCTAGGAGGACGTCATGTCATTGGAGGAGTGGGTGAGTGACTGACTTTTTCCCCTTATATCATTTTTCAGTGGCTATACTGTACACAGCTAGAGATGCAGGTGTCATTTGGTTAGCTAGCAAGAACTTGAACGTTCGCAAATTCACTCTGGCTATCTACTACGACTTCCGAGCACTCTCGTCTGAGTGTGCCAGAGCACAGAATAACTGATGAATTTACGACTGTACAACATCCACTGAATATGACCGACCGGTGTCAGTATACGTAGGCAAAGAAAGTAATTCTTAGTCACGAACGCTCTAGATAACATATAAGCATCCTAACCAGCTCTGCTACAGCAAATAAAATGGTCAGAGTAAGTTGTTCTCTCATTTTTGTCTGGAAGTAGCTAGCTAGCAAGCTAGCCAACTTTAGCCAGTTAGCTTTGGGTGCTTGGTTGGGACAAGCATGCACTGCTGGCAGGCAAGCTGCAGAAGGATGAGTAGGTTACAATTAAACAAAGGCCTACTGTAGCTCTGATTGGCTATGGCGCACAGGTCTGCGCAGACTCTGGTCCTGGACGAGACAGATGTTTTTATTAGGATTTACTGCAGTTAATTGTCAACATTTTCACAAATGCATTAGTATACGTAATTCCCAAACATTCTAAGAATTTATGAAAACGTGAAAATGACCATATCTAAGTGCCCGCTTGTCAGAAAATGTTTCAAAAAAGTGTCATATTCTTCCTGGGGGTGTATATGATTTTTTTTAATAAGATTTCATGTTGCTAAGACGCTATCAGTTCCACTTTAAACTGCAGTACATGGTAGATAGAAGTACATTACAGAACTTAGAGCGCTGTGCGCTGAGACTTGGTCTTGCCAGCTCCTCCACTAAACCAGAGGCAAATTACAACATCCCTCACACACACATTTGCCTGTGTGCCATACGGGTGACCTCTCACAGAGGTCAAGACAGGTCAGCTCAAACCTAGAATTATTAACTGATACAGGTCTCACTATCTGTGTGATCAGCATGCGAATAGCAGTCCCTACTGTGTTTAGCTATTCCTATACCACAATATTAGTAATAGAAAACCACCTCCTAACTACTCACCTCTGACCTTGCTGGTAGAATTGTTGCTCATGGGAAGAAGTTGGTTGTGTATCTTTATTGCACTTTTCCTTAAAACAACCAACTCAAGGGGATTTTGTTATTCAGCTAATACATCTAATACAATATATGCAATGTGTTTCACTGGTTCATATCCGTCTCGAAGGTCCATCGCTTTTTCAGCATGAAACTTTGAAATTCTCACAGTTAAATATGTTGAATAAGTTGTGTATTTCTGAAGAGGTAAATGGAGAGATATTTAAGGAAAATGTTCAGTACAAGAGTTATTGATGCAAGCTCCAAATATAGGTGTACCTATCTAACATATTCGAAGACTAACTTTTAATGTCGAACGATCTTCTGCTCTCAGTGTGAATTCTTATTCCACAAGTCATATTATTGATCATTCATGATGACGTTTGCCTTTAATTATCTTAGATATCCAGTGGAGTCAGTATGGAGAGGTAGGCCACATGTTGTAATATCAAAGAGATTAGTCCCTTCCTTATAAAACCTGAAAATCTATTCCTTAACTACTTTTTTTTTATGGCAAATATCAATTTCAATCACTTATTTGCATGTCGTCTTTTCCTCCCAACATTTTTGCTTTCCAAATACTTAAAGTAAGATGTCTCACTGGTTCTGAATAAGTAAAACCTTGGCATGCTCGCAGTCCTCCCTTATCTTGCTTTAAAGAAGTACAAATAAACTCTCAATTAGATTACATAAACTGTGAACAAGACTTAAAATGTCTTCCCTGCTGCTAGGAACAACAGTTAAAAAGATGAAACCACAAACCACTGTATGTTGGAAATTAAGCTCAAAACACCCGTTGTACCCAGCATGTTCTCTCGACAGATTCTGAACAATAAAGCATTTGTTAGGTGTTTTTTTACAGTAAGTACACTTGGGGAGTTCAGAAGGGAAGGCAAGATAATTGGGATAGATTTTATATTGCCTCTGATTGTTGCAAATCTGCTGTCTGTTCCATTGTGTCTATACTGTGGTCAACATGATGGCCTGAAAAGTATGACAATCTATTTGTCTGCAAAACCCTTTTTCCTTTGTGGAAAAATCACTTGTTTTGGGGTCTCACCAATTGACGGTTCAATAAATTCCCACCAACAGGTTAACCACCAGTGCAGTATGAAGAGGCTATTTGATATTTGCTGGTGCCATATTTAAAAAGGGCAGTGTCTGAGGGAGTCCCTGTGGGGAGTAGCAGGCTGGAGGGTTTGACACTAATACACAGTGATGTATCTGTTTAGTTAGATTCTCAGATGAGGTAGAGCGAACACACCATACTCACTATCACTTTGCAGCACCTGCCATTTTATAAGCTGACAAATTGCATTCATAAGGCACTCCAACAGCTCATTTAAGAACTGTGTGTGTGTGTTTGTGTGTGTTTCCTATCCTTCTATTCTTGAGGAACACAATTCACTCTAACGATAGGAGTCTTTTCATTTATTTCCATTCTTTCTTTTCCCAGGAAACCACAGTTGAGCTGACTATGGGTGGCAGTGGCACATCAAAGACATGTGAAGGCGCGATGATCTAGTCAGCATCTAATCTCCGGAAACTAAGGATTTAAGATGTCGTGACCAAGGAAGCGTTTACAAACACAGACATGTCACCATATTGCTGCAGTAGTAGGTATCAAGTAGCAACCTTTATGCCAGAAGCTAGACTTGCACAACAGCAGTCCTATTTTACCACCTGAGGCTTGAAATTGCCCACTGCAGCCTTTATCCTATCCATATAAGAGCCTGTTTTAATTGCTCAAAAACAATCACTGTGGGTCAAAAGCAATGAATTTACATTCGAACACGTCAACGGTAAGATATACTGTACAGTTTAGCCATGAGATTGAGCTCATTTCCGACAAAGACCACAGTACAGCCCTCCTTCTCTTCCTCATCCCTCCATCCCATTTCCATGACAGATTTGTGTACATTTGTGCGTCTCTGCAAGGCAAGGTGAAACATGGAAAATTGTTTCATTTAGCCGGCAGGTGGCTCAATTATCCTCTTCCCAGCAATTAGGCACAACACATCGTCATCTTCAAGGGCACCATGGACAAATCTGTTATCCTGCTTGTTTTCCAGCAGCGCTGAGCCTGTCAGACCATGGTTTCTACCATGGTTGGATCCACTATATGCATATAGTGTGATTTTGGGGGGAGGGGGACAAAATGCTAGTTCTGTTGTTTACAAGTAAGCCTGCTGTACTGATTAAAAGACCTTTCGGTCCCACTTTACAACAAAGTGTTGCAATTACTGGGGTATTTATTTGGTAGTTACATAGAGGTACAGTGTAATTACAATATAAAACTGTGCCTTCCTTTGTAACTAACACTTATCTACATAGGCATTGTAGCAACTTTTCTCCAATAGATATGAACTAATTTGCTCATTCACCACCACAGTTAAGAAAGTATCACCTTCCCTTGCACCACGCACTTCTGTCCTGCACTGTATCCGCACTTCTGTCCTGCACTGTATCCGCACTTCTGTCCTGCACTGTATCCGCACTTCTGTCCTGCACTGTATCCGCACTTCTGTCCTGCACTGTATCCGCACTTCTGTCCTGCACTGTATCCGCACTTCTGTCCTGCACTGTATCCGCACTTCTGTCCTGCACTGTATCCGCACTTCTGTCCTGCACTGTATCCGCACTTCTGTCCTGCACTGTATCCGCACTTCTGTCCTGCACTGTATCCGCACTTCTGTCCTGCACTGTATCCGCACTTCTGTCCTGCACTGTATCCGCACTTCTGTCCTGCACTGTATCCGCACTTCTGTCCTGCACTGTATCCGCACTTCTGTCCTGCACTGTATCCGCACTTCTGTCCTGCACTGTATCCGCACTTCTGTCCTGCACTGTATCCGCACTTCTGTCCTGCACTGTATCCGCACTTCTGTCCTGCACTGTATCCGCACTTCTGTCCTGCACTGTATCCGCACTTCTGTCCTGCACTGTATCCGCACTTCTGTCCTGCACTGTATCCGCACTTCTGTCCTGCACTGTATCCGCACTTCTGTCCTGCACTGTATCCGCACTTCTGTCCTGCACTGTATCCGTGACTTCTGTCCTGCACTGTATCCGCGCACTTCTGTCCTGCACTGTATCCGCACTTCTGTCCTGCACTGTATCCGCACTTCTGTCCTGCACTGTATCCGCACTTCTGTCCTGCACTGTATCCGCACTTCTGTCCTGCACTGTATCCGCACTTCTGTCCTGCACTGTATCCGCACTTCTGTCCTGCACTGTATCCGCACTTCTGTCCTGCACTGTCCTCACTTCTGTCCTGCACTGTATCCGCACTTCTGTCCTGCACTGTATCCGCACTTCTGTCCTGCACTGTATCCGCACTTCTGTCCTGCACTGTATCCGCACTTCTGTCCTGCACTGTATCCGCACTTCTGTCCTGCACTGTATCCGCACTTCTGTCCTGCACTGTATCCGCACTTCTGTCCTGCACTGTATCCGCACTTCTGTCCTGCACTGTATCCGCACTTCTGTCCTGCACTGTCCTCACTTCTGTCCTGCACTGTATCCGCACTTCTGTCCTGCACTGTATCCGCACTTCTGTCCTGCACTGTATCCGCACTTCTGTCCTGCACTGTCCTCACTTCTGTCCTGCACTGTATCCGCACTTCTGTCCTGCACTGTATCCGCACTTCTGTCCTGCACTGTATCCGCACTTCTGTCCTGCACTGTATCCGCACTTCTGTCCTGCACTGTATCCGCACTTCTGTCCTGCACTGTATCCGTACTTCTGTCCTGCACTGTATCCGTGGCAGACAACATTTGGAGAGGGCATGAGGATAAGCGAGCCGTGTTTCTCAGTATGTACAGTTAATGATGTGTTGTTTTCGGATTAGACTCGTCTAGTCAGAGAGGTGCCAGGGAAACAAGGTTGTTCTGTCTTTACAGGAACAAGCAGAGGCCTTTTCACAAACCGATTAATTCAAATATGCAGCAATAGCCAGGGAGAGCAGACAGATTTAGGAAGGGTCACTGTATCACCTAATGAGCCTCAAACAAACTCCAAAATAAAACTGTTGCTTGGTCAACTTCTCAATGTGTTTTTGAGTGCCAATTCAAGCCTCAAGTAGACCTACACAATAGCACTGAGAATAAAAATCAAGAAAACACTTGCTGCAAAGTTGTTGTTTCACAGTGTACCGAAAATCTCAGGTGATTGAGTTTTATCATACTCTATGTCTGCCAAAGGGGCATGGAAATGGCCTCGTCCTGGCATGGAAGCTAGTGAAATGAGACCGACCTAATTGTATTGCCATTGATTGTTTCAACAGTCACTGTTCGTTTGACTGACAGTGACCTCATGGGTAATGATCATTTGTCCAAGGTAATGAAGAGATAGGATGCCTCGGAAATTACACCCTATTACCTATATAGTGCACTACTTGGGTCAAAATAAGTGCACTACAGGCCAGGGAATAGAGAGACTGGTGAAAAGTAATTCTCTATATGCTGTCATTTGAGACGCAGACTCAGGGATTTGTCTTTACCATCTGTAATCACCTGCTGCGTTTGAATGATGACAACTGTATAATCCTCCTATCGTTGTCATGTCATGCATAGCACATCCAGATCTGATCTGGCATCAGTCTAGTAATGACCTGTCTTCCTCTCTGTAAACCCAGAGGCTAAAAGCAAAGCCTCAGAGAGAGGCAGGTGTGGCCGACTGCTGTTCTGAAGCATCAGGCAGAAACACTTACAGTGTCCCCACAGACCTCTTCAAAGGTTGGTAGAATCCTTGATATAACTCATTAGATTAACTTTAATGGCTGCTATAATGGTTGTTTTAGAAGGAACCCAAATTAAACATCATGATCATAATTATCCATTGTCTCAATTCCCATCACAGGACACATCATCAAAATATGTGTCCTGTGGCTGTGGAGGGAATAGTCCCTTGGTAAAGAACAACAGTGTCCTGTGGCTGTGGAGGGAATAGTGCCTTGGTAAAGAATAACAGTGTCCTGTGGCTGTGGAGGGAATAGTGCCTTGGTAAAGCACGACAGTGTCCTCTGGTGGTTGTCATTTAAAAATCATACACTGTTCTGGTCTAAGAGTTTACAGATGCAAAATTGCACATTCTACACCTCTCTCTCTCTTTCTCTCCTTCTCTAACACACACACACACACACAGTCCTCTCTCTCTCTCACACACACACACATCAATAGATGTGTGTTTTTCAAGGCCTAAACTGTCAATCACCCCTCCCCAGTATCATAGATTAGGCTTCGACTTTAAAGCTGGTATTAATTCGGGAGCTAAGGGGGCAGGGGATACATGCACTATTAAAATATTTAGCGACTCACTGTGTCTATGTATGGAACACTTGTGTTCTTATTTCATTCCAGTTCTTTCATGTGAATATCAAAGACATCCCAATAGAGTCCCATAAAGACGTTATTGAGGTTACCGCTGAAAATTACACACAAATATTTGTGTCATCAACAATGAGACATGGGACACAGCACTGTGTGTGTTTGTCTCCACACACACCAGTGCATTCACCTCATGTGGTGGTTTGAGTATAATGGTCTCTCCTAATTGACTCTCTAATGTTTGCCTACCCCTCTCAAGCATGTCAGCTGTCTTATCTTCTCCAGGATAATAAGATTGCCCTTGAATTTGTGGAGAACAGTGTTGGAAAATAAATGTTGTTGGGAGAGTGGTTACGATAGGGCAAAATGACTTATTATCTTGGTTTGACAATGAAATCATGACTTGTTTGTTTGATTTCTCTGGGTGAACGGAATAAGAGCTCCGTGAAGCAGGAGAGTGGGGTAAGTTGAGCTATTTTTTTACATCCTGCGTCACTCCGTCAAGGGAAATAAGGTATTCTTTCTAACAAAGATTTCTACATATATTTCAGGATGTTGTGTATCCCTGAAAATAATCTGAATTGACATAAACATTAGTTTTGAAAACATAGCTTGTCTAATTTCTTTACTGAATTACCACTAACCTTTTTAAAACCATGTTTATATTTGTCTTATCTAATTTCTTTACTGAATTAAATATTACCACTAGCTTTTTAAAACCATGTTTATATTTGTCTTATCATTATTTCCCAAACACAATTCAACACAAACACTTTAAAAATATATATTTTTATCATTTTAAGCATCTTTTAACACAGGCTTATGACCTAACAAACACTTTGTACTTTTTTTTTTACAAGACTTTTAACATAGGCCAGGCCCTGTTGTTACCTCATATCCCAGCAACAATGCCTTGGGAAGAAAACACTTCAATTTGCTCAACCATTGGCTCAACTTACCCCAAGACAAACATTTTGACTATATTAGCCCGCGCAGCTCATATTGAAGTTAATACAGACCCCAACTGATGTATAGAACAATCTTAAAATGATCTACTTTGGTTTAGTTAGACACAAGCATCATGAAACCTCAAACACAATACATTTATTTGACTGGACCTAACTCAACTTACCCCACTCTCCCCTATAAACATTGAAAATAAACAATTTCTCTCATGGTTGAAGTCACAGGAGTCACCAACTAACAACAACTATGTCTTGAATCACATTGTAAAGCCACATTCTGCCGTGTTTCCACAACTCCAGTTCCCCCAACAGCCCACATTTTTCTTGTAGGCCTGGACTAACACGTCTCATTCAACTCATTTAGGACTTGATGATCAGTTGACAAGTTTAATGAGGTATGCTTGTCCAGGGCTACAACACAAATGTGTGCTGCTGGGGGAACTGGAGGACTGGAGTTTGGAAACACTGGCCTACTGTACTGTATGACAGACATCCAAAAACATATTTTCAGGCCCTTTCCCTCACCCATCCCCTTTCCACCAATCAGAATCATTATGCCCCGTCCCACCTTTTTCTTTTTTTCCCAGACAATAACACATTTATCTCTCACCTAAAAACCTTCTACTCTACTTTCATTAAAAAGGCCAGTGTCCTCTAGCTGCATTACTCAGAAGCTAACGAGTTAGGGATAATTAAGAAGAAAAGCTCAATAATGGGGAGAGGAGCAGTAATGCCAGGGTAATTGAGGAGTGTGTGTGTGTGTGTGTGTGTGTGTGTGTGTGTGTGTGTGTGTGTGTGTGTGTGTGTGTGTGTGTGTGTGTGTGTGTGTGTGTGTGTGTGTGTGTGTGTGTGTGTGTGTGTGTGTGTGTGTGTGTGTGTGTGTGTGCGTGCGTGTGTGTGTGTGTGACCATTGCTGTGAGGGGCAGCTCATGAGAAAGTTAAGAGCGGCGTCACCACAGTCAGTTCAGGGTGAAATGCCACATTCGATGACTGTCGTTCACTAAGTCATTATGCTGATAAAGATTGCAGAACGTTGTTTGCGATTTAGTGTATGTGCAACAAAATTTATATTTGAAAATGTTGAGGAATTGAATGAATGCAGACACAGACAGTCCATGAATGAATATGTATTTAATTGTAAAGTAAAGGTGAAGGGTGAGAGAGAGTGTCTGAGGGTGATAAAGAAGGAGGGCTGTTAAGGGGTTACGAGACATTCATGCAATTGTGTAAGGTACCCATCGTGGAAGGTATTCATATGTACACACTATTTCAAGTCAAAAAGAGGTGTAAAAGAAATGGTGACCTTACGCCGTGTTGATCCAACCCCTCTTCAATCGTAGCACGATTCGTATACAGAGAAAAAGTCCTTCCTATCCTGTGTCAGAGGAAATATGAGACAGTATTAACAAAAACAGCATTAGTGTATGTTGTTACTACTCTTCAAGGTTATTCAGCCCAAGTCAACTACAGGTCAGAGGTTATACCTTGTTCCCAGCAACAGTCCAGACACCCACTCTAGCCCAGCCACGCTGATAAAGGTTATGACATTTAGGACGGTCTATGGGACATAGAAGGAAACGTTAGGCCATGTTGAACTGTTCTTCTGATACACAGCGGTTTATGAGTAAAGTGTTCTATAGGTATGCATGAAGTACTCACATTGAAGGCCTCTCTCACAAAGGCCTCTCACCAAAGGCCCACAGTACAAGAGACTGCCCACCTGAGGAATATCTCCTGGAACAGAGGCAGGGCATACCACCAACATGGATATATCTTGACTAAAAGGTGCCATAGTCCTCTCCTGGTGTCTTACCTCAAGGCTGAAGTCTTACCTCAGAGATATTCATACAACACATTTATGAAACCACCACTGAGCTTATAAATCAATCATTATACTGATTTGAGGTTGAACAGACAAAATTGTTTTGTGTCATAATTTATATTTCCTGACTGACCTGCTGTGTCTGCTCTAAGCCCTGTTTTATCCAATGAAATGCCAGTAGGTGAGTGACATTTAAGCACTGTTTTTTGGGATTGTGTGTCAGGGAAAAGGGCAGGCCAGGTGGATTGATTGTCCAGGGCAGGAAGTGGTAAAGGTGTTGGAGTGAGTGGGTTTCATTAAGGTCTGGTAAATCACTGAGAAAAACAAAGTCATTTAATCCCTATGCCATTCACAAGGACTATCTCCTATACCAGGGGGTACTCAACTACTATTTGAGAAGGTCCGTTCACACAAATTTCCTAGGATGTCCGGATGAATATCACCCTGCAAACCATGTGACCCCAAACTGTTTAAACTGTTCACACCCCTATTGTTGGCGGTGAGAACATTTAGCAGATTTAAAGCATATTTCCTGCAATTCTACACAATTTGCAATGAGGTGAACAGAAAAAGTTGCAGTTTCAAATGTAATTTCTTGCAATTCTACCATGTCTTATTTGAGTTCATATGATACCTGAGTAACTCAATAAACTCAATGGGGGCCCCCTGGGGGTTGAGGCCCCTGCCCACATAATGTGGCCATGATAACTACAAGATTTAGATATATGGTTAGCCTAACTTACCTACCTAGCTAACATGGGCTAGTTGATCAACTGGACATTTCTGACAGGTTGTAAATAGCTCTCCAAGGTCTGTCAGTGAATGACATAACAAGAGGAAAACTGCCCATGCACTACCAAAACAAATATAAATAGAACTCTAATTAAAAAAAGTCTGGACCCGCGGTCTGTACTGACCCTGTCCTGGGTCCGAATCGCTGTCTGCCAGTTGCGTATGGCTGCCCTTTACCATTCAATACCTGTATAAGGTTCATACAGACACCATACAATTCTGTACCTATAAGGAGACTTGTATACCATTCTGCCTGTATACCACTCATACGGACTGTACCGTTATTGACCTATCTACCATTCATATGGACACTCTCCGGTTCAATTCTATACCTGTATAGTACACCATTCATAAAGACTATTATACCTGTCTGTACTTATATATTGTTTAATAACACGTCTCATGTCAAATTCTGTACCTGTACCATTGACAGTGACCCTATGAATCTCTCAAAGTCTTTCCTATTAACAACTGTAGGAATTCAGTGCAGATACCCATGACAGCTAGTTAATAGGTAGGACAGACAACAGTTATGACTACTTCTCTGCTTGTGATTTCTAATTATAACAACTTGATGGCTGGGCAGGACAGGAATAAGCAAATATGATTGAATGTGCCTCAGAAAGGTAAAAGACATCCATCTTCCAATACGCAGCTTTTTGAAGATGAGATCAATAAAACAATAAAACACTGCCTAACATTTAAATGGCCTCATTTGCAGGCCTTCTGTAAGGGAGAAAACAATTGATATTGACATACAGGGAACTCTGAGTAATGGTTATGTTGAGGGTTCTATTTTATTTATGGACTGATAGAGGCAGGAATATATGATGAGTGGTTCTGTATGCTTCCCACAGTTTCAGATAAACTTTGCAACAACTTTTCAGTTCAGTATTTTTTAGTGCCGCTAAATAAAACCCATGTATTTAAATGACAATTACATAAACATGAACAGTGTTATGGGACATGTTACATAGTCCTAAGCAGCGTCGAATCGCAACTACGATGTTGTATACAGACAGCATCCTAGTTGATCATTGTTCCTGTACCTGCCATCCAAAATTAATTACAGCCTTATGTGTATGGACATATGTCGAAGAAGCAAGTGTTTTCAAGTTGGAAAATGACAATACTAGGCTAATCGTTGGAATGGAAGACCCTGGATAAAATATGTTTTTAAATGTTTTTGATAGTGTTCCTAGAGATTATAGATGTGCCTTTGTCGACAGGAATCTTCCTTTTTTGTTAAACTGTACACTTTATTAACCTTGTACAAACATCCGGAAGTTTTGCGACATTACATTCAGTTTCGCTACACGGATTCAGCTAACCATTTACAGTGAATTCGGAAAGTATTCAGACCCCGTGACTTTTTCCACATTTTGTTACGTTACAGCCTTAATATAACATTTATTAGAATTGTACAGTGAGGGAAAAAAGTATTTGATCCCCTGCTGATTTTGTACGTTTGCCCACTGACAAAGAAATGATCAGTCTATAATTTTAATGGTAGGTTTATTTCAACAGTGAGAGACAGAATAACAACAAAGAAATCCAGAAAAACACATGTGAAAAATGTTATAAATTGATTTGCATTTTAATGAGGGAGATAAGTACAGTGGGGCAAAAAAGTATTTAGTCAGCCACCAATTGTGCAAGTTCTCTCACTTAAAAAGATGAGAGAGGCCTGTAATTTTCATCATAGGTACACTTCAACTATGACAGACAAAATGAGGAAAATAAATCCAGAAAATCACATTGTAGGATTTTTAATGAATTTATTTGCAAATTATGGTGGAAAATAAGTATTTGGTCACATACAAACAAGCAAGATTTCTGGCTCTCACAGACCTGTAACTTCTTCTTTAAGAGGCTCCTCTGTCCTCCACTCGTTACCTGTATTAATGGCACCTGTTTGAACTTGTTATCAGTATAAAAGACACCTGTCCACAACCTCAAACAGTCACACTCCAAACTCCACTATGGCCAAGACCAAAGAGCTGTCAAAGGACACCAGAAACAAAATTGTAGACCTGCACCAGGTTGGGAAGACTGAATCTGCAATAGGTAAGCAGCTTGGTTTGAAGAAATCAACTGTGGGAGCAATTATTAGGAAATGGAAGACATACAAGACCACTGATAATCTTCCTCGATCTGGGGCTCCACTTAAGATCTCACCCGTGGGGTCAAAATGATCACAAGAACGGTGAGCAAAAATCCCAGAACCACACGGGGACCTAGTGAATGACCTGCAGAGAGCTGGGACCAAAGTAACAAAGCCTACCATCAGTAACACACTCGCCGCCAGGGACTCAAATCCTGCAGTGCCAGACGTGTCCCCTGCTTAAGCCAGTACATGTTCAGGCCCGTCTGAAGTTTGCTAGAGAGCATTTGGATGATCCAGATGACGATTGGGAGAATGTCATATGGTCAGATGAAACCAAAATAGAACTTTCTGGTAAAAACTCAACTCGTCGTGTTTGGAGGACAAAGAATGCTGAGTTGCATCCAAAGAACACCATACCTACAGTGAAGCATGGGGGTGGAAACATCATGCTTTGGGGCTGTTTTTCTGCAAAGGGACCAGGACGACTGATCCGTGTAAAGGAAAGAATGAATGGGGCCATGTATCGTGAGATTTTGAGTGAAAACCTCCTTCCATCAGCAAGGGCATTGAAGATGAAACGTGGCTGGGTCTTTCAGCATGACAATGATCCCAAACACACCGCCCGGGCAACGAAGGAGTGGCTTCGTAAGAAGCATTTCAAGGTCCTGGAGTGGCCTAGCCAGTCTCCAGATCTCAACCCCATAGAAAATCTTTGGAGGGAGTTGAAAGTCCGTGTTGCCCAGCGACAGCCCCAAAACATCACTGCTCTAGAGGAGATCTGCATGGAGGAATGGGCCAAAATACCAGCAACAGTGTGTGAAAACCTTGTGAAGACTTACAGAAAAAGTTTGACCTCTGTCATTGCCAACAAAGGGTATATAACAAAGTATTGAGATAAACTTTTGTTATTGACCAAATACACTAAGGAGTGGCTTCAGTCTGGCCACTCTACCATAAAGGCCTGATTGGTGGAGTGCTGCAGAGATGGTTGTCCTTCTGGAAGGTTCTCCCCATCTCCACAGAGGAACTCTGGAGCTCTGTCAGAGTGACCATCAGGTTCTTGGCCACCTCTCTGAACAAAGCCCTTCTCCCCCTATTGCTCAGTTCGGCTGGGCAGCCAGCTCTAGGAAGAGTCTTCTTGGTTCCAAACTTCTTCCATTTAAGAATGATGGAGGCCACTGTGTTCTTGGAGACATTCAATGCTGCAAAAAAAAATTGGGCACCCTTCCCCAGATCTGTGCCTTGACACAATCCTGTCTCTGAGCTCTACGGACATTCCTTAAACCTCATGGCTTGGTTTGTGCTCTGACATGCACTGTCAACCGTGGGACCTTATATAGACAGATGTGTGCTTTTCCAAATCATGACCAATCAATTAAATTTACCTCAGCTGGACTCCAATCAAGTTGCAGAAACATCTCAAGAATGATCAATGGAAACAGGATGCACCTGAGCCCAATTTTGAGTCTCATAGCAAAGGGTCTGAATACTTATGTAAATAAGGTATTTCTGTTTTTTAAATTTGCAAAACTGTTTAAAAACATGTTTTCGCTTAGTCATTATGGGGTATTCTGTGTAGAAATAAAAAAAATTAGAATAAGGCTGTAACATAACAAAATTGTGGAAAAAGTCAAGTGGTCTGAATACTTTCCGAATGCACTGTATGCAAGCTCGCAAGATCAGGGTGGCTCGCGAGGCTAAAACTGTATAGCTGTTACTAATTTCAGACGCCAGGCACCGGAACAATGTGCATCTGTATACAACATCCTAGATGCAATCCGAAGCTAAGTCCTATGATGTAACTTCCCCAAAAACTTTCATGTAACATCAGAGTTTTGCACACCACTTTATATAAGTTTTTCTATATGACCTTAACCTTCATGCATTTAATCTGATGAAGAGGTACAAGAGGGAGGAACGAATCTGTCAGGAGCAGAAAGCAAGGCACAACTTTTCAAATAGGGAATAGCCTAAGTGAATACCTGAGCTGGCAAGGTGAAAAACCTGTCGATGTGCTGTTGAGCAAAGCACTTCACAGTAACTTGCTCCAGGGGTTCCATACTACTATGGCTGACCCTGTATAACAACACATTTCACTGCACCTATCCAGTGTGTGACAACTAAAAAATAACATTTGAATAAACTAACAACTTTACAGATCTTCGATTCAAATGATAGACTTTGCTGCCATCATGTGGATGGTAGAAAAACCTTTTGAAAACCTTCCACATTTTCAATGCACAAATGTAACCCATAATTGAATGTTAATCAGATGTTTAGATTAGTCCTTCCGTTGACTGTCGTATGGAAAGTTCACATTATCTTCACCAGTCTGGAAAATCATGGCTTGACAAAAGCCATGATGGCTACGGCAATGTGGTCACAAACTCTTGGTACAGTTTTAATAGTCCAACTTGCTCAAACTCCCCCTTTAGCTCCTCAAGGGACAAAAACTCTTTGATTTCAAAAGATGAGATCCTGTGAATGAGAGAAAGAAACACATTGAGGGAAGATCGAGTGAGGAGCAGTAAGAGAAATCAAGGACTGATTACAGTGAGTTCTTTAACACATTGCCAGAGACAATTTTACAATTCCCAAATGTACAATTGCAAATTGCCCACGTTATGACACAAATTCATATAGAAAAGCTGAGGAAATACTTAACCGTTTGAGGTCTGAGACTTGGGTTTCGCAAAGAACTCTCATCATCTTCTCTTTGCATCTCTTTCCTGATGAATCCACATCTACTTTCACAGTTCTCTGGAGATGGATGTATTCCTACAGAGGGAAAACAAACAGCAAACAGGCGTGGATTTGGCTTGTAAATATAATGACCTGTGAAACCAGCAGTTAATTAATACTGTTCAAGTACAAGTTTAGCATGGGTAGTATTTATTCCTGGTTGGCAAATGATGAAGAAGGCAGGGTAATAATGATCATTAAATGTATTGTATGATGTTGCAATAATTAAGGTGCCAAGTCAACATGTCCCACCACTGTTTGTCTGAACTATATTTTCCAACTTTCATATTCAGTACAACTTGCTTTACATGCAGTTAATTACTGAACAAAGGAAAAGTGGAAAACAACACAGACATTTTGTGGACTGATATACTGTGCATTTTCAGTCGTTCATTTAGGTTCAGATTAAATATGAACACCACATCTTTAAAAGAGTGGATTTGGCCTAAAACATAACATACATATGGAGGGGAGTGAATTTGGACAGCGAAGCTACCATTTTTTATTTGTCTCTATAATCCAGCATTTTAGATGAGATGTTTTATATTAGGTGACAGTATAGAATGTCACCTATTTTGGGGTATTTTCATACATACACTCCCCTACGTATTTATTTGGACAGTAATACTAAAACTTTAAATTTGAGATCAAACGTTTTATATGAGGTGGCAGTACACAATGTTACCATCTCTTTGAGAGTATTTTCATACATACGTTTAACATAAAGTGCTTTCATTTCTAAATGGTCAAAACAGATATGTATTAAAATACCCTTAAATAAAGGTGACATTCTGTACTGTTGCCTCACATGAAACATTTCATCTCAAATCCAAAATGCTGAAGCATAGAACAAAATGTAACATATGGAAAGGAGTGTACATGACATCATTATATCCACCATATCGTGACATGTACAGTTGAAGTCGGAAGTTTACATACACCTTAGCCAAATACATTTAAACTCAGTTTTTCACAATTCCTGACATTTAATCCTAGTAAAAGTTCCCTGTCTTAGGTCAGTTAGGATCACCACTTTATTTTAAGAATGTGAAATGTCAGAATAATAGTAGAGAGAATTATTTATTTCAGCTTTTATTTCATAACATTCCCAGTGGGTCAGAATACAATCAATTAGTATTTGGTAGCGTTGCCTTTAAATTGTTTAACTTGGGTCAAACGTTTCGGATAGCCTTCCACAAGCTTCCCACAGTAAGTTCGGTGAATTTTGGTCCATTCCTCCTGACATAGCTGGTGTAACGGAGTCAGGTTTGTAGGCCTCCTTGCTCGCACACGCTTTTTCAGTTCTGCCCACATATTTTCCATAGGATTGAGGTCAGGGCTTTGTGATGGCCACTCTAATACCTTGACTTTGTTGTCCTTGAGACATTTTGCACTACTTTGGAAGTATGCTTGGGGTCATAGTCCATTTGGAAGACCCATTTGTGACCAAGCTTTAACCTCCTGACTGATGTCTTGAGATGTTGCTTCAATATATTCACATAATTTTCCTACTTCATGACCCCATCTATTCTGTGAAGTGCACCAGTCCCTCCTGCAGCAAAGCACCCCCACAACATGATGCTGCCACCCCCGTGCTTCATGGTTGGGATGGTGTTCTTCGGCTTGCAAGCCTCCCCCTTTTTCCTCCAAACATAACGATGGTCATTATGGCCAAACACTTCTATTTTTGTTTCATCAGACTAGAGGACATTACTCCAAAAAGGTACGATCTTTGTCCCCATGTGCAGTTGCAAACCATAGTCTAGCTTTTTTATGGTGGTTTTAGAGTAGTGTCTTCTTCCTTGCTGAACGGCCTTTCAGCTTAAGTTGATATAAGACTCGTTTTACTGTGGATATAGATACTTTTGTACCTGCTTCCTCCAGCAACTTCACACGGTTCATTGCTGTTGTTCTGGGATTGATTTACACTTTTCGCACCAAAGTGCGTTCTGTCTCCTAAGAGATGAACGTATCTCCTTCCTGAGCGGTAAGGCGGCTGCGTGGTCACATGGTGTTTATACTTGCGTACTATTGTTTGTAAAGATGAACGTGGTACCTTCAGGCGTTTAGAAATTGCTCCCAAGGATGAACCAGACTTGTGGAGATCTACATTTTTGGGGGGGGGAGGTCTTGGCTGATTTCTTTTGATTTTCCCATAATGTCAAGCAAAGAGGGGCTGAGTTTGAAGGTAGGCCTTGAAATACATCCACGGGTACACCAATTGACTCAAATTATGTCAATTAGCCTATCAGAAGCTTCTAAAGCCATGACATCATTTGCTGGCTGTTTAAAGGCACAGTCAACTTAGTGTATGTAAACTTCTGACCCACTGGAATTGTGATACAGTGAATTATAAGTGAAATAATCTGTCTGTAAACAATTGTTGGAAAAATTACTTGTGTCATGCACAAAGTAGATGTCCTAACCGACTTGCCAAAACTATAGTTTGTTAACAAGAAATTTGTGGAGAGGTTGAAAAATGAGTTTTTATGAGTGTATGTAAACGTCCGACTTCAACAGTACATCATATTCATTATTTATCTTGAGTGTTATAGCTGATCTGAAGAGACATCATTGCATTAGTTGAAGTCTAAACTCTATACTACCTTGATACTCCTCCTTGCGCCTTGCAGAAGGACCAGTATCAATTTCCCCAAAAACAGCCTTCCGGTGAGCCCCAATTCCGAGCTCCACTTTTCAATTGTCTTTATATATTTAGTTTTGGACCTCATATGGTCTATTAGAAAAAGAGCTATCCACGTCTCCTCCTCACCACCTTCCTCTTGCACCTCCTTCACCTGGGACTGGTCATTTAAAGTAAGTTCAGTGAAGTTCTGTTGGAGCCACAGCAGTAGTTCATAAACCATGGGCTCTGGCTCCAGTTCTGAGGCCTTTTCCAGCAGACTCTGCTTGACATGTTGGCACTGTTTCCTGGAGAGCTGTTCAGAGCTGACACTTATTTCTGGGACACAGTGGGGGTACTCTGTTGGCAGCTGGAAGAGGAGACTCAAAAGTGTTCTCTCACTGGTGGCTGCTTCCACCTCCATCTGGATGCAGAATACAAATCCCTTTTCTGCTGTGAAAACACTAATGTGTTCAAGTAACTCATAAATGTCACACCACATGTAAAATACTACTAGCTATACATAGCTAGCATCTAGGCTGGCCATCTGGCTAACATAAAGTAAAAACTCTAGCTACAGTTTACACACTGTATTGTGGAATTGCCAACTCCAAGTTCCTTAACTCCACAATGATTTCATCTCTGGGGTTGAGCGCAGACTAGAGTTTGGGAAATTAGCCGCGACACGCATGCAGTCAATACCTCGAAATGTAAATTCTTAAACCCTTACAGTGTACCTATGCTTGTACTTTGTTTTATAAAAAAAGTATGGATTTCAGCAAACAATCCAAAAAAAACACTGACTGTTTCCTTGTTAAGATTCGCGCTGAGTTGCCATCGGTATTTGACTAGCGTTTTATTTAAAAGTACAGATTACAGCAAACAAAAAAAGGCATGCAACAGAAGACAAACATAGGTACATGGTAAGGGTTTAAGAATGTACATTTTTGAAGGGTTCCCCAACTGGCAGCCTATGGGGTGATTTTATTTGGCCTAAAAAAAAAAAAAGAAAATAAATATGATCTTTTAATTGTTGGACAAGTGATTTTAACTTTGGAAATCTGTTCCAAAGTATTCCCACACTTGAGATATATGCTCAGTGGCCAGTTTATTAGGTACACCACCCCCCCATTCACAAAAATGTTTTTGCTTCTACAGACAGTGAGTCATGTGGCCATGGCTTGCTGTATTAAGCAGGCAGACATGGATAGAATGTGCAAAACAAGCAAATTTGAGTGTGGTACGATTGTTGGTGCCAGGCGCACAGGTTCCAGTATCTCAGAAACAGCCAGCCTCCTGGCCTTTTCAGGCATGACAGTGTCTAGGGTTTACAGAGAATGGTGCAACAAACTAAAAAGATCCAGTCAGCGGCAGTCTTGTTGGCAAAAAACAGCTCGTTGATGAGAGGTCGAAAGAGAATGACACACTGGGCTCCACTCCTATCAGCTAAAAACAAGAAGTGGATCCAGTGGACATGCAACCACCAATACTGGACAATTGAGGAGGGGAAAAACATTGCCTGGTCTGACGAATCCTGGTTCCTGTTGCGTCATGCTGATGGCAGTCAGGATTTTGGCGTAAGAAGCATGAGTCCATGGCTCCATCTTGCCTGCTGTCAACGGTACAGGATGGTGGCAGTGGTGGTGTAATGGTGTGGGGAATGTTTTCTGGGTACAATTGAGCAACATATCCATGCCACAAATAATTCAGTCTGTTCTGGAGCCAAAGCAGTGTCCTACCCAGTTCTAGATGTGTGTACCTAATAAACTGGACAGTGAGTGTATGCGATCATATACAAAATGTAAGCAAGGTTATAAATTATGTTTTAAATCAAATATAATAGTATTCGTCACATACTTCGTAAACAACATGTGTAGGCTAACAGTGAAACGCTTACTTAGGGATCCTTCCCAACAATGCTGAGAAACAAAATAGCGAAATAATAGAAAGGTAAAACACGAAATAATAAATACAAATTGAGTAACAATCAAATGGGCTATATACAAGTGGTACCAGTCAAATATTAACGTTATATCTGTTAACGTTATATCAATTTGTAATGATGTTCCGGGCTCGACGCCTGAATCTAGTTGATGATCCCTGGCATAGCGAGGAGTTTCATTTAAAAAGTATAATCTGCGCCCAACTCCGCAATCATCGTGGAGTTGAGTTACTAGACAAATCATGGTGTAGAGAAACACAGCTAGCTAGCTAGCTCAACAATTTACCTGATTTCTCAAGTAGCTGAAATTCGTCTTTTTCACAGTATATTGCTGATAAAACGGACATTTCATCCAATGCCAGCTCAGACATTTCAAATTACAACTGTCATTCAAAATTACCCAAAGAAATCAGTGCTTCTTTCACTCATTTTGTAAAAATGTTAACGTGTTAAATGTGTGCTTGTTGTTTATGTCCGATGTACTTCAAGTCCCTATTTTTAGTTCCACCCATATCCAAACCAAAAACTATGGTCAAAAGAGCTGATTTACTTGTAGTGTAGCTAGCTAGTTCAACTTGTAATTAAAACTACACTACATAACCAAATGTATGTGGATACCTGCTGGTCTAACATCTCATTCCAAAATCATGGGCATTAATATGAAGTCGGTCCCCCCTTTGCTGCTGTAACAGCCTTGACTCTCCCAGAAGAGTTGGAACATTGCTGCGGGGACTTGCTTCCATTCAGCCACAAGAGCATTAGTGAGGTTAGGCCTGGCTCGCAGTCTGCGTTCCAATGTATCCCAAAGGTGTTAGATGTTGTTGAGGTCAGGGCTCTGTGCAGGGCAGTCAAGTTCTTCCACACCGTTCTCGACAAACCATTTCAGTATGGACCTCGCTTTGTACAAAGGGGCATTGTCATGCTGAGTTTAGGGAAAGGGCCTTCCCCAAACTGTTGCCACAAAGTTGGAAGCACAGAATGGTCTAGAATATCATTGTATGCTTGTCCATGAACATCAGCTGATGTAAGAAGAGCTTTATAAATAATATAGATATTGATTTTTATTTGATTTAATGTTAAGATTTCACTGGAACAAAGAGGCCTAACCCAAACCATGAAAAACAGCCCCAAACCATTATTCCTCCTCCACCAAATGTTTAAGTTGGCACTATGCATTAGGGGCAGGTAGTGTTCTCCTGGTATGAACCAAACCCAGATTTGTCCATCGGACTGCCAGATGGTGAGGCATTATTCATCACTCCAGAGAACGCCAGAGTCCAATGGCAGCGTGCTTTACAACACTCCAGCCAACGCTTGGCATTGAGCATGGTGATCTTAGGCTCGTGTGGTTGCTCTGCCATGGAAACCAATTGCATTAAACTCCCAACTAACAGTTAGTGTGCTGACATTGCTTCTAGAGGCAGTTTGGAACTCGGTAGTGAGTGTGGCAACCGAGGACAGACAATTTTTACACACTAGGTGCTTAAGCACTCAGCGGTTGTGTTCTGTGAGTTCATGTGGCCTACCGTTGTTGCTCTTATATGTTTCCACTTCACCACAACAGCACTTGCAGTTGACCGGGACAGCTCTAATAGGGCAGAAATTTTACAAACTGACTTGTTGGAAAGATGGCATCCTATGACGGTGCCGAATTGAAAGTCACCGAGCTCTTCAGTAAGGCCATTCTAATGCCACAATTTGGCTGTGGAGATCGCATGTGTGCTCGATTGTATACACCTGTCAGAGACGGGTGTGGCTGAAATCCACCCCTATTGGGTCAAAATGGAAATAAAAGTATTAATTTAATTCAATTCAATTCAATTCAATTTGCTTTATTGGCATGACGTAACAATGTACATATTGCCAAAGCTTACATTTGATATTTATAATATGAACATAATTAATAATCAAAATTGTCAACAGGACAACAGTAACAACAATAACCACATTGAACAACAACAATAAGCATACAGTAGAAGACATGTGCAGGTTGATTGGTCTGTCAGACACTGTCCCTCGTCTTATGTATTATCTGAGTTTTTCCCGCTGTGTACCGGAGTCCTCTTTGCTAGCTAGCAACATCGGTCAACAGTGTCCTTCGCCCCCGCCTGCCATTGTTAACAGAACTGCGGGAAAATAGTGGGCGAAGGACACTTTGCCCGTGTGTACTAGCTTTAGCTAGCTACCATTGTCGCGCTCCGGAGTCATAGTTTAAAAATTGACCATTACAAGTATAGAGGGGTCCCTGCAGATGCAAGAATGTCCACATGCAGGAACGGCCGGAATTTCGAGGCTGCAGTTGCACCCTTCTCAATTGTACCGAAAAACGGTTCATTACTCAGAGCGTCATTATCTGTTCACGATACACATTAATCACATTTGATGGTCAACAATAAATAGCAGCGTGTGATTATCAGACTGCGTTTTCTCATAGCAGTGTGTGACTGTCAGACAGACAGCTTTTTCTCCACTGTTTTCATCTGAACTGCGTGGCGCACTGGTAAAGCCTCGCTCACATTTTCAGTCGTTAGCTTTAGTAGCCTATAGTCAGTTGGAATACCAGGTACACATTTCATGCTTGCCTTTTTGCCTTCAAGTTTACTATTTCAAAAACGGAATGTTATTTAGGTTGCTTAAGACAAAAGCGTATACTATACTAAATAAAACAAATCATTCGCCCTGAATAATGACTAAAAAATGGCAACTGTGTGTTGCATTGAAACTCAAGCCAAAGAATACACATTAACCTGTTTTATCTGGGACAAATACATTATCAATTTGTCTTCATTGAGAGTCCATTCCAAATGGTTGCTTCCATTGACCTGGGAGTTGTTGCATCTAGTCATTGAGACACTAAATACATGCTAGAAGCCCACAATTACAGTATCCCTCCCTTTAACTTAAAACACCATACAAACATGCCTTTACTTTAAACATAATACGGGATACAAATAGCACACAGTTCCATCTTATCAACTTAGGAGAATTTATTCACTAAAGAAAAGCCACCCATTAGTATGTCCTCCCAAACAAACAATTATTACAGTGAGTCAATATACATGTGATTGTGTGTGGACTCAAAGTCAAAACAGCTGACTTCAAGCAATGAAGCCAATCTCACTGTCAATTAAAAGTTGAGTTATCAGCAGAGTGCCAGAGTCTTGTCAATAAATACATTAGTACTCCCTCAAATCAATGAAGGAGAACATAGACTGTATTCAACCTTGTGAATCTTAAGTGGTAGTGGATAGCCTTGTCCCAGACCTGTATGTGATTTAGCCAACTTCTCTGACTATCACTGAATGGCATGACATCATACAGATCTGGGGTCAGGCTATTAGTGTGGGGAGTGTTGGGGTTTAAGAGGAGGTCCAGCGCCACCAGGCCACTCTCATACGGTCCCACACGGCGCTGAGGGAGTCAAAGGCAGGACGCACATCCAGGATGGTGAAGTTCTGCTTATTGATCTCACCGCCGTCGTAGTAGTCAATCACATAGCGCACCTCCTTTCCACAGCGGTCTACAATCCAGTCGTGCCTGTCAAACGGTAAGCCATACCTGCAAACACAAATTGAGGTCATATGATCTAGTGTAATACAAATTGAAACAACCAGAAAAAGTGTGCTAGTTGTACTTGCTTGGGCTAGGTCTGTGTCAAGAAAATGTATATATTTTTGCATGCAAACTCAGCAAAAAAAGAATTGTCCTCTCACTGTCAACTGCATTTATTTTCAGCAAACTTAACATGTGTAAATATTTGTATGAACATAAGATTCAACAACTGAGACATAAACTTAACAGGTTCCACAGACATGTGACTAACAGAAATTGAATAATGTGCCCCTGAACAAAGGGAGGGGTCAAAATCCAAAGTAACAGTCAGTATCTGGTGTGGCCACCAGCTGCATTAAGTACTACAGTGCATCTCCTCCTCATGGACTGCACCAGATTTGTCAGTTCTTGTTGTGAGATGTTAACCCACTCTTCCACCAAAGCACCTGCAAGTTCCTAGATATTTCTGGGGGGAATGGCCCTAGCTCTCACCCTCTGATCCAACAGGTCCCAGACGTGCTCAATGGGATTGAGATCCGGGCTCTTCGCTGGCCATGGCAGAACAATGACAATCCTGTCTTGCAGGAAATCACACACAAGCAGTATGGCTGGTGGCATTGTCAATGCTGGAGGGTGATGTCAAGATGAGCCTGCAGGAAGGGCACCACATGAGGGAGGAGGATGTCTTCCCTGTAACGCACTGTGTTGAGATTGTCTGCGATGACAACAAGCTCAGTCCAATGATGCTGTGAAACACCGCCCCAGACCACCCTCCACCTCCAAATCGATCCCGCTCCAGAGTACAGGCCTCTGTGTACTCGCTCATTCCTTCAACGATAAATGCGAATCCGACCATCACCTTCCAGTCCTGTCTGGTCCAGCAACGGTGTGTTTGTGCCCATAGGTGACGTTGTTGCCAGTGATGTCTGGTGAGGACCTGCCTTACAACAGGCATACAAGCACTCAGTCCAGCCTCTCTCAGCCTATTGTGGATAGTCTGAGCACTGATGGAGGGATTGTGCGTTCCTGGTGTAACTCGGGCAGTTGTTGTTGCCATCCTGTACCTGTCCCGCAGGTGTGATGCTCAAATGTAAAGGTGTTGTTACACGTGGTCTGCCACTGCAAGGACAATCAGCTGTCCGTCCAGTCTCCCTGTAGCGCTCACAGTACAGACATTGCAATTCATTGCCCTGGCCACATCTGCAGTCCTCATGTGCCTAAGGCACGTTCACGCAGATGAGCAGGGACCCTGGGCATCTTTATTTTGGTGTTTTGCAGAGTCAGTAGAAAGGCCTCTAGTGTCCTAAGTTCATAACTGTCACCTTAATTCCCTACCGTCTGTAAGCTGTTAATGTCTTAACGACCGTTCCACAGGTGCATGTTCATTAATTGTTTATGGTTCATTGAACAAGCATGGGAAACAGTGTTTAAACCCTTTACAATTAAGTTATTTGGATTTTTACAAATGATCTTTGAAAGACAGAGTCCTGACAAAGGGACTTTTCTTTTTTTGCTGAGTTTATGTAACTTCCACGCAGAACTGTTTACACCAAAAACTCACCCCATCCAGTGGCGAAACCTGGCTCTAGGAGTGAATTCTTTTGCTTTGCCTCCAAACCGTAACAGGGAGGGTCCGCAGGGACATTCCCTAGAAAGAAAGAAATTAAATACAATTCACATATCTGGTATGGCCCACATATCATGACATGCACTGGTCATTCAGGGGTAATTTGAAGCGTCAGTAAAGTGCGCTCAACCTTACATGGTATTATACCATAGTCTGAGATTGTTCGCTGAGGCTACTCACTTCTTATGGAATTGTTCCCATTTGAGGATCTCCTGCCATGCCTGTTCATTGTTCTGGTTGTGAATCTTGATGATGTTCGTCATGTCATTTTGACCAAGATCTTCATCCTTCCAGTGCCATCTGTGAAACAATTTTAATGAGTCAGTACACAACAGTAGAAATCCTAAACCCAAGCCCATAGAGATATAACTATAGGTTCTATACATTCTATCTCTATGCCCAAGCCATATTTCTTCAGTGTTCTGATTAGTCAACTGACCCTTTCCTCAGCATGGCATTCCAGAACATTTGTTCCGAGGGGTAGACCCAGTTCTGATCCGTACCACCCCGGGGGATCTGGGACTCCTCTCTGTTCACTGACAGATCAAAGGGCTGACCTGGGGCAGGCTGCTGGTTGGGTGGCGGCATCTGGATAAAGAGAAATAACAAAACAAAACGATGAGATGTAGCCTTCAGGGTTTTAAGTCTCATCAATATATGATGTAGTGTCATCTATCTTCTAATTGACTGGGATTGATTTGATTTTAGCCTATTAGTCAACCAGTTCTTGGGTTATGAAAAAAGAGAGGTACATTAAACAACATTCAGTACATCCATTTATTTAAAAACTCTAACACTTTACTTTAGTGTTCTTATCACAGCGTAATTAGTTGTAGGAGTAACAAGTATTGTAATTACATAGTAGTAAGAATAATACACAGTACATGTAAACGTATTTTAGCTGCTTTGCGTACCATGTTTGCGATATCGATGTCAGACACAAATTTCTCTCTGTTGGCTGCTTTCATGGGGCACTCCACAAACTCGTATGCCCGATCCTGATGTGTTGGCCCTGCCTGGTCTGAAGCTGGGGCTGTTGGGGGGGCCGTGCTCTCAACCTGGGCCGGGGCGGACGCCTTGTGCATGGGACACTCTGGTGGTGGTAATGGTGCACCTGAGAGGACAGGTCAAAATACATTAGTACAATGAAAAACAATATCTGCTTTGTTATTGCTATACAAGGTGTGACAGCTGATGGGGTATGGGTATACACTGCAGACAACAGAGAACCAATAGACAAACAGTATCAACCTGACACAGCTGAAGAGACTTACTTGGTATGGTCTCCTTGTGCATGGGGCATCCCTGGGGTGGTGAGCCAGTATAGGGGTGAGGGACCACAAAGCCCTCTGCTTTAACCGTTGAACCGGACATGGGATTCATTCTGCCTGACAAGTTAGTCACTGTATAGGTCTACACCCCAGACCTGTAAGCGATATAACAGCTATTAACGTTAAGACGTTTGAAATGTGTTAAGGGTCATGAATTCCTGCTATGCCTCATAGCTACCTCATCCCACATCATGCCTGTTAATTAACCAGTCATATAGCTAACGGTCAAAGATTGAAACAGCACCCCTAGCTTGTATATCTGTAACACATGACAGCTGTCCTAAATGAGATATTACAGTAACTGTTGAAATTAGCATTGCAACAGCAGCGATTACGTAACTCTCACGACCTTGCATGCACTCTGGACCATATCAGCTGCCGGATACTGTAGCGGTGGGACTCCCATCCCCATGCTGGTTTGAAATTCGGTTAGAAATGACAGACTCCTATTATGACTAAACTCGTTGCCTATTTCTTGAAATATATAAAGTAAAACAAACGATTTTACTATGGATTCATCTAGTAAATATAAACGTGTTACCTTGATGAAGGTAGTCCGTCTATGCTGCAATGTCGTGAAAGTTATCAAACACTACACACCCACAATGCATTGGGGGAATGTTCTGGTTACGTGATTGGTTACTTTGAGAGAATCTCAATTGCAGACACTTCGCGTCCTCTCCAATGAGGTATAAACAGAGAACGATACAAACCGGGATTCCTATGAGTTTTAGCCGCAATGGCGCTTCCCATTCCTAAACTGTCACATACGCTACAATGGCACAGATATAAATATTAGTCCTGTATCTATCTCTATGTGTATAAAGAACAAAGAACGGTCCACTCGACTCTCTCTTCAAGCCCCATTGTAGGTCAGACAGGAAGGACCCAGTCAGGCGTGTCACAATTTACCCACGATCCATCACGGTTGTCATGCTCGTGTCCGACAGCATCAAAACCAGAGTTGTTCAACACATTTCCGGGCACGCTTGCGAAACAGACAAATCAGACTAGGCCGGGGTTTGAGAAGTCAATTACTTTCCCCCCCTTAGTTGTTAATTTTCTAGAAAGGCACCACCTAAATTCGAGCCAATGTCTTAATAAGTTGAACATGTTATTACTCCAACCTCTTGAAAGTGACAAACCTGACACGTTTTAATTTTCGTTAAAAAAAAGTATTTGATTTGACGGCGTGCACACGCGCAGTTCGGCGCGAGTTTAGCTAACCAACGTCGCCATGACATCGCCTACAATGGGAATTTCTATTGGAGAAGCAGTTTCTGCCTATCTTCATACTGTACTGTCTTTGTTCGAGAGCATCAAAACCGTGATGTATCATTGGTAAATCTTGACAGACTTGAATGATCTAGAAATAATATTGAGTAGTCATTTAGGATACAAGGTGATTTGTAGATCAATCAGTCTAAACTCAACTTTATCCTATTTAATCCCATAATTTTTCATTACACCCAGAAATCTGCTCCTTTTATTCTCTGGCAACCAGTTCTTAAAGCCTTTAGCCGTACACTTATCTTACTCCTCCTATGTTGCTTTAACACACTCCGCCATCCCTGATGTCCTAGCCGTGTCTGAATCCTGGCTTAGAAAGGCCAACAAAAATGTGGACATTTCCATCCCCAATATTAACATTTTCCGCCAAGATAGAACTGCCAAAGGAGGTGGAGTTGCAATCTACTGCAGAGACAGCCTGCAGAGTTCTGTCATGCTATCCAGGTCTGTGCCCAAACAGTTCGAGTTTCTACTTTTAAAAAAACGACCTTTCCAGAAATAAGTATCTCACTGTTGCCGCTTGTTACAGACCCCCCTCAGCCCCCAGCTGTGCCCTGGACACCATTGTGAATTATTTGCCCCCCCATTTATCTTAAGAGTTTGTACTGTTAGGTGACCTAAACTGGGATATACTTAACACACCGGCCGTCCTACAATCTAGACTAGATGCCCTCAATGTCACCCAAATTATCGTGGAATATACCAGGTACAACCCCAAATCCGTAAACTCGGGCACCCTCATAGATATCATCCTGACCAACCTGCCCTCTAAATACACCTCTGCTGTCTTCAACCAGGATCTCAGCGATCACTGCCTCATTGCCTGCATCCGTAATTGGTCCGCAATCAAACGACCACCCCTCATCACACTTAAACACTCCCTAAAACACTTCAGTGAGCAGGCCTTTCTAATCGACCTGGCCCGGGTATCGTGGAAAGATATTGACATCATTCCGTCAGTAAAGGATGCCTGGTTATTCTTTAAAAGTGCTTTCCTCACCCTCTTAAATAAGCATACCCCATTCAAAAGAAATTGAACCAGGAACAGATATAGCCCTTGGTTCACTCCAGACCTGACTGCCCTTGACCAGCACAAAAACAGCCTGTGGCGTACTGCATTAGCATCGAATAGCCCCCACGATATGCAACCTTTCAGGGAAGTTAGGAACCAATATACGCAGGCAGTTAGGAAAGCAAAGGCCAGCTTTTTCAAACAGAAATGTGCAATCTGTAGCACAAACTACAAAAAGAGAATAAGAGCACCTCCTCCCAGCTGCCCACTGCACTGAGGCTAGGAAACACTGTCACCACCGATAAATCTACGATAATCGAGAATTTCAATAAGCATTTTTCTCCGTCTGGCCATGCTTTCCACCTGGCTACCCCTACCCTGGTCAACAGCTCTGCATCCCCCACAGCAACTTGCCCAAGCCTCCCCCATTTCTCCTTCACCCAAATCCAGATTGCTGATGTTCTGAAAGAGATGCAAAATCTGGATCCCTACAAATCAGCTGGGCTAGACAATATGGACCCTCTCTTTTTAAAATGATCTGCCGCAATTGTTGCAACCCCTATTACTAGCCTGTTCATTTCAAATACCACCGTACCTTCTCCGCTATGCAATCTGGTTTCCGAGCTGGTCATGGGTGCACCTCAGCCACGCTCAAGGTCCTAAACCATAACATAACCGCCATCGACAAAAGACAATACTGTGCAGCCGTATTCATCGACCTGGCCAAGGCTACAAATACCTAGGTGTCTGGTTAGACTGTAAACTCTCCTTCCAGACTCATATTAAGCATCTCCAATCCAAAATTAGATCTAGAATCGGCTTCCTATTTTGCAACAAAGCCTCCTTCACTCATGCTGCTAAACATACCCTCGTAAAACTGACCATCCTACCGATCCTCGACTTTGGCGATGTCATTTACAAATAGCCTCCAACACTCTACTCAGCAAATTGGATGCAGTCTATCACAGTGCCATCCATTTCGTCACCAAAGCCCCATATACTACCCTCCACCGAGACCTGTATGCTCCCGTTGGCTGGCCCTCGCTTCATATTCGTCGCCAAACCCTCTGGCTCCAGGTCATCTATAAGTCTTTGCTAGGTAATGCCCCACCTTATCTCAGCTCACTGGTCACCATAGCAGCACCCTCCCATAGCACTCGCTCCAGCAGGTATATTTCACTGGTCATCCCCAAAGCCAATTCCTCCTTTGGCCGCCTTTCCTTCCATTTCTCTGCTGCCAATGACTGGAACAAAAATCACTGAAGCATATCTCCCTCACTAGCTTTAAGCATCAGCTATCAGAGCAGCTTACAGATCATTGCACCTATACATAGCCCATCTGTAAATAGCCCATCCAACTACCTCATCCCCGGGGTGGCAGGTAGCCTAGTGGTTAGAGCGTTGGACTTGTAACTGGAAGGTTGCATGATTGAATCCCCGAGCTGACAAGACAGACCAAGCTGACAAGGTAAAAATCTGTCGTTCTGCCCCTGAACAAGGCAGTTAACCCACTGTTTCTAGGCTGTCATTGAAAATAAGAATTTGTTCTTAACTGACTTGGTAAAATATATATTTTTTAATTTCTCCTTTGCACACCAGTATCTCTATTTGCACATTCACCTTCTGCACTCCAGTGTTTATTTGCTAAATTGTAATTATTTTGCCACTACGGCCTATTTATTGCCTTACCTCCCTAATCTTACTTCATTTGCACACACTGTATATAGACTTTTTCTATTGTGTTATTGACTGTATGTTTGTTTATTCCATGTGTAACTCTGTGTTGTTGTTTGTGTCGCACTGCTTTGCTTTATCTTTGCCAGGTTGCAGTTGTAAACGACAACTTGTTCTCAACTGGCCTACCTGGTTAAATAAAGGTGAAATAAAATAAAATAAAAAAGGAAGAGGGTTAGGGTTACGCTTAGCTACAAAGCTAGTTGTCAAACTGTTGTCCCCGACGCGACCACTAGATGGCGCTGTAGGTCTATTCCATTCCATTTTACATCCATAGTTTTATGTTATTATTACCAGAGGTAATAATGGTGGCCAAAGTAGCCAGAGGTATGGGACTTTTAGAAAACAATGTGATGACCAAATGACGCCAAACCAAGGTTTTAACATCAACCATTTTTATTAATATTCCTCAAAACTCATTGACCACTGTATCCTCCTTTTGAGGGGATGTTTGCAGTCCCACATTTGTCTCCACAAGAGAGCAATAGCAGACAAGTGTTGTCGTGTTGTCTGCTGACAACTGTCAGACAATCAAAGCAAGTATGAAAATTAAGTTAATAAATCACTCACTTCAACTAACTCAAAGAAGAGTACATTATTAAAATACATTTTAAAAAATTAAATATTAACACTAACATAGCTGTAAATGTCACAATAAATAGCTTGCATATTCTCACCCAGAGATCCAACAGGGAAACCTGAAAGGCATGATGCGAGATTCTTGCATTTAAGGCCATGTTCTGATGAACTTGTGGATACCATTTTTATGTCTCTGCACGCAGTATGATGGAAATAGCGGTAGTTTAGCTAGCAAATGTTAACTAGCGTTAGCACAAGGACTGGAAGTCTAAAGGTACAGTAGCATTGGTATTCTAACTTCATACTGCATGCAGACATACAAGTTAATCCGACTCTATGTAACCTTGCAGTATTCCTTTAATTACATTTTTCACATTACATTAAGCTTGACTTCTGAAGTTTGATCTGTAGTTTGTAAACTGTGCGTAGATGCTTGTGTGAAGTTATAGTGTGGGTTAGACATAAGTGCACTTTTATTGCTGTTATCATAAATCACACTCAGTAAGGTCACTTCTAGAGATAAAATGACAATACATTCTGGCATTTGTTTGCTGTGATTTGTCTACATCTACCCTGATCCTAATATTTCCTAGGCCTACTGCAGTAGCCTGCTGAGCATAGACTTCAGTAGTCTGACAATTTACTTATTTTACATCCTAATGCTGGTGAAAACACAGATTTCAAGTAAGGATTTTATTTTCGTACAATATCTCATGACATTTGTACAAGAGCCATCTTTATGGCTTCATAAACATTACAAAACTATGTGAGCTCCTTTAACATTCTCTTCCATGTCAGTTCATGTTATTGTGGCAATACACACAAGACACCTTTGGGTGGACATATACAATTTACAAAGGGTCCAGAAGACAAGAGGAGCTGTGCTTTAGAGTATTGTCTGTTTGTTTCCATCCACTTCCTCCATCTGTAAGGACCAAGAGGAGACGCAGTCCAATGGCTTTTACCATGTCCCCTCCCATCATGGTGGAGGACTGTAGCGCTTGTTTAATTGGCAGTGGGCTGGTCACGGGATCCTAGGGAGTCTGAAGACATTTCCAGTCCATGAACCCATTTGATCCAAAAATGTCCATGAACCATTTGAACCAGACATACAATAAAATAACTCCACCATAGCCTTTTGCAACCTCTCAGTGCACTTTCCCATTCTGTAGCTTTTCCACTTTTACCTTTCCGGGAGAGCGCAGGACGCTAATGCAGCCGCGGGCCATTTTATGCATCCACATGACGTTCATAATGTCTAAACAGAAACTGGGGCCCATCCAGGCACAACGGCCACCAAAAGTCACCCGGTAGAAAGGTTCTGTCCCGTACACGGCGTACATCCGGCTGTAGTACATCGGCATGACCGCTATCCTCACCAGGAAGAAAGATACCGTCATGGCAATTCCGTTGACCATATTTGGTAATGATTTCTTTGGGTAACCAAGCACATCAAAGAACCAGCTGAAATATAGATACAGTTAGTATAATTACAGAGTGAGATAGCAGTTGTTGGACTCAATTATAATGGAGTCATGGATATCAACTGGCATTGTTCCAGAAAGGTGACTTAAACATATCTACAGTATACCCAGGACTTAAAGGTTTTAAGTACACTTCCTTAGGGAACTGCCCCTCCCTACATTCAGCCTATGCTCAAACCCTACACCCTAACCCGAGCACTCCGTTCTGCCACCTCTGGCCTCTTGGCTCTCCCAACCCTACAGGAGGACCGCTCCCGCTCAGGTCCAGTCAAAGCTCTTTTCTTTCCTGGCACCCCAATGGTGGAACAAGCTCCCCCTGATGCTAGAACAGCAGAGTCCCTGCCCATCTTCTGAAAACGTCTGAAATCCTACCTGTTAAACTAACACTCACACTTGACTCATTTTCTACTAGCACTGACTTTGCTGATAGCTACTTTGAGGTAAAATATACTTACTATGACTGTGATATGTGGTTGTCCCATCCAGCTATATTAAGATGAATGCACTAACTGTAATTCACTCTGGATAAGAGTGTCTGCTAAATGATTAAAATATAAATGTAAATGTTTAACAGTGAATCTGTATTTTGTCTTTGTTGGATTAAATCAGGATAATAGTATACAATTGGAAATGGATGTGACTCAAAATGTATTATTAAGTATGAAACGTGTCTCTAATGATGTATGTCAGATACTGTACGAGCTTTCAGCTGGGTGTAACTGGTCTGACTCACTATAAGTAGTTAAACATTAACGGTCAATAGTGTTTCTGAAACGGTTGAATGCACTACTACCAACGACAAAAGCCACTTGGCAAATACTGTAAGGACAAATAAATGGGTATTTTATGAGGTTCCCTCTACTTCCAAGTAAACATTCTGTTTGTGTGTGCGTGCGTGAGTCTATTTGGCACAGAGGTTACCTACCGCTGGTTCACACAAGGAGTGGAAAGCTCTGCGACCAGACGGAAGTTAGCAAAATAAGGCAACATTCCTATGCTCTAAAAGAGAGAGACAGAACAAAGTGCAAAGAAAATAATGGCAAGAGAAGTACTTTCAATAATATGTGAATTCATGACACATCATGATCGTAAACCTACCATACGATCCATAAAAAAAAAAAAATCTAAGTGTACTTACTGGGGTTATGACACGGTTAATAAACTTGGGTCACATAGAAATTTTCAAAATGTGTTCAAAAATTGGTGGTGAAAATCCAGCAGTGCATGCTCGTACCTCTATGTACTGGTAAGTTCATACTGTTACTAGGCAACATGTGCTCTATGTACCACAACAGAATCCACTACAGACAAGATAGGAAGGGACCCCTTCTATAGCCATTTGACACAGGCCTGTTCTTTGTTTAGGACATTTTTTGCATGTTCTGTATTGTTAGCAGGTTAGAGACACAAGACTGGGTTAATTGATCACACATGTAAGTGGAGGAAAGACATGGACATAAATACCTAAACAGAAGAAATGTGCAACTAGTGAGAACTGGCACCATTAAAACCCCCCCATCCCAACATTGAAGAAGATTAAAAAAAGCATTCTAGAGAAAATAAAAAAGATATGAACTAACTATGTGCATGCTGTTAAGTTAATATCTAAATATCAATTTCAAAACATTTACTCTACAACCCATTCTAACATTACCCAAAAAAGGGACTGGAAATTATCCAGTACATATTACTAAGAAAAGTCAGTGGTGATTTTAAAAAATTAAATGAGAGGAGGACCCTGTCTTTGTATTGGTGTCTAGGGTATAGGCTCAAAACAAACAGAAAAGCAGCATGCACCAATCACCATCATCACAGATTGAGAGAAGTAAGAGAATACAGTATGCACAGAAACTCTAAATTCTGGTTTCCTGGACACAGATTAATCCGTCTGGGACAAAAAAAATTATATTCAATGGATATTCTCCATTGAGCATGTTTTCTAGTCCGGGACTGGTCTGAATCTGTGGCTTTGAAACGGGCACAACAACTCATCATCGTATTCCATGCAAAAAAATTGTCCCCATCATCATCATTGTCATCGTTAGTCTTAGCAGCTACTGAACCTGATGGCCCAGCATAGATACACAGGACAGGACCATGAGTGAACATCTACATCACATGGTTGTCTAGCTTATAAGCTTTTAGTGGTGCATCAACTGCAAGCCATATATCAAAACTGTTTTACAACTGTAACTACTTTTGAACAATATATGCGCTTGCTTACACTGTACCTTCCGAAGAGGGGAGGGTAACACTTTAGTGTACAGCAGGGGTCGGCAACAGCAGGGGTCAGCAACAGGCATAAACCAGGGGGGAGGGTCATTTTTGCTCAAAAAGACTGTAAAATCACCAGGAACTCAGTTAAAAATGAAATATTTTAGGAAATCTGTTCAAGTATTCCCACAAATAAAAAAGAGACGTGTAATCTTGTCTCAATGTAATCTCTGTTCTTTGTTTAGGACATTTTTTGCATGTTCTGTATTGTTAGCAGGTTAGAGACACAAGACTGGGTTAATTGAATTATTGTTATTTTTAAATACAATCTCTTTTTGGGCTTAGTTGTGGTCAATTTCCAATGTACAAATTTTGTTGACCATTCGCTCCGACAAAAATCGGCCCACGGCTGAATCTACTTGCCTACCCCTGGTTTACAGTGTTCCATTACTGTGTAAGAACCCTATTAAGTACAGAAAAACAACTGCATAATAACACTTATAGCAGTGTATTTATAGGTCAATAACAACACTGTAAATCAAAGTGTTCCAAATATAGGTCTACACATATTAGGGATACTGAATGTAAAGTGGAACCAAACTATTTCCTCCCTGACAAGCACTTTGTTATCCATTCTAACCAATCCCATCAAACTACATGACTGTTCACCCTTGGCCCTCGTCCCTTCCCCATCTTGCCTGCACATTCTGCTCTGGGTCAGTAGAGAACTCACCAGTACATAGTAGTAAGCATACAGTGCTGCCAGGTGGTGGATTACAAAAAACTTGTCCCCTATCGCCCGCCAATAGTAACATATGAGCAGCATATCTGCAAGACAGACAAGGGAGATAGCTCACTGTATGGGTCAAGATAATCCATGGAAATATACAAAGTAATACAAGGGTTAGATGTGTTTGAAGTGGAGACCCACCTGATATGAGGTAGCCACAGGTTATGGCCACATTTATTTTCACCAGTGACGGATCTCCCCTATTGGTAATAAGGCACAAAGCACATGTTTAAAATATAGATAAATGTTCCAAATATAAGATTATATCAAGAATTGCACCCTTTGCAGTCAGGGAGATTCTTACCAGACTGGGTCTTCATTGACGGCATCATCAAATAGTAATATGTAGAGACAAAAAAGGCCCACTATCAAGGCGTGAAATGTAGACACAGTTCTAGAAAAATATCACAAAAAAAACAGACACACATACTCATAAAAGCATACTAACTTAAACTTGACATTTGGTGGCAGCTGTGGAATTCCATGCCATGGAAAAATGCTAAACAAGGATATTTGAAAGGGTCTATGCTCAGAAATTTACTTTGACTAGGAAAATGATAATCCAATATGTGTTCTGATAGGCGCTTTGAATTACATGATTGAATAACACCAAAATATCACTTCTCAGTCTCCTGATGCTGTACCTGGAGTCCCACTCTACGGTGTGTCTAGGGCTGAGACGGCGGTACCCAGGGCAGAACCGAGCAGAGATCCAGGGACTGACAAAATGGAACAGATATTGGAACGTCACAAAGCTGGTGGCAGCGATGGACAGGACCAGCGGAGAGAAGCTCGCCATTACCACTCGTTTCTGAGAGAGAAAAACACACAGTTCATAGTAGAGAAGCAAATAGGAACGTGAGATATACACCCGTACAGTAGAGTAAGTCAGACTTTTGCCTACATCATGCACTGAATCATGTCAATAGGAGTTTGACTGATATTCTGCTCCTGTACCTGTAGGCCTGTGAGCAGTGATCACAAAGGGAGAAATCCTGAAATCTACAATACCAGTGTATGATTGACACCGTTTTGGCTATAAAGTAGTTAACCTCTAGAGCCCGCAGCAACAGACCGTAAACTGAACTTTGTATTTGACTTGATTTTTGGCATGCTTAGAACGGTGCTGCATGTTAAAGCATTTATGGTCTCTTTTTTACTGTATTGTAGAGTACAGATATGGTATCACCAACTGTACATACTGTATACCCAAATATGTCAACACCTGCTTCTGTAGTATCTGATCTCAGGCCAGGACCCATGTATTTACCACTGGCTGCCTTGCAACAGTTGGGAATATTTGCTGATTTAGTTGCATTATCAGGTTGAGGTCATGGGTCAGCCCCCCACCCTTTACAAATAGACCAGTCACACTAATTTATGTGGTCACCAGATCCTACCTTTGTTGTAGTGGACCCCCTGCAGTACACTGCAGTTGTTCTGCAATTACTGTGTCCAAAATACCACAGTTGACTGCACGTGTACTGCAGTTTCAAAACTGACATATTTTTTGTAAGGGCAACACTGACATTCTGTTCACGTGACATTACTAAAACTGGAGCGACCATACTTCATGCAAGGATTTATTTTGCAAGGCATTTTGGAGGGAAGCGAAACTGTATGGCAAAATGCATTCTTCACTGTTACTTGAAATGTTGCAGTATTCTAGTTATTCTTCATAGAACAACTCTCATACATTCTGCTGCCAAAAATAAACTGACCCCTGCCCTACTAAGAATAACATGTGCGTTTCGAAATACTGTGTTGTTTCTTCGAAATTGTGAAACATTCCTCCTAGAACCCTTGAGAAAACGGTTGAATGAAACGAAACGGTTGAAGAAAACGAACCTCACCTTCAGCAAACAAGTGTGGACCAACCATTCATTGGCTACTTCTGGAAAGTATACGCAACTCACGTTTGCGTCGTCACTAGCTACCACAGTCATAAAGTCATAAATCTGGCTAAATCTCGTCTATTTCTACAATGTCTCTTCTTAAAATCTTAAACCTAACCCTAACCACATTGTTAACCTTATGCCTAACCCTAACCTTAAATTAAGACCAAAAAGCAAATGTTAGTTTTTATAAATGTTTACGATAGAATCCATTTTGACTTTGTGGCTGTGGTAACTAATGACAACCCTCGTCTGGCTGTGTCAAAATCGCTGACGGTTTGTAACTAAATACAGTGGCGCAAGTTGATCCCCATGCATGTCCCCACAGCCCAAACCCCAACCTGGGGGGGACCTCCATGCTTTCATCAAGTGTCTGGTCAAGTAGCTGTTGATCACAAGTGACCCTGTCTGAAATAGCCAATAACTGTGAGAAACTATAGCATATTGTGGAATAGCCTACATTGTTGCCAGACAGGAAATCTGAACTGCTGATCTGTTTTAAGATAAAGTAGACACAATCTACTTTTTCTAACTAAAACATGAATAACTACTGTTCAATAAAACAAGATCTCTACAGTAAACATTGACTACAGAGGTTATGATGGTAGATACTGTATTGGCAGCATAAGAGAGTAGCACCATTCAAGTGGAATAGGTCAATAGACAGGCAGACAATTATGATACAAGGCAAGCAAAGTGTACATTACTGACAGAAGCATACTGTACTTACACTCAAGTCACCGCACTAGTTTCTAAGAAATGTTATATTCCACCGGGTACAGATACAAAATGTTGGAGTATTTCCGCTCAGTCGATATGGCACACCATCGCACTGGCAATGACGCCCTATACTAAACTTGACGTCATCGTGCGATACCGAAGCGCGATAACGACAAGTGCATTTCAAGGGGAGCAGCATATCCCGAGATATAAATATCCCCCCGTGATGTCGAAACCCAGCCTGTGTACAAGAGGCGTTGGTCGTTTTAAGGACATCTGTTACAGGCTATGCTACAGCTTGGCTGGGAAACTGAATTGGAAAAACGCGTAAAACTGGTTGGACGAAATATTTCGGCCAACCAGTTTGACTCCACATCGAAACGCAGATTGTCTACAAACCTATTATTTACAACGATTCTGTTGCAAAACGTTTCTTAAACGGAAGCAAACTGAACGAAACGTGGAGGGACCTACCTGAATTTGGGAAAACGCGTAAAACTGGTTGAACGACATATTTAGGCAAAATGACTATAATGACATCCGCATATCTACATGCAGGAGGAAATGTAAACAACACTGGTTTGCTTACAACAGTGAAGCTGTTAACTTACCTTGTTTTCACATAGCCAATGATGCGAACGGAATGGATTTGAAATAGCCTAATCATTCAGCTGCCTTTCCATATTTTAAAGAATATGGTTCCTAAAATACAAGCTATATTTGTAATGACTAATCCTTTGAGGCCTTGTTTCCCCGAAATGCCTGTTTTGAAAGCAGTTATGGGGGATTAATTCATCTGATGTTTGATCATTGTAGCCTGATGTGGGAGTTACCATATGTTTGATAATTGTAACCTGATGTTTTTTATAGTCTCCCCTTGTCTTTTAACGTCATATCTGTGTGGGTCCGTGCGTGTGTGTATAGATGGTATGATATGACGAAACAAGAGTGCTGTAGCTGGGTCGCATTCAGCAGGACGCAACGTTTTGGAACGTGCAGATATAAATAGGCCATGTAGAATAAACATGCCTCTCTGACATGTCGAATATGAATCACTTTGGCTCATTTCGTGTCATTTCTATCTGCAATGTTTGGCAACTGAACAAGAGCCAGGATTTATTGTGCTTTTAAGGAAACTCGGGACCTCCAAGTTAAACATTTGCGTAGAGCTTCCTATTTGTTGACTCTGACACTTTCCAAGTGGGAAACTCTGGGCTCATCTTTGTGGCGCGTTCATGTCATGTCAAAAACGTAGACATTTCCGACTTGCTTACTCGTTGTAGAAAATGATACCTGAGTTCCCCACTTGGGAAATGTCAGAATCAACCAATAGGAAGCTCTATGCAAATAACGTTAATTTACACTCAGAGGTCCCGAGTTTACGGCATCTACAACTGAATTAGAACAATTACCTCCAAAAAATAAATCAATTGTGTCAGTTCTTGTTTTTGAGTTGCAATTTCGAGTTGTCTTGAACGTGGCAATAGAACAGGGAGGAGTGTCGTACTACTACTGTATGGCGGTGTTCGAGAGAATCAAAACCGTAATGTATCATGGGTGATCTACAAATAATAATGAGTAGTTATATGTGATGCAAGGTTATTTGAAGATCAGTCAGTCCGCAGTCGCCTGCGCTGTCGGCTGCTATGTCGAACAAGCCTACTGTCATTCACACATAGCATGTCATTGAACCAGCCATATAAGGAGACAGTGCTGTGTGAACTCTAGTGCCCCCATTACGACCAATTCAATTGCTCTCCATAAAATGCTGTTTATAATCACCACTAGATGGTAGGATTCCCTTTCTGTGTCACATCATGTATGATTAATTTATTATTTCCTTGATCAATGAGGTAATCTCGGTTAACCCAGAAGTAAAGTTGTGTAATTGGTCAGATGCTCTATTAAGTTCTGGGCCCATATTGCTGCGTTTAGACAGGCAGCCGAAACCTGATAGTTTTTCCACTAATTGTTATTTTGACCAATCAGATCAGCTCTGAAAAAGAGCTGATGTAAAAAGATCTGATGTGATTGGTCAAAAGACCAATTACTGGGGGGGAAAAATATCAGAATTGGGCTGCCTGTCTAAACGCAGCATTTGTGTTAAAAGAAGAAATCGGAACCGATGTTATTATGATGATTTCTCACCACAGATGGTTTGTTTACATTCCCACCATTGCGGCTAGATGGAATAGCCCTACAGCGTCATCTAGTGGTTGCGTCGTGGACAACAGTTGTTGACAACTGTAGCATTGTAGCTAAGTGTAACCCTAACCCTCTTCCTTTTTTATTTTTATTTCACCTTTATTTAACCAGGTAGGCCAGTTGAGAACAAGTTGTCATTTACAACTGCGACCTGGCCAAGATAAAGCAAAGCAGTGCGACAAAAACAAAAACACAGTTACACATAAACAAACGTACAGTCAATAACACAATAGAACAATTCATGTAAAGTGTGTGCAAATGTAGAAGAGTAGGGAGGTAAGGAAATAAATAGGCCATAGAGGCGAAATAATTACAATTTAGCAAATAAACACTGGAGTGATGGATGTGCAGATGATGCAAGTAGAGATACTGGGGTGAAAAAGAGCAAGAAGAAAAATAACACTTGGGGATGAGGTAGTTGGTTGTGCTACTTACAGATTGGCCGTGTACAGGTACAGTGATCGGTAAGCTTCTCTGACAGCTGATGCTTAAATTTAGAGAGGAAGATATAAGTCTCCAGCTTCAGTGATTTTTGCAATTTGTTCCAGTCATTGGCAGCAGAGAACTGGAAGGAAAGGCAGCCAAAGGAAGTGTTGGTTTTGGGGATGACCAGTGAAATATACCTGCTGGAGCGCGTGCTACGGGTGGGTGTTTCTATGGTGACCAGTGAGCTGAGATAAGGCGGGGCTTTACCTAGCAAAGACTTATAGATGACCTGGAGCCAGTGGGTTTGGCGACGAATATGTAGCGAGGGCCAGTCAACGAGAGCATACAGGTCGCAGTGGTGGGTAGTATATGGGGCTTTGGTGACAAAACTGATGGCACTTTGATAGACTACATCCAGTTTGCTGAGTAGAGTGTTGGAGGCTATTTTGTAAATGACGTCGCTGAAGTCAAGGGTCGGTAGGATAGTCAGTTTTACAAGGGTATGTTTGGCAGCATGAGTGAAGGAGGCTTTGTTGCAAAATAGGAAGCTGATTCTAGATTTCATTTTGGATTGGAGATGCTTAATATGAGTCTGGAAGAAGAGTTTACAGTCTAACCAGACACCTAGGTATTTGTAGTTGTCCACATATTCTAAGTCAGAACCGTCCAGAGTAGTGATGCTAGTCGGGTGGGCGGGTGCGGGCAGCAATCGGTTGAAGAGCATGCATTTAGTTTTACTAGCTTTTAAAAACAGTTGGAGGCCACGGAAGGAGTGTTGTATGGCATTGAAGCTCGTTTGGAGGTTTGTTAACACAGTGTCCAAAGAAGGGCCAGATGTATACAGAATGGTGTTATCTGCGTAGAGGTGGATCAGAGAATCACCAGCAGCAAGAGCGACATCATTGATATGTACAGAGAAAAGAGTCAGCCCGAGAATTGAACCCTGTGGCAACCCCATAGAGACTGCCAGAGGTCCGGACAACATGCCCTCCAATTTGACACACTGAACTCTGAGAAGTGGTTGGTGAACAAGGCGAGGCAGTCATTTGAGAAACCAAGGCTTTTGGGTCTGCCGATAAGAATGCGGTGATTGACAGAGTCGAAAGCCTTGGCCAGGTCGATGAAGACAGCTGCACAGTACTGTCTTTTATCAATGGCGGTTATGATATCGTTTAGGACCTTGAGCGTGGCTGAGGTGCACCCATGACCAACTCGGAAATCAGATTGCATAGCGGAGAAGGTACGGTGGGATTCGAAATGGTCGGTGATCTGTTTGTTAACTTGGCTTTCGAAGACCTTAGAAGGGCAGGGCAGGATGGATATAGGTCTATAACAGTTTGGGTCTAGAGTGTCTCCACCTTTGAAGAGGGGGATGACCGTGGCAGCTTTCGAATCTTTGGGGATCTCAGACGATGTGAAAGAGAGTTTGAACAGGCTAGTAATAGGGGTTGCAACAATTTTAGAAAGAGAGGGTCCAGATTGTCTAGCCCAGCTGATTTGTAGGGATCCAAATTTTGCAGCTCTTTCAGAACATCAGCTGTCTGGATTTGGGTGAGGGAGAAGTGGGGGGGACTTGGGCAAGTTGCTGCAGCGGGTCCAGAGATGTTGGCCTGGGTATTGGTAGCCAGGTGGAAAGCATGGCCAGCCGTAGAAAAATGCGTATTGAAATTATTGATAATTGTAGATTTATCGGTGGTGACAGTGTTTCCTAGCCTCAGTGCAGAGGGCAGCTGGGAGGAGGTGCTCTTATTCTCAATGGACTTTACACTAATTACAAAACTTTTTGTAATTAGTGCTACAGGATGCAAATTTCAGTTTGAAAACGCTAGCCTTTGCTTTCCTAACTGACTGAGTATATTGGTTCCTGACTTCCCTGAAAAGTTGCATATCATGGGGGCTATTCAATGCTAATGCAGAACACCACAGGATGTTTTTGTGCTGGTCAAGGGCAGTCAAGTCTGGAGTGAACCAAGAGCTATATCTGTTCTTAGTTCTACATTTTTTGAACGGGGCATGCTTATTTAAGATGGTGAGGAAAGCACTTTTAAAGAGCAACCAGGCATCCTTTACTGGCAGGATGAGGTCTATATCCTTCCAGGATACCCGGGCCAGGTTGAAGTGTTTTAGGGAGCATTTGACAGTGATGAGGGGTGGTCGTTTGACCGTGGACCCATTACGGACGCAGGCAATGAGGCCGTGATCGCTGAGATCCTGGTTGAAGACAGCAGAGGTGTATTTAGAAGCCAAGTTGGTCAGGATGATATCTAAAAGGGTGCCCATGGTTACGGATTTAGGGTTGTACCTGGTAGGTTCCTTGATAATTTGGGTGAGATCGAGGGCATCTATCTTAGATTGTAGGACGGCAGGTGTGTTAAGCATGTCCCAGTATAGGCCACCTAACAGTACGAGCTCTGAAGATAGATGGGGGGCAATCAATTCACATATGGTGTCCAGTGCACAGCTGGGGGCTGGGGGGGTCTATAACAAGCGGCAACGGTGAGAGACTTGTTTCTGGAAAGGTGTATTTTTAAAAGTAGAAGCTCCAATTTTTTGGGGCACAGACCTGGATAGTATGACAGAAGTCTGCAGGCTATCTCTGCAGTAGATTGTAACTCCGCCCCCTTTGGCATTTCTATCTTGTCGGGAAATGTTGTAGGTGGGGATGGAAATTTCAGGATTTTTGGTGGCCTTCCTAAGCCAGGATTCAGACATGGCTAGGACATCCGGGTTGGTGGAGTGTGCTAAAGCAGTGAATAAAACAAACTTAGGGAAGAGACTTCTAATGTTAACATGCATGAAACCAAGGCTTTTACAGTTACAGAAGTCAACAAAAGAGAGCACCTGGGAAATGGGAGTGGTTCTGGGGGCTGCAGGGCCTGGGTTAACCTCTACATCACCAGAGGAACAGAGGAGGAGTAGGATAAGGGTACGGCTAAAGGCTAAAAGAACTGGTCGTCTAGTGTGTTGGGAGCAGAGAATAAAAGGAGAAGATTTCTGGGTGTGGAAGAATAGATTCAAGGCATAATGTACAGACAAGGGTATGATAGGATGTGAGTACAGTGGAGGTAAACCTAGGCATTGAGTGATGATGAGAGAGGTTTTGTCTCTAGAGGCACCAGTTAAGCCAGGTGAGGTCACCGCATGGGTGGGGGGTGGAACAAAATGGTTTTCGAAGGCATATTGGGCAGGGTTGGGGGCTCTACAGTAAAATAAGACAATAATCACTAACCAAAACAGCAATAGACAAGGCATATTGACATTAGGGAGAGGCGTGTGTAGCCGAGTGATCATAGGGTCCAATGAGTAGCAATAGTAGCAATCAGGGAGCCTATTTCAGTAGTCGCTACTACACTAGGCGAGCTGGAGACACTGCGATTCAGACAACTAGCGGGCCGGGGGCTAGCAGATGGGCCTCCGGCGACATCGCAATGGAAGAGCCTGTTGAAACCACCTTGGACGATTAGGTCGGCAGACCAGTCGTGATGGATCAGCAGGGCTCCGTGTCGGCAGTAAAGGGTCCAGGCTAATTGGCAAAAGAGGTATTGTAGCCCACGAATCTAGTGGACCTCTTTTGCTAGCCAGGAGATGGGCCTAGCTCGAAGCTAGCTCAAGGCTAACTGGTGCTTGCTTTGTGACAGAGACGTTAGCCAGGAGTAGCCACTCGGATTGCAGCTAGCTAGCTGCAATGATCTGGTGTAAAGGTTCAGAGCTTGCGGTAGGAATCCTGAGATGTGGTAGAGAAGAAGCAGTCCGATATGCTCTGGGTTGATATTGTGCTGTGCAGACTGGCAGGTATTGACCGAGCTGAGGCTTGCTGGTGTCTGAGTTAATGGTGAAGACAGCTAGCAGTGGCTAATTGACTACTAGCTAGTAGCTAGTTAGCTGGCTAGCTTCTGATGGGGGTTCCGGTTCTAAAGTATAAAAATAGCAGATCTGTACCACATTGGGTGAGGCGGGTTGCAGAAGAGTATATTCAGTCCGTAGATGGAAAGTGAGATTAAAATATATACAAAATATATATGAAAACAGAAATGGGACAGAAATAAATAAAAGCTGAAATCGATAATTATCTATACTATTATTCTGACATTTCACATTCTTAAAATAAAGTGGTGATCCTAACTGACCTAAGACAGGGAATTTTACTAGGATTAAATGTCAGGAATTGTGAAAAACTGAGTTTAAATGTATTTGGCTAAGGTGTATGTAAAATTCCAACTTTAACTGTAGCTTCCTATTGGTTGATTCTGATATTTTTGATATGGGAAACTGTTTTCCGAGTTGAAAATGTCAGAGTTTCAGTGTTTCCGAGTTGTCTTGAAAGCGGCAGAATGCTGTTCATTAACTCGCACATCCTGCTGTATCAGATTATGTTTACGTAGTCTGTCCACAAGATTTTTTAAATTAGGCTACCTGACGTGCCTCTACATGAGTGAATATGATTCAAACATGGTTTTATATCCAATGTTATGACATGAGCTAAAGTATATGACTATTAGTGATTACCTTAGCCTATGGTTTATATACAGCATACTCACAAAATAAATATGTTCCATATTTTGCTGATTTGTTACAAAACAAATCAGCATTCCAAGACTAATTACTAATAGAATCAACTGGCTTACAGTATTTATTCAAAAACCTGCATTTGTTTTGGATAATATTAAACCAAACTAATTCCAAAAAACTCTCAGCATGTACCCCTGGCCGACTTGTTATTACAATTTTTTTTTTTACCTTTATTTTACTAGGCAAGTCAGTTAAGAACATATTCTTATTTTCAATGACAGCCTAGGAACAGTGGGTTAACTGCCTGTTCTGGGGCAGAACGACAGATTTGTACCATGTCAGCTCGGGAATTTGAACTTGCAACCTTTCGGTTACTAGTCCAACGCTCTAACCACTAGGCTACCCTGCCGCCCCAGGACCACACAATTTAATATAAATGGGACCACACAATTTAAGAACAAATTCTTATTTACAATGACCCTAACCCTAACCCGGACGACGCTGGGCCAATTGTATGCCGCCCTGGGCATCTGATGAAGTACTTTGGATGAAGTGCTACCTTCATTATAAGAGCAATTTACTACATTTACTCAAATTGGATCATTACTCAACGAATGCCTCTGGATGTGTGTTACTGTGCCAATGTTATTGGATTCTGTCTAATCTTCTGTCTCTTTATGGGTGGTAAAAAGGTAGTCATCAGGCAAAATAATCAAGTCCATTTTTAGGCTGAGTACAGGGGGGAGTATTGGTCTGAGCTTTACAGCACTTCTACTCTACATGGGTCAGGATCCTCAATAGCAGTGTGAAGCACCACATATGTCAGTGTTATATGCTGATACAGGACTTATATGCTGATACAGGACCTCAGTCACCATTCACCAAGTCTCTAGTTCATTTTCTTTTCTTTATTTTTCTTCCATATCTAATAGGGTTCAGAGTCCGTTGTTGTTTGGAAGGAAATCATGCATGACAGAGGGGGTCAAGATCCACAGCTGGGGAGCATTTACAATAGAGTTGGAACGAGTGGGATGTTTGGGTCACCATTATGGAGAGGGAAAGTTGGTGGAGAGGGAAAATTCCTATCCCTTCTTTCCCTAGTCTTTGCAACCTGAAATGTTCAATAGGATCTGGCTCCAGCAGATACCTTCCCACACCACAGACGCTGGGAAACATACAAGATGAGACAGGATGTCGAATAGTGCCAGATAGGATGGTGCGTTAACCTGATTCAAATAATCAAAGCTTGAGGATGAATTGATTATTTGAATCATCTGTGTAGTGCTAGGGCAAAAAACCGAAACGTGCACCCCTTAGATTCCCCAGGACCGTTTTCGGGAAACGCTGAGCTAGTGTGTATTAGCTAGAGTGTCTGCCAGCTAGATAGTGTGTACTAGCTAGCTAACATGTACTAGCAAGCTATTTAGCTAGTGTGTACTAGAAACCGTGGTTAACATAATGCCCTGGACCAGAGCTAGTGCGCCGACTGGTATGTATGTAACACACTGACGCCCTGGAACAAAGCTACTGACTGACACGATACACGAGACCAACAAATGTCGACTTTTCGAGCGCATATACCATTTGAGATGCAAAAATACCATCTGAAATGCAGCGCATGCGCTTTGAGGCTCGCAGACCACACAGCGTCAGCGCGCATAATCTGCAGCTAGATGCTTCTCGAAATATTTGAAAAGTGTGGGTCAAATGGCCACATACAGTGGGGCAAAAAAGTATTTAGTCAGCCACCAATTGTGCAAGTTCTCTCACTTAAAAAGATGAGAGAGGCCTGTAATTTTCATCATAGGTACACTTCAACTATGACAGACAAAATGAGGAAAAAAATCCAGAAAATCACATTGTAGGATTTCAAATTTATTTATTTGCAAATTATGGTGGAAAATAAGTATTTGGTCACATACAAACAAGCAAGATTTCTGGCTCTCACAGACCTGTAACGTCTTCTTTAAGAGTCTCCTCTGTCCTCCACTCGTTACCTGTATTAATGGCACCTGTTTGAACTTGTTATCAGTATAAAGACACCTGTCCACAACCTCAAACAGTCACACTCCAAACTCCACTATGGCCAAGACCAAAGAGCTGTCAAAGGACACCAGAAACAAAATTGTAGACCTGCACCAGGTTGGGAAGACTGAATCTGCAATAGGTAAGCAGCTTGGTTTGAAGAAATCAACTGTGGGAGCAATTATTAGGAAATGGAAGACATACAAGACCACTGATAATCTTCCTCGATCTGGGGCTCCACATAGTTCTCACCCGTGGGGTCAAAATGATCACAAGAGCGGTGAGCAAAAATCCCAGAACCACTGCAGAGGACCTAGTGAATGACCTGCAGAGAGCTGGGACCAAAGTAACAAAGCCTACCATCAGTAACACACTATGCCGCCATGGGGACTCAAATCCTGCAGTGCCAGGCGTGTCCCCTGCTTAAGCCAGTACATGTTCAGGCCCGTCTGAAGTTTGCTAGAGAGCATTTGGATGATCCAGATGAGGATTGGGGAGAATGTCATATGGTCAGATGAAACCAAAATAGAACTTTTTGGTAAAAACTCAACTCGTCATGTTTGGAGGACAAAGAATGCTGAGTTGCATCCAAAGAACACCATACCTACTGTGAAGCATGGGGGTGGAAACATCATGCTTTGGGGCTGTCGCTGGGCAACACGGACTTTCAACTACCTCCAAAGATTTTCTGGATTTTTCTAAGGGGTGATCCTACACTGACCTGTAGGTAGATCCATAACTGTGGCAGGTAGCCAAGCGGTTGAATGCTGGGCCTGTAACAGAAAGGTCACTGGCAGAGCCGGCCCAAACCTCAGTGGGTCCATAAGCAAAATTCTGCTAAGGGGCCCTCCTACCTGACCCGTGAGCCATGTAAACCATTTGCCATTGCCACAGTCACACTTGACACCCCAGTGCTCCCACTATAATCCTCCCTCCTTTAAAACAGTTTGCTCCATCTGTCGGTCTAAGAATAAGTAGACCTATACAGAACAGAATGAGGTATAAACAAACAATATTTATTGAATATAATATTTTCTATAGAATCTTAAGATAAGTGAACATTAACATAAATAAGAAATTGTAGAAAATATAAAATTTAGAAAATAATAAAATATAACACTGAGCATTGGCTCTGCTGCCTGGTAATTAGTCCAGTCCTCACAATATTATACAATTAGCTTTGTCTATACAATGTAAACATAAGCCTTTAGGCTATGGCTGCAGCTATATGTCTTAAAATAGTAAAATAAAACCTATACAGCTGTGTGATTAGTTTTGGCTATACAATGTAAACATAAGCCTATTGGCAATGTCTGCAGCTATATGTCTCAAAATAGTCAAATAAAACCTATACAGCTGTGTGATTAACTTTGGTTCCCTCTACAGCCTGGGCATTGTCTGCATCAGCATGGGCACCAGTCTATCTGGACTGTCTGGAAGAAATTGAGAATGTTTGTCACATAGTTAGTTAAGCAGTCATTTACACAAATATACTTCTGCCACACAATCTTAAATGTTACTAAGTGTGTAAACATTTGAATGTTTGAATTAAAATCTTACCATCAAAATATTCCTCTTCTGCACTTTCTTGAGGCAAAATCATCAATGATGTCATCATAGGACATACAGTGAGGGAAAAAAGTATTTGATCCCCTGCTGATTTTGTATGTTTGCCCACTGACAAAGAAATGATCAGTCTATAATTTTAATGGTAGGTTTATTTCAACAGTGAGAGACAGAATAACAACAAAAAAATCCAGAAAAACGCATGTGAAAAATGTTATAAATGGAATTGCATTTTAATGAGGGAAAGAAGTATTTGACCCCCTCTCAATCAGAAAGATTTCTGACTCCCAGGTGACTTTTATACAGGTAACGAGCTAAGATTAGGAGCACACTCTTAAAAGGAGTGCTCCTAATCTCAGCTTGTTACCTGTATAAAAGACACCTGTCCACAGAAGCAATCAATCAATCAATCAGATTCCAAACTCTCCACCATGGCCAAGACCAAAGAGCCCTCCAAGGATGTCAGGGACAAGATTGTAGACCTACACAAGGCTGTAATGGGCAACAAGACCATCGTCAAGCAGCTTGTTGAGAAGGTGACAACAGTTGGTGCGATTATTCGCAAATGGAAGAAACACAAAAGAACTGTCAATCTCCCTCGGCCTGGGGCTCCATGCAAGATCTCACCTCGTGGAGTTGCAATGATCATGAGAACGGTGAGGATCAGCCCAGAACTGCACGGGAGGATCTTGTCAATGATCGCAAGGCAGCTGGGACCATAGTCACCAAGAAAACAATTGGTAACACACTACGCCGTGAAGGACTGAAATCCTGCAGCGCCCGCAAGGTCCCCCTGCTCAAGAAAGCACATATACATGCCCGTCTGAAGTTTGCAAATGAACATCTGAATGATTCAGAGGACATCTGGGTGAAAGTGTTGTGGTCAGATGAGACCAAAATGGAGCTCTTTGGAATCAACTCAACTCGCCGTGTTTGGAGGAGGAGGAATGCTGCCTATGACCCCAAGAACACCATCCCCACCGTCAAACATGAGAACCTCCTTCCCTCAGCCAGGGCATTGAAAATGGGTCGTGGATGGGTATTCCAGCATGACAATGACCCAAAACACATGGCCAAGGCAACAAAGGAGTGGCTCAAGAAGAAGTACATTAAGGTCCTGGAGTGGCCTAGCCAGTCTCCAGACCTTAATCCCATAGAAAATCTGTGGAGGGAGCTGAAGGTTTGAGTTGCCAAACGTCAGCCTCGAAACCTTAATGACTTGGAGAAGATCTGCAAAGAGGAGTGGGACAAAATCCCTCCTGAGATGTGTGCTAACCTGGTGGCCAACTACAAGAAACGTCTGACCTCTGTGATTGCCAACAAGGGTTTTGCCACCAAGTACTAAGTCATGTTTTGCAGAGGGGTCAAATACTTATCTCCCTCATTAAAATGCAATTCCATTTATAACAGTTTTCACATGCGTTTTTCTGGATTTTTTTGTTGTTATTCTGTCTCTCACTGTTGAAATAAACCTACCATTAAAATTATAGACTGATCATTTCTTTGTCAGTGGGCAAACGTACAAAATCAGCAGGGGATCAAATACTTTTTTCCCTCACTGTATACATTTTCAAATATAAAATACTATTTATACTATGGCTTGGCTGAATGCGTGATGGTTATTATTTACTGATAGATGCATCCATATTGCCCAGTATGCCCAGCTAATCAACATTTTAAATTCAATATATAAATCAATAGTCAATGTCAATCCATTGCTTTTCATCTTGCATTAGTCCAGGGTTTCTGCCACTGCTGAAATAAGCCCACTGACAGTTTTAATGAGAAATGTCTTCTGTGCTATGCAATTCTCTTTCCTTCTGCAGTCTTTCGACAGATGCTTACAGTGGCGATTGCAGCATGTAAATCTTGGTGGGGCAAGATTTTACATGCATGCCAGCAAAGCCACTACACAACACAACACTAAACAATACATTAATTGCACTATAACGGTAACAAACGGTGCCCACAAACTGTTAGGGCCTACATTAAGCTGTCCCAACAGCAGAGTCCCAACAGCATTCCCAAAACCTTATCACTGCTAGACCTGGCTATCAGCGGAGCCTTGTCTGGCAGCGAAACAGTTCATTCAGCCTCATTTACTGCCTTAAAAAAAAAGCTGATATGGCTCACTTGCTTAAACAAATGTAGTTTCTACTGACAATTGAGATGTACAAACTATGGCATAAGGGGACGACAAGCGGATAAGAGGCAATCCGTAATTTCGATTAAGACGTTAATGAGCAAACTAGAACGGATGTAGTCAATATAACTATTTGTTCAGCACTTTTGAAATTAAGAGTGAAAAAGGGACCAAATTATTAGTGTGAGGCACATAGGCAATTTACAGCTTACTACACAACATACACTTAGTATTACTTTCTTAGCTACAGTATACATATCTCCCTGGCATATTAAATAATTTATGCAGCAGCATACAAGACATTTTTGGACTCACCTTGTTGTGCTGTGTTCACTTGAACAGGAAGGTGGCGCGACGGTCCTTCGTGGGCAAATTTTGTCATCAAAGTCTGGCATTGTCTGGATTTATGGTGCTTCAAGATCGAATCATGATGACGTCAGTGGTCTTCAGGTTGGAGCTCTAGAACATGGCGCGAGTTGCAATTCCAAGTTGGATGACGGTTAAAAACGTATTTTCCCAGTCGGAGCTCGTTTTTTTCAGAGTTCCCAGTTGTGTTGAACCCACTGAAGTCAGATTTCCCAGTTTCCAGTTTCCAGTTGTTTTGAGCGCAGCAGAAGTCATGCTGGATTGACAGCATGGCCAATGTTGAAAATGTATCCTTTTAAGTTTGGAAAAGAGACCCCTTAAACCCAAACTAGGGAACACACACCCACTCCACTGAATAGGAGGCTTGTGATTGCTTTGCAATGCTTGCAGTTAGCCACTGATTCCTTCTAGTCACTGATTCCTTCCAAACCACTCATTGTTGAATTTGCGATTTCCAACTTGTGTAATGTTTATGTCCAATGGCTGATGAACACCGAAACGTTTTAACTATAATTTCTCTTCATTATTTCTCTTCATATGACAAGGATTAAAAAATAATTTACCGGGAGATTGTCGACTTGATTCATGATGATGACTGCTAGCTTGCTAGCTAAGACTTTGAAAGTATGATGTTGATGATGATCAGTCCAATCAAAGCTATTGTAGATATAACGTGATTTGATGTAATTTTATCTGTGGCCAATGACCTTGAGCCTTCTTGGATGGGCACTTTTAATGTAACTCTATGGCAGCACCAAAGTGGCTTGAATTTTTTTGCTCTACCCTTAGATTTTGTGGTGACGTAGTGTCCCCAGGAGTGACAGAACGCTGAGCCAATTATGGTGCAACTAGAGAACAATACCAACCCCTACACTCTGTATTTTCCACTGGCTGCCCCACCACCACAGAAAGCACTGAGCTAGGCTGAAACACCTTCATTTTGGAGCTGCCTTACTCAAGAAAGCAAAAAAGAGACCAAGTTTGTATGCGGCTTTATTAACTAAAAAATTATTTGTATTTTTTTGCATTGTTTGCAAACTGATATGTGACACATATTAATGTCAAAATAACATGCAAAACAGGCAACCCCGAAAATTGTTGTATTTAAAAAAATTAAAAAATAAATAAAAAGGTGGGTCTCTTTCCCACCTGCCCTAAATGACAGGTCGCCACTGGATGTTTGTCATTTGGGCAAACACTTTCATTTTTCGGTAAACTGAAAGTCTTAACTGTCTCACTTCCTTCCTAAGGAAAAACACAATGGTTAACAGTCATTGCTTCAGCATTTAGTAGTACACTACTTGCAGTAAGTGTGCCATTGGCAGTAGTTGTTGATGAACAAAAAATGATGCACAGTAATAATTATGCAACAGGTTAAACAGGAACAAGAGCTGAGTAAGATCAGTGGAGTCTGTACAGTTGTACTGCTTGTGCAAACATGCAGGATAAATGACTGGAAAAAAGCAATTGAATTTCCATTTACAGTTTGTTTTTCTCTTTTGTGGAAACTGTAACCTACCAAGGTGAATACCAATTCTATCCCTTACTTTTTTTCTCTTCATCACCTAAGTAACAACCAAAACAATGGAATCATACGCATTATTATTTTTCATGTTTCAGCATGTTTCATATACAGAATGAAAATGTTTGACATACAGTACACTCTTAGAAACAAAAGGTTCTGGATAGAACCAAAAAGGGTTCTATGCTTGCTACATACAGAATATGTCAGCGCTTAAGGTTCTATACAATACTCAAATTGGTTCCATATAGAACTCTATATGGAACCCAAGGGTTCTATATGGAAGCAATTTTGTTTCAGTGAAGAAAGGGTTCTATATATAACCTTTAGGGGTGCCATATATGAAGCAAATAATATAACATTTTTTGGTGTGTACCCAACACTCATTACAACATTAATAATAACAAACACTTGAATCTTTCTATGAGGCAAATGTACAGTATTAGTATGTGACAGTCATCCTGAAAAAAATTGTGTTGAATATTTCCTCAACCTTTCAAACTACTTTTCCTCAGAAATGTAACCCAAAACTAGTTTGTGAGTATAAACAGACTAGTAGACTAGGCCTAGACTACACTGGGTTATTCAGACGAAAGGCCAAAAATGGAACCTAGCTAGGTCTCAAAGTCAGAATAGCATGGGGAGTTTTTCAGCAGCAAGCTCTGTTTGTGTTTATTTCAGGTTGAGCAGTTCTAGCAGAATGTTTCTATTGTGGACAGTCTTCCTGTTTATGGAGGCTTGGTGTCCCTTGACAGCACTGCTCAATGGACAGGAAACACATGGAAAGAGGGAGGGAGGGTTGGAGGAAAGGATTTGTTTGCATTCTGACAGCAAATGTAGAGATAGTATACACAGAGACTTAGGTATCCTTTAGAGACTTAGGTATCCTTTACTATTTTTAGAGCTGATCTCAGTGTAAATGGAAACTTATTCTCATTTCCCAATGCATTGTGGAAGGCTGCAGTATTACTGTCACTCCCATCCTTTGCTTTAGTATTCTAATCCATGTTTTTGAGGAAAATAGGCAGATGTTTCATGACATGTAGCCTACTATAATTATATGATAAATCTTCATAAATACGTTTGATTGTTTTGTAATTCTCGTTTAAATCGTTTTTTGATGACATTGTGATATATATGCAAAAGTATCGAAAGGTATACGTATAATATAGCCTAATCAGGGGGAACTTGACAAAACAAATTCTGAATCTGTTTTTGTGAATAACATTTTGTTTGTCTGAGGCCTTTCTTACATCCTTATATTCAGTACTATCCATAGATGTTTCTTCCATTTAACAGTAAGCGAGAGCAGGGAAATACAAGGCTTCTGATTGGCTTACCGCAGGTATCTCTCGCGCTGCACACTTTTTTGGGGTCTTAGGAGCTACTGCAACTCAAACTTTCTGTGCGAACGCAGATCCTTTCTCTCTCTCCATCTGCTCGCCGAAGAAGCAGACTATCTCGGTTTAGAAGGTTGACGGTTTCACGCTGTTGCAAGGAACTTGTTACTTTGTAACAGAGGAAACTTGGAAGAAGCAGCAACTTTTGTTGCAAATTATTGACACAGTTTTACATTTGCAAAACAAAGGAACATGACTCAATTCAACAAGGGACCAGTGTACGGGTTAACTGCAGAATTGAGAAGCAAGGTAAGCGTGACTATTAGGACTACCATTTTACCTATCAAATTGATGCAATTAGAATTTTGTACGTTTTAATTTCTCAAACGAATTATTTGCATTCATCAAGTGGCCAACGTGAAACTGCTTCGCATCAGTCGGTGCATTCAATTCCCTCGATACGACCTGGAACTGGTTTTTTTTTAATGAAAAGTGTGTGATGGCAAATGGCCACGTACTTCAGAAGCATATGAATGATGATCAACCAATGTGCCCTTTGTCTTTTAAATGTTGTCCTGAAAGGGATAGTCTACCAGGTTACATAGTGCAGAATACCCCGCACAACACATTGCAAATAGGTTGTGATTTAATGTCTTCAACATAATGAATCTGCACTGAGAATGTGTCTGTTTTGGAACACTACCTTGGAAACTAGTGATCAACACACATCACCAACTAGGCTGTAATAAAAATATGTCCATTCTCGGTCCCCTTTTCCCAGACCTTTCACAAATGCAATCTGTAATTAGGCTACACAGTGATGCGGGATGTACACATGTACAATATTCCTTTATGATCTTATTTGATTCTTCTGGTTCATGTCAAAGGAAAGGATGAAAGCTTCATGAATGAATGGCAAGGCCAACAACTCATTGTTGCTGCACCATAGTGGGTGGAGCCTGTATGGGCGGTGTAGGGGCCCCTATACTGCTGAGTGAAGTTTGCAGTACTAGACAACATCCCCGACAATGCTTTCTCCTCGTCTGACCTTTCTGTAGTTTATTGTACTTTATACACCATCTAAAGCTGCAGCATTTCCTTCATTGTCAGACCTTATCTCATATGGAATCAGTTTGCTGCTATTGTTTTAAAGGGTCCCCTTAGATGTACCATGCAGCTCAGCTTGAATAGATGAATGATGGGCTGGGCCCCTGCCAAGTCCTCCATGTTTTCTTGGCTTCAATAATCAAATGAATTCAGGGCTTATGAAGTTATACCTAGGATAAATATTTTTTATTTATTTAACTAGGCAAGTCAGTTAAGAACAAATTCTTATTTACAATGACGGCCTAGGAACAGTGGGTTAACTGCCTTGTTCAGGGGCAGAACAACAGATTTTTACCTTGTCAGCTCGGGGATTCAATCCACCAACCTTTCGGTTACTGGCCTAATGCTCGAACCACTAGGCTAAAATAGTTGAACCTGCTTTTTTGCGATAATCACTGATCTTGTTTTCAAGTCCGTCTATGAAAAAGCCCTTTTTTGTTACAAATTTAACAGGAACCATGCATAATGTACATTCACTAATAATGACTAACTTCTTGTAGCAGGCATTAAGCTATAGAGAATTAACTCAGGTCTCATAAACAATCTCTCAAGCATAAGCCCACATGCTATTGAGTAACCAGCTAATCTTTTTATTTCAAGTTTAGCCAACTTGGATCGATTTGCAAGCTAACAAGGCAAAACAGTTGAATTGTTATGAACACACCCTTCTGTCTGCCTCCAACTGTTTGAACAGCATAGCATGCCTGTCCACTTTGTTCAGATGTTGAAATAAAGTGCCCTACCTTATTTCTAAGAATGAGAACAAGTTGCCCGATTCTTTATATAATAGTGTTGTATTCTTATTGTACATTTATAAAACACAGACTAGACAGCTAGTATAAAAGTCTTCTGCAAAAATGCTGCTAGCGGTAGGCCATACTAGCTACTGGAATGCCATGCGCGACAAACTGAGCATTCATTTTCCAGAATCAAGGTTCATAGATACTCTCGTTTGAGTAGTGTCTGCTCTGCTCACAATTTGAGTAGTTGAGACATAAAAGGGTATCGTTAAAAAGGTTAACTTCTCCACTATTACGGCAAAATAATGTGTCGATGTGTTTTGGTGTCCATATGAACTATTCTGTTGGACCAAATGTCAAATGCAAATAGCGAGATGAAACCGCTTGTCAGAGAGGAATAAGTGATCTCTCATCTTTGTTGGTGTAAGTGGCAGGGGGAGTGGCTTGGTGTGTGTAAACTGTAAACACACAGGAAGAGGTGAAGTGAGATGTTTTACTCTCGCTAAAATCTGTCCCAAATAAGCCCAATGCGTTTTTATGGGCTTATTTTGGATCTAAGCTTGTCGTCTGCCTTCCTGCCTTTGGGACAAAGACTCCCGTTGTTAGAGCGGAGATATGAGCATCTCGTCATTATATATAGATCTCTGGTGTAAATGGGAAGGTGAACACAGCACAAGGAGAGAAGGAGACAAGACCAAAAAGACAACATGAGAACAAACATACATAAACGCTCAAATAAAAAAATAAAATAAACTAGATTCTTGCAATGCAGGCATTTGGAACATCGCACAAAAACATAAATTCGAATTAATCGAATGAATTTGATATATCAGCCCTACTTCTGTTCAATTGAGCACATTGTTCCTAGGGAGAACCCCAGATGGCCCTGAGGTCTATCAACCACACGTTCAGTCTGTCCCACACATGAACTAAAGAGGTGGATCACCTCCCTTTGTCTGGGTACAAATGTACAGGAAATCATCAGTACGCCAGGAGTTTTTCCTGACAACCTAACTTGACCCACTTATCTACAGTATATCTAGGGCCCCGAGTTTTCCCGGGTCAAGCCACATAGTCTGAAAAAACTTTCCCCAATTGTCTTTTTATACCGATATCCACAGCTCCTCTCTGGTGGATTCCCCCGGTACTGCTGCTCATTCCGGACACCAGCTCCTGAGGTCTACGTCACCGGCCACTAGGCGTCACTGAACTGTTTCATTACGCACACCTGGTTCCCATTCCTCCTGATTAGTAATTGTATACATGTTCCCTCTGTTTTGTCAGTTATTGTTCCCATATCCGTTGGTTTTGTGAGTACCTGTGCTTTGTTGTTTCGGCTTTCGTGCTGCGTGTATTGTGTACTCGTTATTACGGGTTTCGTCCCGTGTATTGGTGTGCACTTGTTATTACAGGTGTCGTCCCGTGTATTGTTATTACGGGTCTCGTCCCGTATTTATTAGAGGTTTAACCTCTGTCTTTTGTTTGGGTTACATCCCTGTGTTTTTGTTTTTGCCTTTTCATGGTATTTTTGGGTAGAGTATTAAAACCCCCTATTACGTATTCCTGCCCCTGTCTCCAATCATTTATACAACGTGACACTTTTTGTCATTTCACTATCTTTTAAATTGGATCTCGAAGTGTGTCATTCCATCCATGTTTCCTTGAACTTCCATCCCTATCCCCGCTGCCTGCCAGTGTGAGCGGAGACATTTTCCACGTTGTCTGCCAGAAGATACGCTTTATTAGAAGTCTGACGGAGATATGCCAGGCCTTCAGTGGTCTGCTTGTGGAAAATAATTATGTTCCATAGGAAGTGCCATGAATGTCTCTAAACTGTCGGAGCACAAAAAACTCATAGCCAACCTCCCTTATAACTTTTTTGTATTTCTTTCTAGAGAAGATCTACGTAATGCAGTTCAGGCAAAGCCTTTGGGGCGGTTTTCCAGACCCAGATTAAGCCTACTCCTGGACTTAAGCATTCTCAAGGTAGAATCTCCATTGAAAGTGCGTTTTAGCCAAGTAATATGCTTAAACTGAGTCTGGGAAACTGCCCGTAATAGTATAGTTAAAGCCCCAGTAGAGCCCTCCCTGGTCATGGTTCTTATGGTAACTCCTGGCAGGCTGGCACCCAGATGTGTTCCAGGAAGTAAATAGCTGATCACAATGGGAGGCTCCCATCACTTGGACGTCAAGACCACAGTAGGAGCTTTGGTGTGTGTGTCACTGGCTGTCGTCGGCATCACCTTGCACAGCCTTTATTACTTTGATGGTTAAAAAGCACCACACAACATCTTCACAACTATGGCTGTGTCTGAAAGCAACAATGTAGGACATTGTACTGGTGTAGCAGGCTTGGGTGATTGGAGTCGATTCCATTTCAACTCAGTGGATTCAGGAAATTGATTATTGACTTACTTGAAATGGCATTGACATCGTCCTATGTTTTTGTTAGCAGCTCAACACACATCCTCTGTCAATTGGTTTTGCATGTTAAGTGAGTTCTTCATGTTAAAAGGTAATGTTTACTGTACCTTTTTAGCTTTTATTAGTGTGACGCACTTTAACAGTTTGATTAATTTGGAAATTCTCAGGAAATGCTTGTACGTGCTGTTTATGAATACTTAACATGCATGAGTACAATAGAGCTCTACACTACAAAGGACGTTGCTTTGTCCAGTAATTGCAACAATGATGAAAGTGAATTGGCCTGCTTTGTAAATTATCCTCTCCCTGGCTTTCAGCCATATCACAAGTTGTGGCTTCCTGCATTGTGTTATCTAATACCGTCCAAAACGTTTCAACTATGCCAGTACCTGGAATTATGAATCTGATACAGGGCTGAAACTGTTGCGGTTATAGTGCTACAGTAGAGCTGGGCGATATGGGCTAAAATCCATATCGCAATAAATTGCCTGAATTGATGCTTTCACAATAATTAGAACAATAAGTTTATAACATTAATGTGCACATTTTTTTATCCTTTTAAATACTACTACTAGTTTGATGGTTGTAGCCATCAATTGTCCCGTTAACAGTCACCCATATTAGCAATCTTATTTGATTTCAAACTTCACTAGTATAGGTTACTTATCGTACTGAATGATATCAGTCAAATGCCTCTGATAAGTATGGTCCTTTCATAGTGAGGACTTTAATAAAGTGGTGCTGTGATGGCCTGTCATCTGCGCTGGCTCAAGGACAGGAAACTGAAACCTTCAGTCCTCTAGCAATTATGAAAACCCGGCTGGAAGTGTTGACACATGGACATGTGCCTTGCTCAAGGGCACATTGACATATTTTTCACCTTGTCGGCTCGGGATTCAAACCAGCAATCTTTCAATTACTGGGCCAACGCTTTTAACCTCTAGGCTACCTGCCAGCCTACCTATACCCCCTCTGTAACCTACATCCCTACTGAGAGATGCAGTACAGAGTTACAGTACATACAGAAGAAGTGGGCTATACTGCTACAAACGTGTCCACATCATGAATACCCGAACGAGGAAACAAATAGAAAGAAGTGAAGGCCATAGAAAAGAGAAAGGTATTCAAGAATGTGCTTTATTTTATGTGAACATTCAACATTCAACACATACTGGTTAATCTCACTACGAAGACGCAACTTGCGTCATTTGCAATAAGGATGAATTCAAGCCACCTTCCCTACACCTTTTCGCACTTCAAATGACTCTGGCAAAGCTCCTCTCATCACACCGTCCTTGTATCGTGTCTGCAGCTACTTTTCTCTCCTGCTCACAACAGATAAGGCTGCGGTGAACATCATGTGCACGGTGCGCCTCATACATAGGTCTTAAAAAAGCTCCCCTGAAAACAATATATAAGGGTAGCCCATGTCCAGCCACACAGAACAAAGACATGTTTGTGGTGTTGGCTTGGCAGATAGTTGTTTGAGAGAGGACTGAAGAGATTATGCTCAAGTGTATCAGTCTGGAAATATTTGCATGTAACTGCCAGGAATGACCCGACACTTGTTCTGTTTTGCATAATGGAATGTAAATGCAAAAGATTCAAGTATTCATATATTTAATCTGTGTGTGTGCGCATGTGTGTGCCTTCCCTTTTTAATTAGCTCTACCGCCACAACATGCATGGCTGTTGGGAGGGAATGTCATGTTTTTGTTGACGCTACTCTAAAGTGCTGACGTGGCTATCTTCCCTCCGTTGAGGAGGTCCCAGAGTGGCCCTTTAAACCCCACGCTGACACCTCAAGGAGAACAGGAAGGAGTCTTCCTTGAGTGCTGTTAAATAAACACGGGATATAATTGCCCTTCAAGAAAAACACAGGATGGAGCAGCAGCACTTTCTGTTTGTGACGTATTGGGAGTCTTTTTTTCCTTTCTGGTTATTTTTAGGTCAGGAGGATGTGTCCTAAGGATAACAGTGACATTTTGAGTCATGGCTCACTTGAGGATGGATAGATTCGAATTGGAAAAGGAAAAACGTTATTGTTCACACAATGTTGAAAATGACTGCCTTCCAGCTTTACTTGAGACTCTGTTAACATGTTCTTACTGTATGTCAACAAACTAGTGCTGAACAATTAGTGCTTTTTAAGGTCGGTTCGATTATGAAAAAAAATCACGGTTTTCGATTTTGGTTTAGATTATTTGGGTTGAGTGCTGTAACAACACAGAATAAATCAATTCATAATTCCCAAATGGTAGGGACTGCTCATTACTGCTTATCACTTATTAACCATTTATTCATGTTACTTTAATACAATATTTCACTAACGGTGTATATTACATTTGTTTTATTTGATGACTTTATTATTTCATGCCAAGTCATCATCTCATCTCTATAGTGCTGCTGTCTGACAAAATCACTATTTTGTAGTTCTTCAAAGTAAGTAAGGCATACTTTTACTGCTGAATAAATACCAACTATCAATCACTTGGATTATGTATTTCCAGGTAGAGACCTCGCAAAGCAAAAGCTGCTCTCTATATCCCCTTACAATCACGCGTTCTTCTCTCTTCTGTAGCAGGCGTAAAAGAAATACAGACCGGACAAGTAGATGCACAATGGATTATGTTCATTAAAAAAATACAAGATGGCGTAGTAGTCGGACATTTGTTTTTGTCTTGTCCCGTCCTGTCCCGTCTATAAATCGGTTTCCTTGTTTTTTCGTGTATATTTTTCATATATATTTTAATATCACTTTCCATCTACGGACTGAATATACTCTCCTGCAACCGCCTCACCCAATGCGGTACGGATCTGCTATTTTATACTTAAGATATGAAACCCCATCAAAAGCTAACTGGCTACCAGCTAATTAGCTACTAGATAGCTATCGGGCCGGGGCTATCTAACGCACATCGGACTGTTAGTTTAAGAGGCCCATCGGACAATTTCTTTGGCCACTATACCTATTCTGCCAATTGGCCTGGTTTACCACACAGAACCCTGCTGATTCATCTTCTGAGCCGGAACAGAAGCTAGCCAGCTAACTAGCTAGTAGTCAGCTAGCCACTGCTAGTGGTCATCAGCTACCTCTAGCACGGACAACTCTCGCCAGTCTACACAGCACGACTCAAACCAAAGCAAATCTGACTTATTTTTCTCCATATCTCCGGATTCCTACCGCAAGACCTGAACATTTTTTAATCTGGGTCATCGCAGCTAGCTAGCCGCTACCCGGGTGGCCACTCCTGGCTAACGTCTTTGTCCCGAAGCAAGAACCAATTAGCCTGGAGCCAGCCTGCTAGGCCCATCTTCCGGCTAGCCGTAGAGGTCCTTCAGCCACTCCTTGGGCTTCAATACCTATTTTGCCAACTGGCCTGGACCCCCGCTGACCCATCACAGCTGGACCACTGACGTGATTCGCACGAGGGGTTCTTTCTCAGTTGGCTCAGCAGTCGCAATGTCCCCCAAATGCCCGCCCGCTAGCTGTCCAGAGCACATCGGACTGTTAGCTTAAGAGGCCAATCGGACAAATTCTTTGGCCACTATACCTATTTTGCCAATTGGCCTGGTTTACCACACGGAGCCCTGCTCTCCGTATGCCGACGGAACAACACGAGGGGGCCACAACAGACTTTCTCCCGTCACGACGTCCCTCCAAGGCCCTTCTGTTAGCTTATTAGCCCAGGCCCGCTAGCTGCCTGAAGCCACTCACTGGACTCCTATGACCATTTGGCTACGCATGCCTCTTGATAACGTCAATATGCCTTGTCCATTGCTGTTTTGGTTAGTAATTATTGCCTTATTTCACTGTAGAGCCTCTAGCCCTGCTCAATACGCCTTAGTTAACACCTTAGTTCCACCTCCCACACATGCGGAGACATCACCTGGTTTAAACGATATTTCTAGAGACAATATCTCTTTCATCGTCACTCTATGCACAGGTTTACCCCCACTGTATTCACGTCCTACCATACCTTTGTCTGTACATTTTGCCTTGAATCTATTCTCCCGTACCCAGAAATCTGGTCCGAAAATACTAGACGACCAGGCCTTTTAGCCTTTAGCCGTACCCTTATCCTACTCCTCCTCTATTCCTCTGGGGATGTGGAGGTTAATCCAGGCCCTGCAGTGACTAGCCCCACTCCCATTCCCCAGGCGCTATCATTTGTTGACTTCTGTAACCGTAAAAGCCTTGGTTTCATGCATGTTAACATTAGAAGCCTCCTCCCTAAGTTTGTTTTATTCACTGCTTTAGCACACTCCGCCAACCCGGATGTCCTAGCCGTGTCTGAATCCTGGCTTAGGAAGGCCACCAAAAATCCAGAAATTTCCATCCCTAACTCTAACATTTTCCGACAAGATAGAACTGCCAAAGGGGGCGGAGTTAGCCTGCAGAGTTCTGTCTTGCTATCCAGGTCTGTACCCAAACAATTCGAGCTTCTACTCTTAAAAATCCACCTTTCCAGAAACAATTATCTCACCATTGCCGCTTGCTATAGACCACTCTGTGCCCTTGACACCATATGTGAACTGATCGCCCCCCATCTATCTTCAGAACTCGTGCTGCTAGGTGACCTAAACTGGGACATACTTAACACCCCGGCCATCCTACAATCTAAACTTGATGCCCTCAATCTCACACAAATTATCACTGAACCCACCAGGTACAACCCCATATCAGTAAACACAGGCACCCTCATAGATATCATCCTAACCAACTTGCCCTCTAAATACACCTCTGCTGTTTTCAACCAAGATCTCAGCGATCACTGCCTCATTGCCTGCATCCGTAATGGGTCTGCGGTCAAACGACCACCCCTCATCCCTAAAACACTTCAGCGAGCAGGCCTTTCTATCGACCTGGCCCGGGTATCCTGGAAGGATATTGACCTCATCCCGTCAGTAGAGGATGCCTGGTCATTCTTTAAGAGTGCCTTCCTCACCATCTTAAATAAGCATGCCCCTTTCAAAAAAATTTGAACAATTTAGAACCAGGAACAGATATACAGTGGGGCAAAAAAGTATTTAGTCAGCCACCAATTGTGCAAGTTCTCCAACTTAAAAAGATGAGAGAGGCCTGTAATTTTCATCATAGGTACACTTCAACTATGACAGAGGAAATGAGAAAAAGAAATCCAGAAAATCGCATTGTATTTTTAATTTATTTATTTGCAAATTATGGTGGAAAATAAGTATTTGGTCAATAACAAAAGTTTATCTCAATACTTTGTTATATACCCTTTGTTGGCAATGACAGAGGTCAAACGTTTTCTGTAAGTCTTCACAAGGTTTTCACACACTGTTGCTGGTATTTTGGCCCATTCCTCCATGCAGATCTCCTCTAGAGCAGTGATGTTTTGGGGCTGTCACTGGGCAACACGGACTTTCAACTCCCTCCAAAGATTTTCTATGGGGTTGAGATCTGGAGACTGGCTAGGCCACTCCAGGACCTTGAAATGCTTCTACGAAGCCACTCCTTCAAGGTTCGGGGGTGTGTTTGGGATCATTGTCATGCTGAAAGACCCAGCCACGCTTTCATCTTCAATGCCCTTGCTGATGGAAGGAGGTTTTCACTCAAAATCTCACGATACATGGCCCCATTCATTCTTTCCTTTACACGGATCAGTCGCCCTGGTCCCTTTGCAGAAAAACAGCCCCAAAGCATGATGTTTCCACCCCCATGCTTCACAGTAGGTTTGTCCTCCAAACACGATTTAGTTGCGTTTTACCAAAAAGTTATATTTTGGTTTCATCTGACCATATGACATTCTCCCAATCCTCATCTGGATCATCCAAATGCTCTCTAGCAAACTTCAGACGGGCCTGAACATGTACTGGCTTAAGCAGGGGGACACGCCTGGCACTGCAGGATTTGAGTCCCTGGCGGCGTAGTGTGTTACTGATGGTAGGCTTTGTTACTTTGGTCCCAGCTCTCTGCAGGTCATTCACTAGGTCCCCGTGTGGTTCTGGGATTTTTGCTCACCGTTCTTGTGATCATTTTGACCCCACGGGGTGAGATCTTGCGTGGAGCCCCAGATCGAGGAAGATTATCAGTGGTCTTGTATGTCTTCCATTTCCTAATAATTGCTCCCACAGTTGATTTCTTCAAACCAAGCTGCTTACCTATTGCAGATTCAGTCTTCCCAACCTGGTGCAGGTCTACAATTTTGTTTCTGGTGTCCTTTGACAGCTCTTTGGTCTTGGCCATAGTGGAGTTTGGAGTGTGATTTGCAAATAAATTCATAAAAAATCCTACAATGTGATTTTCTGGATTTTATTTCCTCATTTTGTCTGTCATAGTTGAAGTGTACCTATAATGAAAATTACAGGCCTCTCTCATCTTTTTAAGTGAGAGAACTTGCACAATTGGTGGCTGACTAAATACTTTTTTGCCCCACTGTAGCCCTTGGTTCACTCCAGACTTGACTGCCCTTGACCAGCACAAAATATCCTGTGGAGTTCTGCATTAGCATCGAATAGCCCCCACGATACGCAACTTTTCAGGGATGTCAGGAACCAATATACACAGGTAGTTAGGAAGCAGAAATGTGCATCCTGTAGCACAAACTCCAAAAAGTTCTGGGACACTGTAAAGTCCATGGAGAATAAAAGCACCTCCTCCCAGCTGCCCACTGCACTGAGGCTAGGAAATACTGTCACCACCGACAAATCCACTATAATTGATAACTTCAATAAGCATTTTTCTACGGCTGGCCATGCTTTCCACCTGGCTATCCTTACACCGGACAACAGCCCTGCACTCCCCACAGCATCTCGCCCAAGCCTCCACCATTTCTCCTTCACCCAAATCCAGATAGCTGATGTTCTGAAAGAGATGCAAAGTCTGGACCCCTACAAATTAGCCGGGCTAGACAATCTGGACCCTCTCTTTCTAAAATGATCTGCCGAAATTGTTGCAACCCCCTATTACTAGCCTGTTCAACCTCTCTTTCATATCGTCTGAGATTCCCAAAGATTGCAAAGCTGCCATGGGCATCCCCCTCTTCAAAGGTGGTGACACTTTAAACCCAAACTGCTACAGACCTATATCTATCCTACCCTGCCTTTCTAAGGTCTTCGAAAGCCAAGTTAACAAACAGATTACCGACCATTTCGAATCCCACCGTACATTTTCCGCTATGCAATCTGGTTTCCGAGCAGGTCATGGGTGCACCTCAGCCACACTCAAGGTCCTAAACGATATCATAACCGCTATCGTTAAGAGACATTATTGTGCAGCCGTATTCATTGACCTGGCTAAGGCTTTCGACTCTTGTCAATCACCACATTCTTATTGGCAGACTCAACAGCCTTGGTTTCTCAAATGATTGCCTCGCCTGGTTCACCAACTACATCTCAGATAGAGTTCAGTGTGTCAAATCGGTGGGCCTGTTGTCCGGACCTCTGGCAGTCTCTATGGGGGTGCCACAGGGTTCAATTCTCGGGCAGACTCTCTTCTCTGTATACATCAATGATGTCGCTCTTGCTGCCGGTGATTCTCTGATCCACCTCTACCCAGATAACACCATTCTGTATACTTCTGGCCCTTCTTTGGACACTGTGTTAACTAACGTCCAGTCGAGCTTCAATGTCATACAACTCTCCTTCCGTGGCCTACAACTGCTCTTAAATGCAAGTAAAACTAAATGCATGCTCTTCAACCGATCACTGCTCAAGCATTTGCCCGCCTGGCCCAGCATCACTACTCTGGACGGTTCTGACTTAGAATATGTGGACAACTACAAATACCTAGGTGTCTGGTTAGACTGTAAACTTTCCTTCCAGACTCACATTAAATATCTCCAATCCAAAATTAAATCTAGAATCGGCTTCCTATTTCACAACCGTAGCATCCTTCACTTATGCTGCCAAACATACCCTTGTAAAACTGACCATCCTACCGATCCTCGACTTCGTCAATGTCATTTATAAAATAGCCTCCAACACTCTACTCAACAACTTGGATGCAGTCTATCACAGTGCCATCCGCTTTGTCACCAAATCCCCATATACTACCCACCACTGCGACCTGTACACTCTCGTTGGCTGGCCCACACTTCATACTCATCGCCAAACCCACTTGCTCCAGGTCATCTACAAGTCTTTGCTAGGTAAAGCCCCACCTTATCTCAGCTCACTGGTCACCATAGCAGCATCCACCCGTAGCACGCGCTCCAGATGGTATATCTCGCTGGTCACCCCCAATTCCTCCTTTGGCTGCCTTTCCTTCCAGTTCTCTGCTGTCAATGACTGGAACAAACTACAAAAATCACTGAAGCTGGAGACTCATATCTCTCTCACTAGCTTTAAGCACCAGCTGTCAGTGCAGCTCACAGATCTCTGCACCTGTACATAGCCCATATGTAAACTGCCCATTCTACTACCTCATTCCCATACTGTATTTATTTATTTATCTTGCTCCTTTGCACCCCAGTAACTTGCACATTTATCTTCTGCACATCTACCATTCCAGTGTTTAATTGGTATATTGTAATTACCTCACCACCATGGCCTCATTTGCACTCACTGTATATAGACTTATTTTTATATTTTTTTTTATTATTATAAAAAAGAAATCCATGTGTAACTCTTTGTTGTATGTATCAAACTGCTGTTCTTTATCTTGGCCAGGTCGCAGTTGTAAATGAGAACTTGTTCTCAACTAGCCTACCTGGTTAAATAAAGGTAAAATAAATAAATAAAATAAAGAATTGAAGTTAATTAGCATGTTTTATGCACTAAACTATATATGCAGAATATTGGCCTGTTGGAAGCTACAACTCCCTAATACATCGCACAGTTCAGGCTGGATCTGATTTATTTCTAGAGAAACTTTGCAATGTCCGCATTGAGCTCACAGAAGAAAACAGAACAAAATGGAATTCAAATAATTGAACCGAGTCGGTAAATTAAGTGTTTAAAAACAAAAAAATGGGTGAATTGCTCAGCACTACAACAAACAGCAATATGACAATGGGCTTATGGTGACATAAACAGACGGTGTAATTGTTTATACCTCACCTCACGCTCATCATCCTTGCATCATTCCACTCCATTGAACATTTTCCAGAGCCACGGAAGGTTAATAACTTACTAACGCCTCACCAGCTGTCTCTATTGTCAAGGCTCCATTCAATGCTATTTCCTCTCCAATAAATGGATAACCAATATTTGGACAGATTGTGGGTTTTGTGGTAACAAACAGTAAGAGGTTTTTGGAGGACCAAGCCTGTGATTTTTGCAACATGCAGTACAGTAAAGTCGTATCCATAAGGAGCGGCCCGTTTATGATACGGCACTCTTTTTGCAGTCCAGATGTTCTCTCCATTCCCCAGACCCATCAGGAAATGCTTCCAGTTGCGTGGGCAGGAGTGGTAGTATAAGACGAGGGGGTTTCTTTCTCTGCATGCCTGAGAAAAGAGAAAGATGAATCAATTTCTTCTTTCCTCCCCCTCTTTCCTCTCTGAATGCCTAGCTAGCTCTGCTCTATCAAGTCCCAAGAACACTGGAGCTATTGTTGGGCTGTAGAGGAGGGATTGCTAGACCTGAACAGGAACTGTTCACACTCCTCTCTGTCAGCCATCCACGGGAAGGTTTAACTTCTTAGGGAGCGGTTCCCAAGGTGACGGTTTTGGAGAGTCTGGCGTGCCCAAAGTAAAATGTCTCCCACTCAGGCCCAGAAAATAGGATATGCACATAATTAGTACTATTGGATAGAAAACACTCTGAAGTTTCTAAGTGTTAACATAATGTCTGTGAGTGTAACAGAACAGAAATAGCAGGCGAAAACCAGAGAAAAATCTATCCGGAATCAATAGTCTCCCTATTGAGTTCTATGGCAAGCAGCTCTGAGATTCCAGTACCTATGGCTTCCACTAGATGTCAACAGTCATATATATATATATATATATATATATATATATATATATATAAAGCCTCAGAGAGATTGGAGGAAGCAGGAAGAAATAGGTACAGGAAATGGCCAAGGTAGCTCAGATGTCAACAAGTTTTCTCATGCGCGAGTCTGGCTGCGCGCCCCACTTTATTCTACTTATGTAACGTTTAGGTGACCATCCGAGTGAAATATTATCGCTTATATTCATAAAAGGATAGCTAAGGATGCATTTTAACTGGTATTTGATTTGTTTAGGAAAAGTTTGTAGGTATATTTGAACGCGTTCTCTTCACGTTTCAATGGGCGAGTCGACGTTGGATTTTCTGAACAAAACGCACCAACCAAACGGAGATGGTTGTCTTCGTTGGACACTTGGGAAGCCCTCAGCAGAAGTTCTTCAAAAGGTAAGGGATTTGTTTTCGCTGTGAAATGTGTTTTGTGTGAACCGTGATGGTTTATGAATTTATGCTAATAGAAAAATATTGAAGGTGCTACCCTCAAACAATCAAATGTAGTGCTTTCGCCGTAAAGCCTTTTTGAAATCTGACAACGCTGTGATATTGCCAAGAAGCAGAGCTTTTGATGACTATGCAACACTTGTATATTGATGAATAATTCAACTTTTGGATTTTGAATTTGGCACTAGCGCCCCACCACTCCCTAAGTAGTTAAAGGCCCAGTGCAGTCAATAACGTGATTTCCCTGTGCTTTGTATATATTTTCACACTGAGATTGGAATAATACTGTGATATTGTGAAAATTATGATGATGGCCTTTTTAGTGTAAGAGCTGGTTGAAAAGACCGCCTGAAATTTCAGCTTATTTTGGTGGGATGTTATGGAACGCCGTTTGGGTCTTTGCGTGTCAAAAAAGATACACATCAATTAACACTGTTTGACGTGTCAAATAAGCTTGTTGACCAATCAAGACCTGAATATGACTGCACGTCACATAATAATTTAACGCTTTTTTACGTAGTTATTACACATTGACTACACTCACTCCGTATTTCATATGTCACAACGATTCATCGATACCAATGCTGGTAAACTTGTCTCGCGCGCACCTACAGGGTGTTTGTTTGTTTGCAGACTTTGGGCATTGACAGTGCTACTGAAAGTAGTGGTGGCGCTTGGCTTGCACATGCTAATTCAGCACACACAACATTCTATAATAGAATTGTGTTATTTTACGTGTAAATTTAAAAGCTTATTTATCCTTTTTGACAGGCAAAGACCCAAATGGCGTTCCATAGGATGGAGTTCTGGCCATCCACAGTGACATCACTATGTGTAAATTAGTTAGACCAATAAGTAACAGTTCCAAGCTTCTCTGCCAATAACGGCTAATTGTCTGTTTTCCCTTCCCCACTTAGACCTCTCCCAGACAGTTCTAGCAAAGTTCTTGCTTGAGAAATTGCACTTTGTTAAGAAGCTATTTTAGTACTTTTTTTCTGTACCATTTTAAATGAAAACGGTTACAGAAAGGTACTTAATTGTTACCCAGAAATGATTTGATATTGAGATAAAAATGGCTTCATTGGACGTTTTTTAAAGGGACTCCCTGTGTGGGACTTGAGTCTCATAGCAACGGCTAGCATAGCGTAGCTTGTTTGGCACGACACAAGGTTGCGAGGGGCACTTTTTCCTTTATCTACCTTTCACATTGAACTCTGACCCTTCCAACGTGGTATCGAAATCGGATTAATTATTTCTGGGACATCACATCAACTTTCCCCTCCTTTTAATCACATTAAAGACTGCCGGTCTTTGTAGGAACGGCGGCCATCTTTCTTACACACAGCCTTTGAGCAATACTGAAATAATTGTTTTCCCTTTTCATCTTGATGACAGATTTCAGATTTGACTCTGTCAAGACTCTCATGTTGGCGGGTGATGAACTATTAGGCACAAAAGTCTGGTTTGTTATGTGTGTGAAGGGTGATGAACTGTTAGAAACAGTTAAAGTGGGATTTGTTATGTGTGAGGTTGATGGGATTTCAGCCCTCTGTCTTTCTGAGAGAACTGAAGACTTCTTTCAGCAGAGGTTAGACTCTGAATGTGGAGGATTAGGCCTATCACAGATGGCTCTGAACCTTTGGAAAACCTCTACTTGTTTGCTTGTTTTTACCATAGGCAGCGTGTGTTTAATAAATTGCAGATGAGGGATCTCTTGGAACTACCTAGGCTCCTCCCAGCTAAACACACACTGCCCACATTCTCAAACACACACACACACACACACACACACACACAGACACACAGACACAGACCTTGAAGAGGGTCTGTTTTGACATTGTGGTAGCTTGACTCAGACAATGAAAACAGACCAGTTGTATTGCCAATGGCTTTTTGTTTTTGAGGTTGATATAAACTTGGAGGTTTAGTTACTTTGTGATATCTTTGTATGGTTCAGGTTCGGTACCTAACCTTTTATTCCATACATTTGCATGGAAGTCAATAGCCCATGGCTCACAATCTCTGTTTGTGAAATATTTAGTGAAATAAGAATTCATAAAAAAAAGTATCTTGAGAATGTGTAGCTTGTTTCTTTTGTTATACAGCCAAATATGTATTTATATATTTCCACACTGAGGTTGTATTGTGAACATTAGCATTTTTGTTACACAGCCATCAATAGGGTTTGTATTTTCCTGTCCAAGGACCTTGTAAGAGTCAGATTTTCTCCTTGATATCTAGGTACACTGTATGTAGTGTCTGAACCCCTCTGGTTTCCCCATGAGGTAGTCAGATCTGTGCTTGCGTGCCAGACTACAGAAACCTGGTCGATCGCTATTCCACATTCCTTCTGTATGGGAAAACTGCTGACTCCAGCATTGTTACTGTACCATAACTTGCTTGGGCTGCTCCTGTGGCGCTGTTAGGAAAAACAATACCTCCTTAGTCGATAATTAGCCCTAGAGTCGTATGTATCAAGTGTCTCAGTGCTGATCTAGGATCAGTTTAGCCTTTTAGATCATAATGAATAAGATTACATGGACAGGGGAGTCCTGATCCTAGATCAGCACTCTGAGGTGTACATGAGTGTACTGAGTGCTTTCTCTTGATTAATTAGCGAAAGCTGGAGGCGGGCACAACATCCACCGCTTCCGAGTATATTACACTGCTTAATGTCTCTGGACAATAAAGTAGACGAGCTCAGGGTGAGCATCTCCTTCCAGAAAGACGTCAGTGACTGTAACATACTCTGTTTCACGGAATCATGGTTCTCTCGGGATATACTCTCCCCGTCCATACAGCCAGCTGGGTTCTCAGTTCATCGCACAGACAGGAATAAAGAACTCTTCGGGAAGAAGAAAGGCGGGGTGTATAGTTCATGATTAACTACTCATGGTGCGATTGTGATAACATACAGAACCTTTTGTTCACCTGACTTAAAATACCTCACAATCAAATGCCGACCGTATTACCTCCCAAGAGAATTCTCTTCGGTTATAGTCACAGCCGTGTATATTCCCCCTCAAGCTGATACCGATACCTCAAGGAACTACACTGGACTTTATGAACTGCATGTTGCAAACTGGAAACCACATATCCTGAGGCTGCATTTATTGCAGCTAGGGATTTTAACAAATCAAATTTGAGGAAAACAATGCCGAAGTTCTATCAGCACCTTGACTGTAGTACTCGCTTAGGAAAAACACTAGATCACTGCCACTCACCTTTTCGAGGTGCCTACAAGGCCCTCAGATCGCGACTCCATTTTGCTCCTCCCTTCCTATAGGTAGAAACTCCAACAGGAAGTATCCGTGCTAAGGTCTATTCAACGCTGGTCTGACCAATTGTTTTTGTCACGCAGACTTTGATATGTTTCAGGTAGCCTCTGAGAATAACATTGACGCTTACACGGACACGGTGACTGAGTTCATCAGGAAGTGTAGGGAATGTTGTTCCCACAGTGACTGTTAAAACCTACCCAAACCAGAAACCGTGGAAGGCATTCGCGCAAAACTGAAAGTGTGAACCACCGCTTTTAACCATGACTAGGTGACTGGGAATATGGTTGAATACAATAGTGTAGTTATTCCCTCCGTAAGGCAATCAAACAGGCAAAACGTCAGTACAGAGACAAAGTGGAGTCGCAATTCAACGGCTCAGACACGAGACGTACAGTACCAGTCAAAAGTTTGGACACACCTAATAGTGAAGACATCAAAAATATAAAATAAAACATATAGAATCATGTAGTAACCTAAAGTGTTCAACAAATCAAAATATATTTGAGATTCGTCAAAGTAGCCACCCTTTGCCTTGATGACAGCTTTGCACACTCTTGGAATACTCTCAACCAGCTTCATGAGGTAGTCACTTGGAATGCATTTCAATTAACAGGTGTGCCTTAAAAGTTAATTTGTGGAATTTATTTCCTTCTTAATGCGTTTGAGCCGATCAGTTGTGTTGTGACAAGGTAGGGGTGGTATACAGAAGATAGCCCTATTTGGTAAAAGAACAAGTCCATATTATGGCAAGAACAGCTCAATAAGCAAAGAGAAACAACCGTCCATCATTACTTTAAGACAAGAAGTACAGTCAATTCAGAATATTTCAAGAACTTTCAAAGTTTCTTCAAGTGCAGTCACAAAAACCATCAAGCACTATGATGAAACTGTATCTCATGAGGACCGCCACAGGAAAGGAAGACCCAGAGTTACCTCTGCTGCAGAGGATAAGTTCATTAGAGTTACCAGCCTCAGAAATGGCAGCCCAAATAAATGCTTTGTGAATCAGGCCTTCATGGTCGAATTGCTGCAAAGAAACCACTACTAAAGGACACCAATAAGAAGAGACTTGCTTAGACTGGTGGAAGTCTGTCCTAAGTCTGTCCTAGTCCAAATTTGAGATTTTTGGTTCCAACCGCCGTGTCTTTGTGAGACGCAGAGTAGGTAAACGGATGATCTCCGCGTGTGTAGTTCCCACTGTGAAGCATGAAGAAGGAGGTGTTATGATGTGGGGGTGCTTTGCTGGTGACAGTGTCAGTAATGTATTTAAAATTCAAGGCACACTTAACCAGCATGGCTACCACAGCATTCTGCAGCGATACGCCATCCCATCTGGTGGGACTATCATTTGTTTTTCAACAGGACAATGACCGAACACACCAAATCAAATTTTATTTGTCACATACACATGGTTAGCAGATGTTAATGCGAGTGTAGCGAAATGCTTGTGCTTCTAGTTCCGACCATGCAGTAGTATCTAACAAGTAATCTAACAAATTCACAACAACTACCTTATACACACAAGAGTAAAGGAATGAATACGAGTATGTACATATAAATATATGGATGAGCGATGGCTGACCGGCATAGGCAAGATGCAGTAGATGGTATGGAGTACAGTATATACACATATATATGAGATGAGTAATGTAGGATATGTAAACATTATATAAATGGCATTGTTTAAAGTGGCTAGTGATACATTATTTCATCCAATTATAATTATTAAAGTGGCTAGAGATTTGGGTCGATGACCGAACGGCATAGGCAAGATACAGTAGATGGTTTAGAGTACAGTGTATACATTTGATATGAGTATGTCGGATACGTAAACATTATATACAAAATTGTTTAAAGTGGCTAGTGATACATTTGTTACATCCAATTCCTATGTATAAAGTGGCTAGAGATTTAAGTCAGTATGTTGGCAGCAGCCACTCAATGTTAGTGATGGCTGTTTAACAGTCTGATGGCCTTGAGGTAGAAGCTGTTTTTCAGTCTCTCGGTCCCAGCTTTGATGCACCTGTACTGACCTCGCTTTCTGGATGATAGCGGTGAACAGGCAGTGGCTCGGGTGGTTGTTGTCCTTGATGATCTTTGGCCTTTCTGTGACATCGGGTGGTGTAGGTGTCCTGGAGGGCAGGTAGTTTAACCCCGGTGATGCGCTGTGCAGTCCTCACTACCCTCTGGAGAGCCTTACGGTTGTGGGCGGAGCAGTTGCCGTACCAGGCGGTGATACAGCCCGACAGGATGCTCTCGATAGTGCATCTGTAAAAGTTTGTGAGTGATTTTGGTGACAAGCCAAATTTCTTCAGCCTCCTGAGGTTGAAGAGGCGCTGTTGCGCCTTCTTTACCACGCTGTCTGTGTGGGTGGACCAATTCAGTTTGTCCGTGATGTGTACGCCGAGGAACTTAAAACTGTGTAAGGGCTATTTGACCAAGAAGGAGAGTGATGGAGTGCTGCATCAGATGACCTGGCCTCCACAATCACCCGACCTAAACCCAATTGAAATGGGATGAGTTGGACCGCAGAGTGAAGCAAAAGCAGCCAACAAGTGCTCAGCATATGTGGGAACTCCTTCAAGACTGTTGGAAAAGCATTCCAGGTGAATCTGGTTGAGAGAATGCCGGATTGTCTGACCTTCATGTCTTAAAGTAATGATGGACTGTCATTTCTCTTTGCTTATTGAGCTGTTCTTGCCATAATATGAACCTGGACTTTTACCAAATAGGGCTATCTTCTGTATACCACCCCTACCCTGTCACAATATAACTGAGTGGCTCAAATGTATTAAGAAGGAAAGAAATTTCACAAATTAACTTTTAACAAGACACACCTGTTAATTGAAATGCATTCCAGGTCATTACCACATGAAGCTGGTTGAGAGAATGCCAAGAGTGTGCAAAGCTGTCATCAAGGCAAAGGGTGGCTAATTTAGTCTCAAATATAAAATATATAACACTTTTTTGGTTACTACATGATTCCATGTTTTATTTCATAGTTGATGTCTTCACTATTAATGTACAATGTAGAAAATAGTAAAAAATAAAGAAAAACCCTTGAATGAGTAGGTGTGTCCAAACCTTTGACTTGCACTGTATGTGGCAGGGTCTACAGACAATCACAGATTACAAAGGGAAAACCAGTCACGACGCGGACACCAACGTCTTGCTTCCAGACAAGCTAAACACCTTCTTCGCCCACTTTGAGGGTGGCACTGCATCTCTAGCCGCATCCTCAGAGCATGCGCAGACCAGCTGGCTGGAGTGTTTACGGACGTATTCAATCTCTCCCTATCCCAGTCTGCTGTCCCCACTTGCTTCAAGATGTCCACCATTGTTCCTGTACCCAAGAAAGCAAAGGTAACTGAACTAAATGGCTATCACCCCATAGCACTCACTTCTGTCATCATGAAGTGTTTTGAGAGGCTAGTTAAGGATCATATCACCTCTACCTTCCCTGACACCCTAGACCCACTTAAATTTGCTTACCGCCCCAATAGATCCACAGACGATGCAATTGCCATCGCACTGCACCCTGCCCTATCCCATTTGGACAAGAGGAATATCTACGTCAGAAGGCAGTTCATTGACTAGCTCAGCCTTCAACACCATAGTACCCTCCAAGCTCATCGTTAAGCTCGGGGCCCTGGGTCTGAAACCCGCCCTGTGCAACTGCTCCTGGACTTCCTGACGGGCCACCCCCAGGTGGTGAAGGTATGAAGCAACACCTCCACTTCACTGATCCTCAACACAGCCCCACAATGGTGCGTACTCAGCCCCCTCCTGTACTCCCTGTTCACCCATGACTGTGTGGCCACTCATGCCTCCAACTCAATCATCAAATTTGCAGACGACAAAACAGTAGTAGGCCTGATTACCAACAATGACGAGACAGCCTACAGGGAGGAGGTGAGGGCCCTGGCAGAGTGAGGCCAGGAAAATAAACTCTCTCAACAGCAACAAAACGAAGAAGCTGATCGTGGACTTCAGAAAACAGTAGAGGGAGCACGGCCCTATCCACATCAACGGGACCGCTGTGGAGAAGGTGGAAAGCTTCAAGTTCCTCGGCGTACACATCACTGACAATCTGAAATGGTCCACACAGACAGTGTGGTGAAGAAGGCGAAACAGCGCCTCTTCAACCTCAGGAGGCTGAAGAAATTCAGCTTAACCCCTAAGACCCTCAGAAACTTTCACAGATGCACAATTGAGAGCATCTTGTCTGGCTGTATCACCGCCAGGTACGGTAACTGCACCGCCTGCAACCGCAGGACTCTCCAGAGGGTGGTACGGTCTGCCCAACGTGTCACCGGGGACTATCATCCAGAAGGAAAGGTCAGTACAGGTGCATCAAAAACAGCTTCTATCTTACGGCCATCAGACTGTTAAATAGCCATCACTAGCCGGCTACCACCCAGTTTCAAAACCCTGCACCTTAGAGGCTGCTGCCCTATATACATAGACATGGAATCACTGGCCACTTTAATAATGGAACACTCGTCACTTTAATAATGTTTACATACTGCTTTACTTATCTCATATGTATATACTGTATTCTATTCTACTGTATTTAGTCAATGCCACTCCGACATTGTTCATCCTAATATTTATATATTTCTTAATTCCATTATTTTACTTATAGATTTGTGTATTGTTGTGAATTGTTAGACACTACTGCACTGTCGGAGCTAGGAACACAAGCATTTTGCTATACCCGCAATAACATCTGCTCAATATGTGTATGTGTTTAATAAAATGATTTGATTTGAAGATATGTATATCACAGTTGGATGCCCTTGGCTTAAACCAAAGCTCATTAAGATGGCTGAGGGCAATATCCCTCTGTCTCCCTCTGCTACCTCACGTAACGTTGTCTCTGTGATGTTTTCATGGAAGTTTCAGACACTTTATTGCTCAGGACATCTCAGGAGTCTTTCTATCTTGCGTTCTGTGTGTCTGTCTGACTGTCTTTCTCTCACTCTTTCAAGTCATTGGGTAAAGTAACCGTGTTAGTCTGGACTGGGGAATCTGTGGAGCCGTCCCCTAAAGCCAGGGTTCAGGCATGGGGCAGCGGTCCATGTCATTTCCTGTGTGTCTTACCACTCCTGGCAGCAGGCCACAGCAGTGATGTGGGGGAGAGGAGAGAATAGTGTTTTCCCAAAAAAACGGACCTTTAGAACGATGTGTGATAGATCGGCTTTGGCTTCAGTTGAAAAGCTTTGGCCTTCTGTTGTGAGGACTGAAGCATTACCTCAAGTGACTTTCTCTTTAAGAAAATACATGAATGGATAGAATGGATATCAGAATTGTTTTTCCTTTTGGTTTTAATTGTATGATGCTTTCTCAAATGTTCTGTATTTTGATCGGGCTAAAAACCCTATAAATTATTGTGCAAGTCTACCCTTTAAACAGACCTTATCTAACTTTCCCAAGGAGTGGGCCGACTGAGCCCAATGACCATGAGTTATAACTATTGAATGGGTGTGCTGCTCACTGCTTACTAAGCAATCTGTTGAGGACAGACTAATGCATTACACTTAACATAAACACTGCTTCTCTGCCTAGAGGCTATTAGAACTCTCAGACTCACTCCCTGTCACACACCATCATAATATTTATTTATTTAACCTTTATTTTATCAGCGAGTCATACTGAGACCAAGGTCTCTTTTACAAATGAGCCCTGAATTACATACATTTGAGAAAATACAATATCAATATAAATGCAAAATGCAAGTAGAAAAAACATACCAAAAGGTTATAGAGTTCATAAAGTAGTCTTAGTTTAGGCTTACATTGTGGTTAAAATTGGATTAAATTACAAGATACCTTAAGTGTGTAGCTTGGTTGGTTGGTGTTAGGATTGGGTTTGCGTACAGTCTATGATAATTGCTCGACCATGCCCACTTGTAGGCTTAGTGGTATTGATGTGGTACAGTGAGGGAAAAAAGTATTTGATCCCCTGCTGATTTTGTACGTTTGCCCACTGACAAAGAAATGATCAGTCTTTAATTTTAATGGTAGGTTTATTTCAACAGTGAGAGACAGAATAACAACAAAAAAATCCAGAAAAACGCATGTGAAAAATGTTATAAATTGATTTGCATTTTAATGAGGGAAATAAGTATTTGACCCCTCTGCAAAACATGACTTAGTACTTGGTGGCAAAACCCTTGTTGGCAATCACAGAGGTCAGACGTTTCTTGTAGTTGGCCACCAGGTTTGCACACATCTCAGGAGGGATTTTGTCCCACTCCTCTTTGCAGATCTTCTCCAAGTCATTAAGGTTTCGAGTCTGACGTTTGGCAACTCGAACCTTCAGCTCCCTCCACAGATTTTCTATGGGATTAAGTGCTGGAGACTGGCTAGGCCACTCCAGGACCTTAATGTGCTTCTTCTTGAGCCACTCCTTTGTTGCCTTGGCCATGTGTTTTGGGTCATTGTCATGCTGGAATACCCATCCACGACCCATTTTCAATGCCCTGGCTGAGGGAATGAGGTTCTCACCCAAGATTTGACGGTACATAGCCCCGTTCATCGTCCCTTTGATGCGGTGAAGTTGTCCTGTCCCCTTAGCAGAAAAACACTCCCTTTAAGAGTGTGCTGCTAATCTCAGCTCGTTACCTGTATAAAAGACATCTGCGTCACATGCGTTTTTCTAGATTTTTTTGTTGTTATTCTGTCTCTCACTGTTCAAATGAACCTACCATTAAAATTATAGACTGATCATTTCTTTGTCAGTGGGCAAACGTACAAAATCAGCAGGGGATCAAATACTTTTTTCCCTCACTGTATAGCCTACCTATCCAAACCTGTCAGATCCCCACAAGTGTCTAGGGGGGTCAGGGTTTGCTTTTGAACTATTGTTAAATGAAGAGTGGGTGGAGTTACATAATTATTTGATATTTTCAGATCGCAGGAAAGTATGACCTGCAGAAGGAAGAGGAGCTCCGGTTCTGGATTGAGGAGGTGACGGGCATGCCTATTGGAGAAAACTTCCAGAAGGGCCTTAAGGACGGAGTCATCCTCTGCGAGTTAGTTTATTTTTTTTTCTGTCTACACAAAGTGTATGTGTGGGAGATGTACTATTATATGTATTCTAATGTTTTAGATATTTATACATATTATACCATTTGTCCAGTCCATATTCTTAGGTTGTATTATCACCCCCAACATGTGAAGGATGTTTTGCCCTGTTCAGTTTACTGGGTTACAAGCCCTAGACTTAACCTGTCTTCAGCTCAGTCAGCTATGAGGATGTAGGGGAATACTTAGTCACATCCCTCGATAGATGATCACTCAAGTAGACTTAATACAGGATGTTATATTGTTGCCAAAACAGTGATCAGGTGTTGAGGCCTACAGAGGATAAGCTGTGGTCTTAATCTCTCCATCATTATTTTCACTACCACTAGGAACAGTGTATTATTTTTCATTTCTCTAGTTGAGAATTTGTTTTATGTTCATATCAAACTGTAAGAGTTTACTATTTTCTTCTACCTTAGGCTGATAAACAAACTGCAGCCTGGTTCCATCAAGAAAATCAACCACTCCAAACTCAACTGGCACAAGGTATGTGAAACAAAATAAAAGATGTTGATATATACTGTAACGCTACCATTTCACAGAGGGAAAATGCTTTTCATTCGACGAGATTAAGTAACGAGACTGAACCGGAGTCTGGTTTCCTTTGTTGTTCTCTTCTAGCTGGAAAATCTGGGGAATTTCATCCGAGCCATTCTGAAATTTGGCCTTTGTCCCAACGACATCTTTGAGGCCAATGACCTGTTTGAGAATGGGAACATGACCCAGGTCCAGAGCACACTGCTGTCCCTGGCTGGTGTGGTAGGTTCTCGGTTAGACTGGGGTGAATGTGGAACCCTGAGTTGTTCTTGACCTCTTTATAACCATGTGCCATAACACCACACACAGTGCCATGGGAGAGCATGACATGAAAAGGAGGCAAACATTTTTTTTTTTTTTTTTTTTTGGTGCTGAAGTCTGTGGTCAAACAAACACTGTGGTTTTTATTGAATTGCTGGTGATTGAGATGTCCATGCACCACTATGTAGGCTTACAGTACAGTTGTAATTAGTGAGTAAAAACATTGTTATGTAAAACTGCAAGCAGCACTGACTTTGTTACTTTGTCTCTTACCATGCAACAGGCGAAAACCAAAGGTTCAAACTCCAACTGTGACCTTGGTGTGAAGTACGCAGACAAGAGGACGCGCCATTTCGACGAGGAGAAAATGAAGGCTGGACAATGTGTCATTGGACTGCAGGTGAGTCATGCTAAAACAATAGCAATTACCACAGAGATAATGTCATAAGTGGATCTCATCCCCCAAAATATCCACTTAATAATGATATTACAGCAGTAGACAGCAGTAGTTCATCCCAAAAAAATATTTACAGGAAAAATACATACATACTGAGTCTACAAAACATTAACAACACCTGCTATTTCCATGACAAGGACTGACCAGGTGAATCCAGGTGAAAGCTATTATCCTGTTAAATTAACTTCAATCAGTGTAGATGATGAAGAGGAGGAGACAGGTTAAAGAAGGATTTTTAGGCTGTGAGACATGGATTGTATGTGTGCCGTTCAGAGGATGATTGGGCAAGACAAAATATGTAAGTGCCTTTGAATGGGTTATGGTAGTAGGTGCCATGTGCACTGGTTTGTGTCAAGATTTGCAACACAGTTGTTTTTGGTTTTTTACACGCTCTACTGTTTCCCGTGTGTATCAAGAATGGTCCACCACCTCAAGGACATTTGTATTTGTATTTATTATGGATCCCCATTACTCTTACTCTTCCTGTAGTCCAGCAAAATTAAGGCAGTTTATACAATTTTAAAACATTACAATACATTCACAGATTTCACAACAGACTGTGTGCCCTCAGGCCCCTTCTCCACCACTACCACATATCTACAGTACTAAATCCATGTGTATGTATTCCATGTAGTCATGGCTCTATGTAGTACTGTGTGCCTCCCATAGTCTGTTCAGGACTTGGGGACTGTGAAGAGACCTCTTGTGGCATGTCTTGTGGGGTATGCATGGGTGTCAGAGTTGTGTGACAGTAGTTTAGACAGACAGCTCGGTGCATTCAACATGTCATTATCTCTCATAAATAAAAGTAGTGATGAATTCAATCTCTCCTCACTTTCAGCCAGGAGAGATTGACATGCATATTATTAATATTAGCTCTCTGTGTACATCCAAGGGCCAGTCGTGCTGCCCTGTTCTGAGCCAATTGCAATTTTCCTAAGTCCTTTTTTGTGGCACCTGACCACACGACTGAACAGTAGTCAAGGTGCGACAAAACTAGGGCCTGTAGGACCTGCCTTGTTGATAATGTTGTTAAGAAGGCAGAGTATTGCTTTATTATAGACAAACTTCTCCCCATCTTAGCTACTACTGCATCAATATGTTTTGACCATGACAGTTTACAATCTAGTGTTACTCCAAGCATCTCAACTTGCTTAATTTCCACATTAGTTAATACAATATTTAGTTGAAGTTTAGGGTTGGGGGGTTCCAAATACAATGCTTTTAGTTTTAGAAATATTTAGGGATAACTTATTCCTTGCCACCCACTCTGAAACTAACTGCAGCTCTTTGTTGAGTGTTGCTGTCATTTCAGTCGCTGTAGTCGCTGACATGTATAGTGTTGAGTCATCCGCATACATAGAAACTCTGGCATTACTCAAAGTCAGTGGCATGTTGTTAGTAAAAATTGAAAAAACCAAAGGGCCTAAACCGCTTCCCTGGGGAATTCCTGATTCTAACTGGAATATATTTGATAGGCTTCCATTGAAGAACACCCTCTGTGTTCTGTTAGACAAGTAACTCTTTATCCACATATTAGCAGGGGGTGTAAAGCCATAACACAAGTTTTTCCAGCAGCAGACTATGATCAATAATGTCAAAAGCTGCTCTGAAGTCTAACAAACCAGCCCCCACAATCTTGACACAACTCTGGGAAGCATTGGAGTCAACATGGGCCAGCATCCCTGTGGAACGCTTTCGACACCTTGTAGAGTCAATACCGCAACGAATTGAGGCTGTTCTGAGGGCAAAAGGGGGGGTTGCAGCTCAAGGTGTTCCTAATGTTTGGTATTCTCTCTCTCTCTCTCTCTCTCTGTGTGTGTGTGTGTGTGCGTGCGTGCACATGTGTGTTTTATCCTGTCTGTACCAAAACAATGGATACCAGTCGTACTCTGAAAAACAAATTGAATTTGTGGTCAATACCATTGCCAGACATAGAATAGATTTGATTAGAGGACATTGTGACCTATGGATGGAGCCATGTCTGAAAGCTGTTTTTGTCCTGGGTAGATGGGGACAAATAAATGTGCCAGCCAGTCTGGTATGACAGCATACGGGACCAGGAGACACTTATACGACCCAAAGTCACAGACGGACAAGCCCTACGACCAGACTACCATCAGCCTGCAGATGGGAACCAACAAAGGAGCCAGCCAGGTAAGAGTGTACTGTTCGTCTATGGTGTATAAAGTACTGTGGTTCTTATGGTTCAATGGTTCTGCTGCAGTGGATTCCTAGCCACTATAATCCCTGAAGCAATTATCAGTAATCTTGTATCAGGGTGAGACATCTACCAACTAAAGGTTACTGTGGCCAGGTGGACGCACACACACATTCTTGCTCTCTCTCACAAACACACACCCTTGTACTCTCTCTCACATGCACACACACACTCCCACTTAACCACCAACCTAACCTTCCCTCCCTCCGCTCCCCCCTGTCCTCTCTCCTTCCCTCCCTCCGCTCCCACTCTCTCCCTCCGCTCCCCCTCTGTCCTCCCTCCCTCCTCCCCCCCTCTGTCCTCCCTCCCTCCCTCCACTCCCCCTCCCTCCTCTCCCCAGGCTGGCATGTCGGCGCCGGGTACCCGCCGTGACATCTACGATCAGAAGTCGGCGGGACAGACAGCAGACAGCTCCACCATCTCCCTGCAGATGGGCACCAACAAGGTGGCGTCCCAGAAGGGTATGAGCAGCTACGGCCTGGGTAGGCAGATCTACGACCCCAAGTACTGCACCTCCCCCACAGAGCCCACCTCTCCCGTTACCCTCGGCAACAATGCAGGTAGCCATGGCAACGGGAGCCTGGGAACAGGGACCAATGGATCGGAGATTAGTGACAGCGACTACCAGGCGGAGTACCAGTATCACCATGACGATGAAGAGGAGTACCGGGGTGGGTACCAACAGCAGTACAGCGAGCGCTATGACGAGGACCAGGGCATCGACTATTAGACTGACTGTGTGTCAAATGGCACCCTATTCCCCTCTATAGGGTGCCATTTCATATTTTCCCGTTTGACTCTGTGGGCCCCATTTTGGCAGCTAAAAAAATGTGCGCTTGTTTTGACAACAGCGCATTTTTTTTGCTTTGTCAAAAAGTAATCCTGTGTAGAAGTAGTCCCAGTTGGCATAAGTGTAACACAGTGTGTCTGGGATATGTGATGTTATAGTGGCCTTCTACCGGGATTTCAGTGGAGTAACATGTCCAAGTACCTTTATGGATCATATGAACCATAGGCCTATATATTTAGATTGATACAGTTTTGTGGGACCACTTATGATGACGTTTTTTAAACTGATGCAAATTGTGTTACTCTGGTATAACTGTAATATAAAGTGAGCGTGAGAGAGGGATTTTGTTATCAACAGAGCAAGAATTTTTCTATCCTTACTAGCTTTTTTAAAAACAAATGTTTTTTGCCCTATACAGTTGAAGTCGGAAGTTTACATACACTTTGGTTGGAGTCATTAAAACTTGTTTTTCTACCACTCCACACATTTCTTGTTAACAAACTATAGTTTTGGCAAGTCGGTTAGGACATCTACTTTGTGCATTTCACAAGTAATTTTTCCAACAATTGTTTACAGACAGATTATTTCACTTATAATTCACTGTATCACAATTCCAGTGGGTCAGAAGTTTACATACACTAAGTTGACTGTGCCTTTAAACAGTTTGGAAAATTCCAGAAAATTATGTCATGGCTTTAGAAGCTTCTGATAGGCTAATTGACATCATTTAAGTCAATTAGAGGTGTACCTGTGGATGTATTTCAAGGCCTACCTTCAAACTCAGTGCCTCTTTGCTTGACATCATGGGAAAATCAGAAGAAATTAGCCAAGACCTCAGAAAAAGAATTGTAGACCTCCACAAGTCTTTGTTCATCCTTGGGAGCAATTTCCAAACGCCTGAAGGTACCACATTCATCTGTACAAACAATAGTATGCAAGTATAAACACCATGGGACCACACAGCCATCATACCGCTCAGGAAGGAGACGCGTTCTGTCTCCTAGAGATTAACGTACTTTGGTGCAAAAAGTGCAAATTAATCCCAGAACAACAGCAAAGGACCTTGTGAAGATGCTGGAGGAAACAGATACAAAAGTATATATATTCACAGTAAAACTAGCATTATATCGACATAACCTGAAAGGCCGCTCAGTAAGGAAGAAGCCACTGCTCCAAAACCGCCATAGAAAAGCCAGACTACGGTTTGCAACTGCACATGGGGACAAAGATCGTACTTTTTGGACAAATGTCCTCTGGTCTGATGAAACAAAAGTATAACTTTTTGGTCATAATGCCCATCGTTATGTTAGGAGGAAAAGGGGGAAGGCTTGCAAGCTGAAGAACACCATTCCAACCGTGAAGCACGGGGGTGGCAGCATCATGTTGTGGGGGTGTTTTGCTGCAGGAGGGACTGGTGCACTTCACAAAATAGATGATGCCATCTATTCCCTCATGATGCCAAAGTCAAGGTATTGGAGTGGCCATCACAAAGCCCTGACCTCAATCCTATAGAAAATATGTGGGCAGAACTGAAAAAGCATGTGCGACCAAGGAGGCCTACAAACCTGACTCAGTTACACCAGCTCTGTCAGGTGGAATGGTCCAAAACTCACCCAACTGATTGTGGGAAACGTTGACCCAAGTTAAACAATTTAAAGGCAATGCTTCCAAAAACTAATTGAGTGTATGTAAACTTCTGACCCACTAGGAATGTGATGAAATAAATAAAAGCTGAAATAAATAATTCTCTCTACTATTATTCTGACATTTCAGAATGTTAAAATAAAGTGGTGATCCTAACTGACCTAACTAGGATTAAATGTCAGGAATTTTGAAAACTGATTTTAAATGTATTTGGGTAAGGTGTATGTTAACTTCCGACTTCAACTGAAAGTGAAATGTTGCCTTATCCTTTTGCATTCCTTTTAAACTTGTTAGAATGTCTGTATTTTTCGACCAATCAGAATAATGTATAGAATGTGCCATGTCCTTTTCTGTTTTTTGGGTTTTGTAGTTCTCATTGTTCCGAAACTCGACTAGGAAGTTCTGTGAGAGAAGCATTCCGTCACATCATGTTTACCTACTTCCTTCCTCCTTGTTTTCAATATACTCTACTGTTTGTCCTCTATTTCCTCTCCTTCAAATCAGAACCACAAGTATACTGCTCAGTGGTGATTTTTGGTAAGAGACTTACACTGAGTGTACAAAACATTAGGAACACCTGCTCTTTCCATGACAGACTGACCAGGTGAATCCAGGTGAAATATATAATCCCTTATTGATGTCACTTGTTAAATCCACTTCAGTGTAGATGAAGGGGAGGAGACAGGTTAAAGAAAGATTTTTAAGCCTTGAGACAATTGAGACATGGATTGTGTATGTGTGTCATTCAGAGGGTGAATGGGCAAGACAAAAGATTTAAGTTCCTTTGAACGGGGTATGATAGAAGGTGCCAGGCGCACCGGTTTGTGTCAAGAACTGTCTCACTCAACAGATTCCTGTGTGTATCAAGAATGGTCCACCACCCAAAGGACATCCAGCCAACTTGACACAACCGTGGGAAGCATTGGAGTCAACATGGTCCAGCATCCCTGTGGAAAGCTTTCGACACCTTGTAGAGTCCATGCCTCAACGAGTTGAGGCTGTTCTGAGGGCAAAGGGGGCAAAACTCAGTATTAGGAAGATGTTCCTAATGCTTTGTACACTCAGTGTACGTTTTCTATATCCATTCTGAATAAACAAGCAATCATATTTTAGAGAAGGTTGGCAGGAGAAAAGATGGATGGTTGAAGTTAAGATGTTTATGACTGTCTAGTCCCAGTTTGACAGTTCTGTTTGTAGTTTCTCTGCCTCTTTAACCTTTTACTGCAGTGGGCTAAATCAGGGTCACAGTGTTTCTTTGTAGTCTTAAACAAATCTACTTTGAAACAAAGTTTACACCTCACACACATGGTTATGGGCTTAAGCAAAAGAAGACACGTGTGTTATGTCAGATATAGAGTTGAAATGTATTACATTTTGAGTTTGAATCCCAAAATTACACTTTATAAACATCACAGAAGACTGAACTATAACAGAACCGTTTCAGCGTTTGAAAAGTCATGCTTATTTATTATGAATAACATGAATAACATTGGAGCCATGAGGCCACTAGAGGTGCTTTGGTCATTCGACTGCAGGAAAGGCTTTTTAAGACTCTTAGAAGAGAATCTCAAATGTTAGTTGCTGTCACTTGACCAAACTTATGGCTTTTTAAATGTTATTTTATATCCCGTTGATTCCTTGTGCCATAATGCCCCCTCTCTGTGTGTAGAGCCCCCTCCACTGATGTGGTATTTATTGCCATTTGTCCCTATATAGATATTTCTTCTATTGCTTTGATTCTTTTGTATCAATAAATGTTTGTTTCATAAAGTCTTACATGGAGTCTACAGTTATATCTAAACAAGTCACTCTGAGAACCCACTGGTGTTGTTTTACCTACTAATAACATCTGAAGGTCAAGTCATACTGACACCTGAGTCTGTCTGTGCTGTTTTGACAAGAGAATAACATAGAAGTTGGCAAGAGCACACTAATAATTTATCTGGGACTCAGGCTAGTGTCAGTATGGTTTGAACTTCAGAGATGATTTAGTATATTTGAGATTGCCAGCAACCCTGGGATACCCTCTACAGCACACCGTGTCCTAACCACTAGGCTGAACATGTTGTAGTAGACAAGAGCACAACCAGGAATGATGTGTGTTGTGAAAAGCTGTGGCAGAAAGACTAGTTTAGACCCCAACTGACTGGGGAGCAACAGAAAAGACTTCTTAGCAACCAACGGGGTTCATGAGATCTCCCCCCTTCTCTTTATTCCCGTCAACAACCTCTATGGTCAACCGCTCTCGCTCTCTTCCCGTCAACAACCTCTAGTCTAGTGAGTCTATGGCCAGGAGGAATAATCCCTTCTTTGTATGCTTGTGGAATTCACCCTCCATAATACAAGACTCAATTAGGGAGAGTACAAGGGAAACGGAGAAACTTTGTTACCTTGGCAAAGCCTCCTTTCAGACCAAGCTGAATGTCCAACCTTGTGGCACAACACTCAGAGACTTTGGGCACTTCAGCCTAATATATAGATGTACGTCATCATGTGTAATGGTTCTTAACCTCATACGGGGTCCTTGGGTACAACATTTTTCCTGTTATCTCAAACTTTGAGTTCCCATTCAGTTTCCATTGGTAGACTTGCATAACGTCATTGCTCTCTCTGCTGTGGGTGCATGATGTGCATTTTGCTAGCGGTCACTCATATGGCGAGGGGCTGAAGTTCCTTGGTTGAACTCTAATTTCTATTGGGCTGGCCCACGTGGGGGAAAATGTAGGGAAAATGGCGCAGGACAGCTTCCAGAAAAACAGTTGCGTTCAAACTAGGGATTTAGTGGCTAAATGAGGTAAGACAGCAATTCTGTTTTACCTCATAGACTATGCATTTATGAACTACACATTGACACATCCAGCTTAGTAGTCGCCAAAGTTCCGGAGCATGTCTTTAAAGCACAGTTGTAAACATGTTTGGTATGAAAGACAAAAAAGCCTCAGAGCACAGCAGCCATACTTTCTACAGCATAGTGGTAAATAACAGGGCTAGTTTTGGCAGCTGTGCCAGGTGTCCTAGTTGGAAGTGAGTCCCACAATTAAACTTTATTTAAATCTCCCAGAGCAGAGCTGGGGTAGAACTGGGTGGTCTTCTCACACACAGGAACGTTGGACTCACCATTCCACCAACACACCCTCTCCCTGCCTATAAAGAGAATTATGCATATGATATTTTGACCTGGCTGGGTCTGGAGGGGCTGGTCTTGGTTCTGTTCAGTAGACCCAAAACGTGAGAAAACATTTTGATACAGAGGCTGTTGTAAGCCTACCTGACCTTATCTAATGAAAAAGCATGTGTTTGTTTTTTATTTCAAAGTGTTTTCTCCAGTTTGTGGTTACAGAAAAGGTCTGACCCTGGACATTCACTGTTCATATGATTGCAGCATCGGTTGAAGTTCACCATCTGCACCATGTGGATCCTAGTGACTTGCAAACTCTGTCAGTATGTATACTGTATGTATCACTCTACACTCACGCATGCACGCACACACACACACATTTCATTCATCATTCATTGATGATTCATCATTAATTAAATTCATATATCATTCATTTATTTTACATAGGCTCTTACAAGTCTAGATTAAGAAATTGTGTGATTAGAACCAGTACAGTGGGATTTAAAACAGACTAGTGTATAAACTTGGATTGAGTTTTAATCCTGAGGAGTATTTTCCTGTAGGCCTCTATCTCTAGCTGAGCACATTCCTCTTCCCTGTCGGATGCACCAGTTGTGGAAGGACAAGGCCTGGAAATATTTCCCAAATCATTCCACAAGGTCAAGTTCTCACACTGGTGCTTGGGGTTGGATTTTGTGGCACAGTTATGAGGAAAGTCATGTTTTAAAATTAAGAGTTGGTGAGAGAAATTGGCTGAGTTGCCTGTGCTAGGTATATTTTGCCACAAATTTGGGGGTATTGTTTGCAAGAACTTGAAGAATCAAACTCAGAACCCTCTAGCCACCAAGGTGACAATGCTCCGCAGTCTAAACGATCATAGAAGTCATCATAGCCAGCCTACCAAAGGCAGATTTGTTACAACACATCACAAAACCCTCATTGCACTGTTTCTCAGTCATGTCTTGTTTTCAAAGTGGAGAGGAAGTGGAAAGGTGGTATTTACCACATATACAACTGGGGAAAATCCACTTGAACGCCCCTCCAACTGGTAATTACGAGTGAGGAACTCGTCTATCATCCCTGAGCTCCGATTTTTCCCACATGCTGACCTCTGACATCACCTACTAAGGAAATTACCTCCATAACAGCATTTTTGGCAGTTAAATGTGACAATATTTATTATAAAAAGCAGTCTATTAATATTGTTTTTGAACACTATAATTTGTTTACAAGCATGATAGCTGTACTTTTAGTTAATGGTTGACGCAGCTTGTTGACCATTAGCCAACCAGCGTTTCTCAACGAGTTCAGAGCACTTGAATGCATCCAAATGGTATTTACAACTTCACAACTGGTAATTACCACCTTCCCACTCTGTCATCGATAGGTGTTACTGTAGCTCCCCGACTCTGCTTTTCCTCAGAGGTCAGTCAAAGTCCACACCTCCACTTTAACCCTTCAGTTAGTCCTGGCTGACTGTTGTTGAACTTTGACCTTTATGTCAGGGAAGCATGACAGTGAGGTGGTGGGAAATGTCACTTCTTGTGACCAGATGTTTGCAGGCTCTATAATTCTGTGGGATAATTCTATCTTAAAGTAACTTTAAATTGACCAGAGTGTAAGGAATGTAAGGAGACACTGTAGTGTATTATTAGGCTAAACCATATTATCATGTGATCATGGTTGATTGCTGTCCACTGTATGCCCCAGGCCGTAAACAAGTCATAACATTTGGAAATCAACTGTTTTACTGAGGTAAATAGCATCAGGCTGTAAAGATGAGCTCCTCAGGCTTCAAAGAGCAGAAGCCTGGGGAAGCATCTGCAACATGAACTAGCCAAAACCTCCAAGCGACAGATGTATCATAGAAATTCACACAGATTTTGAATAGTGAATAGTGCCCCCCCCCCCCCAACCTCAAAATAACTTGTACCCAGCTAACAACAAACGTTTCCACAACTTTAGGTCATATAACATTTCCATAGGAATGTTCCTGTTATGTGCAAGGAATGTTTTTACGGGTCTCGTCCTGTGTATTGTTATTACGGGTCTCGTCCCGTGTATTGTTATTACGGGTCTCGTCCCGTGTATTGTTATTACGGGTCTCGTCCCGTGTATTGTTATTACGGGTCTCGTCCCTCGCTCTTTGTTTGCATTATAGCCCTGTGTTATATGTATATATATATATATATATATATACACTGCTCAAAAAAATAAAGGGAACACTAAAATAACACATCCTAGATCTGAATGAATGAAATAATCTTATTCAATACTTTTTTCTTTACATAGTTGAATGTGCTGACAACAAAATTACAAAAAAATTATCAATGGAAATCAAATGTATCAACCCATGGAGGTCTGGATTTGGAGTCACACTCAAAATTAAAGTGGAAAACCACACTACAGGCTGATCCAACTTTGATGTAATGTCCTTAAAACAAGTCAAAATGAGGCTCAGTAGTGTGTGTGGCCTCCACGTGCCTGTATGACCTCCCTACAACGCCTGGGCATGCTCCTGATGAGGTGGCGGATGGTCTCCTGAGGGATCTCCTCCCAGACCTGGACTAAAGCATCCGCCAACTCCTGGACAGTCTGTGGTGCAACGTGGCGTTGGTGGATGGAGCGAGACATGATGTCCCAGATGTGCTCAATTGGATTCAGGTCTGGGGAACAGGCGGCCAGTCCTTAGCATCAATGCCTTCCTCTTGCAGGAACTGCTGACACACTCCAGCCACATGAGGTCTAGCATTGTCTTGCATTAGGAGGAACCCAGGGCCAACCGCACCAGCATATGGTCTCACAAGGGGTCTGAGGATCTCATCTCGGTACCTAATGGCAGTCAGGCTACCTCTGGCGAGCACATGGAGGGCTGTGCGGCCCCCAAAGAAATGCCACCCCACACCATGACTGACCCACCGCCAAACCGGTCATGCTGGAGGATGTTGCAGGCAGCAGAACGTTCTCCACGGCGTCTCCAGACTCTGTCACGTCTGTCACGTGCTCAGTGTGAACCTGCTTTCATCTGTGAAGAGCACAGGGCGCCAATGGCGAATTTGCCAATCTTGGTGTTCTCTGGCAAATGCCAAACGTCCTGCACGGTGTTGGGCTGTAAGCACAACCCCCACCTGTGGACGTCGGGCCCTCATACCACCCTCATGGAGTCTGTTTCTGACCGTTTGAGCAGACACATGCACATTTGTGGCCTGCTGGAGGTCATTTTGCAGGGCTCTGGCAGTGCTCCTCCTGCTCCTCCTTGCACAAAGGCGGAGGTAGCGGTCCTGCTGCTGGGTTGTTGCCCTTCTACGGTCTCCTCCACGTCTCCTGATGTACTGGCCTGTCTCCTGGTAGCGCCTCCATGCTCTGGACACTACGCTGACAGACACAGCAAACCTTCTTGCCACAGCTCGCATTGATGTGCCATCCTGGATGAGCTGCACTACCTGAGCCACTTGTGTGGGTTGTAGACTCCGTCTCATGCTACCACTAGAGTGAAAGCACCGCCAGCATTCAAAAGTGACCAAAACATCAGCCAGGAAGCATAGGAACTGAGAAGTGGTCTGTGGTCACCACCTGCAGAACCACTCCTTTATTGGGGGTGTCTTGCTAATTGCCTATAATTTCCACCTGTTGTCTATTCCATTTGCACAACAGCATGTGAAATTTATTGTCAATCAGTGTTGCTTCCTAAGTGGACAGTTTGATTTCACAGAAGTGTGATTGACTTGGAGTTACATTGTGTTGTTTAAGTGTTCCCTTTATTTTTTTGAGCAGTGTATATATGTGTTGTTTTGGGCTTCGTCCCCGTCATGTTCATGACATACTCTATTTTGGGTAGAGAAATAAAAAAAACAATTTCGTATTCCTGTGCCTGTCTATCATTATACGTGACATGGGCAGTGGTGCGGATGGCCTGGGTTCGACAATATATGTTCATGTCATTATTTGGCAACAGTTAAAACACACCTATCTGATCTAATTAAAATGAGTTTGTGACACTTTTGTTCTACTTTCTAAAATCAGCAAAAAAAGAAACATCTCTTTTTAAGGACCCTGTCTTTCAAAGATAATTCGTAAAAATCCAAATGAACTATAAACAATTAATGAACATGCACCTGTGGAACGGTCATTAAGACACTAACAGCTTACAGAAGATAGGCAATTAAGGTCACAGTTATGAAAACTTAGGACACTAAAAAGGCCTTTCTACTGACTCTGAAAAACACCAGAAGAAAGATGCCCATCCGCGTGAACGTGCCTTAGGCATGCTGCAAGGAGGCATGAGGACTGCAGATGTGGCCAGGGCAATAAATTGCAATGTCCGTACTGTGAGACGCCTAAGACAGCGCTACAGGGAGACAGGACGGACAACTAATCGTCCTCGCAGTGGCAGACCACGTGTAACAACACATGCACAAGATCGGTACATCCGAACATCCCACCTGCGAGACAGGTACAGGATGGCAACAACAACTGCCCGAGTTACACCAGGAACTCCCAATCCCTCCATCAATGCTCAGACTGTCCGCAATAGGCTGAGAGAGGCTAGACTGTGGGATTGTAGGCCTCACTAGACATCACCAGCAACAACGTTGCCTATGGGCACAATCTTACCGTTCGCTGGACCAGACAGGACTGACAAAAAGTGCTCTTCACTGACGAGTCGCGGTTTTGTCTCACCAGGGGTGATGGTCGCATTTGCGTTTATTGTCGAAAGAATGAGCGTTACACCGAGGCCTGTACTCTGGAGCGGGATCAATTTGGAGGTGGAGGGTCCGTCATGGTCTGGGGCAGTGTGTCACAGCATCATCGGACTGAGCTTGTTGTCATTGCAGGCAATCTCAACGCTGTGCGTTACAGGGAAGACATCCTCCTCCCTCATGTGGTACCCTTCCTGCAGGCTCATCCTGAAATGACCCTCCAGCATGACAATCCCACCAGCCATACTGCTCGTTCTGTGCGTGATTTCCTGCAAGACAGGAATGTCAGTGTTCTGCCATGGCCAGCGAAGAGCCTGGATCTCAATCCCATTGAGCACGTCTGGGACCTGTTGGATCGGAGGGTGAGGGCTAGGGCCATTTCCCCCATAAATGTCAGAGAACTTGCAGGTGCCTTGGTGGAAGAGTGGGATAACATCTCACAGCAAGAACTGGTAAATCTGGTGCAGGCCATTAAGAGGAGATGCACTGCAGTACTTAATGCAGCTGGTGGCCACATCAGATACTGACTGTTACTTTAGATTTTGACCCCTTTGTTCAGGGACACATTATTCCATTTCTGTTAGTCACATGTCTGTGGAACCTGTTCAGTTCATGTCTCAGTTGAATCTTGTTATGTTCATACAGATATTTACAAATGTTAAGTTTGCTGAGAATAAACACAGTAAACAGTGAGAGGCCGTTTTTTTTTTTGCTGAGTTTATATGTGATGTAGATTTAAAAAATGCGATAGAGTTCTCTTTGAGATGCTCAGATATATAGAATTGATAAATACTGATAATTTATGAGATAGTGGACATTTTTACTCAAGGGCAAATCCTACAGATTTCCATCTTTCAATGAGAAATGTATTTTAATTAGATCAGATAGGTGTGTTGTATATATTTCCAAATAATGACATTAGAATAGTTTGCTAAGAATGTCAGAGTAAGATGATTCCCCTAGCGGATCTCGAACCCAGAGGAGCGTCCCCCGCCACTGTCCAAATAAGGGATATCTCTAGGACGTGCTTATTTGGTCAGTAATGTTGTCCAGGAATTTTCCAAAGATTATCTATTATATTGTCAAGATAGTCAAGTGACCGCTCTAACAATGGAAATACAGGTCCTCAAAGATGGAAGGCAGTCGGGAGGAAGCAAGATCAGGGGACAGTTTTAGCCAATTAGAGGGTAGATAAGCATATGAACTCAGTCATGGCTAGCTGGGATACAGCTAATTTTAAGTTGATGTCAAAAGTTTTTTTATTTTATTTGTTTTGTTTTTTGATAACCCTAACCGTAACCATTTTCCTAACCATAACCTAATTCTCCTAACATGCTCACTGAGGTATAAAATAACTGGAGACTGTGTCCAAGATGACTGACTGTTGTTTTCAAGGTAATCTACTCACGTTGGCGATTCATGTGCCGTCTATATCCGGATAGCATTCGGTTTATACGGCCCAACTTTACACGTGCACTAGAGTATGTGAGCGGAGTATGTGAGCTGTCGAAAATCCTGCTTAAATACTGCTCTTTGCTCAAAGAAAAAAAAATGCTGCTCCAAATTTGTGTGACTACCTGGACCTACCATTTTTGTTTTGAAGTATTGAAACCAAACCATATGATTTTAATAAAAAGTATTTTAATAAACAACAGGAAAAGGTGACTTTAAGAAGCGCTCATCATTTCAAATAGGCTGCATGTCGTATTAAATAGCATATGAAGTCTAAATAGGTCAGAAGCCAGACAGGTAGCCTAAGGAAAATGAATTATTTTGGCTATATTATTTCAGTTATACTGAACAAAAATATAAACACAAAATGCAACAATTTCAATGATTTTATTGAGTTACAGTTTATATAAGGAAATCTGTCAATTTAAATAAATAAATTAGGCCCTAATCTATGGATTTCACATGACTGGGCAGGGGCGCAGCCATGGATGGGCCTGGGCGGGAATAGGCCCACCCACTGGAGAGCCAGGCCCAGCCAATCAGAATTCTTTTTTTAGAGCAGACAGAAATAGTCCTACGTTTCATCATCTGTACAGGTGGCTGGTCTCAGACGATCTCACAGGTGAAGAAGATGATGTCAAAGGTCCTGGGCTGGCGTGGTTACATAAGGTCTGCAGTTGTGAGGCCTATTGAACGTACTGCCAAATTCTCTAAAACAATGTTGGAGGCGGCTTATGAAATTACCATTCAATTCTCTGGCAACAGCTCTGGTAGATATTCCTGCAGTCAGCATGTCAATTGCACGCTCCCTCAGAACTGGAGACATCTGTGGGATTGTGTTGTGTGACAAAACTGCACATTTTAGAATGGCCTTTTATTGTCCCTAGGACAAGGTGTAATGATCATGCTGTTTAGTGTCGTCTTAACATTCTGTATACCCCCCTTGTCCTAAGGGTAAAAAATGACCCGCCTTCACTAAACCCCTAAAATAAAGCAGCTTAATTTAATTTTAAACCCCAAATCTATTTTGCATGAAGAAACAACCTGTCGTTCATCACAAACTTTGTGAACATCTGGGTTTTCCCTCCACAATGCAGGAAGACTGCATTTAATCAGTGGACACCACTCGTTTTTATTACAACACATCTGTCATAATTGTTTTATTTTTTATTATTATTATTGCTAAAGCTACTGCATAGGTGTAAACATACATTTTTTTTAGCAAGAGATAGCACTAGCCTAAGAAAGTAGCAGAAATGTGCAGAAAGTAGTTTTGAATGCATTTTATTGAAGGGAAACAATAACAGTCTTGAACTTTTTGGCAGAATAGTGATATATTCTTATATACTGTACAATGAGGAATTTAACTACAAAATACTAGTCTTCTCCCATTTTTTTAACCATTGCCCCCACCCAAATAAGAATAAAATAATATAATAGATACAAAACAAAAACATGAAGAACATAAATCAATCAACTCTAATTAGCACATGTAGGACAGTATATAAGTGTCTGCATGGACTTTGCAGATGTATTTCTCACATGTGCAGCACATAGTATTTGTTTTACAGTCCTTCTTTGGGGGGCAGAATTGGCATCTCCTCCTCTTGCCTGCCCCAGCTGCAGCCTCAGGTGGATCAGGACAAGATTCAGCCCCCTGAACAGCTTTCACAAGCACTGCAGAGGCTGCTGTGCGGGGGAGGCGCTCCCTTCTTTGAATGTGTGGGGTTATAAGTGCCTTTCCCAGCTGCTCCAGGAACACCCTCCTCTTGTTCCGCTTATCAGGCATCCAGGTAGGGTGTTATGGAAGATGGCCAGGGGCCAGCGGGTAGTCATCCTCCTGCAGCTGTATGTTCCAATCACCTTGTCCAGGTTGTCCACGCCTCCTTTGTTGTGGTTGAAGTCCAGGATGATGGCTGGCTTCCTGTCCTCACGATCACTGATCTCAGCCTTTTTGTGCAGTGTGCTCAGGAGGACCACATTCTTGTTCCTCTTTGGGAGGTAAGAAACTAGAGTGGTGGTGGGGGTGAAGGCAAACTTTGATGAGAAGGCCTCTCCCCCCTTGTTGCGAGGAGTGCAGGGGGCAGCTCAGGCTTGTTCTTTCTAACTGTGGCAACCATTGTGATCTTCATCTTCAGGAGCTGCTGGGTGAGTTCATAAGAGGTGAATAAATTGTCACATGTGACATTATGCACTCTTCTGTCCATCTGTCACATCAAGCACAACCCACATCCCCTGGTTCTTCTCCGGGCCTCCACTGGTCGGCTTCCCTGTGTAGACTTGTATCTTCCAAGCGTAGCTGAATTGTGCGTCACAGGCCACCCATATCTTGATGCCATACTTTGCTGGCTTGCTGGGCATATACTGCCGGAAAGGACAGCGACCTTTTGACAAAAGAGATTACTATCAATAATTAGTATCAGTGTCACAGAAAACAATCACATAAAACAATGATATTACAGCAATACATAATAAAATGAACAGTGAAAATCACTTACATTACAGATATGAAAATAAACATTTACCTCTGAATAGAACCAGTTGCTCATCCACTGTTACTTCAGGCCCAGGGTTGTAGAGGTATGGCAGACGCTCCACCCACTTCTCCCAGACCTCTCTTATGGCCGCCAGTTTGTCTCTCAGTCTTGCAGGTCTTGACTCACAGTGTGAAAGACTTTCAGTGGCATCGTGGCACGGAAAATCGCCCTTCCATTCTCTGCATCCCAGAGACTACATGTAGAGACTACAATTGTCTCCATATTTACAGTGGGGCAAAAAGTATTTAGTCAGCCACCAATTGTGCAAGTTCTCCAACTTAAAAAGATGAGAGAGGCCTGTAATTTTCATCATAGGTACACTTCAACTATGACAGACGAAATGAGAAAAAGAAATCCAGAAAATCACATTGTAGGATTTTTTATTTATTTATTTGCAAATTATGGTGAAAAATAAGTATTTGGTCAATAACAAAAGTTTATCTCAATACTTTGTTATATACCCTTTGTTGGCAATGACAGAGGTCAAACGTTTTCTGTAAGTCTTCACAAGGTTTTCACACACTGTTGCTGGTATTTTGGCCCATTCCTCCATGCAGATCTCCTCTAGAGCAGTGATGTTTTGGGGCTGTCGCTGGGCAACACGGACTTTCAACTCCCTCCAAAGATTTTCTATGGGGTTGAGATCTGGAGATCTCAACCCCACTCCAGGACCTTGAAATGCTTCTTACGAAGCCACTCCTTCGTTGCCCGGGCGGTGTGTTTGGGATCATTGTCATGCTGAAAGACCCAGCCACGTTTCATCTTCAATGCCCTTGCTGATGGAAGGAGGTTTTCACTCAAAATCTCACGATACATGGCCCCATTCATTCTTTCCTTTACACGGATCAGTCGTCCTGGTCCCTTTGCAGAAAAACAGCCCCAAAGCATGATGTTTCCACCCCCATGCTTCACAGTAGGTTTGTCCTCCAAACACGACGAGTTGCGTTTTTACCAAAAAGTTATATTTTGGTTTCATCTGACCATATGACATTCTCCCAATCCTCATCTGGATCATCCAAATGCTCTCTAGCAAACTTCAGACGGGCCTGAACATGTACTGGCTTAAGCAGGGGACACGTCTGGCACTGCAGGATTTGAGTCCCTGGCGCGAGTGTGTTACTGATGGTAGGCTTTGTTACTTTGGTCCCAGCTCTCTGCAGGTCATTCACTAGGTCCCCCCGTGTGGTTCTGGGATTTTTGCTCACCGTTCTTGTGATCATTTTGACCCCACGGGGTGAGATCTTGCGTGGAGCCCCAGATCGAGGAAGATTATCAGTGGTCTTGTATGTCTTCCATTTCCTAATAATTGCTCCCACAGTTGATTTCTTCAAACCAAGCTGCTTACCTATTGCAGATTCAGTCTTCCCAACCTGGTGCAGGTCTACAATTTTGTTTCTGGTGTCCTTTGACAGCTCTTTGGTCTTGGCCATAGTGGAGTTTGGAGTGTGACTGTTTGAGGTTGTGGACAGGTGTCTTTTATACTGATAACAAGTTCAAACAGGTGCCATTAATACAGGTAACGAGTGGAGGACAGAGGAGCCTCTTAAAGAAAAAGTTACAGGTCTGTGAGAGCCAGAAATCTTGCTTGTTTGTATGTGACCAAATACTTATTTTCCACCATAATTTGCAAATAAATTCATTAAAAATCCTACAATGTGATTTTCTGGATTTTTTTTCCTCATTTTGTCTGTCATAGTTGAAGTGTACCTATGATGAAAATTACAGGCCTCTCTCATCTTTTTAAGTGAGAGAACTTGCAAAATTGGTGGCTGACTAAATACTTTTTTGCCCCGCTGTACATAAACCCTCCAAATTTGTCATCTCCAGGATGTTTAACCTTTTCTAATGTTGGGGTCACTCTATGAAAAGTCATCAAATTTCAAGTTGAAAAAAATATCATTTATGGGGTTTTCTCTGCTGTTGAACATAGTGGTGGTCATTTTTTACCCTTAAGACAACACAGAGGTTAATCAGCTTCTTGTTATGCCACACCTGTCAGGTAGATGCATTATCTTGGCAAAGGAGAAATGCTCACTAACAGGGATGTAAACAAATTTGTGCACAACATTGGAGAGAAATAAGCTTTTTGTGCATATGGAAAATTTCTTGGATCTTTTATTTGGAACATGGGACTAACACTTTACATGTTGCGTTTATATTTTATGCCCTTGAGCTCTTCTTGTCTATTCATGTTCTGTACTATGTCATGTTTCATGTTTTGTGTGGACCCCAGGAACAGTAGCTGCTGCTTTCGCAACAGCTAATGGGGATCCTAATCAAATACCAAATGCCAAACCCAAATGATTACTTATGGGAGATACTGGAGCGGCGCCTGAAACAGCATTTTCCACCACCATCAACAAAACACCAAATGATAGAATTTCTGGAGGAAGAATGTTCCAGACACTTGTAGAATCAATGCTAAATCGCATTTAAGCTGTTATGGCTCGTGGTGGCCCAACATTATATTAAGACACTTTATGTTTCTTGTTTCCATCTTAAATAAGCATGCCCCTTTTAAAAAATGTAGAACTAAGAACAGATATAGCCCTTGGTTCACTCCAGACCTGACTGCCCTCGACCAGCACAAAAACATCCTGTGGCGTATTGCACTAGCATCGAATAGTCCCGCGATATGCAACTTTTCAGGGAAGTCAGGAACCAATACACACAGTCAGTTAGGAAAGCAAAGGCTAGCTTTTTTTAAACAGAAATGTGCATCCTGTAGCTTTAACTCCAAAAAGTTCTGGGACACTGTAAAGTCCATGGAGAATAAGAGCACCTCCTCCCAGCTGCCCACTGCACTGAGGCTAGGGAACACTGTCACCGCCGATAAATCCACGATAATCAAAAATTTCAATAAGTATTTCTCTACGGCTGGCCATGCTTTCCTCCTGGCTACCCCAACCCCGGCCAACAGCTCCGCACACCCCGCAGCTAATTGCCCAAGCATCCCCAGCTTCTCCTTCATCCAAAACCAGATAGCAGATGTTCTGAAAGAGCTGCAAAACCTGGACTCGTACAAATCAGCTGGGCTAGACAATCTGGACCCTCTCTTTCTAAAATTATCCGCCGCAATTGTTGCAACCCCTATCACTAGTCTGTTCAACCTCTCTTTCGTATCGTCTGAGATTCCTAAAGATTGGAACGCTGCCGCGGTCATCCCCCTCTTCAAAGGGGGTGACACTCTAGACCCAAACTGTTACAGACCTATATCCATCCTGCCCTGCCTTTCTAATGTCTTTGAAAGCCAAGTGAACAAACAGATCACTGACCATTTCGAGACCCACCGTACCTTCTCCGCTGTGCAATCCGGTTTCCGATTGCACAGCCACGCTCAAGGTACTAAACGATATCATAACCGCCAATGATAAAAGACAGTACTGTGCAGCCGTCTTCATCACTACTCTGGACGGTTCTTACTTAGAATATGTGGACAACAATAAATACCTAGGTGTCTGGCTAGACTGTAAACTCTCCTTCCAGACTCATATTAAGCATCTCCAATCCAAAATTAAATCTAGAATCGGCTTCCTATTTCGCAACAAAGCCTCCTTCACTCATGCTGCCAAACATACCCTCGTAAAACTGACTATCCTACCGATTCTTGACTTGGGCGATGTCATTTACAAAATAGCCTCCAACACTCTACTCAGCAAACTGGATGCAGTCTATCACAGTGCCATCCGTTTTGTCACCAAAGCCCCATATACCACCCACCACTGTGACCTGTATGCTCTCGTTGGCGGGTCCTCGCTACATATTCGTCGCCAGACCGACTGGCTCCATGTCATCTACAAGTCTTTGCTAGGTAAAGCCCCCGCCTTATCTCAGCTCACTGGTCACCATAGCAACACCCACCCGTAGCACGCGCTCCTGCAGGTAAATCCACTTCAATAAGTGTAGATGAAGGGGAGGAATAAGTATTTTTAAGCCTTGAGACAATTGAGACATGGATTGTGTTTGTGTGCTATTCAGAGGGTGAGTGGGCAAGACAAAATATTGAAGTGCCTTTGAATTGGGTACGGCAGTAGGTGTCAGGTGCACCGGTTTGGTTTTTCACACCTATTAGTTTTACGTGTGTATCAAGAATGGTCCACCACCCAAAGGACATCCAGCCAACTTGACACAACTGTGGGAAGCATTGGAGTCAACATGGGCCAACATCCATGTGGAAAGCTTTCAACACCTTGTAGAGTCCAAGTCTCAGCAAATTGAGGCTGTTCTGAGGGCATTAGGGGGTGCAACTCAATATTAGGAAGGTGTTCCTGATGTTTTGAACACTCAGTGTATTTTTTCAGCTTGTGAGTGTGTGATATGGGGGTTGAAGATGTGTATAAAGTACAAATGTAATAAACAATGGCAACACTGAGCCTTGCTGTTGGAAAACCACATCAGTATCCAACTTTCGGCTGTCGCAAATGCACTTCACCTACTTCACTCCTCAACTTTCGTCTACAGTCAGTTGCTTTCGCCTTACCACTCAACCCAGCCCATTGGCTTACCTCGCCAATGGTGCCATGACATCACCTACAAACGGGGATTTCTATTGGAGAAGCAGTTTCTACATAATTCATACCAAACCATATTTAGTTTTATCAAGCCTTATCAGTTGACTATCATATTTGGCACAGTCTACTACTACTGGTATAGTTATATAGTCCAAGTGTAGGTTAGTAGGGCTCATAAAAAATGATCTGACCTGGAAAAACTTTTGGCCTTTGTTATAGTTTACTACAGGGTACAGTAGGGTACAGTTTTAAATGGTCAGATCAAATGGTCAGGAAAAACTCCTCACTCCAGTTTTTGTCTCCTGTTTCTCTAAGAATCCACAGCTCGAGAGATGATTCCCATGTCAACCACAAGGGGGTGTTCGAGTGTAGAAGACAGGTGGACCACGGAAGAACTGGTGGACTGATTTGTTTTGCTGTTAGATGGAGAGAGTGAGAGCGAAAGGGAGGGAAGCCCTAAATTCATCTTTTCCAGTTCTATGTCAGTTTTATTGATTCAATCTTAGACATTAGTGTTAACTTTTCCCAAAATGTCTGATGGGGATTTAATTATGCTGGTGATTTAGGGAGTCAAAGCATCAGGGCCTGCTCTAGCCTTTTGGGGGCCCTAGGTGAGAAAGGGTTGGGAGGCCCCTTCACCAAGTGGGCCAATTTTTTTAGTATACGTTTGAAAGTTAATTCCTGCAATTCTACACATTTTGCCATGAGAAAATATAGCAGTTTTTAAGCAGGTTTTCTGTAGTTCTACACATTGCCATTGGGCGCAGAGAACATTTTTTAATTTCCAAACACATTTCTATGCAATTCTATGCATTTTGTCATTGGGCATTACATTTTTGCAGTTTTAAAGCAAATTTTCTGCAATTCTACACATTTTGCCACGACTTATGTCATGTTAGTGATATCTTAGGCTGGAGCCGGCCCTGCAAACCATCTACAGATGTAAATTATTTTGACAAAATGTTATATCCAAACTCTTACAGCTTGATGCTAAACTTTTTACAAATTATTGAACAAAAAAAAAGGGGAACAATGTTGTAACTGTGAATTTCTTATACCCACAGCAATGTCTTTCTCTTGTTTCCTCTCAAAAGAAATGTCAGGAATAATTTGTGTGTAACGTCAACGGGAGTTCAGATAGTATAATTTTCAGACAACCTTATTTAACACTGGTCACAGCATTATCTGACGCAGTTAGTAGAGCATGGTGCTTATAAAAGCCAGGGTTGTGAGTTCAATTCCCACGGGAATCAGTACAAAAAAATTATGAACTCACTACTGTAAGTCACTCTGAATAAGAGTCTGCTAAAAATGACAGCAGTGAGTTTGTGTTCTCACAGTAGGCAATACACTTACATTACCCAATAAAATTGACAGAAAATCTATGATTTCCATAATATCTAACCAAAGGTGTGATCAATGAAGACAACAGAAGACTACAATCATTCATGCAAAAAAATATGTTATTTTTCAGATATAATTGCAACATAGGTTTACTGTCTGTAATCGAATGTAAGATTAAATATAACAAATTAAAATGAATGAAAATAAAACGTTTAGCCATAAATACTCATCCACATCACAGTGAATGTCCTCAATATTCATGCACCATGGGAAAACCTTTTGGCATTGCAAATCCAAATCCAAGCAAATCCAAGCTTGGTCTGCATTGATGTCGTCAAATGCCTCATCCATGGCCAGAAGGAGGGTGGAGATGGCACGCTCATGGAGCTGGTGATCGTAAAACTTCCACCTCCATGCTGAAAAAATGACTGATAAGATGGTTGCTGCTGTCAGGGGGAGGTTAGATTTATTAAAATGTTGTTGCCAGGGAAACTCACGCAAGGAGGACTGGGAGAGGCTATAAGAATTACAGGATGTCTTAGACATTTTGCAGAACCTTGGGAGAGATATCATATACTGTACTCTGTACCAACTTCTGCCTACAATTGTATTACTAAAGGATAATTTTAATACTTAAACAAAGAGTCTGTGTTTCCTTTCCATTACTGATGTATGTTTGATAATTATATAGATCTGATCATTTGTTGAAGAAATTGACTAACAGGGTCACGAATCGGGGATGGGCCCGAAACCATGCCTGAATCACCTCTGCATTGTGGAATCTGACATTGTCACACACAATGACCTAGGTGACCCCTTCACCTTAGCAGGTCTGCTCAATTTAATTGAGAAACACAATGAGGTGTTCAGTGTTGTATGATCCAAGTAATGGCCTATGTCCTACCACACCATCTTTAGAGATCGCTGCGCACATGGAGATGTTTCCCCCACGTTGTCCAGGCACTTGGACGGTCGCCCGTTGGTCGATGAGTTTTGGCCAGGTTGAAGCCCGCTCCATCAACAAAGATATACTAGTGATGGTTCACAGCAGCATCAAGCACCATCACCCTCTAAAAATATATTTTGGTTTGTTATTTTTTAATTATAGTTCCAATATGATATTGTGAAGTAGCGTGTGCATGAAATAGTAACAGTAATACAGTATAGTGTGGTACCTGAACATGGTCAGCCAGCAGTTGTTTTAACCGGTCATTTCTCTCAAAAGGCACCAGGTAAATGCGTTTCATAGATACCTGGTGCCTCTTCAAAAGTCGAGCGATTGTTGGTAGGCTGATGGATGCCACATTGGCAAAAGTGTCATCGTTCTCCTCAATGGCCTGCTTTATTTCGGACAGCCGTATGTCACTCCTGGCCCTCACTATTTCCACCACTCCTGCTGGTCAGTCAGCACTCAGCCACCATGGGGTCTTCTGTCAATTCTGAGGGTAGAACAGAGTATACTGTAAATAGATCATACTGTAAATTGTTTTGTGAATTTACATGCATTACAATATGTAATTTACTATAAATGTAATGGTAAAGCATAGTGCATATCCTGCAGACTTACCGGTTTTCTTGGCAAAATGGTCTCATGATCGAATTAACAGTTGATCTTTTCAGATTGGGGTGAACTAACCTGACATCCTCTGCCATGGTAAGGTCTTTGTTTACCACATGGTCAATGATGATGGCCCGGACTTCGTTAGACAACAGTTCCCTGCCGTTTGCCTCCCTCTATGATGCCCATCACTTTCACAGGGACCATGTCCTCCTCTTTGATAGGGCCCATGCCCACCTCTTTGATAGGGCCCATGCCCACCTCTGACGGGCTCCTTGTCTACGAGCACTTTGATTTCTTCCTTTCCTTTGCTGTCTATCCTGCTCCATGTCGAAAGAAATTGCAAGTGTTCACACACCCTTTTATATGGTGACCAATTGTGGTTACCACTATGTGAAATCAATTAGCAATAACCAGTAGTCATTATGTATGGTTATTATGTATCATACACATAATTTAGATGGTTATATTTTACAAACACTTTTTATTTCTGTAGTTCTCAAAATCCATACATAGTAGACAAACCAATTTAAAATCTATAGGTTTACCAAACGGTTAAGTGATTAACCATTAAGCGCAGTTGGATTAAGTGATGGTCAAAGCTATTTAAACAAATGAGAAGAGAATCATATGAAAAGTATTGTGAGCATTGCATTGTGAACGGCAATTACTTTATATGGAAGGTATTTCTAGATGAAACTGATTAGGTTTGGTGAAAAAGTTACTGTGTGATTTTGTGTGATGTATTTCGTCAATTGAAAATGTGCTTAAAGGTTTTTTTTAAAACAGACTTTTTGATGATCTGTTTTGAGTTTTGTACTAAGAGTTTTGAAATTTTACAACATACAGTGAGGGAAAAAAGTATTTGATCCCCTGCTGATTTTGTACGTTTGCCCACTGACAAAGAAATGATCAGTCTATAATTTTAATGGTAGGTTCACTTGAACAGTGAGAGACAGAATAACAACAAAACAATCTAGAAAAACACATGTGAAAAATGTTATAAATTGATTTGCATTTTATCGAGGGAAATAAGTATTTGACCCCCTCTCAATCAGAAAGATTTCTGGCTCCCAGGTGTCTTTTATACAGGTAACGAGCTGAGATTAGGAGCACACTCTTAAAGGGAGTAGACCTACACAAGGCTGGAATGGGCTACAAGACCATCGCCAAGCAGCTTGGTGAGAAGGTGATAACAGTTGTTGCGATTATTCGCAGATGGAAGAAACACAAAAGAACTGTCAATCTCCCTCGGCCTGGGGCTCCATGCAAGATCTCACCTCGAGGAGTTGCAATGATCATGAGAACGGTGAGGAATCAGCCCAGAACTACATGGGAGGATCTTGTCAATGATCTCAAGGCAGCTGGGACCATAGTCACCAAGAAAACAATTGGTAACACACTACGCCGTGAAGGACTGAAATCCTGCAGTGCCCGCAAGGTCCCCCTGCTCAAGAAAGCACATATACATGCCCGTCTGAAGTTTGCCAATGAACATCTGAATGATTCAGAGGACAACTGGGTGAAAGTGCTGTGGTCAGATTGAGACCAAAATGGAGCTCTTTGGCATCAACTCAACTCGCCGTGTTTGGAGGGAGAGGAATGCTGCCTATGACCCCAAGAACACCATCCCCACTGTCAAACATGGAAGTGGAAACATTATGCTTTGGGGGTGTTTTTCTGCTAAGGGGACAGAACAACTTCACCGCATCAAAGCCACGATGGACGGGGCTATGTACCGTCAAATCTTGGGTGAGAACCTCCTTCCCTAAACCAGGGCATTGAAAATTGGTCGTGGATAGGTATTCCAGCATGACAATGACCCAAAACACATGGCCAAGGCAACAAAGGAGTGGCTCAAGAAGAAGCACATTAAGGTCCTGGAGTGGCCTAGCCAGTCTCCAGACCTTAATCCCATAGAAAATCTGTGGAGGGAGCTGAAGGTTCGAGTTGCCAAACGTCAGCCTCGAAACCTTAATGACTTGGAGAAGATCTGCAAAGAGGAGTGGGACAAAATCCCTCCTGAGATGTGTGCAAACCTGGTGGCCAACTACAAGAAACGTCTGACCTCTGTGATTGCCAACAAGGGTTTTGCCACCAAGTACTAAGTCATGTTTTGCAGAGGGGTCAAATATTTATTTCCCCTAATTAAAATGCAAAACAATATATAACATTTTTCACATGCGTTTTTCTGGATTTTTGTTGTTATTCTGTCTCTCACTGTTGAAATAAACCTACCATTAAAATTATAGACTGATCATTTCTTTGTCAGTGGGCAAATGTACAAAATCAGCAGGGGATCAAATACTTTTTTCCCCTCACTGTACTTGTGAAAATAGTAACAAAGCGATAAAAACATTTTTTTATGTAAAAAACAAATTCTATAGTTTTTTGGGGTATCTGTACTTTTACTTTAATATTTATACTATTTACTAGTAATACTATTTGCTATTCCTATTTTTGACTACTTTTACTTCACTACATTCCTAAAGAAATGTATATACTTTTTACTCCATACATTTTCCCCTCGCACCCAAAAGTAGGAAAACGGTTAAATTCACGCACTTATCAAGAGAACGTCACTGGTCATCCCTACTGCCTCTGATTTGGCGATCGACGTCGCCGGTCTACTAACCACCGGTCCTGGCAACCCTTCAATATGCACACCTGGCAACCTTCATTACGCACACCTGCACCTCATCATTGGGCACACCTGGACTTCATCACTTTCCTGATTACTTCGCTTTTATTTAGCCCTCTGTTGCCATCACTCTTTTGGTATTATTGGTTTTTATGATCACATTCAGTGCACGCCCCATGTTCGTTCTTTTGTATCTGGTCAGTATTCAAACTCACCTTCTGCACCTGCGTCACCTCGCTTCGAGCCCTTAGGAAAATATGCAGTATTTTGTTTTATTATGTATTATTGGGCCCTGGACTCTCTGACGGGCCATCCCCAGGTGGTAAAGGTAGGAAACATCTCCACTTTGCTGATCCTCAACACTGGGGCCCCACAAGGGTGCGTGCTAAGCCCCTTCCTGTACTCCCTGTTCACCCATGACTGTGTGGCTATGCACACCTCCAACTCAGTCATCAAGTTTGCAGATGACAACAGTAGTGGGCTTGATTACCAACAACAATGAGACAGCCTACAGGGAGGAGGTGAGGGCACTCAAAGTGTGTTGTCTGGAAAACAAAAGAGGTCAACCAAACAAAGGAGATGATCGTGGACTTCAGGAAACCGCAGAGGGAGCACCCCCTATCCACATTGATGGGACAGTAGTGAAGGTGGAAAGTTCCTCGGCGTACACATCACAGACAAACTGAAATAGTCCACCCATACAGACAGTGTGGTGAAGGGGCAACAGAGCCTCTTCAACCTCAGGAGGCTAAAGAAATGTGTCTTGTCACCTAAAACCCTGACAAACTATTACAGATGCACAATTGAGAGCATCCTGTTGGGCTGTTTCACCACTTGGTATGGCAACTGCACCACCCTCAACCGCAAGGCTCTCCCTCCAGTTTGAATCCCCCATCTATGGTAAGTTTTTTTTGTTACAGGATCTGTGTTGGACTGAACCAACCCAAAGCCTGGTGCTAATTAGGCTAGAGCATTCCGGATCTCAGCTTGTAACATTTGTTTTGGAATGGGATGATAGGGAGTGGGTATTATTACGTAAAGGACATCTGGGGTACACAGCAAGGGACATATTATTTGTTCTTGTTTATGTCAAGGGCATGGTACATCTATTGAATGTTCTACTTCAATCTTATACTGTGTGTGTTTGAATGATCAAACACATGAAGCCTACTTCTTACAGTGTAAATTAGAAGTGAATAAAAAACGTTGGAATGGGCTCTCCAAACATGAACCTGCACTCTATATTACACTAGAATAAAGAAGTAACAAAAATCATAGAAAAATGTACACTTGACCAATAATGTTCTCCCCATGTGTGAATAAGGTGTCTAGTCCTCTTGGCAAGTGGTCAGTGCTGTTGAAAATAAACTCTGTATGCACCAGGACAGAGGGAGTGAACAGGAATGTGTAGTAAAATCTATCAAGAACTGTAGATAAAAAATACTTGGATTAGACAAGTGTGAAATGGAAGAGTCATGATCTGACTAGGATTTGTGGTCACTTTATCAGATAGTGGGGGCCAGAACCATTAATTAAACAGCTGCATGGCTGCACTGTTGGAGTAGTGGAGTATTTCAGGGAAAAGGAAACTGTTTTTGTGTATCATGTATCTGGCAAGCAGCTAAATGAGCCAATCTGTTGAGAATTATCCCAAACAGTCTGGGGCTTTATCCCATCCAGCTAAAACCTCCATATATTGTATCCCCTAGACTAGAGGGTCCTGTTGACAGGTGTAATTATGAGTGTCCTCTGGTAAAGATAGCACAGAGAACTCTGCTCAGTTCCACAGCCTATTACACCCAAATTACACTAGTCACTTCCTGTTGTTTTATTTCAACAGACTTCAATACGTTCCTTGAAAGTACATTTCCTAGATTTCACTGAAGCGTTGCGTTTGGCTCAACAAGAACATGCAAACAATGGAGGATATACAGCAACCATGTGTCCTTATAGATTACAAATGATCTTATAGTTTGAAAAAACTTAATCAAGTTTGCTGTTGTGTTAGTGATAGTTATACAAATATCCTGATCCCGATTTCGGTCAGCAGATTACCCTAAAAGTGCTCGCTTTGGGACCCTAAAAGGCTAGAGCCAACCCTGCTGATCCTATTCTTTGTGATTATGAGCCCAGCACTTTATTATACGCCTGGTTGGTCATTAGCCTGAATGAAAGAAAACCAGCATGCATTGCCCTCCTTGCATGTTGAGAATGTTGAGAATTGCAAATGGAGAATTCCATAAAAGGTCTATGTTCATAAAAGGAGCTCCAGGTCTTAAGGGAAAGATTTACCCATTTTGAATGTACTTGTTACAGATGTAGGATCTTAATTTGAGCCAGTTTGCTACAGCAGGAAAATAATCCTGCAGCAACAGAAAATGTCAATTATTATGTGGATTATAATTCATGGACATTTGTGTAGGGGTTGAAACACATTTAGCAAGAGAAAATCAAGTTTGAAATGTAAAAGTGGAAAATACAAACTTCAGAAGCCTTTTTAAACCTCAAATAGGCCTACACTACAAGTTTTACATTTCCTGCATTGCAGGAAAGTTCTTCTGCAACAAGGTGATCAAATTAAGATCCTACATCTGTAGGATGACTAGGCAAGGCTCTGTGGTGTGGTAATTAATAGCAGACTTCCAGTGATTTATAGATGGAACATCCACTTCACCACAGCAGCACTCAGGACAAATCAAACATCCCTCACTCTGTTGTTTACTTAAAAGTCAAACAAATACAAACATTTTTGTCTGTTACATAGACCGCAGATGGTCAAATGGTCAAATATTTAGATTCTGTGAGGCACACTGTTCCACTGCTTGTTTACCTTGTGTACTGTGTGTTTTATCAGTTTAGAGTTTATATTACAATTTTGCAACATATGGACAAAGAAATTCCCATACACATCTCACGGGAGAAGGAGGTCTCCGTTACCAGTCCGTTGGCAAAATCACCAGATATGGGCCAAATCGGGACAAAGTGGTACACGCTAAGCAAGCAGCGTGACATCCTTTACACATCCACCACCTTTACTATCCAGTTCAGATATAATGATCACAGTGGACAAGGACAGCTCCATTGTTCATCTGTCATCTCACTTTTACAATTATATTGTTCATCTGTCATCCAGCTTGACTGAACCCATGTGTGGAGGTGCCATGGACCCTCACGTCTGTCTGTGAGTCTGAGGAATAACTGTGCACCAAGGCTAGGTGCCATGAAACTACTGTAGTACAGTACAGAGCAAGTTAGGGTTGGGGTTAGGTTTGTCATAGTAGTAGGCCACAGCAGACCTGGGGAGTTCGATGTGTTACTCAGCCAACCAGAATAACCAACAATACTCGTATAGAGCGACTGCCTTTGAAAAGCAACTAATCTCCTTGAAAACAGCCTGTGTGGCATTGACATGAGTCAGAAACAGTTATTTTAGTGTCAAAATTGACTACAAAGTGTAAATAGGATTATTTTGGTTTACAAAAAACTAAACATTGCGCATTTTTAAACTTGAGAAATACTGCACCAAACACCTCAGTTAGATGTTAAATTGCGTAACTAAAAAGTCCTTGGCAAAAACGTTAACATTTAACTACAGTTTTCTTGAGTTATCTTAGATTCCTTCTGGAGATTTTGAGGAAGTGAAATAGGCTTCTGCACATCTACAGTATCTCATGTGGGACAAACATCATTAATCAATGGTCAGGAAACAGACTGAAATTTTTCAAATGAGCCAACAGAAAAACATACGTGCCAGTCGGCGTGTTCAGTGGCTCTTTAAGAAAATGAGTCAATGTTCAAAAGATCGATCTGTGTGGTTAGAGTGTGTAGACTCAGCAGTCAGCAACAACTTAAGTACATTGAACACAAAAGGATGAGAAGCAGTGAGACTGAGAGGGAATGGGTGGGCCTATACAAACAAAGACTGTAGTTACTGTGAAATATGAGAAAGATGGAGAGTTTAACAAAGCAGGCGACAGGCAGCTGGACACATGCCACCCGTGGAATTCTAAACCCCAGAGGCTCATGGGACAGCTGTGAAAGAAAATCATGGGATTTGAGGGAGAATATAAATCAGATATTTGTATATTCGACTACAGAGACAAGTTATGTAAATGTGGTGAAAACTTGAAGATTGTGGCTTTTGGAAAGATTAAGTCAATTCTGTGCTTAAAAAAGTAATGCTATAATCGAGTGGTCACTGATTGTATACAATTACCATCTGTTACATTAGTATGAACTTACATATTTATTATTAATGAATAATTTAATGCCATTGAGAAAACGTTTGTTTAATGTACAGTATGTACTGTCCAGAGTTTATCTTTCATGTTGTTTTAGTTTAGTTTCTATATGGCATGTAGGCACTGTTGTGGTTTTGGCAGATGTTCCCACCTTCCCTGATCATCACTTCCTGTCTGCCTGTCAGTCTGCATGCCTGTCTGCCTGCTTGTCTGCCTGCCTGCTTGTCTGTCTGTCAGTCTTTCTGGCATTACATTACAGTTTTTCTCAGTCGCTTAGGCGCATTTTTCACATCATCCCTAACATGTGCAAAATAATAAGTGCATTTCTTAGAACAATTTGTACAAACTGCAATATACAATAGATATGTTTCTAAAGCTAGTCAGTCACTAAAAATCCTTAGTACATCTCTCAAAAGTAAATATTCATGCCAATGATCATGTCAGTGTCATCAGAATGATAAGTCATTGTTCACGAACAAGGTCGTCAAAATGTTTAGGCATGTTGTCAATGTAACTGTGTACTTTGACAGTATTACCTGATGTAAACTTAGGCTACAGTTTGGATGACAGTTACTGTATTGAAAATGCACAAGGCTGCACTTCTATGGCATATATCAATTTCAATAGTACTATTTACATATTACTGTATGTGGGTTATTGATTGAAAGAGACTGGACAACCCAAGGGGCACAAAGGAAAAAAAGAAGAAACACAGGAAACCACCCCTAAGGCACAACTTTGCCCACAGCACTGTTCTAGTGCTGTCTCTACACATCCAGACGTTCCTGTCTGTTGGCCCACATATTCTCATCCACATCACACCGGATATTTTCCCTTCCAATGCAACGTGGAAAGAATCTTTTGGAATGCCTTATCCATCCTCTGCAGGCGTCTACTGTGATGTCCTCACATGCTGCATCCATTGCAGCCAGCAGGGTCATCTGTGTGTGTGGCTGACGATCGTACACCTTCCACCTCCATGCTGAAAATAACTCCTCAATTGGGTTAAGGAATGGTGAATAAGGTGGGAGGAATTGTATGAGCATCCTCGGGTGGGTCACAAACCATTGCCTTATGATGTTTGATCGATGGAAACTCACATTATCACAAATGACCACATACTTTGGCAAATCCTCTCTAAACAGACCCCTCTCATCATCAGGGATGAGAGCCCTGTAGAGAGTCTCTAAAAAGTTGAGTAGATGCTGGGTGTTGTATGGCCCTATAAGGGGGATATGGGTTAGGACACCATGCTCCGAAATAGCAGCACACATGGTGATATTTCCTCCCCGTTGGCCTGGCAAATCCACAGTAGCTCTGTGACCGATGATATTCCGACCCCACCTTCTGCATTTGGTCAGGTTGAAGCCAGCCTCATCCACGTATACAAAGTTGTGAGAGGGTTCACTTGATTCCAACTCCATTATACACTATATCCCAGAACACACAGTTGAATTTGTTTTGGTAAGGAAGAGTGACATAAAATGTACATATATTGCATGTTCCTTCCACAGCAATGGAAATGTGTGCAGTTTATGCTTACTGTACTATGTATCACTATAAAATGTTGCTGTAAAGTAGTTACATAGATATATGTTTTACCTGTACATACTGGTACCGTAGCTCCTTAACTCTGTCCTCATTCCTTTGGAATGGTACACGGTACAGCTGTTTCATACTCATCTGGTTTCTATGCAGCACCCTGTCGATGGTTGAGATGCTAACCGTATGGATGTTTTCAAAGACATCGTTGTCTTCTATAATGGTCCTTTGTATTTCCCTGAGTCTCATGGCATTGTTTGCTCGGACCATGGTGCAAATAGCCTCCTCCTGTTGAGGTGTGAAAAGGCGTCCTCTGCCACCGGTTTGAGGTAATCTTGCAGTCCTATGTGGGGAAAAATGCAGTGATGCATCGCAAACTTTCACATAGACAAAAACTATGCGAACACACATTTTACTGTAAAACATGGGTGCATGTAAGGTGCAGTATGTATCTGTATAGAGTATATTTCTGTGTGCTGTGAAATACAAGTGGACTACTGTAATATGAAGCATTGTAGGAAGTATACAGTATACTGATTATATACAGTAACAGTGCACTGTACATTGGTGGACATACCTGTTCTCTCTTCGAAACGTTTGAACTATTTAGGACACGGTTGATCTCCCAATATTGGGCTGCACCCTTCGACCCGCCTCAGCAATTGTAAGGCCATGATTGACAACATGGTCTACAATAGTGGCCCTTATGTCATCAGATATGCGCCCAAGTCCTCTTCTGCCTCTTCCTCTGTTTTGCCTTTCACCACGCATCCTTGCTCCTCTTCTTCCTCCTCCTCTTGGCTGTTGACCCTGTTCGTTTCCTGGTCCATCCATTATTGGAAAATTGCAACTCTGTGTTGTGGTCTGTCTATATATGCTTGCCAATTGATTCTTCATGAGATGCACCTTTGAGCAATTTAGACAACTGGTTGATTGTTGGTTGAACTAACACTTTACATTCCTTCATCAGTGAGGGTCAATTTCACCTGCACGATTCATCAATTCACGTTTTTGTACAAAAGGTCTAATAGAAATGTGTAAAACTATGCTTGACAGTTTATGACAAATAGTTCAACAATTTTGCATGTAATGGCTTATGCAAGGAACTAATGCCTAGATGTTTTGAGGGGTAAGACTATTCAACAGAGAACCATCTACTATATTTTGATCAACATGACATGAGCAACTGAAAATGTGGAAAAAAGCTGACACTTGTACATTATCAATTGCAATATGTACAAAAGCAATTGCAATTTGTTCAAAGGAATAAGAAATTGCTTTAATGATGTGCACAAGTGACTAGATGATTTGGAATTTGTACAAGTAGTATCAAGAATTGCACTTTTGATCTAAGAAATGCACCAAAGCGACTGAGAAACTGTAAAAGGGATAAAAAAGGGAAATCTTGAATATGTTTTATGGTCATTGTCACAGTGTATGGAAATAAATGAATACATACATAGAATCTATCAATATCAACTAATATTAGTAACGGAACATTTGTCACCTTGTCATGCCTTCTGAGGCTTGTTTGTGTAACTTTTTGCTCTTAATTTGGGTATTTTTTGTGTTCCAGCTGTGACTAAGCATGAGGGGGCATGCTACTTTTCATGTAACATTACAATGGAAATCTATCTGATTGCTTAAAGAAAGGACTCAGTCATGACATGAGAACTGCACTAAATGGCATAAGATTGTGCCAGTGACAAACCTTAGATTGCAGCATCTTAGAAATGTACCTCAAATGCATGCTCTGTCATTTACATCCCATGACGTCTAAGTCACTGCTTTCTAGGGTAAATGACTTCCTGGGTGGATTCTAGTCAACACACAGGATATTGAGAAAATTTCAGTTTTATTTAATGACAACGTAGCCCTAGACACACAAACAATTACATTATCCAAACTGGCATTAAAATGACAAAGTTTTAGATGGACCAAATTTCAACATCAAATCAAATGCAGAGTTAAACAAATATGAAAAATAAAATAGTAACACTAAATGAATAAAATACACAAGAATGAAGCTATATACAGGGAGTACCAGTACCATCAATGTGCAGGGGTACGAGATATTTGAGGTAGATATGTACAGTGCCTTCGGAAAGTATTCAGACCCATTGACTTTTTCCACATTTTGTTACGTTACAGCCTTATTCTAAAAGTGATTTAATAATTGTTTTCCCTCATCAATCTACACACAATAACCCATAATGACAAAGTAAAAACAGTTTTTTAGAAATGTTGGGTATTAATAAAAAACAAAAAGGAAAAATTACATTTACAGTTGAAGTCCGAAGTTACACTTAGGTTGGAGTCATTAAAACTCATTTTTTAACCACTCCACAAATTTCATGTTAACAAACTATAATTTTGGCAAGTCGGTTAGGACATCTACTTTGTGCATGACACAAGTAATTTTTCCAACAATTGTTTACAGACAGATTATTTCACTGTATCACAATTCCAGTGGGTCAGAAGTTTACATACACTACGTTGACTGTGCCTTTAAACAGCTTGGAAAATTCCAGAAAATGATGTAATGGCTTTAGAAGCTTCTGATAGGCTAATTGACATCATTTGAGTCAATTGGAGGTGTACCTGTGGATGTATTTCAAGGCCTACCTTCAAACTCAGTGCCTCTTTGCTTGACATCATGGGAAAATCAAAAGAAATCAGCCAAGACCTCAGAAAAATAATTGTAGACCTCCACAGTCTTTGTTCATCCTTGGGAGCAATTTCCAAACGCCTGAAGGTACCACATTAATCTGTACAAACAATAGTACGCAAGTATAAACACCATGGGACCACGCAGCCGTCATACCGCTCAGGAAGGAGATGCGTTCTGTCTCCTCGAGATGAACGTACTGTGCAAAAAGTGCAAATGAATCCAAAAACAACGGAAAAGGACCATGTGAAGATGCTGGAGGAAACAGGTACAAAAGTATCTATATCCACAGTAAAACGAGTCCTATATCAACATAACCTGAAAGGCCATTCAGCAAGGAAGATGCCACTGCTCCAAAACCGCCATAGAAAAGCCAGACTACGGTTTGCAAATGCACATGGGGACAAAGATTGTACTTTTTGAAGAAATGTCCTCTGGTCTGATGAAACAAAAATAGAACTGTTTGGCCATAATTAACATCGTTATATTTGGAGGAAAAAGTGGGAGGCTTGCAAGCCGAAGAACACTATCCCAACGTGAAGCATGGGGGTGGCAGCTTCATGTTGTGGGGGTGCTTTGCTGCAGGAGGGACTGGTGCACTTCACAAAATAGATGGCATCATGAGGTAGGAAAATTATGTGGTTATATTGAAGCAACATCTCAAGACATCATTCAGGAAGTTAATGTCACGGTTCAGTCCCTGCGTCGGGTTCCGTTTGAGCATAATCTGTCTGTCCTGTTGCTCCTGTGAACTGAACTCATTAAACTATCGTTGCTTGCATCCGCCTCTGTCTTGTCACAGTTAAAGCTTGGTCGCAAAGGGGTCTTCCAAATGGACAACGACACCCAAGCATACTTCCAAAGTTGTGGCAAAATGGCTTAAGGACAAATAATTCAAGGTATTGGAGTGGCCATCAGAAAGCCCTGACCTCAATCCTATAGAAAATTTGTGGGCAGAACTGAAAAAGCGTGTGCGAGCAAGGAGGCCTACAAACCTGACTCAGTTACACCAGCTCTGTCAGGAGGAACGGGCCAAAATTCACACAACTTATTGTGGGAAGCTTGTGGAAGGCTACCCGAAATGTTTGACCCAAGTTAAACAATTTAAAGGCAATGCTACCAAATACTAATTGAGTGTATGTAAACTTCTGACCCACTGGGAATGTGATGAAAGAAATAAAACCTGAAATAAATAATTCTCTTTACTATTTTTCTGACATTTCACAGTCTTAAAATAAAGTGGTGATCATAACTGGACCTAAAACAGGGAATTTATACTAGGATTAAATGTCAGGAATTGTGAAAAACTGAGTTTAAATGTATTTGGCTAAGGTGTATGTGAACTTCCGACTTCAACTGTACATAAGTATTCAGACTCTTCAGACCCATCAAAGTTGCCCATCCCTGGTGTAGGATGATAGTGTGTTCTCAATTATACCACAAATGATAATATACGATGTAATGTCATATTCATGAAATAACAGTGATGGCAGAGGAGACTTTACCTTTCCTCAATGGAACAGAGAGTGCATAGCAGAATTAATGGATCATTATACATTTTAACCAGAAGTACAGTAGGCTATGTGTAAAGACAACCACCATTCATTCTCTGAATATGACTTGAGAGATTGATCCGATTGGATATTTTCCAAATCCCAAATTCAAACATACATCAAAAGATATCAAAACGTATTGCTGTGGTTTGGCATATATTTGTAAAGAATAGCCCTATCAATCAAATCAATGCTATAATATTTAAATAGTCCGTAAGTTGTGTGGCGATGCATGTACACCAGTATCCCAGTCTTTTCACTTAATACTAATTCACCATGCTGAATCTATCCGCTCACTCTCTCATGCACTAAATCACCCGCATTTGGCAACGTACAACTAAATATATCACAGGTTGGGTAATTTATAGATATCATTTATTTGTAACATTCTGAATTCATATAGGTGTACAGTACTTCAAAAATATTGCTGAAATAGGTCTGGACTGGAGTCCTATTCTTGCCTTTGCAGACAGTTCTTAGAAATGCTCATTACGTCACTGTTTCATGTAACTAATTACAGTTGCAAGAAGAAGTATGTATTTTCTTGCCACTGTATAACCACAATATCACAACAATCCTACACTTCAGAGGCCTAGCTGACTCACAGCTTGTTCTCCTAATGGATACAGATTCAGTCATCAGAAAACTCTGTGTTTCAGTCACTGCTTTGGGGTTTCAGGGCTTAGACTACTGTATCCTAATCTGTTTACAAGCATATCTGGTTTCCCAAAACATTTCAGAACCAACAAATTGCTTTCGGTTCACTGTATGGTCAGAAATAGATTCTATCCCCTTCATCATAATGTTTCTTATCACAATTAATCACAAACCATTTTGCAAGTACTTAAAAAAACAGTATTTATATAACAATGTAAAATAGTTATTTATAGTTATAAAAAAATGTACTATTACATTGAAACTCATCATTCTATTTATTTAAAGAACACAAATGACAGTTTCAAAAGAGGACTATCGAAAATCTTACACTGACTCCAATTTCTAAAATGTCCATGTCTCTCCATTCATGCGGCTGCTACAATATACGGCAAACTACAGGTCAAGTTTTACTATCCGGATGACCATATACGGACAGTAAATGCCTTGACAGATTGTATGGGCAGCATGCTCAGCCAGTGACAAACCAATGATGTATATAAACCATTGGACAAAACCCCATGCTCGAGGAGAGTTGTAAGGGAGGTGGAGCTATTGTTGAATGAGTCGTAACTCAAATTCCGACCGCTCGCAATTTAAATGTGGTAGGCTATAAAAACGAGGCGCCAGCAACACTGTGAGCATTTATCTGACAAACTTGTAAGTGTTATTTTTAGACGAACACTAGCAACACTGGCTCAAGGGAGGACAATCAGCGTTCGTTATTCGTTTTCGATAGTAAGAGGCTACTGACTGTAACGTTTTGGATTATGATGGATGTAAGGACTTCCGTTCACTTTGGAGTTTCACTCTTAACGGTACTATTCACGATTGGAGCATCTGGTACGTTTTACATATGGCTTTTTATGAGTTTCATCTCAAAAACATTTAGCCAATTTTTTTTTTACCCAAGGCTGCCTAAATAGGCAGAGATTAACAGTTTCAGCTGATTCTACATAAACATTTATGTTTATTCCATTGGCACAGTTTTTGCACTCCACATAGCTCTGATGCTCAGTGGGAAATATGCGAGATACGTGCATTCAAATCGATATATGTAGGCTATAGATCCAATTTAATTTATAGGCTATAGTTTGTGGATGATATCTTGATTCTTGCTTTTTTTAAATCAAGTTACAGTATCTGCGTTGTGCAGATACAGAGGTGCCATACTCTGGAATTCTTATCTTCACATTTACAAAACATCAACATCCCTAAATAACTTAAAGGGAAGACTGGTGAACCAAACTACTCAGTAATCTCCTCCATATAACCTAACTCTCACACACCGACATGCGCACACACACATTTCAACAAGACACTTTTTGTGTGTGTGATTACTGATCAATTAATTTATACATTTATAATTAGTCGGTTTTGTTTTCTGTTTTAACAAACCTTTTTTAATTTTTGTACTTATGTTTTGTATATTGTTTTGTTGTGGTGTGGTTTTCATATAAGCCTTTGGTCTTCTAACCACACCTGCACAGTTGCACAGTTTTTTGGGGGTTTGTTTTGATCTGTTTTGTTGTCTATCACTTGTTTTCTTTGGTGCAAATACATTTTTACTAAACTAAATAACTAAACAATTTTTCCTGGGTTAACAGGTGAGGATTATTTCCCTCAGGCGCAGAATGTTAAATGGGTATCCAATAACTTCAAGACTATTCTAACATGGGGCCCTGAACCTACCAACTACACATACACCGTTGAATTGTCTGAGTAAGTAGCCTACATCATGTCTCTGCAGTCTGTCTGAACTGTTCTGTTCATCATTACATCATCGTGGGAAAAGAAAGCCCTGTACGTACAAGCACAAATTGACCACTTTTATTGATGAATACCTTCCTTCATGTCAGCAGAATTAACTTAAAACTGAGTGTACAAACTGTACCTAACACATAACTACAACTTCACATTCATTTGAAGTGTATGACAGCAAATCACAGTTCAAGACTGTCGGATGTGGGACTGCTGTGTTGTGTGTGTTCAGGGTCGGCAAGGACAGACAGAGGAACCCCTACTGCATTCGGAGCTCGGGGACAGAGTGTGACCTCACCAACGAGCTGCGGAACCTGGAGGAGACCTACTCTGCCGACGTCCTATCAGAACCCCTGCCTGGCGTGAACTCTGACCTTGTAGAGTTCCCCTACACCCGGGCCAAGAGGTTCTGCCCCTACAAAGACAGTGAGTGTTATTAGCGACATTATTATTACAGTAATAAATACATTATTATTGTATTTATACTCACACAGTAACAACCTGAGTCATTAAGCACCTTATTGCATTGTAAAATAATGCCGTATAGCATTAATTTATAATATAAAATGTTGATTTCACTGGAAATTCCCAAAATGAATTCTGTCTGTGGTGCCTAACTTGTCTGGTTCCCCTTTTAGCACAAATAGGCGCACCCAGTTTCAACATCAAGCAGAGCGAAGACAAGACCAAGATGACACTCCACATCCAGGACCCTCTCACTCCCATCTACAAAGATGACCAGCTGTTGACTATCAGAGACATCTTTAAGAATGACCTGAAGTACAGCGTCGTATACAACAAAGCTGGGAGCACAGGAAAGGTGAGTTGAACAGTCATAGTCAATAGATTGTAAATGCATCGCTTATGAGACTATACCTGTTGATTCCCACCAATGACACAACACAAACAGTGTGCGACTTGAGATAATATTGTATCTAACTCTAAACCTCTGTCCACAGAAAGAGACAATGTCAGACCTGAGAGATGTAGAGCTGACCAACCTGGATAATGGAGAGAGTTACTGCTTCATGGTGGCAGCCTATATCCCCTCTCGCTCTGCAGAGAAAAGACTGGGAGATTTGAGCAAGCCGCAGTGCTCACCCAGAGAGAGCAAGACCATCTTTGAGGGTAAGTGACCCCACAATGCAAAGCACCTGGTATGTTGGAGTTGAGATTGGGTGGAAGGAATTGCAGTAAGGGAAATTCAGTGTACTCAATTAAATGTGTAGTATATGGAGTAACTATAAAGAAACTGTAATTTGGGCAATAGCCCTTTTTACTATAGACTACAATGTGTAGCAACTTCAAGAACTTCAATTAAATTATCATAAATTAAACTAAGTATTCTTTCTCACTTCTCTTAGAACTCCCCTTTGGTGTGATCGCAGGTGCCATCGGCATCATGCTCATCATCCTCATCACTCTAACCGTGGTGTGCTGCAAATGCTTGTGCTGCAAAAAAAATAATAATGTGGACAAGGAGAACCTGCAGTTGAGTCCGGTGTAAAGGTTTGTGTATGTATTCAGTATGTGTGTCTTATAAATAATGGTACTTCAATAATTCAACCCTTTCAGAGGGAGGGAGCTGTGCTCCCAATAATTTAGCACAAATGTGTCTTAACACTGGAAATGCGTAAGGTCTGTGTTCACGTTGCCTTTTTAAATCTCATTATTAGCTGGTTCTTTTAAATGGGTAGATAATTTTTTACACTAATTTATTTGTTTAATACTAAATGTTGAACAAGTAATTAGATATTTTTGCCACTATGTAGAACAAACATTTAATTAACATTTAATTTAATACATTTATTTCAATCATGTTTTTTTTTGTTAAATATTTATTTTTGTATGTCTAATATGTTGATGTACAGTTCATGTTGAATAGGATTTGTCCATATTGTGTGCTGTTGGAACATGGATTTGGTACTTTTGGATGTGATCACTGTGGTATTATTTTTATTTTTTTACAATTAAATGGATTGATATGAGTCAATTCTCATGTCTTTAATCTAACACTATCCCTGTGAAAGAAATTTTACTTACTGCACCATCTGTCATCTTTGTATTACATTTGCCTTAAAATGATCTTACTTAAATCATGTTTGAAACTGATGAGACAAGAGGAAAGCCTTTTCATAGTGATTGATTGTAGCTTAATGCCTGCTTATCAGTTTATGACCCAGTAAACCATGGGAATACCCTGGCAGAGGGGTGACACCACAGTCACATTGGCAACATGGTGCCAGAGACCTCCAAGACATGCCCTGGAGCAGGTCCAAGTAATGGGTGCAGCTCAATAATAAAAAAAAGTGACTGCCTCTTTTTCATCTGAATGGACTTAAATGCCACTGTAACCTATTCCTAGTTCCTCTATATTTTGGGCTAACATCTGAAAAGGCAGGATAAGAGACAACATGGCAGAAGCTTTCTGGGGCATTTGCTTTCACCTGTCCAATTGTTTCAAGATCGGTGTGGAATCAGTGGATGAATGAAAGGAGATAGGAAGCCACTTAAGAGTATTGGGATGCACAAACTATGCTCCGATATCTAACAGAGAATAACACAATGGGAAGTTTGTTTCAAGAAATACATATTAATGAAATATATTTATTTCTAGTTCAGCTCATTGCAATGGCATTTGAAATATCCTATCCTTTTACGAAATAATCAAAGCTAAATTAAGTAACTACAGTACCTTGCAAAATTGAGGCAGCCGCTTAGGGTTTATACTATAAGAGACAAACAAACCCAAAAAAATTGCGTACATGCATGTACTGCAATTGACGTATTTGGACTAGCTATGCTTAATGTCATTACAGTTACTGGCTTCATGAAAGAAGAATGCACTTCAGTGTTTCAACAAACAGCACTAAACAAACATTTAATTCAACATCAAAACTTGACATTAAACTTGACATTAAAACTGACCATTTTAAATAATGAAAAACAATGCAATATTAACAAATAAAATGTTAAAACATACAATTGGTAAGGCTAGTTTTCTTAGTACATTATTTGCTTCATATTCAATTAAAACTCTCACTACATGCACGTCCTTAAAGGTAGACTCTGCAATATGACATCATCATACACAGCGGGGCGGCTTCCTGCTTCCAGTCCTAAACAACAACAGAATTAAATATCTGCCCTTAGGAAGAGCCAATACGGTCAGTCTTGGCAGAATGCAATTGTTTTGTTTATTTCTGTAAGCAGGAAGTGTACCCTGCTCTGTATGATGATGTCATATTGTGGAATCGACCTTTAATCTAATACAGGTTTAGCTATTTCTCTCTTGACATTGAGCTCCAAGTCTTCATACTGTAGCGTAACATTTTAACATGTTAGGACTTGACTTCTCGGTTCCCTATGCTTCATGTAGTGCAGAATTACTTAGGACCATCTCTGAGCAATACTTGGCTGTGGTGAGGTCGTTATGACCCAAACTCAACCGTTTCCTGGGTGATGGCTTTGAACTCATAGTTTCCCCTTCCGTCCATGTGCAGGTAGTACTGGAGAAGAGACATAAATCACTGGTTAGAAGGTGTTCTTTTAGATATTTGGAATGTATTTTAACCTATATAAAAAACATACTCCTATAAAATAGATATAAACTAGTCAACGCTCTTAGAATTAAAAAAGGACAAAAGAACAGGGCTTTAGTATTCACCTGCATTTTATTATTATATCCACAGTCATTTTTATTTATTAGTTTCATCGTTCGGTGTGAAAGGACTTACCTCATGGTGCTTCCACAAAGACTTCCTGTGAGAAACCGTGAACAACGTGATGCCCACCTGAGGAAAGGTAAATATGACATCCCATAAGCTCGGAAAACACTTTCTCAGTCTCCTGTAAGTTTATTTTTATTTAACTAGGCAAATCAGTTAAATTATTTTTACAATAACGGCCTACCAAAAGGCCTCCTGAGGGGACGGGGGCTGGGATTAAAAATAAGACAAAACACACATCACGATAAGAGAGACAACACAACACTACATAAAGAGAGACCTAAGACAACAAAGCATGGCAGCTACACAGCATGTTAGCAACACAACATGACAACATGGTAGCAACACAACATGGCAGCAGCACAAAACATGGTACAAACATTATTGGGCACAGACAACAGCACAAAGGGCAAGAAGGTAGAGACAATAACACATCACATCAAGTTACCATGCATCAGTTTCCTTGGTTCTTTTTCATTCCTCTTTCACAACGTGCACATAAATAATATATTTTTAAATAACCATCATTATATTGACGAAATGGCCTATTTAATGTATAATCTTCATTAATAGTCCACGTTGTTGTATCTTACCGTCCTACAGTGGCTGTAGATGAAATCCTCCACATCTACACTCACAGCACTGGTGCACTCATCCAGGATGGCAAACTGGGGCTTATGGTAAAACAGACGGGCCATCTAGATACCAGAGGGGGGGGGAGAGGAGAGAGAGTGAGTGAGTGAGAGAAAGAGTCCAATCAATGAAAAGCTACATTTACCCATTTTACAGCCATATGTGCTTGGAAAATGGTCTTCAAAGTCATGGCAACATAAATGGAGTGAAGTGCTATGCAGCTAACAGAATTAGTCTGGCATAGAAATAGACAAAACAACTACACGTGTCTACACCATTCTCTGTTGTTTTCTTTAGGAAATGAGCAGTGACTTACAGCCATCCTCTGTTTCTCTCCTCCACTGAGGACGTCCATCCAGTCCTGGACTGTGTCCCAGCTGCCCTCCCTCTCCAGGATGTGACCAAGCTGGACGTTGTCCAGGTACTCCTTCAGCACCTGTTCCCCAGCAGAACACACACACACACACACACAAGTACAAACACGCCAGTATACCACACTGTCAGCAAACAACATGTATAGCTTAGTGTTATCCTCAGACATACCACACCCTACTGACAGAGGCCACGTACAGCACACTGTTCTTTCTTCTTGAGAAGCATTACAAATCATTGGTTCAGAAAAGGGCTGCTGTGATTGGATATATGATCCAGTAATGAGCTGATGTGATTGGATAGTTAGTCTACCTTATCAAATGTGCCCTTCCTCCTCTGGTCCTCCACTGTATCTGGGTAGATCACCTGATCCCTCAGAGAGCCCAGGGTCATGTACGGCCTCTGGGGAACATAGAAGAGTTTCCCTCGCTCAGGTTTGGTGAGACGGCCACCAAACAGAGGCCAGAGCTGAGAAACAGACACATCCATTACTACTCATGAATGTAAAACAGTCAACACGACAGCAACATAACAGGCTTTTTCAGCAATTGTTGATTCCTCTTACCTCTCCCAGGACTCTGAAGAGTGAGCTCTTCCCACAGCCGTTGGGGCCACACACCAAGACGTTTGTCCCTGACGTCACCTTAGGTTAGCAGGGGATGGGAAGGCACAGTTCAACCGTCTGCACTTACAGATTAAACAGTCCCACAACCGTCATAAGTCTAGTCTTTAGATTTCATGAATTGTATCAATTGGTTCAGTATGGAGTTGCTCCTAGGTGGGATTGAGATACTCACCTCAAAACTGAGGTCTTTGATAAGAATGTCCCCATTGGGCGTTGCAAGAGGTGTATGTTCAAACCTGAGACACAAGAACAACGTCAAACCAGGTAGTACCTACTTTCATTAAGCATGTTAATCATGTTTATTGTATTGCTATAATGCATGTATCTGTCAGACACATACTTAATAATCTTGTCTTTGTGGATGATTTCACCACTTCCTGGGACCAAGGTGATTCTATCTTGTAATTCACCATCTGAAAATGTGACAAAAAAATCTAAAGCAATCATCTCTCACATCAACTAGTAAAATGTTCTCATGTTCCTGCATTAGAGTACTACCACATGAGACTGCTATCCAACAACAATAATTCATCAATACATTATCAGGGAACATGCAGCGGGCACCTCTGCCACCCTGTTGAGAGACCATGGTCCTCTCGTATTTCCCAGAGTTCAGCTCTTTCAGGACTTTCATGATCTCGGTGATGCGAGCTGTGAACCTGTAGGGGGACAGCAGGGGTCAGTGAGGAGGGGACAGCAGGGGTCAGTGAGGAGGGGACAGCAGGGGTCAGTGAGGAGGGGACAGCAGGAGTCAGTGAGGAGGGGACAGCAGATGGAGGGAAAGAAGAACAAGTGGAGCGATCTCAGACCATTAAACCAGTGAACAATCAAACCAACGAACAATTGAACTGGTCCCAGATCTGTTTGTGCTCTTCCCTTCTCCATTGCTGTCATTATCAGGCCAAACAGTCTAGCCTCACAGCAATCTTCAAATATGAACATTAATGAGTTTGAGGAGAACAGAGGATTGGATCCTAATTCGATAACCCCCACAACTATGCAAATATTGGAACTGATGAATTTATTGTGTTAAATGAGGCCTCACCTCCTGGTTACACTAGTGACCATATCCCCCGCGCATCCCGCAAAGGCGGAGGTGTTGCTAACATTTACAATAGCAAATTTCTATTTACAAAAACAAAAACGACGTTGGCTTTGAGCTTCTAGTCATGAAATCTATGCAGCCTACTCAATCACTTTTATAGCTACTGTTTACAGGCCTCCTGGGCCATATACAACATTCCTCACTGAGTTCCCTGAATTCCTATCGGACCTTGTAGTCATGGCAGACAATATTCTAATTTTTGGTGACTTTAATATTCACATGGAAAAGTCCACAGACCCACTCCAAAAGGCTTTTGGAGCCATCATCGACTCTGTCGGGTTTTGTTCAACATGTCTCCGGACCTACTACTGCCACAGTCATACTCTGGACCTAGTTTTGTCCGTGGAATAAATGTTGTGGATCTTAATGTTTTTCCTCATAATCCTGGACTATCGGACCACCATTTTATTACGCTTGAAATCGCAACAGATAATCTGCTCAGACCCCAACCAAGGATCATCAAAAGTCGTACTATAAATTCTCAGACATCCCAAAGATTCCTAGATGCCTTCCAGAATCCTTCCACCTACCCAAGGACGCAGAGTACAAAATCAGTTAACCACCTAACTGAGGAACTCAATGTAACCTTGGCGCAATACCCTAGATGCAGTTGCACCCTAAAACAAAAAACATTTGCCAAAAAAAAACTAGCTCCCTGGTATACAGAAAATACCCGAGCTCTGAAGCAAGTTACCAGAAAATTGGAACGGAAATGGCGCCACACCAAACTGGAAGTCTTCCGACTAGCTTGGAAAGACAGTACGTGCAGCATCGAAGAGCCCTCACTGCTGCTCGATCATCCTATTTTTCCAAGTTAATTGAGGAAAATAAGAATAATCCAAAGTTTCTTTTTGATACTGTCACAAAGCTAACTAAAAAGCAGCATTCCCAAGAGAGGATGGCTTTCACTTTAGCAGTGATTCATTCATGAACTTCTTTGAGGAAAAGATCATGATCATTAGAAAGCAAATTACGGACTCTCTCTTTAAATCTGCATGATTCCTCCAAAGCTCAGTGTCCTGAGTCCACACAACTTTGCCAGGACATAAAATCAAGAGAGACACTCAAGTTTTTTTAGTACCATATCTCTTGACACATTGATGAAAATAATCATGGCCTCTAAACCTTCAAGCTGCATACTGGACCCTATTCCAACTAAACTACTGAAAGAGCTGCTTCCTGTGCTTTGGCCCTCCTATGTTGAACATAATAAACAGCTCTCTATCTACCGGATGTGTACCAAACTCACTAAAAGTGGCAGTAATAAAGCCTCTCTTAAAAAGCCAAACCTTGACCCAGAAAATATAAAAACTATCGGCCTATATCGAATCTTCCATTCCTCTCAAAAATTTTAGAAAAAGCTGTTGCGCAAGAGCAACTCACTGCCTTCCTGAAGACAAACAATGTATCTAAACGCTCAGTCTGGTTTTAGACCCCATCATAGCACTGAGACTGCACTTGTGAAGGTGGTAAATGACCTTTTAATGGCGTCAGACCGAGGCTCTGCAACTGTACTCATGCTCCTAGACCTTAGTGCTGCTTTTGATACCATCGATCACCACATTCTTTTGGAGAGATTGGAAACCCAAATTGGTCTACATGGACAAGTTTTGGCCTGGTTTAGATCTTATCTGTCGGAAAGATATCAGTTTGTCTCTGTGGATGGTTTGTCCTTCTGACAAATCAACTGTAAATTTCGGTGTTCCTCAAGGCTCTGTTTTGGGACCACTATTGTTTTCACTATATATTTTACCACTTGGTGATGTCATTCGAAACATAATGTTAACTTTCACTGCTATGCGGATGACACACAGCTGTACATTTCTGATGAAACATGGTGAAGCCCCAAAATTGCTCCCTCCCTTGAAGCCTGTGTTTCAGACATAAGGAAGTGGATGGCAGAAAATTTTCTACTTTTAAACTCTGATAAAACAGAGATGCTAGTCCTAGGTCCCAAGAAACAAAGAGATCTTCTGTTGAATCTGACAATTAATCTTGATGGTTGTACAGTCGTCTCAAATAAAACTGTGAAGGACCTCGCTTACTCTGGACCCTGATCTCTCTTTGACTAACATATCAAGACTGTTTCAAGGACAGCTTTTTTCCATTTACGTAACATTGTAAAATTAGAAACTTTCTGTCCAAAAATGATGCAGAAAAGTTAATCCATGCATTTGTAACTTCTAGGTTAGACTACTGCAATGCTTTATTTTCCGGCTATCCGGATAAAGCACTAAATAAACTTCAGTTAGTGCTTAACACGGCTGCTAGAATCTTGACTAGAACCCCAAAATTTGATCATATTACTCCAGTACTAGCCTCTCTACACTGGCTTCCTGTTAAGGCAAGGGCTGATTTCAAGGTTTTACTGCTAACCTACAAAGCATTACATGGGCTTGCTCCTACCTATCTTTCTGATTTGGTCCTGCTGCATATACCTACACGCACGCTACGGTCACAAGACGAGGCCTCCTTACTGTCCCTAAAATTTCTAAGCAAACAGCTGGAGGCAGGGCTTTTTCCTATAGAGCTCCATTTTTATGGAATAGTCTGCCTATCCATGTGAGAGACGAGACTCGGTCTCAACCTTTAAGTCTTTATTGAAGACTCATCTCTTCAGTAGGTCTTATGACTGAGTGTAGTCTGGCCCAGGAGTGTGAAGGTGAACGGAAAGGCACTGGAGCAACGAACCACCCTTGCTGTCTTTTGCCTGGCCGGTTCCCCTCCACTGGGATTCTCTGCCTCTAACCCTATTACAGGGGCTGAGTCACTGGCTTCTGTGCCGTGGCGGAGATCTTGTGGGCTATACTGCCTTGTCTCAGGATGGTAAGTTGGTGGTTGAAGATATCCCTCTAGTGGTGTGGGGGCTGTGCTCGCAGAGTGGGTGGGGTTATATCCTGCCTGTTTGGCCCTGTCCGGGGTTTACGGACGGGCCACAGTGTCTCCGAATTCTCTCCTGTCTCACCCCAGTATTTATGCTGCAGTAGTTTATGTGTCGGGGTGCTAGGGTCCGCCTGTTATATCTGGAGTATTTCTTCTCTTATCTGGTGTCCTGTGCGAATTTAAGTATGCTCGCTTCTAATTATCTCTCTCTTCTTTTTTTCTTCTCTCTCTCTCTCTCTCTCTCTCTCTCTCTCTCGGAGGACCTGAGCATTAGGACCATTCCTCAAGGCCTACCCGGATGTCCCGAGTCCACCTGGCCGTGCTAAGCCCAGTTACAACTGTTCTGCCTGTTTTATGAACATTTTAAAATCTTGTCCATGTTCTGTTATAATCTGCACTGCACAGCCAGAAGAGGGACTGGCCACCCTCACAGCCTGGTTCCTCTCAGGTTTCTTCCTAGGTTTTGGCCTTCTAGGGAGTTTTTCCTAGCCACCGTGCTTTTACACCTGCATTGCTTGCTGTTTGGGGTTTTAGGCTGGGTTTCTGTACAGCACTCTGTGACATCAGCTGATGTAAGGGGGCTTTATAAATAAATTTGATTTGATTTGATTTGAACTCTATCGCAATAACTGACAGGGAGTTGGCATGATAGCACAAACAGACTACCAGCGAACCACCAAACCATTGAACCACCGAACCAATGCACCAGTTGAACCAATTGTGTGATAAGAGCATTGTGTATGACTGACCCTGAGAGCCTGCTCATCTCTCTGCCAGCCAGGACGATCCTGCCCAGGGCCTGAGACATGCTCAGCAACATACGCCCACTCTGGTAATAGTCCTGAATGAGAAAGAGGGAGAGGAGACAGGGAAGTTAGGATCTCAACCATCCAGAACACAGACACACACACTCTGTCTCTCCTCACCTCTAGCAGCTCAGCGTGGGTACTGCGTAGGTGGCGTGGGTGGGTATGGTTCAGGAACGGCCTGCTCACCACCAGGTACCCCACAACAGTGGCAATATCTACAGAGATGGGAAAACCACATGTAGTTCATTCAGCTATTTTCAGTTAATTCAGATATATTATCTTAATTCAGATGAGAGAATATAAATAAAGTAATTGATAAACTTCAAAACAAAGACATGACAAGTATCCTCACACTTTGCAATGATGCTGTCCACGAAACCAGTTGAAAAGCGGAAGACAATGAAATTGTGCAAATGATCCACCTAGGGGTCAAAGGGAATGTAACGTGAGACATTGTATATGCACTGCAGTATAGATATTCTGTGATACCATAGTACAGGGCCCGCGGGTGACTTTATTTGGCCGCCCAACTTTTTAAAATATTTTTATGTTGGGGACATAAAAGACTGTAAAAACACCCCCAGCAAATCAGCTCCCAATGATTTTAATTCTGGGAATCTGTTCCAATGTATTCCCACGCATAATAGAGAGATATATGTGATCGTATACAAATGTAAGCACGGTTTGAAATGATTATGTTTGAGTCAAATGTTATATCTGTTTGGGCTTCTTGCGGTCAATTTGCAGTCTACAAATGACTTGTAATTATGTTCCGGCCCCTGACCATCCGCCCAAGAAAAAAATCATCCCCCCGGCTGAATCTAGTTGATGATCCCTGCCATAGTAAGTCAACTACTGCCACTGATACATTTAAAGCCCCAGCCCTCTCACCAGTTTCTGGAAGGTAGAGTGAATGGTCTGTTTCTCCCTCAGGTTTCCATTGTAGAAGGCAATTTCTTCACTGTGGGAAACAAAACATGAAACCATTTATTTTTCACAGTGAACATGAAACAGAAATGATTTGTCTAAAAAGGAACAGTAGTAAGGAGCGATGTGCGTCCCGACTGACCTGTTGGTGATTAGGCGTGAGTTGACGAATCGGTACTCTCCCTCGTATCTCTGCTCCATCACCGTCATCTTGCCGATGGGCCTCCGCAGACGTGTCAGGATGAGCCCAGAGAACACCAGGTAGCCTATCATACAGGCAGGACCCTGAGGGGGAGAGGAAAGTAGAGTAGAGACGTTAGAAACTCTATTCTACTGTACGGATGCATTGGAGATTATCATTGTCATTCTTTCAATTTAAACTACATACGCCTAAATGTAGGACAGTTCCAGAGATCCATAGAAGGCTACATTAGACAGAGCAAGACTCACCTGTGGCCCGATGGCCGAGGTCAACTTGAAGATGTACAGACCAATGTCCAATAGAGGCTGAAGGGACAGAAAACCTGTCTTATTATCATCACAGGTTCAGTGTACTGTCAATAGCAGTAGATTGTATCAGGCTTTGAGCAGCATTAGTTGTCTCTTTTTTAATAGCCTGGTTGAACCCGACTGAATTCTGCACTCCCCATTGTTTCATTTGAGTGCAGAATTCAGTCTAGTATAACCAGGATATTTAAGTGCAGGTTACCTTGCTGATGTTGGAGTAGAGGTCCACTACACTGTTACAGAACCTCTCCACGTCCTGGGTCAACAGCTGGTCGGGGTTACCGATGCGGTTGTCCAGGTTACCAATCTTATAGTACGTGTAACCTCTGGAGGATGGTGTGGTGAAAACATGAAACAGGGTTTGGCAGGTGGGTTATGTATTTTCTATCACTTTGAGTTATGAAGTCATTGTTCATTACACCATTGTAACAGGGTCACTACACTGTAAGTACCTACTGCATTGTGGCAATGAAATTTGTAAGATGAAAGAGGATCAAGTCAAAATCCTTCCAAACTAGCTCTATTGCTGAGGGCTAATCCACAGTTATACGCAAACTAGCTCTATTGCTAAGGGCTAATCCACAGTTATACACAAACTAGAGATGGCGTCCAAAATGGACGCCTGTTGTTTTCAGCGTAATCAACTTAAGTTTGCATCTGTTGTTTCGTGGTTGCTGGAATCTTTCTATATCCGTTTTTACTGGGATGACTATGCCTGCGCACTAGCGCTCAGTGCGCACTGGACAGACAGCAGTACCACGCAAACATGCTCCGGGAACTCTACCAGAGCGTGCCAAGAATGTGGACAGCTACACAAACCAACCGGCACATCCCCTGGCCAACTGGGCTCAGCATGAATAAAATGTTTTCATATCTTCGGCTGTGAATGTTGAAAAAGAAATCGGCCTCAGCGACAATTCTTTGAATAATTCAATGGTAGTTTTGTGCACAAAGGTGAGGACTTAAGTTTATTAGGGATTTTCAAATGTGACTTCGCTATGGGGCCGTCTATGGGAATTGCTTTCTGGGTCAGACTTGAGTTAAACTGCAATACCGAAGCTGTCATCTGGGCACAGCCAAACGTGTGCTTTCAGTCCGGAAACCCTGGGACCTTGAGCTAATCTTGTCATCCAGAACCAAATCTCCCACTACGTGATTTGGGTTGGATGCAAATGTTAACGTCTTTCACAAGAGACAAGCTAAGGGCAGACAGATGTTCTCTCAGAAGTAATATTCTGCAAGAAGTAGGCTTGGGAATGAGTGATCAGCAGGACTTACTGCAGGTACTCATCATAGAGGTGCTTGGTGAGTCGAACCCGGCAACAGAGCTTCAGTTCATTCAGACCCAGCTTGAGGAAGTTGTTAACCAGCGAGATCTGAAACAGGCAAATGGGCCATAATAGCAGTCTCATTTAAAAGCAGTGCATTACATTTTATAGTGCGAGTATACCACTCAATGGAATGTTTTCACAGAGTAAATAATCATAAGAACCATGAACACCTCATAAAACCTCTAATAAATATAGGCCAGAGATCACCAGTCTGTTAGTTATCAGGCAGTTTGAGTATTTACCAAAAATACACAGAAACGCTCTCCCCATTGGGCATAATACTAATACTGACATAAACCACCATTCCCAAATCACGAGGTTAACTGTTTTACTGTAAGTTCATTAGCTTATTATCAAATATACTGTATTGAGAAAGTGTAATGTGTAGAATTACACATTATAATGTTAGTTATATATTAATATATTTTGTTTTAATCTACGGGTAGTAGAGACAATCAAGACAACAAATTAACCACAAAATTAGAAGTATGAAAGTTGCACTTACAAATGGCATGACTTTTATAAAGTTGAACAAGAGTCTCTTGAAATCTTTTGTTGAACGACCAATAATTGCACTGCAAACCAACATCCACAAGTGAACACACTCACAATGTCACATACAGGGCAAAAGTGGGGTCATTCTACATTGTAAACCAAAGGTGTCTGTGTTTTTTCAGTGTTCTTTAGCGCACAGAAAACCCCAACACTGGAAGAGATAGATTTTCCGCACCTTAAAGAGCCACTGAACATGCCGATTGGCACGTGTGTTTTTCTGTCATTAGAAAAAATAGTTTTTATTCTTGGAGGTGGGTTTCCTAACCGATTCCGCGTTTGGTTAATATTGTTTGTCCCCCATGAGACACTGTAGACGGAGAAGCCTATTTCACTCCCTCAAAATCCCCAGAATGAATCTAAGATAAAATGAATTATACATTTCTTGAGTTGATGTTTGTGCAGAGGATGTTTTAGTTGCGCAATTTTACATCTAACTACGGTGTTTGGTGCAGTAGTTCTCAAGTAAAAAAAATGCATGACGTGTTGTCTTATGTAAACAGTCGGCGCTGCTGAGCAGGTCTGTCTCACTGACTATGCTATTGTATAGAGAGCAACCACTGCAGCTGTTTACCCCATGTTAGTAGGCAAATGGACATCACCATCACTTTATTGATTTTCCCACCCCAAACAAACACTAAATGAAACCCGCTCTAGAAAATAACCAGGATTATGTTAATAACCGACTAGAAGGTAAATACAGTATTTCAAATATTTTCAAGCCTGCAACCCTTCATGACCAGTGATGCCCACAAATGCAATTAAACCACAACAACAATACACAAGTGAATTCATAAGAACTTAATCATATTCTGCTTCCAGGCACCCCAAGCAGTACAAAGTATTCCATGCAAATGGACACTGGACACTAGTTTACCCCTGGTATGGCAGCAATATAGTAATAAAAGCACTTCTTGAAAAGATTGACATCTCTGCTAATGATTCCACTGTGGAGGAATTAAGAGATGATTACAACCTGTCAAATATGATAAATAACAATAATTCTGCAAAGCTATGTTGAAATTGCTGCTGGCAATGCTGGTGTGCTAGGGTTTTCTATGGAGTCCTACCTCTAGGGCTGGGCGATATGGCCTAAAAACCATATCTTGATTTATTCAAAGTCATGGGCGATTCATATCTTTATTTTTTTTTACGTTCTCTTAATAAACTTTGTTGAACAATTAAAAAAGGTAAATACGCTGCATGTCAAACAGTCAGGTCAGCAATAATCTAATGAATTCAGGGCTTGTACAATGATACCTAGGCTAAATTATGTGCCTTTTACAACAATAAGACCCACTAATAATTGTATTATATTAGCCTGCTTTTGTTGTAATAACCACTGATCTGGCTTTCAAGTCAAGTCTATGAAAATGACATTTTTGTTACAAATGTAACCAGAAACATGCATAATACACATTCACTAATATTGACTAACTTCTTGTAGCAGGAATTATAGAACATTAACACCTCATCAATGATTTCTCAAACACTAGCCCACATGCTAGTAAATAGCCAACTAATCTTTATATTTCAAGTTTAACCAACTTGGATCTATTTGCTTGCAAACGAGGTAGAACAGTTGAACTGTTATGACCCTCATGTCCATCTTCAGCTGTTTGAACAACATAGCCTGTTCACTTTATTTAGATATTGAAATCCAGTGGCCTGCCTAGATAAGAAGATTAACGTATTTATCAGAATGAGAACGTGTTGCCAATTCCTTATATAAATGCGTATTCTTATGCTCATTGCATAAAACACAGACTAGACAGCTGGCACAACAGTATGTGGCTAAAATGCTGAAAGCGGTATGTGGTACTGCAATGCCGCGCGCAACAGAAACTTAGCATTTATTTTCCACATGTTCATTGATACTCTCGGTTTAGTAGGGTCTCCTCTGTTCTACATTTTGGCAAAAAAAGGGTATCGTTCGAAAATGTAAGTTCTCCTCTATTACAGTAAAATAATGTCTCTAAGCGTTTCGTTGTCCATACGACTGATTATGTTGGACCAAACCTCAAATACAGAGTTTAAACTGCTTATTGTCAGGGTGAAGTTATCGTTCATCTTTGTTGTTGTAAGTGGCGGGGGGAGGGGCTTGGTGCCTGTGTGCGAGTGGGAAGGTGCACAGAGCACAGAAGGAGTGAAGGAGACAAGACCAAAAAGACAGAACACTTATAAAAACGAACACAAAATAAAAACCTAGATTTTTGCAATACAGGCCTTTGGAACATTGACCTAAAACATTAATTCGATATATCGCCCAGTCCTCCCTACCTCTCGATCATGGTGCCATTCTGGATCATCCACACATCACAGTAGGTTCTGGCCACCAGCATGGCAGCGATGAGGAGACAGTATCCTGACTGCGGAGATGTAGATTACCAGAAATAGGTCAACACAAGGGATCAAGAGATGTTACACAATACACTTGCTTACATGAAGTGAAATGTAATTCCAATCAAGATGAAAATGTTGGAGTGCATTCAAAGTTATCAAGTTTGTAGAAGAGCTCATACCTCTTTGCAGAACACTCCAGGAACCATGATCTTCACTATCTTCAGGATACGTGCAAAGAACACCTTGTCCACCACCGTCCTTTCCTTCTTGGCCTCCTGACACACATAATACCAAACATTTACAGAATAATCAGATAAATAAACCCCTTCAAATCTCACCAGCTCAGCCCTACTGGTTCATCTGGTTAAGGCATGTGGATTTTGACATTATTGCCAAAATGTTGTCCCTGGGTGTGGTAAGACAGGGGTTCCCAAACTTTTTCCCTCTGGCCCCCCTTCCAGCATTGGGGAAGATCCCGCGCATGTGCCATGTCTATTTCTATGGACACATGCACTGCTCATGACAAACTGTTCACATCTCTCTTGTTGGTGGAAAGAATTTTGCAGGTTTCAAACTTATTTCCTGCAATTCTATGCAATTTGTCATAGGGTGCAAAGAACATATAGCAGTTTTAAAGCAAATTTTCCTGCAATTTTGGCATATGTTATATGTATTCATGTGATATTTGAGTGACAAAAATTACAACACTATCAATGGGTTAAAAAACCTAAATGAAAAAATGTTTGCTGACATGGGCTAGTTGATCTGGACACTTCTGACAAGTTATAAATAGCTCTCTACGGTATGCAATGACTAACATGACAAGAGGAACTGATGATGCACTACCCAATTTTGAAATTGCATCTTGTGCATTCTACTATTACAACTTTCAAGAGTAAGTTTAAAGCCGGACTAAATTTCTAAAACAAATAAACACACACACACACACACACACACATATATATATATATTAGTACCTACTCATTGCACGGTTTTTCTTTATTTTTACGATTTTCTACATTGTGGAATAATAATGAAGACATCAAAACAATGAAATAACACATATGGAATCATGGAATAACCTAAAAAGTGTTAAACAAATAAAAATGTATTTTATATTTGAGATTCTTCAAAGCAGCCACCCTTTGCCTTGATGACAGCTCTGCACACTCTTGGCATTCTCTCAACCAGCTTCATGAGGTAGTCACCCAGAATGCATTTCAATTAACAGGTTTGCCTTGTTAAAAGTTAATTTGTGGAATTTCTTTCCTTCTTCATACGTTTGAGCCAATCAGTCGTGTTGTGGCAAGGCAGGGGTGGTATACAGCAGATAGCCCCATTTGGTAAAAGACCAAGTCCATATTATGGCAGGAACAGCTCAAATAGGCAAAGAGAAACGACAGTCCATCATTACTTTAAGACATGAAGGTCAGTCAATGCGGAACATTTCAAGAACTTTGAAAGTTTCTTCAAGGGCAGTTGCAAAAACCATCAAGCGCGATGATGAAACTGGCCCTCATGAGGACCGTCACAGGAAAGGAAGACCCAGAGTTACCTCTGCTGCAGAGGATAAGTTCATTAGAGTTACCTTCCTCAGAAATTGCATCCCAAATAAATGCTTCACGGAGTTCAAGTAACAGACAAATCTCAACATCAACTGTTCAGAGGAGACTGTGTGAATCAGGCCTTCATGGTCAAACTGCTACAAAGAAACCACTACTAAAGGACACCAATAAGAAGAAGAGACTTGCTTGGACCAAGAAACACGAGCAATGGACATTAGACCGGTGGAAATCTGTCCTTTGATCTGATGAGTCCAAATTTGAGTTTTGGTTCCAACCGCAGAGTAGGTGAACGGATGATCTCCACATGTGTGGTTCCCACCATGAAGCATGGAGGTGGTGGTGCTTTGCTGGTGACCCTGTCAGTGATTTATTTAGAACTCAAGGCACACTTAACCAGCATGGCTACCACAGCATTCTGCAGCGATACGCCATCCCATCTGGTTTGCGCTTAGTGGGATTATCATTTGTTTTTCAACAGGACAATGACCCAACACACCTCCAGGCTGTGTAAGGGCTATTTGACCAGGGAGAGTTATGGAGTGCTGCATCAGATGACCTGGCCTCCACAATCACCCCAAATTGAGATGGTTTGGGATGAGTTGGACCGCAGAGTGAAAGACAAGCAGCCAACAAGTGCTAGCATGTGGGAGCTCCGTCAAGACTGTTGGAAAAGCATTCCAGGTGAAGCTGGTTGAGAGAATGTCAAGAGTGTGCAAAGCTGTCATCAAGGCAAAGGGTGGCTACTTTGAAGAATCTCAAATATAAAATATTTAGATTTGTTTAAAAAAGAAATTGGTTACTACATGATTAGATGTGTTATTTCATAGTTGATGTCTTCACTATTATTCTACAAATGTAGAAAATTGTAAAAATAAAGAAACAACACTGGTAAGAGAGAGATTTCAACATTGAGTGTGGTAAGAATCTTACAACTTAGTTGGTAACATTTCCTGAATACAAACACTTACATCTTTGCTCAACTGTAGTTCTGATGATCTTTTCACCCTAAACATAAAGCAGGAATGAAGCCAATCAATAGTAGCTAAAGACACACAACACACTCATATTACTTTGTTAACTAGACCTTGGAATCCTGACCACCCAGCTATAACAGGCAATTCAATCATAGCCCCCAGGACCTCTGAGTGTCAGTAGAGAAAATGTACTCCATAAACTACTAGCTACCTAAAAGTGTTAAAACAACATAACAGAAATATCTGATTCAATGTCATTCTACTGCAACTTGTCTCAGTTACACATTTTGTCTGACAAATGGCCGCGTTCAAAACTACTGGGAACTAGGAAATCTCCGACTTCAGTGCGTTAGGAACAACTAGGAATTCGGGGGAAAAAACGAGCTCCGACTGGGAAAATCGTTTAGAATGGTCAACCAACTCGGGAACTCGCGCATCTTTCTAGAGCTCGGACTTTCCTACCTGAAGATCACTGACGTCATGATTAAACCTAATACTTTCCCCTAGTTCCCAGTTGTTTTGAACGCGACATTACTAACTAGCCAATGTTGGGCTACATCAGTTTATGATGGTCCGTCATCTAGCTAATCTTACTTTAGCTACGAAATAATTGTCAAGCTTAACTTAGCTACCCAATTATCTTGTCAGCATGTCTTTTCCTCTTGAGAAGATACAAGGCAACGATTGTGGCGCCTGCTACAGTGCAGTTCTTAGCTGTCAAGTATTTACTGATCGCCGCCATGTTTTCATCTGTCGACCGACCAGAGAAGTAACGAGATGCATGCTGGGGTGGGTACCTGGCTGGCGTGCTAGCATAAGGAGCTATATGCAACATTTCAGTACATCAGACAAATGCAATGCACATATTGTATGAATAAACTGTTTTAGCCAAGGACAAAAAAGTCAACATGTCCTTTATTTTCAGTAAATCATGCTAGCTATGTGTGTCAACATTGCATTTTCACTTTTGTTTTCATTTCAAACTCAGCGACATTTGGCAGCAGGAGAAAACCGGAAGCCAATCCTTCAAATTAAAAGTAGTAAAAACTCTTAGAGAAAATACTACACACTAACTAAGACAATTCAAATTTCGTATGAACACGAGCAACAATGTAATGCTGCAGCAACCTCCTTATTTGTAGCGTTATTTTCCATATGGCTTTTATTTTGCAATATGGCTAAACAAACTCACTGAAAACCGGAAGTTCTGAAATAGTGATGCTTGTGGAACGCGCGCGTAGTAGAAAGACACGGATGGAGATTCCTGATCACAAACAAGGTATGTTCTTGTTGCTGGTTCTATATAATCGTACTGTTTCTTAGTAACCACCAATAATAATTGCAGATGAATGTACGTCTTTCTGATGAATAGGCTAATCAACAAAAGTATTGATTATTGTTAGTGCAATGACATAATGCAGCATTTAGCTAGCCTCTAGCATTGTTAGCTAAGGCGCGATTTCAGTTAATATGTAACTAGTTGTGTACTGTATCTACTACGATTTAAATCGACTAAAATAGCTGTCTGTTCAACTTGCTTAGTTAGCTGCTAGCCCACACTGGCTTCATCGAAGTAGCAACAAACTAGCAAGTCAGTGACTAGTAAGCTAACTCAACGTTACAGTTGTTAGCGAGTGACTGCTTTGAAAGTGTAGCAAGCTAATGTTATCCGTGGCTTGAATCCAGTCCACTGCAAACAGTGTTCATAGTCAAAAGGTTGTCCATCAAGTTAGCTAGTTATTGATGTCTATATGGTCACAACTTGCAGAGAAATCCTTGCAGATGTCAATGCACTTAACGTTAGCTACTTAACTAAGCATTACAGCATTGACTGTGTCGATTTTGAGAAAATGTCTGCCTAACGTTAATGTTGGCAAAATTCAGTTGTGAACCTATATTAGCTAGCTACGTACAGGTAACTGCCAAAATAAAGGAAACACTTGAGTAAATGAGGGATACAAAGTATATTGAAATCAAGTGCTTCCACACAGAGGTGGTTCCTGAGTTATTTTAGCAATTAGCATTACATAATGTTTAAGGTCATGTATAAAAGTGCCCAGTTGCTCATTATTTTGTCTACCATGGCTAGAAGAAGAGATCTCAGTGATTTTGAAAGAGGAGACTCAAAGGAGCATAGGGGGTTTAAAGGGTGTGTGTCTGTCACCAGATCTCAACCCAAATGAACACTAATGGGAGATTCTGGACCTGCGCCAGAGACAGCATTTTCCACCACCAACAAAACACCAAATTATGGAATTTCTTGTGGAAGAATGGTGTCACATCCTTCGAGTAGAGATCCAAGACACTTGTAGAATCTATGCCAAGGCGCGTAGAAGCTGTTCTGGTGTCTCATTGTGGCGCCATATTAAAACACTTTATGTTGGTGTTTCCTTTATTTTGGCAGTTACTGGTACCTTCCAAGTTTAATATTATTCTCTTCATTGCGTAGAAGTCAATTGTGTCAGAAGATGAGTTCGCAACAATATTCACGACCGGGAATACCCCCTGGTATGGGAAAAAAACAGATTCCTGGAGGAAACACTGCAATGGTGGCTAGTAGTCAACCAAACACAACAGGTAATATCATGCAACTGGCTGAACTAACTCGCTTTGTATAACAGCTTTTACAACTATGTGCAGTGGTTAGTAAGTGTGAGAAATCATTGGTCAGTCAAGTCTACTGCATAACAATGGTTAGTACTCCAACTCTTTGTACCACAGGTGGGACAGACGATAGCGGCCGTGACCCTCACCCAGACCACAGTCCTTATGACCGCCCCGGCGGTGGTGGTGGAGCACCGGGCTTCAGAGATGACAAGCAGGAGACAGTGGTGGTCCGGCCTTACCCCCAGGTCCACGGCCCCCCCCAGGGTCACCACCCAACACTACCTCAGCACCTGCCCCTCCAGCAGGGCATGCCCGTCACAGTGTCAGCCCCTCCACCGCACATTCCCCAGGGCCTGCCTCTGGCCTTCGCTGAAGGACCTATAAAGGTATGGATGAGGGAGCTCAGAGTTCTGTCTGCTGCATTTGCCCTCAGCCTACTTTATCTCATCTCTCCATGCCTTTTCTTAGGTGCAGTCATCTCTGAAGTCGCCCATGCCCAGTCGAGTGATCGCCCCAGCACCAGCCAACATCCAGGGCCACATCTCCCTGCCACCCAAGGTGCCAAGCCACCTCACTGTAACCATGGAGAGCACTGTGCCTCCGACCCCCGGCATCCCTGTAGCAACTATCAGTGGCCAACAGGTAAGGACTGGTGTTGTTTACCGTTGTAATGTACCACAGCAATAATATACCCTTTTAAGGTTACCCAATGTGATGACATGATGAAAAATGTGGTTCCAAATCTATAATGCTTTGTGTCCATGGGCGTGGCGTTTCCAGGGCAACCCCAGTAACCTGCACCATCACGTGCAGATCATTCGCAGCAACGGCCCACCCCTGCAGCTCGGCTCCACTGGTGTTCCCCAGCACACCTTTACCTCCCATCTACCCCGAGGTCAGTCGCATAGCCCAGAGCAGATAGAATTCAGAAAATAGTCAAGGTGCTTACCTTGACCAAACAAAGTACACCATAGTGGTTGGTTCATATTTTAACCCACTCTAGGTCCTCAGAAAAACCATCTTAAGCACAGACATGTCTAACCGTTGTTCATGTGTGTTTCCAGGGGCTGCTGCAGCTGCTGTGATGTCCAGTTCCAAAGGACCCACCGTACTGAGACCTGTTACAGGCGCTGGTAGTGGTACTGGCCCACCTACTGTCCAGCACATCATCCACCAGCCTATCCAGTCCCGGCCAATAGTAACAACGTCCACGGCTGTGTTGCCCACGGTGGTTGCCCCGGTAACGGCCACCAGGCCTCAGTCCCCAGTGGTTAGCTCAGCCACGCATTCCGCAGAGATGGTTCATGGGTACGACATGCTCAAAGCATTAACTTTGAACCATTTTTTACTGTTTTTATGAGTGCAAACATCAGTTTTGTTTATGTCCGGGTGGTCCCGGTAATCAAACCCACTATCCTGGCACGGCAAGCGCCATGCTCTACCAACTAAGCTACACATTTTGTAAATGTATCTAGATGGTGCCCAATACTATTCCAGCTATTGCAGGTGTACGTAAAACCAATGTTAACTCTCCTCTTGTTCTCTTCAATCAGGCGTCCAGGGCTGACCATTCACCCCCCTCCAGCCACTCTGAGCATCCAGCGTCCTCCACAATCTCGGGAGACCCCCACACGCATCACCCTGCCCTCTCACCCTGCCATTGGTGGTCAGAAACCCCAGCTGTACAACACCATGGCACAGAAGCCCATATTCAGCAATGTTACTCCTGTTGCTGCAGCAACTGTTGCCCCCATATTAGCCACCAATACTGCTCCATCGCCTAGCACTACAGGTATGATGCTATTGTTGTGATAGAGATAGGTCTAACTCATCTATTTTCATTTCAGCATCATATTCAAGTTTCAATGTCACATGCACAAGTACAGTGAAATGCCTTTCTTGCAAGCTCCAAACCCAACAATGCACTAATCAATATCAATATAGCACTAAAAATAACATTAGGTAGAACGAAAACACACAAGAAATAAAAATAACACGAGAAAGTAAGAAGCTATATACAGGGTCAGTTCCAATTCCATATTTGCAATGTGCAGGGATACTGGAGTGATAGAGGTAGATATGTATAGGGGTGAGGTGACTAGGCATCAGCTATATGATAAAGAGTAGCAGCAGCGTAAATTATGATTGTATGTGTAGAGTCCCGTGAGTGTGCATAGATCAGTGCAAAAATCTAATTCAAGGGTCAACTCAGTCCGTGTAGCCTTTCTGTTAGCTATTCAACAGTCTTATGGCTTGGGGATAGAAGCTGTTCAGGAGCCTGTTGGTGTCAGACTTGATGCACCGGTACAGCTTGCTGTGCGGAAGCAGAGGGAACAGTTAGCAAGACTAAATGTCTCCTTTATTCTGTTTTAATTGTGTAATAACCACATCGTACCTCACCCAGGCTCAGGACCCCACCCCAACAGTAACATCGTCACCATGGCGATGCCCTCTCATTCCTCCCACGTCACAGCAGTCACCACGTCCAACATCCCCGTGGGTAAGTATCTCAATCATTAATGTTGGAGTCAAAGGCACCAGGCTACTCTCTGGAGTAACATACTCCACATTTCATGTCATGTTTACTTATCTAATAAGTAATTGATTTGAGTAGAGAGACTAAAAACAGTTACACATTGAATTATCAACTGCCAAACTGATAGCAACAAATTGAATTTATAGCACCAGTCCCTACGGAGTGATTTTATGTTGTGAAATGAAATTTGCACTCCACTGATTGTATCCCATTCCACCTCCACCCTCTTCAGCTAAAGTGGTTCCCCAGCCAATAGCCCACACCTCGCCCAGGATCCAACCGGAGTACCCTGGAGAGAGGGGCAACCTGATCCCCATCTCAGGCCCCCGCTCCTCCCCCAACCCCATCACCATGGAGGCCCGCAGTGACAACAGGTCAGAGACGAGGACTGATAGATTTTTATTTTGGGTTGACGATAATACATGCATCAACAAGATGAGTATCTGATCCCAGAGGATAGCACATGAAAACACTTCATGTTTCTCGATTGTACATATCTACTACACATCAATTGTTTGAAATGTCTTCTCCTTATTTCTGCTGTACTCGGAGTACATTTTTGGTTGATAGTTGAAAGATGAAAATGTGTTTATCTTATTCAGTTGGCATGCATTCCCCCTCCCCCCACAGGCAACCGGTGCCAGTGCAGTTTCAGTACTTCCTGCCTACCTACCCTTCTTCGTCGTACCCTCTGACACACACCTACACCCCCATCACCAGCTCTGTTTCAACCATCCGACAGTACCCAGGTACCACTCACTTCCTCTCTTAACTATTTAAATCACTGCTTCCTTATGACTCTGTAACCAATCAGATATTTGGAATTCTCGGGGTATAATGCTATATAATAATGTTTCTTATGATACTGATGATAATGCTAGACAATGATGCTGGTGATCATGCTAGGCAATGATGCTGGTGATAATGCTAGACAATGATGCTCATGATAATGCTAGACAAGGGTGATGATCATATTAGATGATTATGATAATGCTAGATGGTGATGATGATGACAATAATAAAAATGCTAGATAATGAAAGTACTGAACAAACTCTCACATCAATCAAGATGAATGATCATTTTGTATTATTAAATCACTAGTTTCTAGTTCTGGCTTCCCAAGCCAGAGTCTGACCCAATTGTGGGATAGTCTAATCTGTCTCTAACCCTGTGTGTGTCAACCCCAACCCCTCATCTCTGTTTCCTGTCACCCCTACAGTAACCCCTCAGGCCCCCAGCGGCACAGCCATGCAGAACCAGGCCAGTGTGGGCGTAGCGTCGGCGGTGCACCTCAACCCCATGCAGCTGATGACGGTGGACCGCATCGCTCAAATCAACACGCAGAACATCCAGCCCGCCGCCATGGCCACGCAGGGCATCAAGTCAACCAACATCAGCGCCCAGGGCCTGCACACTGCCACCGGTCAGATCACTGCGCAAAGCATCCAACCTGTGCCCATCAACCAACAGCAGCCAGCCATTGAGAACAAGACCTCAGGTAAGTTGGTGAACGAAGCAGTTTAAGTTTTGTTGGAAGTTTGAATCAATAAATCAAGTTTTATTTATAAAGCCCTTTTTACATCAGCAGATGTCAAAGTGCTATACAGAAACCCAGCCTAAATCCCCAAACAGCAAGCAATGCAGATGTAGAAGCATGGTGGCTAGGAAAAACTCCCTAGAAAGGCAGGAACCTAGGAAGAAACCTAGAGAGGAACCAGGCTCTGAGGGGTGGCCAGTCCTCTTCTGGCTGTGCTGGGTGGAGATTATAAGAGTACATGGCCATTTAAGGCCAGATTGTTCTTCAAGCTGTTCAAATGTTCGTAGATGACCAGCAGGGTCAAATAATACATTTTTATTTCACCTTTATTTAACCAGGTAGGCCATTTGAGAACAACTGCGACCTGGCCAAGATGAAGCATAGCAGTGCGACAAAAACAACAACGCAGAGTTACACATAAACAAACGTATAGTCAATAACACAAAATAATCAGTGGTTGGAGAGGGTGCAACAAGTGCTCAGCATATGTGGGAACTCCTTCAAGACTGTTGGAAAAGCATTCCAGGTGTGCGTATGCGTCTAGGGTATTGTGCAAGGTTAAATTTAGATCCTCAGTTAAGTGGTTAACCGATTTTTTTTTTGTACTCCGACGTCCTTGGGTAGGTGGGGGGAGTCTGGTAGCGCATCGAGGAATTTTGGGGTTTCTGAGAATTTATAGCACGGGTTTTGATCATCCTTGGTTGGGGTCTGCGCAGATTATTTGTTGAGAATGTAATAAGATGGTGGTCCGATAGTCCAGGAATATGAGGAAAAACATTTAGATACAGAATGATTTATTCCACGGGACAGAACTAGACCCAGAGTATGACTGTGGCAATGTGTAGGTCTGAAAACATGTTAGACAAACCCCACTGAGCCGATGATGGCGCCGAAAGCCTTTTGGAATGGGTCTGTGGACTTTTCCATGTGAATATTATTTGCCATGACTACGAGGTCCGATAGGAACTCCGTGAGGAATGCTGTATACAGTCCATTAGGCCTGTAAACAGTAGCTATAAAAGGTGATTGAGTAGGCTGCATAGATTATGACTAGAAGCTCAAAAGATAAACGCAGTCATTTTTTGTGTAAATTGAAATTTGCTGTCATAAATGTTAGCAACACCTATGCGGGATGCGCGGGAGATATGGTTACTAGTGTAACCAGGAGGAGAGGCCTAATTTAACACCGTAAATTCATCAGGCTTGAGACATGTTTCAGTCAGGCCAATCACATCAAGATCAGTAATTAGTTCATTGACAATGACCGCCTTGGAAGTGAGGGATCTTTACATTATGTAACCCTATTTTGAGATATCACAATCTCTTTCAATGATGACAGGAATGGAGGAGGTCTTTATTCCAGTCAGATTGCTAAAGCGAACACCGCCATGTTTAGTTTTGCCCATCCTAGATTGAGGCACAGACACTGTCTCAATGGGGAAAGCTGATTTGACTGCGCTAGTGGCAGACTCCACTAAGCTGGCAGGCTGGCTCTCATTGTGGAGCTAGAGCCCTGTCTATGTTCATAGATAAGATGAGAGCACCCCTCCAGCTAGGATGGAGTCTGTCACTCCTCAACAGGTCAGGCTTGGTTCTGTTTGTCGGTGAGTCCCAGAAGAGGGCCAATAATCTATGCATTCTATATTTTAGGAGGGGCAGAAAACAGTTTTCAACCAGCGATTGAGTTGTGTAAATCAGCTAGACTCTGCTGTAGAGCTCATCATTTCCCCTAGCTGGGAGTGGGCCAGAGACAATTACTCAATGCCGACACATCTTTCAAGCTGACTTACACGCTTGGGCTATGTTGCACTTGGTGACCTCTGACTGTTTAATCCTAACATTGTTGGTGCCGACGTGGATAACAATATCCCTATACTCTAGCCTCAGCCAGCACCATCTTCAGATTAGCCTTGACGTCAGTAGCCCTGCACCCTGGTAAACAGTATGATCGATGGATGATTCTTTAAGTCAAATATTGCGGTTAATGGAGTCGCCAATGACTAGGCTTTTCAATTTGTCAGAGCTAGTGGTGGGAGGCTTCAGAAGGCCATACCCCGCGAAACGGGTGAAGAAGAGACCTGAGAAGGCTCGGCCTTTGACTCGTTGGAAAGTTTCTATCGGTTGAATGAGCGCCACCGGTTGAGCATGCCGACAGCATTTCTTTCCAGAAGCCTTGAGAAAATTGTCCAGCTGCGGGGACTGTCCAGGGGGAATTTCTACTACAGTGCTAGCTGTACTTACTGGTGGCACAGATGCTGTTTCATCCTTTCCTACACTTAAATTGTCCTTGCCTAACGATTGCATCTGAAGTTGTTTGCAACACGGCTATCTTCACCAGTAAGTTCTGATAGTTCTCCTGTATATGATGAGTACAGCGACTGCAATTAGATGGCATAGTGTTAATGTTACTACTTAGCTTTTTGGCTGGTGGAGGTCCTGTAGAACCATGTCCAGATAAAAAGTATCTGGGGTGAAAAAGTTAAGCGATGAAAAAAAAAACCGAAGATGTTGGTTGTTACGTACGCCTCTTGGCGGAGGGAACGCAACACCCTGGTACAACTCAACTCCCCGTGGAGTGAAAAAGATGTGATCGTATGTGCGGGGAAGGACGACAGAGGCAGATAAACATAAACAGTTTACGGGGACTTTATTCTTCCTTAAACACGGTAAGGTGGGGAAAAGAGGCTGGGCTCTCCTACCTTACCTGGCTTCCCACAGCTTACCTAACCTTTAGCACCAACTGGCGCGCTAACCAAAATACAGGGGGATGGTCCGCCCAGGACTTACCTAGTGTGCATAGACAGATTCAATATTACGGGTTATGTATGCCCGCAGGCCTCTTGCCTAAACACTCCCAAGGTGTGTTCCTTTTCCCCCCCTGGGAACAAATGAAACAGAATAATTCACCAATACTTTGAACAATTTCAATAAACCAAAACACTAAGTCCTATGGCATACACATACCTCTGCAGGAGCGGCTACAAAATACTTTCAACAACTTATACAGACCAACACAGGACATACAAAGAAGCTCTCTCCTGACAAAAGAGCACTGGCTTTTATCCAGCTGGAGAAGGAGTTGTAATTGCAGACAGCTGTATCCCTTTACGAGAGGGAGGGGTCAGAGCTCCAATCTGCGATGGTGCCGACCAATTAGCTGCTTTTGGAATCCAGGAAGTCATTTCTTGAAATACACACACACACACAAACCCACAACACAGAAACTGGGAAACGTAAAATTGGTAAATGTATTAAAAGTAAAAACCAAAAAGTTGGCAGATAGCCAAGTAGCAACAAACAACAGCATAGAGACAAGTCCAGAATTGTCAGGTCTGAGATTTACAGATTATGAATATAATACATATATCATTCTACAGATTTCCTCCACTCTCTAAAGTTCTCATGATATTAATTTATTAGTTCAAATTAATTTAGTCGTCTGGAAAAAACACAGTAATGTGACACACAGTCCAGAGAAAGGCAAGTATGCTGAGATCAACATTGTTCTTTATTCTTAGTTGTGTTAGCAGACGGCTCCACTCTGGTAGCCAACCCCATTGGCCAGACGTTCGGCAGCAGTCAGCCTCCCACCTGCATTGGGCAGACACACCCCCAGAACACTGGGCCTGGTGCCCCCACCCTGCTGTCCTCCCCCCGGCCTAGCATCCTACGCAAGAAGCCTGCCAACGAAGGGTGAGTTTAGAACTCCCCTATGCTTTCCTCTGGATGCTACAACTAGAGCAGTGGTCCTGGTGAGCTACGGGGTGTGCATGTTTTTGTTCCAGCCCAGCACTAACTTGTTTCTGTTTGCCCTATAAAGGTCTGCTGTGAGGAAGAACCTGATCCCAGAGGCCACCAGCCCCAGGATAGATGGAGGCATCAGGCCTGCATCAGGGTACGGCTTAGCACAGCACCTTGTTAGTAGGCCCTGATCACAGTAGATGCTGATTACACACGCAGGCATCCTCAGGAGATGCTGATTACACAGGCTGGCATCCTCAGGAGATGCTGATTACACACACTGGCATCCTCAGGAGATGCTGATTACACACGCTGGTATCCTCAGGAGATGCTGATTACATACGCTGGTATCCATCAACTACATCTTGTAGTTAAAAATGACCTTTAAAATGATTGTGTGGTTGATATTTTCCCTGTTCACCCAGTATGAAGCACAAGGCTGATCTCCACGTGTCCCTGGCTCCCCCGTTGACGTCGTCCTCCATGGAAGCGCTGCCCAGCCATCAGATCAATGAGCAGCAGCAGCACCCCAGAGCCCTGCCACACCAGCACCCCTCTCAGCCAATCCAGACCCTCCTCTCAGTGTCCGCACCCCCACACTCCCAGCCTGGCCCCGCCATGTCCGCCATTACTCCACCAATCTCATCTATGGCCAACGTGGTGGTTCCGCCTACACAGGCAGCGGCCAATAGCACAGCGGCATGTGGAATAAGCTCCACCCTCCCTGAGATGAAGATAAAGCAGGAAGTGGAGCCTATGGATACCTCCAAAGCAGGTACATTTGAATTGAAAGGTTCATTTCTCTGTAACACTTTTTGTTTTATTGGTGTCCTTATATTGCTGATATGGTGTATGACGCTTTTAACTTTTAAATTAGAATAAATAAGAGGGGGGATCATTATTCCTAGTCTGAAGCACTTTGTGAGTACGGGCCTCGCCCCTCATCTCCCTCCAGGTCCCCCTATGCCTCATTGCGGTGCCCCCATGTTGTCCATGATGCCCGGTGGGGACGTGATCCTCGGGGCCTCCCCCAGGAAGAAGCCCCGGAAACAGCAGCACGTCATCTCCACGGAGGAGAGCGAGATGATGGAGACCAACAGCACAGACGAGGAGAAGGTCCTGGCCAGACCACACAGCATGAGGCCCGAGAAACGCAAGTCGCCCCCCAAGGAGTACATAGGTAAGGGAACATCCCTTTTGTGTGTGAGTGATTTGTTCCTAGTGAACGGTAAACTAGCCTCAGTAACTTGGAAACGGGCTCAAGTTAACTGCAGTCTTACATAATGTTTATTGCGTTCTCCTTATTTTCAGACAATAAATCGTCGTTGGTTAGAGTCTACTCCTGTTGTGCACTTTGTCTAAAGATTCACTAGTCTGTAAGGACAAGACTTGTACAAGAACAGCCATATTAACCCTGTGAGTGACCACTGTGTTTTTCTGCCCTGCAGATGAGGAGGGTGTGCGTTACGTCCCCACCCGTGCTCGCCCCCCGGTCACCCTCCTCCGCCACTACAGGAATCCCTGGAAGGCTGCCTACCACCACTTCCAGAGATACAGTGACATCCGGGTCAAAGGTCAGACCAACCTCTTTTATTATTGACGACATTTAATGATAACTGTATTTCTAAAGAATTTTCATACATTCTGGCTTCTAAGAGCTTGTTGTGGGACTGAAATGCGCTTCTCGTGGGACTGACTGAAATGCGCTTCTCGTGGGACTGACTGAAATGCGCTTCTCGTGGGACTGACTGAAATGCGCTTCTCGTGGGACTGACTGAAATGCGCTTCTCGTGGGACTGACTGAAATGTGCTTCTCGTGGGACTGACTGAAATGTGCTTCTCGTGGGACTGACTGAAATGTGCTTCTCGTGGGACTGACTGAAATGCGCTTCTCGTGGGACTGACTGAAATGCGCTTCTCGTGGGACTGACTAAAATGTGCTTCTCGTGGGACTGACTGAAATGTTCTTCTCGTGGGACTGACTGAAATGCGCTTCTCGTGGACAAAAATGCCAGTAATGCTCTGGAGGCTTTTTGACGTTGAATTGTTTATTCGTTGTTTTGTTTGGACAATCTAAATGACACAACAATTATTACAACAACATCACACAATAGGTTGTTATTATTATCACCAGAGTGCACACATATGAAAACATTTAGAACACACACACACACACAAACCAGGAGGACCTATTTCTATTGTGCTATGTGCACTGTGAAGCAAAACAGAAAGGAAGTATTAGTACGCTATGAAAGCTAATGTAATTTGTTGTCATCACATTAGTAACACTAGTGGGGGGAAAACACCTGCTAATTCCACTGTTCTGTTTTCGTAGTCTCCAGCATGGCTTGCTAGCAATTGACCAGTCACTTTCAAAGCACAAATATTTTATGACTATGGTCTAGAGATTTTCCTAACCAGGAAAAACTCCTGACCCTAGTTATAATTAAATATCTTAATGGTGTGTATTACTGTATATATTTTCTGCCATAATATAGAATTACAAGAAACTAGCTTTAAAACTGCAGTACATTTTCTGAGCTCCATTGAGAAATGTGTAGAATTGCAGGAAGTTGGCTGAAATGCTACAGTTTCTCTACACCGGCTTAATGGTGTGTTGACGGTATTACTGTATTCTAAGATGGCTTAATGGTGTGTTGACGGTATTACTGTATTCTAAGATGGCTTAATGGTGTGTTGACGGTATTACTGTATTATAAGATGGCTTAATGGTGTGTTGACGGTATTACTGTATTCTAAGATGGCTTAATGGTGTGTTGACGGTATTACTGTATTATAAGATGGCTTAATGGTGTTTTGACGGTATTACTGTATTCTAAGATGGCTTAATGGTGTGTTGACGGTATTACTGTATTCTAAGATGGCTTAATGGTGTGTTGACAGTTACTGTATTATAAGATGGCTTAATGGTGTGTTGATTAGAGGTCGACCGATTAATGGCATGGCCGATTTAATTAGGGCCGATTTTCAAGTTTTCATAACAATTGGTAATCGGCATTTTTTTGGATGCCGATTATGGCCGATTACATTGCATTCCACGAGGAGACTGCGTGGCAGGCTGACCTGACCACCTGTTACGCGAGTGCAGCAAGGAGTTTGTCCTGCGTTGTATATAATCAATGCGTTAATTTATCATCGAATCACAGGCTACTTCGCCAAACGGGTGATGATTTAACAAGCGCATTTGCGAAAAAAGCACTGTCGTTGCACGAATGTACCTAACCATAAACATCAATGCCTTTCTTAAAATCAATACACAAAGTATATATTTTTTAAACCTGCATATTTAGTTAAAAGAAATTCATGTTAGCAGGCAATATTAACTATGGAAATTGTGTCACTTCTCTTGCGTTCTGTGCAAGCAGAGTCAGGGTATATATGCAGCAGTTTGGGCCGCCTGGCTCGTTGCGAACTAATTTGCCAACATTTAACATAATTATGACATAACATTGAAGATTGTGCAATGTAACAGTAATATTTAGACTTAGGGTTGCCACCCGTTCTATAAAATACGGAACGGTTCCATATTTCACTGAAAGAATAAACGTTTTGTTTTCGAAATGATAGCTTCCGGATTTGACCATATTAATGACCAAAGGCTTGTATTTCTGTGTTTATTATATTATAATTAAGTTTATGATTTGATAGAGCAGTCTGACTGAGCGGTGGTAGGCAGCAGCAGGCTCGTAAGCATTCATTCAAACTTTACTGCGTTTGCCAGCAGCTCTTAGCAATGCTTGATCACAGCACTGTTTATGACTTCAAGCCTATCAACTCCTGAGATTAGGCTGGCAATACTAAAGTGCCTATTAGAACATCCAATAGTCAAAGGTATATGAAATACAAATGGTATAGAGAGATAGTCGACGCGTCATAATTCCTATAACTACAACCTCATATTTCTTTACTGGGAATATTGAAGAACTGGGAATATTGAACCACCAGCTTTCATATGTTCTGAGCAAGGAACTTAAACGTAATCTTTTTTACATAGCACATATTGCACTTTTACTTTCTTCTCCAACACTGTGTTTTTGCATTATTTAAACCAAATTGAGCATGTTTCATTATTTATTTGAGACTAAATAGATTTTATGTATTATATTAAGTTAAAATAAGCGTTCATTGTTCATTCAGTATTGTTGTAATTGTCATTATTTCAAATATATAAAAATCGACCGATTTTTAATCGGTATCTGCTTGTTTTGGTCCTCCAATAATCAATATCGGTGTTGAAAAATCATAATCGGTTGACCTCTAGTGTTGACGATGCTACTGTATTATTATAAGATGGCATAATGGTGTGTTGAAGGTGTTACTGTATTCTAATATGGCTTAATGGTGTGGTGTTGAAGGTATTACTGTATTATTATAATATGGCTTAACCCTATCAGACCCGAGACCCTAGCAAAAATCGGCTTTACATTCATCTGACCTTCATTTATGTGGATGTCCAGCCCTTATATTTAGCCTCACAATGAAGTGTTTTTACCATTTTTCTTTTCAGGGTAACCAGGGCTACAAGTAGAACACAAAACAATTTGACAAATAGTTGCATTCATGAATTTTATTCACAAATGTCAATAACAAAAATAAGGTCTACCAAAGCAAAAACCTGTTTAAAAATGTATTTATATGAATGCTGTAAGTACGGAAATGCACTATCCACTAGCCATTGACAACTGTTTGGAGATTGTGACAGCAACTGTGAGCTTATTACAGTATTATTGACACTATGTCTTGGGATTTCCTACAATCTTCTAGAACCCCTTACCTTCTAATGACTTTTCTGTGGCTTGTGAGCATCATAGAGCAAAACATGTTCATGAGTCTTTTCATAAATAGCTTTTAATAGTTTGTAGCTCAAACCATTCGGGGGTGTCTCAAACATCACTAGCTCAGCCTCAATTAATCACACAGACGAATGGTTGGTATCTACGGATGCAGAAGAAATGGACAAATCCAATGGTACACCACGGAAGCACGTAGCTCATTGGGTTAATGGTGTGGAACTCATTGGGTTAATGGTGTGTTGTTGAGGGTATTGTTATATTATAACATGGCTTAATGGTGTGTTATGGTTTCAGAGGAGAAGAAGGGCACCCTGCAGGACGTAGCCAATCAGAAGGGGGTGGTGTGCAGAGCACAGGGCTGGAAGATGCACCTGTGTGCTGCACAGCTCATGCAGCTGGTGAGAAACAGTTCCCTTTTCCCTGCAGTTAGCAGAATTTTAAGCACGACAAAAAGAGATCCTAAGAGTTCTGAAGTTTGAGCGAAAAGTGGTGACTCTTAAAGTTATCCAAGTGGATCTCATTGTCTCGCGTCATTTAGCACGGAGGCAATCTGTGCTGATGGTGCTTCATGGCAACGCGTCACATTGTATGATGTGGCTGTCGGAAGACAATGAAGTGGTTCTATACCCATATTTTATTAGAACAAGATACAGTAATTGTCCTCCTGAATAGCAGTCAGTATTGGTCTCTCTATTGTATCCCTTCTCTATCCCCAGACTAATCTGGAGCATGATGTGTACAGCCGCCTCACTACCCTCCAAGAGGGCCTGATCCCAAAGAAGAAGGCCGGGTCGGATGATGATCTGCACCGAATCAACGAGCTCATTCAGGTCAGAGGTCATACACGCAACAACACAAAGGAAATCCATGCACGTCTGCTGCTCATGGGGAGGCCCAGAGTTTTCCCAGACCTGGTGACTTGACCAGGAAAAACTCTGGGCATAAGTTATAGCCTACAAACCAGACAGGTTTTCCTCATCACTCTGACTGAGCACACGTTTAATCACAATATCTAGGAACGCACTATTCCCATAAACACTGCTACTACACTCTTTTTAAAACCAGGCATGCCGCCCTGTAGCAGTATTTGGTCTGATTTGTTTAATCAATTCCACAGGCAGGTGTATATCATTTCTGAGGGCTCAAGGGAAATTCTACCTGGGCCATTGTTATGAATGTCAGTCAGCCATCTTGAATTGTCTCTCCCTCCCCTCCCCCAGGGTAACATGCAGCGCTGTAAGCTGGTGATGGACCAGATCACTGAAGCTAGAGATGCCATGATGAAGGTGCTGGACCACAAGGAGAAAGTCATGAAACTAATTAACAAAAACGGCGGAGCGAAGAAAGTCAACAAGCTGAAGCGCAAGGACAAAGCCTAGAACAGAGGGGGGGGGGGACCAAGCCCAGGCTAAACCCCTGTACCCATGTCTTTCTAAAGACGGCTCTAGTCTACACCCCTCACTGATATGACCATGATTTGACCATAGACCACTGGTAGATTTGAGTCAGTATGGCGTCTGGGGTTACTCGTTAGCTGTGTGCAACCGTCCGACCACGTTTGACCTAGAACTGAGAACCAAGTGGTCGGCAGAAGGAACATATTAGGAACAAACACGGTTCCGCTACGTCCAAGGGAGGTGCTTGTCAATGGACAGGAATGTACAAGTATTAAGCCCATATCAGGAAGTTGGTATGTTCTCAGTTGTTGATTGGATGGCTGGCAGAATTATTATGATTTTGATGGTTGAATGATGGTCTAGAGGGGATGCAGTGTCTGTTCAATTGATACCCTGGAACATTGTGTGATCAATATGGGTTGTTTATTAAACTATCAAGTACTTATTGCGTAATAAATGTGTAAAACAGTACAGTGTATTTATCCTTCACTCCTGAAAAATAACAAGTATGCTACCAAGTTCAGTAATTGGAAATGTCACTCTACGGTCCAAGTAAAGTGTTGTATATCACAGTATTCAACAGATCTTGAGACTAACATATGTAAAATACTTGTGTGCTTGGAGTTAGCTGTCTGGCAAACTAAATAGAGCACAGCTTAAGTATTTGACCCCAGGCTAAATTTATTCTCTAGTAAAAACAGATTGTAAAAGAAAGTGCAACTGTATTAGAACTTTCACTGAGTGTTACTCTATTTGGGAGTAAAATGTTCCAAGGGATGCCTTTTTGTCATGTGCTATCAGTAGCTGACTACACTGTAAACCCAATCAAACTCTTATCAGGACAAAGAACTTCCTGGGGCTTAAGCTTGGAATGTTGAACAAGTCTTATTTTGGTTTGTGGGTAAACTGAAAGGTATTAAAACGGCAAAAGTGTTATTCTTGGCAGTCTGACAAGGCAGTCTGACATTTCAAATGAAGAAATAGCAGAGAGTAATTTTCCATCACATTATGTGGAACAATATAAGACTTGTGCTGTTCTGTGCTTTTTTTTTAGGTGCCTCAGTTGTCAGAGTTAAAGCTTCTTAGTTTTAGGTGCCAGTTTATATAGCATGGCACATTTTAAATCTCCTCAATCATACAGTATGATGCCTCTGGTGGTTGACTCCATGAGTCTACATAAAAGTAAAGTCAAGATCTATTGTCCTCATAGTCACTACATGTCTATTGCTGTTCTAATTATAAGTATCTAAGCATGCAAAAAAATATTGCTGGACAGTCAATGAGGAGTGTCTCGTTATAGAGTTATTTGCTGAAGAACACAAATGATTTAACGGGGAATGGATATGTTTTTCAAACCACCGTTAAGAAAAAAGATTGCAGTCACAGTGCAGTATAACTGCAGTATGCTGCAATTATTGCTCCAAAATACCACCGTAGACTGCAGTTTCAAAACTGCAATCTTTTTTTGTAAGGGCAATATGAATTGTGAATATATTAGTATACCCACTCATCAAAAGCGATGCCATTATTTGCACTGCCGACACAATTGTGGGGTATCTAGCTTCTGAACACAATTCTCAGTGGCAGGAAGGTACTTCTGTGCTTTTTTTAAAGCCATCTTGTTGATTCTGTGTAGTATCAACTAAATCAAGTTTTGAGTATAAAATCTGGATAAAAAAATGGTATGAAAGGAGGTGAAATTGTCTACATAGGCCTATGTTATGCATATGCACACAACGTATCTACATTCTTTATTGTTTTATGGGTAAAAAATAGTGGTTGATTATATGCACTTCATTTTATTTGACCAGGCAGGTTTGCTTGTGTATTTTTAATTTGTTTTACTGTGCATTGTAGCTGATAATGAATGTGTGTTACATGCAGTTGGGTCTAGATTATTACTTTCAGTTTGGGTTTCTTTTGCCATTCCCCATCACTGCAATAAAGACACTTTGTAGAAAGAATATGGCGTGTTATAATGGCAGTACCAGTATGCAAAAATGGGAATAGATTTTGTAACGATAGATATTTGCAAACTGGACGAAAGGTTAAGGCCAAGATTCAATCAGATCAAGCGTTAATTGGCGATAGCCGACACCCGCATAGCTTATGTTTTGGCGGTGTCGGAGGAGAAACTGCGTTGGAGCTGTCCAATCGGTGAGCAGCTGCTCTTGATCATTTTCACGAAGCCACACTCATCCCACTCGCGTTAGACGTTCAGAACAAGGAAGTGTTTATATAGCAATAATAATGCTCAAAATCATAAAACAAAATGAGGATTTCTATCAGCCTAATCGAGGTGTAGATTACATATCACATTCTACTGTTTGAAACTTGTAAACAAGGCTGCATGGGATTTATCTTAATGCGACTCTGTGCAGCCAATGGCAATGTCTGCTTTAGGTATAATGCCGGGAGCCGCTTGTGGATCTGACCGCTCTAACGCAATTCCACCTCTGACACCGCCAAAACAACCGCTATGCGGATGTTGGTTTAAGCGGATCTGATTGTATAGAGCCCCTAAATTACAAGTATGGGTGTAAGATCAGACACTCACTCACTGTAGTTTCCTACATGTATCTATGTAATTATTGGCCCAGGGCATCTGAGAAAGTACATATGGATATACATTTATATACATAGACACACATTTGTTTAAGGTATGGCTCACGCCATGTCACATTGGTAGATAGAATATTATATAGCTAACCAGGAGGGCAAATCGAGCGTGCAAGGTCCAAGGGGTTTTAAACATTTATGTTTAATATATTTATGTTAGATACTACTGCACTGTTGGAGCTAGGAACACAAGCATTTCGCTACACCCGCAATAACATCTGCTAAATATGTGTATGTGACCAATAACATTTGATTTGATTTGAACAATTTGTATTGGCCGCAGTTGGCTTTACTTAAAACCTATTCAATTATTAATTCACAGTTGACTCATAAACCTCGAACATAAAAGTTAGTTAGATATACTGTATAGTCCATCACATCACATTGATTCTCTCATAGTAATAGTGGATCACATTTTATATAACACTTTTCTCAAAGTCTTGGAGCTCCCTACAATATATTATATGAGGACATTCACCTAATAAGCTCATACCCTGCATTCTACCAACCTGGTTTGCTCACCTCCATCAAAAAGTATTGGTTGTATTTGCAGAAAGCTCAATTCCAAATGATTCACTCCACCCTTTACCCTATCCCTTGGCATCTCATATATTTCTGATAAAAGATGGATAAAGGATGGATAAAGAGTTTCAAGATAAACAGGATAATAAATCTGTTTCTTTTCATGCAATTAAAACTTGAGGTTCTCAGAGATGTGGAAATGTATGTTCTCACCTCTACCTATATCTGGACCAAGATCAACTACTATATTGCACCTATAACAGGTGTAGAATGAACTAACGCCTTACAACTGCAAAGCAACCATCACCAATTAATAACTCATAAATTAGAATGATCAAATTATGATTTTCAATTATATCAATCCCTTTTAAATCAATGCAATGTTGCAACCCTTGACTAGGAGTCAAGGTGAATCATGCCAGGTTGGAGAAAAGCGACACTCTCCTTTCTCTCATTCCTTCCTTCACCTGCTATCTTTCCATCTACTTCCCCATTGTTGGGCTGTACTGCAGTAGACTCATGGCCAGACTGGTGACTTCTTCCCAGGGAATGGTTCATTTGTCCAGGCTGTGTGTGCGGGGGTTGACTGGGCCGAAGGACTCCCTGTTGTTGGTCTGTGAGGCAAGGCATACAAATGAAGTTACTGTCACTGGATCGTAAACAGTCAAATATGCACACACGCAAGGTCCGATTCTTAAATTATTTGTTACCTTTATTTCTTATTTTTTTAACTGCGTTGTTGGTTAAGGGCTTGTAAGTAAACATTTCACTATAAGGTCTACACCTGTTGTATTCGGCGCATGTAACAAATACAATTTAATTTGATTTGACATGCACAAAGAAACACACACGTGCCTTTCTTCTACAAGAACGCACAGCTACACACACCTGCTTACAGTACACCACATGCATAACCATACTGTAAACACACTCACACATCCAGTACACACGTCCCCAGAGTATCAAACAACAGAGCCACTGACCTTAACAGCCATCCAGTCAGAAACAGTGTCTACAGACTCGGAGTGGGCGGTGTCTCTCGCTCTGAAAGCAAAGTTGTCTGGACCAGCAGGGTTTCCCAGTCTAGGCTGACAGGGGTCGAGCTCAGGGGCGACCTCAGGGTTACCATAACTACTGCTTCCAAACACAAGGTCCAGGTCTAACAGGTTGCTTCCAGATGCCATGGTTTGTACTGTTCCTAATGGGTCAGACACTGTAGGATTGTTACAGTCTGACTCAGCTACACTGTTGGCTCTGCTGAGTTCCAGACCTAGGAGGTCCATTGTTGCAGTATTACTGGGGTCTGAGCTATAGTGGTCCATTGATGCTGCGTTACTGAAATCAAAGCTAAAGGGGTCCCTATTGGTTCTGTTATTGTTGTCTTTAAGGTTGGTACCATCGCCGCTGTGTAGGTCGACAACAGCTTGGTTGTCAGTCTCAAAACTTACGAGTTTGAAACCATAGGGGTCAAATGTGTCTTGGTTGGTGGCATGAGAGTTTTGTCCAACCTCGTCAGGGTCAAACTCATATTGGGTGTTAGGTTGAGTGGTAGACTCAAATTCGTACGGATCAAATGAGGCTTGGTTGTCGGCCTCTTCATCGCTGAGTTCAGTGCCAAAAGGATCGAGAATCTCTTCGCTGTGGTGATCGGGGCTGAGTTTGAATCCATAGTTGTACGAAGTTTGACTACTGGGTTCATAGTTCAGCTCGAGACTGTTGTTGCTGAAGCTGAATTTACTGTTGTGTTCAGCTGAGCTGGTAAGAGGGTCCATCCCGATAGCACTGTCCAGCTCTGAATCAGCTGAGCGGTTGGAAGAACCTGGATCACAGCGTTCAGCTTTGGGAGTGTCTGGCTCTTCTACAAGGACAGCTGACGCTCCCCCTTTGAGCCGTCTAGGTGGACGGACCGGGCGGGTGGGCACAGGAGGGCTGGGTTCAGGAAGGTCGCATCCACCTGTTCTGGCAGGTTCTGAGTCACAAGCCTGAATCCCAACAGGGTAGCTGAGTTCCACAGTGTCACACACAACGTCAAAGTCAACCCGTATAGATCCAAGATTGATGTCGATCTCTTCTATGTCGGAAGGTGGGGATACTGCATTGATATTAAATTCGTATCCATTGGGGTCCGATTCGGTGGATAAATTGGGCCCGGCAGCCCAGGTGTTGGCCCGGGATGCTTCACTGAAGGTTTGGCGTCCCAAAGCTAAGCCGGGTTCGTCTGCATCATCTAATTCAGTGTCCAAAGAACAGGTTTGAGCTGTGTAGATGGGCTTGAAACCCAAGCGTTCGGTCATGATCAAGGTTTTGGGCTCAACAAAGGAGAGTTCAACAGCGTCCGTGTGAACAGTGTCCAGATCCTCCCTGCTGTAACTGATTTCTATGTCACTGGATTCATCCTCGTCGGGGAACTCGGACTCAAAGCACTGGGTGCCGGTAGAGGCTTTGTTTTCAGGGCAGGAGAGGCTGTTGTCTGTGTCCTCATTAAATCCAGGTTCCAGGCGGGCAGGGGTGTCTGGGAAAGGGTCAGTGGATAGATTTGGCTCCTCTGTCCCCTCTGGAAAGAGGATGTCTGCAGCGAAGGGGTCCGTGCCTTTGAACGGGTCATCATCTAGGAGAAAGGATCAGTCACAACAGAATTAGAGGCCTGGATAATGCTATAGCGTATCATCATAATCAATCAATCATATTGTCAATCATAAGTTTTATATATGAACGTCACCAGATTTATCTGTCTTGGCAAAGAAGTCGTCATCTTTGAAAAGGTCATCTGCAAATAGAAAATGATCACCATCATCGTCATTATTATCATCACAAGCATCATCATCTTCAGTATAACTACAACAACCATCATCATCATCATCACTACCACCACCACCAATATCATCATCTTCAGCTGTACCATCATCATCGTCAAAGCACATGGAACAGAGAACAGATGCTCACGTTCAGATTCACAGTGAATGAAGGGGTCAGGGTGGTAGAAGTCTAGATCTTCGACTGCTATGCTACTGGTGGATCGTGTCTGGGAAATCTTCTCTTCCTCCTCCACTTTCTCTTCCTCTTGTCCCTTATATATCTGCTAAAGAAGTATAGGATACACCTTTCTCACAGATGAAGGGAGTTTTCCTCATACATCCAGCATACACTGTAGTGCTTTCCTGCAGTCAAATGACCTAATGGCCTCATGGGTGGAATGTTATTCATATTTTTCATTAATAAACAATATTTAAAAAAATCTGGTGTTTCTGTGTCAAACAGTGCTGTTATAGTTCAGTCTTCTGTGAATTATATAAAGTGTAATGTTGTGATGCAAACTCAAAATATAATATATTTCAACTCTATATCTGACATGGTACAGGTGTCTTCTTTTTTTAAGCCCATAACCTTGTGTGTGAGGTGTATACTTTTGTTTCAAAGTAGATTTGTTTAAGACTACCAAGAAACACTCTGTGTGACCCTGATACTGCCCAGTACAGTGAAAGATTCATTTAGTCATTCGCCAGTTTCTCCAAAAGATTATTGGTTTACAATACTTTACTGAGTTGGTAGCCATACCTTTGGTGTGCTTGGTACAGGTGTCTCCTCCTCCTCCTCCTCTTCTTGTGTATAAGACAATCCATACTTAGCGCGAGCCGCGCACCCAAGGTTTGCCTGTGAAAAGAGAGAATAGCCAAAATTCAAGCTATCCCAAATTGTATGGTTATGATGGACATCATGTGGGATTTAAACCCATTTGTATGACACATACCAGGATTTCAGCATAGACAGGCAGTGATTGGCTCCTGCCCCATGACCTGGCTGGTACATCGGGTACGTCCAGAGTTCCATCCTCTGTCCTGAGGCTGCTGGGAGATGTGTTGTTTGACTCCACTTGCTGGTGGTCTGGCAGTGTTGCATCTCCCGTCCGCTCCCCCCTCAGTGCACTGAACGTCTGCTCCTCCTAATCCACAGCAGACAGCAACGAAAGCCACTATTCGTCGAATACATATGATGCATCTCAAAGAAGTCTATATGTGTGTTAGCTTTGCCTGGAACAGGAAGAGATGGAGGGAAGCCTCATGCTCCACTTGGCTCGGTGAAGGCCAAGTAAGTGGTTGGCCCTAAGTGCCAGACACACGGCTGTTGAAAGACACTATGCTTATCTATACAATAACATAGACCTTTTTAAATCTCTGAACCAACCAGACCGTTATCTGTTTAAAGATTATCTCTGGTACATCATCAGCAAACAAAGGAAATCCAGCTGATATTAAATATTGGTCTACTACAGCTTGAAGGCTTTTCTCTAAAGTCGCAGTATGATTAAAGGAACAAAATCAACATGGAGGATTAATAGTACACATAACGGATCGATGTGACCAGCCTCTTCACCCTTCCAGTTCCACAGGGGGTTTGGAGCTTGTCTGCATGGCGCAGCTGCCGTGATAACACAGATCAATACACTGGAGACATGATGAAGGCTACAGAATGAATCACCTGTCAGCAGGGGACTGAAATAACAGAACCGTTTTATATTAGTAGTGTCATGTAACCCAGGTGGTTTGGAACCTTGCTCCTGTAATGAGTACTTTTGCCTGAGACCTGAAGCTTTAGCTCAGCGGGCTAACACAGTCGCATGAGACCTGGGTTTGAACCCCAATCTATCACACACGCATTTGCCTGATTACACAGGCGGTTGGGAGGACGGGCTCATAGTAATGGGCCCAACTTATCCTTCCATGTGTTTGATACCATTTTATTCCATTCACTCCATTCCATTATTTATAATGAGCCATCCTCCCCTTACCAGCCTCCTGTGATACCATATTCTCATATTCGCTCTGCATCCTGGCATTTTAGGAGAACCCTAGAAGCCTGGCAAGCGAGACTATCTTAGCTACTCCTACCAGATTTCCAGCTGCCATATGAGGAGTACAGCAGGAGACACAGCGGCAGGAAAAATCAGAGGCCATGGTCCAATTCACTTAATGGGCTTTTCAACCTTGAATGCTCTCTTAAATGCTCTCCCTTGTGACCATAGCCCAGGGCATGTATGTTGTCTTTTGTGACCACTGTCCCTTTTCAAAACTGCAGGACTGGATTATTGACTGGATACATGAAAGACCAGTTTGTCGGAATGCTGTCATCAATCCAGTGCTTCTATAGCAATCATTTTGAAGGACAATTAATTGAGTTAATAGCAAGAGTGGGACATATAAAGACATACCCACCTGTAAAATCTCCTCGTATGATTGGCTGATGGACTCCTCCAGAGGAATGGTGCGTTCACCCGCCTCCTCCACCTTCCCCTGGGCCTTTCTGACCTCCATCTTCAGCTGTTTGAGTTTCCTCCTGGCCCTAGCCAGCTCCCGCTCATACTCCTCCACCTTTGTCTCCCTGGCCACCTCCTCCGCCTGCAGGGACAGGATCTGTATTGGGAAGAGCAGTTACAGGGGACAGAGGAGAGAAGGAGTAGACAGCAGTCAGAGGGACCTAACTTCGGAGCCGTGAAGGGTAGCAAGAATAATTTGGATGAATAAAATCTTTATTCATTTGAAGATTGGAAAAGAGGTCTGAACTGACCACAAACCAACCAAGTCTGTCTATGTTTGGTAAATGTCTTTATTGTTCAGTGTCTCACTATCACAGCATAGATGACTGCATAAAAATGACAAAACATGCAATAAACATTCACTGATAGAAATTATCCTCATGCATTAAAATGGTTATTTGTTATGTTTTATTCAGTAACAGTAGTCATAGCAGCTGTCATCTCTGTGTGTGTCTAACCTGCTGGCTCTCCTGGACACACTCCAGCCTGGTCAGTTTGAGTTGCTCCTCCAGTTCCACCCTGTGCTGCTCCAGCTTCTCCAGGGTCTCCTCCAGTTCCTGGCGGTCGCCCCGCTGCTCCTGCAGCTCAATGACCTCCTGCTGCACGGCATCCTGCAGGTCCTAGTGGGGTGGAACACACAGGCAAGTGGAGGGAAGGATGGATGGAAGTATGGATGGAGTGGAGGGATGAAGGGAGGGAGAGAGAGATGGAGGGACAGCAGGGGCAGATAGAGTTGGAGTAGTGAGAGAATGGAGGAATGGAAAGAATGGAAGGACATGTAGAGAGGGAATGGAGAGAGAGAAAGAGAGACAGAGAGAGAGGAAGGAGAGTTAGAGAAACAAGGGGCAGATGGAGTAGAGGCAGACACGACAGAGAAAAGAGGGAGGGGAGAGAGAGAGACAGGGAGAGAGGGAGAGAGGGAGAGAGAGAAAGAGAGAGAGAGAGAGAGAGAGAGAGAGAGAGAGAGAGAGAGAGAGAGAGAGAGAGAGAGAGAGAGAGAGAGAGAGAGAAGAGATATCAGTAGTTACTGAAAAGCTGATGAATTAGAGGCTTGAGACAGACAACTATGCAAAGTCCCTTTCACTGCAGAAATAAAGCTTACTTGAGGCGATCCTTTTCCATACATTTTACACAGCAGTATCAAACGTGATCTCCATTCTAAAAAGAGGAATGACTAGAAAATCAACCGGCGGGAGGGAAAACTGCCAAGAAAAGGGGGTGAGCAGAAATAGAAAGGGCAAGGGCAGTGGGAAGGAGAGGAGGGAAATGTGAGAAAGAGAGATAGAGACACTTCAGACTGTCCTAAAGAGTATCAAGGGCTCTACATAATGAGCTTCTCAATACACTACAATAAGAGGTGTTATGAATGACAATGTGCTGTACTAACACGGATAAATCACTTTATATTCACAGGCACTATCAACACTTCAACCTCTGGCGTGTCACACTTTGAGGGTTCTATTTTCAGACTAAAGACTAAAGAGCTATGTAGTATATTTATAACTACTGAAACAAGTAGAGAGGAGAGAAAATCTCACTGTAGTGACTTCAACCTGTATATACCACGAGAGAGCTGCTTCACCCAGGCACAATATGCACAGCTCATCCTGACAGTTGGCTAATGTCTGGAAAGGATTTCAGCCCTTCTGCTCAAGGCCCCAAGAGTTAACAACGGGGGATCAAGTTGTAATCATTTTGGGACATTATCCCAGATAGCAAGCTGACACAGAGACAATTTAAGGCCAACTTGCTATCTTGCCAACCAAATCTGAAATGTACCTAATGTCAGTTGCTATCTTGGATGAGGGGAAGTTAATTCACTTGAGTAACCTTCACAATGCTACAATGCATCTATCATGCATTTACTACCATGTATGCATGTAGAAGCAGTTCATTCTGCACTGTGACTTTTGGAAAAAATGGTGTTTGATCAAATACAAAGTTATTTTACAGTTAACAAAGTAACAACAGACTCAGCATGCTTATAGGGAAGGGCACTCAACACTGACACAACTGACTGATGATTGGCTGAAAGAAATTGATAGTAAGAATATTGTGGGAGCTGCTTTGTTAGTCTTCAGTGCAGCTTTTGGTGTCATTGATCATAACCTATTTCTGAAAAAACGTAGGTGTTATGGATTTGCATCCTCTGCCTTATTATGGATTGAGAGTTACCTATCTAATAGAACACAGAGTGTTTTGTTAATGGAAGCCTCTCTCATGCTAATTCAGTTGTGTGTGGTGTACCACAGGGCCATTATTGTTTTCTGTTTTACAAACGACCTTCCATTGACTTTGAATAAAGCCTGTGTGTCTATGTACACTGATGACTCAACAGTATACACGTCGGCTGCAACAGTAAAATAATAACTGATTCACTTAACATAGAGCTCCAGTCAGTTTTAGAGTGGGAAACTAGCAATAGGCTGGTGCTAAATATCTCAAAAACTAAAAGCATCATTTTGGGAACAAATCACTCGCTCAACACTAAACCTAATTTAGATCTATTATTGAATAATGTGGCTATTGAGCAAGTTGAGAAGACTTAACTGCTGGGTGTAACCCTAGTTAGCAAGCATTCATGGTCAAAACATAAACTCAATAGCTGCTAAAATGGGAAGAGGTCTGTCCATGATAGGGCATTGCTCTGCCTTGACATTTCAGTCAACCAGACAGGTCCTACAGGCCCTAGTTTTGTCGCACCTGGACTACTGCTCACTCTGCCACCCCAGGTAACTCAAGGTAGCAATAAAACCAGTAAAAAAAAAAAGATAAAACAACACCTTACTGCGCAAAGAGAACTGTGAAAAGACACAGCCATTTTCAAATGAAATCAAATCAAATGTTATTTGTCACATGCGCCGAATACAACAGGTGTAGACCTTACAGTGAAATAGTTACTTACAAATCCTTAACCAACAATGCAGTTTTCTGAATTACCAAAAAAAGAAAAAAAAAGTAAGAGATAAGAATAACAAATAATTAAAGAGCAGCAGTAAATAACAATAGCGGGGCTATATACAGGGGGTATCGGTACAGAGTCAATGTCAATGTGTGGAGGCGCCGATGTTGAGGTAATTAAGGTAATATGTACATGTGGGGGGGTGCAAATAGTCTGGGTAGCCATTTGATTAGCCGTTCAGGAGTCTTATGGCTTGGGGGTAGAAGCTATTTAGGAGCCTCTTGGACCTAGACTTGGCGCTCCGGTAGCAGAGAGAACAGTCTATGACTAGGGTGGTTGGAGTCTGTGACCATTTTTAGGGCCTTCCTCTGACACCGCTTCCAGGAAGCTTGGCCCCGGTGATGTACTGGGCCGTACGTACGCATTACCCTCTGTAGTGCCTTGTAAATGACCTTTTAATGGCGTCAGACCGAGGCTCTGCAACTGTCCTCGTGCTCCTAGACCTTAGTGCTGCTTTTGATACCATCGATCACCACATTCTTTTGGAGAGATTGGAAACCCAAATTGGTCTACATGGACAAGTTCTGGCCTGGTTTAGATCTTATCTGTCGGAAAGATATCAGTTTGTCTCTGTGGATGGTTTGTCCTCTGACAAATCAACTGTAAACTTCGGTGTTCCTCAAGGCTCTGTTTTGGGACCACTATTGTTTTCACTATATATTTTACCACTTGGTGATGTCATTCGGAAACATAATGTTAACTTTCACTGCTATGCGGATGACACACAGCTGTACATTTCGATGAAACATGGTGAAGCCCCAAAATTTCCCTCCCTGGAAGCCTGTGTTTCAGACATAAGGAAGTGGATGGCGGAAAATGTTCTACTTTTAAACTCTGACAAAACAGAGATGCAAATTCTAGGTCCCAAGAAACAAAGAGATCTTCTGTTGAATCTGACAATTAATCTTGATGGTTGTACAGTCATCTCAAATAAAACTGTGAAGGACCTCGGCGTTACTCTGGACCCTGATCTCTCTTTTGACGAACATATCAAGACTGTTTCAAGGACAGCTTTTTTCCATCTACGTAACATTGTAAAAATCAGAAACTTTCTGTCCAAAAATGATGCAGAAAGGTTCATCCATGCGTTTGTAACTTCTAGGTTAGACTACTGCAATGCTTTACTTTCCGGCTACCCGGATAAAGCACTAAATACATTTCAGTTAGTGCTAAACACGGCTGCTAGAATCTTGACTAGAACCCCAAAATTTGATCATATTACTCCAGTACTAGCCTCTCTACACTGGCTTCCTGTTAAGGCAAGGGCTGATTTCAAGGTTTTACTGCTAACCTACAAAGCATTACATGGGCTTGCTCCTACCTATCTTTCCGATTTGGTCCTGCCGTACATACCTACACGTACGCTACGGTCACAAGACACAGGCCTCCTTACTGTCCCTAGAATTTCTAAGCAAACAGCTGGAGGCAGGGCTTTTTCCTATAGAGCTCAATTTTTATGGAATAGTCTGCCTATCCATGTGAGAGACGCAGACTCGGTCTCAACCTTTAAGTCTTTATTGAAGACTCATCTCTTCAGTAGGTCCTATGATTGAGTGTAGTCTGGCCCAGGAGTGTGAAGGTGAACGGAAAGGCACTGGAGCAACGAACCACCCTTGCTGTCTTTGCCTAGCCGGTTCCCCTCCACTGGGATTCTCTGCCTCTAACCCTATTACAGGGGCTGAGTCACTGGCTTACTGGTGCCGTGGCGGAGATCTTGTGGGCTATACTCGGCCTTGTCTCAGGATGGTAAGTTGGTGGTTGAAGATATCCCTCTGGTGGTGTGGGGGCTGTGCTTCGGCAGAGTGGGTGGGGTTATATCCTGCCTGTTTGGCCCTGTCCGGGGGTATCTTCGGACGGGGCCACAGTGTCTCCCGACCCCTCCTGTCTCAGCCCCCAGTATTTATGCTGCAGTAGTTTATGTGTCGGGGGGCTACGGTCCGTCTGTTATATCTGGAGTATTTCTTCTCTTATCTGGTGTCCTGTGTGAATTTATGTATGCTCTCTCTAATTATCTCTCTCTCTCTTTCTTTTTTTTCTCTCTCTCTCGGAGGACCTGAGCATTAAGACCATTCCTCAAGGCCTACCTGGCCTGATGACTCCTTGATGTCCCGAGTCCACCTGGCCGTGCTGCTTCTCCAGTTTCAACTGTTCTGCCTGTTTTATGAACATTTTAAAATCTTGTCCATGTTCTGTTATCTGCACCTGGCACAGCCAGAAGAGGACTGGCCACCCCTCACAGCCTGGTTCCTCTCTAGGTTTCTTCCTAGGTTTTGGCCTTTCTAGGGAGTTTTTCCTAGCCACCGTGCTTTTACACCTGCATTGCTTGCTGTTTGGGGTTTTAGGCTGGATTTCTGTACAGCACTCTGTGACATCAGCTGATGTAAGAAGGGCTTTATAAATAAATTTGATTTGATTTGATGATTTGTTGTCGGAGGCCAAGCAGTTGCCATACTAGGCAGTTATGCAACCCGCCAGAATGCTCTTGATGTTGCAGTTGTAAAACCTTTTGAGGATCTGAGGATCCATGGCAAATCTTTTCAGTCTCCTGAGGGGGAATAGGTTTTGTCGTGTCCTCTTCATAACTGTCTTGGTGTGCTTGGACCATGTTAGTTTCTTGGTGATGTGGATGACAGGGGTGGCAGGTAGCCTAGTGGTTAGAGCGTTGGACTTGTAACCGGAGGGTTGCCAGTTTGAATCCCCGAGCTGACAAGGTAAAAATCTGTCGTTCTTCACCTGAACAAGGCCCACTGTTCCCTGGGTGCTGAAGACGTGGATGTCGATTAAGGCAGCCCCCCCCGCACCTCTCTGATTCAGAGGGGTTGGGTTAAATGCGGAAGACACATTTCAGTTGAAGGCATTCGGTTGTACAACTGACTAATAATGGTGACTTTGACAAGGAACTTGAAGCTCTCAACATGCTCCACTACAGCCCAGTCGATGAGAATGGGGGCGTGCTCGGTCCTCCTTTTCCTGTATTCCACAATCATCTATTTTGTCTTGATCACGTTGAGGGAGAGGTTGTTGCCCTTGCACCATGCGGTCAAGTCTCTGACCTCCTCCCTATAGGCTGTCTCATCGCTGATCAGGCCTACCACTGTTGTGTCATCAGCAAACTTAATTATGGTGTTGGAGTCGTGCCTGGCCGTGCAGTCATGAGTGAACAGGGAGTACAGGAGGGGGCTGAGCACGCACCCCTGAGGGGCCCCCGTGTTGAGGATCATGGTGGCGGATGAGATGTTGCCTACCCTTACCACCTGGGGGCGGCCCGTCAAGAAGTCCAGGATCCAGTTGCAGAGGGAGGTGATGAGCGATGAGCTTTGAGGGCACTATGGTGTTGAACGCTGAGCAGTAGTCATTGAATAGCATTCTTACATACAGTTGAAGTCGGAAGTTTACATACACTTAGGTCGGAGTCATTAAAACTCATTTTTCAACCACTCCACAAATTTCTTGTTAACAAACTATAGTTTTGGCAAGTCGGTTAGGACATGTACTTTGTGCATGACACAGAATTTTCCACATTTTGTTATGTTACAGACTTATTTACAGTTGAAGTCGGAAGTTTACATACACTTAGGTTGGAGTCATTAAAACTAGTTGTTCAACCACTCCACAAATTTCATGTTAAAAAACTATAGTTTTGGCAAGTCGGTTATCTACTTTGTGCATGACACAAGTCATTTCTCCAACAATTGTTTATAGACAGATTATTTCATTTATAATTCACTGTATCACAATTCCAGTGGGTCAGAAGTTTACATACACTAAGTTGACTGTGCCTTTAGAAGCTTCTGATAGGCTAATTTATATAATTTGAGTCAATTGGAGGTGTACCTGTGGATGTATTTCAAGGCCTGCCTTGAAACGCACTGCCTCTTTGCTTGACATCATGGGAAGATCAAAAGAAATCAGCCAAAAATCAGGGAGGCCTACAAACCTGACTCAGCTACACCAGCTCTGTCAGGAGGAATGGGCCAAAATTCACCCAATATATTGTGGGAAGATTGTAGAAGGCTACCCGAAATGTTTGACCCAAGTTAAACAATTTAAAGGAAAAGCTACGAAATACTAATTGAGTGTATGTAAACTTCTGACCCACTGGGAATGTGATGAAAGAAATACAAGCTGAAATAAATCATTCTCTCTACTATTACTCTGACATTTCACATTCTTAAAATTAAGTGGTGATCCTAACTGACCCAAGACAGGGAATTATTACTAGGATTAAATGTCAGGAATTGTAAAAAACGGAGTTTAAATGTATTTGGCTATGGTGTATGTAAACTTCCGACTTCAACTGTAGGTGTTCCTTTTGTCCAGGTGTGAAAGGGCAGTGTGGAGTGCAATAGAGATGGAGTGGGTCTAGGGTTTCTGGGATAATGGTGTTGATGTAAGCCATGACCAGTCTTTCAAACCATTTCATGGCTACAGACGTGAGTGCTACGGGTCGGTAGTCATTTATATATATTGTATTGTAATTTGCACTGTACTATGTATTGTACCTAGATATTGTGTGTATGTACTGATATGTAGGCTATGTGTAACATTTTAAATGTATGCAATTCAGTCCTTGATGAATAATGTTCTGTAATATGTATTATGTCATGTTTCCTATGGACCCCAGGAATAGTAGCTGATGCTTTTGCAATGTCTAATGGGGATCCTAATAAATACCAAAAACACCAAATACATTGCAGCTATTTGACAGCAGAAAATCCAGTGGATCAGGGACTGTATTCAGAAATGACGTAATCCTAGATCAGCCCTCCTTTTTTAATACGGGCCCAGTAGCATAGACATCTGCAACAATAATCTTTTTTAATAATACCACTAGCCGAGAGATAGGAAATCCGTTTTTGGTGAGATCACGTCTGGGCCACCTCTCGGAAATTAGAGAGATGCTGTTGCCGGGGGATAGAGAGCTCCATACCAGGTTGTTGCTGGGTTACAAAAATAAAATATCATACATCACAATGTCATCCCAGGAGGCAGCGGTGCACTGAAAGCGTTCAAAGTGTATAGTAGTTAAAATAATGATGGTCTTTCCTATGATGCTGAAGAACACCAGTAGATATGATCTGTGTTTTAGTTGCCTGATGGTACTGTGTATGCATTTGGCTCTGTAAATACAGAGATAGCCTTCTCTAAAAACTGGCAATAAGAGATGTGTAAAGGAAAATGGAATCTGCTCATTAAAGGCTACCGATTTCCCAAAGGAATACAAATACCTGTACTTTAATCTTATACACACAATCACACAACACAGAGGCCTCTCAGCTAACAAACATATTACATACAGTACTGTATTCTCATGTTTTAGGGCTCCCGAGTTGCACAGCGGTCTAAGGCACTGCATCTCAGTGTTAGAGGTGTCACTACAGACCCTGGTTCGATTCCAGGCTGTATCATAACAGGCCGAGATTGGGAGTCCCATAGGGCGGCGCACAATTGGCCCAGTGACAATTGGCCCGCCGACAGAGATGGTCGCCTCGCTTTGAGTCCTTAGGAAACTATGCAGTATTTAGTTTTTTTATCTATTATTTCTTACATTGTTATCCCAGGAACTCTTAAGTCTTATTACATACAGCCGGGAAGAACTATTCGATATAAGAGCGACGTCAATTTACCAACATTACGACCAGGAATACGACTTTCCCGAAGCGGATCTTCTGTTTGGACCACCACCCAGGACAATGAATCTAATCCCAGAAGCCGACCCAAAACAACAGTGCCGCAGAAGGGGCAGACGGAGGGGCCTCCTGGTCATCCACTGTAAATGTGCACATCGCCCACCACTCCAGAGTATACTACTCGCCAATGTCCAGTCTCTTGACAACAAGGTAGATGAAATTCGAGCAAGGGCTGCCTTCCAGAGAGACATAAAAAATTGCAACATTCTCTGTTTCACGGAACGTGGCTCTCTCGTGATATGAAGCCACCGGGCTTCTCCATGCATCGCGCCAACAGAGATAAACACCTCTCTGGGAAGAGGAAGGGCGGGGGTGTACGCTTCATGATTAACGACTCATGGTGTAATCATAACAACATACAGGAACTCAAGTCCTTCTGCTCACCTGACCTAGAATTCCTTACAATAAAATGCCGGCCATATTACCTACCAAGAGAATTTTCGACAGTTATCATCACAGCTGTGTACATTCCCCCTCAAGCAGACACCAAGATGGCCCTTAAGGAACTTCACTGGCATCTTTGTAAACTGGAAACCATATATCCAAATTTGAGTACAAGGCTACCTAAATTCTATCAGCATAATGATTGCACTACGCGGGGGGGTAATACACTTGATCACTGCTACCCTAACTTCTGCGATGCTTACAAAGCCCTCCCTTCGGCAAATCCGACCACGACGCCATCTTGCTCCTACCGTTTAATTGGCAGAAACTCAAACAGGATGTACCAGTGACTAGAACCATTCAGCGCTGGTCTGACCAATCGGAATCCACGCTTCAAGAATGTTTTGATCACACGGACTGGGATATGTTCCGGTCAGCCTCAGATAACAACATCGATCTATACGCTGACTCAGTGAGTGAGTTAATAAAGAAGTGCTTTGGAGATGTTGTACCCACTGTGACTATTAAAACCTACCCTAACTAGAAACTGTGGATGGATGGCGGCATTCGCGCAAAACTGAAAGCGCGAACCACCGCATTTAACCATGGAAACAGGCCTGGGAATATGGCTGAATATAAACAGTGTAGTTATTCCCTCCGCAATGCAATCAAACAAGCGAAATCCCGGTACAGGGAAAAGTGGAGTCACAATTCAACGGCTCAGACACGAGACGTATGTGGCAGGGTCTACAGGAAATCACTGTCTACAAAAAGAAAACCAGCCTCGTCACGCTTCCAGACAAACTAAACACCTTCCTTGCCCGCTTTGAGGATAATACAGTTGTGGCCAAAAGTTTTGAGAATGACACAAATATACATTTTCACAAGGTCTGCTGCCTCAGTTTGTATGATGGCAATTTGCATATACTCCAGAATGTCATGAAGAGTGATCAGATGAATTGCAAGGTCCCTCTTTGCCATGCAAATGAACTGAATCCCCCAAAAACATTTCAACTGCATTTCAGCCCTGCCACAAAAGGACCAGCTGACATCATGTCAGTGATTCTCTCGTTAACACAGGTGTGAGTGTTGGCGAGGACAAGGCTGGAGATCACTCTGTCATGCTGATTGAGTTCAAATAACAGACTGGAAGCTTCAAAAGGAGGGTGGTGCTTGGAATCATTGTTCTTCCTCTGTCAAACATGGTTACCTGCAAGGAAACACGTGCCGTCATCATATCATTGCTTTGCACAAAAAGGGCTTCACAGGCAAGAATATTGCTGCCAGTAAGATTGCACCTAAATCAACCATTTATCGGATCATGAAGAACTTCAAGGAGAGCGGTTCAATTGTTGTGAAGAAGGCTTCAGGGTGCCCAAAAACGTCCAGCAAGCGCCAGGACCGTCTCCTAAAGTTGATTCAGCTGCGGGATCGGGGCACCACCAGTATAGAGCTTGCTCAGGAATGGCAGCAGGCAGGTGTGAGTGCATCTGCACGCACAGTGAGGCAAAGACCTTTGGAGGATGGCCTGGTGTCAAGCAGGGCAGCAAAGAAGCCACTTCTCTCCAGGAAAAACATCAGGGACAGACTGATATTCTGCAAAAGGTACAGGGATTGGACTGCTGAGGACTGGGCTCAGTCATTTTCTCTGATGAATCCCCTTTCCGATTGTTTGGGGCATCCGGAAAAAAGCTTGTCTGGAGAAGACAAGGTGAGCGCTACCATCAGTCCTGTGTCATGCCAACAATATAGCATCCTGAGACCATTCATGTGTGGGGTTGCTTCTCAGTCAAGGGAGTGGGCTCACTCACAATTTTGCCTAAGAACACAGCCATGAATAAAGAATGGTACCAACAAATCCTCCGAGAGCAACTTCTCCCAACCATCCAGGAACAGTTTGGTGACGAACAATGCCTTTTCCAGCATGATGGAGCACCTTGCCATAAGGCAAAAGTGATAACTAAGTGGCTCGGGGAACAAAACATCGATATTTTGGGTCCATGGCCAGGGAAACTCCCCAGACCTTAATCCCATTGAGAACTTGTGGTCAATCCTCAAGAGGCGGGTGAACAAACAAAACCCCACAAATTCTGACAAACTCCAAGCATTGATTATGCAAGAATGGGCTGCCATCAGTCAGGATGTGGCCCAGAAGTTAATTGACAGCATGCCAGGGCAGATTGCAGAGGTCTTGAAAAAGAAGGGTCAACACTGCAAATATTGACTCTTTGCATCAACTTCATGTAATTGTCAATAAAAAACCTTTGACACTTAAGAAATGCTTGTAATTATACTTCAGTATTCCATAGTAACATCTGACAAAAATATCTAAAGACACTGAAACAGCAAACTTTGTGGAAATTAATATTTGTGTCATTCTCAAAACTTTTGGCCACGACTGTATAGTGCCATCATCGCGGCCCACTAACAAGGACTGCGCCCTCCCCCCTCTCCTTCTCCGTGGCCGACGTGAGTAAAACATTTAAATGTGCTAATCCTCGCAAGGCTGCTGGCCCAGACGGCATCCCTAGCCGCATCCTCAGAGCATGCGCAGACCAGCTGGCTGGTGTGTTTACGGACATATTCAATCGCTCCCTATCCCAGTCTGCTGTCCCCACATGCTTCAAGATGGCCACCACTGTTCCTGTACCCAAAAAGGCAAAGATAACTGAACTAAATGACTACCGCCCCGTAGCATCATGAAGTGCTTTGAGAGACTAGTCAAGGATCATATCACCTCCACCTTACCAGCCACCCTAGATCCACTTCAGTTTGCATACCGCCCCAACAGGTCCACAGACGATGCAATTGCCATCACACTGCACACTGCCCTATCCCATCTGGACAAGAGGAATACCTATGTAAGAATGCTGTTCATTGACTACAGCTCAGCTTTCAACACCATAGTACCCTCCAAGCTCATCATCAAGCTGGAGGCCCTGGGTCTTAACCCCGCCCTGTGCAATTGGGTCTTGGACTTTCTGACGGGCCGCCCCCAGGTGGTGAAGGTAGGAAACAACATCTCGCTGACCCTCAACACTGGGGCCCCACAAGGGTGCGTGCTCAGCCCCCTCCTGTACTCCCTGTTCACCCACGACTGCGTGGCCATGCACGCCTCCAGCTCAATCATAAAGTTTGCAGACGACACAACAGCAGCAGGCTTGATTACCAACAATGACGAGACGGCCTACAGGGAGGAGGTGAGGGCACTTGGAGTGCGGTGTCAGGAAAACAACCTCTCACTCAACGTCAACAAAACAAAGGAGATGATTGTGGACTTCAGGAAACAGCAGAGGGAGCACGCCCCTATCCACATCGAAGGGACAGCAATGGAGAAGGTGGAACATTTTAAGTTCCTCTGTGTACACATCACAGACAAACTGAAATGGTCCACCCACACAGACAGTGTGGTGAAGAAGACGCAACAGCGCCTCTTCAACCTCAGGAGGCTTAAGAAATGTGGCTTGTCCCCCAAAATCCTGACAAACTTATACAGATGCACAATCAAGAGCATCCTGTCGGGCTGTATCACCGCCTGGTACGGGCAACTGCAACGCCCTCAACCGCAAGTCTCACCAGAGGGTGGTGCGGACTGCATCACCGGAGGCAAACTACCTGCCCTACATGACACCTACAGCACCCGATGTCACAGGAAGGCCAAAAAGATCATCAAGGACAACAACCACCCGAGCCACTGCCTGTTCACACCGCTACCATCCAGAAGGCGAGGTCAGTACAGGTTTTTTACTTTTTATTTCACCTTTAGGTGCATCAAAGCTGGGACCGAGAGACTGAAAAACAGCTTCTATCTCAAGGCCATCAGACGGTTAAACAGCCATCACTAACTCAGAGAGGCTGCTGCCTACATTGAGACCCAATCATTGGCCACGTTAATAAATGGATCACTAGTCACTTTAAACAATGCCACTTTAAATAATGCCACTTTAATAATGTTTACATATCTTACATTACTCATATCATATGTGTTTACTGTATTTTATACTATCTATTGCACCTTCCCTATGCCGCTCGGCCATCGCTCATCCATATATTTATATGTACATATTCTCATTCACCCCTTTAGATTTGTGTGTATTAGGTAGTTGGGAAATTGTTAGATTACTTGTTATTATATAACAAGATATTACTGCATTGTCGGAACTAGAAGCACAATCATTTCGCTACATTCGCATTAACATCTGCTAAACCATGTGTATGTGACCAATAATATTTGATTTAATTTGATTTGGTAGGCCATCATTGTAAATAAGAATTTGTTCTTAAATGACTTGCCTTGTTAATAATAAAAAATACAAATAAAATGTGTGGTGCCATTTGAAAAGCCATCCCCCCTGGGCAAAAACTTGTTGAATCAATGTTGTTTCCATGTCATTTCAACCCAAACAATCTAAGTCATCAACGTAAGGGCATTTTGTTATTTTAACCTAAATCCAATGACATGGTGACATTTTTGTTGATTTCACATTGAATTCACGCTAGTTGACAACTCAATCAAATGTAAATCAAAATTAGAATTTGAACTGATGTCTGTGTCCAGTGGGAGGTGTCTTGATCAGTCCAGGAGAATATAATCAGGCTCGCACATATCACATACACCTTATGCAGTGAAACATGAGAGCACATGCACAGACTCATGCACACACCTTCACAGGCACGCATACACAGACACACATTCACATACAGACGCGCACACACACACACACACACACACATACACATTCAAACGAACGAACACATTCAAACGCGCACACACATACACACACACACAGATGACAATATAAGAAACGTGCAGCCTTACTTTGATTTCTCCAGTCTTCTGAATGATACCCTCGTCCTGTTCCACAAAGTCCTGGTCCCTGGGGGACCGGCAGAGAAGACAGGAATGTTTGACGAGGGCTGCACCTAACCATCCTCCCTTTCCTCCATCTCTACTTCCCCCTTCCCTCTTCCCCTCTTCCCCATCCTCCATCGCCACTCCATCCATTCTCTTTAGTCTGTCAGTCAAACAGACATAGCATATGGAACCAGAGGCAGGCTGTCCGTGAACGTGTGTGTGTGTGTGTGTGTGTGTGTGTGTGTGTGTGTGTGTGTGTGTGTGTGTGTGTGTGTGTGTGTGTGTGTGTGTGGTCACCAAGAAGTAAAAGAGGCAGGGAGAAGGGGAGAGAGAGTGAGAATATGCCAACTGAGCATGTGCAGAGGGGTTGCGTGTAGACGGAGAATGAGTCAGAGAGGGAGGGAGAGAAGCGAGGTATGAGAGAAGAAGGAGAGGACATGAAAGAGAGGGGCAGTCATATTTCCAGGGAAGACATAAAAGGCTTGCCCATCCTTGACAGGAGAATGAACTACCTCTTCCTCCTCCTCCCATACCTGATTTAGCACCGTGAAAGGTTAACAATCATAAGAAATAATGGAAATGTGCCATTCCTCAAGGACATGCTGTTCCTTAACCATTTCCATGACACCGAATGTATCTGTCATTGCAGAGTTAATATCACAGTGCTGTGTTACACTTAACCCCGCTGTCTCTCTATGCCAATGACTGTTTTCTCCAAGCTGCAGTATGGGCCATGCCTATGTGCTCAGAGGGCAGTAGGAAAATAGCCTCGTTTGAGAATGACTGTAATATAAATAGGACTGCAGTGTTAATGCAACACTATTGGCTCACCTGACGACTCTCACAATACAATACAGTTCTATGAAAGAGTTTAAACATTTGGCCCAATGCAAATTCTACACTGCAACTTTTCTTTCATGTAGTATACAGTAGGCTTATATAAAAGATAATCATAAATGGCAGGTTTACAAAAGGTAATACAATGTGCAGTTAAAAGGCTATTCATTAGCCTACTATAAATTTGTGGCATCCTATTAATATTTTCGTGATGGTCAAGAATTCCATTTTACAATTTAATTAATTCCAGTCAATTTTAAATTAACCAATTGCTGTCTGTCTGTATAAAATACATGTTATTGCTGGTGTATGTCCGTGAATATCGCATGCATAGACCAGCTACTGTACATTGAGAAGAGGTGAAACACTCGCTGCTTTATTGCCTCTTACTGGCCATTCATAAAAAAGCATCCCTTCAAAAAGTATATTGCTGAAATTGCATAGATGGGTCAGAAATGTACACAAACTCACTATATTATGGATGATGGGTCAATGTATGTAGGCCTACAAGGAGATTTTCGTTAACTAAGCATTTCCTAATCCATTATCGTCACCAACCTCTCACTGCAGGGTGCCCGTTGCCTTGGCGTCCGCAAGCAATCCAGTACAAAACGCATCATCTCTGCGGTACTCGCTCTCCCATCGCATCCCCAGGTACCCGACTAGATCTTGGCTGCGGTCCCGTGCACAAGGTGGGATCCCAAAGCGATTATCCGATTTGGCTAGTTAGGTTATCTACCTTGAAATAACCGTGGTCGACTCTGTTTTCAGTAAACTGGCGCTGCTCTTAAATTTGACCATTTATCCTTGCCTCTTCCGACTCCATCATTGAAAGGTACAGTAGCTGCTTTTTCATCACGTGGGGAAGTCGATCCTTGAGACTGGATGAGTTCAGAGGCGCAGTACAAACATAATTGATTTGCGCTGTTTAAGTTGTCACTGTGCTACATGACAGAAGTTGTACAGACCTTTCTTTGTATGATGCAAAATGTATATTTATAACAGGCTATTATGCTGACGCAGATAAACTTCCAATAAGCCACATTGGACCAAGAGACAGGATGCAGCTGAATGTGGTGATACAAATAGTCACTTTGGAGTGACAGTAGTGCAATAGAATAAATTAAACGGTGTGCCTTTTAGTTCATGGCTGAATGTCAATGGAATAAGAGGTTGGTGAATGATTTTGGCCTTGGTGAGGATATAGATGCTACTTCTACCTAATAGTATGTCAGTATGTGACTGCATTTAGTTAGCAAATGGACATTGAATGGGAAACTATCACTCTGCATGTCAAGGTTGAGTAGGATTCACATGGCATACATATTTACAATGTGAATTTAAAAAACAAAACACACAATCTTCATTCAATTAGACTTCATCTGTGATATTTGGTGGATCAACAGACAATAAAAAGTATACTTACAAGAAATAGGTTAGTTTGTAAAAAAAAAAAAAAATAGTAAAAACATTTGTTTGATACAATAACAAAAAGGGTCAGTTTCTAATTAAAAAGGCAGTAAACCAGTGAGTCACAATCTAATAAATTAAATAAAAAACATAAAATAAAAAATGTCACAGATACAGTAAATGTCACAGTAAAACCTAAATTATTTCTTCACCGCCCCTCCTCTCAACATTACTTTGAGGCCTGACTGACTGGATGATAAAGCAAAATGACGCATAATCCCTCCTCAGGCTCAAAGGAAGATTCACCCCAATGAGAAAGTCAGAGTCCTCTAAAGTTCATCCTTTATAGAGCCTGTTTCCTCCTCTTCTTCCTCTGCTCCAGTCTCTTCTTCTTCCTCTTCACGGTCCTCTAACTCTTCCTCATTCTCTTCTTCAAGCTTGTCTTTTGTCTGCTCTTTCCTCCCCATCTCTTCTGCCTCTAGTTTCTTCCTCTCCTGTTCCTCCTGGGACACCTTCATCTTTTTCTCTGGATCCTACAAAACAGTCATTTTAACAAACCACAGGAATTAGCATTTTTACAGTTTGTAGTGTGCTGTTAGGCAATGTTGCAAATATGTCTTCATAAGGATCTGAAACCAAACTAGTGAATTTATTCAGACAAATAATCCTGTAACAAATTGTCAGGGAACAAATTGTCAGATAACAAATTGGGGTTAGGGGAATGCGACTCAAGAGACATCAGTGTGAATACCCACTGGGCACACACTGTTTGAATCAACGTTGTTTCCACGTCATTTTAATGAAATAACGTTGAACCAATGTGGAATAGACGTTGAATTGACGTCTGTGCCCAGTATTAAAGTTTGAACCTGAGAGGTGAGTACCACTGACCTTAGTCTGACCCCAGGTCTCATTGCCAACCTCTTCTGCCAGCATAGCGTCGTCTGTGATCAGGAAGTTATCGAAGACGGTCCCAGATTTCACCTGTGACAGCAATGAATATGTCTGAATTACTCCAAATATTTCTGGGCAAAAATATTATTTCAGGGATGCATTTTTTCTTTTCAATTAAATAATGATCACAAACTGAAACTGAATACTTTTCAATAAGATTCCACTCTTTAGCATTACTTGTCAATAAATAAGGTATTGAAATGACTGAATAAGGTCCTCCACAGTACCTGCCACAGGTCCAGGCCAATGACGCCAATGCTGTCGAATCTGTATATTTCAGAGTCTGAGCTGTATTCTGGATTGTCAATCTCAGGATGCACCCATTTGCCCTTGTAGTCAGGGTTATCGATCTTGCGGGGTTTCCATTCACCCTGAGAAGGCAAACAAATCAATTAAACAGCTGTTCATATGACTGAAGCGGCAATAGAGAAAACTACGGTCATACTCGATGCCTCATAATCAAAAAACTAAATGTGGTCCTGACATGTGCGTAGGGCCAGGAAACACCTTAGTGTCTGACTGCTTGCCTTATAGTCAGAGTTGGAGACCACGGGTGGCTCCCATTCACCGTCCATCTCATTGTCCCAATCCTCAGGCTTCTTAGCGTCAGGGTCAGCAATGTTCTCTGGCCTATCCCAGTCCTGACAAATTACAACATTGAATCATTAACAAAGTGAAAATCATGAGACATTCTACTCATAAAAGATTGACAAAAGGGATTGCTTTTGCATCAAGAGTAGCTGGCTAGATACCTGGTCGGCCAGTCAGTTTCCGCCATTGTCCTGCCAATACAATAATGTGGCTTGCTAGCGTTGTTGAATGCAGAAACAGCCATGGGTCTCTAGACAGACAAGGTGTTTACCGTTATCTACCCACCTCTGGTTTCTTATCGCCAGGGTCCTCCACCCTCTCCCTCTCGTCCCAGTCGTCTGGCTTCACGGCCTCTGGGTCCTTGACCTTCTTAGGAGGCAGAATATCCCAGTCCTCTTCCAGACTTCCAGACTCCACTTTCTTGTTGTCAATCTTCACCTCGTACGTGTTGTCAGGGTTCAGGATCAGAGTGTACAGATGAGTGTACTCATCATCCTGGAAAACAAAAGAAAGATGATTGATTTGATCCACCCAATGTGGACGTCACGTTGAAAAAAGCTCATTTGTGACATACGCTTTACCTTGCACCTGACGTCCTTGCTGATGAGGTGATTCTTGCCCTTGTAGTTGATAATGACATGAACTTTCTTGGTGCCCGGGCCACAGATGTCTGGACCTGGATATGGGAAAACCACTTTGATTAGCGATACAAATTAAATATACAACCTGAACAATTTATCTAAATGTTGAATGAGGGTACGGTGTAACAAAGAGGAAGTGGTTATTAATCATATGCTAGTACCATCATTATCTCATTGGTAATGGTGGACTTTACCGAACATGATGTTGTAGTTGGAGTCTCCATGCATGTCTGCCTGGTCAAGGTCAGCGGGGAATAGCTTGATGTAGCCTCCCCCACAGTCGATGTTCTGCTCATGCTTCACAGTGAACTGTATCACCAGGGTCTTGCCCTGGTTGCTGAAGGGCTCAAATCGAGCAGAAGAAGAGTAGAAGCGAGCATCCTGGCTGGTCTGGAGACCTGAGGGGAATAAGATGTGTTTTGGACTGTTTCAACTTGAATGGTCTCCTGCTCTACAGTCGAGAGGAAAAGCAGAAATGTGTGAGACCGATTCTGAACTTCTCAGAACAATGGTGGGTGGCGTCACAAAACTGACCAGATGAGGTGTAGGCAGTCATTGTAAAATAAGAATTTCTTGACTTTCTCTAGATTAATAAAGGTTGAATGAAATACAAATATTTAATCACATGGTCTTAACGTCAGCGGAATCAAAACATTTGGACAAGCTTATCTTTAGCGTGCAGACTTTAAACTGCATGAAGCCTCAGGTTCACGACACGATAGCTACCTTTGTCTTTCTCTGGATCTCCATAGAATTTCCCAGGTGTCAGGACAAATTCCCCGTAGTCAGACCTATGGCTGGATTCAACCCACCGGGTATTCCAAGCATCTGGTAGCAAAAACAAACTCAAATACTAGCAACAAAGGCCACAATATTGGTATGGTTGAATACCAATTTAGCCAAAGGTTTATTCAAGCACTAGGCTAGCGTCACCCGTTGGCGAGGTAGATACAAAAATGATTAGCCAATTAATTAAATGTAACTCAGTTTGGCAAAAAAGCGAACTAGACGTGCATTATTGGTTCTAACGAAGCATAGCTAGCTATTGTCGTGTCATCATTATGGTTAGATTAGCTCACTGACAACTGTAAACTAGCTAGGCTCGTTCGCACGGCAGCCTACACGAAATTAAATGGAACTCACCCCCATCTTCAAACTGCTCTTTAAAATACAGCGATGGTTCGGCACTGGCTAGTGCAATCAGAACACTGAATAGCATCGACCCTCGCATGACGTGGCTTGCTAAATTAAATTGATAGTTGACCACCCTGCTAAATGTAGTTCCCCCTGTCTGGCTGGCCAATCAGTCTACTCTGAACAAATGTCCGATTTTCATTGGCTGACAGACAATCTGTGATACAGTTTGGTACATTAGCCGTATTTCCGAAATAGCTACACAAATTTGCCAAAGAAATCAAAAGTGTATTATCGCTTGCCTGAAGCAAACTGCACCCACCATTGATACAGAGGAACTATCTTCGAGGCAAATCCTCAGCTAATAGTTAATGTAGCAAATATGAAAGAAGGCACAGATTGATTATGTACAAATCCCTTTATTGGTTCTGGACAATAAAGTTAAACACTTACTGGTTTTATTTACCAAGCTAAAGTAGAATACATCTTTTAAAAAAATAATAATTAACTGTACATCTCTCCAAACAAATTATACATTCTGCATTTAAGCCAGTGATGCACTGCTTTCTTCAGGACAACTGTAGGTCAGCGGTAATGACAGTTCCTGCACACCTTCCTGACCAAACACTGGAGGGAAGAAAAAAAACAAGTGAGCCAAATAAAGTCACTGGTAGGCTGAAACATTAGGAATCATTGGGGAGAGATCAGTATTCTTATCGTCATCAAGATCTCAGGGAGAGAGTTCAAGAATTGAATCATTTGCTAACCCCACAATACAACTATGAATCATACAGACCAGAGGGGGTATACTACAAAGCAGGATCAGCATTAGCCAGCTAACATTGACAAAACTAGATTGTCAGGTCCATCAAGCAAGCTAAACCAGATTTGGGTTCTTGGTTGCAATCAATTACTATGCCCATTTCAAGCAGATCTTGAAATGGGCACAGTAAAGTTCTGAATATTTTAGGCAAGATTGCAGACCAACTCATTGAGCCCACTGAAATACTCCCCTCGTGTAAAGGGTCAGAGACACAGAATCAGTTAGCCAGTGGCAGATACTGAACAAGACTTTCTGCATGCGTAAAATAACATACCCGCTCAGTTGATTTGCGTGTCGAGGGAATTTATTGCATATTCATCTTGTCTTCCAACACCCCCTTGGAACCTGGAGTGGGAATAAGCAACAGGTTCAGGAGCAGAACACTAAAAACAGATATTTCACACCATTAAAGCCTCAGAAATAAATGGAACGGTTGGAGTATAATCAGTGTACTCATATGGCAGAATCTTCTCATCACTGGCTGTTGAAATGTAAAGGCAGTGTGGCTCAAGTGCTTACTTTAACTTGTGGTCCATCTTGCGTCACAATTTTGACATTGAGAACCAGGATTAGTCACATTCCCATTTCGCCATGCCTGAAATTGAAGAAAAAAAAAAAAAAAAAAAAAAAAAAGGGTCAGGCAGAGCAGAAGGAAGCCATCTTTAAAATCAAATCTAATAGCCAATATATCAGATAGGAGCGAAAGACAATGCTGGTAGCTCGTCATGGTTAATCTGCTGAACTATGCAGTCATCATTGTATCAGCGACAGTTGAGGGTTGAGTGTTCCAGCTGCAGTAAACACTACTTACCAGCAACTGTTACACGCGTCACTAAAGGTTCTGCCCATGTGACCCCAACTTGAGGCATACCACCTGAGGAACAAATAGTTAATTAATAAAGTGGAATCAGGGAGCAAAAAGAATCATAATCTTATTTAACAGTGGATACATCAGATAGGAGCGAAAGACAATGCTGGTAGTTCTTCATGGTTAATCTGCTGAACTATGCAGTCATCATTGTATCAGCGATGGTCAAAATAATGGTGCTTGCAGCCAAAGTAAGCAGGACTCACCATCAATGGTTCCTCAATCATTATGGCTGGAGGTTCAGACCATGGCACTCTAGCCAGAGGCAAACCTGATGAACAAAACGTGTGTCACATTAGGATGGCGTTTAAAAATTATAGCAGCAGACCATTTCAGTGATCTAAAATCTTTCAGTCTCAGAGATTCCCCAAATCCATAACAGCTAAGAGTTTCCATGAAAACATACCAGGATTGAGCAATCCTGGTTTCTCTCAGGGTCAGCAAGTTAAGCTAAAAGGAAAACATTCACTATTAATGTGTCCAGCCATAACACGTCAATCACATAGCTTAATAGATAGCCATCAGTTTGAAAATGAGTCAGAAATCACTTCTGTCCACTACTCTTATTAAAATATTCATCACAGGCTTGATATTAATTACAATGAGTTGTCATCAATGTGTGATGTACCTGATTGTAAACCATTATGCAGATACATAAATCATCCAGGATCACGGGTGTTGTACTTCATAATCTGAAAGTTCACGGAGGGACGGTTACATATCACAGGCAAAGTCTTAGTCAGTGGAATGAACAGTTCAAATCAAATCCATGTCTTGTCAGTAAAGTTGGCGTTTCCTCAGATGTCTCAGATGTCCCTACCAACATATTCTTCATCATATCAGACACGGATTAAATTCCTGACAATTTACTTAAACATTTAGAATGTGTTGATTCTGAAGTAAAGTAAAATAAAAAAAAAGTCGTCTGTGGTGTGAATGATGTAGCCAAACTATAGTAGTTAGTGTTAGCCACTGCATGCACACATGACAGGCCACGCATGCACCTTGACTTATCGTTACACGTAATACAAATATTAATAGCAAAGCTGGCCACCAAGCAAAATGTTTACGTTTTTATTTAATACTGTATATAGTTCCTCATTTCAAGTTAAACTACCTTATGAAAAGAATCGAAAAGTTACCCTTTTTTGGAGCGCACAATATGACCTCCACTTGTCAACTGCTGAATTCAGCCCGGAAGAGGATTTCAGGAGGGATGACGTTGGTATTTGTACTGTGGCCTCGCTGGCTTGTGGGTAAAATTGGCGTCACATTACATGACGTTGTGCGCTATGTTGTTTATGCTTTGTTGAATGCTATTCTGGATCCTTGGGACGTCCAAACTCTGACGTAGCCCCATTGAAGTTACAATTGTAAATGTTTAAGGTAGGTTTAGGCAAGGGTTATGGTTAAGGTTAATGTAAGGGCAGGAGTTAAGGTTAGAGTAGGGACGTTCCAAAGGTCCTGGTTTGGACTTAAACATTTTTTTTGTAGCTTGTCACCCGCCATTCAGCTCGCTGGTGTTTCGCTCTATCAGATCATCTTTATGGTGCTTCTGGTATGGCGTCTACCATGTAATGCCACAATTCTACCTAAACACAGCTAGCCACCTAAACGTGGAGAAACGAAATACATGGTTGCAAGCCGTCAGCACTAACCAGGTAGCTAAGTGAACAGACAGTAAATGTGTTAGCTAGCTAGGTGGGGTAGCTGGTTAGAAATCTGCATGGGGTCCCACTGTGGGGGCATTGCTTCACAGACATGATAACCCTAACCACGGTAACAAATGAAAATCATAGCCAGGCTAGTTAGCTCACTGATAAACAATAGCTTGTTTTGAATTGCTGTTTCCTAAATCCCTAAAAAGCCTAATATTAGGTGTGCGTAGTCTATTGCCAGACAACCATTTCAAGTCATCTGTATTTATGAACTCAGAAATCTAGCTAAAGTTATAAAAAATATATATATGTTGGAGAACGTTTCAGTGCCAACCGATTTTAGTACCAACCAAAATGGTATTGTTAGCTGGGTAACTCAATGATCTAAATTTTACCCCCTGGTGTGTATGTGCTATGGTTTCAGGCTGTGGAGATAGCCAGTGGGTAATGATGGAGCACGAGGAAGTGCTGGACACAATTGGTCAGGCCAGACAGTCTCTCTTTGGATGCAACAACAAGAGGTTAGTGTGTGGTAATGAATGCTTTATAGATGTTGTCTAGTGCTCTTCAAAATCATTACCATGTCACTCATCACTGTTCAGCAAATTGGGCATGATCTTCTCACCCTTAATTGAATATTTGATTAAAATGCCATACAGGGGGGATAAAAGGCAACGAGAAAACAGCACTGACGAAGATGGAGGGGAAGTACAAGAGAAAGACTGGGATGAAAACTATGAATGTGACAGCAACATATCATATTTCGAAGATGAGATGGATCGACTTTTGAACCCGTAAGTACAATAAGTTTCACTATTACGACTTCTCTCGCATGTCATTCCTTGACGACTACAGTATTGATACATATCATATAGCTAGCTGTATGTGCAAATCTTATGGAATGCAGCATACACCTTGAATTATGTGTTTGTGTTGGGCCACTCAGTCACAGTAAGCATGTGATATTATCATGCTTTCAAATTACGCTATGAATGATTTTTTTTTAAATCACAGAATTGTATTCCTTGACTATTAAAGATGAAGGGCTATTCGCTTGTGATAGGGATGTCACAGTAAACAGATTTTGCTTCACCCTGACAATTTTTTTTTATTGATTTGTTTTCAGAGAGGAAAATAAAGACTGTTGGACTGAACCTTCAGAGACTGTAGACGGCAATGGGGCAGCAGTTACAGAGACTAGAGGGAGGGAAGACTCCCTGTCCAATGGAACAGAAGTTATAGAGCTTAGAGTGGGCAGTGATTCTCCTCCCTGTAGGACAGCAGTTATAGAGACTAGAGGGAGGGAAGACTCCCTGTCCAATGGAACAGAAGTTATAGAGCTTAGAGTGGGAAGTGATTCTCCTCCCTGTAGGACAGCAGTTATAGAGACTAGAGGGAGGGATGACTCCCCTCCCAAAGCGACAGTCTCTTCACAGTCCAGAGTAAGGTTTCCCTCGTCTTCTTCCTTAATAGATTCCGATTTCAAAGAAGAGTTGGATCAACTTTTGGACCAGTGAGTTGAATCAGTTTCAGTATTATAACTTGTCTCATAAAATGCCATCCCTTGGCCACTACATGTGATATTATGCATTCAAATGATGGTATGATTATTATTTTCTCATGCATAAATTTGTTCCTTGACTATTACAGTTGAAGTCGGAAGTTAACATGCACCTTAGCCAAATACAATTCAACTCAGTTTTTCACAATTCCTGACATTTAATGCTAGTAAAAATTCTCTGTCTTAGGTCAGTTAGGATCACCACTTTATTTTAAGAATGTGAAATGTCAGAATAATAGTAGAGAGAATGATTTTAAGCTTTTACTTCTTTCATCACATTCCCAGTGGGTCAGAAGTTTACATGCACTCAATTAGTATTTGGGTGCATTGCCTTTAAATTGTTTAACTTGGGTCAAACATTTCAGGTAGCCTTCCACTAGCTTCCCACAATAAGTTGGGTGAATTTTGGCCCATTCCTCCTGACAGAGCTGGTGTAACTGAGTCAGGTTTGTAGGCCTCCTTGCTCAGACATGCTTTTTCAGTTCTGGCCACAAATTCTCTATATGACTGAGGTCAGGGCTTTGTGATGGCCACTCCAATACCTTGACTTTGTTGTCCTTAAGTCATTTTGACACAACTTTGGAAGTATGCTTGGGGTCATTGTCCATTTGGAAGACCCATTTGCGACCAAGCTTTAACTTCCTGACTGATGTCTTGAGATGTTGCTTCAATATATCCACATCATTTTCCTACCTCATGATGCCATCTATTTTGTGAAGTGCACCAGTCCCTCCTGCAGCAAAGCACCCCCACAACATGATGCTGCCACCCCCGTGCTTCACGGTTGGGATGGTGTTTTTCGGCTTGCAAGCCTCCCCCTTTTTTCTCCAAACAGAACAATTGTCATTATGGCCAAAAGGTTATATTTTTGTTTCATCAGACCAGAGGACATTTCTCCAAAAAGCACGATCTTTGTCCCCATGTGCAGTTGCAAACCGTAGTCTGGCTTTTTTATGGCGGTTTTGGAGCAGTGGCTTCTTCCTTGCTGAGCGGCTTTTCAGGTTATGTCGATATAGGATTCGTTTTACTGTGGATATAGATACTTTTGTACCTGTTTCCTCCAGCATCTTCACAAGGTCCTTTTCTGTTGTTCTTGGATTGATTTGCACTTTTTGCACAGTACGTTCATCTCTAGGAGACAGAACGCATCTCCTTCCTGAGCGGTATGACGGCTGCGTGGTCCCATGGTGTTTATACTTGCGTACTATTGTTTGTACAGATTAACGTAGTACCTTCAGGCGTTTAGAGTTTTTTTCTGAGGTCTTGGCTGATTTCTTTTGATTTTCCCATGATGTCAAGCAAAGAGGCACTGGGTGTGAAGGTAGGCCTTGAAATACATCCACAGGTACACCTCCAATTGACTCAAATAATGTAAATGAGCCTGTCAGAAGCTTCTAAAGCCATGACATAATTTTCTGGAATTTTCCAAACTGTTTATAAGCACAGTCAACTTAGTGTATGTAAACTTCTGACCCACTGGAATTGTGAAACAGTGAATTATAAGTGAAATAATCTGTCTGTAAACAATTGTTGGGAAAATTACTTGTGTCGTGCACAAAGTAGATGTCCAAACCGACTTGCCAAAACTATAGTTTCTTAACAAGAAATTTGTGGAGTGGTTGAAAAACAAGTTTTAATGAATCCAACCTAAGTGTATGTAAACTTCCGACTTCAACTGTATATATTTGCATGTACTAGGGATGTCACAATGAACTGATTTTGCTCACTCTTATCATTTTTTGTCTTTGATACGTTTCAGAGAGGAAGATGAAGACGGTTGGACAGAACCTTCAGAGATTGTAGACGGGAATGACTCCCCGTCCAATGGGACAGACTCTTCACAGCCCAGAGTAAGGGGTTCCTCCCCTCTCTCCACTGAGGCTTCCGAGTCCAGTGAGGAGGATGAAGACACATTTTCCTTTGAGACAGAAGCAATAGAGACCAGAGCTTCAAAAAAGAGAAAAACCATCTCCAGTCCTAAAGGAACACAGAAAAAGGGGCGAAAGAAGGCCAGGCCTCCATCCTCTCCTCTCTGGATATCCAGCCCTGCCAAATCCATAAGGAATGCTCATGCAGCCACACCTCTTATCATTGGGTCAGAGAGGAGGTGGAAGACTGAGGATGAACCAGACCAAGAGCCTAAACTGTTACCTTTCGAACCAGCTAGGACTCCAGGACCCCAGCTAGACACTTCAAAGAACTACACTGTTCTAGAGCTCTTCCAGCTCTTCTTCAGTAATGACGTTGTTGATACTCTCTGCTCAAACACCAACAAGAATGCCAAGAGAAGACAAGAACATGGAATCAAAGAACCATGGAAACCTGTATCTGTGGAGGAAATGTACAACTACCTCAGCATTGTAATCTATATGGGTCTGCTGAATGTGCACACTGTATCAGACTACTGGGTCCCAAACAGGTTGTATGGTATTCCTTTTTGCCGAACAGTCATGACTATGACAAGATTTCAGGCAATCACCTATTCACTGCACATGAGTGACCCAGCAGACGATGAGGAAAACGACAAGAAGAAGGGGACTGCGGGGTATGATCGGCTCATGAGAATCAAACCTCTAAAAGACCAGATTTTGGATGCATGCAGAGCCTTCTACCACCCATTCCAGAACCTTTCCATTGATGAGCGCATGGTGTACTCCAAGGCCCGCCACAGCCTCAAACAATACATTAAATCCAAGCCCTACAGGTATGGGTTCAAGCTGTATGTTTTAGCTGATTCACGAAATGGCTACACCTGCGACTTCAATGTGTTTATGACCAAAAACCCATCTGCTTCAGGCAAAGGGGAGAGCTATGACGCTGTCATGGACCTGTTGAATATCCCTCGCTTGGGCACTGGGTACCACATTTACGTTGATAATTATTTCACCAGCGCAACTCTCTTCCGTGACCTGTACAAGAACAAATTAGGAGCTTGTGGAACCATACGTAACAACCGTGTTGGCTTCGCTGGTGTGCAAGAGAACAGTATGCCTCCCAGAGCAAAGAGAGGGACCATCCGCTGGCTTCGTGACGGGGAGCTGCTCTTCACCAAGTGGATGGACGCACGACCAGTCATCATGTGTACCACCATCCATAAAGCCTTTGCAAATGAGCAGGTGCAACGACGCAAGAGGTTAGAGGATGGCACCTGGACAACACAGTCCATACCCGCCCCAGCGCCGATCAAGTCCTACAACAAGTATATGGGGGGTGTGGACCTGTCTGATTCCCTTGTCAAATGCTACAGTGTGGCCCAGAAAACCATGAAGTGGTACAAAACCTTCTTCTACCACTTTGTAGATGTTGCTGTGGTGAACAGCTGGCTCATGCACAAGGACATGGCCGTGACTAAGAACACAAAGCCCATGGTCCAAAAACAATTCAGGGAGAAGCTGTGTTCGCAGCTTGCTGACATTGCACTGAAAGGGGATGTTCAGGAGGAGAGGGGGGAGGAGCAGACGGAACAACCGAGCAAACAGCGAGTGGAAAAGCAGGGTGAAAAGCAGGGTGAAGAAGAGGAAGAGGTGGAAGTTGGTTTATTGTGCTGTCCTGTGCCCACAAAAGATCCCATCACTGTTGCATTGTGTAATAAAGCTTCTGAGGGAAGGAGGCAGTGTAATTTGTGTAAGCACAAGACCATTTGGCAGTGCGAGTCCTGCAAGGTGGCACTCTGCATAATACCAGATAGGAACTGCTTCAGAATATGGCATGTGAAAAAAGACAATGACGAGCAAGATTCAAGTTAATAGTTTATTTTCGTTCCAGGGGTTAGGCCTACAGGATTTCTGAATTGGTGGGATGTATAGGGAATTGTTGCGCCTATATATTGTCGCACATTGGGCCAGTAACCGAAAGGTTGCTGGTTTGAATACCTGAAAAAATCTGTCGACGTGCCTTTTGTGCAAGGCAATTTACCCTAATTTGCCCCCAGGGGCGCCATACTACTATGGCTGCCCTTGTAAATCAACAGATTTCACTGCACCTATCCGGTGTATGTGATGACAAAACTTTTAATTTTTATTAAATTCAATAAAAAAAAAAAAGTTTTGAACAAGTTCTCATTTACAACTGCGACCTGGCCAAGATAAAGCAAAGCAGTTCAACACATACAACAACACATAGTTACACATTGGAGTAAACAAACACACAGTCAATAATACAGTAGGAAAAAAATGAATCTATATACAATGTGTGCAAATGAGGTAAGATAAGGAACGTAAGGCAATAAATAGGCCATGGTGGCGAAGTAATTACAGTATAGCAATTTAACACTGGAATGGTAAATTTGCAGTAGATGAATGTGCAAAGTAGAAATACTGGGGTGCAAAGGAGCAAGATAAATAAATGAATACGATAGGGGATGAGGTAGTTGGTTGGGCTATGTACAGGTGCAGTGATCTGTGAGCTGTTCTGACAGCTGGTGCTTAAAACTAGTGAGGGAGATAAGTGTCTCCAGTTTCAATGATTTTTGTAGTTCGTTCCAGTCATTGGCAGCAGAGAACTGGAAGGAAAGGCGGCCAAAATAGGAATTGGCTTTGGGGGTGACCAGTGAGATATACCTGCTGGAGAGTGTGCTACGGGTGGGTGCTGCTATGGTGACCAGCGAGCTGAGATAAGGCGGGGCTTTACCTAGCAGGGACTTGTAGATGACCTGGAGCCAGTGGGTCTGGCGATGAGCATGTAGCGAGGGCCAGCCGACTAGAGCATACAGGTCGCAGGGGTAGGTGGTATAAGGGGCTTTGGTGACAAAGCGGATGGCACTGTGATAGACTGCATCCAGTTTGCTGAGTAGAGTATTGAAAGCTGTTTTGTAGATGACATCGCCGAAGTCGAGGATCGATAGGATAGTCAGTTTTACTAGTGCAAGTTTGGCAGCATGAGTGAAGGAGGCTTTGTTGCGAAATAGAAAGCCAATTCTAGATTTAATTTAGGATTGGAGATGTTTAATGTGAGTCTGGAAGGAGAGTTTACAGTCTAGCCAGACACCTAGGTATTTGTAGTTGTCCACGTATTCTAGGTCAGAGCCGTCCAGGGTAGTGATGCTAGTCGGGCGGGCGGGTGCAGGCAGCGAACGGTTGAAGAGCATACATTTGGTTTTACTAGCGTTTAAGAGCAGTTGGAGGCCACGGAAAGAGGGTTGTATGGCATTGAAGCTCGTTTGGAGGTTAGTTAACACAGTGTCCAAAGAAGGGCCAGAAGTATACAGAATGGTGTCGTCTGCATAGAGGTGGATCAGAGAATCACCGGCAGCAAGAGCGAGATCATTGATGTATACAGAGAAGAGAGTCGGCCCAAGAATTGAACCCTGTGGCACCCCCATAGAGACTGCCAGAGGCCCGGACAACAGGCCCTCCGATTTAACACACTGAACTCTGTCTGCAAAGTAGTTGGTGAACCAGGCGAGGCAATCATTAGAGAAACCAAGGCTGTTGAGTCTGCCGATAAGGATGTGGTGATTGACAGAGTCGAAAGCCTTGGCCAGGTCAATGAATACGGCTGCACAGTAATGTCTCTTATCGATGGCGGTTATGATATCGTTTAGTACCTTGAGCGTGGCTGAGGTACACCCGTGACCAGCTCGGAAACCGGATTGCATAGCGGAGAAGGTACGGTGGGATTCGAAGTGGTCAATGATCTGTTTATTAACTAGGCTTTCGAAGACTTTAGAGTGGCAGGGGAGAATGGATATAGTTCTATAGCAATTTGGGTCTAGGGTGTCACCGCCTTTGAAGAGGGGGATGACAGCGGCACAGATGTATTTGTGTTCACAACAAATGTTTGCTTATGGTTGCCAATAGTTTTGTGTGCGGCAAAAACATGGCTTACTATATCTGCCAAAAGCTCAACAATTCGTTCTATATCACATATCAGGAATTGCTGAACAAAAAAACGTTGGAAGACATTTTGCTGTCCATTAGAAAATTAGCAACTGTTTTTTTATTGATCATTTTGGAAATTGTTTGAGATCATTCTGAATTTGTTGTTCACCTCTATACTTTGTAATTGCCACTTTGGGAACATCTCAGCTTGCCTGCTTTGGTTACCAGGGTTTGTGTTAATAAATAAAAACATCTATAACATTCCCTCTGTATTCTTTCCATTTTATTTAATTGTTTCATTACATTTTAAAATGTACACAATTAATTTTTTTAGGTGTCTTGTTTTTACATTATCTCATGTCTCCAATAATGTACCATATTAGGGGGGAATAGTATCTGATGGATTAACAGTATCTGATAGGAACAGTATATAATTGATTAAGTTTGGACACAAATATTATGATTGACTACAAAATATTTATCAAGAGAGAGCTTTCACATGAGCATTCTTGAGCTGGACTTCTCACAGTTCTCTTGAGATCATCTTCTTTGACTTGTATTGATCCAAATGATTGTCGTCCTCTTGCTCCTCTCCTCCTTGGAGTCTGTTTACTCCTTGTCATAACTGTACCAGAGACATTTGTATCTGTCCCTGCTGAGTTGGGCAGCCACAGGGCCAGTATGTTGAAGATGCACTATGCAGAAATTGTTCTGGCATTTCCTGGTTGCTAAAATTGTAATAGTTCGCCTAATTTTTGTTTATTCAACAAAAAACAAGTATAGTGTAGAGAATCATTGTACCATCTAAACCACTATGAAATGTATTTTCCATAACCAATAATTTTGTATTTGCAGCTGTTTGAAGCTGGTGTATAAAACCGAAAGTAAAAGACACAAAAACGAAACTTAAGAAGTGGAAGCATAGAAATTACATAGAACAGATCTACTGCTTTTTAGATTTTACATGAGAATGACAGATCTATAACTCACATTTCTATGTGAATCTGTACAGGTTGCCCAAAAAGTTACATATTGCAGCTTTTAAATGAATTCCACCTCTTCATCGCCTTCAGCCTCAGATGCTTCTTCAGGCAGTGAGTTGTCCTCATTACTAACCTGGCTGCTGTGTTTGTTCTCCAACTTCTCGTACCAGAGCCCATTTCTCTCGGTTCTCTTCAGCTTATTCTTCTTCCTGGCTATCTCCTCCTCCCACTCTGCCAGCGTCTTTCTGGCCTCCGTCTTGTTTTCTCACCCTTGAGTTTTGCCCAGTTCTCTTTCTCTCTCGCTGGGCAAGGCTGCAAATAACTCCACCGTTAATGTGAAACTGATCACTTTGAGTCTCTTCCCTCCAGTATGTTGCGATCTTTCTCTCATTTCTTGTTTTTACTTTTTAGTTCACCCAGACAATCACTTTCCCTGGCCCCGGCCTGGACCCTACGCCTGGCCTCTTCAGCCTTCTTCTGAAACTTATGCTGGGCTTCCTCCAAAATTGAGGAAGACATGATCTTATTGTTTCCCCTGTGAGGCAACTGTTCATTCTCACACTCTTCATTCTCAATGTCCAGCAGCTCTATGTCTGCCTTGTCAGCCCTGTGCCTCAGTGCTGAGTCAGCCTTAGGCTCGAGTCCATACTCAGGTGTCTGGTCTGGTTTTGGCCTGGGCTTGCACTCGATGGCCCCGCCATTTGGCACAGGAACAGGGACAGCAGGCACCCACTTTCTCTGGACCCTTTTTTGTCCTGCTGCACACTCTCCATATTTGTGTTCCCCCATGTCTTCTGTCCTCTTTTTCTTTCATAATTTTCTGCCTTTGTGTTCTTACCAACAATTCTCTATCTCACTCAGTCTCTCCTTCATTGCCTTCTGAGCCCTCCTGGTCATCTCTGCCTCCTGCCTCTTGTTGGCACAAAACAGGGATGTACAGTATGGAGGTGAACAATCTGAAGAAGACTCTTCTTGGGTTCTCCTTATTTATGTCATTCAATTCCATTCCATCATTCATTCATTGTCATAATCGGAACTATACTGAACAAAAATATAAACACAACATGTGAAGTGTTGGTCCCATGTTTTATTAGCTGAAATAAAAGATCACAGAAATGTTCCATATGCACAAAGACATGTATTTCTCTCAAATTGTGTGCACAAATTTGTTTACATCCATGTTAGTGAGCATTTTTCCTTTGCCAAGATAATCCATCCACCTGACAGGTGTGGCATATCAAGTAGCTGATCATGATCATTACACAGGTGCACCTTGTAATGGGGACAATAGAAGTCCACTCTAAAGTCTGCAGTTTTGTCACACAACACAATGCCAGAGATGTCCAGTTTTGAGGGAGTGTGCAATTGACATGCTGACTGCAGGAATGTCCACAGAGAATTGAACACTCATTTTTCTATCATAAGCCACCTCCAATGTAATTTTAGAGAATTGGCAGTACATCCAACTGGCCTCACAACCACAGACCACATGTAACCACACCAGCCCAGGACCACCCAGGCTTCTTCACCTGCAGGATCATCAGAGACCAGCTACCTGGACAGCTGATGAACAAATTGTTATTTTCAATGACAGCAGGTTAACTGCCTTGTTCAGGGGCAGAATGGCAGATTTTTACCTTGTCAGCTCTGGGATTCAATCTTGCAACCTTTCAGTTACAAGTCCAACGCTCTAACCACTAGGCTACCTGCCGCTACAAACCTAACCTAAAGGTTAAATAAAGATTATCTTAATGTTTGTTATCTCAATTAACATGAACATACATGACTCTGATTGTGTTTGACAGCATGACTGGAATGACATTTATCAAATCTGAAAATTCTGACAGTAAAATGCCACTAGACTTAGATCAAATAATGTTCTCTATTTCCATCCAAACATATGAAAAGGCCATAGTTCTCATCAAAGTATTCACATATTTGATATGATTGAACAGATAAACGAATACACTATTTCCCACCTGTCAAAATGCATGTTTCCTTCCACCAAGTATTGGTAGAGAAGTAAAAAGGAGCTTTCATTTTTGGACTAGTGCTATTTTGCATGTGGGTTCCACTCCCATCCTGTTGGAGGCGGTAGTATACCACACTGGTCGTTTACCAATTGCTTTGAACCTCAGTACGGTGAAAAAGATGGCGGCGCCCTACAGTGATACGTGTAACGAGAAGATGCTGTAGATAATTATTACTTTATAAAGATAAATAATACTTAGCAACATGTTTAAAGAAACTGCACAACGTTTGAAGGCCACAGGTCCTTTGCTTGCGCAAACGACACTTTTGAAAGAGTTAAGAATCAGCTCGACACATGGAGGGAGCAGTGTCCACGGGCATCGATATTTCAATGTCACCTGCAGTTTATGTGCGAAGGTTCCGCCGAGAAAAAAGCCGCGAGTCAAGGTGGACATACCCGGACTCGAGCGCATTACCTATGGCGATAGAATGCACTATGTCCCTGGGTTGGCAAAGCCCTCTTTCCCTACCTGGGTGCGAGACTGGAACGACCCCTCTCATTATTATGCGCCGAAAGAGGAAGAAATGCCACTCCATAAAGAGAAGCCGTGCTTCATATTTAACCAAAGGACAAACGCACTTGAAGGTATTTTTATATTAAAGTTATATAAACTGCTGGCTCCTATTATTGATCCTGTATTAGACAAATGGAAGATATCAGTCAACAAAAGAGATGCCACTAATTGTCAATTGGAGGCCAAAATTTAGAAATCAATAAAATAAAAATAAATCTAATGAGTCAATTGTGTGTATTCTCTTTAATATTTATTCCTATCTTACAGGTGTCAGGCAAGCACTGTGGCTCACTAAATCCAAGCTGACAAAGGGACTTCCGGACCTGGTTCTGTCATTGGCTGAGAACAAAGCCAACCAGATTCAAAACCAGGATGAGCGAGTTCAGAATGCCATCAGGCATGCTCGCTTCTGGGACACCACAGAGGAACGACCGTCCAGAGAAAAGTTCTGGTGAGTCTAGTCGACCACTATTCAGATGAACGCAAACGGACAAGTCCATGACCCATAATTGTCTTTGTCTGGTGTCACGGGTTTTCATTCACATCAGAAGCACACAATACATGGCTGGGCCGGCTTGGGTCTCTGAACATTTATTCCACTGTCTCTGTGCTGACATGTGGCGTCTCTCTTCTGTCCTTTGTCTCTCTAGCATGGCTTTGCTGAGGAGCCTGATCCACCTGTGTGGGAGCCTGCAGGTCAGTCATCCTGGGCTTGGCAGGAGGATCCTGGCGGAGAAATACAGTCTGGCTGCCACATGGAACAGAGGTAGGCCCGTGACCCCTGACCTCATTCAATAGTATTATGCAATAGTGGTAAATACAGTATTATACTGGACTTTGAATGTATTTGTTGTTTTAGTGTTACTGAAATAACACTATTGCCCATCTCCTCATCAAGTTGTACCCAGTCCAAAATCAATCCCTAAGCCCCACTAGTAGGTAACGTGTTCAGTGCCCATTATTTAATATCTATGAGATAGACAGGATAGCCACAGTACATAGGCTACTACTACACACCATTTACCAATAGCTTAGCTGTTTTATCTCACCTCTTCCTGGCCACCTGTCCTCCAGGTGAAGACTTGTTCCAGGTGCGAGGGCAGAATGGGTTGTTGCTCAACAGCATAGCCCCTCTCCCAGTGCTTGCTGGGAAAGAGGAGGTCCAGAGCACGGCCGACCATGTCCTGGAGACATTCTACCCAATCTCTCCCACCATCGACCTGCAGAGTGTACAGGTCTACGAGGAGCAGAACCATACAGGCAATACTACTGTCTGTCAATCAACCAGTCATTACACCCACAGATCCATACAATTTGTATGTAGAACAATGGAAATGTTGAATTAATGTCAGGAATGAACTCGCAATAAAACCTCTGTTCCTTCAGGCTTCAAGGAGGACTACCCTTACCCTCATGCCCACACCCTCTTCCTCCTGGAGGCAGGAGACACCCCTGTCACTCTCCTCCCTGAGCAGCTCCGTGCTAAGATGATCATGTTCGCCTTTGGGAACGCCCTGGCTCGTGCTCACACACTTCACGGGGTAAAGGCTGTTTAACCTTACACGTAAATTAATTACATAATGGTATAATGTTCAATACTTTATTACACAGGGGTAGTAGTTACACATTTGTAACAGAAATTATGAAAAGTGATTGAATGGGATAGAGATTTGATCAGGATGTCTGCTTGGCATAATGAACTGATGGTTGCTTACAGTGGCGGACTTACAATTTGGCAGAAGAGGCAATTGCGACAGGCCTCACATCAGCTCTGCTCTAGGCCCCCCAACCCGACAAACGACCCACTGTCGTGGGCTGCTCAGCTCATCGCTCTCATTCTGTCTTGCTTCAGCAGGTTGGTTCAGCAGCAGCAGAATCTGCGCAAATCTTTAAAGTTGCGAAGGAAATGGGGAGGGATGGGGTTTCTGCCTGGGCACTGTGCCCAGGTTAATGAGGCCAGCCACATTGTTGACAAAAAAGGCCCCCCAAAAAGTTTGTGAATCCATACAGACAAATAATAATTCATAAAAGATCAATAATTGATTTCCATACATATATTTCATATCACTATTGATACAATTCTAATTCTTATACTAGTATAAACAAGTGCCATTAATCACCCACGGACTGGTTCATAATGGTAGAAACAAATGCATTAATTACCCACGGACTGGTTCATAATAATGGACTATTCCACCCTGGCAGAGTTCCCGTGCATTGTTCCACACAGTATGATTGCAAACGTGACTTTCATTGAAATTAAGCTGCAACAATGAACACATCCTCCACCGATTTCTCCCTCCACTGATTGTGTATGTTGGTCACGTGTCTTGAGCGATTAACCTACATTTCTGTGATTTTTCTGTTTTTAACAATTAATTGACCAATGTCTGTTCCGTTATTTGAATTCCATTTCATTCTGTTTTTTTCTGTTAGCTCAATGCGCACATTGCACAGTTTCTCTAGAGATGAACTGTGCAATGTAGTAGGGAGTTGTAGTTTCCAACAGGCCACTATTATACACAGTTTATCGACAATGACCATAATCCATTGCGCATCTTCTTGTCCGGTCTGTTTCTTTTACGCCTACTACAGAAGAGACCGAAGAATGCATGATCGTGAGGTGATCTAGAGAGCAGCTGTTGCTTCGTGAGGTATCTCTACCTGAAAATACATTATCGAAATGATTGATAGTTGGTATTCAGGAGTCATATAAGTATGCCTTATTTACTATGAAGAACTACAAAATAGTGATATGTCAGACATCATACAGTAGGCAGCAGCTCTATAGAGATGATGACTTGGAATGAAATAGTAGTCATCAAATAAAACAAATATACAGAACAACTGAAATATATTTTTTAAGTAGTGTGAATAAATTATGTAAATCACGGGCTACAAAAAGAAAACCAACCACGTCACGGACACCGACTTCACGCTTCTAGACAAACTAAACACCTTCTTTGCCCGCATCGAGGATAATACAGTGCCACCATCGTGGCCCGCTAACAAGGACTGCGCCCTCTCCTCTGGCCGACGTGAGTAAAACATTTAAATGTGTTAACCCTGTCAAGGCTGCTGGCCCCGACAGCATCCCTAGCCGCATGCGCAGACCAGCTGGCTGGTGTGTTTACGGACATATTCAATCACTCCCTATCCTAGTCTTCTGTCCCCACATGCTTCAAGATGGCTACCATTGTCCCTGTACCCAAGAAGGAAAAGATAACTTAACTAAATGACTACCACCCCGTAGCACTCACTTATGTCATCATGAAGTGTTTCGAGAGACTAGTCAAGGATCATATCACCTCCACCCTAGACCCACTTCAGTTTGCATACCGCCCCAACAGGTCCACAGACAATGCAATCGCCATCACACTGCCCTATCCCATCTGGACAAGAGGAATACCTATGTAAGAATGCTGTTCATTGACTACAGCTCAGCATTCAACACCATAGTATCCTCCAAGCTCATCATCAAGCTGTGGGCCCTGGGTCTCAACCCCGACCTGTGCAATTGGGTCCTGGACTTTCTGAAGGGCCGCCCCCAGGTGGTGAAGGTAGGAAACAACATTCCACTTCGCTGACCCATAACACTGGGGCCCCACAAGGGTGCGTGCTAAGCCCCCTCCTGTACTGCCTGTTCACCCACCACTGCGTGGCCATGCACACCTCCAACTCAATCATCAAGTTTGCAGACGACACAACAGTAGTGGGCTTGATTACCAACAACGACGAGACGGCCTACAGGGAGGAGGTGAGGGCACTCGGAGTGTGGTGTCAGGAAAACAACCTCTCACTCAACGTCAACAAAACAAAGGAGATGATTGTGGACTTCAGGAAAAAGCAGAGGGAGCACCCCCCCCCCCCTATCCACATCGAAGGGACAACAGTGGAGAAAGTGGAAAGTTTTTAAGTTCCTCTGCATACACATCACAGACATACTGAAATGGTCCACCCACACAGACAGCGTGGTGAGAAGACACAACAGTGCCTCTTCAACCTCCAGGAGGCTGAAGAAATTTTGCTTATCACCCAAAACCCTGACAAACGTTTACAGATGCACAATCGAGAGCATCCTGACGGGCTGTGATAGCCTGGTATGGCAACTGCACCGCCCTCAACCGCAAAGCTCTCCAGAGGGTGGTGTGGTCTGAACAATGCATCACCGGGGGTCAAACTACCTGCCCTCCATGACACCTACAGCACCCGATGTCACAGGAATGCCAAAAAGATCTTTAAGGACAACAACCACCCGAGCTACTACCTGTTCACACCGCTACCATCCAGAAGGCGAGGTCAGTACAGGTGCATCAAAGCTGGGACCGAGAGACTGAAAAACAGCTTCTATCTCAAGGCCATCAGACTGTTAAACAGCCATCACTAACTCAGAGGCTGCTGCCTAAATTGAGACCCAATCACTGGACACTTTAATAAATGGATCACTAGTCACTTTAAGCAATGCCACTTTAATAATGTTTGCATATCTTCCGTTACTCATATTATATGTATATACAGTATTTTATACTATCTATTGCACAATGCCTATGCCGCTCGGCCATCGCTCATCCATATATTTATATGCACATATTCTCATTCACTCCTTTAGATTTGTGTGTATTAGGTAGTTGTTGGGGAATTGTTAGATTACTTGTTACTGTCGGAACTAGAAGCACAAGCATTTCGCTACACTCACTTTAACACCTGCTAACCATGTGTATGTGACCAATAATATTTGAAGTGATAAGTAGTAATGGGAAGTCACTACCATCATGTTTGTATTAATTGTTTTATTCTGTGTTACAGCATTCATCCCACATAATGTATAGTGCATAAAAAAATATATATAATTGAACCGAAACCAAACCTTAAACGCTCATCACTATGTTGTTTAACCTTTCTTCCCCCTCCCTTCAGACTAAGCCTGGGGTGCTGGAGCAGCCCATAGTGGTCCAGTCAGTGGCCACCAACGGCCGGATGTTCCAGTATGTGATGTTCCAGCTCAACACCACAGACCTGCAGGCTGACGAGGGGGTCAAGAACCAGGTGTGGGTGGAGAATGACCAGCTGCTGTATGACTTCGCCAAGGTCCGCCCCCTCATCAAGAAGAGGGTGGTGCAGGTAAGAACTACTTTGTTTTTCTTAATTTGTCTCTTTTCAAAAGTTATATAATCAAACAGTTATAAAATACACTGTACACCAGTATAGGGTCCCACATCTGTTTATAAACAGAAATGGATAGTAACAGGGAATCCATTTTACTTAGTAGCTTAGATTTTATACAAATGGTATTTCAAACAATATGACCAGGTTATCTCTGCTTTGCCCCCGCAGATACCACCAGGTCTATCTGGGTACAAGCCTGAAACCTTCCAGAAGTTCCTGTCTCTCTATCTGCATGGAGCTGTGTGAACTAGCTACATTAAACAGCACCAAAACAACAGTGTTCCACCATTCATAACCTTCCAATTTCTACTGTCATTACTGTAATATCTGAAAATAAAGAGACCCTAGATACTCTAGCTCATCAGAGTCAAAAGTTTTGTCGTGTTTCTCTACCCTCCTGGCTCGGTTTTGAATTACATCTGTAGAAGAAGATTGTGATCCATATCTCTTTATTGCTTAAGAAAATAACCAAAATAGCATAGTGGAAATGTAGCTATGTATGTCATTATGACAAACACATTATTTTGAGATGCTTCATTTGTTTCCAGAATTGATTGAATGGATACAGATGTAACACAATTAAAGTGGCCTGTATGTCATACAATGAAATGTGCCGGTGAAATTATCCATTCCACCTTAAAATGTGGTTTGGGTGGGAGGTGGTGTTGGCAGCAGTAGCCATTTCATGCTGCACCATGTCCTACCACGCTGTCATAACAAGCTGAAACGCGCCCGAGATAGTCCACACTACATGGGCAGAGTGTGATATTCCTGTACGTGTTATAACTTTTGAGGTAAGTTCATCGACAAAAGCACCATTCTGTTTGTGTTCTTGCAGCTCTTTTGCCATTTTGTTGATATGTTACGTTTGGTCTAGTATGATATTAATTTGTGGATCTCCATCATCCATTTCGTATGATATGTTACGAATTCCAATTTGTTGTGGCTAACATTAGATGCCTGAGTCATTCCTACCGTCCGGTGCCCCCAGGAAATATCACCTTATTTAGTGTAAAATGTGGATTCCAAAGGGCTTTAAATATCAAGTTAGGTGTCCTTTACTATAAAAACGCAAAGATATGGATGTCGAAATTAACTTGATGTATTTTGTTTTTTTATGAAAAATATTAGCTATTAAATATACTGAACAAAAATAGAAACGAAACGTAAAGTGTTGGTCCCATGTTTCATTGGCTGATATAAAAGATCCCAGAAACTTTCCATACACACACAAAGTGTATTTCTCTAAAATGTTGTGCACAAATTTGTTTACATCCATGTTAGTAAACATTTCTACTTTGCTATAATAATCCATCCACGTGACAGGTGTGGCATATCAAGAAGCTGATTAAACAACATTATCATTACACAGGTGCACCTTGTGCTGGGGACAATAAAAGGCCACTCTTTAATGTGCAGTTTTGCCACACAACACAATACCTGCAGGAATGTCCACAAGAGCGGTTGCCAGAGAATTGAATGCTCATTTCTCTACCATAAGCCTCCAATGTCGTTTAATTTTTTTTGTCAGTTTGTCCTCACAACTGCAGACCACTTGTAATTACGCCAGCCCATGACCTCCACATCTGGCTTCTTCACCTGTGGGATTGACTGAGACCAGCCAACCGGACAACTGATGGAACTGTGGGTTTGCACAACTGAATAATTTCTGCACAAACTCTCTCAGGAAAGCTCATCTGCATGCTTGTCGTCCGCACCAGGGTCTTGACCTGACTGCAGTCGTAACCGACTTCAGTGGGCAAATGCTCACCTTCGCTGGCCACTGGCACGCTGGAGAAGTGTGCTCTTCACGGATTAATCCCGGTTTTAACTGTACCAGGCAGATGGCAGACAACAGGTATGGTGTCGTGTGTGCGAGCGGTTTGCTGATGTCAGCGTTGTGAACAGAATTCCCCATGGTGGCGGTGGGGTTATGGTATGAGCAGGCATAAGCTACGGACAACGAACACAATTGGATTTAATTGATGTCAATTTGAATGCACAGAGATACAGTGATGAGATCCTGAGGCCCAATGTCGTGCCATTCATCCGCCGCCATCACCTCATGTTTCAGCATGATAATGCATGGCCCCATGTCGCAAGGATCTCTACACAATTCCTGGAAGCTGAAAATGTCCCAGTTCATTGAGCATGTTTGGGATGCTCTGGATCGACGTGTACAAAAGCGTGTTCCAGTTCCCAGCAATATCCAACAACTTCGCACAGCCATTGGAGAGGAGTGGGACAACATTCCACCGGCCACAATCAACAACCTGATAAACTCTATGCGAAGGAGATGGGTTGTGCTGCATGAGACAAATGGTGGTTACACCAGATACTGACTGGTTTTCTGATCCATACCCCTACCTTTTTTTGAAGGTATCTGTGACCAACAGATGCATGTCTGTATTCCCAGTCATATGAAATCCATAGATTATTCTACATTGTAGAATAATAGTGAAGACATCAAAGCTATGAAATAACACATATGGAATCATGTAGTAACCAAAAAAGTGTTAAACAAATCTAAATATATTTTATATTTGAAATTCTTCAAAGTAGCCACCCTTTACCTTGACAGCTTTGCACACTCTTGGAATTCTCTCAACCAGCTTAATGAGGTAGTCACCTGGAATGCATTTCAATTACAATGTAGAAAATAGTAAAAATAAAGAAAAACCCTTGAATGAGTAAGTGTGTCCAAACTTCTGACTGGTACGTACATACTTTTCCTGAAAAAAAACGTGAGGACCAAAAGGCACCGAATGGTAGGAATGACCAGGCGAACGGTAATATTAGCTAGGTGGCTAACCGTTAGCTATTTTTACCTTGTCAGCTCGGGGATTCAATCTAGCAACCTTTCGGTTACTGGCCCAACGCTCTAACCACTAGGCTACCTGCCACCCCAAAGTTAGGAGTTAGGCTAAAGGGTTAACCATCTACTGCACACAGTTTTGTTTTTTCATGATTTATTTTTATCCATCTTATTTTTTTGGAAGATTTAGGCTTTCGGGTAATGTATCAATAATAAAAAAGATATACTTTGACCCCAGAGACCTATATTATTATTTTTTGCCTCAGGGGAAACGCTGTGCTATAAGGGTACTAAAACACCATAACATTTATTAAGTGAAATATAAACTGTCAACTGCGTTTATTTTCAGCAAACTTAACATGTGTAAATATTTGTATGAACATAACAAGATTCAACAACTGAGACATAAATTGAACAAATTCCACAGACATGTGACTAACAGAAATTGAATAATGTGTCCCTGAACGAATGGGGGGAATTTATGGTGTTCAAAATTAGTTTGACCGATTATGAATTTTCTATACCGATATCGATTATTGGAGGACCAAAAAAGCCGATACCGATTAATCGGCTGATTTTCATTATATACAGTTGAAGTCGGAAGTTTACATACACCTTAGCCAAATACATTTAAACTCAGTTTTTCACAGTTCCTGACATTTAATCCTAGTAAAAATTCGAGGTCTTGGGTCAGTTAGGATCACCACTTTATTTTAAGAATGTGAAATGTCAGAATAATAGTAGAGAGAATGATTTTCAGCTTTTACTTCTTTCATCACATTCCCAGTGGGTCAGTAGTTTACATACACTCAATAAGTATTTGGTAGCATTGCGTTTAATTGTTTAAATTGGGTCAAAAGTTTTGGGTAGCCTTCCACAAGCTTCCCACAATAAGTTGTGTGAATTTTGGCCCATTCCTCCTGACAGAGCTGGTGTAACTGAGTCAGGTTTGTAGGCCTCCTTGCTCGCGCACGCTTTTTCAGTTCTGTCCACAACTTTTCTATAGGATTGAGTTCAGGGCTTTGTGATGGCCACTCCAATACCTTGACTTATTTGTCCTTAAGCCATTTTGCCACAAATTTGGAAGTATGCTTGGGGTCATTGTCCATTTGGAAGACCCATTTGCGACCAAGATCTAACTTCCTGACTGATGTCTTGAGATGTTGCTTCGATATATACACATAATTTCCCTTCCTCATGATGCCATCTATTTTGTGAAGTGCACCAGTTCCTCCTGCAGCAAAGCACCCCCACAACATGATGCTACCACCCCCGTGCTTCACGGTTGGGATGGTGTTCTTCGGCTTGAAAGCCTCCCGCTTTTTCCTCTAAACATAACGATGGTCATTATGGCCAAACAGTTCTATTTTTGTTTCATCAGACCAGAGGACATTTCTCCAAAAAGTATGATCTTTGTCCCTATGTGCAGTTGCTAACCGTCTCTAGGAGACAGAACGCGTCTCCTTCCTGAGCGGTATGACGGCTGCATGCTCCCATGGTGTTTATACTTGCGTACTATTGTTTGTACAGATGAACGTGGTACCTTCAGGTGTTTGGAAATTGCTCCCAAGGATGAACCAGACTTGTGGAGGTCTACAATTTTTTTTTTTTTTTAATGACTCCAACCTAAGTGTATGTAAACTTCCGACTTCAACTGTGTGTGTGTATATATATATATTTGTAATAATGACAATTACAACAATACTGAATGAACACTTATTTTAACTTAATATAATACATAAAGAAAATCTATTTAGTCTCAAATAAATAATGAAACATGCTCGATTTTGTTTAAATAATGGAAAACACAGTGTTGGAGAAAAAGTGCAATATGCGCTATGTAGAAAAGCTAATGTTTAAGTTCCTTGCTCAGAACATATGAAAGCTGGTGGTTCAATATTTCCAGTTAAGAAGTTTTAGGTTGTAGATATTACATTAATTATGGCTGTCAAATGGAATGAACTAGCATTGCTATTTAGCTGGCTAGGTTAGCGGAAGCTCCTATTCCAGAACAAGATTTGCAATCACTGTGCAGTAATCTGTCACATCTCCTGTGTAGATTTGAGGTCGGGTTTGTCATGGGGCAGGCAAGGACTGCCACAGAGTTTTCTTTGCTATTGCTCTGTATTCTTCCTAAAAATGTATTATTCTATAGCCAAATTTTGCATGGATAACATGTTGGTCACTGTAGGTCACTAGAAGGAAATGCATTTTCATTGACCAATGTTATATTACCTTTCCTAGAGAGGAGACCTAAGATCTCTGAGACCCTAAGATGAGCAGACCCCAGGATGAGTTGGCGGAGGAGGGGGAGGAGGTGTTCAGGAACCTTACAGAGGTGAAGAAGAGCCAGATAGTGATGCCCTGCCATGCCAACCACCGGCAGGAGCTCAGTGTGGGTCAGCTGCTCAAATGGATGGACTCTACAGCCTGTCTTTCAGGTGTCTGTCTGTCTGTCTGTGTGTGTTCTCACTCACAATGGGCCTGTGGAAATAGGCCTATTGATTCAGTTATGGATTATAGATTAGTTGATTGAACGATATCTCATACACACCCGCATCATGCTCAGTAAGGCCTTTGCATAGACGGAGATGGCATAGTTTCTCACTATGAAACATAAACACAATTTAACAATGTAATATTTTGTGACACTGACCAGCATTTTCACCACAGATAAAAACAGCTGAGATGTTCCTAGGACGTCTGAATACTTCAATGTCACTGTCACCTAAACTCTTTGGAGTAATAGATTGTGCTGATGATAACAGATTAAATATTCTTTGTAGAGTTGTAACTTTTGTTACTCAGTTTAGGGGGAAAAATATGAACAGTATTTAGCGACTGAAGACCATACTGTTCCTACTGATGTGTTGCTGTGATGTAAATGGCTGTCATGAGAAAATGACTCTTACATTCACTAGAACCAACACACTTAGCACACAAGGCTAAGTGTGTTGTAATGTTGAGCAGTAGTCCATACAGCATTAACTGTAACATATCCATTATTATATCTTTACTTGGCTCATTGTGCTCTAGCGACTCCTTGTGGCGGGCCGGGTACCTGAAGGCTGACATTGGTTGTCAATTGAACGGTGTTTCTATCAGAGCTAAGGATAAGACCCAGATGCAGACAGTTCAAATCACAGAACTGTATTTACAAAACAGGGTGCAGGCAAACGACAGGTCAAGGGCAGGCAGAGGTCGGTAATACAGGGCCAAGTCCGTAAGCTACAGAACGGCAGGCAGGCTCAGGGTCAGGGCAGACAGAATGGTCAAAACCGGAAAAACTAGAAAACAGGGACAAAAGAGAACACGAGTACGGAAAAAACACGCTGGTAGGCTTGACGAGACAAGACGAACTGGCAACAGACAAACAGAAAACACAGGTATAAATGCACAGGGGATAATGGGGGAAATGGGCAACACCTGGAGGGGGTGGAGGCAAGGACAAAAAAGGTGAAACAGATCAAGGTGTGAAAGTTTCCTCTGACACATTGGTTCGGCTGGCTTCCGGGTTAAGTGGGCGGGTGTTAAGAAACGCGGTTTGGCGGGTCATGTTTTGTAGGACTCATGGCTCGACCTTCACCTCTCCCGAGCCCGTTGGGGAGATCGTAATATCACAAAATTGGGGAGAATAAGGGGGTAAAACGACATGTTTAAAAATTAATATAGTAACACGAGGAAGAAATACACAGTGAATAACAAATAACAATAACGAGTAAAAATAACATGGCTATATAGAGGGGATACCAGTACCGAGTCGATATGCAGGGGTACGAGCTAATTGAAGTAACTATGTACATACACCCTCTAGACAGGAAGTGACAAGTCACTGTGTTCTTACTCACCACAGCTGAAAGGCATGCTGGGTGTCCTTGTGTCACCGCCTCGGTCGATGACATCCACTTTGAACACACTATTGGGTAAGTGTCTGTGTTGTTGATTCACCTTCCTCATTATAAGTCATCAAAGTCGTATGGGACTTGGTGTACTTTGACAAGAAGCCTTGGTCCGGGTGGTATACCTTTACACATTAGACATACAGTAAAGAACTGGAGCCACAGCTTAGATTCTGCATTTTTTTTTTTTTTTACCGTGCCTAGTGTGGTTGACATAATACACTAGTGGAAATGGGTGTGTGTGTTTTTCAGGGTTGGACAGGTGGTCAACATCAAGGCCAAAGTCAACCGAGCTTTCAACACTAGCATGGAGGTCAGGCCACGTTCAAACCCTATAACACCTTACTAAAACCAATAGTTTTATCCAAACGGATGGATTTACGTCTGGACAAATGGTTGAATTCCTGTGATTTTTATCCTTTGTGATGCTTTGTGTGTGTCTCAAGGTTGGCATTGTGGTGAACTGTGAGGACCTGTTCAGCGATAGCCACTGGAGGGTGTGTCAGGCATTTGCCACGTTTGTCACCCAGCGCACTACGGGAGGAAAGGTGAGATTTGATTGGGGACATTAATGAAAGGATACAGATGGTGTGATGGTGTGTAATAGTTGATGTTGAGTAATGTTGAGTTGACAGTGTGTGCATATGCTCACAGGTACTATAATAACCTGGTGTGTGTATGCATTTGTGTGTGTGTTTGTGTGTGCGTGTGTCCACTCTACAGGTGCAGCTGCGTCCGTTGGTCCCCAATACCCAGGCGGAGAAGGTGGAGTACAGCCTAGCAGCTGAGAGGAGGAGGATGAGGCTGGTCCACGCTGACATCATGAAGGACCTGCTCACCAACAGGGCCTTTCAACAAGGTCAGTCACCGTGGCAACGACCTCTGCAAGAGGACTATCATCACTATTGGAACTGTAGTGGTGTATGACACTTTATGCTATAGTGCATTCGGAAAGTATTCAGACCCCTTGACTTTTTCCACATTTTGTTAGGTTACAGCCTTGTTCTAAAGTTGATTCAATTAATGTATTTTTATCTACACACAATACCCCATAATGACAATGCGAAAACAATTTGCAATTTTATAAAACAAAAAAAAAACAGAAGTAGCTTATTTGCTCCCGAGTGGCTCAGCGGTCTAAGGCACTGCATCTCAGTGTTAGAGGTGTCACTACAGACCCTGGTTCGATTCCAGGCTGTATCACAACCGGACGTGATTGGGAGTCCCATAGTGCGGCATACAATTGGCCCAGCATCATCCGGGTTAGGGTTGGCCGGGGTAGGCTATCATTGTAATAAGAATTTGTTCTTAACTGACTTGCCTAGTTAAATAAAGGTAAAATAAAATACAATTTACATAAGTATTCAGACCCTTTGCTATAAGACTCAATTGAGCTCAGGTGCATCCTGTTTCCATTGATCATCCTTGAGATGTTTCTACAACTTGATTGGAGTCCACCTGTGGTAAGTTAAATTGATTGGACATGATTTCAAAAAAGCACACACCTGTCAACATAAGGTTGTCCCACAGTTGACAGTGCATGTCAGAGCAAAAAAACAAGCCATGAGGTTGAAGGAATTGTCCGTAGAGCTCCGAGACAGGATTGTGTCGAGTTACAGATCTGGGGAAGGATACCAAAAGAATTCTGCAGCATTGAAGGTCCCCAAGAACACAGTAGCCTCCATCATTCTTAAATGGAAGAAGTTTGGCACCACCTAGAGCTGAACGCCCGGCCAAACTGAGCAATCGGGGGAGAAGTACCTTGGTCAGGGAGATGACCAAGAACCCAATGGTCACTCTGACAGAGTTCCAGAGTTCCTCTGAGGAGATGGGAGAACCTTCCAGAAGGACAACCATCTCTGTAGCACTCCAGCAATCAGGTCTTTATGGTAGAGTGGCCAGACGGAAGCCACTCCTCAGTAAAAGGCACATGACAGCCTGCTTGGAGTTTGCCAAAAGGCACCTAAAGCCTCTTAGACCATGAAAAACAAGATTCTCTGGTCTGATGAAACCAAGATTGAACTGTTTGGCCTAAATGCCAAGCGTCACATCTCGAGGAAACCTGGCACCATCCCTACAGTGAAGGATGGTGGTGGCAGCATCATGCTGTGGTGAGGTTTTTCAGAGGCAGGGACTGGGAGACTAGTCAGGATCAAGGGAAAGATGAACAGAGCAAAGTACAGAGAGATCCTTGATGAAAACCTGCTCCAGAGCGCTCAGGACCTCAGACTGGGGCCAAGGTTCACCTTCCAACAGGACAACGACCCTAAACACACAGCCAAGACAACGCAGAAGTGGCTTCGGGACAAGTTTCTGAATGTCCTTGAGTGGCCCAGATAGAGCCCGCACTTGAACCCGATCGAACAGAGACTGGAGAGACCTGAAAATATCTGTGCAATGACGCTCTCCAACCTTATTTTTTTAATTTGCAAACATTTCTAAAAACCAGTTTTTGCTTTGTCATTATGGGGTATTGTGTGTAGATTGATGAGGGGGAAAAACACTTTTAGAATAAGGCTGTAATGTAACAAAATGTGGAAAAAGTCAAGGGGTCTGTTGTGTGCTGACAGGTGCTGTAATAACCTGTGTGTTTATGTGTGTGTGTTAGTGGAGGTCCAGGAGACTGAGAAGGTGGTGCCAGCAGAGAGGACCCAGGTAGAGAGTGTAGAGCTGGTTCTCCCTCCTCATGCCAACCACCAGGTAAACACGTTCGGAGGACAGATCATGGCCTGGATGGAGAACGTGGCTACTATCGCTGCTAGGTACTGCACACATGGACACACACACACACACACACTGCTGAACAATTAATCAAATGGCCACCCAGACTATTTACATTGACCCCCCAAAAAAACTCCCCCCTCTGTTTTTACACTGCTGCTACTCCCTGTTTATTATCTATGCATAGTCACTTTACAAATGACCTTGACTAACCTGTACCCTCGCACATTGACTCTGTACCGGTACCCCCTGTATATAGCCTTGTTATTGTTATGTAATTTTCTTGTGTTACTTTTTTATAATTTTTTTTTTTAACTTTATTAGTAAATATTTTCTTAATTCCTTGAACTGGATTGTTGGTTAAGGGCTTGTAAGTAAGCATTTCATGGTAAGGTCTACACTTGTTGTATTCGGCGCATGTGACAAATAAAATTTGATTTGACACACACACACTATTAAACAAGAACAGAAAACACCACACAAGCAGAGTGTGATAAGAATGTAATTACATCTTTGTCTTCCTCCTCATCTTCTTCCTCCTCCTTCTCTCATTCCTCTGCTCCCTCCTCTTCTCACTCCTCCTCTTCGTCCCCCGCTCCCTCCTCCACCTCTTCCTCCTCCTCTCCACTCCTCTCCAGTCGTCTGTGTAACGCCCACCCCACCCTGCAGAGCATTGACATGTTCCATTTCAGGGGTCCCTCACAAGTGGGCGACCGGCTGGTCCTCAAAGCCATCGTAAACAACGCATTCAAGAACAGGTGAGCTTTATATCATATACTGTATAAAGCAAGGTTATAAATTGGTTTGACTGTGACAGCTTTTTGTATTTGAGTCTTTCAAATCAATGGTGATAAGGATCGGGAGAACTTGTGCTCACATTATTGATTGATTTATTGAGTAATTGTTTGATTAATCTTGAATAAGTTCAAATTTTAGTCATTAACTTACAATGGATTGTTGAGCTGACCTGAGATGGTCATGTGATTGGCTGTGTCCCTGTGATGTCGCAGCATGGAGGTGGGCGTGTGTGCAGAGGCCTATCAGGGGGAGGAGCCTCTAAGACACATCAACAGTGCCTTCATGACCTTTGAGGTCTGCGACAGGGATGGCAAGCCCTGCACATTGCCAAAAATACAACCTGAACCCCTGGTCAGAGTCAACCAGTTCTCATTCAAATTTGAGTGAAATTAGATAAAAGATTCTATACATTCCTATTTAGATTTTTATTAGCAGTTAATGAACAGTAACTACCTAAGGACCCTATTTCACAATATTGTCCTCCTGTCTTATTTAACCTCTTTCACTGACAGGAGGGAAGGAGACGGTATCAGGAGGCCATCGCTAGAAAGAAAATACGACTTGACAGGTGAAGAGAAGGATACTTCCTCTGAGTAACTATAATCATGACTGCAATGTAGCCTGCAAAGTGTATGGTGCACACAATAAAATATTGTAACAGATCTCTGTGTGTCCATTTAGGAAGTACATAATATCCTGCAAGCAGACCGAGGTACCCTTATCTGTACCGTGGGACCTCAGCAACCAGGTAAAGGACGACGAGAGACCTTAACGTCAAACAGTACTGAATACACCCTCTGGTTCTCATTCTGGTTCTCACTCAACATAGCAGTTGAAACAGCTTAGAATAGTACAGAGGTTAGAGTTTGAAATGTTGATTAAGATCCAAGATTGATCTAGAATGATTAGCACATCTTAGTCACGAGTAAGACCAAAGGTCATACATGCATGGGCCGATTTTATGGTCTGTCCAATCACTTGGGCCTTGAAATCAATTATAAAATGTATCGCCAGGTGATAGCGTGAGTGCTAAAGTGCTATGTCATGTCTAACTTTCCCAATGAACACATTGTGCTTACTGTGTTTGAAGCTGAACAAGTGTCAAATGTGAACAATAACTTTGAATGTATTTTGAATGGCTGCAGGTGTACCTGAGCTACAACAACGTGTCTGCTTTGAGGATGCTGGCTGCCAGAAACAACTGGTTGTTAAACTCTGCGAAAAACAAGGTGAGCTGGGTTGAGACTTTTATTTAGGCCATCCACAAGGCATAATGGATAGGGAGCCACTGTGGGACACAGGCTATGGCCATGAGGGCCCTGAGTTTTTCTCGATCACAGTGCCAAACTAGGAAATACCCTGGGCTCATGTTAAATTCAGGACTACTCATGGCTTATGTAATCCCCCTCTGGCCCACAGGTGAGCCTGTACACCCTGGAGCAGAAGCAGGTGTTGAGTTTTAAGATTGAGTTTGAGGCAGATGTCCCGGCTGAGAGGGCTTTCATGGTGCTCTCTGACCTCAGCAAGAGAGTGGAGTGGGATCCAAACTACGAGTGGGTATCTTGGGCATCTGTATCTGCACACAGATAGACCGACACACACACACAAACACAGGACCCTCTCTTAAGTGGCGTATAAGGCCTCAATATACAGAGCAGCCTCCCGCACAGCATAGTATGTGTCTCTGGCTTCTCCTGATTTCATGACTTTCCCTGTGTAGGAGGTGTGAGCTGATTCGTAGGGTGGATGATGATGACTTTCTGTACCGCGTGGTGACTCCCTCCATATGCCGGGGTGGGGTCAGTAGCAGCCTTTCAGCCAATCAGGGAGGGATGGTCCAGGACTTCATTCTCCTGGCCTCCAGGAGATCGCCGTGTGACAGCGGGTGAGTGGCAGACAGACAGGCCGACAGACAGACAGGAAAGAAGTCATTCAGACAGACAAACAAGCAGACAGACAAACAGACAGAAAAATAGAGAGACAATGTGATAAAAATTGATTTCTTCTTTTCTTTTCAAGGGACCCTTATGTTATTGCTCTGCGTTCGGTCACTCTACCCACACACCCTCCTACAGAGGGCTACAACAGAGGGGAGGTGTTGTGTGCCGGATTCAGCATCATGGAGGTCTCCAAAACTGTATCCAAGGTAAGAAAGTGTGCAACCAGTAACTTAGTTCAAAAGTTATGTATCTGCACTCGTTTGTAAACCGGGGAGGGGGTCCTTGGCAAATTTTTGCCCAATGTGTTTGTAGTCTCTTGAATTACCACTGGGAAAATGAACATGACAGATGGCAACTTTAATGATGAGGACAACTCCTGTCCTGTTTGGCCCTCCTAGATCTCCTACTTCAACCAGGCGTCTCCCGAGGTTCTGCCCTACATCTCCACAGACATTGCCGGGCTCTCCTCCAGCTTCTACGGCACCTTCTGCACCTGTAGCACCTTCCTCCAGGACAACAGGGACAATCCTACCCCCAAAGACCAACCACACTGAATAGTACACTACTGTAACCCCCTATCCTCACCACTCTGACCCCCTCACCCTCGATGAGTATTGTGCTGATGGATTGAACAGACTGCCATTAGATGATCTGATGAAGTTCAAGTCTTATTTTATTAGACTGAATAATGTAAGGAGCCTGTTCATTGATCTGTTTGTGCTGTCTTGCCAACTCCTATGGCCATTGACAATGACGATGACTGTAAAATAAATCTGGGACCAGGCTAATGAAAGAGGAGCATCTACAACAAACATTTTTGGGGGCACTGATGGTTTTTAACAACGTTTTGCATCTCCAATTATAGCATGTGAAAATTATATGAGAGTTTTCCAGAGAATGAATGAATACTAACGAGATGTTTTTTTTACTGAGAAGGGCTCTGTATTTTTTTATAAAGGGTCAGAATACAGAAAGTAACACTGCATTTGATGTCAGATATGTTTTATGATGTTTTTTAATGATGAGGCATTCAAATGTTTCAGCCAAGTTACACATAAGATAAGAATATAAGATCTTAAACTACGGGCATTAAAGTTATATATATAAAAAAAATATTGAAACTACAAAGATGATTGTACAAAATTATTGCTAACAATTTTACAATAAATATATTACAATTAAATTGAATGGTTGTTTTTCATTGGTTTTTATTTACTTTAAATACAACAAAATATTAGATGAAAATGTAGCATTTAAGAGGTGATCATGTCTTAGACCAGTAGTTCTCAGTTATAAAAAACAAGCTTCTGTCTTTGCTCCCAGAGAGGTAGGCCATGATTGCCTGTGGTCCTGCCTCCTCATCAATCCCACTTTCTATCCTGGTCTCCACTGTAAGTGAGTACTGTGACTGCACCTCCCGAATCCTCCTCTGTCCCTCCACAGACCTCCCCAGTGGCTCCGCCCTCACCTGCAGGGATACAGCCTGCCATGCCCCCTTCAGTAAAACCTCCATGTCATCCACCATGGCCCTGTTATACCCTCCCCTCAGGACTTCAAGAGGCCAGCTGGGGGCCAGGGTCACATAGGGGAACACCTGGTTGACTGTGTGGAGGAACTCCCTCCCAGAGATGTAGCCCTGGGTCTGGAAGGCTCCATGGGACAGAGCCATGTTGACCCAGACTGGGCGGTACAGGAGGTCGCTGTGGTAGGATGAGCTGAGGAGGTGGAGAGAGGGTTCCAGCTGGCCCTGGGACTGGATCCTTAAGTAGATACCACAGGGTTTTGGAGAGGCCAGAACCAGGTTCAGACAGTCCTGGAGAAGGAACTCTGGACAGGAGCCCTCCACCACTGGGACCCCAGGCTGGGCGGAACCAGATCCTACTGGAATGATGAGCATGCCACTGGCACTGTCTGCAACAGACTATGAATCCATCAGATTTGACCTGTGATTTCAATATTAAACTCTAGACAGTATGAATGTCACTGAACAAAAAACTAAAATATCTGTATAAAATCTATCATTGCAATTCTCTAAGGTTGCCATTCTGGTTACACCCCCACCCTTCATCATCATCATCACCTGACAGCAGAGAAAGCAGTGAGGCTCTGTCTGTGACTGTGTTCCACTGGATGTACAAGCCATCTCTATATTTCAGCTGGAAGTAGTCAATCAGATCTCCTCCAGGGTAGAACCTCCTCTGCCGATCTCTTTGCTCTACAATCACACAAACAACTCAGTCCTGTTTACATTAATCAGGATGGACTGGTTGGAAATACCATTTGGTTTTACTAGTTGTTGTTGAAAATTATTTTGAAATACATTTTTAAGACAGGAATGTAGAATGGTAATACTAATAATGAATAAGCTAATGATAATGATTCGTATGACTGTACATAAGTCATAGATGGTTCTCAAAACCTTCCTCAGGGACCCCCAGCTGTCCCATGTTTTTGATCTATTCCAGAGCTAGCACAGCTAGCACAACATGTCAACTAATCCTGAATTGGGTTAACTAGTTCAGAGCTAGCACAACATGTCAACTAATGCTGAATTGGGTTAACTAGTTCAGAGCTAGCACAACATGTCAACTAATCCTGAATTGGGTTAACTAGTTCAGAGCTAGCACAACATGTCAACTAATCCTGAATTGGGTTAACTAGTTCAGAGCTAGCACAACATGTCAACTAATCCTGAATTGGGTTAACTAGTTCAGAGCTAGCACAACATGTCAACTAATGCTGAATTGGGTTAACTAGTTCAGAGCTAGCACAACATGTCAACTAATCCTGAATTGGGTTAACTAGTTCAGAGCTAGCACAACATGTCAACTAATCCTGAATCGGGTTAACTAGTTCAGAGCTACAACAAAATTCTGAAACGTCTGGGGGTCTCAGAGGAGAGTTTCACAGGGTTTAACTTACTGGCAGCTTCTTTAAACTGGGACAGGACAGGTTCATAGATGTCATAGTAGACCCGCTTAGGGTTGGTGTTGTCTCTGACGAACAGCAGGTCATTCACACTAGGGTTCTTTTCCTGGCTCTGCCACAGAGTCAGACTAAACCTGTACACAGGGACAGACAGCTTATCTCATTGTCTACCATTCAGACAAGTGTAACCTCCACCAGTGTGATTGGAATATATGAAAGTCACGACTAGATCAGTTACTGTATAGGAGCTGTTCTAGTTACTTTGGTGACTGGCTGAGTAGCCAGCTGATGTGAGGCCATCCGTTCTTGGCCATGAGCGCGTGGACGGGGAAGGTGACTGTCTGAGGGACATTTTTGATGATGGCGTACATGTCCTCCACCATGGCCTGTGTGTAGGTGACGTTAGGGAACTGGGGCAGATACAGAACTGCCCATCCAGGAGAGATGGTCACATCTGGAAAACTCTCCTGGATCATTGCCAAGAACCTGCATGGAGACAGGTGAGACTGATTGCCAAGAACCTGCATGGAGACAGGTGAGACTGATTCAAACCCTGAGATCCTGTTAGATCTCCAAGTCAGACAGTGACATGTAATAAAGCACTGGTATCTTAAATTGAATAAGAAAAATCTATCTGGTCATGATTATTGTGAAAGAAAAGTTTGAAACTAAATTGTACTTGGCAATCCATCCTGCTGGTACGAGATCTGTATGTAAAATTAGTTTGCTGAAGCATAAAGCAAAACATACAGGTCTGTGATTTGGCTAATACGATTTCTCTTTCCTTGCTACTCACTCAGGTCCGTCGATGACAGGCCAGAAGGCTGGGACATTGGGCCCAGGGAGGATGTCAGCGTTCAGCCACACCGGCCGGTTGATGCCTTTTGTCTGGTTCTTCATGTTCAGGATGCCCAGAGAGGGAGTCACCGCCTGGATGCATTTGAAGTCCAGCTTTATGCCTGAAGGAGTCAGTTGTATTACAGACATGTTGTACGTAATACGAAAGTACATCAGATTTCATGTGATTATGCATAGCTTAGATCCTTTTGGATAATTGATTGACTTTATAGATTGGTACAAAAGGACCAGAATAAACTGTTTCACTAGGCTCTAACTGATATTTAGTGTTGAATTGATATCTGAAGTCGTATTACTAGGTTTGATACCTTTCTTTGACTGGATCACGGCATCCAGCCACTGGTCCAGAGTGTTGTCACTGTAGACAGCAGGAGGATGAGCCATGATGGGGATGGTGGTCACGTTGACCGTAGCGTATCCCTGCACAGTCACATCAGCCTCCAGAACCATAATAGAACCTAGAGAGGGGGACAGAACAGGGTTGTGTTCACTAGCCACCAAACTGATTAAAACAGACTGAAACAGGGAGGGACTATCTGAATGTGTCCAATAAGAAACACTCTTTTTCATTTTCCATTGGGAAACGTTTTGCTACTGTGTGTCCTAAGTAAATGCTACTGCAAATCCCCTCTGTATACTGTCAAATGTAGACTTAATGTTGACACTTTCTGTACCATACCTGCTAAGGTGACAAAGAATTCATAGAGTTCCGAGAACAATGCATCTTTTATTTAAAAAAATTACTTTGCAGTGCTTTGTTCATCTCTGACTTGTTGTTGGCACGGTGATACCAGGTGGCGTGCAGCGCATCTCTCTCCCTGATGTCTCCCGTTTGGACGAGGAAGTCCAGCATGTCTCCATCAGTAGGGAACGGCAGGATCGTTTCAGATGCCCTACCAGTAGGCACAGGAAAAGTTATTATCTTCTAGTCACAGATGATTAGCTATCGTAACCTGTAGCCCTTATCGATATGGAAACTGCACTTATAGTGAAAGATACAAGCAAGGCGTAACATGGGTTACAGTAGATACAACATTATGAAAACATTTATTGAAAGTGTTATTAAGATCAACAGATTATATATTTAAATTGATTATTATGCTGATTAATTTGTTTTCTGTGTTCAGAAAGTAAATAACTGTTGATTGTAATTTTTTTTTTAGATAGATATTTACCTCCATTTTGAGTCAGGAGAACAGAGGTGATGATGATGACCAGAAGTAGCAGAAGCAGAGCAACACAGACACACAGCATGAACAACTGTTCTTTACTAAAGTATCGACAATATCTCCTCGGGTCTTCATCCTCTTCTTCCTCTTTCTTCTTTCCTTCTTCATACATTTTCTCTGTCTTTTCCTCCTCCATGAGATCTCAAAGCTGTGACAAGTGCGGTCAGATTCAGTGCAGACAGGCAGACAAGGACTGTTGAACTGTTGTCGAGTGAGAGAAAGTGTAATGTTTTATAATGAGTGAACACGTGTGTGTGTGTGTGTGTTATCTACTTTCCTACACAGGCCAGCCGATGAGTGTTATCTATGGACCAGAGATCACAGTGATTTCACAGAGCAGATAGAGAGAATACAGAGCACTATCTCACCTCTCTCATCTCATTCTTATGACTCTCTACCCTTGGATTCAGGGAGAACTAGCCTATAGTTTTTTCACGGGTCAAGGATGAACTTAGAAGATAAACGTGTGGTGGCCTAATGATTTATAACCAAATACATTTCTCAAATAAGTGATGGATTAATTATTTATACACTTTTATCTGAAGATATTTATTGATAACTACAGGTGTGATATGGAGTTGATTGTCCAGCACATCGTATTCTAATGTCACCTTATCAGTTAATCAGAACAACATTGTTATTTTCCAGACAACAGGGTTGTGTTTATTATGGCATGCAACAGAAAACGTTTAAATATTTTGCAACGTAAAACGAAAATGTACATTTCTAACTGGACTAGTCAAGGTATTCCCTCTTTGTTTCAATCCGTTTTCTTCCATTTGGTGCCTAATGAACATGACCCAGTGATTCACTGCTGAACCCTGTGAAGGCACACACTGGTTGAATCAACGTTGTTTCCATGTAATTCCAACAAAGTTACGTTGAACCAACATGGAATAGACGTTGAATTGACGTCCGTGCCCAGTGGGTATTTTGACCATGGTAAACCAGCCTGGTCTCATAGACTAGATGTATCATATTAAATGTAAATCCTAAATTAGAATAATATGTTACGTTTGGTATGGTTTATATAACACAGAAGTTCGAAGAGTTATGCCTCTATTAAATCAGATCCACTTTAGCAAACATACACATAGTAGAGACTAAAATAACCTTTTAACCTTTTTTTCAGCTTTTAATATGTTTTTTTTATTTGATGTCTGGATTTCACTGTTTTGCACAGTTTTTGTCCTTTCTTACACCCACACTTTTGACTTTCTGGTACGTATTTATACTTACAAAAGTTTTGATAACTGATGCAAGATGGCGCAGACAGAGATGGTCGCCTCGCTTCGCGTTCTTAGGAAACTATGCAGTATTTTTTTTTAATGTATTATTTAATACATTGTTACCCCAGGAAATCTTAAGTATTATTACATACAGCCGGGAAGAACTATTACCAACATTACGACCAGGAATACAACTTTCCCGAAGCGGATCCTCTGTTCGGACCACCATCCAGGACAATGGATCTGATCCCAGTAGGCAACCCAAAACAACGGCGCCACAGAAGGGGCAGACGGATTAGTCTTCTGGTCAGGCTCCTTAGACAGGCACATCGCTCACCGCTCCCGAGTATACTACTCGCCAATGTCCAGTCTCTTGACAACAAGGTAGACGAAATTCAAGGGTTGCCTTCCAGAGAGACATCAGATTGTAACATTCTCTGTTTCATGGAAACATGGCTCACTCGGGATACATTATCAGAGTCGGTACAGCCACCTAGTTTCTTCACGTATCGCGCCGACAGAAACAAACATCTCTCTGGTAAGAAGAAGGGCGGGGTGTATGCCTTATGATTAACGACTCGTAGTGTAATCATAACAACACACAGGAAATCAAGTCCTTTTGTTCACCTGACCTAGAATTCCTTAGAATCAAATGCCAACCACATTATCTACCAAGAGAATTCTCTTAGATTATAATCACAGCCATGTATATCCCCCCCAAGCAGATACCGCGACGGCCCTGAAAGAACTTCACTGGACTCTATGTAAACTAGAAACCATATATCCTGAGGCTGCATTTATTGAAGCTGGGTATTTTAACAAAGCTAATCTGATAACAAGGCTCCCTAAATTTTACCAGCATATCGAATGCGCGACTTGAGCTGGCAGCATTCTGGATCATTGCTGCTCCCAGAAAATTAAACAACTTCTTTGCTCGCTTTGAGGACAATACAGTGCCACTGACACGGCCCGCTACCAAAACCTGTGGGCTCTCCTTCACTGTGGCCAACGTGAGTAAAACATTTAAACGTGTTAACCCTCGCAAGGCTGCTGGGCCAGACGGCATCCCTAGCCTCGTCCTCAGAGCATGCACAGACCAGCTGGCTGGTGTGTTTACGGACATATTCAATCATCCTTATCCCAGTCTGCTGTGCCCACATGCTTCAAGAGGGCCACCATTGTTCTTGTTCCCAAAGCTAAGGTAACTGAGCTAAACGACTATCGCCCCGTAGCACTCACTTCTGTCATCATGAAGTGCTTTGAGAGACTAGTCAAGGATCATATCACCTCCACCCTACCTGATACCCTAGACCCACTCCAATTTGCCTACCGCCCCAATAGGTCCACAGACGACGCAATCGCAATCACACTGCACACTGCCCTAACCCATCTGGACAAGAGGAATACCTATATAAGAACTCGTCCAAACTCGTCATTAAGCTCGAGACCCTGGGTCTCGACCCCGCCCTGTGCAACTGGGTCCCGGACTTTCTGACGGGCCACTTCGCTGACCCTCAACACTGGGGCCCCACAAGGGTGCCTTCTCAGCCCTCTCCTGTACTCCCTGTTCACCCATGACTGAGTGGCCATGCACGCCTCCAACTCAATCCTCAAGTTTTCAGACGACACTACAGTGGTAGGCTTGATTACCAACAACGACGAGACGGCCTACAGGGAGGAGGTGAGGACCCTCGGAGTGTCGTGTCAGGAAAATAACCTCTCACTCAACGTCAACAAAACAAAGGAGATTATTGTGGACTTCAGCACCCCCCTATCCACATCAACGGGACAGTAATGGAGAAGGTGGAAAGATTTAAGTTCCTCGGCGGGCACATCACGGACAAACTGAAATGGTCCACCAACACAGACAGCGTGGTGAAGAAGGCGCAACACTGCCTCTTCAACCTCATGAGGCTGAAGAAATTTGTCTTGTCACCAAAAACACTCACAAACTTTTACAGATGCACAATCGAGAGCATCCAGTCGGGCTGTATCACAGGCTGGTACGGCGACTGCTCCGTCCACAACCGTAAAGCTCTCCAGAGGGTAGTGCGGTCTGCACAACGTATCACCGGGGGTAAACTACCTGCCCTCCAGGACACCTACATCACCCGATGTCACAGGAAGGCCAAAAAGATCATCAAGGACAACAACCACCCAAGCCACTGCCTGTTCACCCCGTTATCATCCAGAAGACGAGGTCAGTACAGGTGCATCAAAGCTGGGACTGAGAGACTGAAAAACACCTTCTATCTCAAGGCCATCAGACTGTTAAACAGCCATCACTAACATTGAGTGGCTGCTACCAACATACTGACTCAAATCTCTAGCCACTTTTATAATTAATAATTGGATGTAATAAATGTATCACTAGTCACTTTAAACAATGCCACTTAATATAATGATTACATACCCTACATTACTCATTTCATATGTATATACTGTACTATATACGATCTACTGCATCTTGCCTATGTCGTTTGGCCATCGCTCATCCATATATTTATATGTACATATTGTTATTCATCCTTTTACACTTGTGTGTATAAGGTAGTTGTTGTGAAATTGTTAGATTACTTGTTAGATATTACTGCACCGTCGGAACTAGAAGCACAAACACTTCGCTACACTCACATTAACATCTGCTAACCATGTGTATGTGACCAATACAATTTTATTTGATTATGATTTGATAATTAGAATATATTTAATGCAACTGTTTAAAAAAATATAGTAAAACAAATGGAAACTATATATATTTTAGATGTGCATAAGCCATTTGTAACTTTTTTTTTTTTTTTACACAAAATACAGTCTGTCTCTAAGTATTGTGTCATAACACCACCACAAGAAAATTACATGATAATAATGTTTTTTCAAAAGTTTGTGTCCTTGGTTACCATGGATTAAATAGTGACAGTGGAACACATGGATGTCATGGAAGGAGATTCACATTTTGATGCTGGTAAAGGAGAGAAAAAATATAAAATTTTGATGCCGGGAAAGAATAGAAATAAAAATAAAGGTAAATATGATAAGATAATATTTTTACTGTACCTCAATACCAAATAGGCTATAATAGGTTTTAGAAATTATGTTTTAATCATGTGTATTTAGGATACATTGTATGCTAGAATCCTTGCTATTTATGACCAAATACTTTAAAAATGTCATTCCCACCACACGTCATTACCACCACATAATGAACTGTGATGGTAAGGACAGAATGTGGTGGTAATGACAAAATGTATTAGTTAATACATTTTTACTTACATTAAGACCTGAAAAGGCACACAAATTACATATATGATTATGGTTAAGTTGAAATTGAACACTTATTTGCTAAATAAGACCATTACATTTTGTATTTTGTTAGGATGATTAAGTGATTTTGATGTCTATTTATGTGACTTACTATGGTTATTACTGACTTTAATTAATTATAAAAAATGTTTCTATAAGATGCCCCCTAAATCAACCAAGGAGAGAACAATGACATATTTAAACAAGATCCTATAAGTTACCAGGAGTATCTTAAGAAACAAAAAGAAAGATACCTCAAGAGAAACCCATATCACAACTTTCCCAGCGAGAAGAAAAAGAAGAAAAGGAGGCATTGGAAAATAAACCAAAGAAACAGAAGATCAACTATCCAGAAATTACCTGTCAAGGAACATACAGTACCACCACACTCACCTGAAGTCTTACAGCTACAGAATGTTGATCTACCTGCCCCTCAAATGGCACCGGATTCCCCCTCCCGTTCAAACTCGAAAACCCCAAGATAGAGAGGCTGTAGAAAGGCACAAAAAAAAACAGATCCAAAGTCTACAGGAATCTATGTATGGCCAATATGAAATGGAGGCCGCGGAAAAAGAAAACTGAGAAAGTATAAAAAAAGATATGATAGTTTGTCAGAGAAGATCCAGATTTTGGTTTTGCCCAGAACCAAAACAAAACACTAAATGCGGTCAAAGCCACAGAATCTGAGAAGAATACTTATGTTCCATAACACCATCATCTCAGAGCTGCGAGAGAAATACTAGAAGCAACAGAGTGCAAAAGACCAACAAGTGATATGCAAGGTTTTGGCTGGGAAAATACTGAAAAAGTATTGCATGGTGAAAATGACACAAAGAGAATTTGGGTTCTCTGCCAAGACAATGCGGGCAAACAACAAATGGCCAAACCTGTCTACAGTACTCAAGAAAGAGACATTTGAATGCAATCAGCCCAGCAACAGAAGATTAAATAAAAATGTTATTTGAACGTGATGATAACAGTCAAGCATCAAAAGGAAAAAGGGAAACATTGACAAGACACAAGAATAAAATGCAGAAGAGATACCTGAACGACACACTGGCAAAACTCCATCAGAAGTTCAAGATAGAATTACCAGAGATCAAGCTGTCATACACAGAGCTCACCAAAAGACGTCCCTTTTGGATTGTCAATCCATCAGTGAAACCCAGGTAGACATGCCAATGTAAGACACATGCCAACCTTCAGTTCATGGCAGACAAGTTGTTACATCCCAGAGTGGTTAAAAGCAGCAACATTGAACAGTTGGTTGGGTCTTTGTGTTGCGAGAAGATGACCGAGAGCGCTCACTTTGCAAAGAGAAAGAGCTCCAGACTTCCTCTTTTGATGGTGGACAACAAACATGGTGGTTTGAGTGGAAAGGCAGAAGAGAGATAGAAGAAAACAAAAGATGGACCAAAAGAGAAGTTTACTGTCCATTTGACTGTAAAGGAGAAGGTGTACGGTACCCTTCAAACTCTACTGAAAGACTTCACATCCAATTTGAAGAACACACTTGGGAAACATGTCTTCAATATCAGACATCAGTGCTGCACATTAAAAGGTCTTAGAAAAAATCTTATAGAAGATGAGTTAATCCTTCATGTGGATTTCACCAAGAACTACCTATGCAAGTATGCCTCTGAAATACAGGCGGTGCATTTTGGTGACTCTCACCAGCAGACAACACTTCACACTGGGGTTGTATACACTAAAGAAGGTGTTGTGTCAGTGTGCTCAGTCAGCTCATCAATGCGTCATGACCCCTCTGCAATTTGGGGATATCTCTCCAAAATTCTCTCCCACCTCCATGAGTTTAATCCATCTGCCACTGTCCTCCATGTTGTAAGTGATGGACCAACCACACTGTACAGATCCTATAATAATGTATTCTACCTGAGCACAATTCCATTTCATCTGGCATTTCAGAAGATCAAATGGGATTCTTTGGTGGCTGGACATGGGAAAGGTCCTGCGGATGGAATCGGTTCAGCTGTGAAGAGAAAAGCTGATTCCCTGGTGGCAAAGGGAAAGGACCTACAGAATGGAAAAGTAATCTACGAGGAACTTTCCAAAGAGCAGTCAAATGTGAAGCTCTTTTACGTCACAGAGCAAGAGATTGAGAAAATTGATCCCCTGCTACCAGATCGTCTCAATACGATCCGTGGAACAATCAGGTAATATTTAAAATGTAAAACTATAGATTTTTTATGACAAAATGTATATAAAATTGTACATTTTCAAATCACTATATTTTCAATCTCTTAACACTCAACAGAATGTGTTAGAGATTTCCTGGATGTTCATTAACTTAAGAAATCTTCTATCCATTTAAAGATCGTCACTGCCATCACAGGACAAATCACAGAGTTCTAAGTTGTTTCTGCTCAGCTCCACATCTATGTGATTGTTTTGGCCCACAGACCGTGATAATTCAGACAAAGCACAACCTCCCACTTCCACCTGCACAGCACCACAGCCATCTCCTAGCCCAATACAGACCATTGCAGACATACATGAGGAACTGATTGGAATGCGGTGTGTTGTGAAATATGATGAAGACCCTTATCCTGGTATTATACAAGATGTTGATGCAGAGAGCTGCGCTCTAGTCAAGACGATGAGTTGTGTGCGAGACAACCGATTCTTTTGGCCAATGAGAGAGGACATTGTATGGTACCAACCAGAGAATGTGCTTGGGCTTGTCCCTCAGCCTCATCCAGTGACAAAACGGCATATGATGCTTGATGGCGCAGTCTGGGAGGAAATTTGCTCTCTCGTTAAGCAATAGAGAGTATTAAGGGCAAAACCTAATCCTGAGTGAGCATACACCTGTCTCATGAGTCTGAATCAAGACTGCAGCCAGTAAACAATTTGTTTAATGTCAACCAGTGTTTCCAACCTTGTACATGTATTTCCACGTAATGCATTGAATCCCAAGTTCTTGAGGTATGTAACCGTTGTGTTTTGAGGTTCTGAATGGTGTGTTCTTCAATCAATCAAATTAAACATGTACAACTGTGACATTAAAATGTTTAATGGTATTTTTTTAATCAGTTGTTTTATATGAAATGTCATTTCCATCACACTCTGTCATTACCACAATGCTAAGTCATTACCATCATGGTACATATTTTTGAGGACAAGGTATATTAAATTACAATTGATATTGATGATTTTTCCCATATGTGAACCTTATATGCTTGTTCTTAAGATTATTTTACAAATGATGTAAAATATGATTTTGATATAGTAAATACATGTGAGTATCATCAAGGCATATACGGACAATTAGACATGACAATGATGAATGCATATAACTAAGAAAACTCCTAAATAGTACAAAAATACATGATAAAAAAATTATAATTTGAAATGTTATATAGATACCTTAGGCACAATTTCTGAAATTTCCTTTTCAACTAAAATAGCACATTTTATGGCATGGTGGTAATGACATTTCCCCTCTGGTATTTGGAGAAACCGATAGAAATCTTTATATTCTTGAATAGTATGGTCTCAGCCACTATTAGATCTTGTTTCCAGACAGAGTGAAGAAAATATTCAGATAGATAAAAAGCACTTTCAAACGGTTTCATTTTCAAAAACATTTAACATCCAAAAGTGCCTGTATTTGCAAAATCAACCATATACACTTTATCGTTCTGAACATCTAACGCGAGTGGAACGGGTATGGCTTCGTGACAATGATCAAGAGCAGCTTCTCACCAATTTGACAGCTCCAACACAGTTACACATGCGACACCGACAAAACATCTCTTAACCTGCTACATTTATCCTCCTAACCTGCTGTGTAAATTCTCCTAAACTGCTACGAAAAAGTCACTTCGGTATCGAAGTGCAGTGAAAAGAGTGTTTCCCCCAAGACCTCAGTTATGCGGGCGTCGGGTGTCGTCTATCGCCGGTTAACGCTTGATCTGATTGAATCTAGGCCTTATTAGTGGGCCAAGTAAACAATGGAGTAAGTGACTCTTGTCGTTAGTTTTAGGCTCAGGTGCAAGCTGGTAACAACAGCAGACTGCTTTATTCATTATTTACACACAACCAAGGCTGAGAGGTTACTAGGTCAACATTTTGAATTTGTATTCCATAAACTTCACCACACTGTTCTACTCATTCATAGTTTACCTGGAATTAGAGCCCATTGCTCTAATGCAGAGCCTTATAATAGTGTCAACTTGTGTAAGCCTAAACCCAATGGAGTGCAATTAGGGGTCAGTAGGGGTTTCAAACTAAGCCCAAACCTGTGTGAAACTGACTTCATAAAAATACAAGTAAGTCACCTATCAAGCCACACACTTGACAAACATGAAATAGTTTATAACGGTTTGCGTCAGGTATTAACAATAGGAAGACAGGTTGAGTTCCATGTACATACATTGATATTCCATGTACATTATGAAGAGAGGTGCTTAGACTGACATAGACAGGATCATTAAGTTCACTTGAGCATTAAGATTAGGTGTTATTTTTGAGTCATCCCTTTTTTGAGTCCATAAGAAAACTCAATTGGACAATTCAAATCCACTTATCGGATTTTCCTCTCCAGAGCAGTTGGCGATCTGTTCATGGTTCTCTCAGGCAGCACCAGTCTAATCCTTCTGGGTGAGCCTTCTGCTGAGGACAGGTACTCCTGTAGAACAGGGGCGACTGCGGGGTTCACACTGTTGTTGTTGGAGAGACTCTCTGCATTTAGTGAGCCTGGACCTGAACAAGAACCCTGAGCAAGCAGAGGGATATTCTGCCCATTTAGTGATCCAGGACCCTGGGCAAGCGGAGGGATATTCTGCCCATTTAGTGATCCAGGACTCTGGGCAAGCTGAGACATATTCTGCCCATTTAGTGATCCAGGACCCTGGACAAGCTGAGAGATATTCTGCCCATTTAGTGATCCAGGACCCTGGGCAAGCTGAGAGATATTCTGCCCATTTAGTGATCCAGGACCCTGGGCAAGCGGAGGGATATTCTGCCCATTTAGTGATCCAGGACCCTGGGCAAGCGGAGAGATATTCTGCCCATTTAGTGATCCAGGACCCTGGGCAAGCTGAGAGATATTCTGCCCATTTAGTGATCCAGGACCCTGGGCAAGCTGAGAGATATTCTGCCCATTTAGTGATCCAGGACCCTGGGCAAGCTGAGAGATATTCTGCCCATTTAGTGATCCAGGACCCTGGGCAAGCTGAGAGATATTCTGCCCATTTAGTGATCCAGGACCCTGGGCAAGCCGAGAGATATTCTGCCCATTTAGTGATCCAGGACCCTGGGCAAGCCGAGAGATATTCTGCCCATTTAGTGATCCAGGACCCTGGGCAAGCCGAGAGATATTCTGCCCATTTAGTGATCCAGGACCCTGGGCAAGCCGAGAGATATTCTGCCCATTTAGTGATCCAGGACCCTGGGCAAGCCGTGACATATTCTGCCCATTTAGTGAACCTGGACTCTGGGCAAGCAGAGTGAGATCTCCCACTCTTTGGGGTACTGGAAACTGGGCTGGCTGAGAGCCGATCATGGCCACCTGGTTAAAGTTTCCTCGAACTGACTGTGACAACAGCTGAATCAGTGGATTTACAGGTGAGCTCCCTGCATTGTCTGTATATAGTGGGGATGTGGGTGGGATGTTAGTCAGCAAAGATGGCAGACCTAAACTGCCATGTCTACTCAGACTTTGAGCCTGTGAGTTGCCACCATGAATGGTGTTCGGTGCAACAGTGTTTTGTAATAGTATAGAGTTTCCTCCCTGGACAACAAGGTTACTGTAACTGGAAGTCCTTTCCATTCCTTTGAGGGGCATTGCTGCTGACAGTTGTGAGCTACTCAATGTCCTCTGAAGAGTCACTCCATCACCTAGGTAACCGGGGTGTTGGGGAACCTCAGGGATCGGTGCTTGGCCCTGTCCATTTCTGTATTGTTCCACCTGTTGCCCATTGGCTGAACTCCCACCAGCTCCGTTGAGGTATGACTGGTCAGGACTAACATTACTTGGTATAGGTGCTCCACCAGATTCCTCTGTTTCTCCTCCAGTTTTATTTTGTGTGACTTCGGTTTTCTGATCTTGAGCAGCTCTACTCTTCTTGGAATGGTCACCATTCGAGCCCTCCTGATGTTTTGATTTAGTCTTTTTTTGCTTGGAGGATGCATTGTTTTCCTGTGGCACTGGATCTTCTTCCTCTTGATCTTCATCATCATCAGTTTCTTTAGACTTGCTGGTGGTATATTTCTTTTTGGACGACTGATTGGCTTTGTGAGATGAGTTTCCTTTATTGGATTTGTCTGTTTTTTCTTTAGACTCTTCCTGGTTGTGCCTTTTGCCTTTGGCATCTTTACCCCTCATTTTCAGTTGTTTTTGGTTCTTGGAGTCAGTTTGTTCTCTATCGCACTGTTCTAGTCTTTTGTGGCTGTTTTTCCTTGGATGGACCTTGCTTTTCTTAAGAGGGTTAAGGTTGAGCTTCACTTTTAGTAAACCATGTGACTGGGCTTTATGTTTATGCCTTTTGGAGTGGTCCTCTCTTTCAAGACCATTACTCCTCACAGATCGTCCAATGCTTTCATAGCTCAGGATCTGTTTATCACAATTTTCTGCTTTCCTAGAACTTTTAATCCGGTCATGTTTATCTTCCCTGTCATGGTTCATCCTTTGTACATCAACGACATGCACTCCAGATCTTTCCAAGTCAAAAGTCACACTTCTCTGCTTGCTTGCATGCTTTGCATAGATATCCATATTAGACTGGTTGTAGTTCATGCTCCTTTGGATGTTTAGCGTTGTCAGTGGGTTGTGGTTCGGAGAACCATCATACCCAGCAGATTCTCTTGCATTGATGTCATACAATACATCTCTGACTTTCTCCCCTGGCTGTCCATACTCATAGGTTCTGTAACAGTTCACACAGCTGATGGTTTGGGGTTGACAGTCAGGCACAGTTTTACCATGCTCTGATTGGAAGTCCATTTTTGACGGTCTGTTGTCAAGGCCTATGTCATTTCCAGGTCTTACCATCTCATCTTTTAGACTTTTATGTGTGGGCATGTTTCTATGTGCAGGTGAATAGTAACTCCTGCCACCCAATAGCTGGTTGTTGCCATTAGAACCATCATGGCTTTTTCTATTTAAACTCTGCTGGTGATAGAGTAACTCCTCCTGACTAAGAATATGGTTGCTCTGACCCTCTGGTGGCCCGACCAATGACCTTTGACCGCTTAGATCTGTGAATGACAGGGAAAGAGAGTTAGACATCTGCAGTTTGTGTGTGTGTGTCTGCCTATAGTCTCATCACTGATATAATCCTAATCAGTCTATGCAGTGAAATATTAATCAAAACATGCTCACCTTCTGTCTTTGATATTAGTGCTTGTTGGGGCACATGTCTCTTCCTCTCATTGCTCTCCTCTGTCATGGCCAGACTCTCCATCTTGTTGGGCTGGCCTCCTTGTCTGAGCATGTGCAGGGCTGCCCCCAAGTGTCCATCTCCTACCCCCTGTTCTATTGCAGACCCACTGACTGCAGGGCCACAATGGGGGCATGTAAAATGGCCGTCATTTTTGCCTATTCTCAGGTCAAACATGGCTCTCTCCCTGTCCCAAGGCTGAAGGTGGCTATTGGGAATCATCAGCTTGGTTTCCAGTCCCATTTGAGCCATACGTAGGGCCTCATTCTCCCTGCTTAGATCCCACTGGGTGACTGTTTGGGTGGGAGCTGTCCTCCCATTCTCATCCTCCTCAGCTCCAGTCCTGTCTCTCCAGACCTTGAGGCTCTTGTTCATCCCCAGTTTGCAGTAAACGATGTACACCACAGCTAGGGTGAGTCCAACGCCACCTGTACGTTATTAGCATAGTTATGAGTTACAGCCGACTGACCTAAGCTTTATGTAGTGGGATACAATTATAAAAACACTTTCCTTTAAGCGTTGATACACTTTACGGAGTTGCATGATACAGAAGTCACATTGTCCTTTACAATTTCATATATTTACCACTATTTGAGTAGCGAAAAGTTACGTGTGGCTAGAAAGTGGCCATGGAGGATCTAGTTTCTGAGGTACTGACCAGCAAAGCAGAAGGCTGCAGCCAGAGCCAGGTCTCTGGTATAACGCTGAGAGGAGATGGCGTTCTTAGCCTCAATCTGCACTGTGATGTTCTGATTTGTCGGAACACAGTTGGCCTCTGTCAGGTCCAGCACAGTCTTCACTGCCGGGTTGTCAGCACTCACACACACCATCCTACGCCCGTTGAACAGTACCTGAACAAGAATGTTGTTATTATAGTAATCATAATGTTACAACAATGATAACAACACACATCTACATAGCACCTTTTATACAATATAGTTTTCTACACCATAGCTTCCTAAAACACCTTTTTTATAATACTTGCAGGCAGACAAAATATGTCCTAATTCAAAATAATAAAACATATTGGTAAAAAAAGGAACACAATAAATCAAAATATAAAAAGAAAAGAAATAAAGCTCAAACGAGCAACAGAAGATAACCTTATCCGGAGCCTCCATATAGCTGGTGAGGAAAGACGCCAGCTCCCTCAGCTCACATGTACAGTCCCACCAATTTAGTTCCAGGTTCAGACTAGACATCCACGATAGGTACGAAAACACCTCTGGCGGGGCGCTCCGGAGATGATTCCTGGACAGATCCAGACTACGCAGCCCCAGCAGGCCCCGGAAGCTATCCCTCCCCAGATATGTGATCAGATTATCGGAAAGATCCAGGGTCTCCAGCCCCAGGAGGTCTGCCGAGGCAAAGGTGGTGGCGTCAAGCCTGGAGAGGCGGTTCCCCTCCAGCTGCAGCGTCCGCAGGGCCCCAGCGGCATGGAACCAGGATCCGTTGACCTCCCCAAGGGCGTTGTTCCCCAGCTGGAGGATCTCCAACCTGGGCAGCCAGGAGAAAGTGTCCCTCCCCAGGGCCTGGCTGGAGAGGTGGTTGTGGTCCAGGAGGAGGGTGTGGAGGACGGTGAGGTTCTGGAAGGCGTCGTGGGTGATGGTGGCGATGGTGTTGTGGCTGAGGGACAGCACAGTCATGCTGGACATGTCAGACAGAAAGTGGCGGTCCACGGACACGATGGAGCCGTCGGTCAGCATCAGGGCCTTGGTGGTCTCAGGGGCCTCTAGAGGTGGAAGAAAACACAGACCTGGTTGTCAATCATTACTGCTTTAATAGGGCTGGCTACACAGATAGGTGTTGACAAAGAGTCAGCGCCTTTATGATCGCCATAGGCTAGTGTGGCACAAGACATTCCAACAAATCTTGTTCAAAGGAATGCTATCATAGATCATTAGTAGAGGGTGATATTTCTTCATCTCAACTCGGCAGTCAATGCTCCTTCTTACCTAGGATGTTGGAGAGCTTGTAACAGATGACAGCGTATTCAGAACACACCACACAGGAGGCTGGACATGAGGAGAGGCTCTGGGTATGTGTGATTGACAGCATCAGCATCAGGAGAACACCTGGGTTTCACCAAGGGGACACACACACAGCTGGTTAGCTTGGGAGAGGGAATGGTACAGTATATCAACATTTCTTGTCAGTATATTTAATATCTTAGCTGTTCACACATTCAATAGACCTATATTGTGAAGCATTAATCCAATACCTGAACAGCATGTGGAGAGAGCATATACCTTTCATGTGTTAACTTTCACTGCTATGCGGATGACACACAGCTGTACATTTCGATGAAACATGGTGAAGCCCCAAAATTGCCCTCCCTGGAAGCCTGTGTTTCAGACATAAGGAAGTGGATGGCGGAAAATGTTCTACTTTTAAACTCTGACAAAACAGAGATGCTAGTTCTAGGTCCCAAGAAACAAAGAGATCTTCTGTTGAATCTGACAATTAATCTTGATGGTTGTACAGTCGTCTCAAATAAAACTGTGAAGGACCTCGGCGTTACTCTGGACCCTGATCTCTCTTTTGACGAACATATCAAGACTGTTTCAAGGATAGCTTTTTTCCATTTACGTAACATTGTAAAAATCAGAAACTTTCTATCCAAAAATGTTGCAGAAAAGTTAATCCATGCGTTTGTAACTTCTAGGTTAGACTACTGCAATGCTTTACTTTCCGGCTACCCGGATAAAGCACTAAATAAACTTCAGTTAGTGCTAAACACGGCTGCTAGAATCTTGACTAGAACCCCAAAATTTGATCATATTACTCCAGTACTAGCCTCTCTACACTGGCTTCCTGTTAAGGCAAGGGCTGATTTCAAGGTTTTACTGCTAACCTACAAAGCATTACATGGGCTTGCTCCTACCTATCTTTCCGATTTGGTCCTGCCGTACATACCTACACGTACGCTATGGTCACAAGACGCAGGCCTCCTTACTGTCCCTAGAATTTCTAAGCAAACTGCTGGAAGCAGGGCTTTCTCCTATAGAGCAAATTTTTTTATGGAATAGTCTGCCTATCCATGTGAGAGACTCAGACTCGGTCTCAACCTCTAAGTCTTTATTGAAGACTCATCTCTTCAGTAGGTCCTATGACTGAGTGTAGTCTGGCCCAGGAGTGTGAAGGTGAACAGAAAGGCACTGGAGCAACGAACCACCCTTGCTGTCTTTGCCTGGCCGGTTCCCCTCCACTGGGATTCTCTGCCTCTAACCCTATTACAGGGGCTGAGTCACTGGCTTACTGGTGCCGTGGCGGAGATCTTGTGGGCTATACTCGGCCTTGTCTCAGGATGGTAAGTTGGTGGTTGAAGATATCCCTCTAGTGGTGTGGGGGCTGTGCTTCGGCAGAGTGGGTGGGGTTATATCCTGCCTGTTTGGCCCTGTCCGGGGGTATCGTCGGACGGGGCCACAGTGTCTCCCGACCCCTCCTGTCTCAGCCCCCAGTATTTATGCTGCAGTAGTTTATGTGTCGGGGGGCTAGGGTCCGTCTGTTATATCTGGAGTATTTCTTCTCTTATATGGTGTCCTGTGCGAATTTAAGTATGCTCTCTCTAATTATCTCTCTCTTTCTTTTTTCTTCTCTCTCTCTCGGAGGACCTGAGCATTAGGACCATTCCTCAAGGCCTACCTGGCCTGATGACTCCTTGATGTCCCGAGTCCACCTGGCCGTGCTGCTTCTCCAGTTTCAACTGTTCTGCCTGTTTTATGAACATTTTAAAATCTTGTCCATGTTCTGTTATCTGCACCTGGCACAGCCAGAAGAGGACTGGCCACCCCTCACAGCCTGGTTCCTCTCTAGGTTTCTTCCTAGGTTTTGGCCTTTCTAGGGAGTTTTTCCTAGCCACTGTGCTTTTACACCTGCATTGCTTGCTGTTTGGGGTTTTAGGCTGGGTTTCTTTACAGCACTCTGTGACATCAGCTGATGTAAGGGGGGCTTTATAAATAAATTTGATTTGTTGAATATTGACACAATCGGTGTTGAAATGTTATGTTAGACATACTTCTCATGGTTTGTTATTGGCCAGGCTGCATGGTGTGTTGGCTCTCCCATGTAAGTGGTCTCAGAGACTCATCATCTTGTCTCAACTCCTTCCCATGTCTCGTCCTACTGCTCCTAGATATAAAAAAAACCAGTCTCCATTTTTTAAATAAAAACACATTCAGCTCAGTAACAAATACTTTGCTCATTTAGCTTGTGTTGCTAAGAGACCAAACAAACTGGGTGGAAAGCAATGGTAACAATCTGAGATGAATGAAACATGCATGATGACCCCCCTGGAGTCTATTCAGTTCACCCATGTTACATATGAGTGTTTATCTGAGTCATACATAGAAGAAACATTATCCAGATCAAGTCTTACCTGCAGGCCTAAATGGACCAGAGAATCCAACCATCCAAAAACACTGTCATTGACCATCCACAGAGCAGCTGCGAGTCCATTACAGATGAATACATTACTTCTACACCCAGTCCAATATAACATCATATAAAAACTCATTGTGCTTCAACATTTCGATGTTGACCAGCCCAGGTTACGGTAGTCACTTCTGTTTCACAGTCAACTGTCTGTGTTTGTATTGAAGAGGCTGGGTAAGGTTACCTGTACTTCTCTGAGCATGCGCAGTTCGCAGGGCTGTTACCTGAGATGGCACGATGTCACACTCACCCCTGACTTAACTTGTGCCTGACAGAGGTAAAAGACTGCACACTTCAACACTATTATTAACATTTGGAAAAGGAGGCATTCCCTTTATAATATTTTACAAAAATTGCATTCAATTAAAATATTATTTCACCCCCAAAAAAATCTTATCGACCCAATGCATTGAAATGACAACAACTTGGTTTAGAAATTCACATGATTAATCAGGAAGATCACCGAAAGAGAGCCCCACCATCTTTGTCTGTGGCAAGATTTTAAGCAATTTTAATTCCATATGCATGAAACACATGTAAAGTAATCAGAATTTCATCCCAATGTAAATCAGTAACATTTCACAGTAATCCTACAGCTGTTCCATTCACATGGTCAGTACCATCTTCCCAGAAGCCCCAGGGCAGTCTATGATGTCAATATGGGCCTGGGAGGCCATGTCCAGGGTGTACTGTTTTCCTACAGCAGGCTTCAGCCAACCAGCATCCATCCCTGCAAACAGGGCCGCGGCACACTCAGTCTTCTCTTCCTGTAGAGACAAGAGAAGATACATTACCGTTCAAAAACACTCCTGTGTTCCAATGGCACATTGTGTTAGCTAATCCAAGTTTATCATTATAAAAGGGCTAATTAATCATTAGAAAACCCTTTTGCAATTATGTTAGCACAGCTGAAAACTGTTGTGCTGATTTAAAGAAGCACTAAAACTGGCGTTCTTTAGACTAGTTGAGTATCTGGAGCATCAGCACTTGTGGTTTTTTATTATTATTATTGACCTGTCTGAGATATGGATTTTTCTTTGCAACTCTGCCTAGAAGGTCAGCATCCCGGAGTCGCCTCTTCACTGCTGACATTGAGACTGGTGTTGAGGGTACCATTTAATGAAGCTGCCAGTTGAGGACTTGTGAGGCGTCCGTTTCTCAAACTATACATTCTAATGTGCTTGTCCTCTTGCTCAGTGCACCGGGGCCTCCCACTCCTCTTTCTATTCTGTTTAGAGACAGTTTGCGCTGTTCTGTGAAGGGAGTAGTACACAGCGCTGTACAAGATCTTGAGTTTCTTGGCAATTTCTCACATGGAATAGCCTTCATTTCTCAGAACAAGAATAGACTGACGAGTTTCAGAAGAAAGGTCTTTGTTTCTGGCCATTTTGAGCCTGTAATCAAACCCACAAGTGCTGATGCTCCAGATACTCAACTAGTCTAAAGAATACCAGTTTTAGTGCTTCTTTAAAATCAGCACAACTGTTTTCAGCTGTGCTAACATAATTGCAAAAGGATTTTCGAATGATCAATTAGCCTTTTAAAATGATAAGCTGGGATTAGCTAACACAACGTGCCATTGGAACACAGGGGTGATGGTTTCTGATAATGGGCCTCTGTAGATATTCCATATATAAATATATCTCAGTCATTTCCAGCTACAAGAGTCATTTACAACATCTACACTGTATTTCTGATCAATTTGATGTTATTTTAAATGGGGGGAAAAAGGTTCTTTCAAAAACAAGGACATTTCTAAGTGACCCCAAACTTTTGAACGGTAGTGTATAATTTACACTACAGAATGTATGATTTATAGAACGACTACTGCCTGAACCAGAATCAATATTATACTAGGAATCTAGACTCTTACGACAGTAGCGTAGGGTAAGGCAACACCAATGATGCTGGACTCTTTGGCCATGGTGTCTCGAGGGTTGATTTCAATAGGGCCTCTACTGCCAACAACCTAAACAGAGGAAAACTGAGTAAGAATTAACAATGAAAAACCAATACATATTCAAAACAGTGTCTCTAAAAGTCTAAAATAAATTACACATGCTAACGTGATATACTGACCGTCACTCTTCCCCCGTAGGCCAGCATCTGCAGGTCATTGCTGAGGTTCACGTTAGACAGCATCTCCACAATCACATTTACCCCTTGCCCCTTGGTAGCATCCTATAAAAAAAAACAAATTGCCCAGATATAAAACTCATTAAGACAACCTGTGTTTACAAAAGTGTCACCCCAGTTCTTAACTTATCCTAGGCTAACATGTTAGAAATTTGAATATTTTTAACTGTAAAAAGTGTTTTATTTGACCCCCTCTGGTTTAGCAGCTAATCGGTGTCAAAGTAGAGCATAATAGCAGTCACTCACTGAGAGTCATACACTAGGACTGCTTCCCACCTACCATGATCTTGCTAGTGTATCCTTCCTCTTTGTGGTTGAAGGCCTGGTGAGCTCCATTACTCAGGACCAGTTCCAGTCCCTCTGCAGTTCCTGCTGTCCCCAGGACCCTCAGACCCAAGGCTCTGGCCATCTGACACGCTGCCACCCCCACCTGAAAAGATACACACCACCAAGAAAAGGTCACAAACACTGGGCCCTAGTAAATCACCCCCCCCCAAAAAAGAAAAACTTGTCATTAAGCAGTGCAATAAAGGTCATTTGATCTTTATTAAATGAAAATGGGGGAAAATAACTATAGCACAGACATTAAACTGAAGAGGGCATTGATCTTACCCCGCCGCTGGCTCCATGAATGAGTACTGTCTCGCCTGCTTTAGCATGTGCTCTGGATCATAAGACACAATGGAGCATAAGACTCAGTCACTCATACTGTACACACCCAACAATCAAAGATTATTAGTGAATAATAGACACAGATTTTAATTATATAATCTTCTTTTGCAGCAGAGTCGATGAATCTCAACTTAATTGAACATCATATCGATTGTGATGCTGAGTCTGTCTAACCATGTAAAATCCAAAGAACTCAACCAAAACATTGGTGTAGGACCGGTGAGCCCTACACACTTAGACCCTGTCTCCCTGCTTCTGCGCCCATCTTGTCATAAAAATTATCTGTTCAGAATTCCATTCTCTTTAAACAAAACAAAGCTGGTGTCTTACTTATGTAAGAGAGCTCTGTATGCTGTGCAGTAGGGGATCCCAATGGCAGCTCCTTGTTTGTAGTCTAAGGGGTCTGGCAGGCGGTGGACACAGTCCTCAGACACAACAGTGTATTCAGCATACCCTCCTGTCTCTGTGGCGGTGGTGAACACACGGTCACCAGCCTGAAAGGTAAAACAGACCAGATTTCCACTCCAGCGACTAATGGTATAGTCATACACAAACTCAATATGAATACATTCACACAATGAGTACTGTTGAAAGCAAAATGTTGGTGAGCAATTACTTTCTCACAAACTACACATGCCGCATGCGAATAGTTACTAATTACCATCAGTGATCATAATGTTACTGGTAGCCTAGGGAACCACTGCTTTTAACCAGGGTAAGGCTACCGGAAACATGACTGAATACAAACAGTGTAGCTATTCCCTCCGCAAGGCAATCAAACAAGCTAAGCGTCAATATAGAGACAAAGTAGTCACAATTCAGCAGCTCAGACACAAGAGGAATGTGGCAGGGTCTACAGTCAATCACGGACTACAAAAGAAAACCAGCCCCGTTGTGGACCATGACGCCCTGCTCCCAGACAAACAAAACAACTTCTTTGCTCGCTTTGATGACAATACAGTGCCACCGACACGGCCTGCTACCAAAACCTGCGGGCTCTCCTTCACCGCAGCCAATGTGAGAAAAACATTTAAATGTGTTAACCCTCGCAAGGCTGCCGGCCCAGATGGCATCCCTGGCCGTGTCATCAGAGCATGTGCAGACCAGCTGGCTGGTGTGTTTACGGACATATTCAATCAGTCCCTATCCCAGTCTGCTGTTCCCACATGCTTCAAGAGGGCCACCATTGTTCCTGTTCCCAAGAAAGCTAAGGTAACTGAGCTAAATGACTATCGCTCCGTAGCACTCACTTCAGTCATCATGAAGTGCTTTGAGAGATTAGTCAAGGATCATATCACCTCCATCCTGCCAGACACCCTGGACCCACTCCAATTTGCTTACCGTCCCAATATGTCCACAGACGACGCAATCGCAATCACACTGCCCTAACCCATCTGGACAAGAGGAATACTTATGTAAGAATGCTGTTCATCGACTACAGCTCAGCATTTAACACCATAGTTCCCTCCAAGCTCATCATTAAGCTCGAGACCCTGGGTCTCGACCCAGCCCTGTGCAACTGGGTCCTGGACTTCCTGACGGGCCAGCCCCAGGTGGTGAGGGTAGGAAACAACATCTCCACCCCGCTGATCCTCAACACTGGGGCCCCACAAGGGTGCGTTCTCAGCCCTCTCCTGTACTCCCTGTTTACCCATGACTGCGTGGGCCAAGCACGCATCCAACTCAATCATCAAGTTTGCTGACGACACTACAGTGGTAGGCTTGATTACCAACAACGATGAGACGGCCTACAGGGAGGAGGTGAGGGCCCTCGGAGTGTGGTGTCAGGAAAATAACCTCTCACTCAATGTCAACAAAACAAAGGAGATGATCGTGGACTTCAGGAAACAGGAGAGGGAGCACCCCCCTATCCACATCGAGGGGACAGTAGTGGAGAAGGTGGAAAGTTAAGTTCCTCGGCGTACATCACGGACAAACTGAATTGGTCCACACAGACAGCGTGGTGAAGAAGGCGCAACAGCGCCTCTTCAACCTCAGGAGGCTGAAGAAATTCGGCTTGTCACCAAAATCACTCACAAACTTCTACAGATGCACAATAGAGAGCATCCTGTCGGGCTGTATCACCGCCTGGTACGGCAACTGCTCCGCCCACAACCGTAAGGCTCTCCAGAGGGTAGTGAGGACTGCACAACGCATCACCGGGTAAACTACCTGCCCTTCAGGACACCTACACCACCCGATGTCACAGGAAGGCCAAAAAGATCATCAAGGACAACAACCACCCGAGCCACTGCCTCTTCACCCCGCTATCATCCAGAAGGCGAGGTCAGTACAGGTGCATCAAAGCTGGGACCGAGAGACTGAAAAACAGCTTCTACCTCAAGGCCATCAGACTGTTAAACAGCCATCACTAACATTGAGTGGCTGCTGCCAACATACTGACTTAAATCTCTAGCCACTTTAAACATAGGAATTGGATGTAACCATGTATCACTTTAAACAATTTTGTATATAAAATGTTTACGTATCCGACATACTCATATCAAATGTATACACTGTACTCTAAACCATCTACTGAATCTTGCCTATGCCGTTCGGCCATCGACCCAAATCTCTAGCCACTTTAATAATTATAATTGGATGAAATAATGTATCACTAGCCACTTTAAACAATGCCATTTATATAATGTTTACATATCCTACATTACTCATATATGTGTATATACTGTACTCCATACCATCTACTGCATCTTGCCTATGCCGGTCAGCCATCGCTCATCCATATATTTATATGTACATACTCGTATTCATTCCTTTACTCTTGTGTGTATAAGGTAGTTGTTGTGAATTTGTTAGATTACTTGTTAGATACTACTGCATGGTCGGAACTAGAAGCACAAGCATTTCGCTACACTCGCATTAACATCTGCTAACCATGTGTATGTGACAAATAAAATGTGATTTGATTTGATTGGTACAGTAAGATCAGCACCTTTAAGAGTTGGACTCTGTCTCCGACAGCTTCCACGACCCCTGACACGTCAGTCCCTGGAGTGTAGGGCAGGCTGGGGTTCCTGGCGTAGGTCCCAGAGCGGATGTAGGTCTCCACAGGGTTCACTCCACACGCATGCACATGGATTAGCACCTGGATAACACACAGGCTGTTTCATACATAGAGAACCTTCTGCAGAACTAAAATTAGGTAACATAATACAACCTCTAAAACAGCTACAGGTAGAAGTGCAATACAATATATGGAAAAGGTATCCATTATCCTTTGCACTTTACAGTTAGCAAAAGTAATAGTACGTTTTTGACTGATTTTATTTACCTGTTTCTGACCTGGATTTGGCACAGGTACGTTGGAACAGAGTTTCAAAACGGAAGGTCCTCCAAACTCACTCACTCGAATGGCTCTCATTAACTTGGGCGTTGTTGCCATCTGCACACAAAGTAGCTAACTAACTAAAACCTTTACATGCAGCTTACGTTAGCTGGCAAGTAGTAACGTTAGTAGACACACGAGTGGCTTATGGACTTTGGACAGTGCAGTTGTATTAGCTAGCTAACGTTACCAAACGAGCCACTGCACTGTCTGGTTACCTAGCTAACTGATCACTTCAGCAGGACATTTGAGTACAAATACTATAATGTTTCTAAAATACAACTAGCATAAACTTTATATCAAGGAAATGAAAGTCGAAACGGACTCACCGTTTATGCACGGAAGCTGTCAGAGGCTTCTGTCCCAAAATAATTATCCTCACCGTGGCGACAGCACGACATTATAAACATCCGAATTGAACACTCTCCGCCACCGTAAAACGGTTTTCTCATTTGATAAAATTGCACTTCATTCAAAACATCAGGCAAGAAATGGGAAGATGGCGGAAGTGGATGCTGAGCGCGTCGGGCAAATTTGGTGAAGACGGATAGTAGTATCGAAAACAGGAACAAAATTGAAATTGTCTAAGATTCCAGTGAAGGTTACGTGTGTGAATTATAATGAATCGCATATTCTTGGGATGCGTTTGTTTTTAGTAAGAATGCATATGTGGGAAACCCATTTGAGGTGTCGAAAATGGTCACGTTTGCGCTTGGAAAAGTGGAGACTGTCAGAGTGACCAGGAGTGGTGTTATCTTGAGTCATTGTATTTCTGAAGAGCATAGGAATATTGCAGTTGGCCTCAAAATAATTTGGACAACAAGTTTTGAATTTTGGAGTAAAGCACCCGTAAATGGAGTCATCTCAGGGGTGACGATGGATGTTCATAATTCCTGATGTGGTTGGTGCCCGGTGTCATGTAAAACTCCCCAGCGTGAAATAGTTTCCAATCGTTCTGAAAAGTCTGGAGGTCCTGTTGTTTTTGATAAAGAGCAAATACCTGTAAGAGCTATCGTTCCCAAACCACTGCAGTGTAAGAATTGTAAAGTATTTGGCCATGTTTCAAGTGAAGTGCAGACGAACAGAGTATACTGAAGAACGGTGTCTAGAAGGACGACGGTGTTGCAATTGTGGTGGGGATTATGATCCTGAGTTCATGGAATGCCCTGTGAAGGAGATTGAGGTGGCAAAAGTTAGTGGTCAATTGAATCTCCTTAAAATAATTGAGAAAACAAGTGAAAATATGTTATTGGATACACCACAGCCTGTAGTAAATGTTTGCTGCCAGACAAAAGATACCCTGTGTGTTACAAATTTGGATTTTGTTCTGTTCATTGCCACAGTTATAAACTGTACAGCACAAGTCTCAAAGAAGTCTAAGAAACTGGACATTATTGTGGCTGCGGTTTTGGGGATTTAAGGATTTTACATTGAAAACGTTGGAAGACCCGCCCGCCCTCCCAGGTTCCCCTTGAGAAACGTTTTTTTTTTCATTGTGTAATCGGCAATATACCATAGCAGAAGAAACATTAGTCAAGCGTGCTAGCTGACATTAGTTTACGGTGTACATTATAGACGGTAATATACTCTCAATCTGTCTGTTAGCTGAGATGGAAAATACATGTATCTAATGGAAAGAACTATGTCTAAACAAATATATTTTAGCAAGAAGGGACATGTCCATGAGGACATAACACAGGGTGGGTATAATTTATGGAACGTTCCAACAGGAATCTGTAACAAAAACTTCGTAAAGTACAAGGTTGACAACAAACAACGCATACAAAGTAGCATGATCATTTCACCTAGCTAACTAGCTACCGAATAGGCATCAACTCACCACGTAGCTTCTTAAAGTTTGTCCATAGTCTACCAGAGTGAGGACAGACATTTTTTTGGAATAAACGTGGTGAGTGAAACACTTGAAATAGCGCACTCCCTACTGTTAGAGTTGCGAATATAAAATCTGGTATCAGGACAAAAGGTGACACAGAGTCACTGAGAATCTTCTATGTTTTTTTATTATTAGTCAAGCAATAAATGGTAAATGCAATCTTCGTATATACGGGTTCGATGTAATACCACGCAGGGTTAACAGAGAACTGACTAGCGCCTTACAATACCTTCTTTTAATACTCTGACAGAAGTAGTTCCGCTTCTGAGCTGGCCTGTCAGAGTAGAGACTGGGCGTGGTTTTAGACTTGCCCAATCTATCGTAGGCGCACAGGCTGGTCCCAGCCCCCAGGCGCTTCAGCTTTCAGGCGTTGTTGCTGTACAGATTATCTATGCGCTCACCCCTAGATACTGAGGCCAAAAGTTCAGCTCCTTTTTTGTGTCTCAACCTAGAAACTGCTTGTTTGCAACATTTTTCTATTCATGGGTTCCTAGCTCAACATACTGTTAACTCCCAAGGTTATACTGCCCCTTAGCCAGACACCAGGTGTTTGCACAATTCACTGTATTGTTCCACAATTTATCAGCCTTAGCTCAAACATATTCCTGTGTAGCAAAGAAACATATTCTCAAACCTAACAATTAGCAAAGAAACATATTCTCAAACCTAACACTACCCGGTATCTTATTCTGTCTTTAGGAACTCTGGATTAACTGTCAGCATGAAGGGAAAAATCATATTGGTTTGTAATTTTGTTTAAGTTTTTCATGTATTCATTATTCTGTATGAAGTGCTTTACTGATATGCTTGTGTAACAGAGGTGGTTTTGTGTTTAATTCAGAGTGCATTCTCCATGTGATATCTCTCTAGGCAGTCCAAAGTACCCATGGTCTGGAGGTTCAACTGAGCCACAAAGGTCAGGTCCTGGTCAAAGATTATGAATATACTGACAAGATACATGTCTCTCCGCCCTAACAGTGGGAGTTGTTGTCCACAAAGTGGCACGGCGGGCTGTCTAGCTCTGCTTATCCTTTCTTTGGATTGGTAGATTACATCTCATTATTGTAATTCTTTTTTGAATATTTGATGAGGGTTGTTGATGTCAACCGCCTGTATTGTATGCTAATAGCCTCATCCATGAATATGCATAGTCACCTCGGGACAACTCCGTTTTTTTTCTAAAATTTGCCTGGGATGTCACGTGTCCTATCAGTACACTCGTAACAACTTAAGCATTACGAAACTTACATTCAATCTAATCAACCTCACCAAATTCGACAATCTCTCATTGACCTCCATACAAAAACTTTGCTTGGTGGGCGAAACAATGAAAATCGCCACCTGGAGGGAGACAAATTCTCCGGGGCGTTCGGCCTCTTCCTCTTTCTCTCTGTGCTGGTGGAGGACTACATGCATTTCCTGGTGGAAATAGCCAATCAGAAAATGGAGGAAAATCTCAAACAAATGGAGGTCAGTTGTCCATTACCAACTACAGCAGCTAGCATATCACTGTCTAAAAATATGATCAAAGTTAAGATCATTACTTGATTTACAAAAAGTGCTCTGAATTTATTGGAATTGAAATCTTCTCAGACAATGTTCTCAGACTGCTAACGCACGGCAAGCGTACCGGTGCATGTCTGACACCAACAGGCTCTTGGACAGCTTCTATCCCCAAGCAATAAGACTGATAAATAGCTACACAGTGTTAACCTTGTATCTTTATTGACTTTTTATTTTTGTCTCTATGCATACTCACAGGGCCCTACACACTCACAGACACACTCACTCCATCATCTGCTCACTCGCACATACAGTGCGTTCGGGAAAGTATTCAGACCCCTTTACTTTTTCCAGATTTTGTTACAGCCTTTTTTTTAAATGGTTTAAGTAAAAATCCTCATCAATCTCCACACAATACCCCATAATGAAACATCGAAAACAGGTTTTAGACATTTTTGCAAATGTATAAACAAAATAGAACAGAAACACGTTATGTACGTAAGTATTCAGACCCTTTGGAATGAGACTTGAAATTGAGCTCAGGTGCATCCTGTTTCCATTGATCATCCTTGAGATGTTTCTCCAGAGTTCCTCTGTGGAGATGGGAGAACCTTCCAGAAGGACAAACATCTCTGCAGCACTCCACTAATCAGGCCTTTATGGTAGAGTGGCCAGACGGAAGCCACTACTCAGTAAAGGCGCATGACAGCCCGCTTGGAGTTTGCTAAAAGCCACCTAAAGGACTAGCAGACCATGAGAAACAAGATTCTCTGGTCTGATGTAACCAAGATGAAAACCTCTTTCGCCAGAATGCCAAGGGTCACGTCTGGAGGAAACTTGGCACCATCCCTACGGTGAACCATGGGGTGGCAGCATCATGCTGTGGGGATGTTTTCAGCAGCAGGGACTGGGAGACTAGTCAGGATCAAGGGAAAGATGAACAGTGAGATCCTTGGTGAAAACCTGCTCTAGTGCACTCAGGACCTCAGACTGGGGCGAAGGTTCAACTTCCAAAGGACAACGACCCCAAGCACACAGCCAAGACAATGCAGGAGTGGCATCGGGACAAGTCTCTGAATGTCCGGAGCCCGGACTTGAACCCAGTCGAACATCTCTGGAGACCTGAAAATAGCTGTGCAGCGCAGAGTGGCCCCATCCAACCTGACCGAGCTTGAGAGGATCTGCAGAGAATAATGGGAGAAACTCCCCAAATACAGGTGTGCCAAGCTTGTAGTATCATACCCAAGAAGATTCAAGGCTATAATCGGTGCCAAAGCTGCTTCAACAAAGTACTGAGTAAAGGGTCTGAATACTTATGTAAATTGTGAAATTTCTGTTTTTTATTTTAAATAGATTAGCAAAAATGTCAACTTGTTTTTGCTTTGGGGAAAAACAATCTAATCCATTTTAGAATAAGGCTGTAACAAAATGTGGAAAAAGTCAAGGGGTCTGAATACTTTCCGAATGCACTGTATAGTATGCTTACTTATTGTTTTCTTAATATTTCTTCTTATTTCTCATGTTTTTCTAGTATTACATTGTTATTGATTATTGAATTGTTGGGTTTTGAGTTTGCAAGAAAGGCATTTCACTGTACTTGTGCATGTGACATTAAAACTTAACTTGAAACTCAAGCCTACAATTCTCTATAGTAAAAGCTTTTCATTCATCAACAGGTTCTATGAGTGCCAACAGTCTGCTTTGCAACCAGCTGAACCTCAAAGCCCAACTTTTGCCCAAACAGTCCTTTAGCTCAACTGGATTAATGTCTCTGTTGTCTTGGCAGGTGTCTGTCCTTCTTTTCCTCCTTCATTTGTATACAGAATTCTCCTCTGATACGGACTCTGCAGAAGTCAGGGCATCCATACTTGTTGTGCTTCGTGGAGCAGCGCAGAGCTGTTGTCAAGGAAGTGAGTTTGTGTTTACACAGGACCTCCCGCCCCCACCTACTGTCAACCAATCGTGTCAATGCGGAGATATATGGAGCCCTTCGCATTGTTACAAGATGTGGGAGGTGCACGGCTATTCAGTACGGAGCTCAATTTGGCCTCTGCATGCCACCAGAGGCTCCGCAATTTCTTCACTCCATCCATACAGAGCCTCCAACCACATTTTCGGATCAAGCATGAATTGGCTTTAAGAGTTGAAGACCCCTGTTCTAGAGTCTAGACAGAGCAAAGAGTGGAGTGTATACAACTATGGTGTTATTCGTGGACTAAAGCAGAAGGAAGTTTAAAGATCCATTACCAACCACAGTGAAAGTCTATGACAAGGTCAGTCACAAACAAGACAAGACAAAGGCTTATTTTTCCTTGATGTAAATTCACTGTAAATCTAATCTCACTAAATAATAATCCACCTCTTCCCTTTTATTTTTGATAACTGGCGCCTGTGTAACAAACAAAATGCACATTCGTGTTTTGCTTTTGCCTCCCGTGCAACTTCCTCGTCTGTTTTAGCTTAAACCACCCACCATATTGTCTCAAAGCGTGCAGGAGAACACACACACACGTACATCCATGTGTGTATGTATTTGAGTACAGTCAGCTGCTCTCTGATGGTCTCTTTGCCTGTGAAGAGAGAGATGTTAGTACTCATTAGTACTATGGGGTAAAACATCAATGGACCACCGAGCACCTTTTCATCTCTTGACAGTGGCTCTGATGGGGATATGGCATGTGGTTAAGAGCCCATTTCCTGCGGATCAGAACCCATTCAGTCAGGTTCTGTACAGGCCCGGTTGGTTCTTGCATGCTTCAATAGGTAGACCCGCCTAATCAAGAGAAAAACAGAAAAATCTGATGTGCCCTTGAGCAAGGCACTTAACCCTAATTGCTCTTTGGATAAGAGCATCTGATAAATGACATGTTAGAGGGTGTTTTGCTAATCTGCAGAGAACTGTATGATCTGGGTCACACTGCAGCTTCCATGTTTGGACTTGGCCTCAAGAGGAGGCTAGAGCGCTTTTTAATCTGCGTGCTGCAGTATAAACACTTGGCTGGTCACAGACCTGAAGGTGGATGAGACAAAAAACCTGTAATTGATTTTAACTGAGGGGGAAATTGTAGACACCTGCATGCATCATTATTCAGCATGCACCCTTCACTGATAGAGCCTTATAGGTCCAGGGTGGCTCGTTGTGAGAGATTAGGATTGGCAGTGTGTCTCTAGGCTGCCGGGATGGATTGCTGGATGTCCCTTCAGTGGCTGATTGGATAGCTGAGTCTGCTCCTCAGTCACTCCAAGTAATTACTGCTCTTACTGTCAATTTGACCTTAGCTGGACAATCTCCTCCCCCTTTGTCTGACAGAAATTGGCCCTCATAGAAAAGAGAGAAAATTGCCTGGTACTTTAAAGGGCATATAGAATTATCATTGTTCCTTCCAGGGCTGGCCCCAGGCATAGCAACATAATAGGCCGCTTAATAAAAAATATATATTGGGTTGAGGACCCCCTAGCGGCCGGGGTCCTCAACCCAATATATATATATTTTTTAATTAATTAGTTTTTCTTATGTCAGTCACTCCATTAGCCATGTCAGCTAACACTTTTTAGCTGTCTAGGCTAACTGCCCATTTATCTAAACCTGTAGTAATCATGGCCGAATACCGACCGGGCACGCAGGGCACATGCCCAGGGGCCCTGCCCTCCAGTGGGCCCCCATTGATTTTGTTAGTCATTCTCACTCAGATATCATATTAACACGGCATAAGTCATGTGTAAATGTGTAGAATTGCAAATATTGCTCTCTACCCATGGCAAAATTAATAGAATTGCATGAAATTTGTTATAAAACTGCAAAAAACCCATGGCAAAATGTGTAGAATTGCTGGAAATTAACCTTTTTAATTTTTTTCTCCACCGTCAACTAAAACGTTTTGCCGCGAGGTGGGGGGCCCCCCTACCAAATCTCGCTTAGGGCCCCCAAAAGTGGAGTAGAGCAGAGAATTGGTTCTTTCCATAAGAATTGGACCCACTCCAATTTGCTTACCGTCCCAATATGTCCACAGACGACGCAATCGCAATCACACTGCCCTAACCCATCTGGACAAGAGGAATACTTATGTAAGAATGCTGTTCATCGACTACAGCTCAGCATTTAACACCATAGTTCCCTCCAAGCTCATCATTAAGCTCGAGACCCTGGGTCTCGACCCAGCCCTGTGCAACTGGGTCCTGGACTTCCTGACGGGCCAGCCCCAGGTGGTGAGGGTAGGAAACAACATCTCCACCCCGCTGATCCTCAACACTGGGGCCCCACAAGGGTGCGTTCTCAGCCCTCTCCTGTACTCCCTGTTTACCCATGACTGCGTGGCCAAGCACGCATCCAACTCAATCATCAAGTTTGCTGACGACACTACAGTGGTAGGCTTGATTACCAACAACGATGAGACGGCCTACAGGGAGGAGGTGAGGGCCCTCGGAGTGTGGTGTCAGGAAAATAACCTCTCACTCAATGTCAACAAAACAAAGGAGATGATCGTGGACTTCAGGAAACAGGAGAGGGAGCACCCCCCTATCCACATCGAGGGGACAGTAGTGGAGAAGGTGGAAAGTTAAGTTCCTCGGCGTACACATCACGGACAAACTGAATTGGTCCACACAGACAGCGTGGTGAAGAAGGCGCAACAGCGCCTCTTCAACCTCAGGAGGCTGAAGAAATTCGGCTTGTCACCAAAATCACTCACAAACTTCTACAGATGCACAATAGAGAGCATCCTGTCGGGCTGTATCACCGCCTGGTACGGCAACTGCTCCGCCCACAACCGTAAGGCTCTCCAGAGGGTAGTGAGGACTGCACAACGCATCACCGGGGGTAAACTACCTGCCCTTCAGGACACCTACACCACCCGATGTCACAGGAAGGCCAAAAAGATCATCAAGGACAACAACCACCCGAGCCACTGCCTCTTCACCCCGCTATCATCCAGAAGGCGAGGTCAGTACAGGTGCATCAAAGCTGGGACCGAGAGACTGAAAAACAGCTTCTACCTCAAGGCCATCAGACTGTTAAACAGCCATCACTAACATTGAGTGGCTGCTGCCAACATACTGACTTAAATCTCTAGCCACTTTAAACATAGGAATTGGATGTAACCATGTATCACTTTAAACAATTTTGTATATAAAATGTTTACGTATCCGACATACTCATATCAAATGTATACACTGTACTCTAAACCATCTACTGAATCTTGCCTATGCCGTTCGGCCATCGACCCAAATCTCTAGCCACTTTAATAATTATAATTGGATGAAATAATGTATCACTAGCCACTTTAAACAATGCCATTTATATAATGTTTACATATCCTACATTACTCATATATGTGTATATACTGTACTCCATACCATCTACTGCATCTTGCCTATGCCGGTCAGCCATCGCTCATCCATATATTTATATGTACATACTCGTATTCATTCCTTTACTCTTGTGTGTATAAGGTAGTTGTTGTGAATTTGTTAGATTACTTGTTAGATACTACTGCATGGTCGGAACTAGAAGCACAAGCATTTCGCTACACTCGCATTAACATCTGCTAACCATGTGTATGTGACAAATAAAATGTGATTTGATTTGATTGGTACAGTAAGATCAGCACCTTTAAGAGTTGGACTCTGTCTCCGACAGCTTCCACGACCCTGACACGTCAGTCCCTGGAGTGTAGGGCAGGCTGGGGTTCCTGGCGTAGGTCCCAGAGCGGATGTAGGTCTCCACAGGGTTCACTCCACACGCATGCACATGGATTAGCACCTGGATAACACACAGGCTGTTTCATACATAGAGAACCTTCTGCAGAACTAAAATTAGGTAACATAATACAACCTCTAAAACAGCTACAGGTAGAAGTGCAATACAATATATGGAAAAGGTATCCATTATCCTTTGCACTTTACAGTTAGCAAAAGTAATAGTACGTTTTTGACTGATTTTATTTACCTGTTTCTGACCTGGATTTGGCACAGGTACGTTGGAACAGAGTTTCAAAACGGAAGGTCCTCCAAACTCACTCACTCGAATGGCTCTCATTAACTTGGGCGTTGTTGCCATCTGCACACAAAGTAGCTAACTAACTAAAACCTTTACATGCAGCTTACGTTAGCTGGCAAGTAGTAACGTTAGTAGACACACGAGTGGCTTATGGACTTTGGACAGTGCAGTTGTATTAGCTAGCTAACGTTACCAAACGAGCCACTGCACTGTCTGGTTACCTAGCTAACTGATCACTTCAGCAGGACATTTGAGTACAAATACTATAATGTTTCTAAAATACAACTAGCATAAACTTTATATCAAGGAAATGAAAGTCGAAACGGACTCACCGTTTATGCACGGAAGCTGTCAGAGGCTTCTGTCCCAAAATAATTATCCTCACCGTGGCGACAGCACGACATTATAAACATCCGAATTGAACACTCTCCGCCACCGTAAAACGGTTTTCTCATTTGATAAAAATTGCACTTCATTCAAAACATCAGGCAAGAAATGGGAAGATGGCGGAAGTGGATGCTGAGCGCGTCGGGCAAATTTGGTGAAGACGGATAGTAGTATCGAAAACAGGAACAAAATTGAAATTGTCTAAGATTCCAGTGAAGGTTACGTGTGTGAATTATAATGAATCGCATATTCTTGGGATGCGTTTGTTTTTAGTAAGAATGCATATGTGGGAAACCCATTTGAGGTGTCGAAAATGGTCACGTTTGCGCTTGGAAAAGTGGAGACTGTCAGAGTGACCAGGAGTGGTGTTATCTTGAGTCATTGTATTTCTGAAGAGCATAGGAATATTGCAGTTGGCCTCAAAATAATTTGGACAACAAGTTTTGAATTTTGGAGTAAAGCACCCGTAAATGGAGTCATCTCAGGGGTGACGATGGATGTTCATAATTCCTGATGTGGTTGGTGCCCGGTGTCATGTAAAACTCCCCAGCGTGAAATAGTTTCCAATCGTTCTGAAAAGTCTGGAGGTCCTGTTGTTTTTTGATAAAGAGCAAATACCTGTAAGAGCTATCGTTCCCAAACCACTGCAGTGTAAGAATTGTAAAGTATTTGGCCATGTTTCAAGTGAAGTGCAGACGAACAGAGTATACTGAAGAACGGTGTCTAGAAGGACGACGGTGTTGCAATTGTGGTGGGGATTATGATCCTGAGTTCATGGAATGCCCTGTGAAGGAGATTGAGGTGGCAAAAGTTAGTGGTCAATTGAATCTCCTTAAAATAATTGAGAAAACAAGTGAAAATATGTTATTGGATACACCACAGCCTGTAGTAAATGTTTGCTGCCAGACAAAAGATACCCTGTGTGTTACAAATTTGGATTTTGTTCTGTTCATTGCCACAGTTATAAACTGTACAGCACAAGTCTCAAAGAAGTCTAAGAAACTGGACATTATTGTGGCTGCGGTTTTGGGGATTTAAGGATTTTACATTGAAAACGTTGGAAGACCCGCCCGCCCTCCCAGGTTCCCCTTGAGAAACGTTTTTTTTTTCATTGTGTAATCGGCAATATACCATAGCAGAAGAAACATTAGTCAAGCGTGCTAGCTGACATTAGTTTACGGTGTACATTATAGACGGTAATATACTCTCAATCTGTCTGTTAGCTGAGATGGAAAATACATGTATCTAATGGAAAGAACTATGTCTAAACAAATATATTTTAGCAAGAAGGGACATGTCCATGAGGACATAACACAGGAGTGGGTATAATTTATGGAACGTTCCAACAGGAATCTGTAACAAAACTTCGTAAAGTACAAGGTTGACAACAAACAACGCATACAAAGTAGCATGATCATTTCACCTAGCTAACTAGCTACCGAATAGGCATCAACTCACCACGTAGCTTCTTAAAGTTTGTCCATAGTCTACCAGAGTGAGGACAGACATTTTTTGGAATAAACGTGGTGAGTGAAACACTTGAAATAGCGCACTCCCTACTGTTAGAGTTGCGAATATAAAATCTGGTATCAGGACAAAAGGTGACACAGAGTCACTGAGAATCTTCTATGTTTTTTATTATTAGTCAAGCAATAAATGGTAAATGCAATCTTCGTATATACGGGTTCGATGTAATACCACGCAGGGTTAACAGAGAACTGACTAGCGCCTTACAATACCTTCTTTTAATACTCTGACAGAAGTAGTTCCGCTTCTGAGCTGGCCTGTCAGAGTAGAGACTGGGCGTGGTTTTAGACTTGCCCAATCTATCGTGAGGCGCACAGGCTGGTCCCAGCCCCCAGGCGCTTCAGCTTTCAGGCGTTGTTGCTGTACAGATTATCTATGCGCTCACCCCTAGATACTGAGGCCAAAAGTTCAGCTCCTTTTTTGTGTCTCAACCTAGAAACTGCTTGTTTGCAACATTTTTCTATTCATGGGTTCCTAGCTCAACATACTGTTAACTCCCAAGGTTATACTGCCCCTTAGCCAGACACCAGGTGTTTGCACAATTCACTGTATTGTTCCACAATTTATCAGCCTTAGCTCAAACATATTCCTGTGTAGCAAAGAAACATATTCTCAAACCTAACAATTAGCAAAGAAACATATTCTCAAACCTAACACTACCCGGTATCTTATTCTGTCTTTAGGAACTCTGGATTAACTGTCAGCATGAAGGGAAAAATCATATTGGTTTGTAATTTTGTTTAAGTTTTTCATGTATTCATTATTCTGTATGAAGTGCTTTACTGATATGCTTGTGTAACAGAGGTGGTTTTGTGTTTAATTCAGAGTGCATTCTCCATGTGATATCTCTCTAGGCAGTCCAAAGTACCCATGGTCTGGAGGTTCAACTGAGCCACAAAGGTCAGGTCCTGGTCAAAGATTATGAATATACTGACAAGATACATGTCTCTCCGCCCTAACAGTGGGAGTTGTTGTCCACAAAGTGGCACGGCGGGCTGTCTAGCTCTGCTTATCCTTTCTTTGGATTGGTAGATTACATCTCATTATTGTAATTCTTTTTTGAATATTTGATGAGGGTTGTTGATGTCAACCGCCTGTATTGTATGCTAATAGCCTCATCCATGAATATGCATAGTCACCTCGGACAACTCCGCTTTTTTTCTAAAATTTGCCTGGGATGTCACGTGTCCTATCAGTACACTCGTAACAACTTAAGCATTACTGAAACTTACATTCAATCTAATCAACCTCACCAAATTCGACAATCTCTCATTGACCTCCATACAAAAACTTTGCTTGGTGGGCTAAAACAATGAAAATCGCCACCTGGAGGGAGACAAATTCTCCGGGCGCTCGGCCTCTTCCTCTTTCTCTCTGTGCTGGTGGAGGACTACATGCATTTCCTGGTGGAAATAGCCAATCAGAAAATGGAGGAAAATCTCAAACAAATGGAGGTCAGTTGTCCATTACCAACTACAGCAGCTAGCATATCACTGTCTAAAAATATGATCAAAGTTAAGATCATTACTTGATTTACAAAAAGTGCTCTGAATTTATTGGAATTGAAATCTTCTCAGACAATGTTCTCAGACTGCTAACGCACGGCAAGCGTGCGGTGCATGTCTGACACCAACAGGCTCTTGGACAGCTTCTATCCCCAAGCAATAAGACTGATAAATAGCTACACAGTGTTAACCTTGTATCTTTATTGACTTTTTATTTTGTCTCTATGCATACTCACAGGGCCCTACACACTCACAGACACACTCACTCCATCATCTGCTCACTGCACATACAGTGTTCGGGAAAGTATTCAGACCCCTTTACTTTTTCCAGATTTTGTTACAGCCTTTTTTTTAAATGGTTTAAGTAAAAATCCTCATCAATCTCCACACAATACCCCATAATGAAACATCGAAAACAGGTTTTAGACATTTTTGCAAATGTATAAACAAAATAGAACAGAAACACGTTATGTACGTAAGTATTCAGACCCTTTGGAATGAGACTTGAAATTGAGCTCAGGTGCATCCTGTTTCCATTGATCATCCTTGAGATGTTTCTCCAGAGTTCCTCTGTGGAGATGGGAGAACCTTCCAGAAGGACAAACATCTCTGCAGCACTCCACTAATCAGGCCTTTATGGTAGAGTGGCCAGACGGAAGCCACTACTCAGTAAAAGGCGCATGACAGCCCGCTTGGAGTTTGCTAAAAGCCACCTAAAGGACTAGCAGACCATGAGAAACAAGATTCTCTGGTCTGATGTAACCAAGATGAAAACCTCTTTCGCCAGAATGCCAAGGGTCACGTCTGGAGGAAACTTGGCACCATCCCTACGGTGAACCATGGGGGTGGCAGCATCATGCTGTGGGGATGTTTTCAGCAGCAGGGACTGGGAGACTAGTCAGGATCAAGGGAAAGATGAACAGTGAGATCCTTGGTGAAAACCTGCTCTAGTGCACTCAGGACCTCAGACTGGGGCGAAGGTTCAACTTCCAAAAGGACAACGACCCCAAGCACACAGCCAAGACAATGCAGGAGTGGCATCGGGACAAGTCTCTGAATGTCCGGAGCCCGGACTTGAACCCAGTCGAACATCTCTGGAGAGACCTGAAAATAGCTGTGCAGCGCAGAGTGGCCCCATCCAACCTGACCGAGCTTGAGAGGATCTGCAGAGAATAATGGGAGAAACTCCCCAAATACAGGTGTGCCAAGCTTGTAGTATCATACCCAAGAAGATTCAAGGCTATAATCGGTGCCAAAGCTGCTTCAACAAAGTACTGAGTAAAGGGTCTGAATACTTATGTAAATTGTGAAATTTCTGTTTTTTATTTTAAATAGATTAGCAAAAATGTCAACTTGTTTTTGCTTTGGGGAAAAACAATCTAATCCATTTTAGAATAAGGCTGTAACAAAATGTGGAAAAAGTCAAGGGGTCTGAATACTTTCCGAATGCACTGTATAGTATGCTTACTTATTGTTTTCTTAATATTTCTTCTTATTTCTCATGTTTTTTCTAGTATTACATTGTTATTGATTATTGAATTGTTGGGTTTTGAGTTTGCAAGAAAGGCATTTCACTGTACTTGTGCATGTGACATTAAAACTTAACTTGAAACTCAAGCCTACAATTCTCTATAGTAAAAGCTTTTCATTCATCAACAGGTTCTATGAGTGCCAACAGTCTGCTTTGCAACCAGCTGAACCTCAAAGCCCAACTTTTGCCCAAACAGTCCTTTAGCTCAACTGGATTAATGTCTCTGTTGTCTTGGCAGGTGTCTGTCCTTCTTTTCCTCCTTCATTTGTATACAGAATTCTCCTCTGATACGGACTCTGCAGAAGTCAGGGCATCCATACTTGTTGTGCTTCGTGGAGCAGCGCAGAGCTGTTGTCAAGGAAGTGAGTTTGTGTTTACACAGGACCTCCCGCCCCCACCTACTGTCAACCAATCGTGTCAATGCGGAGATATATGGAGCCCTTCGCATTGTTACAAGATGTGGGAGGTGCACGGCTATTCAGTACGGAGCTCAATTTGGCCTCTGCATGCCACCAGAGGCTCCGCAATTTCTTCACTCCATCCATACAGAGCCTCCAACCACATTTTCGGATCAAGCATGAATTGGCTTTAAGAGTTGAAGACCCCTGTTCTAGAGTCTAGACAGAGCAAAGAGTGGAGTGTATACAACTATGGTGTTATTCGTGGACTAAAGCAGAAGGAAGTTTAAAGATCCATTACCAACCACAGTGAAAGTCTATGACAAGGTCAGTCACAAACAAGACAAGACAAAGGCTTATTTTTCCTTGATGTAAATTCACTGTAAATCTAATCTCACTAAATAATAATCCACCTCTTCCCTTTTATTTTTGATAACTGGCGCCTGTGTAACAAACAAAATGCACATTCGTGTTTTGCTTTTGCCTCCCGTGCAACTTCCTCGTCTGTTTTAGCTTAAACCACCCACCATATTGTCTCAAAGCGTGCAGGAGAACACACACACACGTACATCCATGTGTGTATGTATTTGAGTACAGTCAGCTGCTCTCTGATGGTCTCTTTGCCTGTGAAGAGAGAGATGTTAGTACTCATTAGTACTATGGGGTAAAACATCAATGGACCACCGAGCACCTTTTCATCTCTTGACAGTGGCTCTGATGGGGATATGGCATGTGGTTAAGAGCCCATTTCCTGCGGATCAGAACCCATTCAGTCAGGTTCTGTACAGGCCCGGTTGGTTCTTGCATGCTTCAATAGGTAGACCCGCCTAATCAAGAGAAAAACAGAAAAATCTGATGTGCCCTTGAGCAAGGCACTTAACCCTAATTGCTCTTTGGATAAGAGCATCTGATAAATGACATGTTAGAGGGTGTTTTGCTAATCTGCAGAGAACTGTATGATCTGGGTCACACTGCAGCTTCCATGTTTGGACTTGGCCTCAAGAGGAGGCTAGAGCGCTTTTTAATCTGCGTGCTGCAGTATAAACACTTGGCTGGTCACAGACCTGAAGGTGGATGAGACAAAAAACCTGTAATTGATTTTAACTGAGGGGGAAATTGTAGACACCTGCATGCATCATTATTCAGCATGCACCCTTCACTGATAGAGCCTTATAGGTCCAGGGTGGCTCGTTGTGAGAGATTAGGATTGGCAGTGTGTCTCTAGGCTGCCGGGATGGATTGCTGGATGTCCCTTCAGTGGCTGATTGGATAGCTGAGTCTGCTCCTCAGTCACTCCAAGTAATTACTGCTCTTACTGTCAATTTGACCTTAGCTGGACAATCTCCTCCCCCTTTGTCTGACAGAAATTGGCCCTCATAGAAAAGAGAGAAAATTGCCTGGTACTTTAAAGGGCATATAGAATTATCATTGTTCCTTCCAGGGCTGGCCCCAGGCATAGCAACATAATAGGCCGCTTAATAAAAAAAAATATATATATTGGGTTGAGGACCCCCTAGCGGCCGGGGTCCTCAACCCAATATATATATATTTTTTAATTAATTAGTTTTTCTTATGTCAGTCACTCCATTAGCCATGTCAGCTAACACTTTTTAGCTGTCTAGGCTAACTGCCCATTTATCTAAACCTGTAGTAATCATGGCCGAATACCGACCGGGCACGCAGGGCACATGCCCAGGGCCCTGCCTCCAGTGGGCCCCATTGATTTTGTTAGTCATTCTCACTCAGATATCATATTAACACGGCATAAGTCATGTGTAAATGTGTAGAATTGCAAATATTGCTCTCTACCCATGGCAAAATTAATAGAATTGCATGAAATTTGTTATAAAACTGCAAAAAACCCATGGCAAAATGTGTAGAATTGCTGGAAATTAACCTTTTTAATTTTTTTCTCCACCGTCAACTAAAACGTTTTGCCGCGAGGTGGGGGGCCCCCCTACCAAATCTCGCTTAGGGCCCCCAAAAGTGGAGTAGAGCAGAGAATTGGTTCTTTCCATAAACGCACCCGATTAGCTCTCATTTCAATACCACAGGTGAATGTTTTTATGTCAAATGTATAAGCTTTTTGAATGTAGCAGATTGACATAAGTAAATATTAGAGAGTCACACAGGTAAGGGTCAAGAGAGTCGAGCAGTTATAGTCAAGCAGTGGATACTTTACAGTAGGCTTGGCATCAAGACTCTGTGGATCTCATCAAAGGTCAACACTGGAACATTATGAGGTCAGCTTGTGATGTAAAAATGAGTTAGTTCTGTTTGTATAGAGATGTGAATGGGTTTGGCTTCCCCAGAATCCAGAACCATTTTCACAAACAACCTAAAAAGTGAAGGATTTGCTTCGTTTTATGTTTTGGGAACGGCACATCAAGTGGTGGTGTTTGAGTGTGCATGAGTTGTTGTCAACCTCCTTGGGGGAGATCGTTTGGCCACCATCTCCTCTTGTATCAGCCTCACGGTTGTCACGGTTGTCACTAGTTACCACAGCCATAAAGTCAAAGTTGGCTATATCGTAAAAATATATGAAAACAAAAATGTGCTTTTTGATCTTAATTTAAGGGTAGGGTTAGGCATAAGGTTAACAGTGGGGTTAAGGTTAGGTTTAAAATCAGATTTTAAGAAGATACATTTTAGAAATAGGCAGGGTTTATGACTATGGCAACTAGTGACGGTCTATCTTCCTATACGGCCTATGTGGGCTAAGAGCGATGGCTATATCCCATATCTATGACGGTTCATCAGAGTGGCATATGGAGAGAGATAGAGGACTCATCTTTATATCTGTGCCATTATAAGGTCTGTGACAGCATGCGCCATTGAGGCTACAACCCATAGGAATCCCCACCCAGCTGACTACTTAAAAATGGCGAAAGCATAGTGGAAGCCCACAATGATGCTGCCCATGCTAAAACAGCCTTTTGGCCACTTGTGGCCTCTGTCATTCTCTATTCTCTATGATTAAACAGGAAAAGACAAACTTTCGCACAAATTTTAGTTCTGGGTAAATTATAGAGGAATAAACTCCAGTTTCTGATGACTCCACCAATGGAGTGGAGCAGAGACCAGGCTTTGTGGAATCTAGTTCCGACTACATCGATTCACCCAAGGTCAATACCAATGGAGTGGAGCAGAGACCAGACTTTGTGGACTCTAGCTCCGACTACATCGATTCACCCAAGGTCAATACTTCAAAGATACATTTATTATGAAATGCCTACCTTGTACCTATGTTTGTCCTCTGTAGTTGTGTGCCTTTCTTTGTTTGCTTAAATCCATACTTTTTCAATAAACGTTAATCAAATACAACCACCGACCGTTTCCTTGTTGAGATTCAATTGGCACATGTGCATTTGAGCTGGGCTGCTATCTTAGAGCAACAGTAATAAGCAAACAGTTATGGTTGTATTTGATTTACATTACAGTTGTCGCCCTTAACCACAAGCTAGGATCAGATGTCCCTACTCCAATCCTAAAGTTAAACTTTAGGATGTTGAAAAATATCTGACCCTAGTATCAGTGGTTAGGGGCAACTTCTTCTACCTACTCAGTCCCCTTCAGACAGAGCCACCCTCCTTGTGGCATGCCTTGAGTTGTCACCTGACCCAAACAGGAAGTGTCTCTCTCGTTTGATCCTGACAGCTATGAAATTCATGAATTGCCAACATGAGTGGCCCGTGGTGATCCCTCCACCTCATGACTTACAGTAGAGCTACCAGCAGCAGTTTACAATTACAACCATGTCTGAGGTAGTGTGTGTGGCACAGGAGGTTGGTGGCACCTTAATTGGGGAGGACGGGCTCGTGGTAATGGCTGAAGCGGAATAGGTGGAATGGTATCAAATACATCAAACACATGCCATTCCATTCACTCCGTTCCAGCCATTATTATGAGCCGTCCTCCCCTCAGCAGCCTCCACTTGTGTGTGTGTGTGAGGAATTAAACTCCACAGAGAAAGTAGAATAACTCGACATTGCTTTCATCTCAGCTGTCGGGAGGCAGCCCAAACCTAGGGTCCCTGACTTGCACGGCTACACCGCTGAAGAAAATGGACGGAAAATAAAATAAACAGTGGTACTCTGGGTACTGTATCATTATCACAATAAAGCGAGGGGCCGGGGAGCACTGACATCGGAGGACGGGCACATCTGGAGCGCATTAATCAGCCGGTGAATGACGGATACCTTCTATTCAGCCGGCTGACACATGCAGGGCCGGCTGCAAGTCGCTGGTGACTAGTGGAAATGACATCATCAGGATGAATTGGCCTTTTCCTGGGCTTTGGAAATCATTTGGGTTGAGGGTGGCCCATCTTAGTGCCCTGAATAAGGACATGCAGTCCACTCCAGACTATTAGTTACCCAAATTGCTCCCATTTAGTACAGTGGCCTCTGGCATGGTGGTACAGTAAAGTATAGTAATAGTAGGAAATACACATAGTTTACTGGAATGGTATATGTCTAAATGAGAATAGACATATCATCTGTTTTGTAACTTGACATCTGCAGGTGTTCTAGTTTCTAATGTTGACCAGGCTCCTGCATGGATCTTCGCAACTGGCATCACAGTGGAGCATTTGCCATAATAATGTTACCTGTTACTGACTACCATTCCAGTTGTTCTTCCCTACCTGTTCCTGTGTGGTCAAAACATAACCTGTGGACTTCTGTCTCTTATCAGGCCCCTAGCCAATTTACATTCTCCTCCAGCCTTCACCCACTCACCTCTACCCCTCTCCACTGTTTTCTCTGTTTGCCGGTGGGCCAGCTGCAATTAGTCAGATCCCCTGTTATTTCCTGGAGCCCTCTGAAGTGGTTAAAGAGAGGGAGGAGGGGATGGAGGGATGGAGGGCCAACATAGAGGAGAGGGGGTGGCAGAGAAGGAGGAATGGAATGATGAGGGGATGGAGGTTTGGCGAGGGTACATGCATAGAGGTGAAGAGAGTAGGGCAGCTGAGCTGACCTCGTCTCCATTTTCCTTCATTTAGAAATGCCTAAAGGAAGCAATTACATGGGAAGTAGAGAGATGGATGTATAAAACAAAATCAACAGCAGGTTGGCCATTATCAACAACTCTTGAATTGATCAGAGCTATCAAGGGGGTAGATGGAACATTGCAATATGAAGTCAGAGGTTGGGTTAGCGTGCTCGTTTGGGAATATTTACAACTTGTTACATAATGCTCACCCCAAAACAGCTCAAATTAGTGAAAGCAGGCAGAAATAATTGAATATCTTAAGAAATGTATTCAGAATAAAGGTGTTCCATCTAAAATGTAAAAATAGCCTAATTAAAAAAATAAGCTTTTCTTTCAATTCAATTATGCGGGAAAATAAATAAAATAAACTTTATTTGAAGTTGCGGACCCATCTGATTTTAAAAAAAGAAGTAAAAATACAAGCCAATATCAATACAGTAATTTACTTTATTTTGGCCTGGCTTATCAAAATCCACCCATGTTTCTACACGTTTAAATCGTGTTGGCATATATCCTTAATTGGTGAAGAAAGAAAGTCAGTCAGTCATCCTTCCAAAAGCAACACACCAACTCACCGAGGCTAAATAGCATGCTGGAGCTCTGTGAAGATGATGTTTATTTAAACCTGTTTAGGCCTTCTGTCATTCTGACCTTACAGACGCAAAGAGTCTCTGATGTTAATTTTCATGTAGACTAGACTATTCACCAAATAATACACTGTAGACACCGTGTAGATTATTATATTGATGAAAGCAAAACATTGTGAAGTAATCATGCCCAATTATTTCTAGGGAAGGAGGAGTTGTGGTGGATGCACTTTATTGCACACATAAATATTCCGCATCCTATTGTTATAGTGGTAATGTACTTTTAATGTGTACTCAATCAACCAGCAGCTTTGATTTCAATGAGTGATGTGACAATTGTTTTGTGGTGAGGAGACTAATCAAATTATCCAAACTAACAGAACTCGCAGGCCTCTGTAGATCCAAGTGGTCATACTGTATATGCCTGTTTTCTGCTAAGTGAATGGGTGTGTTACACAATATAGGCTAGTACAGTACAGAGGGGGAACATACCTATTCTCTCTAGCAAAATAGATTTTAGCTCAATGAGAATACAATATTGATAAATAAAGGTTGAATTGAAATTCCAGATCATTGAGTTTCCACTACAGTGGTAGGCTACCTACAACTATGAGGCCCCACACAGTACATCTACAGTATACCACCCATTTACTCCACCTACAGTCCACCCAGCATCACCACTACTGATAGAACCAAACATCGCTACAGCACTGTATAACTGCACGGATGCTACAGTTCCATGTTGTTTCCCACAAGGCCGCGATCTGATTGGCCTAGAGAGCAGCAGGGGAAGATCTGATTGGCAGGTCCTTGTTGTTGGCAAGCCGGGTAGCTGTGGCTGTCAGGCCTGTGAGTGGGGATGAAGGCATGGGGAGCGGAGTGCCATGTTTCCAGATGGATCCACTGATAGCAGCCATTAATCTCCATGGGGCAGAACGAGGCAGAAAGAGATCCAGGCACGCTAGGCCTTTTATATCTTCTAATTGCCAGGAGGCCTCAGACTAAACCAGATGGAAAATGCTTCATGGCTTCATGTTAGCGCAGGTCTTGGAATAGTCCCTGTTACTGACATACAGTGAGTCTCAGTGAGGAAGAGGCCACTGTTTGGAGACCTTTAGGAGCTCTCCAGCGAGTTGTGTGAAGACATACTGCTCAGGCAATACTTAGATCCCTACCTTGACTCAGCTGGTGGTGTTGTGTGTGTGTGTCTGTGTGTGTGTGTGTGTGTGTGTGTGTGTGTGCTCCTATGGGTAAAAAAATACCTCATAGGACAGACCTGTGTTTTTTTTATTCCTAACAGTGTAAGTTCAACAAAGATCACCTTCCCAGTAGCTACTGTAGTTGTGCATGATTGTGTTATGCCGACTGTGCTTCCCAGTAGCTACTGTAGTTGTGCATGATTGTGTTATGCCGACTGTGCTTCCCAGTAGCTACTATAGTTGTGCACTATTGTGTTATGCCGACTATGCTTCGCAAAGGACTAAAATTGATCCATTAAAAAATTCTAACACAGAGAAAAAGATGTATTTACAAATCTGTGTTCAAATACACTCTTAATAATCCATAAAAAGCAGGATTTACTCTTGCAAGCAAATTTAACAGTTTTGATAGTTAAGGGGTAGCTTCAAAGTGCTGTCTGTCATTTTATTGACTAATGCACTTGTCTTACAAGAAACAAAAACCTCAAAAGGCACATCCTAAGAACTTTGTTATGCTTGTCATTGTGCCCACAATAATCTTTTAAGCTCATGCACTGTTACTGTTTGTTTATCATATCATGTCTTAAACTGCTTTCCTCTCAAGTCCTCATCACTCATAAACTCATAACAGTGAGAGAGGAATGTCTTTGAAGGGAGGATAATTTGGCTTTCTTGTCCATTCATTCTCTGTGTCTATCTCCCTCCCCCCATCTCTCTCTGACTATCTCTCTCTGACTCTCTCTCTTTGACATGTCATTCTACTTCCTCTGATTTTTGAAACGGAGTAACTCCAGTAAAATCTTGTTTTTGTATTTTTATCCTGTTTTACGTTGATCAGTCCCGGCTGCTAGGGAGTCATGTTTGCCGGCACGCTATTGAAGGAAATTGGTAAATAGCAGGTGCTAAGTGACAGGCTATTTCAGGCCTGGCAAATGGTCTAAATGGAGATAATCGGGTAAACCTCCGGGTTACTCACAAATAATGTTTCGGGTGTATGGCTGCTCGAACAAAAGCGTCAGCCAACAGGAGTGGGGACAATGTCAGTTAAACACAACTCGGAAGTCTTTGTGTCGACTGTTTTTAGAGTTGCCCAGACTACTCATATCATTACTCACATTGACCAATCTGATCAAATTATTGCGTATGGAGTAGCCTATTCAATATGATTAAAGTACAGGGTTTGTGAAATCACTGGGCTGTGTGTATGTGCTTGTATTTTCAGGTATGTGTGTGTTAGTTGTTTGAGTCTATCTGCATTTTTTTACATGGTGAACTTGAAGACCCTCTTGACTATATCTGCAAACTCTCAGGCACACACATTGACAGATACACCCATTAATACAAACACACAGATACCCAGGATGTTTGTGTTTGTCTACACTGCTGTTGACTCTGAGGGTGTATGAATGAACAGGATCGCAGGCTAGAGGGTCAGAGGTTACCCTGTGTTGTCATGAGGGGTTAGAAAATAATGTCTTGTCCCACTCCACTGCACAGTCTTTTCAGAGGGAAGAAAACCTGGTCCAGGTTTGAGTCTTTTCAACAGAGATGTGGAATCGAGTCACGTGACTTGGACTGGAGTACTATTCGAGTCTCAAATTTTGACTTGCCACTTGACTTCGACTTGAGTATCTATGACTTTTGACTTAACTTGGACTTCTTCTGTATGACTCGAAAGACTCGTTTGTTATCTCGCACACTATGTAAGCCTATATGTGCTTTATATCAGAGCGCTGCAGGTTCTTTGCGTTCTGTTCTGTTTCTTGACCAATCAGATTCACGGAAATCACAGGTTGCGTCGGCAGGGCACATAGCACGTCATCTAGCAAAGTGTGCACTGCTCCACTGTCCTCCGGTATTTATTTAGCAAACTTGATAACACATCACTCCCGATATACACAAGCAAGAACTCTTCACAAAAATATTGCAGCAGCAAACACTAAACTGTTTGGGAAGAAAACAAGACGATTTCTCAGTCTGATCAACTAGGCTACTGATAACGCCCTGTCCCCACTTGCCCTCTGGCCAGGGTAAATGAAGTGGTAATGTTATGCAGCCTATTTATTGCCCGTTTATTTGTGTTTGGAGAAAATGTGAACATGATCAAATTTGGTTTAGGCTATATTTAAACTGCGGCTGGCTGAGTAGGCTACCTTGACCTTTTCAATCATATTATTAACTGAAATGAATCAGACAACACGATACGGATGACATAAATAGACTGTGAGTTACTTTTTAATTGCAGATGCATAGGCCAAACCTGCACAAAGAAAGCTCAGGCTTGTGAGTTCTATTGTCCAATTGTGACTGTGTAAAGGAGTTTTAAAATATAATTCATATTGACAAGTACAAGGTTGCTGCAGTTTGACAGGGTTTCCCTAGGGCCAGGAGTTTTTCCAGAATGTCTTTATGTGACCTGTTTAGAAAATAGCTGTATATCTAGGGGGCAGGTAGCCCAGTGGTTAAGAGCGTAGGGCCAGCAACTGAAAGGCCAATGGTTCAACTCTCTGAGCTGACTAGGTGGAAAATATGTCTGTGCCCTTCTGCATTGCTTGCTGTTTGGGGTTTTAGGCTGGGTTTCTGTATAGCTCTTTGTGACATCTGCTGATGTAAAAAGGGTTTTATAAATACATTTGATTGATTGAGCAAGGCAGCTAAGCCTAATTGCTCCTGTAAATTGCTCTGGATAAGAGAGTCTGCTGAAATGTAAATCATTGCCCATGTAAAAACGACTATAAATTAATCACAGTTAGGTTACCAGATTAGGAAAAGCTCTGTGGTGCCACAACTGAAATTGGCATAAAACATTGAACCATTGACTTGAGGACTGGAAAAGCAAGATTAGGGACTTGTGAGTTGACTCGACCTGAGGACTTTACCTGAGACTTGCCCATTATTATTTGGGACTTGACTCAAGACTCGAAGGTTAAGACTTGAGACTTGCTTAGGACTTGCAAAATTGTGACTTGGTCCCATCTCTGCTTTTCAATAAGACATGCATTGCTATACCATGACAACAGTAAATAAAACTGGTGCATGTTAAACCAGTCAATATTACAATCCGTCACTTCATAGTCAATTTGTGGATGAACAACAGTTTGGTTTACTTTGATTAATTTGCAAAGGTCCAGTGAGGTCAAAAACTAGATTTCTCTGTGTTTGATATATAAACTCAGCAAGAAAAGAAACATCCTCTCACTGTCAACTGCATTTATTTTCAGCAAACTTAACATGTGTATGAACATAACAACATTTGTATGAACATAACAACATTTGTATGAACATAACAAGATTCAACAACTGAGACATAAACTGAAGAAGTTCCACAGACATGTGACTAACAGAAATTGAATAATGTGTCCCTGAACAAAGGGGCCGGGGGTCAAAATCAAAAGTAACAGTCAGTATCTGGTGTGGCCACCAGCTGCATTAAGTACTGCAGTGCATCTCCTCCTCCTGGACTGCACCAGATTTGCCAGTTCTTGCTGTGAGATGTTACCCCACTCTTCCACCAAGGCACCTGCAAGTTCCCGGACATTTCTGGGGGGAATGGCCCTACCCCTCACCCTCCGATCCCAGACGTGCTCTTCGCTGGCCATGGCAGAACACTGACATTCCTATCTTGCAGGAAATCACACACAGAACGAGCAGTATGGCTGGTTGCATTGTCATTATGGAGGGTCATGTCAGGATGAGCCTGCAGGAAGGGTACTACATGAGGGAGGAGGATGTCTTCCCTGTAACGCACAGCGTTGAGATTGCCTGCAATGACAACAAGCTCAGTCCGATGATTCTGTGACACACCGCTCCAGACCATGACGGATCCTCCACCCCTGGTGAGACAAAACCGTGACTCGTCAGTGAAGAACACTTTTTGCCAGTCCTGTCTGGTCCAGCGACAGTGGGTTTGTGCCCATAGGCGACGTTGTTGCCGGTGATGTCTGGTGAGGACCTGCCTTACAACAGGCCTACAAGCCCTCAGTCCAGCTTCTCTCAGCCTATTGCGGACAGTCAGAGCACTGATGGAGGGATTGTGCATTCCTGGTGTAACTCAGGCAGTTGTTGTTGCCATCCTGTACCTGTCCCGCAGTTGTGATGTTCGGATGTACCGATCCTGTGCAGGTGTTGTTACACGTGGTCTGCCACTGCGAGGACGATCAGCTGTCCGTCCTGTCTCCCTATAGCGCTGTCTTAGGCGTCTCACAGTACGGACATTGCAATTTATTGCCCTGGCCACATCTGCAGTCCTCATGCCTCCTTGCAGCATGCCTAAGGCACGTTCATGCAGATGAGCAGGGACCCTGGTCATCTTTCTTTTGGGGTTTTTCAGAGTCAGTACAAAGGCCTCTTTAGTGTCCTAAGTTTTCATAACTGTCACCTTAATTGCCTACCGTCTGTAAGCTGTTACTGTCTTAACGACCGTTCCACAGGTGCATGTTCATTAATTGTTTATGGTTCATTGAACAAGCATGGGAAACAGTGTTTAAACCCTTTACAATGAAGATCTGTGAAGTTATTTGGATTTTTACGAATTATCTTTGAGGCAGGGTCCTGAAAAAGGACAGTTTCTTTTTTTTCTGTGTTTATTTCCACACTAGGTTGGAATAATACTGTGAAATTGTGAAAATTATTATAACGCCATTTTCGTGTAAGAGCGGTTTGAAAAGACCACCTGAAATTTCAGCATGTTTTGGTGGGATAGAGTTTTGGCCTGTCTGGTGACCACTTTTGTATTTTAACATTTTGCCTCCTTGAATCTGAGGAGAGTCCTGGAGAGAAACAATCCCTTTCTGACACGCTAACCAACATTCTGCTGGGAGCCAGCTCCTGTGCTCATGTCCAGACATGCCACCCTTCCCCAAAACTGTTTAGACAGATGGCAGCTTATGATAAATGAGATGAGAGTTTTTTCATACTAAAATAAATACTTCTCACAGTTCGGAGTAAGCAACAGAATCACATGTGCATGCGCGTTGAACTGTGAACTTTGGCTATATCAAAGTCGCTGCAATGTGAAGACCTACAGTGCCTTCAGAAAGTATTCAAACCCCTTCATTTATTTATGCACATTTGTTTATGCAAATGAAATATCTCATTTACATAAGTAGTCAATACATGTTAGAATCACCTTTGGCATAAATTACAGCTCTGAGTCTTTCTGAGAGTCTCTAAGAGCTTTGCACACCTGGATTGTACAAAATTTGCACATAATTATTAAAACAATTCTTCAGCCATTTTCAAGTCTTGCAATAGATTTTCAAGTCAATTTAAGTCAAAACTGTAACTAGGCCACTCAGGATCATTCAATGTCATCTTGGTAAGCAACTCCAGTGTATATTTGGCCTTGTGTTTTAGGTTATTTTCCTGCTGAAAGGTGAATTTGTTTCCCAGTGTCTCTTGGAAAGCAGACTGGACCAGGTTTTCCTCTAGGATTTTTGTGCTTAGCTCTATTCCGTTTATTTTTATCCTAAAAAAACTCCCTAGTCCTTGCCGATGACAAGTATACCCATAACATGAGGCAGCCACCACCATGCTTGAAAATATGAAGAGTGGTATTCAGTGATGTGTTTGATTTGCCCCAAACATAACGCTTTGTATTCAGGACATAAAGTTAATTTCTTTGCCAAGGTTACAGGTTACATTTGTTTGTTTTTTAGTTTTTTTAATAACTGAACTAAGAATGTCTTTATTATTTATTTAAAAAATGTGTCCAGTTTTTATTTTTCAGTCTTTGAACTCAACAGTCTCTTTTAACTGAACAGTCTTTTGGTTTTGTTACTTACAGATCAAGTCTTTTAGGAACATTACGGATCCTTTCAGGATACCCACAGGGCATCCGGAAAGTATTCAGACCCCTTCACTTTTCCACATTTTGTTATGTTAAAACCTTATTCTAAAATGTATTAAATCTTTTTTTCCTCTCATCAATCTACACACAAAACCCCATAATGACAAAGCAAAAACAGGTTTTTAGAAATGTTAGCAAATCTATTAAAAATAAAAAACTGATATCATATTTACATAAGGACATTCAGAGACTTGTCCAGAAGCCACTCCTGCCTTGTCTTGGCTGTGTGCTTAGGGTTATTGTCCTGTTGGAAGGTAAGCCTTCAGCCCAGTCTGAGGTCCTGAGCGCCCTGGAGCAGGTTTTCATCAAGGATCTCTCTGTCCCTGCCACTGAAAAACATCCCCACAGCATGACTTCAAGTGGGCTGTCATGTTCCTTTAACTGAGGAGTGGCTTCCATCTGGCCACTCTACCATAAAGACCTGATTAGTGGAGTGCTGCAGAGATGTTTGTCCTTCTGGAAGGTTCCCCATCTCCAAAGAGGAACTCTGGAGCTCTGTCAGAGTGAACATCGGGTTCTTGTTTACCTCCCTGACCAAGGCCCTTCTCCCCCAATTGCTCAGTTTGGCCGGGCGACCAGCTCTAGGAAGCGTCTTGGTGGTTCCAAACTTCTTTCATTTAAGAATGATGGAGGCCACTATGTTCTTGGGGACCTTCAATAACTGTTTTTGCTTTGTTATTATGGGGCATTGTTTGTAGATTGATAAAATTATTTATTTTCATGCATTTTAAAATAAGGCTGCAACGTAACAAAATGAGGAAAAGTGAAGGTGTCTGAATACTTTTTGAATGCACTGTACGCTCCGCAGGCTACTTTATGGCACTCCTTGTGTTTACTGGAGCTGGAGTTGGTACATTTCCAGTGCTGGCTGCGCAACTTGACTTGGCTGAGGTTGCTTTCTGGGAACGTTGGTGAGCGGTCAGGACTGGAGCTGTACATGGGATATCGGGGATGTCCTCTGGGGTTGACATCTCATTTTGAAATCGGAAGAGACCAACTGGGGTCCATTATCAGAGACAATTTATTTGCACAATCCGTAGGCTGCGAACAGGCTTCGTAGCTTTTTAATGACGTTCGATGATGTCATGTGGAAAACTTACAACCCCTTTGAATGGCTGTCAATTACTAAAAAGTACTTCTTGTCCTTTATAGCGAAGTCGATGTGAATTCTCTGCCACACCCTTTTGGGATATCTCCAAACATGAGAAATGGCATCTTCTGTACTGCATGGCAGATTTGACAACTCTGCACTTTCTTCTCTATGTCACTGTCCAATCCTGGCCACCAGATGTAACTACGGGCTAAGGCCTTCATCCGACAAATGCCAGGATGTTCGTGGTAAAAGTCCTGCAACAGTCTCTGTCTGCTGTGGGTATGGTCACTCGCAAACCCCAGAGTGCACACCCTTGATCTTCAGACAACTCATGTCTTCATCCATCACGTAACTTGGCCACCCATTGGGTCCCAAGATAGCCAGCAAAGGCTTGTGATTTGTGATTAACGTGGACTTTCTCCATATAGGTATTTATTGAACTTCTTGACTCCAAAGATAATTGACAAGGACTCTTTTTCAATCTGGGTGTAATTCTTTTCTGCGTCTGATAGCATCCGTGAAGCAAACTCAATGGGTTTATCTTCTCCATTGTCCATGATGTCCACAACATATGGTGATGCGTCGCAGGCAAGCCTCGGGTCGTTGGGTGTCGTAGTGCACCAGGACATTACTCTGTAGAAACAGCTGTTTGCTTTTCTCAAACGCTGTGTCGCATGCGGCAGTACAACTCCAATATTCTTCTATTCTCAACAGATTGTGCAACGGCTGGAGCAAGGTCGACAGGTTTGATATGAATCTGCCATAATAGTTTAGCAGGCCTTGGAACGACTTCAGTGCTGTTACGTTGGTTTTGTAAAAGTGTGCACTTTGAGAGTTTCACTCGTACCCCGTACTTCTTCAGATGTTTGAGCACTTCACACAGCTTTTTCAGATGTTCCTCCTTAGAACCAGCCGTGATGAGGATGTCATCAAGGAAATGGGTGACATGTTCGATTCCTTGTAGGATCTTGTCCATGACCGACTGAAAGATTGAAGGAGCGCTTGAGACACTATAGCTGAGGTGATGATACCTGTACAGCCCACAGTGAGTGTTGATTGTCAGATATTTCTCAGAATCTGTGTCCAATTGGAACTGCTGGTAGGCGTGCGAGAGATCCAATTTGTTGAATGATGTCCCTCCAGCTAGTGTAGTGAATAAGTCCTCAGTGTTTGGAAAGGGGTAAGTCTCCTCTTCCACGCTCTGGTTAATGGTGACCTTACAAGCGTCACATACTCAATGGATTTGTCACTCCTTGGAGCAATGACTATTGGCGCGCCCAGTCACTCCTTTCGACTTTGGTGATGATCTTTGTCTCCTCGAGCATATCCAACTCTTTGTCCGCTGCTTGTTCAATGCATGTGGCACTGGTCTTGCCTTCTGAAAATGGGCTGAGCGTCAGCGCATGTTCTGATCTTTGCTTGGAAATCTTTGATGAAATTTGTCCCTTCTGAAAACACTACCTGATGGCGCTGTAGTACAGCTTTGACTGCCAGTCTGTGTCTGTCACATCCCTTTCCACTGAAAAGATGTTCAACTGTATTTCCTCTAGCCAGTTATGGCCCATCAGTGCAGGTCTGTCTCCTTTAACATTTATCAATGGCAAAGTCACTTTATTTCCTGTACTGCACTAGCACTTGAACATGCCCAAAGGGATTTTTCCACCTGAGTAGGCAGTCAGCTGTAACTGCGTTTTCTTTAACCACAGGTGAGACAGAGCATCATGGTAACACACTTCCGAGACCAGAGAGACAGTGGCCTCTGTGTCTTATGTCTAAATCCATTCCATCCAAGATGACATTCACTGTAATTCCCTTTTTCCCATTGGAATTAGTGTCAACATGCACAGGTTATGTGTCCAACTTCAGAACAGACATGGCATTTCTCATTTTTGAATTTGCAATCACGAGCAGAATGTTTTCCTCCACTCCTGTAGCATGGTTGCTGACCAGCATTCTTTTGCATTTTTTGCCTTGGTTTCTTTTTCTCTCAATTGTCATTGCTGCTGTTGAACTGTCCTTTTTCCTCTCCAGGGAAATGTTTTAGCATTTTTATTCACTGTATTTACTGATTGAGGCGCTTTTGATTTCCCTAAAATCCCCAGTGGTTTTGGTTTGTGGTGAACTAGCAACACTAGTTTCAGTTCGTCATACGGCAACGTACTTCGTGTATCAGGTGTGATCAGATTCTTTAATAGTCCACCTGCTTCAGCACCAATCACAGAAAGAAAGACACTGACCATTTTGTTGTCTTTAATATAATTTTTAAACATCCATAGCTTCAAACGCTCAAGATAACTTTCAAAATCCTCCCGTGATTATTTGTACTTGTCATGTGTGCTCCCTCTCCGGCCTCACCTGTCACCATCGTTACGCGCACCTGCGCATCATCAGGCTCAACTGGACTCAATCACCTCCTTGATTACCTGGTTAAATGCACAAAACATTGGGCTTGAAGGTAAAGTTGTTAGGACTAGAGCAGCTATTCCACTTCAGGCCACTTGTCCTGCTCTCCGGTTGGTAGCCTATTTGATTAAACCACAGCATTTTTTACATGCCAGTGTACTAAGTTCCTTCCTTGTCAAAGACAACTCCATCTATTTTAGCTAAAACATTGCTATTTCCTTTGCTCTAATGTTAATGTTAGTGATGGGTCCTTGGCTGCAACAAGACATTGCAATTCCTTGACAGCTTCATCATTTAGCCTACTGAGGTAGGTTGGCATCTGAGGTAGCCTAGTGACTGGCAACAACTGGAGCGAGGCGCGAGTGAGCCCATGTTTTTATTTATTTTTATTAAGTGAACTATATTAGGCCTAGCTTAAACTGTTGTTGTTTTAATGAAATGCTCCACACATGATATATTTGCTCCCCAAAAAACTCAGTTTTTATAACTATTCCAGTAATGCCTATTCCTGTTGACTGTTGATCCTGTCTCTAGAACTTCACTCCCATTCCTGTCAGAATCCTGCAGGACCCACAAGACATGTGGGATTCCTGTTCCCGTGTCAACCTCTACATGTCCGACTTTCTAAGTAGCCATTCCTTTGTGGATACTGTTATCTGGGCTAACATCCTCAGTGGTATCTAGCTCTCCTGCCTCTGGCCGTGAAATATCAGTTGCACGGCTACTCCATTTACAATCCACACATTTTTAAATTTGAATCCATAGTCGTATTTTAGGTTTTATAACCTATAGAATAACTACTAATAACTGGACAGGAGAGAGGCGCTCCGTTTGTTAACTTTACTAATCCAAAACATGGTACAGGGGCATGTTCAAGGCAGCATGTTCTACACTACATGACCAAAAGTTTGTGGTCACCTGCTCGTCTAATATTTAATTGCAAAATTATGGGCATTCATATGGAGTTGGTCCCTCCTGTGCTGTTATAACAGCCTCCACTCTTCTGGGAAGGCTTTCCACTAGATGTTGGAACGTTGCTGCGGGGACTTGCTTCCATTCAGCCACAAGAGCATTAGTGAGGTCGGGCACTGATGTTGGATAATGTTGGGCAATTAGGCCTAGCTTTCAGTCAGAGTTCCAATTCATCCCAAAGGTGTTCATTGGGGTTGAGGTCAGGGCTCTGTGCAGGCCAGTCAAGTTCTTACACACCAATCTCAACAAACTATTTCTGTATGGACCTCGCTTTGGGAACTGGGGCATTGGCATGCTGAAACAGGAAGGGGCCTTCCCCAAATTGTTGACTCAAAGTTGGAAGTACAGAATCGTCTAGAATGTCCTTGAATGCTGTAGTGTTAAGATTTCCATTCACTGAAACTAAGGGGCCTAGCCCGAACCATGAAAAACAGCCCCAGACCATTATTCCTCCTCCACCAAACTTTACAGTTGGCACTATGCATTGGGGCAAGTAGCGTTCTCCTGGCATCCACCAAACCCAGATTTGGCTGTCGGACTGCCAGAGAACGTGTTTCATCTGCTCCAATGGTGGCGAGATCTACACCACTCCAGCCGACGCTTGGCATTGTGCATGATGATCTTAGGCTTGTGTGTGGCTGTTCGGCCATGGAAACCCATTTCATGAAGCTCCTGATGGAACAGTTTTTGTGCTGACCTTGCTTCCAGAGGCAGTTTGTAACTTGGTAGTGAGTGTTGCAACCGAGGAGAGACGATTTGTACATGCTACGCACTTCAGCACTCGGCGGTTCCATTCTGTGAGACGTTTTTGCTCCGAGACATTTCCACTTCACAATAACAGCACTTACAGTTGACCGGGGCAGCTCTAGCACGGCAGAAATTTGACCAACTGACTTGGAAGGGTGGCATCCTATGACGGTGCCACGTTGAAAGTCTGAGCACTTCAGTAAGGCCATTCTACTGTCAATGTTTGTCTATGGAGATTGCATGGTTGTGTGCTTGATTTAAACACCTGTCAGCAACGTGTGTGGCTGAAATAGCCGAATCCATTAATTTTAAGGTATGTCCACATACTTTTGTATATACAGTACCAGTCAAGAGTTTGGACACACCTACTCATTCCAGGGTTTTTCTTTATTTTTACTATTTTCTACATTGTAGAATAGTTTTGATGTCTTCACTATTATGAAATAGCACATATGGAATCATGTGGTAACCAAAAAAGTCTTAAACAAATCCAAATATATATTTTTTTATATTTGAGATTCTTCAAAATAGCCACCCTTTGCCTTGATGACAGCTTTGCACACTCTTGGCATTCTCTCAACCAGCTTCATGAGGTAGTGACCTGGAATGTATTTCAATTAACAGGTGTGCCTTGTTAAAAGTTAATTTGTGGAAGTTCTTACCTTCTTAATACATTTGAGCCACTCAGTTGTGTTGTGACAAGGTAGGGGTGGTATACAGAAGATAGCCCTATTTGGTAAAAGTCCAGGTCCATATTATGGCAATAACACCTAAAATAAGCAAAGAGAAATGACAGTGCATCATTACTTTAAGACATGAAGGTCAGTCAATCCGGAAAATTTCAAGAACTTTAAAAGTTTCTTCAAGTGCAATCACAAAAACCATCAAGCACTATGATGAAACTGGCTCTCATGAGGACCACCACAGGAAAGCAGAGATACCTCTTCTGCAGAGGATAAGTTCATAAGAGTTAACTGCACCTCAGATTGCAGCCTAAATAAATGTTTCACAGAGTTCAAGTAACAGACACATCTCAACATCAACTGTTCAGAGGAGACGTGAATCAGGCCTTCATGGTCGAATTGCTGCAAAGAAACCACTACTAAAGGACACCAATAAGAAGAAGACACTTGCTTGGACCAAGAAACACCAGCAATGGACATTAGACCGGTGGAAATCTGTCCTTTGGTCTGATGAGTCCAAATTTGAGATTTCTGGTTCCAACCGCCGTGTCTTTGTGAAACGCAGAGTAGGTGAACGGATTAACTTTGCATGTGTGGTTCCCACCGTGAAGCATGGAGGAGAACTTGTGATGGTGTGGGGGTGCTTTGCTGGTAACACTGTCTTTGATTTATTTCGAATTCAAGGCACACTTAACTTCTCAGGGATTGCTGGGGCGCTAGCGGGCTGCTCCCGACACTACCAGGTGAAATATAAGGCGCCAAATTCAAAATCCCAAAGTTGAATTATTAAACATCCACCAATATACAAGTGTTCCATACTCATCAAAAGCTCTGTTTCTTGGCAATATCACAGCGTTGTCAGATTTCAAAAAGGCTTTACGGCGAAAGCAGCACATTTGATTGTTTGAGGGTAGCACCTCACATATTTTTCCCATAGCCATGAATCGATTAGCCATCACGGCACACACATAACACATTTCACAGCGAAAACAAATCAATTACCTGTTGAAGAACTTCTGTTGAGGTCATCCTAAGTGTCCAACGAAGACAATCCATGGTTCTTTTGTTAGAAAAAGTAATGTATTTTATCCATAAATCCTCCATTTGGTTCACGCGTTATAATCAGAAACGACAGCCTCCACTCCTCCATTGAAACGTGACGCGAACTCAAAGTCAAAATTATTAGTCAGTTGTACAACCGAATGCCTTCAACATTTAACCCAACCCCTCTGAATCAGAGAGGTGCGGGGGGCTGCCTTAATCGACATCCACGTCTTTGGCGCCCGGGGAACAGTGGGTTAACTGCCTTGTTCAGGGGCAGAACGACAGATTTTTTCCTTGTCAGCTCGGGGATTCGAACTTGCAACACCTCCAATTACAAGTCCAACACTCTAACCACTAGGCTACCTCATTCATCTTATACCTATAAACTTGTCCAAGAACAATCAAACATAGTTTTAAATGTATCCTTAGGAACATGTATCCTTGTCCTAGAGAGATTTACACGGTTATCATAAAGTCACGCCAGGGTAAGCCTACACTAAACACAGCCCTTCTACACTGAGCAGAAATATAAATGCAACATGTAAAGTGTTGGTCCCATGTTTCATGAGCTGAAATAAAAGATCCCAGAAAAGTTCAAAATGCTCAAAAAGCAAATTTCTCTCAAATTGTGTGCACTAATTTGGTTACATCCCTGTTAGTGAGCATTTCTCCTTTGCCAAGATAATCCATCCACCTGACAGGTGTGGCACATCAAGAAGATGATTAAACAGCATGATAATTACACAGGTGCACCTTTACTGTGGACAATAAAAGGCCACTCTAAAATTTGCAGTTTTGTCACACAACACAATGCCACAGATGTCTCAAGTTTTGAGGGAGCAGGCAATTGGCATAATGACTGCAGGAAAGTCCACCAGAGCTGTTGCCAGATTATTGAATGTAAATGTCTCTACTATAAGCAGACTCAAACGTTGTTTTAGAGAATTTGGCAATACGTCCAATTGGCCTCACAACCGTTGACCACGTATATGGTGTCATATGGGTGAGCGGTTTGCTGATGTCAACATTGTGAACAGAGTTACCCATGGTGGCGGTGGGGTTATGGTATGGGCAGGCATAACCTATGGACAACGAACACAATTGCATTTTATCAATGGCAATTTGAATGCACAGATATACCGTGACGAGATCCTGAGGCCCATTGTCGTGCCATTAATCCGATGCCTTCACCTCATGTTTCAGCATGATAATGTACAGCCCCATGTCGCAAGGATCTGTACACAATTCCTGGAAGCTGACAATGTCTCAGTTCTTCCAAGGCCTGCATACTCACCAGACATGTCACCCATTGAGCACGTAAGAGATGCTCTGGATCGACGTGTACGACAGCGTGTTCCAGTTCCTGCCAATATCCAGCAACTTTGCACAACCATTGAAGAGGAGTGGGACAACATTCTATAGGCCACAATCAACAGCCTGATCAACTCTATGCAAAGGAGATGTGTCACGCTGCATGAGGCAAATGGTGGTCACACCAGATACTGACTGGTTTTCTGATATTTTTTTAAAGGTATTCTGTCCATTAAATAATGGTCATGGGGACTGGTATTCACAAAGTATTCTGCATGACAGACTCTCTTCTCCTCCCCCCTCTCCTCCCCCAGGAATGCCAAGATAATGTTCTCAATGGAGATACCTGTGATAGGCATGTGTTGGACACTACAAAATCCCAGTCAAACTAATCAATAATTATCAAGAGCCAGTACCCTAAATATGCTACCCAGCATTCAGCGGCTCAAAACTGGACTCCCACACGAGACCAGTCCAGGGGTGTGAGGGGAAGTAGATGGGAAGTAGATGGGGCCTCCTCTGTCTGGAGAAGTGCAAGACGACTCCCTGTCAAGAATTTCACCTTGCATTAATTTATGCACAATGGCACCTTTGGTTCGACACATGCAACTAGACCCCCCAAACCCTCCATTTCCCCACTTCAGCTCACCAGGAGCGAAGAATGGTGGTTTTGTAGAGGGTGTAGAGGAGGGGGTACGGAATCTAGCTCAGCCTCTGACTTAGGCTCAGAAGGAAAGTGTGTGTGGGTGTGTGTGTGTGTGTGCCAAGTGCGTGTATGCTTGTATATGCATGTGTGTGTCCATTTGGAGTATGAAGTGTGTCGCTCCAGACAAGGCGGTCAATGGGGACTTGAGGAGGACACAAATCCCAGGTCCTGAAGGTTGCTGAGGGCAGGAAGATTGGAAGAGATGTCAGCCTCCTCTGATGGGAAGAGGGTAAAAGGGCATAGAGGGAGTCATCGTCACCCCCCCGCCCGGTGTTTATGTAGCCCCTGCAGGATTTCCTGCTACATCATGAAGTAATTAGAGGCCCAGTGTGTAGGGGCAATGCCGTGGCAGGAGTCGGACCAGGAGGAGAGGGGGGTGTTGGGGGGGTATAGGAGAAGGAGAAGGTGAATCTATTACTGGTTCTGTAAGATCTGGTTCCTTCGCCCCCAGGCCTCTTCAATGCTCTTTGTCTTGGTGAAGCAGAGCAAATCTTTGTTTAAGCTAAGAGGACACAAACGATTTGTCAATAAAATGCTGGATTAGTTCATACATTTAAAAAAATATATATTATACTCTTCAAACTATATTTACAGAACATGAGCAAAACAAGGCCATTCGTTTCTGCAACATCAGTGCTCCATTACTTATGGATCTTAAAAAATCCGTCAGTCAGTCTTTCCATAGTGCAGTGCGGAACCGAGAGGGCCTACTTGGATCTATAAAAAATATATTAAAAATATATTTTTAAACGTATTAATTTATATTTTTACAATATTTTAATGATATTCTGATTTCATCTCTTCAGTTTGTGCTGGAAAGAGAAGGGTTAATACTGAATAGAAAAAAATATCAAATCAGGATTTTCTTGGTAGAAAAATCTAGCTAGCTCAGCCAGCCATTGGCTAGGCCTTCAGAAGCTGGACAGAAGGCCTCTGACATTCAACCGTATTAGAGCAGAATTCTGGAGTGACAGTGGAATGAACTAATCACATTTTGACTTGCAATGGGTGGGACTGTTTTTTTTCAAGTGACATGTTTAGGCCTAGACTACTGAGCGAGGAAGAGAAAATTATCAGTGGTGCAAGCAGTAGTTTTCCCATGCTAACGCTAGTAACATTAGCTAGCCTGTGTTGTAGTAATGTGACATTGTTAATTTCATTTTGGAAATGAAATGGTTGTGATTTTGTATATGATTTCATGGGGCTTGCTGGAGTGAATGGGATACTTATTCTTTAACATTATTTGATGCTGTGTGTGCAGTGGCAATTTTAGCATGTAAATCTTGGTGGGGCAAAAAAAAATTAAAAGGGGGATGCGTGCCAGAAAAGCCACTACACAACACAACACTAAACAATACATGAATTGCACTATAACGGTGACAAACGGTGCCCACAAACTGTTAGGGCCTACATAAAACTGTCCCAACAGCAGAGCTTTCTTTTGAGCACCATGGAGTGAATCCTTACCACAGCTACACTTGGCTATCAGCGGAGCCTTGTCTGGCAGCGAAACAGTTAATTCAGCCTCATTTTCTGCCTTTTAAAAAACATAGCTGATATGGCTGACTTGCTTAAACAAATGTGGTTTTTAATGACAATTGAGATGTACAAACTATGGTACAAGCGGATAAGAGGAAATCCGTAATTTCGATTAAGACATTAATGAGCGAACTATGACGGACATAAGTCAATATATCTATTTGTTTAGCACTTTTGAAATGTACAGTGACAGAATTCAGAACATGGGCCATTCTTACAGTGTTCTCCTCGTACACCAAGTCAGAACCGTAGGATAAATAAAGGGGGCATATACTGTAAGCAGACAATGAAAGCTCTTACAATATTCGATGATCACTTTAACCATATCTACATGTACATACTACCTCAATCAGCCCGACTAACCGGTGCCTGTATGTAGCCTCGCTACTGTTATAGCCTCGCTACTGTATATAGCCTCGCTACTGTATATAGCCTCGCTACTGTTATTTTTCACTGTCTTTTTACTGTTGTTTTTATTTCTTTACTTACCTATTGTTCACCTAATACCTTTTTTGCACTATTGGGTAGAGCCTGTAAGTAAGCATTTCCCTGTAAGGTCTACACCTGTTGTATTCGACGCACATGACAAATAAACTTCGATTTGATTTGATTTGATTACATTTCTCTAAAACAGGTTATAGGCTACAGTAGAACAGTCAGACCAGTAGGTGAAATTAAGGTGGGTAAATATACCAAATTATTAGGGTGAGGCACATGGGCTACTGACATCTTACTACACCACATACACTTAGTATTACTTTCTTAGCTACAGTATACATATCTTCCTGGCATATTACACAATTTATGCAGCAGCATACAATACATTTATTGACTCACCTTGTTGTGCTGTGCTCACTTGAACAGGAAGGTGGCGTGGCAGTCCTTCGTGGGCAAATCTAGTCATCAAAGTCTGGAATTCTCTGGATTTAAAACAACTGGAGGCCAGATTTACAATTACGAGTTGGATGACCGTTCAAAATGTATTTTCCTATTCAGAGCTTGTTTCTTCCCAGTTGTCTTGAACTCACTGAAGTGAAATCAAGTTTTTGCAGTTCCGAGTTAACAGTTGTTTTTGCACGGCACAAATCATGCTTTATTTACAGCACGGCCAATATTGAATGTTTATCATTTTAAACTTGGAAAATAGCCCCTTAATCACAGATTTGGGACCACACAGCCACTGTCACTGATTCCTACCAAACCACTCGTTGAATTTGCAATTTACAACTTGTTGTGTAATGTTTATGTCCAATGGCCAATGAGCACCGATAAGTTTTATCTATAATTTCTCTTCATATGACAAGGATTAAACATTTATTTATTTTCCAGTAGATTGTCGACTTGATTCTTGATGATGACTGCTAGCTATAGTTGTGAAAGTATGACGTTGACATGATCAGTCCAATCAAAGCTACAGTACATAAACTCAGTAAAAAACAAACGTCCTCTCACTGTCAACTGCGTTTATTTTCAGCAAACCTAACGTGTAAATATTTGTATGAACATAAGATTCAACAACTGAGACATAAACTGAACAAGTTCCACAGACATGTGACTAACAGAAATTGAATAATGTGCCCCTGAACAAAGGGGAAACAGTCAGTATAAAAAATCAAAAGTAACAGTCAGTATCTGGTGTGGCCACCAGCTGCATTACGTACTGCAGTGCATCTCCTCCTCATCGACTGCACCAGATTTGCCAGTTCTTACTGTGAGATGTTACCCCACTCTTCCACCAAGGCACCTGCAAGTTCCCAGACAATCCTGGGGGGGGAATGGCCCTAGCCCTCATCTTCCGATCCAACAGGTCCCAGACATGCTCAATGGGATTGAGATCCGGGCTCTTCGCTGGCCATGGAAGAACACTGACATTCCTGTCTTGCAGGAAATCATGCACAGAACGAGCAGTATGGCTGGTGGCATTGTCATGCTGGAGGGTCCTGTCAGGATGAGCCTGCAGGAAGGGTACCACATGAGGGAGGAGGATGTCTTCCCTGTAACGTACAGCGTTGAGATTGCCTGCAATGACAACAAGCTCAGTCCGATGATGCTGTGACACACCGCCCCAGACCATGACGGACCCTCAACCTCCAAATCGATCCCGCTCCAGAGTACAGGCCTCGTTGTAACGCTCATTCCTTTGACGATAAACATGAATCCGACCATCACCCCTGGTGAGACAAAACCGCGACTCATCAGTGAAGAGCACTTTTTGCCAGTCCTGTCTGGTCCAGCGACAGTGGGTTTGTGCCCATAGGCGACGTTGTTGCCGGTGATGTCTGGGGAGGACCTGATTTACAACAGGCCTACAAGCCCTCAGTCCAGCCTCTCTCAGCCTATTGTGGACAGTCTGAGCACTGATGGAGGGATTGTGCGTTCCTGGTGTAACTCGGGCAGTTGTTGTTACACGTGGTCTGCCACTGCGAGGACGATCAGCTGTCCGTCCTGTCTCCCCTGTAGCGCTGTCTTAGGCGTCTCACAGTACGGACATTGCAATTTATTGCCCTGACCACATCTGCAGTCCTCATGTCTCCTTGCAGCATGCCTAAGGCACGTTCACGCAGATGAGTAGGGCATCTTTATTTTGGTGTTTTTCAGAGTCAGTAGAAAGGCCTCTAGTGTCCTAAGTTTTCATAACTGTCACCCTAATTTCCTACCGTCTGTAAGCTGTTACTGTCTTAACGACTGTTCCACAAGTGCATGTTCATTAATTGTTTATTTTTCATTGAACAAGCATGGGAAACAGTGTTTATACCCTTTACAATGACGATCTGTGAAGTTATTTGGATCTTTACTAATTATCTTTGAAAGACAGGGTCCTGAAAAAGGGACGTTTCTTTTTTTGCTGAGTTTATAACTTGATTTGATGTAATTTTATCTCTGGCAAATGACCTTGAGCCTTCTTTGATGGGCACCTCTAATGCAACACCCGAAGGGCTAGAATTTTCAAGGTCTCCTCTTACACTTGGCATTTTTTAAATTTATTTTTTATTTAATCTTTATTTAACCAGGTAGGCCAGTTGAGAATTCTCATTTACAACTGTGACCTGGCCAAGATAAAGCAAAGCAGTGCGACACAAACAACACAGAGTTACACATGGGATAAACAAACGTACAGTCAATAACACAATAGAAAAATCTATATACAGTGTGTGCAAATGTAGTAAGATTAGGGAGGTAAGGCAATAAATAGGCCATAGTGGAGAAATAATTACAATTTAGTAATTAAACCCTGGAGTTATGTGCAGAAGATGAATGTGCAAGTAGAGATACTGGGGTGCAAAGGAGCAAAAAAATAAATAACAATATGGGGATGAGGTAGTTGGGTGGGCTATTTACAGATGGGCTGTGTACAGGTGCAATGATCGGTAAGCTGCTCTGACAGCTGATGCTTAAAGTTAGTGAGGGAGATATAAGTCTCCAGCTTCAGTGATTTTTTGCAATTCGTTTCAGTCATTGGCAGCAGAGAACTGGAAGGAAAGGCGGCCAAAGTAGGAGTTGGCTTTGGGGATGACCAGTGAAATATACCTGCTGGAGCGCATGCTACGGGTGGGTGCTGCTATGGTGACCAGTGAGCTGAGATAAGGCGGGGCTTTACCTAGCAAAGACTTAGAGAGGACCTGGAGCCAGTGGGTTTGGCGACGAGTATGAAGCGAGGGCCAGCCAACGAGAGCATAACGGTCGCAGTGGTGGGTAGTATATGGGGCTTTGGTGACAGAACGGATGGCACTGTGATAGACTACATCCAATTTGCTGAGTAGAGTGTTGGAGGCTATTTTGTAAATGACATTACCAAAGTCAAGGATCGGTAGGATAGTCAGTTTTACGAGGGTATGTTTGGCAGCATGAGTGAAGGATGCTTTGTTGCAGTGACGTAGTCCCCATGAGTGACAGAACACTGAGCCAATCACGGCGCAACGTTCCGTATTTTCTGCTGGCTTGCCCACCACAGAAAGCACTGAGCTAGGCTGAAACACCTACATTTTGGAGCTGCCTCACTCAAGAAGGCTTTATTAACTAAATTATATATATTATTTTTATATTTTTTGCAAACTGATATGTGACACGTGTTAATGCCAAAATAACATGCATAACAGGCAAGCTCCAAAAATATGTGGGGCGCCCTGATTGATGGGTCGCCACTGTGTGTGTGACTACTGTCACCGGTCTATCAGCCCTGTCTATGTGTTTGACCAAAACTGGCTCTCCTTCAGCGCCATGGAGTGCACATGTATTATTGTCACTGTCCTTTCAGCATCTGTCACCTTTGATGTGACACTATTGTTGTCGCTATTGCTGATAGTTTCTATTGGTTAAGGTACCATAGGTTGGGTAAACAGTGTGTGGTTTGGTTTTGTTGCACGCGTTATTTTATGTTGTGTGTCACATGCCGGTTCTGTCTGTGTGTGTGGCAGCCCGAAGTGCGGCCAGGCCTGTTTGATTCAGTCATAATGTCATCCAAAAGCATTGCTCCTCCATCACTAGAACGAGAATCGTCCGAAAACTGAAGATATAATGTCGGACGCATTAGGCGATGCTGTGTTTTGTTATTTTCTCATTTTTTGAGTTTGATACAACGTATTGGAAGATTTGTGGTCCCTCTAGGTCCTATAGTCACAGTTCGCCACTGCCATAGTGTATGATTCTCCTCAGACATCCGTGGCTGAACTCTACCATTTATCCCCAGGTCAGGAGCACTGAGGAAGGGTGCAGGGTCAGAAGGTCAGGCAGCTTTGGTGAAAGGACACGTGTAACAGATCATACCTGTCAGTAGAGGCCCAACTCAGTGGAGCAGGATAGGAATGACTGCCAGTCAGCCATGTTTGGTTACAGAGCAGCTCAAGTGTTTTCTGAAGGCTCGATCTGACATATCTATTTCAAAGTATTTTAGTAAGTCAGGTTTTAGTTGTACTTACAGTATATGCATGGCAATTTTTTATGCACCAATAAATTGTAACTACACACATCGGATGATGTCATGTTCTTGGTGTCCTGGCTCCAGGTCCTGTGTGTGTCCGCCCATCACGTTGTCCATTTGCTTCTCCCCATACAGCCGCACTGAGGTGAGGAGTTACACCCCCCTCCACTCCATGTTTCTCCTCTGGGGCAGCTGGGACAGGTGTCAGTGGTGCCTGCATTCCCTCTCGCCTTTGTTGTCATAGCTGGAATAATTGGGCAGTTATTGTCATCGGCCTGCTTCATGCCTGGATTCCTCTCAAAGCTCGCCTTTACACCCTTTTCACTTGTCGTGTTTACACCTTGGAATAGGAGGGGGTGTAGAGGGGAAGGGAGTGTGTGAGGCAGGCATACTCCTACCTGTGTGTGTGTGTGTGGTGTGTGTGTGTAAGCCGTTTATTTATTATGGTCATGGTTCTTTCCTCTTACATCCCTACAGAAACATCCAGAATAAAGGAAGCATATAAACAAGACTTGAGATTTGTGTGAATGTATTGTGAGTGCTGATGATGCTGGTTAGTTTACCTTCTTCACGTGCCGCAGCACAAATTGCATACTTGTGGTTTCTGATACCATGCCAGCTATGTGGTGTGCAAGGATGTACTGTATAGTGTGAGAGACAATCTTTTTGCTTTGCATTCCAATATGTATTTTCTTCACTGTCGAAGAAATAAATAATGTGTGCCCTATAGGGTGCTCAAGGGAGTGTTTCAGGTTTCAAGTTTGAATTGTGTGCGTGTGTGTGTGTGTGTTTGCACATGCACTTTGTAAATGTGTTTGAGTGTCTTGGGGAGGGGGATATGCCTGTGTGCATTTGGATAGGTGTGAATGAGACCATAAAAAGAACAACCGGGGGCTTGAAATGTTCTGATCAGATATTATTCAATAGAGAGAGTATCATCACATATTCCATTCAATGCACTCAATTCACTATAAATGTGTGGCCATCTAACATACAGTCAATGAACAAAGAATTCAGCAAAGCCAAAATTGGGATAGCAAGGTACGGGACCTCGCTTAAAATACTAAGCTTAACTCAGTTACCGTAACAACCCTCTAAACTTAACTTGGTCTAAACACTGAAATGAACCCTGCCTGAAGGCATTCTATATACCCAACCACAGGCACTCCTCCTCACATAAGGAATGGAGTAATCAGAGCACTTCCCTGACTCTCCATGTAAACTGAACAAAAATATAAACGCAACATGTAAAGTGTTGGTCCCATGTTTCAGTCAACAGCCTGGTCAACTCTATGCAAATGAGATGCATGAGGCAAAATGATTTTTTATTAAGGTATCTGTGACCAACAGATGCATATCTGTATTCCCAGTCATGTATAATCCATAGATTTAGGGCCTAATGAATTTATTTCAATTGACTGATTTCCTTATATGAAATGTAACTCAGTAAAAAAATACATACATGTTGAATGTTACATTTATATTTTTATTCAGTGTAGATCAGCTCAACCTTTTCTCTCTGCAAATGGCAGACGCACAATGACTAAAGGCCACGGGTACACTGGACAACAAATCACTCCCAGATGAGGGCAGCTAGGGTGTGTGTGTGCTACAGTACAAAATACAGTAACGTTTCCTCATTCTTTCAGAGACCCCCACCACCACTACTCATGGCAGGTAGATGGATGTGGGTTCACAAAACAGACTGTTGATCACAATGCAAAATTAAGAGACATACTGTAAGAACAGTCTGTGTAGTGAGAGATGCAGACTCCATAGCCTACCTTGTGTCATCAACAGCAAGCATAATTATAAAAAATGTATACATTGGTAGATCATTCATATAAATTTGAAATAAAATAAGAGCTCCAAGAAACAATCCCTGTGAAACACCACACTTGAAAATGAGGAGCGAAATGAAGGCATCAGAAAAGGTTAAGGGGTCGATTCAATCCATAGCGCTGAAGATCTGCGCTACAGCGTGATAGAAATGTTAAGACAATGTTCCTGCGTTAGCGGAGACTGGATTGTCTCCGCTAATGCTGCATATGTCGGCTCAATCACAATACTTCTGAATTTTAATCGTGCTATAATGCTGAACTTTGGCGATACGGATTGAAGGTAAACTACCCATGGCATGCATCATCAACTTCACTACATGAAAAATATCATCAGTCATACTTACTCTAACTAAGATGTCTGTTTGAGGACATACAAACTGTTTTATTTCCAGCCCTTTCCTCTGTGTATGCGAATATCCAAGGCCTCAAAACATGTCACTCTCATACCTGTCCAGGGACTGCAGTTGAAAATTAGCCGGCTAGCTAAAACCGGCACTTTTACTGAAACGTTGATTAATGTGCACTGTCCCTGTAAAAATAAAAATAAACTCATGAACTCATTTCAAACTGGACCATGTTCCAGCACAAGTGTAATTGAGCAGTGCGTGCGGCTGCCCCAGAGGGGCTTCCCCTGGCTTACGTTCCCCAGCCTCTGTGACTCAGCCCTGGCCAGATGAAAGCAGGTTGGGCCCTGAGCACTCTACTTACATCCAGGCCTTTTCATACCAGGGCTCTGTAGCCCAGCCAAACCAGCCGTTGCTCTGTGGGTATAAAGCGGGGGGCTGTTGCGGATGTGTAGGGGTCCAGGGGTGGTTGCTGTCGAGGGGTGAGTAAGGGGGCGTAAGGAGGTATAGAACGGAAACAGAGGGGTGTGACTGACACTGTAGAGGTGCCGGCTCACCTGGGACGCAGGGAGGAGGGGCAAAGCTGAATGTCTAGACGACATCTTCCTGTCTGGAGGGATCCGGTGTGGCCCCAAGATAGCCAACGGGGGTGCAGAGAGGGAGGCGGGCTGGGCAGGTCATCTGATGCAGCACTCCATCCCTCTTCTTCTTGGTCAAATAGCCCTTACACAGCCTGGAGGTGTGTTCGGTCATTGTCCTGTTGAAAAACAAATGATAGTGGGACTAAGTGCAAACCAGATGGGATGACGTATCGCTGCATAATGCTGTGGTAGACATGCTGGTTAAGTGTACCTTGAATTCTAAATAAATAACTGACAGTGTCACCAGCAAAGCACCCCCACACCATCACACCTCCTCCTCCATGCTTGCCGATGGGAACCACACATGCAGAGATCATCTCACAAAGAAACAGTGGTTGGAACCAAAAATCTCAAATTTTGACTCATCAGACCAAAGGACAGATTTCCACCGGACTAATGTCCATTGCTCATGTTTTTTTGGCCCAAGCAAGTTTTTTCTTCTTAATGGTGTCCTTTAGTAGTGGTTTCTTTGAAGCAATTCAACCATGAAGGCCTGATTCACGCAGTCTCCTCTGAACAGTAGATGTTGAGATGTGTCTGTTACTTTAACTTTGTGAAGCATTTATTTGGACTGCAATTTCTGAGGCTGGTAACTCTAATGAACTCTAGGTAACTCTCGGTCTTCCTTTCCTGTGGCGGTCCTCATGAGAGCCAGTTTCATAGCACTTTATGTTTTTTGCGACTGCACTTGAAGAAATGTTTAAAGTTCTTCAAATTTTCTGGATTGACTGACCTTCATATCTTAAAGTAATGACTGTTGTTTCTCTTTGCTTGTTTGAGCTGTTCTTGCCAAAATGTGGACTTGGTCTTTTACCAAATAGGGCTATCTTCTGTATACCACCCCTACCATGTCACAACACAACAGATTGGCTCAAACGCATTAAGAAGGAATGAAATTCCAGAAATTAACTTTTAACAAGGCACACCTGTTAATTGAAATGCATTCCAGGTGACTGCCTCATGAAGCTGGTTGAGAGAATGCTAACAGTGTGCAAAGCTGTCATCAAGGCAAAGTGTGGCTACTTTGAAGAATCTCAAATATAAAATATATTTTGATTTGTTTCACACTTTTTTGGTTACTACATGATTCCATGTGTTATTTCATAGTTTTGATGTCTTCACTAGTATTCTACAATGTAGAAAATAGTACAAATAAAGAAAAACACTTGAATGTGTAGGTGTATCCAAACTTTTGACTGGTACTGTATACTGAACAAAAATATAAACACAACATGTAGTGTTGGTCCCATGTTCCATTAGCTGAAACAAAAGATACCCGAATTTTTCCACACGCACAAAAAGCTTAGAGAATTAGTATGTATGTATGTCCAACCGGCCTCACAACCGCAGACCACGTGTAACCACGCCAGCCCAGGACCTCCACATCCGGCTTCTTCACCTGTGGGATCGTCTGAGACCAGCCACCCGGACAGCTGATGAAACTGAGGAGTATTTCTGTCTGTAATAAAGCACCTTTGTTGGGAAAAACGCATTCTGATTGGCTGGGACTGGCTACCCAGTGAGTGGGCCTGGCTCTCAAGTGGGTGGGCCTACACCCTACCAGGCCCATCCATGGCTGCGCCCCTGCCCAGTTATGTGAAATCCATAGATTATGGCCTAATACTTTTTTTTCAATTGACTGATTTCCTTATATGAAATTGTTGCATGTTGTGTTTATATTTTTGTTCAATATAGTTGATAACGTAGGTTCAATCAGTAAGATTGGTCTGAATGGAAAGCTCACTTTACTTTTTTCAGTAAGCACAATACAATTGACATTGCTTCCTCTATGCATAATATGCATAGTGGGAATGTATATGTTAGTGTTTACAAACATTGTCATCATCATCATCATCGTCATAGCGTCATTTCTCCCTTTTTGATTTGCCACGTGCAGAATGTCATTCAGCTATTTACCTTATAGCTTATGTGCACGGCACAATAATGCACATTCCTCACACTTGCTGTTCAACCTACACTCTTGAAATTATCACCTTTGTTTCTCTCAACCAATGGCCATAAATCGTGGGATGTATTTATATGTCAAACCCATGTTCTCTCACTTGCTATTTTACAGCAAAAGTTACCGACAACCCGCCACCTCCAAGTCATTGGAACTCCTTAAGCCCAGTGGTCGATGCCAGCTTCCCCACATAGGGCTACTTGCCATCAAAGCATATGGCTCTAAGGATCATCCCTCAGAGATGAGGCCATTCCAGAAACTATTTCAATAAATGTTCATTGTTGCTTTTTGTCTCTGTTGTTCATTCAGTTAAGCATGTGTGCAATTGAAACAAACAACTGAGCCATATGACAGCCACTAATTGTTCAGGAGGTCAGTAATGGTTTAGCAGGACACACCTCTTAAGCAAAAAAACAAACACCAGTTCAGAGACGGGAGGTCTGGGCACGGTTGGCAGACCCAGAGGAGCGGGCACTGAGGGCACGGTGTGTTTTGGGTCGGACTTCCACGTGGGAGTGATGTTGTATTCTCTGTTTCCTGAGGCCAGAGTGATAGTGTCTCTGTCATCGGCTCCATTTCCTACGACCACAACAGCATCCTCCAGACCCGGCCCTGACACACAACAAACCAGGAGAAGTGCATGTTCCTGCCAGTCTGACCAGCCAAGCCAAGCATCAACATGACATGTAATGTTTATATTTTCATCCCAGTGTAACATTGTTTCAATCCTATCATCAATGTTAACATTTGCCATCACAACGCAACACACAAGCAACACATATGAAAAGTGCTAGGCTCAGCATTGAGATGTAATAGTAGTGAGTGAGACCTGAAACTTATGCCCTGACGCCAGTGGAGATTTCTCTTCCTCCCAGAAACATGACCTCTGCAGCCCCCCTCTGCCCCCTCAGGTTAACCTGCCAAAGCTCATTACTGGAAGACAGGCGCTCTGAGGGCTCTATACCCCCAGGCATCCTGGATCATATGACTCCTGCCCAACTCCACCTTCATTTTCTATATTTTGTGTATTTGGTCAAAAATGGCAAATTGCCTCCTGTTTAATCTCCATCTTTTGGATGAACCTCTCTTCAGCAAGGCCATTCTACTGCCAATGGTTGTCTATGTAGACTGCATGGCTGTGTTCTCGATTTTACACACCTGTCAGCAACGGGTGTGGCTGAAATAGCCGAATCTACTCATTTGAAGGGTGTCCACATACTTCTGTATATATAGTGTATCATAACCTAGCCAAAAGATTAGACTAAATGCACATTTAATGCCACAGAAGTCTCAAGTTTTGAGGGAGTGTGCAATTGACATGCTGACTGCAGGAATATCCAACGCCCCGCCTAATATATACAGTTGAAGTCGGAAGTTTACATACACTTAGGTTGGAGTCATTAAAACTTGTTCTTCAACCACTCCACAAATATCTTGTTAACAAACTAAAGTTTTAGCTCATCGGTTAGGACATCTACTTTGTGCATGACAAAAGTCAGAAGTTTACATACACCTTAGCCAAATACATTTAAACTCTGTTTTCCACAATTCCTAACATTTAATCTTAGCTAAAATTCCCTGTCTTAGGTCAGTTAGGATCACCACTTTATTTTAAGAATGTGAAATGTCAGAATAATAGTAGAGAGAATGATTTATTTCAGCTTTTATTTCTTTCATCACATTCCCAGTGGGTTAGAAGTTTACATACACTCAATTAGTATTTGGTAGCATTGCCTTTACAGTGAGGGAAAAAAGTATTTGATCCCCTGCTGATTTTGTACGTTTGCCCACTGACAAAGAAATGATCAGTCTATAATTTTAATGGTAGGTTTTTTTGAACAGTGAGAGACAGAATAACAACAACAAAAAATCCAGAAAACGCATGTGAAAAATGTTATAAATTGATTTGCATTTTAATGAGGGAAATAAGTATTTGACCCCTCTGCAAAACATGACTTAGCACTTGGTGGCAAAAGCCTTGTTGGTAATCACAGAGGTCAAACGTTTCTTGTAGTTGGCCACCAGGTTTGCACACATCTCAGGAGGGATTTTGTCCCACTCCTCTTTGCAGATCTTCTCCAAGTCATTAAGGTTTCGAGGCTGACGTTTGGCAACTCAAACCTTCAGCTCCCTCCACAGATTTTCTATGGGATTAAGGTCTGGAGACTGGCTAGGCCACTCCAGGACCTTAATGTGCTTCTTCTTGAGCCACTCCTTTGTTGCCTTGGCCGTGTGTTTTGGGTCATTGTCATGCTGGAATACCCATCCACGACCCATTTTCAATACCCTGGCTGAGGGAATGAGGTTCTCACCCAAGATTTGATGGTACATGGCCCCGTCCATCGTCCCTTTGATGCGGTGAAGTTGTCCTGTCCCCTTAGCAGAAAAACATCCCCAAAGCATAATGTTTTCACCTCCATGTTTGATGGTGGGGATGGTGTTCTTGGGGTCATAGGCAGCATTCCTCCTCTTCCAAACACGGTGAGTTGAGTTGATGCCAAAGAGCTCCATTTTAGTCTCATCTGACCACAACACTTTCACCCAGTTGTCCTCTGAATCATTCAGATGTTCATTGGCAAACTTCAGATGGGCATGTATATGTGCTTTCTTGAGCAGGGGGACCTTGCGGGCACTGCAGGATTTCAGTCCTTCACGGCGTAGTGTGTTACCAATTATTTTCTTGGTGACTATGGTCCCAGCTGCCTTGAGATCATTGACAAGATCCTCCCGTGTAGTTCTGGGCTGATTCCTCACCGTTCTCATGATCATTGCAACTCCACGAGGTGAGATCTTGCATGGAGCCCCAGGCCGAGGGAGATTGACAGTTCTTTTGTGTTTCTTCCATTTGCGAATAATCGCACCAACTGTTGTCACCTTCTCACCAAGCTGCTTGGCGATGGTCTTGTAGCCCATTCCAGCCTTGTGTAGGTCTACAATCTTGTCCCTGACATCCTTGGAGAGCTCTTTGGTCTTGGCCATGGTGGAGAGTTTGGAATCTGATTGATTGATTGCTTCTGTGGACAGGTGTCTTTTATACAGGTAACAAACTGAGATTAGGAGCACTCCCTTTAATATTGTGCTACTAATCTCAGCTCGTTACCTGTATAAAAGACATCTGGGAGCCAGAAATCTTTCTGATTGAGAGGGGGTCAAATACTTATTTCCCTCATTAAAATGCAAATCAATTTATAAAAATGTTCACATGCGTTTTTCTGGATTTTTTTGTTGTTATTCTGTAACTCACTGTTCAAATAAACCTACCATTAAAATTATAGACTAATAATTTCTTTGTCAGTGGGCAAACTTACAAAATCAGCAGGGGATCAAATATTTTTTTCCCTCACTGTAAATTGTTTAACTTGGGTCAAATGTTTCAGGTAGCCTTCCACAAGCTTCCCACAATAAGTTTTCTGAATTTTGGCCCATTCCTCCTGACAGAGTTGGTGTAACTGAGTCAGGTTTTATGCCTCCTTGCTCGCACACACTTTTTCAGTTCCTCCCACAAATCTTCTATGGGATTGAGGTCAGGGCTTTGTTGTCCTTAAGCCATTTTGCCACAACTTTGGAAGTATGCTTGTCCATTTGGAATACCCATTTGCGACCAAGCTTTAACTTCCTGACTGATGTCTTGATGTTGCTTCAATATATCCACATAATTTCCCTTCCTCATTATGCCATCTATTTTGTGAAGTGCACCAGTCCCTCCTGCAGCAAAGCACACCCACAACATGATGCAATTTTTTTCTGAGGTCTTGGCTGATTTCTTTTGATTTTTCCATCATGTCAAGCACAGAGGCAGTGAGTTGGAAGGTAGGCCTTGAAATAAATCCACATGTCAATTAAACTATCCGAAGCTTCTAAAGCCATGCCATCATTTTCTGGAATTTTCCAAGCTGTTTAAAGGCACAGTCAACTTAGTGTATGTACATTTCTGACCCACTGGAATTGTGATACAGTGAATTATAAGTGAAATAATATGTCTGTAAACAATTGTTGGAAAAATTAGTGGTTGAAAAACGAGTTTTAATGACTCCAACCAAAGTGTATGTAAACTTCCGACTTCAACTGTACATACACACACACACACACATACATATATATATACATACATACATACATACATATATATATATATATATACACACACAGCACCAGGCAAAAGTTTGGACACAGCTACTCATTCAAGGGTTTTTCTTTATTTGTACTATTTTCTAATAGAATAATAGTGAAGACATCAAAACTATGAAATAACACATATGGAATCATGTAGTAACCAAAAAAAGTGGTAAACAAATCCAAATATATTTTATATTTGAAATTCTTCAAAATAGCCACCCTTTGCCTTGTTGACAGCTTTACACACTCTTGGCATTTTCTTAACCAGCTTCACCTGGGATCTCATTTATAAAATGGACTACGATCAATTTTGATCTTAAGTATGACTGACGCACAAAACCTTGTATAAGTAGTTATTTATTTTGACGTGGAAATGATCTTCTCTACGCAAAGTTTAAACTTGACGTAAGTGATTTTCCTTCTGGTTATGTATGGCTATTCTTTTTTTCAAATCAAATGAAATCAACGTTTTTTTGTCACGTGCGCCGAATACAACAGGTCACCTTACAGTGAAATGCTTACTTACAGGCTCTAACCAATAGTGAAAAAAAGGTATTAGGTGAACAATAGGTAAGTAAAGAAATAAAAACAACAGTACATACAGTAGCGAGGTTGTAAAAGTAGCGAGGCTATAAAAGTAGCGAGGCTACATACAGACACCGGTTAGTCAGGCTGATTGAGGCAGTATATGTACAGGTAGTTATGGTTAAAGTGACTATGCATATATGATGAACAGAGAGTAGCAGTAGCGTAAAAAAAGGGGTTGGCGGGTGGTGGGACACAATGCAGATAGATAGCCCAATTAGCCAATGTGCGGGAGCACTGGTTGGTCGGTCCAATTGAGGTAGTATGTACATGAAAGTACTGTTAAAGTGACTATGCATATATGATAAACAGAAAGTAGCAGCAGCGGGGCGGGGGGGGCACAATGCAAAAGGAGGTCCAGGATGGCAGGCAGCTTAGCCCCAGTGATGTACTGGGCCGTACGCACTACCCTCTGTAGTGCCTTGCGGTCAGAGGCGGAGCAATTGCCGTACCAGGCAGTGATGCAACCAGTCAGGATGCTCTCAATGTTGCAGCTGTATAACCTTTTGAGGATCTCAGGACCCATGCCAAATCTTTTTAGTCTCCTGAGGTGGAATAGGCTTTGTCGTGCCCTCTTCACGACTGTCTTGGTGTGTTTGGACCATTCTAGCTTGTTGTTGATGTGGACACCAAGGAACTTGAAGCTCTCAACCTGCTCCACTACAGCCCCGTCAATGAGAATGGGGGCGTGCTCGGTCCTCCTTTTCCTGTAGTCCACAATCATCTCCTTAGTCTTGGTTACGTTGAGGGAGAGGTTGTTGTCCTGACACCACAAGGCCAGGTCTCTGACCTCCTCCCTGTAGGCTGTCTCGTCATTGTCGGTGATCAGGCCTACCACTGTTGTGTCGTCTGCAAACTTAATGATGGTGTTGGAGTCGTGCCTGGCCATGCAGTCGGGGTGAACAGGGAGTACAAGAGGGGACTGAGCACACACCCCTGGGGAGCTCCAGTGTTGAGGATCAGCGTGGCAGATGTGTTGCTACCTACCCTCACCACCTGGGGGCGGCCCGTCAGGAAGTCCAGGATCCAGTTGCAGAGGGAGGTGTTTAGTCCCAGGATCCTTAGCTTATTGATGAGCTTTGAGGGTACTATGGTGTTGAACGCTGAGCTGTAGTCAATGAATAGCATTCTCACATAAGTGTTCCTTTTGTCCAGGTGGGAAAGGGCAGTGTGGAGTGCAATAGAGATTGCATCGTCCGCAAGCTTGTGAACGCGCATCCTCTTCTGTGTACTTCTTGTGACCACTTCCTAATTCTTCTTCTATTACCATCCAGATCAACTAAATAGAATCAAAACACTGTCTAGAGACTGTTGACATCCAGTGGAAGCAATAGGTACTGAAATCTTACTCCCTTATATGGTCATTTTCAATAGGGAGGGGTTCAAAATGAGGCAATGTGTCAAAATCACTTTTTCCAGGACAGAAATTCCTCGGGTTTTCGCCTGCCATATCCGTTCTGTTATACTCACAGACAATATTTTAACACTCTTAGAAACTTCAGTGTTTCCTATCCGATAGTACTAATTATGTGCATATCCTATTTTCTGGGCCTGAGTGGGAGGCATTTTACTTTGGGCACGCCAGGCTCTCCAAAACCGTCACCTCGGTAGCTGCTCCCTAAGAAGTTACCTCGTCTAATTTATTGTCCAATGATTGCACGTTGGCGAGTAGCATTGACGGTAACGGCAGCTTTCCCAATTGCCTCCTCCGGGTCCTGACCAGGTATCCGGCTCTTTTGCCCCTGTACCTGCGTCGCTTCTTCTTGCGAACAACTGGGATGTCGGCCCTGCCGGGTGTTTTGAGAATATCATGTGCGTCTTGCTTGTTGTTGAAAAAATCTTTGTCTAATCTGAGGTGAGTGATCGCTGTCCTGATATCCAGAAGCTCTTTTCTGCCGTAAGATACGGTTTCAGAAACATTATGTACAAAATAAGTTACAAATAACGCAGAAAAAAACACATATTAGCACAATTGGTTAGGCGCCCGTAAAACGGCTGCCATTTCTTCCGTCGCCATTTAACTGCCCTTGCAGTTTAAGGTCAAACCATTTCTTTTTTCACATCAGCCACAGTTCTGTCTTGCTGCCCCACCTCATTGTCCTGTTGAAAAACAAATGATGGCGCAAACCAGATGGGATGTCATATCACTGCAGAATGCTATGGTAGCCATGCTGGTAAGAGTGCCTTGAATTGTAAATAAGTCAAAGACAGTGTCACCAGCAAAGCACCCCCACACCTCCTCCTCCATGCTTCACGGTGGGAACCACACATGCGGATATCATCCGTTCACGTACTTTGCGTCTCACAAAGACATGGCGGTTGGAACCAAAAATATATAATTTGGACTCAACAGACCAAAGGACAGATTTCCACCAGTCTAATGTCCACTGTTTCCTGGCCCAAGCAAGTCTCTTCTTCTTATTGGTGTCCTTTAGTAGTGGTTTCTTTGCAGCAATTCGACCATGAAAGCCTGATTCATGCAGTCTCCTCTGAACAGTTGATGTTGAAATGTGTCTGTTACTTTAACTCTGTGAAACAATTATTTAGGCTGCAATCTGAGGTGCAGTTAACTCTTATGAACTTATCCTCTGCAGAAGAGGTATCTCTGCTTTCCTGTGGTGGTCCTCATGAGAGCCAGTTTCGGTCCTCATGAGTGCCAGTTTCATCATAGCACTTGATGGTTTTTGCAACTGCCCTTGAAGAAACTTCCAAAAGTCCTTGAAATTTTACAGATAGACTGACCTTCATGTCTTAAAGTAGTGATGGACTGTCGTTTCTAGGGCTATCTTCTGTATACCACCCCTACCTTGTCACAACACAACTGATTAGCTCAAGCGCATTAAGAAAATAAATTCCACAAATGAACTTTTAACAAGGCACACCTGTTAATTTAAATGCATTCCAGGTGACTACCTCATGAAGCTGGTTGAGAGAATGTCAAGAGTGTGCTAAGCTGTCATCAAGGCAACCGGTCGCAACTTTGAGGAATCTCAAATATAAATATATTTTGATTTGTGTAACACTTTTTTGGTTACTACATGATTCCATATGTGTTATTTCATAGTTTTGATATATATATATAGATATATATATATATAAAAACTTCATGATTGAATAAAAAACAATAGCCATAGGTAAATGTGCTGTGCCTGTCCATCAACACAGAAAAACCAAGACATAACTTCCTTTAGGTTTGTTATTCTTATATGGCTAATGATGAGATGCAATGGTTTGAGGGGTATTGTCTTACACACAGGAATATCTGTGGACCCAGTATATCTCCACTCACACAATAGAGAGCCCTGCAACAGACGCAACTTGGAATAACAATTGCAATGCAAGAGGAAAAGGGGATGTGAAATGTTTTCAGACTGTTTTGAGGGAGGAAAAATAGCAACAGAAGTGTTAAGTAAAGGATCGATCCATTTCCTTTTTTTTTTTTTACACTTTGATCACTTATCAGCTCACTTTGTAGTGTCTATCATTCACCAGTTGTTGTAAGTGTAACCATTTCTACTGTGTGTAAATGCTATTCCCTCCTCTGACTTCTGCTTCTTCCGCATATGTGTGTAACAGGATGGGGGTTTCACTATGATGGGAAATCGAAAGAACGCCATGAACACAAGAGAATGGAGGAACCAAGTCACCCTTGGATTGGGCCCATTTCCCGACAACGTTATAGAATGTGGCGCAGCATCAGAATTCAGAGGACCCCGCCCTTCTCTGTCAAATACACTGAATTAGTAAAATGGAGCAGACTCCAATTTAAGTCAACGTTTCAGAGTGGATACACTGGCATCCATATTTGTGTAACACCCAGAAATCTGTGGACTGGGGAGCTTTGTCCATTTTATGAATCATATTTATATGGTTGTATCCGCCCAGAGCTCAACATGATATGCACATGGTGTCTCACACATAGTAGAGTGAAAAAAGAGAGGCAGAGAGAACAAAATTATTCAATCTTCAGCTGTGCTGCAGGACTTGCCCAGGAGTTGTGTACCTTGTACATTTAGTTTATTTAGCTCGTGCCCTTATACAGAGCGACTTAGTAAGTACTGTAGCAAAGAGTAACACAGTGCACTTTGGTGATCACTGCAGTTCTATTTGAAACAATTATCAGCACAGGTGGGGAAAAAACAGAGTCTCTGAGTTTGGTGTCAGAGAGGCAAACACACACTGATGTCAAGTCAACCAACAGTTTTTTTTAAATTTATTTAACTAGGCAAGTAAGTTAAGAACAAATTCTTATTTTCAATGACAGCCTAGGAACAGTGGGTTAACTGCCTTGTTCAGGGGAAGAACGACAGATTTATACCTTGTCAGCTCAGGGATTCGATCTTGCAACCTTTCGGTTACTAGTCCAACACTCTAACCACTAGGCTACCTGCCGCCACAGTATTCCCCCAATGTCTTTTAAATGATGTCACCTGAAATTATACACTACATTACCAAAAGTACGTGGACACCTGCTCGTCAAACATCTCATTCCAAAATCATGGGCATTAATGTGGAGTTGCTGCTATAACAGCCTCCAGTCTTCTGGGAAAGCTTTCCACTAGATGTTGGAACATTGCTGCAGGGACTTGCTTCCATTCAGCCACAAGAGCATTAGCGAGGTCAGGTACTGATGTTGGGCGATTAGGCCTTGCTCGCAGTTGACGTTTCAATTCATCCCAAAAGTGTTCGATGGGGTTGCGGTCAGGGCTCTTTCACACTGATCAACAAACCACTTCTGTACGAACCTCGCTTTGTGCACAGGGGCATTGTCATGCTGAAACAGGAAAGGGCCTTCCCCAAACTGTTGCCACAAAGTTGGTAGCACAGAATCGTCTAGATTGTCATTGTATGCTGTAGTGTTAAGATTTCCCTTCACTGGAACTAAGGGGCCTAGCCGAACTATGAAAAACAGCCCCAAACCATTATTCCTCCTCCAACCTTTACAGTTGCCACTATGCATTTGGGCAGGTAGTGTTCTCCTGGCATCCGCCAAACCCAGATTAGTCCGTCGGACTGCCAGATGTTGAAGCGGGATTCATCACTCCACAGAACGCGTTTCAACTCCTCCAGAGTCCAATAGCGGTGAGCTTTACGCCACTCCAGCTGACGCTTGGGAATGTGCATGGTGATTCTAGGCTTGTTTGCGGCGGCTCGCCAATGGAAACCCATTTCATGAAGCTCACGACAAACGTTGCTTCCAGAGGCAGTTTGTAACTCGATAGTGAATGTTGCAACTGAGGACAGATGATTTGTACACGCTACGCGCTTCAGCACTCGACGTTCCATTCTGTGAGCTTGTGTGGCCTTCCACTTTGTGGCTGAGCCGTTGTTGCTCTTTGACATTTCCATTTCACAATAACAGAACTTACAGTTGAGCGGGTCAGCTCTAGCAGGGCAGAATTTTTTTGGAAAGGTGGCATCCTGTGACGGTACCATGTTGAAAGTCACTGAGCTCTTCAGTAAGACCATTCTACTGCCAATGGTTGTCTATGGAGATTGCATGGCTGTGTGCTCGATTTTATAAACCTGTCACTAACGGGTTTGGCTGAAATAGCCAAATCCACTAATTTGAAGGGTTATCCACATACTTTTGTATATATAGTGTCTCATAACCTAACCAAAAGATTAGACTCAATGCACTTTCATCTGAGCTTTGTACACAATGGTCTGAGTAAGAGAGTGCACTAACTTAGCAAGATGACAAAATGCAGATGACAGTTTCGGCAATGATGTCAGGCATACATTGATTTATCTCTCCAATGGACCCATAACAAACTATCACACAATATTAGTAGGGCGGCAGGCGGTTAGAGCCTTGCGCCAGTAACCAAAAAGTCACAGGTTCGATTACCCAAGCCGACACGTTGAATAATCTGTCGATGTGCCCTTGAACAAGGCACTTAACCCTAATTAGCAATTGCAGTACAGGGTGTATCTATGGCTGACCCTTTGAAACAATACCTTTCTCTGCACCTATCTGGTGATGTATGTGACAAAACATCTATTTATTTTTTTGAGACAATAGCTTCCTCTTTACAAACTCTAGAATACTTGTCTTTCTGTCAGTCTTTCTGTATGTACATGATTAAATTAGGTGAATGTCCTCATATAATATATTGTAGGGAGCTCCAAGACTTTGAGAAAAGTGTTATATAAAATGTGATCCACTATTATTATGAGAGACTCAATTTGAAAAAATGGTTTCATACATGTGATGGACTATACAGTATATCTAACTAACTAATAACATTAACAGCGATTACAGACCATGAAATAAAGTTCTGAAATGGGCCATTAGGTTTGTTACATGGTGAAATTCCCTGACGAAGGACTTAAATCATAGGGGGTTTACAAGTATATGTTACAAAAAAAATAACATTTCCCCCCTGCGTCTGAAAATTGATATTTTGAACGCTTGTGGCTTTGCTGTGAAATGTCCACATAGGGAGAAACACAGATGAAGGGCCTGATATTGTCAATCACACACTTGAAAAAAAATGAATCATGTTTGCGTATTTTAATAAGCATACAGTTCATTTGATCCGATTCAGTGGGTTTCAGTAGTAGCCCATTGAGAGGTTTAAATTGTTCAGTCTGCTCTTGTGAAATAACATATTCTAGTTAAGGTGAATCTAATAAAATTAGACATGCATGTTAACTATTGACTACCGAATGTTTAGTCTCGCCATATTTTTCCCATGAAGAAAAAAATATTTCTTGCCCATTCGATAAAATTTGGTTCAAATCTAATTTCTCAAATTATCATTTAACAACGTGAATAATCATAATAACAATAGGCTCATTCGGATTAATTTAAAGATATTGGAACGTTTCCATTAGGACTATCTGAAAGCAATATGTTGCTGTTAACAAATAAATACAGCCTATTTGAAAGAAAGAATGGTTACATTTACAAAACAAACTCATAAAATATTTGTTGTTGGTGATGATAAAAAAATCCGCTGTGTTTGTGTGTGTGTCAGCGCAGACGGAACGCACGAAAGCAAAGTCACAGCTGCCAGTTCACTGTCTTATAATAAAAACAATAACTAACTTTGCAAAAACAAATCAAAGTATGATCAAATCAAATGTACAGGGATGCAAAGTTTGCACAGACTATCACAATTTAGGGAAACGTAGGTCTACAGTAAATAATTAATATCAACAACAACAAAATTCAAACAGAATAATTCAACATTAAAACAAGATTGAGTTGTATTATGCTGGCTATTAAAGAAAATTGGTACAATTTCGACTCAACATTATAATAAGCATGTATTTGTATTATGAAAACGGAAAAAATAGAGTCCTACTGAAAGATCTTAGTACAAAAAAAATACATACATTCCTGCAGTGGGCCATAGGCAACATTGCATAACAACTTATAACAGAGGCTAGGATGACCATTGTTATAATGCTGAAGACTGCACATCTCTTTTTTAATCAGATGTTTCGAACTATAAGCTTTCCTATTGAAAAGGGTCCCCACGCTTTGTATATATGGTTTTACTAATGCTTTGCGCGTGCTTTACCATGGCAAAATAAAGAAAACATGGGCACACACGAAATAGGTTTCACAAACCTATTTTTATTGAGCAATTATAGGGCCCATCTTTCATTGAACTACTGTCACCATCATCAGCTGCAGGTAGCTATAAAGATGCTGAACTCATCTGCGGGACAATAAACCCAATTGGGGTGCTGTCAGTTGCTCTCTGCCCAGATGCTATCGGTTAGTCCGAATGGGATGGATTAAAAACGAACTGATTGCCGCTATGCGAGTTGTGGGCTATAAATTGTAAGAGATGAACAAAGCCTAAATTACCTGTTACATTTGTTTTAGTTTATTTTCACCTTTAGCAGCAGCGTGTGAAATAAAACGAAACTATGAGCATCTTATCACGGAGGATTGTTGTATTATATAAAAATAACGAAAATAAAATAAAAAGCTATATCGAGAGCTGTGGTATCTGACGTATTACTGAAATACTTTCCCTATGTATAACATCTCATATCCACTTCAAGGCGGGCATATGTGTCAAGGAGGTGCGGCCAAGACAGTCAAAAGGAAAATGGAGAAGAAAAATTCCACCCTCACTAATGCAAAGATTGCTTTCGCTAGAGCATGGGGTTGGTGCAGCTGCCTCTGACACTGGATGGAATCTAAATGGGACTATTCTCCTGGTGGATTTGCGTTTTGTTCTAGGGCTACAACGTAATGTATTGGAAAAGCGAACAAATGTTGGCTTGCTCCGAGGTGGATGACAATGAAAATGGGTTTAACTCGACCTTCGACAGAACGGTATGCCAATATACATATTAAAAGTTTGAAGACATGATCCAGCATTCATTGTTTAGCGAATTTTTCAATTTTATATTGTGCTATTAGGCCTACCATTTATTGTTTAAACAGCCTACATTCGGTAAAATGTTAGGCTACTCCAAACCGACGGGCGACTGTTTCAAGTTAATAATTTTAGATTTGAGGTACCCACCCATTCGTTTTCTCTGCACAAGTCAGTGCATTACTTGAGGGAGGTTGCGTTACAGGCTAATCAAAATACATGGCTGCGTGCGCGTTGGTTAGAAGACTGCCATGCCGATAATTGCCAAACAAATCTGTCCGTCTGTTTGATTTGGCCATTCGGCTTTTTTGTTCAGTCATTCGTCCTAAATGTGATCATTTTACAATAATTGCCCTTCTGCAGAGAACTAATTTGATTGACAGCAGAAATTGATAGGCATGGAACAATGAACGTTATTTTGTTGACAAGTGGTTGAACATTTCAAGAGTTTTGGTTCATGTGTACAAAAATAAATAAATAAAGGGTTCTTGAAGATGGCATCTTTAGTCCTATTTTTCGTCGTGGTTGTCACAGTAAGCAGAAGTGGAGTAAAAGGCATATTTTGCCCCAACTTATTTTTGACTAGTCACTATGCCTGAGGGATGTGGAAGGGCATCTTCAGATTCTTTGAGTATACGCCGACGAGTAGCATAAGGAGGAGGAATCAAACGGGTATACCGGTAGCTTATTTTTAATAGTAGGCCTATGCGTGAAACCTTACCAGTGGAAATTAGGCCTATACCTATGCCTACACGGGTGCCTTCATTTTACATGTGTCAATAAGCAGACTCCTATCCAGAGCGATTTAGTTTGTGAATTCATTTTAAGATTACTAGGTGGGAAAACCACGTCAGTCATAGTATGTACATTTGTCATCTAAAGTAGTTATCAGGAAAGTCAACCGTTGTATTTAAAGAGGAAAACCCAGACATAGATAGGTCTGGTCAAATTTAGGCATATGAAATTGTTCTTTATTTATGCATGGGAAAAAGTTTGCGTTATGTCAATTATTACTTATTTAGCTTTTTTATTTATCTAGGGCACATCGGATTACATTTTTGAAGACGAGTCGTTTTCACCATCTTCGTCTTTGTCTTCCTTGACACCGCAGACGATGGCATCCGCCTCTCTGGGAAAAAGCCTTTGTACAAGTTGTGGTTTGGAGATAGTTGACAAATACCTACTCAAGGTAAGTTGCCGAGCCTATGACCGGCTTAGATATTCAACCAAGGCCTAAAATGCTATGTACGTCCGTAAACTCATAGGCCTAGTGTTCACATTTTTAACTGTGACAGGAAAATAAGTTTGACGTAGGCCTATTTGGTTAATAAAATGACATTTAAGTTCAGCAAAATTGTTACCATTAACATCGAATGGTGTTCATACTTGCCTAATTTTCGTGGATAAAACTGTAGACCAGGCTACTCTTTCTGTCGAATAAATCTGCTTGACTGTTGTGACTACATTTCAGGTGAACAACTTGTGTTGGCACGTGAACTGCCTCTCGTGCAGCATGTGCCAAACTCCTTTAGGAAGACATGTCAGTTGCTACATCAAAGACGAGGTGGTTTTCTGCAAACTCGACTACTTCAGGTAGGTGAAAAGGGTGGCCTCTTCCATACTGGGAGGGTTCTAGCGCGATTAGCCAAGAAACTCAACTCCACGGTGTACTTCACATCAACTGAGAGGAGTTGAGTTTAGGCTACATCTGAAGTTGCAACTTTGACATGACATATTCAAATGTTATCTAATGATGTTAATGAGACTTTCTACAAGGCAAGATAAATGGCTCTTAACCTTGTCGTTTGACGTTATTACCCTTAGGCCCTCTAGTATTTATAGCCAGCCACAACATTCATAGTAACACTTCTCTATGGCCTTCAATTTACATTAATTTTTTTTTTTTGGGGACAACCTTGTATTTCTAGATTCATGATCAAATAATTTTGTTGATAAACATTTATGTAAAATTGTTTAAAAAAAAGAGGTAAATGGCTTCCCTGCCTTTAGTGATTTTGATCTGTAGTTTGTATGCAATCCAACTTTCCCACAGGAAGTATGGAACTCTCTGTGCCCACTGTGGGAGGAACATGCACTCCAAAGACTGGGTGAGGAGAGCGAAGGGCAACACCTACCACCTGGCTTGCTTCGCCTGCTTCTCCTGCAAGCGCCAGCTCTCCACGGGGGAGGAATTTGCCCTGGTGGAGGAGAGGGTGCTGTGTCGAGTCCACTACGACTGCATGCTGGACCTGAAAAAGGCCATGGAAAGTGGTAAGCAACATTAAAAGGTGTGTAAAAAGAAGAATAAGGCCTGCATTTTTAAAAATGTGTTTAATGTACACTAACTGTTTTTCTACACATGTATGATTGATGTAGGAATTTATTTTAGGCAATTTAATTATTTTGAAACAATTGATAAATGAGATTCTACATTTTCCCTTATCAATTAGCCTCCCTCATTTTCCTATGCAATGTGATGACCTATGTGTTTACATGAAAAGGTGTTACTGTAGAGGGAGCCCCACCATCAGAGCAAGAAGAATCCCAGCCCAAACCAGCTAAGAGGGCTCGCACTAGCTTCACCACAGACCAGCTACAGGTGAACATTAATTACTTTCCTGTCACTCTAGAAATTACTATCCTGTGTGTTTGCATATGAATGATATGATTGTGTGTGCGCATCTTACATTATCTGTATCTTTTCTGTCAGGTGATGCAGGCCCAGTTTGCTCAGGACAACAACCCAGACGCTCAGACCCTCCAGAAGCTGGCAGAGAGGACTGGCCTCAGTCGCAGGGTCATTCAGGTGAGCTCTCTAACATTAGTCTAGTCAAACAATTCTAGGTGTCCCTGAAGTTACAAATGAAGCTTAACCCATCTCTATTGAATGTCCAGGTTTGGTTCCAGAACTGTCGAGCTCGTCATAAGAGGCATGTGAGCCCTCAGCACCACGCGCCATCTGCAGCGATGTCATCACTACAGCAGTCCAGGCTTTCTCCGCCTCTTATGGAGGATCTACACTACACATCCTACATACCAACAGACACACCCGTGCTTACAGCACTACACACTTACATGGATGGTGAGCAAAACCAGCACATCACAGGTTCATATTTTTTATGTCTTGCGGGTTAAGCTTTCTTTGTAACATCTTATTAATTTTGCTTTAGAATTCAGTGCAAAGATCTGAAATCACAATATTTTATAACCCAATGGGTTAACTATTACTGTTTGTTCTTCACAGTGCACTCTCCCTCCTCCCTGGTGTTCCAGCCTCTTTTATCCCATTGCATGACACAGCTGCCAATCAGCCATGTCTGATCTTCACATCCTGTACCCTGCAGAACTGGCCCTTTCCATTGGTTAGAATGCTGAGGAGCCAATGTGATACCCCTGTCCATTAAAGGGTGGGGTGCAAAATTATTTGCTATGAGGATTTATCAAAGGAGATCAAATTCAGATGTAAAATAAGGTTTATATGTAAACGTGTTAATGTATTGTAGCCTATATTGGTTGGCATTTAATTTATTTGAGGTATGTGACTGAGCACTTTGTTAAAATTTTTATATAAAAATAATGTTAGTAGTGGCAGCATCATGCTGTGGGGATGTTTTTCAGCGGCAGGGACTAGACAGGATCGAGGCAAAGATGAACTGACAAAGTACAGAGAAAGATCCTTAATGAAAACCTGCTCCAGATCGCTCAGGACCTCATTCTGGGGCGAAGTTTCACCTTCCAACAGGACAACGACCCAAAGCACACAGCCAAGACACCACAGGAGTGGCTTCTGGACAAGTCTCAATGTCCTTGAGTGGCTGAGACTTGAACCCGAGATACCTGAAAATAGCTGTGCAGCAATGCTCCCCATCCAACCTGACAAACTTGAGAGGATCTGCAGAGAAGAATGGGAGAAACTCTCCAAATACAGGTGTGCCAAGCTTGTAGTGTTATACCCAAGAAGACTCAAGGCTGTAATCGCTGCCAAGGTGCTTAAGAAAAGTACTGAGTAAAGGGGTCTGAATACTTATTTAAATTTGAGTAAAAAAAAAAAAAAATATGAACTAAAATATTTCTTAACCAGTTTTTGCTTTGTCATTATGGGGTATTGTGTGTTGATTAAAGGGGGAGACTATTTAATTTTAGAATAAGGCTGTAACCTAATGAAAAAGGGGTCTGAATACTTTCCAAGGCACTGTATATCTGTTGGTCATGAATCCCTTAAATAAAAAAGTACAGTATGGGCAGGGATCAGAAAACCAGTCTGTATCTGGTGTGGCCACTGTAAGCCTCATGCATATCTCCTTTGCATAGAGTTTAACAAGCTGTTGATTTTGTCCTGTGGAATGTTGTCCCACTCTTCAATGGCTGTGCGAAGATTTTGGATATTGGCGGGAACTGAAATATGCTGTCAATCCAGAGCATCTGAAACATGCTCAATGGGTGACATGTCTGGTGAGAATGCAGACCATGGAAGAACTGCAAAATTGTCAGCTTCCAGGAATTGTGTACAGATCCTTGCCACATGGGGCCTGTGCATTATCATGCTGAAGCATGAAGTGAAGGCAGCGGATGAATGGCACAACAATGGGCCTCAGAATCACATAACGGCATCTTTGTGCAATAAAATTGCCATCGATAAAATGCAATTGTGTTCATTGTCTGTAGTTTATGCCTGCCCATACCATAACCCCACCACCACGGGGCACTCTGTTCACAACGTTGACATCAGCAAACCGCTAGCCCACATGACGCTGTCTGCCATTGGCCCGGGTACAGTTGAAACCAGGATTCATCCGTGAAGAGCACAGTGGCCATCGAAGGTGAGCATTTGCCCACTGAAGTCAGTTACGACGCCGAACTGCAGAAATTCTTTGCTTGTGCAAACCCACAGTTGCATCAACTTTCCGGGTGGCTGGTCTCAGACGATTCCGCAGGTGAAGAAGCCGGATGTGGAGGTCCTGGTCTGGCGTGGCTACACGTGGTCTGCAGTTGAGGCCGGTTGGACGTACAGGCAAATTCTCTAAAACAACGTTGGAGGCAGCTTATGTAGAGAAATTAACATTCAATTCTCTGGCTACAGCTCTGGTGGACAGTCCTGCAGTCAGCATGCCAATTGCATGCTCCCTAAAAACTTAGACATCTGTGGCATTGTGTTGTGACAAAACTGCAAATTTTAAAGTGTAATGATCATGCTGTTTAATCAGCTTCTTCATACGTCAAACCGGTCAGGTGGATGGATTATCTTGGCAAAGGAGAAATGTTCACTAACATGGATGAAAACAAACTTGTGCACAAAATTTGAGAGATCAGCTTTTTGTGCATAAAGAACATTTCTGTGGGACAAACACTTTACATGTTGCGTTTATATTTTTGTTCAGCGTGTACTTTTGTTCATGTATGAATGTATTTATGTTTGGACACACCTACTCATTCAAGGGTTTTTCTTTATTTTACTATTTTCTACATTGTAGAATAATAGTGAAGACAAAACTATGAAACACATGTAGTAACCAAAAAAAGTGTTAAACAAATCAAAATATATTTTATATTTGAGTAGCCACCCATTGCTTTGATGACAGCTTTGCACACTCTTGGCATTCTCTCAACCAGCTTCATGAGGAATCATCTGGCCAGGTCATCTGATGCAGCACCATCACTCTTCTTCTTGGTCAAATAGCCCTTACACAGCCTGGATGTGTGTTTTGGGTCATTGTCCTGTTGAAAAACAAATGATAGTCCCACTAAGCGCAAACCAGATGGGATGGCGTATCGCTACAGAATGCTGTGGTAGCCATGCTGGTTAAGTGTGCCTTGAATTCTAAATAAATCACTGACAGTCACCAGCAAAGCACCATCACACCTCCTCCATGCTTCACGGTGGGAACCACACATGCGGAGATCATCCGTTCACCTACTCTGCATCTCACAAAGACACTGCGGTTGGAATGAAAAATCTCAAATTTGGACCAAAAGGACAGATTTCCACCAGTCTAATGGGTGGCAGGTAGCTTAGTGGTTAGAGCGTTGGACTAGTAACCGGAAGGTTGCGAGATCGAATCCCTGAGCTGACAAGGTAACAATCTGTCGTTCTGCTCCTGAACAACCCACTGTTCCTAAGCCGTCATTGAAAATAAGAATTTTTTCTTAACTGACTTGCCTAGTTCAATAGAGGTAAAATAAATAAATAATGTCCATTGCTCGTGTTTCTTGGCCCAAGCAAGTCTCTTCTTATTGGTGTCCTTTAGTAATGGTTTCTTTGCAGCAATTTGACCATAAAGTCCTGATTGACGCAGTCTCCTCTGTACGGTTGATGTTGTGATGTGTCTCTTACTTGAACTCTGTGAAGCATTTATTTGGGCTGTAATCTGAGGTGCAGTTATTTGCCGATTTCTGAGGCTGGTAACTCTGGATCTTCCTTTCCTGTGGAGGTCCTCGTGAGAGCCAGTTTAATCATAGCTTGATGGTTTTTGCGACTGCACTTGAAGAAACGTTCAAAGTTCTTGAAATGTTCCAGATTGACTGACCGTCATGTCTTAAAGTAATGATGGACTGTCGTTTCTCTTTGTTTATTTGAGCTGTTCTTGCCATAATATGGACTTGGTCTTTTACCAAATAGGGCTATCTTCTGTATAGCACCTCTACCTTGTCACAACTCAAATGATTGGCATTAAGGAAAGAAATTCAACAAATGTATTTTTAACAAGGCACACCTTTTAATTGAAATGCATTCCATGTGACTACCTCATGAAGCACACAAGATTGTGCAAAGCTGTTGCCAAGGCAAAGCGTGGCTACTTTGAAGAATTTCAAATTTAAAATATATTTTGATTTGTTTAAACCTTTTTTGGTTACTACATGATTCCATATGTGTTATTTCCTAGTTTTGATGTCTTCACTACTTTTATACTATGTGGAAAATAGTAAAATAAAAACCCTTGAATGAGTAGGTGTGTCTAAACTTTTGACTGGTACGTGTATGTCTATGTGTAAGTGAGGTCTTGGTGGTCTGTATATTTTGGTGAGTTTTTACTTAATGTGTTTTTAACAAGACACCTTTTAATTGAAATGCATTTCATGTGACTACCTCATGAAGCACACAAGAGTGTGCAAAGCTGCCGTCAAGGCAAAGCGTGGCTACTTTGAAGAATTTCAAATCTAAAATATATTTTGATTTGTTTAACCCTTTTTTGGTTACTACATGATTCCATATGTGTTATTTCATAGTTTTGATGTCTTCACTATTTTTATACTATGTGGAAAATAGTAAAATAAAAACCCTTGAATGAGTAGGTGTGTCCAAACTTTTGACTGGTACGTGTATGTCTATGTGTAAGTGAGGTCTTGGTGGTCTGTATATTTTGGTGAGTTTTTACTTAATGTGTTCGCTCCAGTGTGCTGGTAAGGGCACAGATGACAGACAAGTAGGATTCCAGTAGAGGTGGTTTAATAACGCTAAAGATGCACAGGCACGGAACTGCCCTGCACAGTGTATGTGGTGTGGATGGGCTAAGGCACTTAGTGGTCTGGCAACTTGCTTCAACCAAAGTGTGTATGTGGTCTTCAGTAAAGAGAGAAATAAAGATACAATAGTGAATGACAATAGAGCCCCAGATTCCTCTACCCGCCGCATCGACGTCACCCCTTCGGTCCGCCCACCAGAATCCACGCAAAGCAGTCGACGAAGCACTCATGCCCGCATCCCTGGCGATCTCCTCAGCCAGATCCCCCGACGTCCATGCTCACGCACCTCCTTGGCCATAATCGTCCCCTACCTACACCTTCACTTTCGGATTCCCTCAAAGCATTTTCAACCCCCGTCCTCACCTCCGGTAGCTAGCCACAGAAGACAGCTAGCTAGCTGGCTAACTTTTATCAATGTCTTTACTTCTGACACCAATGTAATGACCTGACTAAATCATAAAGGAACAATTGTCCAGACAGAGGATGGAGTTGGCGGCTTATTAACCCAACTTCACACAGGCTACTGTTTGGCCGTAGCCCACACCAAATAAATGAAGGATACCCAAACAAACCAACCGTGACCTTCTCTTGTGAAGGCCAGACATAAGAGGAAGAACAATGGCTAAACCTGGTCTTAACTTCCAATGCTCCATCCCCCTGCCCAACCCCCCTCCACGCCACTCCGCCAACCACCAGGATGCCCGGCATCAGAACATTCCAGGCATTCCCATGATTGGCAGATAGCAGGTTGATTGGCATGTCGGACCCCGCGAACACTGGGTACTGGTAAGTACAACCAACTAATAGCCTAACACATAACACAAAGCTGTCTATGCGGGTCGCTACAATATCAACAAGGACGTACACACAGCTAACTGGTGGGAAAACACAAGGATGTCTGGAATATTCTCTCAATTGACTACTCTCGAGCTGATCTTCTCTGAGCTGGAAATCGCCCAGCACGCTCTGCTCCACTTCACCAGTGGGCGGAGCTACAGCTCTGATATAATTAACTAACAGTACTGATATGATTAACTACAAATACTTCACATGCTTATATATATATAAAATCTATTTTGGAAGGCTGTGAAGAAATCTAAATGAAAGCCATATGATCACTGCTGAGAGGGACTGGACATTATAGATGGTGTCTTGTTTTGACGTTCATGACAATCGTAATGCCATTTGACGAGCTTTAAAGTTTAACTGATTGAATAGACTGTTTTGTTGTATGAGGCATGTGTGGGTACTCCAAAGCACAGGGCTGCGTTCAGTACGTTTTTACGTTCTAGAACGTTCAATTGAACCAAAACGATGCTCTAACGAACAACCAGTTGAACAACTGTACGGATTTGGTTGTGGGTCGGGGAACGCTGTCAGCATGGCCACTGCCCTTTAAATACGTCACCCATTGCTTCAAGCCACACGCACCAAACGGGAACAAACGTACCTCAGTCTGCTCAATAACGTACAATAACATTTTGGAGAAACGTGTCGTTCAGTACAAACAGTTCTGCAACGTAGCAAATGTTCAAGCGAACTGAACGCACCTTTGGTTTTCAAACATCTCGGAGACCCTCAGACGTTTCACAATGGTGTTGCCCGCTTGATTAATCTACTGAAGTGTCATGTCTAGAAGGGATGCTGCTAATGTCATAGTGACAAACACTTGCGGTTATATCTGAGACCTTTTGCAGTTAAAAGTTTACCAACTTTAACCTAATTCTCCTAACCTGCTGTGTAAATTCTAACCTGCTACGTTTCCGGCGCCGACAGATGGCAGCCTCGCTTCGCGTTCTCAGGAAGCTATGCAGTATTTCGTTTTTTTTTTTATGTATTATTACTTACATTGTTACCCCAGGAAATCTTAAGTTTTATTACATACAGCCGGGAGGAACTATTGGATATAAGAGCAACGTCAACGTACCAACATTACGACCAGGAATACGACTTTCCCGAAGCAGATCCTCTGTTTGGTCCACCAACCCGGACAATAGACCGGATCCCAGCCGGCGACCCAAAACAACGGCGCCGCAGGCTAGGGGCAGACAGGGCAGTCTTCTGGTCAGGCTCCGTAGACGGGCACATCGCTCACCGCTCCCGAGTATACTACTCGCCAATGTCCAGTCTCTTGACAACAAGGTAGACGAAATCCGAGCAAGGGTTGCCTTCCAGAGAGACATCAGAGATTGCAACGTTCTTTGCTTCACGGAAACATGGCTCACTAGGGATACGTTATCAGAGTCGGTACAGCCACCTGGTTTCTTCACGCATCGCGCCGACAGAAACAAACATCTATCTGGTAAGAAGAAGGGCGGGGGTGTATGCCTTATGATTAACGAGACGTGGTGTGATCATAACAACATACAGGAACTCAAGTCCTTTTGTTCACCTGACCTAGAATTCCTTACAATCAAATGCCGGCCGCATTATCTACCAAGAGAATTATCTTCGATTATAATCACAGTCGCGTATATCCCCCCCCTCAAGCTGACACATCGACGTCCCTGAAATAACTTAATTGGACTCTGTGTAAACTGGAAACCACATATCCTGAGGCTGCATTATTGTAGCTGGGGATTTTAACAAGGCTAATCTGAAAACAAGGCTCCCTAAATTTTATCAGCATATCGAATGTGCGACCCGGCCGGCAAAATCCTGGATCATTGTTATTCTAACTTCCGCGATGCATACAAAACCATTCCCCGCCCCCCTTTCGGGCAAATCTGACCACGACTTCATTTTGTTGCTCCCAGCCTATAGACAGAAACTAAAACAGAAAACGCTGTGCTCAGGTCTGTTCAACGCTGGTCCGACCAATCTGATTCCACGCTTCAAGATTGCTTCAATCACGTGGACTGGGATATGTTCCGCATAGCATCGGACAATAACATTGATGTATACACTGATTCGGTGAGCGAGTTTATTAGCAAGTGCATCGGTGATGTTGTACCCACAGCGACTATTAAAACCTTCCCCAACCAGAAACCGTGGATTGATGGCAGCATTCACGCAAAACTGAAAGCACGAACCACTGCTTTTAATCAGGGTAAGGCGACCGGAAACATGACTGAATACAAACAGTGTAGCTATTCCCTCCGCAAGGCAATCAAACAAGCTAAGCGTCAGTATAGAGACAAAGTAGAGTCGCAATTCAACGGCTCAGACACGAGAGGTATGTGGCAGGGTCTACAGTCAATCAGGGACTACAAAAAGAAAACCAGCCCCGTCGCGGACCACAATGTCTTGCTCCCCGACAAACTAAACAACTTCTTTGCATCGCTTTGAGAACAATACAGTGCCACCGACACGGCCCGCTACCAAAACCTGCGGGCTCTCCTTCACCGCAGCCAACGTGAGTAAAACATTTAAACGTGTTAACCCTTGCAAGGCTGCCGGCCCAGATGGCATCCCTGGCCGCATCCTCAGAGCATGTGCAGACCAGCTGGCTGGTGTTTACGGATATATTCAATCAATCCTTATCCCAGTCTGCTGTTCCCACATGCTTCAAGAGGGCCACCATTGTTCCTGTTCCCAAGAAAGCTAAGGTAACTGAGCTAAATTACTATCGCCGGTGACCATCACCATCAAGGACAACAACCACCCGAGCCACTGCCTGTTCACCCCGCTATCATCCAGAAGGCGAGGTCAGTACAGGTGCATCAAAGCTGGGACCCGAGAGACTGAAAAACAGCTTCGATCTCAAGGCCATCAGATTGTTTAACAGCCATCACTAACATTGAGTGGCTGTTGCCAACATACTGACTCAAATCTCTAGCCACTTTTATAATTGGATGTAATAAATGTATCACTAGCCACTTTAAACGATGCCACTTTATATAATGTGTACATATCCTACATTACTCATCTCATGTGTATATACTGTACTCTATACCATCTACTGCATCTTGCCTATGCTGTTCGGCCATCGCTCATCCATATATTTATATGTACATATTCTTATTCATTCCTTTACACTTGTGTGTATAAGGTAGTTGTTGTGAAATTGTTAGATTACTTGTTAAGATACTACTGCATGGTCGGAACTAGAAGCATTTCGCTACACTCGCATTAACATCTGCTAACCATGTGTATGTGACAAATAAAATTTGATTTGAAGTCACTTCTGACATTATCGGCGTCCCATGTAGTCAAAACCCTATCATGAAGCGCTTAATAAATTAGTTAACGAGTTGAATCAGGTGTGCTAGCTCTGGAATAGATCCAATACATGAAACGGTTGGGCATCCTCGAGGAGAGGTATTTAAAGCCCTGCTCCGAAGTATGTGTAGAGACGTCACATTTCTCTGATGCTTGAAGACAAGATGCTTGGGCGTTGGCACTTGCCCATGGGCAAGCATGCTGCTCGAACTTTCAGGTGCATTCTCTCCTTCTGAATCTTTTATTCTCTTTTTCCTACTACCTCTTTCTTCACCCAGTCGACTGCGGAGCACCTCCTCAAAGTTCTGGTCATGTGGTAGGGTCGAGCTGCTGAACAAACCATCGTTGTACCAGAGGAAGAGAGAGGCCCAACACGGCGGAAAATCTGTCTCCCTCCAGCAGGTGGCGTGTTTTCGTTGTTTCGCCCTCCAAGCAAGGACTTTTTGTATGGCGGTCAATGAGTGTTGAATTTGGTCAACAAAAAAATGAATGGTTTATTTGATCGATTTGAAGTTTCGTAATGCTTAAGTTGTTATGAGTGTACTGATTCACTACACTCATTCCATTAATATGGAGTTGGTCCCCCCCTTTGCTGCTATAACAGTCTCCACTCTTCTGGAAAGGCTTTCGACTAGATGCTGGAACATTGCTGAGGGGACTTGATTCAGCCACAAGAGCATTAGTGAGGTCGGGCACTGATGTTGGGCGATTAGGCCTGGCTCGCAGTCAGCGTTCCAATTCATCCCAAAGGTGTTTGATGGGGTTGAGGTCAGGGTTCTGTGCAGGCCAGTCAAGACTCTAATTTGAAGGGGGTGTCCACATACTTTTTTTAATATACACTGCTCAAAAAAAATAAAGGGAACACTAAAATAACACATCATAGATCTGAATGAATGAAATAATCTTATTAAATACTTTTTTCTTTACATAGTTGAATGTGCTGACAACAAAATCACACAAAGATTATCAATGGAAATCAAATTTATCAACCCATGGAGGTCTGGATTTGGAGTCACACTCAAAATTAAAGTGGAAAACCACACTACAGGCTGATCCAACTTTGATGTAATGTCCTTAAAACAAGTCAAAATGAGGCTCAGTAGTGTGTGTGGCCTCCACGTGCCTGAATGACCTCCCTACAACGCCTGGGCATGCTCCTGATGAGGTGGCGGATGGTCTCCTGAGGGATCTCCTCCCAGACCTGGACTAAAGCATCCGCCAACTCCTGGACAGTCTGTGGTGCAACGTGGCGTTGGTGGATGGAGCGAGACATGATGTCCCAGATGTGCTCAATTGGATTCAGGTCTGGGGAACGGGCGGGCCAGTCCTTAGCATCAATGCCTTCCTCTTGCAGGAACTGCTGACACACTCCAGCCACATGAGGTCTAGCATTGTCTTGCATTAGGAGGAACCCAGGGCCAACCGCACCAGCATATGGTCTCACAAGGGGTCTGAGGATCTCATCTCGGTACCTAATGGCAGTCAGGCTACCTCTGGCGAGCACATGGAGGGCTGTGCGGCCCCCAAAGAAATGCCACCCCACACCATGACTGACCCACCGCCAAACCGGTCATGCTGGAGGATGTTGCAGGCAGCAGAACGTTCTCCACGGCGTCTCCAGACTCTGTCACGTCTGTCACGTGCTCAGTGTGAACCTGCTTTCATCTGTGAAGAGCACAGGCGCCAGTGGCGAATTTGCCAATCTTGGTGTTCTCTGGCAAATGCCAAACGTCCTGCACGGTGTTGGGCTGTAAGCACAACCCCCACCTGTGGACGTTGGGCCCTCATACCACCCTCATGGAGTCTGTTTCTGACCGTTTGAGCAGACACATGCACATTTGTGGCCTGCTGGAGGTCATTTTGCAGGGCTCTGGCAGTGCTCCTCCTTGCACAAAGGCGGAGGTAGTGGTCCTGCTGCTGGGTTGTTGCCCTCCACGGCCTCCTCCACGCCTCCTGATGTACTGGCCTGTCTCCTGGTAGCGCCTCCATGCTCTGGACACTACGCTGACAGACACAGCAAACCTTCTTGCCACAGCTCGCATTGATGTGCCATCCTGGATGAGCTGCACTACCTGAGCCACTTGTGTGGGTTGTAGACTCCGTCTCATGCTACCACTAGAGTGAAAGCACCGCCAGCATTCAAAAGTGACCAAAACATCAGCCAGGAAACATAGGAACTGAGAAGTGGTCTGTGGTCACCACCTTCAGAACCACTCCTTTATTGGGGGTGTCTTGCTAATTGCCTATAATTTCCACCTGTTGTCTATTCCATTTGCACAACAGCATGTGAAATTTATTGTCAATCAGTGTTGCTTCCTAAGTGGACAGTTTGATTTCACAGAAGTGTGATTGACTTGGAGTTACATTGTGTTGTTTAAGTGTTCCCTTTATTTTTTTGAGCAGTGTATATAGCGTATAAGTAGGTCACTTGAAATAGGTCACTGGAAACTTTGAGAAAACTATACCAGAGTTGTCTTGAGACAACTATGCATATTCATGGCATGAGGCTAGTAGCATAGCGTCTCTCTAAATCAAATCAAATTTATTTACATCAGCTGATGTCACAGAGTGCTGTACAGAAACCCAGCCTAAAACCCAAAACAGCAAGCAATGCAGGTGTAAAAGCACAGTGGCTAGGAAAAACTCCCTAGAAGGCCAAAACCTAGGAAGAAACCTAGAGAGGAACCAGGCTGTGAGGGGTGGCCAGTCCTCTTCTGGCTGTGCCGGGTGCAGATTATAACAGAACATGGACAAGATTTTAAAATGTTCATAAAACAGGCGAAACTGGAGAAGCAGCACGGCCAGGTGGACTCGGGACATCCAGGTAGGCCTTGAGGAATGGTCCTAATGCTCAGAGAGAGAGAGAGAGAGAGAGAGAGAGAGAGAGAGAGAGAGAGAGAGAGAGAGAGAGAGAGAGAGAGAGAATACTTAAATTCGCACAGGACACCAGATAAGAGAAGAAATACTCCAGATATAACAGACGGACCCTAGCCCCCCGACACATAAACTACTGCAGCATAAATACTGGGGGCTGAGACAGGAGGGGTCGGGAGACACTGTGGCCCCGTCCGACGAAACCCCCGGACAGGGCCAAACAGGCAGGATATAACCCCACCCACTCTGCCGAAGCACAGCCCCCACACCACTAGAGGGATATCTTCAACCACCAACTTACCATCCTGAGACAAGGCCGAGTATAGCCCACAAGATCTCCGCCACGGCACCAGAAGCCAGTGACTCAGCCCCTGTAATAGGGTTAGAGGCAGAGAATCCCAGTGGAGGGGAACCGGCCAGGCAAAGACAGCAAGGGTGGTTCGCAAGGGTGGTTCGCTCTCTACAATGAATACAGGCGGTTGATGTCAACAACCCTCATCAAATATTTTTTAAAAGACCATAAATGAGATGTATCCACCAATCCAAAGAAAGGATAGGTGGGAGCTAGACAGCCCACCGTGCCGCTTTGTGGACAACGACTCCCATTGTTTAGGGCGGAGAGACGAGTACCTTTCCATAATCTTTGGTTGTACCCTTGATCCAGCACTGGAAATAAGGGGGATATTCAATCCGCATCGAGGAAGTTCAGTTTTACAGCTGGGATGAAATTTAAAGGCAACGTTCCCACTTTAGTGGAGATTGCATTCACGGTAAACGCTGCATATTCTGTCTCAATCGTAAATGACCTTAACATTTCTATATGAGAATCTGTAGCGCCTTCTGCTTCAGCGTTTCAGATTGTGGAAGGACCACCAGAGGGCAGGCTGGGCTCACTGATAGTAGCCCAACCGTGCATGTGAGTCAAGGAGACCAGAGACAATTAAGCACAGCTGACGGTACTAATGACCTATTCTCTTTCTCCTACAAGAGGGAGGAGGGAACCGAGAGAAAAAAAAAAAAAGACAAAGAAAGAAACAAGTGTTTGCTCCTCCAAAGGGGAAGACATATATTTTGGGAAGGCGAAGAGGAGAAGAAGTTAAACTACCTCTGGGGAACGTCACCAGGAGAGAGGAGCTATCCACGAACAAACCATTAAGACGGTGACATTATGTTATAGTTTGAAGATAATCGCCTTGTGTTCCGCATTGGTCTGAAGAAGATTTATGTTTTTCTTGAGATTATCATTGATTGTGTTGAAAGAAATCCCTCAATAGAGAACTTTGTTCAATTAAGCAAACCTACTCCTGACTCGTTTATTCCACTTTTCCGCTTTAGAGTGACACCAAATGACTTGGTCCGATCACAAGATTGAATAGAGCCCTCAGAGTTGAAATGAAACTCTATGAGGAAGAATAGACAGGTAATTGGGATTTATGGATTCTACAGTGATTTTGATGTTTTAGCTGCAGCTTTGCACAATATATAAATATTGCCTATGTTTTCACACTAGAAATTGTTGGTGTAAACACATTACATGGCACATCAACTGCTGTAAAGCACATGGAACTATTCAAATGCATTTATTTATAAAGGTCACTTCACATTGACTAAATTTTACAAAAGAAAATCCCAAATTAAATATCCATCCCGAAATGTAGAAAAGAGCATGTACATGTAATTGACATTATAAAAACATAGCACTTTTTTCATCTGTACCACCACGGAAGTACAAATTCTACCAAAATGTGTTTAGCCTAAAGTAAAAGCCTCCATTATCATCTAGCTAGGCACATTAACTAAAACCTGCAATTAAGTCGTACATAAAACCTTACGCTCAGCTAGGTAAACAGCATTTATTTTTCAATGGATCTTAAATTGCAGGGACATTGACAGACTTATTTGAATCTCCACAGGATCTGCCATAGCCTTCTGTTTAATATGGTGGATACTTTCGACCAGTGTTTTGTATCAAATAGAGGATTTGTAGTCTCCCACAAGTATTTGCCAGAGACAGGGTGGTCATCCAGGTAAAAGGAAAAATCAGCACTTCAGACAACTGTAATCACCATACAGCAAACAAAGTTAGGCATAGGGATTTTTGTTTGCTTGCAGGTTTTCCTATCACACAACATACAGTATGTCTGGATAATGGAGAGTAGTCCATTGGCCAGGGAGTAACACCATTCAGTTGTAATGAGATCCTATCAGGACCAAGAGATGAAATGACTTAAATCAAATCCTGACTTGAAAGTGAAACCACCCGGTTTTGACGAAGTTGATACAGTAGGATTCAATATTCATACAGTAGGACAGGAGCATATCAGATATACAGAAGCCCTTATTCAGAACAGCTAGTCACTCCAAACATACATCAAAGGAGGTTGGTGGCACCTTAATTGGGGAGAACGGGCTCGTGGTAATGACTGGAGTGGTATCAGTGGAATGGTATCAAACATGGTTTCCAGGTGCTTGATGCCATTCCATTTGCTCCGTTCCAGACATTATTAGGAGCCGTTCTCCCCTCAGCAGCCCCCATTGACATACATGTACAGTGTAGTATCACACACAATACAGGCTACCCGTGCTGTACCTGAGCCCATGTGTGGGAGTAAAGGTGACCACAGTTTCACGTTTTGACCGCAAACTGCACTGTTGACTGCAGTAGTGTGACAGGGTAGAATTTGCTCATGATTGTCCTTGACACTGTTGTTGCCTAGCCTTTAGTGGCTAAGTATTTGGAACTCCATTAGTAATGAATATTGACTTTGAGTAGCATAAATCAACCAGTTTGAGCATTAGCTAAAAGACAAAGTCCGCAGAACAAGTGTTGGTCAGACTACAATTTAGGGTTCTGTCAGAGTCTGCTTCACTTTTCTTTGCGGTAAGGTCCCTTGTCCATGTAAACTGCAGTTACAGTATAGCTGCTGAGGATGAATGAAGATGATAGGGACAATAGTAGTGTCCTGCAGGTTGGATATGCATAGCTTCTGATGTGTGGAGCAAACCAGAAGTGTCTCTCTCTCACGGCACCAGAGAGTTACGAGTTTGTTGGATTATCTGAACAAGTCACAGTGAAGTCTGACCACCTGACCTTGTTCCAAAAGAGTTGCTGCCAGCGAATTCCTAGTCTTGAGGTAAGGCAGTAGCAAAGTCTTCACGTCTAATAGTCACACTATTAGTCTCATTGTCCGTGTCCTGTACGTATAATAATTATTTGAATGATCAGAAATGTCATAGTCAATGTAAGAGTTCTTAGGAGGAGTCTCATAATCCCTCAAAATCACAGTCAGTGTTAATTCTGAAGAGTTGAGAAGGTTCTTGAGTTGTAATAGTCACAGCCAGTGGTCTCATCGTCCATTAGAGACTGATATTACTTGCTAGCTGATAGACAGCATAGTGTAGGTAGCTAGTGTTCAGTTCTGTTCAGTTGAGTTTAAAGCATGCTAAATATCTCAGAAGAGTAAAGCTATTAGTTTGTAGGACAGTTTATTTTGTGTCCCTCAGTGGTGGTCAATTTTTCTCAGAATACTGTGCAGTCCAGCGGACATGAGAAAAGGCTTCTCAGAGCTCCCATCATTCCTCTCCAAGTCCTCACCTGGAGGGGTGTATGGGAGGAGTGGAGAAAGGGGTTAGAGGTGCTCAGATCGAATGTGAAGCAAGTGAACAGCTATGGTGGTTTATACAGTTGCCAAAGCATTGATATTGGGATCGACTGAATAGCCAATCAAAGATGCCAGAGCCCAGGATGAGAGCAGGCGTATTCTTTCAGATGAATCATCAACCAATACCACAGTTTTTTGGAAGGAATACAGAGGAATACAGAGGTTTTACTTACAGAAACACAGAAACAGCGTGTCTACACACATTGCATATACACTGAAGAATCCATGAGCGATCAAATAGGACCCGAATATCACCGTCTGCCAATGATAAGACACGATAATACACCATCAATACCCAGCTGAATGTAGGATATACCCATTGCTATACCCTTTCTATTTGTGTCTCTTACTAGTAAAGGTACCCAGTAGTAATGTAAGGTCGGCACTTCTTCCTGAAAGATGGGTATTTTGTGTGTGAGGAAAAAGAAGGCTATGACGCCTGCAACACACAAACAACATTGTAAATACCCACAGATACGCTTCATCAAATATTTATACCTTTGACTGATTTCAGTCAAAGAAAATATAAATTCTCATAACCTTAGACTAAAACAGTTAGAAGTCACAAGAACAAAAATATGTTTTTTGCAATGACTCACCTACACTCCCTGCTATTAGCACTTTCCCAAGGAACAGTAGGAAGTCTGTCACTCTGTCCAGCACCGCCACCCTGCAGCAGAGAGGGGGGAACCCAGTGAGGTTAGCTCAGTAAGGTGCCACCAACTGGGTAGCCTAACAATCCAGCCCCTGGCTTCAGAGGGCCTTACCTGACTACGTTTCTCATCAGAAGGCAGAAGGCATCTTGAGCTGACATGCAGAAGCCCTTCCCATATATCGCAATCTAGAGTGAACACACAGACCATGGTACCATATTGAGTTATACTATAGCCTACAATTGAGTTGTGTGGTCATATTCAGCTACCCCTGACTCTGTCGTTAAATTAGCACCACTTCACACCGAGGAACAGCTATGTAAGTGTAAGTGCATATGAACGCCTACAAACCACCATACTCACCATAATGTAAGCATTTCTGTTCATGAATTTGACAAAGCGCTCTAGACACCAGAAACAGCATTTGAGGCAGCAGAACACGAAGCGTGCTGCCACGTTATTGGCACCTGAACACAGACCATTAGTGACGAGTTACTCCATAGTCACATTCAGGACTAGATGATGTAATACTGTACTATACTGTCCTAAAGCCAAACTCACCTTTGAGTTTAGAATCTAGATACTCCAGGATAATTCGGGCCATCTGAACCACGGCCAGAATTAAAGCACCAAACGCAAGTGAGCCTGTGTGATACCTGAAACCCAGATGCACACACATGCTTAAGTCTGCTTTAGTCAGTCTATCATTAATAAAAATCATCACCTCCCAAACCCTCTAAACACATAAAGACCTGGTTCAAACAACTCCTGAGCCATAATGAAAGTAACCTTTCCAGTAACCCTGCTAATCTACTGTATTGGTAGTCTGGTATGGAAGGCTCTTTACCGTATGGCCCTGCTAAATGAAGAGAACAGGGGACAGGGGGGGATATCCTGGGGCTTCCTCTGGGCCCAGTAGTAGGAAGCGAAGGCCCCAGCCAGGGTACACTGTCCCAGGGCAATGGTGAAGTTGACCAGCCACAGGAAGATGAGCAGGTTGGACAGCTGGAGGATGAAGAGGTAGCGGTGGTAGGGCGTCTCCCCGCCGTAGAACGCAAACATACACTGGGCGCCCGGACACGCTTTAGACACGTTGGTCTTGTTGAACGTCTGAGATGGAAATAGTGAAAATACCTGATTACCATCCATGCAAATCTGGGATACTCAAAACCAGCGTTTCTGTGTGTCTGCAGGATACTTAGATTGAGTTGAGAAAAAGGGCACTTACCTCAGGATTACATGTCTTGTTTGCGTACATGCAGTTGGGCTCAGCAGCCATTACTTTATAGATGGCATCTCCAGAGGACGCCAGGAATCTGGGTGTAACGCTGATTAAGGTTAAAAAAATGTTTGCTCTTGTACAACAATACACAATAGAACACCACTTTCTTCAATTAATTCTGTGTCTCTGTATTCCATAAGGCATTCAATACAACAACTGTATATAATCTGGGAGTTTGGCGGGCATCATGAACGGCATGCTAATCAAAGAAATGCCAAAACAGCGCCCTCTAGTGGAGAAATACCACACCAGTAAGAGGATACACAGAGGTGACGGCAAAATAGGAGCTGCAGATGGCCAGCAGCAGGAAAGTGATGATTGGGTAGAAGAGTGTTGACATGATGTAGCTGACGGCCCTAGAGACCAGAGGCACAAGAAGAACATCAGTCATTGAAAATATACTCTTGAACTAAATGAAGAAAGAAAGTGAGAGAACGCTGAAACTGTTACTATTAGTTGACTTACTTGCTTCCCTCTCTCAGTAGAGAGATAGCCACCCGTACTCTCCTCCTCAGGAAGATAAGAATGATCAGGATAGAGGCTTCTATGGTACCCAGAGCTATCACTAACAGAGAGAGAGGGGAGGAGAGACAGCAGAAAGTTAGTCTGAGCCAAACATTTTCTCAATTTGTAATGTGTAAAGTAAATGAAAGAATGTATTACAGAACAACCATATTCTTTGAGAAATGTTTTACTTTTACTGAAACTGGTCATCAGGCTAAATGATTTGAAAGAGACTCAGCCCTGAGATAAAGCTGAGAGAGAGATTGTCATGAGAGAGGTGATGACTCACAGAAGATGAGCCATGTCTGGCTGAGCTGCAGGTAAACCATGACATCTGTCTGGAAGCCGATGTCTACAATGGTTACGTCTGCCCCGGGCTGCTGCCTCAGCAGGGAGAACTCCAGGTAGCAGTGCCATATTCCTACAGAGTCACAGAAAGCAGAGGTTAAAGAGGTGAGAACACACTGGTAACACACACGGCTATGCACGCACGTACGTATGCACAATTGCACACATTCACATCCACACACCCACATAAACATGCACGCAAGCACACACACAAAAACAGGTAGATACACAGGCACAAACACATACTGACCGTATGCAATGACCAGTATGACTGCGATGATGGTGAACCAGAGGAGCAGTCCGGCAGTGAAGCGTAGCAGCAGGATGAATATCAGACTGACCACCAGAGCTATCACCAGACCTCTGGAAATATAATATACAGTACACTCTCTAAATATAGCATTTTACAGTACTGTAAAAGTACAATACAGTACCATACAGAACAATTCATTGTCCGTTATAACAACCCAGTGTATCTCTGCCAGTAAGAGTTCACACATGAAAAAGTACTATAAATACTATAGTATTACCCATTAGTGTTTTTGTAGACTTAGTATTTACAGTTAACTGTAGTATAAATACTGTAGTAAAATAAAAGTGTGGTATATACTATAGTAATTCATGTAGTGTTTTTGCAGACATTACTGTAGTACTTACTATAGATCATGTTTTTATTTTATTATCTTTGATGAAAAGTGCATGCTACTGGAGAAATACTAAAAGAGCACATTTTCCATAACCTTATGGTTGGTAGCTAGGTAGGTAGGACTGGGGTCTGAACCGATAGCTCATAGCTTGTATTCTTTTCTATAACTTGTAGGGAACACAATATATGGGCTATACTTAGCATTTAGGTTTCTCACTTATGGGTGGCACAAGTTGGGAAATGGGGGAAGGGATTTGTACAAGGTATATGCAAATTCAATACTGAAGTATTTATTATAGGGTTTTTGCAGACATTACTGTAGTATTTTTGTGGATAATACTGTAGTGTGTAGTATATTATATACTAAGTACTACATATGATAGAGGGATACTACAGTATGTAGTAAAGTATTCTACAGTTTACTACAGAATTCTATAGTAAGTAGTGAAGTATTCTTACATTAAGATCCAGTTCCATGAGGCGGCGTAGTCCTCCACAATCTTCATCCCAACCTCCTTAGCATCCACCAGACCTGTGATGCCACTGTAGGAGACAATACTATTCTAAAACTGCAGTTCTTACAGAAATGTCTGTGTGTGTGTGTGTATGCATGAATACGCACATCCACATGTGTGTGTGTCTTTATAACTCACTTGGCGGCGTCTCTTAGTTCAGTCACACTGCGGGCTTTGTCCAGGGCATCTTTGAAGTGGGTTCTTTTGGCCACCGTCAGTGTTCCATTCAGAGTGATGAAGTCAGGAAAACAGCGCTGCAGGACTAGTAGACAAGACAATTCAGTACCATCACTTCTTCACAATTGCCTGCCAGTTGCTGTCTTTTCCCCCCGTACTTACATGGTCTGCTAGGCACGATCATCGATGGACAGTCCTCGTCTCGTAACACTTGTGCAACGGGCTGAAAATAAAAAGCAAAGATCAAGATGTTGCATTCAATGGAAACGTAGTTCACATCCTAACAGTATGCTGCCTACACACTGCCTTTCAGAACCAGTATACTCACACATGCAAACAGCTTACATACATGGTACATGCCTTTGTTGGGTTGTTGAATCCTGGTTTGCAGAACTGCCTGTAGTAGTCCCAGGGCGCTGCAGTGATTTGGTATTGCAACTGCACATCTGTATAGGTGGAAAATTTGTCCGGGCACTTGGAAACACACATCTGTTTGGAAACACACACACATTTTTATTAAACGTCAGTAAGATGATATCACAGGAGGCTGGTGAGCGGAGGACGGCTCATAGTAATGGCTGGGATGGAGAAAATGGAATGGTATCAAACTCCTGAAGAAGGCAGAGTGATGCCGAAACATTGGTGATTTACCCAATAAATTACTGGGAGTGCAACTATATTTATTTTTAAAATCAAACTCATGGAAACCACGTATTTGATACCATTCCATTAATTCCGTTCCAGCCATTACTATGAGCCCCAAGGTGAACTCATACTGTGGCTGATATGACACCCAGGTCTGAACAGCCACTACACTTAAATACTCCATTACTCTGTTATTTTCTTTATCTGATATCACTTGACCAATATGTTATGAATACCTGAGTGGTTGGGCACTGTAGGTTGATGAGGACAGCAGGGTTGGCACATTTCAGGATGTTGAAGTAGAACAGTGTGGATTTTTTTCTACAGAAAGAACACAAAAATCGACATGGTTTAGAACTGATACAGTGCTACCACTAGGTGGCTGTGGAGCACAGAGGACAGATTCAGAGAAAAGCCCTCATATAGTCTCCCATACAATGATGTTAAAAAAGACAACCATCTCTCTCCTTCCGTTCCTAATATCGGTCCTAATTTTTGTAAATTGTAGCCTGTATGCTCCAGTGTTTCAGTATAATGGGTGAGAGAGTGGTGTAGTCTCTTCTCTACACATGTTCCTGGCTAAACTCCATCACAATCCCATAATCCTGGGAGAAAAAAACAGTGCTAATTATGAGCTGCTGAGATCTGAGGGCCCTAGCTAGCTGGGAGTAAACACACTACTCCCTATCTCATAGCCCGGTCCCACAAACAGCCTTATCACAGCTTTACAGCCGTCGATAAAGAACGAATCTTCGCCACGGTTACAACCTGTCAATCACGTTTGAGTTCTATGAGGGGAATTCAACACCAAGCAGTTTAGTGTGGGGATGCAGTATTAGACTTTGGATTCACTGAGTTTGATTTCACTGACAATGGGAACTGTGTGTGGGGGTGAGCTACCTTTTAATTGTAATGGTCAAATGCTAAATTTAATAGCGTTGAAGTACTTAGTGCTTAGATAAAGAACCAGCCAATGGTTCAGAGGACCACAATAGGGCTAGATGGAAGTTAAAGTTAACAACAGATCTAGGATCAGATGATCCTTAACTGAATTCAGGGGGATGAAAAAATATCTGACGCTGTATCAGTGGTAGGGGAAAACCTCTGACAGGTGTGTTAATTGGCAGGTAAGCACCAACGAATAGCAGCAAATAGGGCACAGGGGAATTATCATGACCTCAAAAGGATCTAAGGCCTATTTAGTACTAATGGTACACTAATCACTCACTACAGTAATTACTCACGCGTTTGGAGTGCCCTTCTGCCCACAGAACTGTCCGTAGCTGTCTGTAGGGTAGATCACCTTCCTGGGATCACCTTGTAGCCACGCTGGCAAGAGAGAGAAAAAAGAAAGTGTAAGAGAGACAGAGACAGAATGAGAGAGAAAGAAGCAAACAGATCGAGAGAGAAAGCAGCAGACAGATCGAGAGAGAAATGGAGAGAGAGAGAGACACACAGAAAGAGGGAGAAAGAAGGAGATGGAGAGAGGAAGTGAGAATAAATCATCCTCTTTTATCTCTGTTTTCTAATACCAAAATAAAATAAATATTAGATGAAAAGTCTCGATAGACTGAAGTCTTATTCCCACTCCCTGAATCAAACTGTTCGGATTCTTTTTTGTATTTTTTTTGTATTTCTATTTTATTTCACCTTTATTTAACCAGGTAGGCTAGTTGAGAACAAGTTCTCATTCACAACTGCGACCTGGCCAAGATAAAGCACAGCAATTAGACACATACAACAACCCAGAGTTACACATTTTGTATGGGAGAATCTCAACATGTTCTTCTGCTCCTCTGGCAGGGTTTTAAAGACGAGGTCATTGTGTGTCTTTAACTGCTGCTCTACTATAAAAAAATGCAATCACACTTCTCATTCCAGAGGCTACTGCTCTTCTAAGGCTTATTGTCTGCATCGTTTACAGCATTGTTCAGAAAGCATACAGGAAAGGAGATTTCGCTTCCTAAGACACCACATGTGTTGTTTGTCTGTGTGTGTCGATTCATTTTGATCAATAGTAGTACCTTTTCTCTATGAATGAGAGGCTGTCAATGACTACCTCAGTCTAACAGTCTGACTGACTAAAGGAATCATTAAGGTAGTATTCCAGAGCCATCAAAATGGAATGGATTCAAAATGGAATGCTTCTGTACAGTATCTGAAACACTTGAATGCTAATGACAGACTTATAGGGAGATATAGAGATGGATGGGCATGTACGGACCTAGCCATGTTGATATATGGTATGGTTGCAGCTACTCTACAAAACAAAGCGAATCAGTAATTATGCTGAATTAATCATACACTGAATGATGTCAGAATTAATCTTTCTAGTATGGTCAAAGTTTACTGTAAATCAGCACAGCCAGAGGTTTTACCCCAACCCACACAAGATGCCTCTGGGGTGAGAGATAGTGTGTGTTAGTGATGCCAGCTGGTTGTTCATCCGCACCTGCCCGCAATTGCTAATAACCCATTCGCAACCTCTTGACTATAAGTGATAAAGTTAAAATCTGAGGCCCCCACCCGACCCTAACCCGCTAATAGGGTGATAGAAAATGCACTGCTCAGTCAGAGACGGCAGAATAATTTGACAGGGGGTGCAGTATTTATTTTCTTTGCCGGTTTTAAGGAAATTAAAAGCAGTGAAAATGACCTAACATGTTTCTGATCAGATTTCAGTTTCGGCTAGGATGCATATTTTATGTGGTAGATATACTATCAACTTTTATGATGCTGATAAAGATAGCACCTTTACAGACAGTCCCTAACCGCACAATCTGAAATGAATAAATAAATAATATTTCTCCACTCCTGTTTCTGTGTCAAAATTTACATTTGGTGTATCATTTTACTGCAAGAAATGCTTCATTCTGCAGGAGTTAATATTAAGGCTATGTGAGAGGTTATAGACCTCCAGTCAGTGTCCAGATTTCAGTTTCTATTTAACCCATCAGAACAGTAGGTTAGAGTTCCTTGACGTGCTATAGTCCTATTTGAAGTCCTGTCTTGTGACTGTCTAATATGTATAGCGCCTCACAATCACCACACATAACAGCCTGCTATCATCCTCTTTTACCACTTCACCAAATCTTTCCCAAACATTACTTTTCTGGACTTTCCATTCTCTTTCTTTTCAACTCTCCATTTCGTAGATTTTCTCTTATTGAATTAAACTCCGACATTGTCATTTTTGCCTCAGTGGATCGACGTTAAGATTCTGCCCAAGTACCCAAAAGCATTTGGCAATTGCCGTGTATTTGGCACACGTACAGTAAGGCGCCAAAGTTTAGGCTTACGCACTAATGGCAGATAAAAAATGATGAGAAAACCCCAATGTAGCCTATAGATATGAATTGCACAAGAATGATACATTTATGGACTTTTAATGCATTGTTTTTTCTTTATTCAACCCACTTGCTACCCACCCGCAGTTCATCCATACAATATTTATGACCCTAAACCCGCCCGCGGATATAACCACAGGGACTGCAGGTTATGAGTCAACCCGAAAATCATGAGTGTGTGTGTGTGCGCGAGAGAGCGAGAGAAAGGCTAAGGCAGAGAAAAAGAAAGAAGATTGATGTGAGTGAGTGTTCCTGAGAGGATGAAGTCATTATGGATGTTTGTGTGGTGTAGAGGAGCTTGGAGTGGAGTAGATTGTTGTAAGGATTTTGCACGTGTGTGTATTTTGTGTGGGTGTATGCATATGAAGGAGGGGGCTCTCCTCTCCTGATGGCATGAGGTCATTGGTAGCTGGCAGGTGGTATAAAGAGTTAAGAGTGACTTCCTCATCACCCAACATCAAGCTCTCTAAACGCTCTATTGGTTTTGACTGCCAGCATCCCTACTGCTCTTTAAAGAATGAGATCACACTAAAATATGAGACCAGAGCTCCACACGCCTTTACCGAGGTGAACTCATTCTAAAATATGAGACCAGAGCTACCACACGCCATTAACGAGGTGAACTCAAACTAAAACATGAGATGGAATGGCCGTGGCATATTGAAAAAGAATGAACTCATACAAAAATATGAGTCTATAGCGCTGGGTTGCAGCAAAAGGGGACAACTTATATTATAACGGGTCTGTATGGCAAGGTTAAATAATGACATTGGAAGGATCGGCAATTAAAGGTCATGGGTCGGCAAGATCGGCAATTAAAGGTCATGGGTAGCTGATGGCCAGTAAGTTGCTTCTATGCATTTGAATCAGCTGCATCAAAGAAGGGTTAGGATTGGGATGCTCCTCATCTCAATGTTTCAGAAGCTGAATATATGAACAACAACAAAAAACTGATGGCTGCATTCACTTATTCTGAAAATTGGAGGGATTTATTTGTGTGCTGACTTGCCAAGGCAAACTAAGGACTGCAAGTTAGAGCTTTATTCAATCAAAACCTACGTTCTCAAAGGCAATGTCACAGTATGAAACGGTTCCTTTTTCAACAGAGACCCCATGCTGTGACTGTCAAAGGTCTGAATCAAAAGGATTTTTGAACAATGGCTTCTCTCTCTTCTCTCTCTCCCTGCCTGCTCTTTGCTGAATATCACTTTTTATTCAACACTGACCAGATATCAGTTATAACCCAACTCTCCTACCAGAATCAATACACAGGATTGCTGCATTTTCCCTTTCTGCGTTTTATCCTTCTCTCAAAGATACAGCTTCCTTTTATTTAGCTACAGTTGGGCATAGGGAGTAGGGCTGCCTATGGGATGGTAATATAAGGGGAACAATTGATTGCATTAACGAGTAAGTATTCACAAGGGGGTCCGCTAACAGTGGAATATCTGACTGCTATTCGGTTTTATCATCCTCTAGCACGGTGGTGATTATTGATTGTGGGATTTCAGAGCCCTCTGATCAAAGGTTCATCTACTGACTCCCACTCAGGGGGACAGTGTGTTTGGGTTTGGGCCAGTGTGTTTGGGTTTGGGCCAGTGTGTTTGGGCCACCGTGGCATTATCATTGCTTACAATGAAAATGTCTAAACACAACTCATGTAGCGTCTCCTTTTTATTGCTTGTTTACACTGTTTTGAACGTAACAGAACTTTGACTCAACTAGGATGATGAAATAAAGGATAATGCTTGTCTCACATTGGCATAATTCCTAGACATTTGGGAATGCGAGACAGCTGGACATCGAGTTTTGTCCAATGCATGTAGACCTATACGTCATGAAGAGTTGTGAGTTTCCATGTATAGACATCCTTACACTGTCCTGGTAATATTGTGGTTATGGTCCACTCACCCACAGTCCCCAGTGCTATGTATCCGAGGATGACGATGACAAAGATCACACAGCAAAACAAGTCTGTGCAGCTTCTGTAGAGAGGGAAAAATACAAAGGGAGAAAGAGGTAGACACAGAGAATCTCAATTGCACGCTACTTCTCAAAACCCATTGGATAAGAAAGCCAGAGGTCCCGCCCTCTGACCTTCTCCCCCAATGGGTTTTGAGAAGGAGGCAAGGAGAGAGGATGCGAGGAGTATGCAATTGAGATTCTCCCATTGAGATAGGGAGAGAGAAAGAAGAAGAAAAGGTCAATATCCTTGAGGCTTCCAACAGATGAGAGGGTGTAAAGAGAGAGAGAAACGAGAGGAGAGAGAGAGATAAATACCCATCAAGGCCTTGCTCATTATTCTGGTAAAGATCAAACAGCAGCAGAGGGGACACTGGTGATGATGAGATACTTTAACAACAGAAATGAAATACTAACCTCAACATTCTGCTCCTATGACTCTCTCTAGACAAATCACATTCCCATACTCTCTTTCCCAGGGTTTGTAAATTAGAATGGCTCTTGCAGTGTGTATTCCTGTGTGTGCCAAGTGCTTACATCTTTCTATCCAACCGGGGACTGGATAGTGTCACATATCCACAAACAGTAGTGTTACATATGTTCCGATCTTGATTATTGTCAGCGTAGCTTCCAGGAAATCGTCGACCTACAGTACCAGTCAAAAGTTTGGACACACCTAATCATTCAAGGGTTTTTCTTAATTTTTTACCATTTTCTACATTGTTGAATAGTAGTGAAGACATCAAAACTATGAAATAACACATACGGAATCATGTAGTAACCAAGAAAAAGTGTTAAACAAATGAAATTTGTATATTTTATATGAGATTCTTCAAAGTAGCCAACCTTTGCCTTGATGACAGATTTGCACACTCTTGGCATTCTCTCAACCAGCTTCATGAGGTAGTCGCCTGTAATGCATTTAAATTAACAGGTGTGCCATGTTAAAAGTTAATTTGTGGAATTTCCTTACTTCTTAATGCGTTTGAGCCAATCAGTTGTGTTGTGACAAGGTAGGGGTGGTATACAGAAGATAGCCCTATTTGGTAAAAGTCCATATTATGGCAAGAACAGCTCAAATAAGCAAAGAGAAACGACAGTCCATCATTACTTTAAGACATGAAGGTCAGTCAATGCGGAAAACTTCAAGAACTTTGAAAGTTTCTTGAAGTGCAGTTGTAAAAAAAATCAAGTGCTATGATTAAACTGACTCTCATGAGGACCGCCACAGGAAAGGAAGACCCAGAGTAGAGGATAAGTTCATTAGAGTCACTAGTTCATTGGAATTGCAGCCAAAATAAATGCCTCAAAGAGTTCAAGTAACAGACACATCTCAACATCAATTGTTCAGAGGAGACTGCGTGAATCAGGCCTTTATAGTCCAATTTCTGCAAAGAAACCACTACTAAAGGACACCAATAAGAAGAAGAAACACCAGCAATGGACATTGCATGGAGGATGTGTGAGAGTGCTTTGCTGGTGACACTGTCAGTGATTTATTTAGAATTCAAGGCACACTTAACCAGCCTGGCTACCACAGCAATCTGCAGCGATACGCCATCTCATCTGGTTTGCACTTAGTGGGACTATCATTTGTTTTTCAACAGGACAATGACCGAACACACCTCCAGGCTGTGTAAGGGCTATATGACCAAGAAGGAGAGTGATGGAGTGCTGCATCAGATGACATGGCCTCCACAATCACCCGACCTCAACTCAATTGAGATGGTTTGGGATGAGTTGGACCGCAGAGTGAAGGAAAAGCAGCCAACAAGTACTCAGCATATGTGGGAACTCCTTCAAGACTGTTGGAAAAGCATTCCGGGTGAAGCTGGTTGAGATTTCAATCATATGCAAAGCTGTCATCAAGGCAAAGGGTGGCTACTTTTAATAATCTCAAAACACTTTTTTGGTTACTACATGATTCCCGTATGTGTTATTTCATAGTTTTGATGTCTTCACTATTATTTTACAGCGTAGAAAATAATAAAAATAAAGAAAAACCCTTGAATGAGTGAGTAGGTGTGTCCTAGCGTCATGTGTATCTAGCGTCATGTTTAAAATATCTTAATCAGCTTATATGTCAATCAAATGCGTAGAAATCCCTGCCTGGCTCCCCAGTTGACTACTTATAGAGCACTGAGGTAATGGCTGATTAAACAGACCATGACTGTCAGGTTGTGTGTTCAAGGAATAGAGACCAGGTTGTGATTGGCAGTACTGGGACACTTGGATCGGACAGTTAGAGGGTCATGTGTGTCACTGAGGTTATATTGCAGCGTCAGTGAGAGGCCTGGTGTTAAGCTGCACAGCAGGCTTTCACAAACATACAGCCCAATGCTCCCTACTGCTCCCCAGCGCTCAATAATTCAGCCTTTAGCTGAGCTCAGGCAGCAGTTTCCCCTGGTCTAACAGAAATGCAAAGACACACACACACACACACACACACACACACACACACACACACACACACACACACACACACACACACACACACACACACACACACACACACACACACACACACACACACACACACACACACACACACACACACACACACACACACACACACAGAGAGAGCAAGAATGTGAGGAGTGGTGGGACAGGTTGAACTTAACTCTGTCTTTCCTAATCAATCAAAATCATTGTTCCTCTCCTTCTCCATGTGAAATATACCCTCCTGCCTCCTTGTTGATAGTAGGTCAGTCCGAACTAGTCAGTGTTTCCTGCTCTGTTTATGCAGTCCTGTCCTTTCCAATCCTCTGGAACGACCCTGCATGATGCTGAATCTGCTGCGCTGCACATTCTGTCCTCTCCTCTTAACTCTCATTCACCAGCTGTTGAGCAGAGTTAAACGCACTGACATGAGAGCAGAAACCTTGGCTAAACTCAGGCAGGGAGAGATGTTCTAAAACTCAGTGGACACAACAGGGCTGTGCTGTTTGCTGAGTCGCTGTCATGAATTCAAATTTCACAGGATAGTTTGGAAACAAAGAAACAGTCAGAGTGTGAGAATTGATGCGACCTGGGATTCAATAGCCTGGTCCCCGATCTGTTCATGCTCTTTTGCCAACTTGTAGCATTGAGTGACAAGCAGTTGGAAAGAGAACACAAACAGAGATTCGATAATCGACTGGTTTAATCTACGGCCATCTCTAAAATCCCTTCATTAAACGACTCCATATCTCTCACTCAAAATAGACATTGAATTAATTTATCTAGTTTTTAATTAAAACCGCTGATCGATTGATCCTGCAGGACTACTTTATGTCTCTGAATCGGAACTCGGTTAAGGATTCTAACTATGGCTGTGAATGGTAACGAGAAGTTGATTAATGATTCTAACTATGGCTGTAAACGGTACATTGACAGTTGGTGAATTTTTTTAAATTGAAATTATAACTGCACAAAACAAGAACATTTCAGTATTTTTGTACTGTATGACTTTAAAAACAGAAACCACTTACATATATTTCTATGACTTTAAAATATCAAACGTTCATCAAACAGGCTAGGTTTTCTGCATTCTCTATTTGCGCTAGTCTACTGTAAATGACTGGATAAACGGACTAGCCATAACAACTTCGCCACTACCAACAAACTGCAAGTAGTACATTTACCACGAGTCTCTTTAGAACAAAAGATAAACAACAGCATTTACTGATGAAAAAGCAAGCAACTCAAGCAGGTCTCTCCAGGTGTGAGTCAGAAAGTCTCTCCTACATCTGCCTCTTACTGTGTTAGAGGTGAAAAGGGAATTGAACTGGTAAAGCTGGCAAACCAGCACTCTAAAGCAGCAGCCTCACTGCTTTAACATAAAAACTAACTTGGTAGGCTCCCATCCACATCCAGATGAATACACCGAGTTGAGTCCAAAGCTTTGCAAAAACTCTAAAAGAGTTTTAGTCATCTGGGGAGGATCTCTGTATTGCTGGGTAGCTGGAACAAAGCCAGTGTGTCATCAGTAGTTCCTTTAGCTAATAACATATCAACTGAGGCCTGAAATTACTGCTGGGGTGAAAACACTGATACAGAGAAATCCTAAAATAATCAAATTGAACAAGATAAAAGCTTGATGCCCGGAAACTTACTGCGTAGCTACACAAAGTTTTGGTAATTGAATTATTTATGTGTGTAATTTTTGCCACCAAAAGAGCTTCACAAACAGCACCACACACACACACACACACACACACACACAAAATCTATAATTACATCTCTGCAGCTCCCTGCTCTGACTAAGGGAAGCATTCAGTAGACGATCAGAGGAAGTGTTAAAATGGCAGAATTAATTTCTTCTCTCTGGGAATAACAGCAATAATCTACCACGCCATTCCCCTGATCACCAATTAACAACATAGAATCCCCACAACACAACTCCTTCAGCAGAGTCCTACAACAAGACCCTTCCATACACCCACTTTCAACACCAATACACTGCAATCCTCACAACACAACAAGCCACTGCAGCCTCTTTTATTCCGCCACTCTTTTCTCCTGGATGGGTTTTGTCAGTGAGGTCTAATTAAGGATTTAAAGGGTCCTCCTCATTTCTTATTTATACATCCAACTCTGCTCCGCTCCCCGCCACCCATCTCTGTCTGGGTTAGTGGGGCTCTTCTAGCCAACTGACCTGGTTCCAGTTCCAGCCGGTTTGAACTGTAGCCACACTGATTGCAGCCAGTTACCAGAGTTTCTAATAGCCATCGATTTCCTCCCTGTTTTTCTCACGCTTTTCTTTGACATGCTTTTATCTGTAATGCTCTTTAATGCTCTGTCTATGAGATTGGTAGGGAAGGGAGGGTCTGTATCGTCAATGAATGTTGGTTAGAGAATCTCAAATGTTTGGGTTTGGTTTATAATGGAATGGAGGTTTGGTTACTGCTTCTGACAGTGTTGTTGTGATGTAGTGGCAATTGTATAATATGGATGGTATTAGAATAGATATAGAACATTTATATCTCTATGGGTAATAGTCTGTCTGAACATTTTGAAGCACCAAATCCTATTTTTGAATACTGTGGAATAATCTTCAGTTTTGTCACCAAATAATAATCTGGGTTAAGCACAATTGACATTTCAGAGGGTCTGTATGAGTTTAGGCTTAGCTCACAGTAAATATTAGCTTTAAAGTTAGTATTAGCTATAGCCTATAAATGTAATTTCCATGACAGAGTCATTTTCATTTCAGTCAGAGATCAGCGCAGACCATGGGCTCTGTCTCAAATCACACCCTATTCTCCGATTAGTGCACTACTTTTAAAAGGGTAAGGGACGTTGCCCTTAATTCATTTAAATCTTCTATTCGATATCAAAAACAGACTACTGTCGATATAGCAAAGAGACTAGCCTGCCAGCAGGGCAGTTCCATGGTGACTACAGCTCTCTTGTGAATGTGTGTCTTTAACATTGATGTATAGTATTAAAAGTTGTGTAGTACATCACCAAAGCCTTAAAACATGTGTACTACAGTACATCACCAGTGGGACAGCCCTTTGGCAGCACACTCTCCTTTCATAATCACTCCTAGCTATTGGGTGTGTTCGAGTAGTAAGACTAACGAAGCTGACTGTAGACGAAAGTCGATGAGTGAAGTCAGAGGAGGTGCATCTGTGACAGCCAAAAGTCGGACACTGTTGTGGTTTTCAAACAGCAAGGCTCAGATCCGCATGGCAGTGTTACCATAGCTGCTATTGTTTATAAACGTTTCTTTATAAATGTTTAAATAAAAATGTTCAATACTCCCATATCATACACTCACTAACTGAAAACATAACGTGTGTGCAATTAATTGGTTAGAGAGAGGTCTCAAATATCACTTTCATTTGTAGCCCCTGTAGCTTTAGAATTTTGGCAAAGTTTGTTCCTGTTTCAGTCATATCTTTGATCACATTCGCGTGTTTCAACAAAAAACATCCTAATGATTGGTTAACAAATAGCGCCTCCCAAAATGCAGGTGATGGTGCAGTTACTGAGAAGCAACTACAGCGACTTCATCAAAAACTGTTTTTTTTTAAGTCCATGCAGTCAACATTGTAGGCGCAAGTCGGAACATTTGTATCCCCATAATGCAACACACTTTGAAAGTTGGTGAACAACGATGGTCACCGACTAGACAAAACGTATCCGCTCGAACGTGCCCATTGGCAGCAGTGTATTGAAGAGGTAGCCTCGCAAGCCGCCTGATCTTGCAAGCTTACATTAATGTTTGCTCGCTGGATCAGGCGGCTTGCAAGGCACTGAATCTATATGAAAACACTCACTGTCTGGAAATGGGATTACACATTGAAATCTTAATTTTCCCTGCTTCTCACAGCAGGAAAATAATCTTGTAGCAACAGGAAAAGTGAATTATTATGTGGATTATAATTCATGGACATTTTTACAGGGGTTGATACATTTTTCGTTAGAGCAAGTCAAGTCTGAAATTTTCAAGTTGAAATTACTAACTTTTAAACCTTGAATAAACTACAATTTGCATTTCCTGTTGTGCAGGAAAATTCTCTGCAACAACAGAAAGATTAAATTAAGATAGCAGATCTGTAGCAACAAGCCTTCAGTCACAGCAATGAAACAATCAAGATGCACAGTTAAACTGTGATAATGCAAAAGCAAAGTGAAACATTACCTGTTGCAGATTGGTCCTCTAAATGTTGGGTCAAACTTGCGTGGTTCTCCTGAAGAAGAGACATTTCCACATTAGTCAAAGTGATAAAGTGGTACGAAGAATAACGATACGAAACATGATTAAGCAGGTGTCAGCTAAGCTAACTCAACGGCCTAACAGCAAGACCCAAAGCATGAATGGGTCCAAAGACAAGGAGTGGAGAAACTCTGTAGTGGAGGGTATTGGTTTTGAAAAATAAATTATAATAAAAGGTAGAGAAGTTCAAGACCAGTGACCTGGAAGACTTTGGGGAGAGAAGACTAAGCTGAGTTTGAATTGATTGATTGAATTCATTGATTAAAAAAAAAATACATACAGTGAGGGAAAAAAATATTTGATCCCCTGCTGATTTTGTACGTTTGCCCACTGACAAAGAAATTATCAGTCTATAATTTTAATGGTAGGTTTATTTGAACAGTGAGAGACAGAATAACAACAACAAAAATCCAGAAAAATGCATGTGAAAAATGTTATGAATGGAATTGCATTTTAATTAGGGAAATAATGTCACGTCCAGGCCTGAGAAGACAGGCTGGTGTGTTTAGTTTTGGTTTTGGTGTAGGGTTTTTTATGTTCTAGGTGTTATATTTCTATGTTGGGGTAATGGTTCCCAATTAGAGGCAGCTGTGTGTCGTTGTCTCTAATTGGGAACCATATATATGTTTGGGGTTTTCATATAGGTTTTGTGGGTTATTGTTTGTACATAGCTTGGTTAGTTTACATGTTATGTTCAGTATCACGATCTTCGTTTCGTTCGTTTTGTTGTTTTCGTCCCAGTTACGTTGTTAAATAAAGATGTATACTGGATGCCTCGCTGCGCCTTGGTCTGTCCCTTCAGGAGAGCGTGACAAATAAGTATTTGACCCCCTCTCAATCAGAAAGAATTCTGGCTCCCATGTGTCTTTTATACAGGTAACGAGCTGAGATTAGGAGCACACTCTTAAAGGGAGTGCTCCTAATCTCAGTTTGTTACCTGTATAAAAGACACCTGTCCACAGAAGCAATCAATCAATCAGATTCCAAACTCTCCACCATGGCCAAGACCAAAGAGCTCTCCAATGTCAGGGACAAGATTGTAGACCTACACAAGGCTGGAATGGGCTACAAGACCATCGCCAAGCAGCTTGGTGAGAAGGTGACAACAGTTGGTGCGATTATTCGCAAATGGAAGAAACACAAAAGAACTGTCAATCTCCCTCGGCCTGGGGCTCCATGCAAGATCTCACCTCGTGGAGTTGCAATGATCATGAGAACGGTGAGGAATCAGCCCAGAACTACACGGGAGGATCTTGTCAATGATCTCAAGGCAGCTGGGACCATAGTCACCAAGAAAACAATTGGTAACACACTACGCAGTGAAGGACTGAAATCCTGCAGCGCCAGCAAGGTCCCCCTGCTTAAGAAAGCACATATACATGCCCATCTGAAGTTTGCCAATGAACATCTGAGTGATTCAGAGGACATCTGGGTGGAAGTGTTGTGGTCAGATAAGACCAAAATGGAGCTCTTTGGCATCAACTCAACTCGCCGTGTTTGGAGGAGGAGGAATGCTGCCTATGACCCCAAGAACACCATGCCCACCGTCAAACATGGAGGTGGAAACATTATGCTTTGGGGGTGTTTTTCTGCCAATGGGACAGGACAACTTCACCGCATCAAAGGGACGATGAATGGGGTCATGTGCCGTCAAATCTTGGGTGAGAACCTCCTTCCCTAAGCCAGGGCATTGAAAATGGGTTGTGGATGGGTATTCCAGCATGACAATGACCCAAAACACACGGCCAAGGCAACAAAGGAGTGGCTCAAGAAGAAGCACATTAAGTTCCAGGAGTGGCCTAGCCAGTCTCCAGACCTTAATCCCATAGAAAATCTGTGGAGGGAGCTGAAGGTTTGAGTTGCCAAACGTCAGCCTCGAAACCTTAATGACTTGGAGAAGATCTGCAAAGAGGAGTGGGACAAAATCCCTCCTGATATGTGTGCTAACCTGGTGGCCAACTGCAAGAAACATCTGACCTCTGTGATTGCCAACAAGGGTTTTGCCACCAAGTACTAAGTCATGTTTTGCAGAGGGGTCAAATACTTATTTCCCTCATTAAAATGCAATTCCATTCATAACATTTTTCACATGCGTTTTTCTTGACTTTTTTGTTGTTATTCTGTCTCTCACTGTTCAAATAAACCTACCATTAAAATTATAGACTGATCATTTCTTTGTCAGTGGGCAAACGTACAAAATCAGCAGGGGATCAAATACTTTTTCCCTCACTGTACATAAGGGCGCTCCAGCCAGTGACACCTCCACATACAATTTAAGAAAATCATCAAGGATAACACAATGAAGCTTAAAAGCTTATTTCCATTCTGGTCCTTTTGGAGGGGGAAGGGGGGATGCAGAAAGGTGTTCTGCTAATAAATTCTGTGTGTGTCTCCGCCGGTATAGTTCTACTTGTCTGTGGTAGGAGATATGGTGTGTGGAAAGAGAGTAGTGTGTGCGAGTGAGAGGTTAGCCGCTTAATAACTTTTTTTTCAATTTTTGCCTAAAATTACATACCCAAATCTAACTGCCTGTAGCTCAGGCCCTGAAGCAAGGATATGCATATTATTGGTACCATTTGAAAGGAAACACTTTGAAGTTTGTGGAAATTTAAAGGAATGTAGGAGAATAACACAATAGATCTGGTAAAAAATAATACAAACAAAAACCAACCGTTCTTTTGTATTTTTTTGTACCATCATCTTTGAAATGTAAGTGAAAGGCCATAATGTATTATTCCAGCCCAGGTGCAATTTAGATTTTGGTCACTAGACGGCAGCAGTGTATGTACAAAGTTTTAGACTGATCCAATGAACCATTGCATTTTTTGTAGTTTTGGCGCCGACAGAGATGGACGCCTCGCTTCGAGTTCTTAGGAAATTATGCAGTATTTTGTTTTTTACGTATTATTTCTTACACTGTTATCCCAGGAAATCTTACGTCTTATTGCATACAGCCAGGAGGAACTATTGGATATAAGAGCAACTTCAACTTACCAACATTACGACCACGAAAACGACTTTCCCGAAGCGGATCCTCTGTTTGGACCACCACCCAGGACAATGGATTGGATCCCAGTAGGCGACCCAAAAAAACGGCACGGCAGAAGGGGCAGACGGAGCGGTCTTCTGGTCAGGCTCCGTAGACGGGCACGCCGCTCACCGCTCCCGAGTATAATACTCGCCAATGTCCAGTCTCTTGACAACAAGGTAGACGAAATTCGAGCAAGGGTTGCCTTCCAGAGAGACATCAGAGATTGTAACATTCTTAGTTTCACGGAAACCCGGTTTCTTCACGCATTGCGCCGACAGAAACAAACATCTCTCTGGTAAGAAGAAGGGCGGGGGTGTATGCCTTATGATTAACGAGTCGTGGGGTGATCATAACAACATACAGAAACAAAAGTCATTTTGTTGACCTGACCTAGAATTCCTTACGATCAAATGCCGACCGCATTGTCTACCAAGAGAATTCTCTTCGAATATAATCACAGCCGTGTATATCTCCCCCCGAGCAGACACCTCTATGGCCCTGAAAGAACTTCATTGGACTCTGTGTAAATTGGAAACCACTTATCCTGAGGCTGCATTTATTGTAGCTGGGGATTTTAACAAGGCTAATCTGAAAACAAGGTTACCTAAATGTTATCAGCATATCGAATGAGCGACCCGGGCTGGCTAAACCCTGGATCATTGCCACTCTAATTTCCGCAACACATTCAAAGCCCTCCCTCGACCCCTTTCGGCAAATCTGACCACGACTCCATTTTGTTGCTCCCTGCCTATAGACAGAAACTAAAACAGAAAACGCCCGTGCTCAGGTCTGTTCAAATCTGGTCCGACCAATCTGATTCCACGCTTCAAGATTGCTTCAATCACGTGGACTGGGATATGTTCCGGAAAGCATCTGACAACAACATTGATGTATACGCTGATTCAGTGAGCGAGTTTATTAGCAAGTGCATCAGTGATGTGGTACCCACGGTAACTATTGAAACGTTCCCCAACCAGAAACCGTGGATTGATGGCAGCATTCGCACAAAACTAAAAGTGTGAACCACTGCTTTTAATCATGGCAAGGCGACCGGAAAACATGACCGAATACAAACAGTGTAGCTATTCCCTCCGCAAGGCAATCAAACAAGCTAAGCGTCAATATAGAGACAAAGTAGAGTCACAATTTAACGGCTCAGACAGGAGACGTATGTGGTAGGGTCTACAGTCAATCACGGACTACAAAAAGAAAACCAGCCCCGTCGCAGACACCGATGTCTTGCTCCCAGACAAACTAAACAACTTCTTTGCTCGCTTTGAGGACAATACAGTGCCACTGACACGGCCCGCTACCAAAACCTGCGGGCTCTCCTTCACTGCAGCCAACGTGAGTAAAACATTTAAACGTGTTAACCCTCGCAAGGCTGCTGGCCCAGATGGCATCCCTAGCCGCGTCCTCAGAGCATGCGCAGACCACCTGGCTGGTGTGTTTATGGACATATTCAATCAATCCCGATCCCAGTCTGCTGTTCCCACATGCTTCAAGAGGACCACCATTGTTCCTGTTCCCAGAAAGCTAAGGTAACTGAGCTAAACGACTATCGCCCCGTAGCACTCGCTTTGAGAGACTAGTCAAGGATCATATCACCTCCACCCTACCTGACACCCTAGACCCACTCCAATTTGCTTACCGCCCCAATAGGTCCACAGACGACGCAATCACAATCGCAATCACACTGCCCTAACCCATCTGGGGAATACCTATGTGTTACGTACGCCTCTTGGAGGAGGGAACGCAACTCCCTGCTGCTCTAAATTCCCCGCGGAGTGAAAGAGGTATGGGACTGTAGGTGCGAGTAAGGATGACAAAAGCAGAGAGCGGTACCGTTAACAAGGAATTTATTCCATCACACGGTAATTTTGGGGAAAAGGGGCTGAACGGAACCAAAGCAGAGAAAGTAAAAATCAAAGCCCCTCTCCTACCTTACCTGCCTACCCACAACTTACCTAACTTAGCACCACCTGGTGCACTAACCAAAATACAGGGGGTGGTCCGTCCAGGTCTTACCTAGTGTGCATAGACAGTAAAATACTACGGGTTATGTATGCCCGCAGGCCTCTTGCCTAAGCATTCCCTAGGTGCCTTCCCCTTCCCCCCCTGGGAACAAACACAGAAAAATACAAACAATTTCAAATAATCAATACGGACCTTTTGATAGAACACACCAGCAGGACCGGTTACAAAATACTACAAAAAAAACCTGTCTGAGCAACAACTATCAGCTCTATCAGAAACAATCAACACTCAGGTTTAACCAAACAAACACCATAAACCTCATCAATCAGCCTCCTTCCTCTCTGTCTTCTCTCTTCTGAGCAACAGAACACTGGCTTATATAGCTAGAGAAGGTGTCTAATGGGATACAGCTGTATCCTGACGAGGGGCCGGGGTCAGCTCCAATTAGTAATGGGGAGAATTTCAGGAAGCCATCCTGAAACACACACATACAAGCAAAAGCACAACACAGAAACTGGGGAACGTAACACTGTAAGAATGCTGTTCATCGATAACAGCTCAGCATTTAACCCTCCAAACTCGTCATTAAGCTCGAGACCCTGGGTCTCGACCCCGCCCTGTGCAACTGGGGCCTGGACTTTCTGACGGGCCACCCCCAGGTGGTGAGGGTAGGAAACAACATCTCCACCCGCTGATCCTCAACACTGGGGCCCCACAAGGGTGCGTTCTCAGCCCTCTCCTGTACTCCCTGTTCACCCATGACTGCGTGGCCATGCACGCCTCCAACTCAATATTCAAGTTTGCAGGCGGCACTACAGTGGTAGGCTTGATTACCAACAACGACGGTGAGGGCCCTCGGAGTGTGGTGTCAGGAAAATAACCTCACACTCAACGTCAACAAAACAAAGGAGATGATCGTGGACTTCAGGAAACAGCAGAGGGAGCACCCCCCTATTTCACATCGACCGAACAGTAGTGGAGAAGGTGGAAAGTTTTAAGTTCCTCGGCGTACACATCACAGACAAACTTAAATGGTCCTCCCACACAGACAGCGTGGTGAAGAAGGCGCAACAGCGCCTCTTCAACCTCAGGAGGCTGAAAAAATGTGGCTTGTCACCATAAACACTCAAACTTTTACAGTTGCACAATCGAGAGCATCCTGTCAGTCTGTATCACCGCCTGGTACGGCAACTGCTCCGCCCACAACCGTAAGGCTCTCCAGAGGGTAGTGAGGTCTGCACAACGCATCACCGGGGGCAAACTACCTGCCCTCCAGGACACCTACACCACCCGTAGGTACAGGAAGGCCAAAAAGATCATCAAGGACAACATCCACCCGAGCCCCTGCCTGTTCACCCCGCTATCATCCAGAAGGCGAGGTCAGTACACCTGTACAGTACAGGTGCATCAAAGCTGGGACCGAGAGACTGAAAAACAGTTTCTATCTCAAGGCCATCAGACTGTTAAACAGCCATCACTAACATTGAGTGGCTCCTGCCAACATACAGACTCAATCTCTAGCCACTTTAATAATTGGATGTAATAAATGTATCACTAGTCACTTAAACAATGCCACTTTATATCACGTTTACATACCCTACATTACTCATGTCATATGTATATACACTGTACTCTATACCATCAACTGCATCTTGCCTATGCCGTTCGGCCATCGCTCATCCATATATTTATATGTACATATTCTTATTAATTCCTTGTGTATAAGGTAGTAGTTGTGAAATTGTTCGATTACTTGCTAGATATTACTGCACGGTCGGAACTAGAAGCACAAGCATTTTGCTGCACTCGCATTAACATCTGCTAACCATGTGTATGGTGTAACAGACGAGACTCCCGCGGTTCCTCCTGCTCACCACCAGAGGGAACCCTCTCCTGAATATTAAGCCCTGATCCTCAACTCCCACATACCTGGCTCCAATCACCGTTGCACCTGTCTCCCATTAATAGACTATTTAGGCTCTCTCTCCCTTTCTCTCTTTGCGAAGTCTTGTTATCCCTGGTGATCATTTCTGAGCGTTTTTCTCCCGTGTCTGTCATATCGTGGTTATACTCTGGACTGTTTTCCCTTTTTGATTCTTGCTGCCTGCCCTGGACTATATTCTTTACTGGACTGAATTTTGTAAGCTTGCTGCCTGCCCTGACCTAATGCCTGTACCCGGATTACGATTTGCCTTATCCCTGCTGTTGTGTTTGCTGGCGATTGACCCTGTTAAATGCGACCAAGATTGTAATAAAACTGCAAATGGATCCTCACTCTCATGGTGCTTCATTACAGAAGACTTCGCCCCTTCGCGATCCAGCAGCTCTGGTCCAAATGTCCACGGAGATCTCCACTCAAGCAAACCAGCTCGCCGTTCATCAACAGCAGCTAACCCATCTAACTACGGTAACGGAGGAACTCGTCCGACGCTACAGAGGTTGCAGATGTCGCTCCCGAACTCAGCCCCTCCTCAGCCGAACGCAAGTATGGGCACCTCTCCACCACCGGCACCCACAGTTAACCCACGTCTGGCTCTCCTGAGAAGTTTGACGGTAACCCCACTAAGAGTAAGGGATTTCTACTGCAATGTTCATTATTTATTGATCAACAACCAGCGATGTATGTCACTGACGCCAGCAAGATTTCCTGGTATGTTCTCTCCTCACTGGCAGAGCGTTAGAGTGGAGTAACGGCGGTTTGGAGAGAGGATGGCACGGCTTTTCCATCGCTTCGGTGCCTTTCTTCAACGCTTCCGGGAAGTATTTGAACACCGGAGGGAGGCATGAGAGCTGGTGACCGACTACTCGCGTTGAACCAGGGCAGGAATACTGCAGCAGAATATGCCTTGACATTTCGCACTCTGGCAGCCCAAACCGACTGGGTTGAGAGCACGCTTAAACTGCTCTTTCGCAAGGGACTCAGTTTGGAATTACAGTCTGAACTGGCCTGCCGAGATGAAGGGAGATCGCTGAATCAGTTCATCGAACTCACCATACAGATTGACAATCTGATTCGATCACGGCGCCCACTCAGAACGGGACCCACCAGCACACAATGTCCCGTGACTCTTCCTCCAACCGAACCCATGCAGCTCGGATATACTCACCTGACTCCGAGGAACGTGAACGCCGCATACGTCAACATCTCTGCCTCTATTGTGGTCAACCGGGCCATCTAAGGGCGTTTTGCCCCACAAGACCACCTCCTCGTAATCCCTCTTCGGTGAGTCCTTGTGTTCAAGCACACCACTCCAGTACTTGCATCAAAGTGCCGATAGTATTATCTCTAGAGGACAATCATATAACCACATCAGCACTATTAGACTCCGGAGCAGCCGGCAACTTTATGTCTCATGAGTTTGCCCAACAACAACAATTTCCATTAATCACCTGTGACTCTCAATTGGCAGTGGAGGCGCTAGATGGACGACCTCTCGGCGATGGGAGGGTCCTGCACACTACCGTGGACCTTCGACTACAGACCGGTACCCGCCACACGGAGGTAATTCGCTTCTACGTCATCACATCACCCCATAACCCGGTAATCCTTGGGCTTCCTGGCTACGGCAACATAACCCGCTCATCTCATGGAGGGAGGGTCGTATCATCAAATGGGACCCGTCATGCCACTCCAACTGCTTGACTGGCAGCCCTTCACTCTCCATTCAGGCCGTTACGGTAAAGGACGAGCCAGCTCTTTTCCCCACTCTACCCATTGAATACTCTGACCTCATCGAAGCTTTCAGCAAGACCAAGGCGATGGAACTACCCCTCACCGATCAAGCGACTGTGCCATCGAGCTACTACCAGGTACAAAGCCACCCAAGGGCCGAATCTTTCCCTATCTCAACCCGAATCAGAAGCCATGAAAAACTACATCGAGGAAGAACTATCGAAGGGGTTCATTAGAGCATCGACATCACCTGCAGCCGCGGGCTTCTTCTTTGTTAAAAAGAAAGACGGTGGTTTACGCCCCTGTATTGACTACCGGGTCTCAACGACATCACTGTCAAGTTTCGATATCCTTTACCGCTGGTTCCAGCTGCCCTAGAACAACTCCGCCAAGCCAAGTACTTCTCCAAACTGGACCTCCGCAGCGCCTACAACCTCATTCGCATCCGGGACGGTGATGAATGGATGACAGCCTTTTCTACCAGCACTGGGCACTATGAGTATCTGGTTATGCCTTTCGGGCTGTCTAATAGTCCCTCCGTGTTTCAATCATTTATCAATGACGTCTTTCGGGACATGCTGAATCGCTGGGTAATTGTATACATTGATGACATTCTCATCTATTCCAACACCTATGAAGAACATGTGCAACATGTGAGAACAGTATTGCAACGACTCATAGATCACCAGCTATACGCCAAAGCAGAGAAGTGCGAATTTCACCAGACTTCCACATCTTTTGGGCTACATCATCAGCCAGGAGGGAGTCGCCATGGACGAGAAGAAGGTCAAGGCCGTTCTAGACTGGCCCCTGCCAGTAACCTTAAAGGAGTTACAACGCTTCTTGGGATTTGCTAACTTCTACCGACGCTTCATCAGGAATTTCAGCTCGGTAGCCGCTCCCTTAACCTCTATGACTAAAAGAAACTCATCACACCTCACCTGGTCAACTACAGCACAGGAGGCTTTCGCAGAACTCAAGGCACGTTTCACATCGGCCCCCATCCTCCACCACCCTAATCCTGAACTCCCATTTACAGTTGAGGTGGACGCATCTAATACGGGCATTGGAGCTATTCTTTCACAGCGACACGGATCCCCACTCAAGCTCTATCCGTGCGCCTATTATTCCCATAAACTTAGTCCAGCCGAGCAGAACTACGACGTCGGAAACCGGGAACTGTTGGCCATGAAAGCAGCTATGGAGGAGTGGCGTCATTGGCTGGAGGGAGCTAAACATCCCTTCGTGATTCTAACGGACCACAAGAACCTGGAATACTTGAGGTCTGCCAAGAGACTGAACCCCAGACAAGCGAGGTGGGCACTCTTCTTCACACGATTTGACTTCACTGTTACCTATCGTCCCGGTTCTAAGAACACCAAGGCAGACGCATTATCACGCCAACACGACGGTGCAGCGCCCACTGAACCCAAGGAAACCCTGCTTCCTGAGTCGTTAATCGTGGCCCGATTCAGTGGGACATCATGACAGAGCTCACCCAAGCCAACTCACAGAGGACTCCTCCGCCCGAATGCCCCCCTAACAAAACGTTTGTACCTCAGGACCTCTGTCAGAAGGTGCTAAAGCAAGTTCACTCCGTACTCAGCTCCGGTCATCCGGGAATCGCGCCACGGTGCACCTGCTTCAGAACAGCTTCTGGTGGCCAACCTTGCGGGCAGACACAATAAAGTTCATTAACGACTGCACTACCTGTAACACAAATAAACATCTCAGACAACTACCATCGGGCCTACTGCAACCACTACCAGTTCCCCACCGACCATGGTCCCATCTCGCCATAGACTTCATTACCGATCTTCCCAAGTCCAATGGGAATACCACAATACTCACTGTCATAGATCGCTTCTCCAAGGCTTGCCGGTTGATTCCACTTCCCAAACTGCCTACAGCATTGGAAACTGCCGAACTCATGTGCAACCTGGTGTTCCGCTTCTATGGCCTGCCAGAGGACATCGTGTCGGACCGAGGGCCCCAATTCACATCCAGAGTATGGTCAGCATTCTTCCAACAACTCAACATCAACATCAGCCTTACTTCAGGGTATCACCCGCAATCTAACGGTCAAACAGAACGCCTCAATCAAGAGATCACCCGGTTTCTCAGATCCTACTGTCATCAGAACCAAGCAGACTGGAGTCGATTCCTCATGTGGGCGGAGTATGCACAGAACTCACTCCAGAAACCCTCCACCGGTTTAACCCCATTCCAGTGTGTAATGGGCTTCCAACCTCCCTGTTTCCATGGTCAGGGAACCCACCGAGGTACCCTCTGTCAATGACTGGCTCCAGAGAAGCGAGGACATCTGGAGTCAGGCCCATACCCACTTACTACATGCAGTCAGGAGACAGAGGTTGCAGGCCAATCGCCACCGCCGCCCCAACCCGAATATACTCCAGGTCAATGGGTCTGGCTATCCACTCGAGACCTACGCCTCAAACTCCCTGCAAGAAACTCAGTCCCAGGTATGTGGGTCCCTTCCAAATAATCAAACAAATCACACCAGTTTCCTTCCGTTTGGCATTACCCGCTAATTACCGTATCTCTCCTACTTTCCATGTATCTCTTCTCAAACCCGCTGGTGGTCCGAGAGCGGAGGAGGAGGAGCAGACCAGGGAGCAGGGCCCCCACCCATCTTGGTGGATCGGCGAGGAGGTATATCGGCTTCGAGATCTACTCGATTCCAGACGCCGGGCAGGCTCCTCCAATATCTGGTAGACTGGGAGAGTACGGACCGGAGGAGCGATCCTGGGTTAATGCAGAAGACATACTCGACCCGCACTCATGACTGAGTTCCATAGGACGCACCGGAGAAACCGGCCCCCGACCTCGAGGAAGACCCGGCGTCGTTAGCCTCTTAGGCGTCAGGAGCGCTCACAGGGGGCTCTGTAACAGACGAGACTCCGCGGTTCCTCCTGCTCACCACCAGAGGAACCCTCTCCTGAATATTAAGCCCTGATCCTCAACTCCCACATACCTGGCTCCAATCACCGTTGCACCTGTCTCCCATTAATAGACTATTTAGGCTCTCTCTCCCTTTCTCTCTTTGCGAAGTCTTGTTATCCCTGGTGATCATTTCTGAGCGTTTTTCTCCCGTGTCTGTCATATCGTGGTTATACTCTGGACTGTTTTCCCTTTTTGATTCTTGCTGCCTGCCCTGGACTATATTCTTTACTGGACTGAATTTTGTAAGCTTGCTGCCTGCCCTGACCTAATGCCTGTACCCGGATTACGATTTGCCTTATCCCTGCTGTTGTGTTTGCTGGCGATTGACCCTGTTCGTACGACCAAGATTGTAATAAAACTGCAAATGGATCCTCACTCTCATGGTGCTTCATTACATATGGTTATAAAATGTTATTTGATTTGTATCAAGACTTCCCAAATGTGCCTAATTAGTTTATTAATCATTTTTCATGTTCAAAAGTGTGCACTCTCCTCAAACAATAGCATGGTATTATTTCACTGTAATAGCTACTGTAAATTGGACAGTGCAGTTAGATTAACAAGAATTTAAGCTTTCTGCCAATATCAGATATGTCTATGTCCTGGGAAATGTTCTTACAACCTCATGCTAATCGCATTAGCTTACGTTAGCTCAACCGTCCTGTGGATGGGACACCAATCCCGAAGAAGTTTTAAGAGATTGAAGCAGAGAACGAGTTTGTGATTGTGATTCACTGTGGGTTGTTGAAGGTGACTTTTCTGAGTTTATGTTTTCACATTTTCACTCAGGTGTTTGAACAATTTTTTCTCCTCTCTAGTTTCTGTCATCTTGTCTGAATAATGCAGTTGGATTTTGCAGAGTCAGTTTTTTCCCCTCTTTATTTTACCAGGTAAGTTGACTGAGAACACATTCTCATTTCTGGCAACAACCTGGGGACTAGTTACAGGAAATGAATGAGCCATTTGGAAGCTGGGGATGATTAGGTGGCCATGATGGTATGGAGGGCCAGATTGGCAATTTAGCCATGACACCAGGGTTAACACCCCTTCAATAAGTGCCATGGGATCTTTAGTGACCACAGAGAGCCAGGACACCCATTTAACTTCCATCCAAAAGACAGCACCTTAGATAGGGAAATGTCCCCAATCAATGAAATGGGATATTTTTTTTGAGATCAGCTGAAAGAGTGCCTCCTACTGACCCTCCAACACCACTTCCAGCAGTATCTGGTCTCCCATCCAGGGACTGACCAGGACCAAACCTGCTTAGCTTTAGAGGCAAACCAGCAGTGGGATGCAGGTCAGTTTGCTGCTGGCTAGTTTGTTTACTGAAAATCTAACACTTAATTTGACTGGTGTGTTTGAAGGTACCTGCTGTCCAGGTACCTTCAAACTACTCCCCCGGATAACCAGCATCTCCAACAGCATTCATACCACTGTGAAACAACATGAACCCTGACCCAAGATGGAGTAGGTAACTGAATAATCCACATTTCTCAAGATTAAGTGAAAGCTTGTGTAAACTACAGTACTGTAACTCTCAATAACTGTCTCAGTTTGCATCGTCCCTCCATTCTGCTAAGCAGAGGGAACAGAAATAGGCCAGATAGTGTTACTCCAATGTCTTACTTAACACTCTTTCATAAACAGTTAAATCCATAAGGGTATCAAAAGAGAAAAAGCCACTGTGGAGAGTGTGGGTGCTGATTATCAGGTTTTCCTGGCAAGGATCCTAGTTCTCTTTGTATGTCATTGTGATCTTTCCAGAATATGAGTAGGATCAAGAGATTTTCCTGACATAGTGACTTTCCTCACGTGACCTCGACAGACATTCATTTTCACAAAAAAACGAATTTTCTCTTGGTTTCTCAATTTCTGTCCGTCTCTCCTATCCATCTTAAAGCCACTCTCCCTCTTTTCCTTTCTTATCCATCTCAGCCAGTCTCAATACCTCAGGCTTACCTTGGAGTGGCTGTCAGCAGCAGCAATCGATTTTTCTAGCCTAGACAGCTGACCCCCTGACCAAACTGCTTCGTGGGGGGGGTTGTGCATGAGTCTGTGTGTGCACTTGCATATATATGTGTGTGTGCGCACCTATTCATTTGTGTGTGTCTGAGCGCATGTGTGAGTATTCATGCATGTGTGTAGAGAAAGAGCAGCAATATTGTGTTTCCTCCAGTCAGGCAAGACTACAGCGAAGAAGGACGGTGACTATTGATCGGATGTGCAGGTCCAAACCCCTCCAAGTGCCTGCTGGCTTGGCCCACAGACCCACATCACCCATGGATTGATCTTTGTATGTGGCTGGGGAGAGAGCCTAAGAGCCTATACAGATTGAAAAGAGTTGTAGCAGAAGCACCGCAACAAGATTTCAATTTACATAATACAGTGCCTTCAGAAAGTATTCACACTGCTTGACTTTTTCCACATCTTGTTGTGTTATTTAAATGGCCTACACACAATACCCCATAATGTCAAAGTGAAATTATGTTTTTTGTAATTTTTTACAAATTAATTAAACATTTTAAGCTGAAATGTAAGTGAGTCAATAAGTATTCAACCCATTTGTTATGGCAAAGTCACATAATAAGTTGCATGGACTCACTCTTTGCAATAATAGTGTTTAAAATTATTTTTGAATGACTACCTCATCTCTGTACCCCACACATACAGATAATTGTAAGGTCCCTCAGTCGAGCAGTGAGTTTCAAACACAGATTCAACCACAAATACCAGGGATGTTTTAAAAAGCTTTACAAAAAAGGGCACCTGTTGGTAGATTGGAAAACATTTAAAAAGAAGACACTGAATAAACCTTTGACCATGGTTAAGTTATTAACTACACTTTGGATGGTATATTAATACACGCAGTCACTACAGAAATACAGGCGTCCTTCTTAAATCATTTGCCGGAGAGGAAAGAAACAACTCAGGGATTTCACCATGAGGCCAATGGTGACTTTAAAACAGTTACAGAGTTTAATGGCTGTGATAGGACAAAATTGAGGATGGATCAACAACATTGTAGTTACTCCACAATACTAACTTAATTGACAGAGTGAAAAGAAGGAAGCCTGTACAGAATAACGAATATTCCAAAACATGCATCCTGTTTGCAACAAGGCACTAAAGTAATACTGCAAAAAATGTGGCAAAGCAATTAACTTTTTGTCCTGAATACAAAGTGTTATGTTTGGGGCAAATCCAATACGACACATTACTGAGTAGCACTCTCCATATTTTCAATCATAGTGGTGGCTGCATCATGTTATGGGTATGCTTGTAATCGTTAAGGACTGGATCATTTCTCAGGATAAACAAAGAAACGTAATGGAGTTAAGCACAGGCCAAATCTGTTTCAGTCTGCTTTCCACTAGACACAGAGACGTCCTTTCAGCAGGACAGTAACCTACAAAACAAAGCCAAATTTAGACTGGAGTTGCTTACCAAGAAGACAGTGCCTGAGTGGCCGAGTTACAATTTTGACTTAAATCTGCTTGAAAATCTATGGCAAGACCTGAAAATGGTTGTCTAGCAATGATCAACAACCAATTTGACAGAGCTTGAAAAAAATGTGAAAACAATAATGGGCAAATGTTGCACAAAAAGCTGTGGAACACTTAAAGAGACTTACTCAGAAAGACTCACAGCTGTAATTGCTTCCAAAAATTATTCTAACATGTATTGACTCAGGGGGTTGAATACTTATCTAATCAAGATAGTGTTTAATTTTTCATATATTTTTTTTTACAATTTTGTGTATATCATTGACAAACAATGACAAACTTTGTAACACAACAAAATGTGGAATAAATCAAGGGGTGTGAATGCTTTCTGACGGAACTTTATGTACATGAACTTTTCAATTTACATTAGCAACGGAATGTCATGTGCCAAGAGAGGGTACGTGGGCTGGGCTTGGCAACAGACACCTAAAATTCACAGTAAATATCACAGTATAGCCTCTAACCAGGACACATGCTTTTAACCCTTAAGAGTCTAGACCTCTAGATGGCAATATCTACTAAGCTAACATATGGAATTGTTTTAATATGGTCATAAGATGGACCCTTTCGCTATTTGATTTTGAGTTTTAGGACCTCTGTAGGTATTCCTTACTGCTATCAGCCCATAGAAACGCATTGAATAATACATCATACATGGCAAAAAAGATAGTCCAGAAATTAAATCAAAAGTAAGTACGGTTTGAGGTGTCTGAAATGCATCAGAGAGATATTGGAAATAATCAGGTACCAACATTTTTCTTTTTAAACGGTTACATGTGTAACCCTGGTTTCCCAAAAAACAATTTGAGTCTATTCATTTTTCATTTCTTACCATACTGTGAAGCATTCAACACCATAGGCTTATCACTAAGCTCAGGACCGTGGGACTGAGCTCAGGACCCTGGGACTCTCTCTGCAACTGGATCCTGGACTTCCTGACGGGCCGCCCCCAGGTGGTAAGGGTAGGCAACAACACATTCGTCATGATGACCCTCAATACCCTCAGGGGTGCGTGCTGAGTCCCCTCCTGTCCCCCCTGTTCACCCACGACTGCATGGTGGTGCACAACTCCAACATCATCATGAAGTTTGCTGACGACCCGATGGTGGTTGGCCTGATCACCGACGATGATGAGACAGCCATATATGGAGGAGGTCAGTGACCTGGCAGTGTGGTGCCAAGACAACAACCTCTCCCTCAATGTCAGCAAGACAAAGGAGCTTATTGTGGACCACAGGAACCTGAGGGCTGAGCATGATCCCATCCACATCGATGGGGCTGTAGTGGAACGAGTCAAAAGCTTCAAGTTCCTCGGTGTTCACAACACTAGGGAATTATCATGGTCCTCATACACCTACACAGTCGCGAAGATGGCACGACCACGCTTCTTCCCCCTCAGGAGGCTGAAAAGATTTGGCATGGGCCCTCAGATCTTCAAAAAGTTCTAAAGCTGCACCATTGAAAGCATCTTGACTGGCTGCATCACCGCTTGTTATGACAACTACTTGGCATCAGGCTGCATGGCGCTACAGAATGTAGTGCGTAAGGCCGAGCACATCACTGGGGCTCCCTGCCATCCAGGACCTTTATACCAGGCGGTGTTAGAGGAAGGCCCTAAATATCTATTTTGCACTAACTCTTAACTCATCACGTATGCTTCTGTTACCGTTTATGATCTATCCTGTTGCCTAGTGACTTTATCCGTACCTACAGTACAGTGCATTCAGAATGTATTCAGACCTCTTGTTAGGTTACAGACCTCTTGTTACGTTGCATTCGGAATGTATTCAGACACAATTTGTTACATTACAGCCTTATTCTAAAATGTATTAAATAGTTTTTTCCCCCTCAATCTACACACAATACCCCATAATGACAAAGCCAAAACAGGTTTTTAGAAATTTTAGCAAACGTATCAATAATAAAAAAAAGTAAATATCTCATTTACATAAGTATTCAGACCCTTTACTCAGAACTGTGTTGAAGCGTCTTTGGCAGCGATTACAGCCTCAAGTCTTCTTCTTAGCACACCTGTATTTGGGGATTTCTCTGCAGATCCTCTCAAGCGCTGTCAGGTTGGATGGGGAGCATTGCTGCACAGCTATTTTCAGGTCTCTCCAGAGATGCTTGATTGCGTTCAAGTCCGGGCTCTGGATGGGCCACTCAAGGACATTTAGAGACTTGAGCCACTCCTACATTGTCTTGGCTCTGTGTTTAGGGTTATTGTCCTGTTGGAAGGTGAACTTTCGCCCCCGTCTGAAGTCCTGAGCGGGTTTTCATCAAGGATCTCTCTGTACTTTGCTCCATTCATCTTTCCATCGATCCTGACTAGTCTCCCAGTCCCTGCCTCTGAAAAACATCTCCACAGCAAGATGCTGCCACCACCATGCTTCACCGTAAGGATGGTGCCAGGTTTCCTCCAGACGTGACACTTGGCATTCAGGCCAAAGAGTTCAATATTGGTTTCATCAGACCAGAGAATCTTGTTTCTCATGGTCTGAGAGTCTTTAGGTGTCTTTTGGCAAACTCCAAATGGGCTGTTGTGCTTTTTACTGAGGAATGGCTTCTGTCTGGCCACTCTACCATAAAAGCCTGATTGGTGGAGTGCTGCAGAGATGGTTATCCTTCTGGAAGGTTCTCCCACAGAGGAACTCTGGAGCTCTGTCAGAGTGACCATTGGGTTCTTGGTCACCTCCCTGACGTAGGCCCTTCTCCCCCGATTGCGCATTTTGGCCAGGTGGACAGCTTTGGGAAGAGTCTTGGTGGTTCCAAACTTCTTTAATTGAAGAATAATGGAGGCCACTGTGTTCTTGGGGACCTTCAATGCTGCAGAAATGTTTTGGTACCCTTCCCCAGATATTGGGAACCCGAGTAGTGCAGCGGTCTAAGGCACTGCATCTCAGTGCTTGAGGCGTCACTAAAGACACCCTGGTTTGAATCCAAGCTGATTCACAACTGGTTATGATTGGGAGTCCCATAGGACGGCGCACAATTGGCCCAGCATCGTCTGGGTTTGGCTGTTACAGGCCGTTGTTGTAAATAAGAATTTGTTCTTAACTACTTGGGAGCAGTGTGGCACTCTCGACACTACCTGGTGAAATGTGAGGTGCCAAATTCAAAAATTCAAAAGTTGAATTATTAAACATTCATAAATATACAATTGTTGCATAGTCATCAAAAGCTCTGATTCTTGGCAATATCACAGCGTTTTCAGATTTCAAAAGGCTTTATGGCGAAAGCACAACATTTGATTGTTTGAGGGTAGCACCTCTAATATTTATGCATTAGCATAAATCCATAACCCAACACGGGTCTCACAAAACGCATAAAATCGCTTACCTTTGATGAACTTCTGCTGAGGGCTTCCCAAGTGTCCAACAAAGACAATCCATGCTTCTTTGGTTAGAAAAAGTCATTTATTATATCCATAAATCTCCGTTTGGTTGGCGCGTTATGATCATAAAATCCACAGTTAAGTCGCCCATTGAACCGTGAAGAGAACACATTCAAATTATACCTATACACTTTCTACAAACAAATCAAACATCATTTTTTATGTATCCTTAGGTATCCTTTTGGGTATATTTGCTGTAATATTTCAACCGGACGATAACGTGAACGATAGGAAAATAAAGTGGTGCGCGTTCACAATCTCACATGCGTCAAACCTTGTTTACAAAAGTGGTCGCCTGACAATTTCCTCTCCCTATCCATTCTGGTCACTGCTAGAATTGCCAGTCTTTGACTGTTGACTGTTGACATCTAGTGGAAGCCATAGGTACTGCATTCTCAGTCCTACATAAAGCTGTATGCAATAGGCACAATGGAGAAGTTGCTCATTTACAAAAAACTGCAAATACGGATGGATTTTCCTCGGGTTTTCGCCTGCTATATCACTTATGTTATACTCACATACATTATTTTAACAATCTTAGAAACTTCAGAGTGTTTCCTATCCAATAGTACTAATTATGTGCATATCCTATTTTCTGGGCCTGAGTGGCATGCATTTTACTTTGGGCACGCCAGACTCTCCAAAACCGTCACCTCGGGAGCTGCTCCCTAAGAAGTTAACTGACTTGCTTAGTTAAATAAAGATTACACAAGTCGGAAGTTTACATACACTTAGGTTGGAGTCATTAACTTGTTTTTTAACCACTCAACAAATTTCTTGTTAACAAACTATAGTTTGGGAAAGTTGGTTAGGACATCTACTTTGTGCATGACACATACGTTTTCCAAAAATTGTTTACAGACAGATTATTTCACTGTATCACAATTCCAGTGGGTCAGAAGTGTACATACACTAAGTTGACTGTGCCTTTAAACAGCTTGGAAAAATTCAGAAAATTATGTCATGGCTTTAGAAGCTTCTGTTAGACTAATTGACATCATTTGAGTCAATTGGAGGTGTACCTGTGGATGTATTTCAAGGCCTACCTTCATACTCACTGCATCTTTGCTTGACATCATGGGAAAATCAAAAGAAATCAGCCAGACCTCAGAAAAAAACTCAGAACCTCCACAAGTCTGGTTCATCCTTGGGAGCAATTTCCAAATGCCTGAAGGTACCACGTTCATCTGTACAAACAATAGTATGCAAGTATAAACACCATGGGACCACGCAGCCATCATACCGCTCAGGAAGGAGACACGTTCTGTCTCCTAGAGATGAACGTACTTTGGTGCGAAAAGTGCAAATCAATCCCAGAACAACAGCAAAGGACCTTGTGAAGATGCTGGAGGAAACAGGTACAAAAGTATCTATATCTACAGTAAAACGAGTCCTATACCGACATAACCTGAAAGGCCGCTCAGCAAGGAAGAAGCCACTGCTCCAAAATCACCATAAAAAAGCAAGACTACGGTTTGCAACTGCACATGGGGACAAAGATCGTACTTTTTGGACAAATGTCCTCTGGTCTGATGAAACAAAAATAGAACTGTTTGGCCATAATGACCATCGTTATGTTTGGAGGAAAAAGGGGGAGGCTTGCAAGCCGAAGAATACCATCCCAATCGTGAAGCACGGGGGTGGCAGCATCATGTTGTGGGTGTGCAGGAGGGACTGGTGCACTTCACAAAATAGATGGCATCATGAGGGAGGAAGAATTATGTAGATATATTGAAGCAACATCTCAAGACATCAGTCAGGAAGTTAAAGCTTGGTCGCAAATGGATCTTCCAAATGGACAATGACCCCAAGCATACTTCCAAAGTTGTGGCAAAATGGCTTAAGGACAACAAAGTCAAGGTATTGGAGTTGCCATCACAAAGCCCTGACCTCAATCCTATAGAAAGGTTGTGGGCAGAACTGAAAAAGCGTGTGCAAGCAAGGCCAACAAACCTGACTCAGTTACACCAGCTCTGTCAGGAGGAATGGGCCAAAATTCACCCAACTTATTGTGGCAAGTTAAACAATTTAAAGGCAATGCTACCAAATACTAATTGAGTGTATGTAAACTTCTGACCCACTGGGAATTTGATGAAATAATTAAAAGCTGAAATAAATAAATCATTCTCTCTACTATTATTCTGACATTTCACATTCTTAAAATAAAGTGGTGATCCTAACTGACCTAAGACGGGGAGTTTTTACTAGGATTAAATGTCAGGAATTGTGAAAAACTGAGTTTAAATATATTTGGCTAAGGTGTATGTTTGCTTCCGACTTCAAACCTGTATCGTAGTTCTACGGACAATTCCTTTGACCTTATGGCTTGGTTTTTGCTCTGACATGCACTGTCAACTGTGGGACCTTATATATATACACACACACACACACACACACACACACACACACACACACACACACACACACACACACACACACACACACACACACACACACACACACACACACACACACACACACACACACACACACACACACACACACACACACACACAGGTGTGTGCCTTTCCAAGTCATGTCCAATAAATAGAATTTACCACAGGTGGAAAAAGTCAAAGGGTCTGAATACTTATGTAAATAAGGTATTTCAGTTTGTATTTTTTTATACATTTGCAAACATTTCTAAAAACCTGTTTTCACTTTGTCATTATGGGGTATTGTGTGTAGATAATTGATCAAATCCTTTACACCATTTTAGAATAAGGCTGAAAAGTAACAAAATGTTGAAAAAGTCAAGGAGTCTGAATACTTTCCGAAAGCACTGTATATGTACATATCTACCTCAATTACCTCGTACCCCTGCACATCGACCGTGTATATAGTTGTTACTCACTGTGTATGTATTCCTCCTGTTATTTTATTTCTCTTTTTTTCTCTCTGCATTGTTGGGAAGGGCCGTAAGTAGTCTACACCTGTTGTTTACAAAGCATCTGAAAAATAATATGTGATTTGATCTGACCATTTCCTAGTATGGACGCCATGCTGTTGCCAAAATATGACATCACTGTTATATGGCCTTATGATGAAGATATCAAGTATAATGTCACCGCAGTCTATAGGCTCTGCAACACAGTAAATGTGTTCAGTGCTGAGGACTCAGGGATTTAAGAGACACCAGCACAGATTGTTGCCATGGTGTTGCTAATGGGATTGTTACAGAAGAGTCAGGATTAAAGTCACTGAGTGACACTGTGTGACACAGCCTGAACCATGCAGGTCCTGAATGACTGGGTGTGTTTACTAGGTCTGTTTAGTTTGGCCTGCCGCACTTGTTTACATTAGCCTTATGTTCCTCAGTACAACGCACAAGTCAGGGGTACAGGTCAAAATGGACCAAACAAGGTCTATAGGCCAAGCTAGGTGAGACTAACAGGGGTGTGAGACACACCAGTCTTAAACATCTTGATAAGACAGTGGACCTTTACAGCCAAGGGAGGTGGCAGTAAGGCAGGCTTGCACAACAAGGTCTTCAAGTGCATATTTGTTTACCTACAGGGATGTATTTGTAGATGTCCAGATCCCACTGCTGCCACCAAATATAAGTGGACTCTATCTATCTTACAGGAAGGCCTGTCAAGTTACAGTACTTCAAGTTAGTATTCGGTATGAGTTCCCTCTCTGTTCTCCTTACCTACAGAGTCTCCCCACATCTCACGCACCACACGTTCCCCAGCAAATTAACTACCAGGAAGTCTCCCGGGTTTAATATTGCTTTAATTCCCTGGCCTACAATAAAAACACACATTAGGACTATTATTGCTTGTCAGGAGCAGCCCCGAGGAATCACAAAGCGCCTATGTTCCTTCCTGCAGGCAGATTGCTGTGTAGCGGTGTGCAGAGAGGATGATGAGGAGGAGTGGAGTGGTTCTGCTCTGGGCTGGCCAATCTCATGGTCAGACGCTCACAGTCAAGTGGGTGCTAAGGGTTCTCACAGCTAGATGGTCACGGTCAGACAGATCGACCGTGGGTGGAGTTGTACGGTCGAGTGGTCAATTGAGTGTAATGAGATGTGTTGACTGTACCGCAACAAGAGTAGAAGTTTCAGTGACACAGCAATTTCTACCTGGAGCATCACAACACACCAGTGCTGTAAAAGAAAAAAAAAAGTTTTGTTGTTGCAGTCTTTCAGTTAAAAACATTTCCGGGACATAAGCCTCAACTTTTTTCTTCTTCACAGAAGTAAAACTCCCAATACTGTTCCATGGTCAGGAAGTGGAGTTAACGGTCGTGATGCTGTTGAAAGTTCATGAATGAGGGAGAGACGTTGACTTTCACTACATACCTCAACAGCTATTTAAAATACGTCCGCTTGTTAATGTGTAGTAGCTAGCTTTAAAGTGCAAACTGCTGAAGTTGGAATAGATGCCCAACATCTTTAAGATAGCTTTCACACATGACAACATTCCAAGTAGGCCTAATGAACATGTAGTACTTTTATCCCAGGTCTTTTATCCTAGAGACACTGACGACAGGACTACTGCAATGGCTCAGTGCTACAACAGTAAAACCCACTTACAGCTACCTTCAGCGGAGATACAGAGAGACTTGATATAGTAACAAAGACAGAGGAAGCTTATTCCAGTGTGTTGGTCTCCCCCTCCCAGTACAAGCAGTGATAGATTGAGGTGCTTTGTTCCAGACAACCTGATTCAAACACCAACACCCAGCGTCAATGACTCTCCATCTACAGAAGCCAGATGGGCTCGTTCAGTCATAATAACACAGTGAGGTAGAGGAACAACACTTAGTCCTGTCTCAGGGTAGTTAGAGCTCTGAGCAGTCTCCACTTCTGGCCCTCTGAAATGCATCACACTGGAGCGCACGCGCACACACCCAAGCACACACAAGCAAATGTACGCACGCACATAGCCCCATTGAGATAGAGATACGGAATTCCATGTCAAAAGGTGTTGCTGTACTACCATGATCACCACTCAAACATTGTCATCAATCCACAGTCTCTGTACTTAATCAAAGATTAACATTAAGTTTGCAGTTCAATGGTTTGTTTGCTTGGAAGTTTTGTTGGTAATGGATCAAAAACTAGCTTGTTGTGGAATCTGCAATAGTGGAGGAAATGGCTGTAGAATTGCTATGGGGAGCAAAAAACATAAGTAGTCAAATAGTGGACGTAGTAGAAATTAAAGTTACAGAAACACGACTGAATAGAATAGAGCTTGGTGGTGTTCGGATAATATTCACAGTCCATCAGTCTCAAGTGGCTCCATGTGTAATACCCTTGTTAAAACCAAGTATTGAGTTATTTGTTATAATTAATTAGTATAAAATTTTAACAGGTGATTTAAATTGATTCTTAATTGTAATATTGTTAATGCATTTATTTTGAAGAAATATTTATTTAAAGTATAAGTGCATAAATTGGTTTACTTTCAAATTGTTGTTTTGACCAATAAGGTCGCGTGTTAAGTTGTGGCCAATGGGAGAGTTGACCTGGTTAACGGGAGGCCTGGGATATAAAAAAGATGGAGGGAAAATAAGAGATGACCGTTGGTGGAGAAAGGATAGATGCTGAGATTATGACCGTTGGTGAAGAGGAATTATAAGGGAAGACAACAAAAAAAGTATAGAACAAGATAACTACCTATTAATATATGAATGGAAATACCAATTTTATTTTATAGGAGAGTTGTTGTATTTTTTTGTTGAGAGGACTCAGGGAAGACTGAAGCTACCGTCTTGTTGTGGAGGTCGACAGCGTTGAGGTTAGCCTAGCATCGTGAGACACCAGGAGAGAATTTCTTGGGAGGGCTTGGAGAGTTCATGTTCCCATGGGGTGTCGGTTGCTGTGGAGCATGTGAGGAAAACCTGCATGGAACTGTCATACTTCACTGGAGAAATATCTACATTCGTGAGTAACCACAACGTGAGGTGCTTCTGGACTTGATGTGTGTCGACATTCTTTTTTTTAGCTCCAACGCGCGCCAACGGGTCAATTAAGCAAGGTTGAAATAATTTGGACATGGGTTGTGCACGACTCATTTGGGGTTTATTATTTTTATTTCTTTTGATGTTGTGATATGAAAAATGTAATAATACACATTTTAACCTTATTTATGTTGTCTTGGTGGAGTCATTTAGTGTTTTAATCTAATTAAATGCATGGGATAGGTTATCCTGAAACAATAACAGAAACCTATAATCATTTCATCTGAAGTTAATACACTATTGTCATAACCCTAGATGGTTTACAATAGGAATTCTTATTGGAGATGTCCTTCTCACCTAGCATCCCATGCTGTTGAGATACTCTACGTAAGCTAATATCATGAGAGTCAAATTCGAGCCTGGTGAGAGGGTTACATTTTTGGGGGCTCGTCCGGGATCTTTGTTATTGTTGATGGATATTTTCAAAAATGACTCTGGTGTAGATTTTTTTTGTTCACTGTTTTCACTGCTGACATTTATACTAAGGTTCTACACTGACTCACCATTTGAACATTATTCATTTAAACTTTGGGTTTCTTTCTAACATTGCTGTATAGGCATAGACTTACAACATGGATGCTGAAAAGATTGTTGCCTGGTGTACAGAGAAACAACTAGCTATTAGTCATGCATTTGTCCTTAGCAATGTGACAGAGGATGTGTCTGATGAGGTTCTGCTGAAAACACTGACTTATGTTAAGGCTTTTGGTAAAATTAGACTGCATGGTCGTTGTTTTTATTCAGCTGATAAAAAGCAGTATGTTTTGGTAGAGATATCAAATAACCTCAACGAAATAGCTATGCCAAGTGTTGTTGGGATACCTGGAGAGTTGAGTCCCTGGCCTGTACATGTAGGTTCACAAGTCACATCTCCTGTTGAGAGAGAGGGTGAAGATTTTCAGGTGAAGCTATTATCCTTTTTAAGACATGAAGGGAAGACTGTAGCTGATGTTAAAGGCCTGGTAAGTCCCTCTGGTGCTGACCTCAACACTGAACTGGTTACTGCCATAAGTTTACTGGTAGAATTACCGTAAGCTGCGTATGTTCTCAGGTGTGAAACCTACTCCTAGTGGAGAGGAAGAATATGACACATGGGCTGAACAAACCACCCATTTTCTAGAGGAATGGCAGTGCACCGACAATGTGAAAAAACAGAGAATAATAGAAAGTCTTAAAGGGCCTGCTGCTGACATTGTGAGGTTCTTCAAGACAGGAAACCCCCATGCTACAGCGATCGAATACATGAAGGCTCTAGAAACAGCATTCGGTACCACCGAAAGTGCACCTGATCTCATGGTAAGGTTCAGAAACACATTCCAAAGTGAAGGAGAGAAGCTTTCAGCTTATCTGTTGAGACTTGACAAATTTCTGCATGCTGTTTATCGAAAAGGAGGCATTGAGCTGTCAGAGATGAATCACACACACATTGGCCAAATAGTGAGAGGTGCATCCTCACATGACATGGTTGCGCTTCGTATTCGCATGACCTATAAACTGCGTGATCCACCAACTTTTACTGAACTACTGCAAGAAGTAAGGGAGGAGGAGGACATGATTCAAGACAGGAACACAACGAAGAGTGTTGTGAAGTCATTAGCTGTTGCTCCTGTTGCCACAGTTTGCGAAGAAGCTGGTACCGAGATAGAAGTGCTGAGAAAAGAGATAAAAGGTTTAAAAACTGAAATGACGCGTCTCATGTCTGCTAACGTCACAGCAGCTCAATCTGACACACAAAGGTCAGATTTGGCATTTAAAAGCAAAAAGAAGAGAATAAATCCATCACAAGAACAGACAACAACCCATTGACATATGTCCTCACATCCGCAAAATTGGATGCCACTGGTCATCGTTGGTTAGCTGCGTTGTCTACCTATGACTTTAGTCTCAAGTACAGGCCGGGCAGGCAGAACATAGATGCCGATGCTTTATCTCGCCGCTCTCATCAGCAATCTGCAGTGGAACAAGATTGGAGAGACATTCCTGCATCTGGTGTCCGAGCCATGTGCCAGATGTCTAATGTTGTTAGAGTAACTCCTGGATCATCTGGTAGAGTGATTGATCAGTTGGGAGCCTCTATACATGCTGTGCCTCAAGCATACTGTAACCAAGCTTGCTGAAGTCTCACATGCCCAGATTGAGCACTATGGAACTTTCTGCATCACAACAAGAAGACCCTTGTTTAGGAGAGATGTGGGTTGCTCTTAATAAACATGATATTACCAGGGTGACAAAGACCAAACATCCATTAATCTCTTTGCTCCTGAGAGAGTGGGAGAAGTTCAAGATGGAAGATGGAGTTATGTACAGGATCACACATCCGCCGAACGAAACTCGTCGTGCTCAGTTACTACTTCCAGAGATGTTCAGAACTATGGTTCTAAAGTCGCTGCATGATGACTCAGGTCATTTAGGATTTGACAAGACGTATGGACTTGTCAGAGATAGGTTCTACTGGCCACGCATGAAGATGGAAGTAGAAGAGTACTGTAAGTCCTGTGTTCGCTGTATACAGAGGAAAACACTTCCAAAGATTGTTGCTCCGCTTGGTCATATGCAAAGTGATGGACCTATGGACTTTGTGTGTATGGATTTCCTGTCCATTGAGCCTGACTCACGTAACACAGAGAATGTCCTGGTCATTACGGATCATTACACGAGATACGGTCAAGCTTTTCCTACGAAGGATCAGAAAGCATCCACTGTCGCCAAAGTATTGTGGGAGAGGTACTTCATCCATTATGGTTTACCCAAGAGGATGCATAGCGATCAAGGTAGAGATTTTGAAAGTTGACTCATCCGCGAGCTACTGAATATGCTTGGAGCGGAAAAGTCATCCTCAGGGAGATCCACAACCCGAGAGATTCAACCGAACCTTGTTGAACATGCTTGGAACTCTTGATCCTACACAAAAGAACAAATGGAGTCAGTATATTGGGCATCTAGTGCACTCATATAACTGTACTCGGAATGAAGCGACTGGCTACTCGCCCTATATTTTGATGTTTGGACGTGAAGCTAGATTGCCCATTGATATTTGTTTTGGAGTCTTGAGTGATAGCTCTTCGGAGAGAACTTACCTCAAGTATGTATCTGATATGAAGAAACAGTTACAAGCTGCTTACAAACTTGCTGAGAGCACTGCTGGAAAGCAAAACCAGGAAAACAAACAGCGATATGATAAGAAGATTCGCTACACATGTAAAATGTGTGACCCGTTCCCCTCTATTTATCTCAAGTGTGAACTTAGAGCAGGTCTTGCTGTGTGGTATATAGAGGGCGATACACCCAGCTGTGTTTGTAATAACAGTTTTCCCTTCTCCTGCACCAAACGTGAGGGAATATAATGCTGGCTAACAATTCATTTTACATGCAGGGTAATAGTCTATTTTATCACACTGCCACAGGACATCTTACACATCAATAACAGAGTTTCATCTCTGCTGATTTGGGAGCCTTATCGCACTCTTTTTATTTCCCCCTGTCACTCACTCGCTCTTTCTTACATTATCTATAGTATTTCCCTCCTTCTTGGCCTTTATTTCTCTCTCCCTCTCCCCTTCTCTGCTCCGTGCATTTATTTGGCTTCGGAGTTTCATCCACACAGTGGGGTATTCTGGGTAAGAAGAATAAATGATAGAGGTATCCATCCATGACGACGGTACAGTAGGTATAAATAAAAACTGGACCTAACTCATCTGACGCCTGCAAGGCAGGCACTCAGAGCACTGCGTGGTGCTGTATTCTCAGACCCCCTGAGTTTATCCACTGCGTGGTGCTGTATTCTCAGACCCCCTGAGTTTATCCACTGGGTGGTGCTGTATTCTCAGACCCCGAGTTTATCCACTGCGTGGTGCTGTATTCTCAGACCCCCTGAGTTTATCCACTGGGTGGTGCTGTATTCTCAGACCCCCTGGGTTTATCCACTGCGTGGTGCTGTATTCTCAGACCCCGAGTTTATCCACTGCGTGGTGCTGTATTCTCAGACCCCCTGGGTTTATCCACTGCGTGGTGCTGTATTCTCAGACCCCCTGAGTTTATCCACTGCGTGGTGCTGTATTCTCAGGCCCCCTGAGTTTATCCACTGCGTGGTGCTGTATTCTCAGACCCCCTGAGTTTATCCACTGCGTGGTGCTGTATTCTCAGACTCCCTGAGTTTATCCACTGCGTGGTGCTGTATTCTCAGACTCCCTGAGTTTATCCACTGCGTGGTGCTGTATTCTCAGACCCCCTGAGTTTATCCACTGCGTGGTGCTGTATTCTCAGGCCCCCTGAGTTTATCCACTGCGTGGTGCTGTATTCTCAGACCCCCTGAGTTTATCCACTGCGTGGTGCTGTATTCTCAGACCCCCTGGGTTTATCCACTGCGTGGTGCTGTATTCTCAGACCCCCTGAGTTTATCCACTGCGTGGTGCTGTATTCTCAGGCCCCCTGAGTTTATCCACTGCGTGATGCTGTATTCTCAGACTCCCTGAGTTTATCCAAAAGTCAGATACTTTCACCTTTGAAACCAAAGCAGGGTCAGAGTTCAAAAGCACTATCTGGACCATGGATGGACAAGATGGCCGCCTCTATGTAACACCACACATACTGGCTTTTAGAAAATCGACAACTATAAGTAGTCTTATTGACTGAGGCTCACTGACTACAGCCCATTGACTGTTGAACACACTGACTGTATCAGTGTCTTTGTAAGCAATCCAGTCCATGTTTGTGCTAATTGCATCAGTTGGCCTCAAGTGGAAACAGGCTAAGTTAGCTGTCACGCTGAGTACCACCTGCTAATGTATCTTGAAGCCTCACGCTTCCGCCAGGAAGAGTATGTCAAGAGCAATGAATGAAGAGAGACAGAACCAGACCAAGATCACTTGAAGGAAACGTCCAGGTATAAGTAATTTTATACAGGATCACCACTACCTTGAAGTGTTTGACATTTCTATACATAGCAATTTAACCCTTGACGATTACCTAGACCACACTTGGCTTTTAGTTTCTGTTTCATATACAGTGTCCAAGTTGATGAGACTGACAACTTTGGGTGACATTGAAGTCCTGCAGAGACTGAGGCTGTCCTAATATGAACACCGTATCCATAGGGCCATTTTAAAACTGCCTCTACAGCCCGAAGGTAGATAAAATACAGAAGAAAACAAATCGTGAGAAAAACACAGATGGAACTCCACACAGTAATGGGATCTAGTTTGTTAGCAAGTATTAAAGTTTAATATGATGCAGCCTGTTCTAAACTAGGCCACATCCACTGGCTGTGTAGATCATTGCTTTGGCAGAGGGAGAAAGTATACTACTCTTTATTTTTCCTTTTCCCTTCCTCTCATATCCTCACAGACACACGCACGCAGTGTCAGTCATAAGAACAGAAGTGAACATTTTGCATGTTCTGGGAACGTTTCTTTTCAGGTTGCAAGGATGTTCTGAGAACGTTTTACTCTGGTTCCTTGAAAATTTTCCTGGGAGGTTTTTTCAATGCTCTGAGAACTGAAATGATAAGGTTATTTCGTTTTTTTAAATAACTTCCTTAAACATTTTACTGGATGTTTCAATAAGACTTTTAATAACACTGCTAGATTATTTTGTGGTAATTTTTTTTAAACTCCAAGCACAGATAGGACACATGGATTTTTGTGTTTTTTATGGAAAGTTTTCTAACCATTCTCAGAACAATGAGAACATGACTTCAAATAGAACCATGAGGAAACCTGCAAGAAATGTTATGCTGATGTACTGAAATTCCCACAGAAGAACGTTGTTTCTTAACAATTTGAGAACATTCCCAATGTCAAACAAGTTAGAGAACATTCCTAGAACATGACAAAAATGTAAATTAAATGTAAATGTAACCATGCTTGAACATGATACAGGATCATTAACTATCAGCCATTAGACATTGATTAAAAACCATAAATTACTGTGTATAAAACATTAAGAACACCTGCTCTTTCCATGAGAGACGGACTAGGTGAATCCAGGTGAAAGCTATGTTCCTTATTGATGCCACTTGTTAAATCCACTTCAAATCAGTGTGAAGGGGAGGAGACAGATTAAAGAAGGATTTTCAAGCCTTGAGACAATTGAGACATTGATTGTGTATATGTGCCATTCAGAGGGTGAACCGGCAAGACAAAATATTTAAGTGCCTTTGAACAAGGTATGGTAGTAGGTGCCCGGCGCACCGGTTTGTGTCAAGAACTGCAACGCTGCTGGGTTTCCCATGTGTATCAAGAATGGTCCACCACACAAAGGACATCCAGCCAACTTGACAACTGTGGGAAGTATTGGAGTCAACATGGGCCATCCCTGTCGAATGCTTTCGACACCTAGTAGCGTCCATGCCCCGGCGAATTGAGGCTATTCTGAGGGTAAAAAGGGGGGTACAACTCTAGATTAGGAAGGTGTTCCTAATGCTTTGTTCAGACTCACTCACTACCAAGGCATATACTCATATTTGTACACATGCCTTAGCCAAGTTTAAACATGTAGGCTAGAGCACTGACATCTCCTTGTCTGGGTCTCCAGTGTCACTATCGCTGTGACAGAGCTGAGGAGAGAGAATCCCTGAGCAGGCAGGTTGACCTGAACAAGTAGTGAGGTCTCCAAGACAACCTAAATCAGTGTCACCACTCGCTGAAGTGGTAGGCTTCTACTGTAACTCTCTGTCTGTCCGTCTGTCTATCCATCTTCCCGTCTGTCTGTCTGTCTATCCTCCCGTCTGTCTTCCCATCTAAATGTCTGTCTGTCTATCCTCCTGTCTGTCTTCCCGTCTGTCCTCCCATCTGTCTGTCTGTCTATCTATCCTCCCGTCTGTCTGTCTACCTATCTTTCCCATCTGTCTGTCTGTCTGTCTTCCTGTCTGTCTGTCTGTCTGTCTGTCTTCCTGTCTGTCTGTCTTCCCGTCTGTCTGTCTGTCTATCTTCCAGTCTATCTTCCCGTCTGACTATCTTCCCGTCTGTCTGTCTGTCTGTCTTCCCGTCTATCTTCCCGTCTGTCTGTCTTCCAGTATGTCTGTCTGTCTGTCTATCCTCCCGTCTATCTATCTTCCCGTCTGTCTGTCTTCCTGTATGTCTGTCTATCTATCTTCCCGTCTCTCTGTCCTCCCGTCTATCTATCTTCCCGTCTGTCTGTCAGTCAATCTTCCCGTCTGTCTGTCTGTCAGTCAATCTTCCCGTCTGTCTATGTTCCCGTCTGTCTGTCTGTCTGTCTATGTTCCCGTCTGTCTGTCTGTCTGTCTATGTTCCCGTCTGTCTGTCTGTCTATGTTCCCGTCTGTCTGTCTGTCTGTCTGTCTATGTTCCCGTCTGTCTGTCTGTCTATGTTCCCGTCTGTCTGTCTGTCTATGTTCCCGTCTGTCTGTCTGTCTATGTTCCCGTCTGTCTGTCTATGTTCCCGTCTGTCTGTCTGTCTATGTTCCGTCTGTCTGTCTGTCTGTCTGTCTGTCTATGTTCCCGTCTGTCTGTCTGTCTATGTTCACGTCGGTCTATGTTCCCGTCTGTCTTCCATTCTGTCTGTCCTCCCGTCTATCTGTCTTCCCGTCTGTCTGTCTGTCTGTCTGTCTGTCTGTCTGTCTATCTATCTTCCCGTCAGTCTGTCTATCTATGTTCCCGTCAGTCTGTCTGTCTATGTTCCCGTCTGTCTGTCTGTCTATGTTCCCGTCTGTCTGTCTGTCTATGTTCCCGTCTGTCTGTCTATCTATGTTCCCGTCTGTCTGTCTGTCTATCTATGTTCCCGTCTGTCTGTCTGTCTATCTATGTTCCCGTCGGTCTGTCTATGTTCCCGTCGGTCTGTCTATGTTCCCGTCGGTCTGTCTATGTTCCCGTCGGTCTGTCTATGTTCCCGTCGGTCTGTCTATGTTCACGTCGGTCTATGTTCCCGTCTGTCTTCCATTCTGTCTGTCCTCCCGTCTATCTGTCTGTCTGTCTTCCCGTCTGTCTGTCTGTCTGTCTGTCTGTCTATCTATCTTCCCGTCAGTCTGTCTATCTATGTTCCCGTCAGTCTGTCTATCTATGTTCCCGTCTGTCTGTCTATGTTCCCGTCTGTCTGTCTGTCTGTCTGTGTTCCCGTCTGTCTGTCTGTCTGTCTATGTTCCCGTCTGTCTGTCTGTCTGTCTATGTTCCCGTCTGTCTGTCTGTCTGTCTATGTTCCCGTCTGTCTTCCATTCTGTCTGTCTTCCCGTCTGTCTGTCTGTCTATCTATCTATCTTCCCGTCAGTCTGTCTATCTATGTTCCCGTCAGTCTGTCTGTCTATGTTCCCGTCAGTCTGTCTGTATATGTTCCCGTCAGTCTGTCTGTCTATGTTCCCGTCTGTCTGTCTGTCTATCTATGTTCCCGTCGGTCTGTCTATGTTCCCGTCGGTCTGTCTATGTTCCCGTCGGTCTGTCTATGTTCCCGTCGGTCTGTCTATGTTCACGTCGGTCTATGTTCCCGTCTGTCTTCCATTCTGTCTGTCCTCCCGTCTATCTGTCTGTCTGTCTTCCCGTCTGTCTGTCTGTCTGTCTGTCTGTCTGTCTGTCTATCTATCTTCCCGTCAGTCTGTCTATCTATGTTCCCGTCAGTCTGTCTATCTATGTTCCCGTCTGTCTGTCTATGTTCCCGTCTGTCTGTCTGTCTGTCTGTGTTCCCGTCTGTCTGTCTGTCTGTCTATGTTCCCGTCTGTCTGTCTGTCTGTCTATGTTCCCGTCTGTCTGTCTGTCTGTCTATGTTCCCGTCTGTCTTCCATTCTGTCTGTCTTCCCGTCTGTCTGTCTGTCTATCTATCTATCTTCCCGTCAGTCTGTCTATCTATGTTCCCGTCAGTCTGTCTGTCTATCTTCCCGTCTGTCTGTCTGTCTATCTATCTATCTTCCCGTCAGTCTGTCTATCTATGTTCCCGTCAGTCTGTCTGTCTATGTTCCCGTCAGTCTGTCTGTATATGTTCCCGTCAGTCTGTCTGTCTATGTTCCCGTCTGTCTGTCTGTCTATCTATGTTCCCGTCGGTCTGTCTATGTTCCCGTCGGTCTGTCTATGTTCCCGTCGGTCTGTCTATGTTCCCGTCGGTCTGTCTATGTTCCCGTCGGTCTGTCTATGTTCACGTCGGTCTATGTTCCCGTCTGTCTTCCATTCTGTCTGTCCTCCCGTCTATCTGTCTGTCTGTCTTCCCGTCTGTCTGTCTGTCTGTCTGTCTGTCTATCTATCTTCCCGTCAGTCTGTCTATCTATGTTCCCGTCAGTCTGTCTATCTATGTTCCCGTCTGTCTGTCTATGTTCCCGTCTGTCTGTCTGTCTGTCTGTGTTCCCGTCTGTCTGTCTGTCTGTCTGTGTTCCCGTCTGTCTGTCTGTCTGTCTATGTTCCCGTCTGTCTGTCTGTCTGTCTATGTTCCCGTCTGTCTTCCATTCTGTCTGTCTTCCCGTCTGTCTGTCTGTCTATCTATCTATCTTCCCGTCAGTCTGTCTATCTATGTTCCCGTCAGTCTGTCTGTCTATGTTCCCGTCAGTCTGTCTGTATATGTTCCCGTCAGTCTGTCTGTCTATGTTCCCGTCAGTCTGTCTGTCTATGTTCCCGTCAGTCTGTCTGTCTGTCTATGTTCCCGTCCGTCTGTCTGTCTATGTTCCCGTCTGTCCGTCTGTCTGTCTATGTTCCCGTCTGTCCGTCTGTCTATGTTCCCGTCTGTCTGTCTGTCCTCCCGTCTGTCTGTCTGTCCTCCCGTCTGTCTTCCCGTCTGTCTGTATGTCTGTCTGTGTCTTCCCGTCTGTCTGTCTATCTATCTTCCCGTCTGTCTGTCCGTCTTCCCGTCTCTCTGTCCTCCCGTCTATCGGTCTGTCTATCCATCTTCCCGTCTCTCTGTCCTCCCGTCTATCGGTCTGTCTATCCATCTTCCCGTCTCTCTGTCCTCCCGTCTGTCCGTCCGTCCGTCCGTCTGTCCATCTTCCCGTCCATCTTCCCGTCCGTCTGTCTATCTTCCCGTACGTCTGTCTGTCTATCTATCTTCCTGTCTGTCTTCCGTCTATCTTCCCGTCTATCTTCCCGTCCGTCTGTCTTCCCGTCTGTCCGTCCGTCCGTCTGTCTTCCCGTCCGTCTGTCTGTCTATCTATCTATCTTCCCGTCAGTCTGTCTATCTATGTTCCCGTCAGTCTGTCTGTCTATGTTCCCGTCAGTCTGTCTGTATATGTTCCCGTCAGTCTGTCTGTCTATGTTCCCGTCAGTCTGTCTGTCTATGTTCCCGTCAGTCTGTCTGTCTATGTTCCCGTCAGTCTGTCTGTCTGTCTATGTTCCCGTCCGTCTGTCTGTCTATGTTCCCGTCTGTCCGTCTGTCTGTCTATGTTCCCGTCTGTCCGTCTGTCTATGTTCCCGTCTGTCTGTCTGTCCTCCCGTCTGTCTGTCTGTCCTCCCGTCTGTCTTCCCGTCTGTCTGTCTGTCTGTCTGTGTCTTCCCGTCTGTCTGTCTATCTATCTTCCCGTCTGTCTGTCCGTCTTCCCGTCTCTCTGTCCTCCCGTCTATCGGTCTGTCTATCCATCTTCCCGTCTCTCTGTCCTCCCGTCTATCGGTCTGTCTATCCATCTTCCCGTCTCTCTGTCCTCCCGTCCGTCCGTCCGTCTGTCCATCTTCCCGTCCATCTTCCCGTCCGTCTGTCTATCTTCCCGTACGTCTGTCTGTCTATCTATCTTCCTGTCTGTCTTCCGTCTATCTTCCCGTCTATCTTCCCGTCCGTCTGTCTTCCCGTCTGTCCGTCCGTCCGTCTGTCTTCCCGTCCGTCTGTCCGTCTGTCTGTCTTCCCGTCCGTCTGTCCGTCTGTCTTTCTTCCCGTCCGTCTGTCTTCCCGTCCGTCTGTCTTCCCGTCCGTCTGTTCGTCTGTCTTCCCGTCCGTCTGTCTGTCTGTCTTCCCGTCTGTCTTCCCGTCCGTCTGTCCGTCTATCTTCCCGTCTGTCTGTCCATCCGTCTATCTTCCCGTCTGTCTATCTTTCTTCCCGTCCGTCCATCTGTCTTCCCGTCTGTCTATCTTTCCGTCTGTCTGTCCGTCTGTCTTCTCGTCCGTCCATCTTTCTTCCCGTCCGTTCATCTGTCTTCCCGTCCGTCTTCCCGTCCGTCCATCTGTCTTCCCGTCCGTCCATCCGTCCGTCTTCCCGTCCGTCCATCCGTCCGTCTTCCCGTCCGTCCATCCGTCCGTCTTCCCGTCCGTCCATCCGTCCGTCTTCCCGTCTGTCCATCTTTCTTCCCGTCCATTTTCCGTCCGTCCGTCCGTCCGTCCATCCGTCTTCCCGTCCGTCTGTCTTCCCGTCCGTCCGTCTTCCCGTCCGTCCGTCTTCCCGTCCGTCTGTCTTCCCGTCTATCTTCCCATCCGTCTATCTTCTCGTCCGTCTGTCTGTCTATCTTCCCATCTGTATTCCGTCTATCTTCCGTCTATCTTCCCGTCTGTCCATCTTTCTTCCCGTCCGTTTTCCCGTCCGTCCGTCTTCCCGTCCGTCCGTCTTCCCGTCCGTCCGTCTGTCTTCCCGTCCGTCTGTCTGTCTTCCCGTCTGTCTGTCCATCCGTCTATCTTCCCATCCGTCTATCTTCTCGTCCGTCTGTCTGTCTGTCTGTCTATCTTCCCATCTGTATTCCGTCTATCTTCCGTCTATCTTCCCGTCTGTCTTCCCGTCTGTCCATCTTTCTTCCCGTCCGTTTTCCCGTCCGTCCGTCTTCCCGTCCGTCTGTCCGTCTGTCTTCCCGTCCGTCTGTCCGTCCGTCTGTCCGTCTGTCTTCCCGTCCGTCTGTCCGTCCGTCTATCTTCCCGTCCGTCTGTCTGTCTGTCTTCCCGTCTGTATTCCGTCTATCTTTCTTCCCGTCCGTTTTCCCTTCAGTCGATCTTTCTTCCCGTCCGTTTTCCCGTCCGTCCATCTGTCTTCCAGTCTGTATTCCGTCTATCTTCCCGTCCATCTGTCTTCCCGTCCGTCTATCTTTCCATCTGTCTGTCCGTCTGTCTTCCCGTCCGTCCATCTTTCTTCCCGTCCGTTTTCCCGTCCGTCTATCTTTCTTCCCGTCCGTTTTCCCGTCCGTCCATCTGTCTTCCCGTCCGTCCATCTGTCTTCCCGTCCGTCTATCTTTCCATCTGTCTGTCCGTCTGTCTTCCCGTCCGTCCATCTTTCTTCCTGTCCGTTTTCCCGTCCGTCCATCGGTCTTCCCGTCCGTCTATCTTTCCGTCTGTCTTCCCGTCCGTCCATCTTTCTTCCCGTCCGTCCATCTGTCTTCCCGTCCGTCCATCTGTCTTCCCGTCCGTCTATCTTTCCATCTGTCTGTCCGTCTGTCTTCCCGTCCGTTTTCCCGTCCGTCCATCTGTCTTCCCGTCCGTCTATCTTTCCATCTGTCTGTCCGTCTGTCTTCCCGTCCGTTTTCCCGTCCGTCCATCTGTCTTCCCGTCCGTCTATCTTTCCATCTGTCTGTCCGTCTGTCTTCCCGTCCGTCCATCTTTCTTCCCGTCCGTCTATCTTTCCATCTGTCTGTCCGTCTGTCTTCCCGTCCGTTTTCCCGTCCGTCCATCTGTCTTCCCGTCCGTCTATCTTTCCATCTGTCTGTCCGTCCGTCTTCCCGTCCGTCCATCTTTCTTCCCGTCCGTCCGTCTGTCTTCCCGTCCGTCCGTCTGTCTTCCCGTCCGTCCGTCTGTCTTCCCGTCCGTCCGCCTGTCTTCCCGTCCGTCCGCCTGTCTTCCCGTCCGTCCGCCTGTCTTCCCGTCCGTCCGCCTGTCTTCCCGTCCGTCCGCCTGTCTTCCCGTCCGTCCATCTTTCCATCTGTCCGTCCATCTGTCTTCCCGTCCGTCCATCTTTCCATCTGTCCGTCCGTCCATCTGTCTTCCCGTCCGTCCATCTTTCCATCTGTCCGTCCGTCTGTTTTCCCGTCCTCCCGTCCGTCCTCCCGTCCGTCCTCCCGTCCGTCCTCCCTTCTGTCCCCCCGACCGTCTGTCCGTCCTCCCGTCTGTACCATGTGGGACTCCACAGAGAGTTGACACATGGTTGTGTGTCTCAGTTTATTGTGCACAATACAGTAGCTAGTTAGTTACAATAACCCTTCATTCTGCTATGGGCTGGTGGTTATAGCCTGTTCAGATAGGATCAAATTAAGACACTGTCAGGGCCTGCCTGGGACACCTATAGTATTGATAAGAGATATCTACAAAGACTATTTCTGTATAAATAATCAATCTGGTGGAAGGCGAATGCAACTAAGAGTTTAACTGAACCAAGTATGTGCAAAAATGCAAATATTGGCTCAAAGTAAATATTTGTTTACATAGAATTTAAAAAATATAGGCTAATTATCCAAAATCCCAAACTAGAGAGCCTAGTCAAAGTAAACATGTCTTTTAAAAGACATCTTCTTGGTTGTATCGGAGTGTAATAATTTGAGTGCCTGGGAGGTAAATGAGATGAACACATATAGTCTTAAAGTAATAGAGAGTGAGTGGGTGGCAGTGTAGCCCACAATACAGGATAGATATTGAGTTGATCTTCACTGGTACAGTATAACAAGATTGTGTGTGTGTGTGTGTGTGTGTGAGTGAGTGAGTGAGTGAGTGAGTGAGTGAGAGAGAGAGAGAGACCCTCCTACACCTACCTGCTGAAGACTCCACTCTGTTTTACTGGGAAAATACATTGTATCATTACTTCCCGGGACCACCTGTACGTAAAATATATGCACATATGACTGTTAGTCGCTTTGAAATAAAGCATCTGCTAAATGGTATTTGTTATTATTATTACATTATAAATAATGTTTTGTCAAAGTGGAGAGCACCCATGGCCTTTCTTTAAATCAGCAGTGTCCTATATTACCCTCGCCCACAGTACAGCATGCCGCACACACACAAATCTGAATGAGACCCTCTGCACAAAACAAAACAGGAATCAAAGCCCAATTAGGCACCAGATTTCTGCTTAATTTCTCTCTTTTCAAAAGAAGCCTGGTAATTAGAAACTGCACTAGCATCTAAGTTGCTGACACAACAGCTTTTTGCATAAAAGGATGTTTAGATTTGTAAATGGGGTGCTGGAGGATTGAGAAGGAGGACAGGCAGTGCAGTGAGCCTTGTGGTTGGCAACTTGTCCAACCATTTGTGAGATGTGTCTATGTTTCTCTGGCATCTTCACTCAAAATGTGTACACACAAGACGGAGGTGTGTGTTTGTGCGTGGATGTGCATACGTCTGTGTTTCCCAAAGCCAAGAAAGTGTTGACAATCTGAGACATCAGCAACTCTAGCTCTCACTTACATCATCCCTGTCAATCATCCAGCCTTTCACACAAAAGTGCAACACAAGTGAATTGAAAGTCAAAGTCCTAAGACAACCTAAGTAAAGAGATAACCCACTGGGCACACACACTGGTTGAATAAATGTTGTTTCCACGTCATTTCAATGAAATTACATTGAACGAAGGTGGAACAGACGTCTGTGCCCAGTGGGAAGACAGTGACAGGGAGGAGATAGATCACTATCTGCTGTGTTTTCATCAGCGTGCTGAGGTTTGATTGACAATGAGAGCTCTGGTGCGGCTGCAGTGTGCGTCTCTGTTCCAGCTAGAGGCATCGCTGGGTGACAGAGGTCCACTCAGAAGAGAGAGAGAGAGAGAGAGAGAGAGAGAGAGGCCTCCAGGGACTTTGAGACTGTCTGACGCACAACGAAAACAGAGATGTAAGGAGATGGGGGGAGTTTTGAAGAATAAGAAAAACACAGAACAGAAACGATAAAGTGTAAATAAATGGCATGCGGAGTATCAGATGTATCAGAATAAAATATATTATGATTATTCCGAGGAGTTGGGAGACGAAAGAGGGAGACAGAAAAGAGCGGCAATTACATAAAAAGGCTCTGGGCCAGTCAAAAACTCTCCTGATGCCAACTGGTAACATTATACAGAATCTAGCTGGAAAACATGTGATGAAGTCAGCTTGTATTTGTGTGAAAAGGAAATGGAGCACTTTGTTAGATACAACACCTTATTTTACATATATATTACTATGCGTTCCCCAGGATGAAATGAATGTACTCCGTAGTTAAACATTTAGCAATCAATTTGTAAAATAGCACACACACACACACACACACACACACACACACACACACAAAGTCACGCATAGCAATGACACAATTATGCAATTCTAGAAACTCATTCAGTGCAAAGAGTATCTCTAATTGAACCGCTATTGATTATGTGAAAATCAAAGCAATTCCTTATTGCACAGAATGTGACAGTGTCATTAGATTACTCTACTCAGAGCCTCCATTTCACTCATTTTGGCATTCTCATTATTAGCATGCACTGAAAGGAGGCCATTACTGTTACACAAAGCACCATCCTCAATCAGCAGTGAAAATCAATTTTGCTCTCTGTGTATGTGTGTAAGCCCTGCACTACCAAGGGTATTTGAATTAAGAGTAGGATGCATCTGCAAAGTTACAAAATACGCTTTTCTTCCAAAATAAGTCAGATAGCATCATTCAGACAGACATATTTTTTTTACATTCACTATATAAAAACCAAAAGTATGTGGACACCCATTTAAATTAAAAACAAAAAATAAAGTAACATAAAAAAAAAAACTGGGCTCTGCTATTTCAGCCACACCGTTGCTGACGGGTGTAGAAAATCAAGCACACAGCCATGCAATCTCCATAGACAAACATTAGCAGTAGAATGGCTTTACTGAAGAGCTCAGTGACTTTCAATGTGGCACCGTCATACGATGTCACCTTTCCAACAAGTCAGTTAGTCAAATTTCTGCCCTGCTTGAGTTGCCCCAGTCAACTGTAAGTGCTGTTATTGTGAAGTGGATATGTCTAAGAGCAACAACGACTCAACTGCGAAGGCCACACAACCTCACAGAACGGGACCGCCGAGTGCACAATAACTGTTTGTCAGGAGCTTCATGAAATGGGTTTCCATGGCCAAGCAGCTTCACACAAGCCTAAGATCACCATGCGCAATGCCAAGTGTCGGCTGTAGTGGTGTAAAGCCACCATTGGACTCTGGAGCAGTGGAAACACATTCTCTGGAGTGATGGATCAGCCTTCGCCATCTGGCAGTCCGGCGGGTGAATCTGTGTTTGACGGATTCCAGGAGAACATTACCTCCCCCATTGCATAGTGTTAACTGTAAAGTTTGGTGAAAGAGGAATAATGGTCTGGGGCTGTTTTTCCATGGTTCGGGCTAGGCCCCCTAGTTCCAGTGAAGGGAAATCTTAACGCTACAGTATGAAATACTAGACGATTCTGTGTTTTCAACTTTATGGCAACAGTTTGGGGAGGCCATTTCCGGTTTCAGTATGACAATGCCCCCGTGCACAAAGCGAGGTCCATACAGAAATGGTTTGTCGTGATCGGTGTGAAAGAACTTGACTGGCCTGCACCGAGCCCTGACCTCAACCCCATCGAGCACCTTTGGGATGAATTGGAACGCCGACTGTGAGCCAGGCCTAATCGCCCAACATCAGTGCCCGACCTCACTAATGCGTGTGGCTGAATGGAATTAAGTCCCCAAAGCAATGTTCCAACATCTACTGGAAAACCTTCCAAGAAGAGTGGAGGCTGTTATAGCAGGAAATGGGGGACCAACTCCATATTAATATCCATGATTTTGGAATGAGATGTGGACATCTGCTTGTCGAACATACACTACATGACCAAAAGTATTTCAATATATATGTCTCTGGCATTACGCATGTAGACCGAAACCACAAAGCAGAATAGGGTATTGCACCTTCTCGGTCACTGTCCATTCTCAGACAGCCCTGACCTTTAGAGCTGTGAGTTTAGTAGTACACTGGAGCGCTACCTCTGGTGATATAGCCAAAGATATCCCTCTGCAGCCTCTGTCAAATCCACACTAAGGTCAACTCCAATAATAACATACAGTTCGGTCTCCTCTCACCTCCAAATAAGGTTGCAAAGGGTCTGAAACTTCCCGGGAAATTACTGGAATTTTTCCATGGGAAGTTGAGCCCTGGAATTTTGCTTAAATTCATCCAAAAAAGTTAGCTTATAACAGTGAACCTTTGCGGGATACACATAAGGAAATTCTAGGTCTTGTGGCATATTTTGGTTAAACTATCCCCAATTCAATGGAATTGCAACCCTCTGCATGCACAGTGCACTCTTCCATCACATGTACAGCTGATTCTCAAGATCTTGCACACCACTAATGAGATGCTATTGAACCCACACTACTACACCATCTGAGCCAAGGACTACATGCTTTCTGGTAAGTTTTGATTACGATACTGGGTGGGGTGAATATATTTTATATAGCATACATGGGTTTTGTTAACTAGTAAATAGTCACCTACAGCAAAGTGTGTTTAAATCATTTCTAACTTGTTAATTTCTGCTAGTTAGTTTTTGCTACCATGTGGGTTTTAGCTTGCTTGAGCCTGCTAAAGTGTTAATTCACCTGTTTCCATATATGTTTCATTTTAAAACATTTATCTTACAAAGGAGTTGTTTAATCTAACTGCTTAACTATTTATCTGTACATGGAATTGTATTTTTTTTTATTAAAAAAAATAAAATTCTAATCTTTACAGGAAAATGCCACAGGCACTATATACAGTGGGCTCCAAAATTAATGGCACCCCTGACTGGCAATGCACAAACAATACTTTAAAAAATATAAACAATATAATTATAGAGAGAAACTCAAATTACCAACATGTGAGAAATACTGTACTTTATTAATGTTTCAATGTAACCAACCAAAATCATACAATTATTTAATACAAAATAAATTTAATCAAAATCAAGGTTTCGTAATTATTGGCACTCCTCATTTAGTACTTAGTGCAACCACCTCGGGCAAGGATAACAGCATGGAGTCTTTTCCTGTAATCTTTAACAAGATTAAGGAATACATTTGGAGGGATTTTGGACCATTCCTCTATGCAGATCCTTTCAAGATCCTTCGCATTCTTGGGTTTGCGCTTATCAACTGCCCTCTTCCACTCAGCCCACAGGTTTTTCGATTGGATTGAGGTCCGGCGACTGAGATGGCCATGGCATAACATTGATTTTGTTGTCACAGAACCATTTCTGTGTGGATCTTGAGGTACAGTGAGTGAAAAAAGTATTTGATCCCCTGCTGATTTTGTACGTTTGCCCACTGTCAAAGAAATTATCAGTCTATAATTTTAATGGTAGGTTTATTTGAACAGTGAGAGACAGAATAACAACAAACAAAATCCAAAAAAACACGTGAAAAATGTTATAAATTGATTTGCATTTTAATGAGGGAAATAAGTATTTGAACCTCCATGCAAATCATGACTTAGTACTTGGTGGCAAAACCCTTGTTGGCAATCACAGAGGTCAGACGTTTCTTGTAGTTGGCCACCAGGTTTGCACACATCTCAGGAGGGATTTTGTCCCACTCCTCTTTGCAGATCTTCTCCAAGTCATTAAGGTTTCGAGGCCTTCAGCTCCCTCCACAGATTTTCTATGGGATTAAGGTCTGGAGACTGGCTAGGCCACTCCAGGACCTTAATGTGCTTCTTCTTGAGCCACTCCTTTGTTGCCTTGGCCGTGTGTTTTGGGTCATTGTCATGCTGGAATACCCATCCACAACCTATTTTCAATGCCCTGGCTGAGGGAAGGAGGTTCTCACCCAAGATTTGATGGTACATGGCCCCGTCCATCGTCCCTTTGATGCGGTGAAGTTGTCCTGTCCCCTTAGCAGAAAAACACCCCCAAAGCATCCATGTTTGACGGTGGGGATGGTGTTCTTGGGGTCATAGGCAGCATTCCTCCTCCAAACACGGCGAGTTGAGTTGATGCCAAAGAGCTCCATTTTGGTCTCATCTGACCACAACACTTCCACCCAGATGTCCTCTGAATCACTCAGATGTTCATTGGCAAACTTCAGATGGGCATGTATATGTGCTTTCTTGAGCAGGGGGACCTTGCGGGCGCTGCAGGATTTCAGTCCTTCACAGCGTAGTGTGTTACCAATTGTTTTCTTGGTGACTATGGTCCCAGCTGCCTTGAGATCATTGACAAGATCCTCCTGTGTAGTTCTGGGCTGATTCCTCACCGTTCTCATGATCATTGCAACTCCACGAGGTGAGATCTTGCATGGAGCCCCAGGCCGAGGGAGATTGACAGTTCTTTTGTGTTTCTTCCATTTCTTCCACTCCCTTTAAGAGTGTGCTCCTAATCTCAGCTCGTTACCTGTATAAAAGACACCTGGGAGCCAGAAATCTTTGATTGAGAGGGGGTCAAATACTTATTTCACTCATTAAAATGCAAATCAATTTATAACATTTTTCACATACGTTTTTCTGGATTCTTTGGTTGTTATTCTGTCTCTCACTGTTCAAATAAACCTACCATTAAATTATAGACTGATCATTTCTTTGTCAGTGGGCAAACATAGAAAATCAGCAGGGGATCAAATACTTTTTTCCCCTCACTGTATATTTCGGGTCATTGTCTTGTTGGAAAGTCCACCTACGGCCAAGTCCCAGCCTTCTGGCAGAGGCAACCAGATTGTCAGCCAAAATTGCCTGATACTTGGTGGAATTCATTATGCCATCAATCTTAACCATTGCCCCTGGACCTCTGGAATTAAAACAGCCCCAAAACATCACTGACCCCCCTCCATATTTCACCGTGGGTATGAGGTGCCTCTCCTTGTATGCATCTCTGTTTCGACGCCAAACATGACGATGCTGTATCTGACCAAAACGTTTAATTTTGGTCTCATCTGACCAGAGTACCTTCTTCCAGTCATAATTTAAATGACGTTTGGCAAACTCCAGGCGCTTGCGTCTGTGTCTTGGGGTCAGAAAGGGCTTTCTTCTGGCAACCCTTCCAAAGAGCCTGTGGTTGTGGAGGTGGCGTATGATGGTGCTTTTTGAAACCTGGTGACGCCACCAAGGCCTGCAATTCTTTCAGTGATTCTTGGGGATTTTATTGTTTCTCTCACCATCCTCCTCCCTATCCTGGGGGGCAAAATGGATTTGTGTCCTCTACCCGTGAGGTTTTCAACTGTTCCATATCTTTTGATTTTTTAAATAATTGCCCTGACAGTGCTCAGTGGTATATTCAATCATTTGTGGATCTTCTTGTTGCCATTACCAGATTAATGAAAGTCAACGACCATCTCTCTTTTGAACTGCCAGTTCTTTTGTTTTCATGGTGTTGGATAACAAAGGGATATTGCATGCGTGTTACCTCATGTTTATACCCTAGTGAAACAGGAAGTGATGTAATGGCTCAATATAGTTCCTAAAGACTTAGATAAACTTAAATAAGTGGATTTTAATTCATTGTTTTAATTTTGGTAGATGTTATTTACAATAATCTTTAAGGGTGCCATTAATTGTGAAACCTTGATTTGGTGGACATTGATTTTAATTAAATCAATAAATTATTTTGGTTGGTTCCATTGAAACATTAATAAAGTACAGTATTTCTCACATGTTGGTATTTTGAGTTTCTCTCTATAATTATATTGTTTATATTTGTTTAAGCATTATTTGTGCATTGCCAGTCAGGGGTGCCAGTAATTTTGGAGCCCACTGTAATGTTTCACTGCAGCTAATGTTGAAGGAAAAGCTGTGTACATTTGCAAATACTGTGCCAAATCAAATGTGAAGAATGCAACAAAGATGCAGAATCATCTGGGCAAGTGCAAGTTCCCTCAGCGCCAACAACAAGCAACCTCTGGCAAAAGTCCCTCTACTTCTATTTGAGGTGAAAATGATGAATCAGACACCTTATCGATAGCAACAGCTCATGGTCCTCCTGGAATCAGAAGTTTTTGACTCAATGGAGGAACAGAGAAATGCTGATGAACGTCTTGCTCGAGCTGTGTATGCAACTGTTTCACCTCTGAAGCTCACAGGCATCTGATGCTCAACGTGTATTGGAAGAGATTTCTAAATGTTCTTCACCCAGCATACACCCCTCCAACCAGACATGCTTTATCTACTAATTTGCTGGATGCAGAGATCAACAGAGTTCAAGTGAAGGTAAAGCAAATCATAGAGAAAGCAGACTGTATTGCAATCATCTCTGATGGGTGGTTGAATGTTTGTGGGCAAGGAATAATTAACTACATCATCTCCACCCCTCAACCAGTATTCTACAAGAGCACAGACACAAGGGACAACAGACACACCGGTCTCTACATTGCAGATGAGCTGAAGGCAGTCATCAATGACCTTGGACCACAGAAGGTATTTACACTGGTGACAGACAATGCTGTGAACATGAAGGCTACTTGGTCTAAAGTGGAGGAGTCCTACCCTCACATCACACCCATTGGCTGTGCTGCTCATACATTGAATCTACTCCTCAAGGACATCATGGTACTGAAAACAATGGATACACTCTACAAGAGAGCCAAGGAAATGGTTAGGTATGTAAAGGGTCATCAAGTTATAGCAGCAGTCTACCTCTCCAAGCAAAGTGAGAAGAATAGGTGCACCACATTGAACCTGCCCAGCAACATCCGTTGGGGTGGTGTTGTCATGTTTGATGGTCTCCTGGAGGGGAAGGAGTCTCTCCAAGAAATGTCCATATCACAGTCTGCTGATATAGACAGCCCCATCAAGAGGATCCTCCTGGATGATGTATTTTGGGAGAGAGTGGTAAGCAGCCTGAAACTCCTGAAACCTATAGCAATTGCGCAGATTGAGGGAGACAATGCCATCCTGTCTGAAGTTCAGACTCTGCTTGCAGATGTAAGAGAAGAAATCCATACTGCCCTGCCCACTTCACTCTAGCTCCAAGCAGAGGAAACTGCAGTTCTGAAATACATCAAAAAGCGTGACTTCTGCCTGAAGCCCATACACACCGCAGCGTACATGTTGGACCCCAAGTATGCTGGCAAGAGCCTCCTGTCTGGTGCAGAGATCAACAAGGCCTATGGTGTCATCACTACCGTGTCTCGCCACCTTGGCCTGGATGAGGGCAAGGTTTTTGGCAGTCTGGCAAAGTACACTTCAAAGCAAGGGCTTTGGGAGGGAGATGCAATATGGCAGTCGTGCAAACATATCTCATCAGCCACCTGGTGGAAGGGACTTAGTGGATCTGAGGCTCTTTCCCCTGTTGCCTCCATCATCCTCAAAATCCCACCAACATCAGCCGCCTCAGAGCGCAATTGGTCCTTGTTTTGGAACACACACACACCTTGTTTTGGAACACACAACAGACTGACCAATACAAGGATTTAAAAATTGGAGCCATCCGGGAAAGTTTGAGGCTTTTTGAGCCTGACAACAAGCCATCCTCAACAAGGTTGGAAAGTGACAGTGAAGATGAGGCCTCAGAGTCTGACGTTCAAGAGGTGGACATTGAGGAGGTCCAGGGAGAAGACATGGAAGCCTGAGAAGAAGACAACCAAAGCTTTAGTTTCTAAACTACCATTTTACAGATGCATGTTGAAAGGTTTTTGGGAGATGCGATGGATCATTGAATATTCCTTTTCTTTTGTAGTTCAGTGAAATCATCCCATGTGAAGAGTCAACTCATTTAATTAAAGTTCAATTCGTATTTTTTTTTTTCTTCTTTTGAAAGGATTTAATCATTTGTAATTATGTGTCTACTTATGACAAGGTAAAAGGTTTACGTTTGTCTTATATGATATGGTAAATATATCCAATGCAATAAAACATCTACATTTAAAATGGTATTAATATAAATGTGCATATATTTCAGTTAATTCCAACATATTCCCAAGGAAAGTTTCCACCTCTGAATATCCCCCAAAATGTGCAACCCTACCTCCAATACTGACATACAGTACTGTCTCATCTCATCTCAGCACAGAGCGTAACTCACCTCCAATAACAACACACAGTACTGCCTCCTCTCACCTCCAATAATAACACACAGTACTGCCTCCTCTCACCTCCAATAATAACAACACACAGTACTGCCTCCTCTCACCTCCAATAATAACAACACACAGTACTGCCTCCTCTCACCTCCAATAATAACAACACACAGTACTGTCTCCTCTCACCTCCACTAATAACAACACACAGTACTGTCTCCTCTCACCTCCAATAATAACAACACACAGTACTGTCTCCTCTCACCTCCAATAATAACAACACACAGTACTGCCTCCTCTCACCTCCAATAATAACAACACACAGTACTGCCTCCTCTCACCTCCAATAATAACAACACACAGTACTGTCTCCTCTCACCTCCAATAATAACAACACACAGTACTGCCTCCTCTCACCTCCAATAATAACAACACACAGTACTGCCTCCTCTCACCTCCAATAATAACACCACACAGTACTGCCTCCTCTCACCTCCAATAATAACACCACACAGTACTGCCTCCTCTCACCTCCAATAATAACACCACACAGTACTGCCTCCTCTCACCTCCAATAATAACAACACACAGTACTGCCTCCTCTCACCTCCAATAATAACAACACACAGTACTGCCTCCTCTCACCTCCAATAATAACAACACACAGTACTGCCTCCTCTCACCTCCAATAATAACAACACACAGTACTGCCTCCTCTCACCTCCAATAATAACAACACACAGTACTGCCTCCTCTCACCTCCAATAATAACAACACACAGTACTGCCTCCTCTCACCTCCAATAATAACAACACACAGTACTGCCTCCTCTCACCTCCAATAATAACAACACACAGTACTGCCTCCTCTCACCTCCAATAATAACACACAGTACTGTCTCCTCTCACCTCCAATAATAACACACAGTACTGTCTCCTCTCACCTCCAATAATAACATACAGTACTGTCTCCTCTCACCTTCAATACTGACAGCTACTCTCTCTCCTGCTACTCTGTGTACCACAACACCTGTTAGAGAAATCTGAAATTCCAAACAAATCCACAGTACAGTATGCATGTAGAAACACTCATTAACGCAGGAGCATAGATCAGGCTCGCACACACCCTTCCCTGACACACACTCCCACCCCCATCCATGTAAACTCAATGGCAGAGAGGGGGGCAGTGGACTCCTGGTAAGTCTGGCAGGTGGCTCCAGCAGCCAAGGACAGCCTGCCCCCCTGGGGTGCCTCGTTCCTGGGTATCCTCCACGCTCCGCCAGCCTTCTCTGATCCACCCCTGGGGGAATCCCCTCCCCAGCTAGCTCCCATATTCCCACTGCCTCCTCCTTTTGACTTTGTGATGCCTTCTCTCTGGAGTTAACCATCCCAGTCATGTCCAACTGTAGCCTGACACTTTCTTCTGGAAAATACATTTGTCCTCCCTTTGACTTTCCTCACTCGCTGTCTCCCCTGTGACTCTGCAGAATAATAGCACTGTAATCAAAAGTTTCTCACTTCCTCATTGGGTTAAGTTACAACTTGCCAATCACATTGAAATGAGTAATTTACTCAAATAACAGACATCAGACAGAAAATAAACATGTCATAACACCAAGCACAAGATTCAGTCAGGACGCAGCCATCACAGAAGGGTGTATAGTCAACAGCTTGTGTTGTAACCATATCCATTGAACAGTGTTATTGTGACCAGCTGCTTAGTAGCCGATGACAGTGTCTGTAGGAGAGAGACCTGAGGGGCTGACGGTTGTCTGTGTTACTGTCAACACATTGTGGCATCCCATCCAGAGTCCTGTCCTCTTGTATGAATCTACATTTTTTACTCGATTAATCCCTCTCACTGTCGATCAGCTTCTCCACAAGCCAAGCAAACACGCATGGTTACTAATGACTGAACAGACACACACACACACACACACGCACGCATAGACGTACACAGTTACTAATAACTGCACTCGCACACTAAAAATTCCCTCCCTTACGATCCAAATGTCAAGCAACAAAACCAAGACATGCAAATGCCAGCACCAGTCCAACATGTACTATAGGCCTACCCTCCATACCTAACTCAGACAACCAAACTGTTAGTATGGATATGGCCTACCCTCTCTACTCAACTCAAACAACCACAGTCCTCCAAACCACACGAAAAATGCTTAAGCATACAGAACGGGTTGGCAACAAAAACCGTCCCGCGAGTGCCCCCCCAAAGTTTTTAGCCATCTTAAAATGATTATATCTGATTATAACGCGCGAACCAAATGGAGATTTATAGATAAAATACATTACTTTTTCTAACAAAAGAACCATGGATTGTCTTCGTTGGACACTTAGGATGACCTCAGCAGAAGTTCTTCAACAGGTAATTGATTTGTTTTCGCTGTGAAATGTGTTATGTGTGTGCCGTGATGGCTAATCGATTCATGGCTATGGGAAAAATGTGAGGTGCTACCCTCAAACAATCAAATGTGCTGCTTTCGCCGTAAAGCCTTTTTGAAATCTGACAACGCTGTGATATTGCCAAGAAACAGAGCTTTTGATGAGTATGGAACACTTGTATATTGGTGGATGTTTAATAATTCAACTTTTGGATTTTGAATTTGGCGCCTTACATTTCACCTGGTAGTGTTGGGATTGGGGCGCTAGCGCCCCAGCAATCCCTGAGAGGTTAATGAAGTCAACGCTGAGCTTGATACTCCTACTTAGTAGCTGACCGCCAGTGTGAGTTGTCACTTCAAAGACCCTGAATCTGGAGTCCAGATTGATTAACCGATTTAGAATGGCTACGATTCTACTGATTGAGAATGTCTTACACAAGGACAAAGCTAAGTTAAGATGGCCTGTCTGGGAGAGAGAGTTTGTTGAAGAACATACATGATGGGTTTCGGGGGCTTATACAGTGGAACATTTATTTTTGCCTGTGGATGTGCGAGTCCGTTGGAAGGACCTTCTTTCTCAACAAATCAACTAATTTCACTTCCATAGATAGAGATTTGAGCGAACATGCGTGTGCATACAGAATGCACGGACGCACATGCATGCGCACATACACACTACGGATGATAGTCTGCTGCTAGCATGATACTATTCTTCAACTATGTCACTCCCACAGAGTTCTTCTCAAGGACCCAGTCCCACAAACTTAAGACAAACAATCCAAAAATACCAGCTCGTTTCCTCTAGTCTACACAAACACAGCATCTCTCACGCAATTAACTTGTGTTTGCCTCACAGTAAGATAAAGTACCTACTAGTTACTCTCCAAAGGGAAGTTTATCAAACAGACTGTTGTTTACTCTGAGTCAAGCCTACAGGGAGTCTTCCAGCAAGTACATTTGATGACGGAGCAATCACAGCGGTCCAGTCCAGAACAACAAAAGCATCCAACTACAAAACAAACAACAATCCAGCTATAGATTCAAGACTGTTGTTGACAATCCTAAGAGAGAAGAGTGGAACTATGGGAAAGTTCAGTCATATACACTGCTCATTTATGTATTAAATGACACCCCATATGGAGCACTACTTAAACAAATAAAAGAGGAAAAGTCATTTGAGGACACTACTATTTGTGATGTATTTACTTACATAATTTCACATGGACCATGCGTATTAATTAACATAGCATTTCCAGTTTCACGTCAGTGTAAAAGTTCTGGAGATATGGTAGTTATTCAGTTCATGCATATTCCCTGTGAGGATGAACTGTCAGTCATCTGTAACTCCCAGATACAGTACTGGTCCCTTGTTATGCATGTCAATGAGCAAAGAGGGGACAGAGGCGCTAGGAGACAAACAATGACAACAGAAAGCATCCTCAGTGAGGTCCTTCCAAACATGCCTCTCAGAGAAACAAGTTTACAGTGTAATGGGAAAAATCTCAATTATGCAAATTGCTCTAGCAACAGCTCATATCCATTTTTCTGAAAAGTGGTAGTGTATACTGAACAAATATAAAAATGAAACATGTAAAGTGTTGGTCCCATGTTTTATGAGCTGAAATAAAAGATCCCAAAAATGTTCCATAAGCACAAAAAGCTTATTTCTCTCACGTGAGCACAAATTTGAGTAAATCCCTGTACACTTAAAAGTAAAATGTTTGTGAGCATTTCTCCTTTGCCAAGATAATCCATCCACCTAACAGGTGTGGCATATTGAGAAGCTGATTAAACAGCATGATCAATACACAGGTCCACCTTGCGCTGGGGACAATAAAAGGCCACTCTAAAATTTGCAGTTTTGTCACACAATGCCACAGATGTTTCAAGTGTTGAGGGAGCGTGCAGTTTGCATGCTGACTGCAGGAATGTCCACCAGAGCTGTTCTACTATAAGCCTATCTCCAACATCATTTTAGAGAATTTGGAAGTCTGTCCAAATGGCCTCAACCACGTGTAACCACACAAGCCCCGGAGCTAAACATCCAGCTCCTTCACCTGCGTGTCACACCCTGAGCTGTTTCACCTTTCTTGTGTTCGTCTCCACCCATCACCAGGTGTCTCCCATCTGTCCCCATTATCTCCTGTGTATTTATACCTGTGTTTTCTGTTTGTCTGTTGCAGGTTCGTCTTGTCAAGTCCTACCAGCGTGTTCCCTGTGCTCTTCCTAGTCTTCCCAGTTCTGACCTTTCTGCCTGTCCTGACCCTGCCCACCGTCCTGTAGCTGCCTGACTCTGATTTGGATTACGACCCTTTGCCTGACCCTTGTACTATAATAAAGACTCGTACTATCCGCCTCCTGTGTCTGCATCTGGGTCTTTGACGGAGTCCTGATACTGTGGGATGGTCTGAGATGAGCCACCTGAACAGCTGATGAAACTGTGGCTTTGCACAACAAAATAATTTTTGCACAAACTGTCAGAAACCATCTCAGGGAAGCTCATCTGCATGCTTGTCATCCTCACCAGGGTCTTTACCTGACTGCAGTTCGGCGTCGTAATTGACTTCAGTGGGCAAATGCTCACCTTCGATGGCTACTGTCACGCTGGAGAAGTGTGCTCTTCACGGATGAATCCCGGTTTCAACTGTACCAGGCAGATGGCAGGTAGTGTGTATGGCGCCGTGTGGGCGAGCGGTTTGCTGATGTCAACGTTGTGAACAGAGTTCCCCGTGGCGGTGGGGTTATGGTATGGGCAGGCATAAGATTGACAATGAACACAATTGCATTATTTGAATGCGCAGACATACCGTGAAGAGATCCTGAGGCCCATTGTTGTGCCATTCATCCACCGTCATCACGTTTCAGCATGAAAATGCACAGCCCCCTGTCGCAACGATCTGTACACAATTCCTTAAATCTGAAAATGTCCCAGTTCATGCATACTCAGACATATCACCCATTGAGCATGTATGGGATGCGTTGGATCAAACTTCCTTTTGGGTCTATCTGTTGTTCCATGTACAGATTTCGTCATTTCCGGTCACAACTAACAGACTTGTTTATGTGCTGCTGTGCGTTTTGTTGCTAACCTAACTTTGTTACCTGCCAACTTTACGGTTTTAACTTTTTAATTACCGTCTATATTTTTAGTTTTTCCATCGCTCTACTTTTTTTCATTCAACTTTGTCACTCAGGACGTGTTTCGTCAGGACCTCCACCAACCGAAGCTAAGTAGTAATATTACATTATGCCTTCTAATTGCAGTCGCTGTACTCATAATATACGATCGCCTTATGGCGAGGATAGCTGTGCTGTAAGCCCAGCTTCAGACGCAATCGTTAGGCAAGGGAAATTTAAGCGTAGAAAAGGATAAAACAGTGTCTGTGCCACCAGTAAGTACAGATAGTAGTATAAATCCCCTCGCACAGTCCCCGCAGCCGGACAATTTTTTCATGGCTTCTGGAAGGAAATGCTGTAGCAATGCTCAACCGGTGTCGCTCATTCAGCCGACAGAAACTTTCAACCGGTTCTCTCCATTAAGCAGCGGGGTCGGAGTCAGAGGCCGAGCCTTCTCTGGTCTCTACTCCTCCCGTTACAGGGTCTGAGACACCGAGGCCTCCCACCATTAGCTCTGACAAATTGAAAACTCTAGTCATTGGCGACTCCATTACCCGCAGTAATAGACTTAAAACAAATCATCTAGTGATCATACACTGTTTACCAGGGGGCAGGGCTGACGACGTTAAGGCTAATCTGAAGATGGTGCTGGCTAAAGCTAAAACTGGCGAGTGTAGAGAGTATAGAGATATTGTTATCCACGTCGGCACCAACGATGTTAGGATGAAACAGTCAGAGGTCACCAAGCGCAACATAGCTTCAGCGTGTAAATCAGCTAGAAAGATGTCGGCATCGAGTAATTGTCTCTAGCCCCCTCCCAGTTAGGGGGAGTGATGAGCTCTACAGCAGAGTCTGACAACTCAATCGTTGGTTGAAAACTGTTTTCTGCCCCACACAAAAGATAGAATTTGTAGATAACTGGCCCTCTTTCTGGGACTCACCCACAAACAGGACCAAGCCTGGCCTGTTGAGGAGTGACGGACTCCATCCTAGCTGGAGGGGTGCTCTCATCTTATCTACGAACATAGACAGGGCTCTAACTCCCCTAGCTCCTAGTCATGAAATCTATGCAGCCTACTCAATCACTTTTTACAGCTACTGTTTACAGGCCTCCTGGGCCATATACAACGTTCCTCACTGAGTTCCTAAACGGACCTTGTAGTTATGGCAGATAATATTCAAATTTTTGGTGACTAATATTCACATGGAAAAGTCCACAGACCCACTCCAAAAGGCTATCAGAGCCATCATCGACTCAGTCGGTTTTGTCCAACATGTCTCCGGACCTACTCACTGCCACAGTCATATTCTGGACCTAGTTTTGTCCCGTGGAATAAATGTTGTGGATCTTAATGTTTTTCCTCATAATCCTGGACCACCATTTTATTACGTTTGCAATCGCAACAAATAATCTGCTCAGACCCCAACCAAGGACCATCAAAAGTCGTGCTATAAATTTTCGGACAACCCAAAGATTCCTAGATGCCCTTCCAGAATCCCTCCGCCTACCCAAGGACGTCAGAGTACAAAAATCAGCTTCCAGAAAATTGGAACGGAAATGGCGCTACACCAAACTGGAAGTCTTCCGACTAGCTTGGAAAGACAGTACCGTGCAGTATCGAAGAGCCCACACTGCTGCTCGATCATCCTATTTTTCCAAGATAATTGAGGAAAATAAGAACAATCCAAAATGTATTTTTGATACCGTCGCAAAGCTAACTAAAAAGCAGCATTCCCCAAGAGAGGATAGCTTTCACTTCAGCAGTGATAAATTCATGAACGTCTTTGAGGAAAAGATCATGATCATTTGTCACGACTTCCACCGAGGTCGGTCCCTCTCCTTGTTCGGGCGGCGTTTGACGTCACCGGTTTTCTAGCTACCGCCAATCTACTTTTCATTTTCTATGTTTTTTTGTCTTCATTATACACACACCTGGTTCCTATCCCATAATTACATGTTCCTTATTTAAACCCTCTGTTTCCCCCATGGTTTTGTGCGTGTTTATTCTTTGTTAGACATTGTTTATTGTGACCTTGTATTTGTATTACCAGTAAAATATTACGTGAAGACTCATCTCTGTTGTCCTGCGCCTGACTCTGCCTACCTGCTCATTAAGATCCTTGACAGAAACACGCACCTCTAAATGGAGTCAGCAGGAGCACACAGCCCTCCTTTACCTGTCGAGGAGCGCGTTCAGCAGCACGCGACCATGTTGCAACATCTCGGCACAGCCATGGATCGCGTGCTGCAAACAATGGAGCGATGGGAAAGAAGAGGTCTGCCAGCGCCTCCACCATCACCTCAACAAATCCCACCGCTGTCCACCCCTCCTTCACCTGGTCCCAGTGGGATAAGACTAACGCTCCGAGGGAATATGCCGGGTGCCAGGGGTTCCTACGTCCACCCGGCTCCTTCGGGACGTGAGAGCGTGTCCGCCCTCGTCTCCTGCCTATCAGGGAAAGCCCTGGAGTGGGCCAACACCGTATGGGGAGAGGGAGCGGCGTTGGACCACTATGAGGATTTCACCCGCCGCTTCCGGGCTGTTTTTGACCATCCACCTGAGGGTAGAGCGGCAGGTGAACGCCTGTTTCAACTACGGCAGGAGACAAAGAGCGCACAGGACTTTGCATTGGACTTCCGAACCCTGGCCGCCGGAGTGGGATGGAATGACAGGGCCCTGATCGACCATTACCAGTGCAGTTTGCACGAGGACATCCGTCGGGAACTGGCCTGCAGGGATACCACCCTTACGTTCGACCAGCTGGTGGACCTGTCCATCCGGCTGGATAACCTGCTGGCCACCCGTGGACGTCCGGATCGGGGTCCGTCAGATCCATGCCCCAGCACCTCCGCTCCTATCCCCATGGAGCTGGGAGGTGCTGAGCTTAGGGTGACCGGAGAGGGCACACTGCTGGTCGGTGCAGGGGGGGTTCCTCATGGAGTCGAGGCGGCAGGCAGAGCACTGTCGTGTCACCCCAGGTGAGTAGGCACCAGACTCACCCAGAGCCTCCTGTTGCTCAAATGTTTGTGTTTATAGAATTTCCTGAGTTTTCCCCACATTCCCAGCATAAGGCGCTCGTAGATTCAGGCGCAGCTGGGGACTTTATTGACCGTTCATTTCCCCATAGTTTAGGGATCCCCATTGTTCCTGTTGATATCCCCTTCCTTGTGCATGCCTTAGATAGTCGACCATTAGGGTCGGGGCTGATTAGGGAGGCCACCGCTCCACTAAGCATGGTTACAGGAGGAGGGTCATGAGGAGAGAATCAGTCTCTACCTTATTGATTCTCCTGCGTTTCACGTGGTGCTGGGCCTACCCTGGTTGGCCTATCATGACCACAATATTTCATGGCAACATGGGCTTTTAAGGGATGGTCACGAAAGTGCTCAGGGAGGTGTGTAGGTGTTTCCATCGGTGCAACTACGGTGGAAAGTCCAGACCAGGTCTCCACCGTGCACATCCCCTCAGAATATGCCGATTTGGCTCTCGCCTTCTGTAAGGCGGCGGTGACTCAATTACCACCCCATCGACGGGGGGGATTGTGCGATAAATCTCATGGTAGACGCAGCACTTCCCAGGAGTCAGGTGTATCCTCTGTCACAGGAGGAGACGGCGGCTATGGAAACATATGTCTCTGAATCCCTGGGACAGGGATACATTCGGTCCTCCACTTCACCTGCCTCCTTTTTTGTGAAGAAGAAGGATGGTGGTCTGCGTCCGTGTATTGACTATCGAGGTATCAATCAGATCACTGTGAGGTACAGCTACCCGCTACCTCTCATAGCCAGTGCGATCGAGTCAATGCACGGGGCGCACTACTTCACGAAACTGGATCTCAGGAGCGCTTACAATCTGGTGCGTATCCGGGAGGGAGACGAGTGGAAGACGGCATTTAGTACCAACCACCTCAGGGCACTATGAGTACCTCGTCATGCCGTACAGGTTGATGAATGCTTCTATCAGTCTTCCAGGCATTTGTAGACAAGATTTTCCTGGACTTGCACGGGCAGAGTGTAGTGGTGTATATCGACGACATTCTGATTTACTCCGCTACACACGCCGAGCATGTGTCCCTGGTGCGCACGGTGCTTGGTCGACTGTTGGCGCTTGACCTGTACGTCAAGGCTGAGAAATTCTGTTCTTCCAACAGTCCGTCTCCTTCCTAGTGTACCGCATTTCCAAGTCAGGGGTGGAGATGGAGAGTGACCGCATTTCAGCCGTGCGTAAATTGGCCGACTCCCACCACGGTAAAGGAAGTGCAGGGGTTCTTAGGGTTACTATCGGAGGTTTATCAAGGGGCTTTGATCAGGTAGCGGCTCCCATTACCTCACTGCTGAAGGGGGGGCCGGTGCGACTGCAGTGGTCAGCTGAAGCGGACAGGGCTTTTGGTCACCTGAAGGCTCTGTTTACCTCGGCTCCCATGCTGGCTCAACTGGATCCCTCTTTGGCATTTATAGTGGAGGTGGACGCGTCCGAGGTTGGGATAGGAGCTGTGTTGTCTCAGCGCTCAGGTACGGCATTTAAACTCTGCCCCTTTGCCTTCTTTTCGTAACTATGATGTGGGGGACCGGGAGCTGTTGGCTGTCGTAAAGGCTCTGAAGGCGTGGAGACATTGGCTTGAGGGGGCTAAACACCCTTTTCTTATCTGGACTGACCACCGCAATCTGGAGTACATCCGGGCGGTGAGGAGACTGAACCCTCGCCAGGCAAGGTGGGCCATGTTTTTCACCCGCTTTGTTTTCACCCTATCCTACCGACCAGGTTCCCAAAACACTAAGACAGACGCACTGTCCCGGATGTTTGACACAGAGGAGCGGTCCATGGATCCCACTCCCATACTTCCGGCCTCTTGCCTGGTGGCAGCGGTGGTGTGGGAGCTGGACACGGACATCGAGCGGGCGTTACGTACAGAGCCCACTCCAGCTCAGTGTCCAGCTGGGCGTCTGTACGTTCCGTCTGCTGTCCGCGACCGTTTGATCTATTGGGCCCACACGTCACCCTCCTCTGGTCATCCTGGCATCTTCCTCAGTCACAGGAAAACACCACGATCCTGGTTGTTGTGGATAGGTTTTCTAAGTCCTGCCATCTCCTTCCTTTGCCCAGTCTCCCTACGGCCCTACAGACTGCGGAGGCTCTGTTCACCCACGTCTTCCAGCACTACTGGGTGTCCGAGGTTCCCAGTTCACGTCCAGGGTCTGGAAGGCATTCATGGAACGTCTGGGGGTCTCGGTCCGCCTCACCTCAGGTTATCACCCCGAGAGTAACGGGCAGGTGGAGAGAGCTAACCAGGATGTGGGTAGGTTTCTGCGGCCATACTGCCAGGACCGGCCGGGGAGTGGGCGGCTTTCATCCCCTGGGAAGAGATGGCTCAAAACTCACTCCGCCACTAACCTCTCCCTTCCAGTGTGTACTAGGTTACCAGCCGGTTCTGGCACCGTGGCATCAGAGCCAGATCGAGGCTCCTGCGGTGGATGAATGGTTTAGGCGCTCGGAGAAGACCTGGGACGCCGCCCATGTGCACCTACAATGGGCCGTGAGGCGGCAGAAGGCGAGCGCCGACCACCACCGTAGTGAGGCCCCGGTGTGTTCGCACCGGGGGACCTGGTCTGGCTCTTGACCCGAAACCTGCCCCTCCGCCTGCCCTGCCGGAAGCTGGGTCCGCGGTTTGTGGGGCCATTTAAAGTCCTGAGGAGACTGAACGAGGTTTGCTATAGGTTACAAGTTCCCCCAGATTACCGTATTAAACCCTCGTTCCATGTTTCTCTCCTCAGGCAGGTGGTGGCTGGTCCACTCCAGGAGTCTGCGGTGCGGGAGGTTCCTCCGCCCCCTCTGGACATCGAGGTGGCCCCGGCGTATGCTGTTCGAGCCATCTTGGACTCGAGGCGCCGGGCGAGGGGGCTTCAGTACCTACCGGTCTTCTAGCTACCGCCGATCTACTTTTAATTTTCTATGTTTTTCTTGTCTTCATTATACACACACCTGGTTCCTATCCCATAATTACATGTTCCTTATTTAAACCCTCTATTTCCCCCATGGTTTTGTGCGTGTTTATTCTTTGTTAGAGTTTCTTGGTTATTGTGAACTTGTATTTGTACTACCAATTTAGATTTTTTAGTAAAATATTACGTGAAGACTCATCTCTGTTGTCCTGCGCCTGACTCTGCCTACCTGCTCACTGAGATCCTTGACATCATTACAAAGCAAATTACGGACTCCTCTTTAAATCTGCGTATTCCTCCAAAGCTCAGTTGTCCTGAGTCTGCACAACTTTGCCAGGACATAGAATCAAGGGAGACACTCAAGTTTTTTAGTACCATATCTCGACACATTGGCGATAATAATCATGGCCTCTAAACCTTCAAGCTGCATACTGAACCCTATTCCAACTAAACTACTGAAAGAGCTGCTTCCTGTGCTTGGCCCTCCTATGTTGAACATAATAAACTGCTCTCTATCCACCGGATGTGTGTGTGTGGAGGCGTCGCTTGAGTGGGTTGAGTCACCGACGTGATCTTCCTGTCCAGGTTTGCCCGCCCACCCCCGGGTTGTGTAGTGGCGGAGATCTTGTGGGCTATACTCTGCCTGGTCTCAGGATGGTAAGTTGGTGGTGGGAGATATCCCTCTAGTGGTGTGGGGGCTGTGCTTCGGCAGAGTGGGTGGGGTTATATCCTGCCTGTTTGGCCCTGTCGGGGGGTATCGTCGGACGGGGCCACAGTGTCTCCCGACCCCTCCTGCCTCAGCCTCCAGTATTTATGCTGCAGTAGTCTATGTGTCGGGGGGCTAGGGTCCATCTGTTATGTCTGGAGTATTCTCTCTCTCTGAGGACCTGAGCATTAGGACCATTCCTCAAGGCCTACCTGGCCTGATGACTCCTTGATGTCCCCAGTCCACCTGGCCGTGCTGCTTCTCCAGTTTCAACTGTTCTGCCTGTTTTATGAATATTTTAAAATCTTGTCCATGTTCTGTTATAATCTGCACCCGGCACAGCCAGAAGAGGACTGGCCACCCCTCACAGCCTGGTTCCTCTCTAGGTTTTGGCCTTTCTAGGGAGTTTTTCCTAACCACCGTGCTTTTACACCTGCATTGCTTGCCGTTTGGGGTTTTAGGCTGGGTTTCTGTACAGCACTCTGTGACATCAGCTGATGTAAGAAGGGCTTCATAAATTTGATAAGATCAACGTGTATGACAGCGTGTTCCAGTTCCTGCCAATATCCAGCAACTTCGCATAGCCACTGCTGCGTTTCAAACTCAAAGTAGACAGCCCTCGGCCCCAAACCCTCAACCCTATGCCCTTGGGGGAATCCCCACAGTCATAGGTCGTCAGTCCAAATGGTTAGCCAAGCAAGGGAAGTAGACAATTTGATGTAATAAATGCATCACTAGCCACTTTAAAACAATGCCACTTTATGTCTACATATCCTACATTGCTCATCTGATATGTATACACTGTATTCTATACCATCTACTGCATCTTGCCTATGCCGTTCGGCCATCACTCATCCATATATTTATATGTACATATTCTTATTCATTCCTTTACACTTGTGTGTATAAGGTAGTAGTTGTGAAATTGTTAGATTACTTGTTAGATACTACTGCATGGTCGGAACTGGAAGCACAAGCATTTCGCTACACTCGCATTAACATCTGCTAACCATGTGTATGTAACAAATACAATTTGATGTTTGTTTGTTTAGCTTTTGGAAATTGTAGAAAACATTTTCCTTCTTCAGAAGTAGCTAGGCAGGCTAACGTTAGTTAGCTAATTAATTTGCTAGCTATCATACAGTAGGCGTATATTAATAATGATAGTTAATATAAGTAGACATGTAATCATAATTGACTGTAGCGCATATAAAAAGCACCCACAAGCTACCGGTGGCTGAAAACACAATCATCGCGGGATGAACTAGTGATGAATTTCCGGGCAAAGGCGGTCCATTTAAAAATCCTTCCTTCCTCCCTCGCCCTGCAAGTGTATACTCGTCAGACGTCGTGATACGTCGTCAGAACTGTCCACTTAAATTGAGGGCTGAGGGGATAGGATGTGTCTTAAGTGTTTGGAAGAGGAGTGGGACAACATTCCACAGGCTACAAATCAACAGCCTGATCAACAATGCGAAGGAGACACGTCACGCTGCATGAGGCAAATGGTGGTCACACCAGATACTGACAGGTTTTCTGATACATAAAAAGGTAGGGGCGTGTATCTGTGATCAACAGATGCATATCTGTATTCCCAGTCATGTGAAATCCATAGATTAGGGCCTAACTTATTTCAATTTACTGATTTCCTTATATGAACTGTAATTCAGTAAAATCGTTGAGATTTTGTTGCATGTTCCATTTATATTTTTGTTCAGTGTACAGTATATAGGGGCCAGAATATGTATGTTTTTATAGACTACATGTCGGTGGAAGTGTTTGAGGGCTATTGGTGTGGTGTTGTCAATGATGTGTATGTTGATGTTTATTTGCTGGCAAGGCCTTATCTGTCCTCAGACACAGTGATTTGTCTGAGGACAGAGATAATCCCGGCCTGTCACCCAGAGATAATCCTGCCTGTCCTGCTCCCTCCGTCTGAACACACATCACCTGGGAAAAGGTGTCTTACACATACATGCATGTTCTCACTCTTTCTCTCAGAAACCATCCCTCCCTAACTCATCTTGTCCTCAAACAATGTTCCAAAGACAATCCCTCACTGCCCCACATCCAGATACATATCCTACACCGGGGATGGGCAACTGGTGGCGCCTCCCATTTGTAGGTCGGCAGATCAATTTCCAAAAACACTCTTTCCAGAGTGTGTATAGCTGTCAAGGCAAAGGGTGGCTACTTTGAAGAATCTCAAATATAAAATATATTTTGGTTACTACTTAATTCCATGTGTTATTTCATAGTTGATGTCTTGACTATTATTCTACAATATAGAAAATAATAAAAATAAAGAAAAACCCTTTAATGAGAAGGTGTGTCCAAACTTTTGACTGGTACTGTATGTCAGAGTGACCACTGGGTTCTTGGTCACCTCCTTGACCAAGGACCTTCTCCCCCAATTGCTCAGTTTGGCTGGTCGGCCAGCTCTAGGAAGAGTCTTGGTGGTTTCAAACTTGTCCATTTAAGAATGATGGAGGCCATTGTGTTCTTGGGGACCTTCAACACTGCAGTAATGTTTCAATACCCTTCCCCAGATCTGTGCCGACACAATCCTGTCTCGGAGCTCTACAAACAATTCCTTTGACCTCATGGCTTGGTTTTTGCTCTGACATGCACTGTCAACTGTGGGACCTTATATACACAGGTGTGTGCCTTTCCAAATCATGTCCAATCAATTGAATTTACCACAGGTGGACACTAATCAAGTTGTAGAAACATCTCAATGTGGAAAAAGGGGTCTGAATATTTTCCGAAGGCACTGTATGTCTTATGTTGTACACTTCTTTTCATAATTTTTTATTTCATGAGATGTTGCATTTTATCATTTGTTTGAATTTAACACTTGTTCTTTTTGGGGGTTGTGTGAATGTCAGGATAATTTAATGGCATGTCTCATGCTGGAAATGCCATTGCCAGTCAGGATCTCTAGTCTCCACCAAGTGTTGTAAACACCCCATGGTTCCTCTTATCCAACAGTCGGTGGAGAAACAAGTTTGAGTGTTCAGGGATAAAACAAGTTCATCCGACTGGCATGGAAGTGCCTAGAGTCTTCAGAGGTGTAAGGATAATTAGGAGTCTGAAACTAGGGTATTTGGTGCAGTGATACTGATTTTGTTTCTAGCAAGAAAAGGAATGGCCTCCCACTGTGATAAGTAGCTATCAGCAGTCTATCGGCAGTGAGAATCTCAGTGTATTTCATGCTTTAGCTTTTATCTGGGGGCTCTGTAAATCCCTTAGGTTTAGGGAGTGAGGATGAAAGGTAAAGATTTTCTCTATTTTCACAGAGAAAAAAACAGCTTGCAGCTCTTTATTAATCTGATGATAACAATTGTTATCACAACCAATTACTGTATACTATACATGTCATACTGATCTGCCCTCATAGAATCATTACCGTACAGTCAATAACATACCAAAGAAACAGAACTCTGACTGAAGTATTGTCTACTATAATCATGTAGGATCAGTGCCATTCAGCATCCTTGGGACGTCTCTACCCTAACCATAACCCTTACCTGACTCTAACCATAACCATTTTAAAAATGTCAACTTCAATGGGGTAGGGATGTCTCAAGGATCTCGGATAGAGCTTCTTTCCAGACTGACAACTCACAAGGTAAAGACATAAATAAATGTGTAACCACAAGTGAAAACTGTAATTTGACAGTTGCAAGAAAAGAGAGCACCAATGGACAATGCAAACAAACGAACCTATATTGTACAGTTATATTCACAAGGACAAGCAATTCATGTCCTGTCTATGTTCCATAAACCATTTTCTATTTTTGTATGTTGCCTGACTTTTCTTCTCACAATGACTTCCACCCATTTGAGGGTAACCAGGTGTAAAATACAGTAGAGATAGATCATCCCTTACTACACAGACATTTCAAAATATATATATTATTGATGTCACCTCAAAAATCTCAACTCCTAAAACACTGAATAATTCAAGACTTTTATGCTCTAGCCTCACCTAAAATATTTTCATTCACATTTGTGATTTTACCGTTTGGTGTTTGATGAGAAGTTTACAAGCATAATGAGGAGATGTTACTGGTGACAAAAACTTCAAAACGGAGTCGGGAAGGGAGTGAACACAACCTGACCGCCATACATGAATAACCAACAGTAGGGTTGCAAAATTATTTCCCCAAATTCCCAGGTTTTCCAGAATAACGGATTTCCTGCTTCCCCCCTGATTCCGGGAATCTTCCAACCTGGATTTCTGGAAAATCTGGGAATTTTGAGAAGGTTTCAGGAATTTTGCAACCCTAACCAAGAGATGTTTCAGAGCAGAGGCTTCCCAAGCTACAACATAGCCTAGTCCCAGATATGTGCTGTTGGTGCCGTTTGGCATGATACAGTGCCTTGCAAAAGTTTTCATCCCCCTTAGCGTTTTTCCTATTTTGTTGCATTACAACCTGTAATTTAAATTGATTTTTATTTGGATTTCATGTAATGGGCATACACAAAAGTGTCAAATTGGTGAAGTGAAAAAAACTTGTTTCAAAAACTTGCGTGCATATGTATTCACCCCCTTTGCTATGAAGCCCCTAAATAAGATCTGGTGCAGCCAACTATCTTCAGAAGTCACATAATTATGGCCTTTCTCTTGTATTTCAAAGATGGTACATTGTATTATCTTTTACCAGATCTAAATGTGTGTATTCTCCAAAAGTCCTTTCACATTTCCACAAACTTCAAAGTGTTTCCTTTCAAATGTTATCAAGAATGTGCATATCCTTGCTTCAGGGCCTGAGCTACAGGCAGTTAGATTTGGGTATGTCATTTCAGGCAAAAAAAAATTAAAAAAGAGGCGGATCCATAAGAGATTAAATAAAGTCCACCTGTGTGCAATCTAAGTGTCACATGATCTCAGCATATATACACCAGTTCTGAAAGGCCCCCGAGTCTGCAACACCACTAAGCAAGGCGCACCACCAACGCTAGCGGCACCATGAAGACCAAGGAGTTCTTCAAACAGGTCAGGGACAAAGTTGTGGAGAAGTATAAAAAAATATCCTAAACTTTGAACATTCCACAGAGCACCATTAAATCCATTATAATTTTATTTTTTTTAAGAATATGGCACCACAACAAACCTGCCAAGAGAGGGCCGCCCACCAAAACACATGGACCACTCAAGAAGGGCATTAATCAGAGAGGCAACAAAGACACAAAAGATAACCCTGAAGGAGCTGCAAAACTCCACAGCGGAGATTGGAATATCTGTCCACAGGACCACTTTAAGCCGTACACTCCACAGAGCTGGGCTTTATGGAAGAGTGGCCAGAAAAAAATCCATTGCTTAAAGAATAAAATAAGCAAACACATTTGGTGTTCGACAAAAGGCATTTGGGAGACAACCCAAACATATGGAAGAAGGTACTCTGGTCAGATGAGACTAAAATTTAGCTTTTTGGCCATCAAGGAAATCTCTATGTCTGGCGCAAACCCAACACCTCACATCACCCCAAGAACACCATCCCCACAGTGAAGCATGGTGGCGGCAGCATCATGCTGTGGGGATGTTTTTCCATCGGCAGGGACTGGGAAACTGGTCAGAATTGAAGGAATGATAGAAGGCACTATATAGAGGGAAAATCTTAAGGGGAAACCTGTTTCAGTCTTCCAGAGATTTGAGACTGGGACGGAGGTTCACCTTCCAGCAGGACAATGACCCTAAGCCTGTTCCTCACAGCCTTTTGGATAAAATGTTTGAGGTTCTCTAAAAAACACATCTGGAATGATGCAAAGCCAGAACAAACTGCAGTCTGCATGGACTAAATCCCTGTGGCTATTACAGTAACTATACTATAACACAGGACTCAGGCAGTTGATATGGTCTCCAAAAGTGTGTATTTGTATGAATTTGGTTGGTCTGTATTGGTTGGTTTCTAATGTCTTAAGCATATTATCTCTTGCAATATGCAGTGTCCGCTCACTGGAATTGAGCCTTTATTCTCAAACAAATGTTTCCGGTCATTAATTTCCTCATGGATCATCGTTATCTTCATTTCACAGTGGGGAGTGAAACACACACACAAAGCAAAAAACCAAAGCAAGCTTTAAACTGTGAGAAGACAGAAATGAAAAACAGGAACAGAGACAGGGAAGCAGCAGCATGCATTGAAAATATGTTCTTCAGAAGAAAGAAATCTTTCCGAGGCGATAGGAGCCTTTGAAAATCATGAGGAACCACACAGCTACCGTATAGAGCAACCATTAGGAGGACTGTCAGCGGTTTCCCCCCCGCACACACCGTTGCCAGGCAGCTCGAGGGAAGAAACTAACAGATTAAAACCACACCTCTGGATCAGAACGACACAGCAGAGACACCACGGGGGAGCTGCTTCATTATTCATAAGCCTTTGTAAACAGGGGAGAGTAACTTCTCCAAGTACAAAGACACACTGGCCCACTCTCTTCCTCGCTACACTCTCCGCCTCCAGCCCTACACTGTAGTCACCTAGGAAATGACACACAAGCCAGTGATGTCTGTCCTTTGGAGTTTTTACTGTCACCAACCGGATACTGAACCCTGGTCATCAGTGCGAATCGAGACTGTGTTAGCCCATTGACCTAAAGCCTTGACACTGGGATGCTTCAGGTCTCAGGCAAGGTTAGCTAAATCTGCATGGGCAAGAGAGGAAGTGCCAGGCTTTGGAAATGGAACCCTAAAGAAATCACTGTCAGCAAACAGCTCGCCTTTGACTCAAGGACCACAGAAAGAGTACCAGTGCTTTACACTCCATGTAAATGTGTGAAACTGATCTGAGGCCCGTAACACACCCAAGAATAGAGCCGGGACGATAATTTGCGGTTCATCGACCGAACCGACCATTTATCAAGGACATTTTATTGATAACGATAACGTTAAGTGTTAACTTATGTTAAGTTAGAAATAAAATAAGTCTGCTAATATGGACTATTGCTAACGGGACAATGATAGTCACAACATTGAAAGTAGTAGTAGTAGTTTTAGGGTAATTTAAAAAATAACTGGTGCACATTAATGTTAAACTTATCGTTGACTTGACCGTTATCGTGATAATTCAGTCAAGATATCATGATATGTATTTTTGTCTATATCACCCAGCTCTACCCCAGAACACATTAACACACCTCACAGTCACATCTGCACTGCTTCAATGCCTCCAACAATGGATTGTTCAAGTAGGAGAAAACCATTTCCCAACTCTGCTAAGGAATGAGGCATTCGGGCCAGTGAACATAATACTGGTCTGGTGCACATCCAACTCTTTCCCTCAAATGGCAGACTATACACATGCACACCAGAGGCTGGTGGGAGGAGCTATAGGCTGGTGGGAGGAGCTATAGCAGGACAGGCTCATTGTAATGGCTGGAATGGAATGAATGGAACAGTATCAAACATACAAAAACGACATATTTGATTCCGTTTCATTCATTCCATTCCAGCCATTACAATAAGACCATCCTCCTAAAGCAACTCCCACCAGTCTCCTCTGACGCATATCTGACAATAATTGACAGAATCTTTTGACAGCAGAATGATACAGCATTCCAAAAACAGTGCAGGTTGCGGTATCCAGCTGGGACTCCAATACCAATTGACTGTGTCACAGTATTCAGTAGTGCAGAAGGAAATATCCTGTAATTATGAACAACACAGCAACAAGTCAGTAGGCTACAGTGTTTCGGGGTGGCTTAATGTCCTTGAAAACCAGAAGTAGACTAGGAATGATTTTTGTGAAACGCATCAGAAAATACAGAAGGTCATTTTAATGTTGACAATAATAGAAAATCTTTCTTGCATTCCATTCAAATGCTCTGCGCACTTACCTGGGTATAGACTGCCTGTGTGTTTTGTGCTCAAGGTTTAGTGCGCAAACGGCAACAGTAAAATAATTTGGGTCGTCTAGTTATAAACTCAAATACAGCCATTGGCCTATAAAAGTAGCCTAAAGAATGATGAATAGTGTTAAATACAGAGGGTTCCGTTACAGTTCACTGTCAGATGAGGTTGCAGTACAGTTGCCATCCTGCATATCTACAGCGCCGAGATTTGCCCTGTGCGCGAGCAGCACACAACGTCTCAGCAACAAAGTTGCATCCCCGGCAATATGCAGGCGAGCTGCTCGTGCCATTGGTTAACCTCCGCGGCTTCGATTCGGACGGCGGACCAAAATAGCAAAGCTAAGTTAATGCAGAGTTTAGGAGTTCACGCAGGGTTGTTGTCATAGCTAGCATTCATCATTTCCTAATCAATGTATTTGGATGGCAGGTGGAATGCAGGAGGCTCGAGAACGTGCTAGAATTAGTGGTCAAATTAACACCATAATACCCTGATACAAAAATAGACTTGAAATCCCTTTCCCCTGTTGCTTTGACAATATTTTTAAAACACAATTTCCATTTATGCCTTAGAAATATCATGTGCCGGCCCGGTAGGATATCTGAGTGTACAATTTCTCACCTATGCTATTGCTACATACGCTGTTAACGTGCCATATTTATTTAATAACAGACCCCATCAATGTGACACACTTTACTTCAATGAGCCTAGTCTTGGCTACTCACCGTAATAAGGGACGTCTGTTTTTCTTGCCATTTCACTGTGGACGGTAGAATTGTCTGGCGTGTAGTGGTGCGATGCCATGGATGTTGGGAGTCAATGAACACTCCCGTATTTGGCTCCAAGTTTATAAAATAGGTCCTCTCCCCTGTGTGAAGCTAGCCACAATAAGGATTAGCCACAATTGTGGAATTTGTAGTTCGCCTTCTAAATAAAAGTCCCCCATTGGAAGCGACTCAAACAGATACCATTACTATATGCCATATTTGGACAAGATAATGAATGCTAAACAAGGTCGGAATGTTATATAAATTCCACAAAATAAAATAATTGGGTCATTCCTTCCAAATGGTGCCTTTTCTGTCGCCAGGAAATATCACTTACAAAAGGCTTTCAATATAAGGTAAAGTGTCCTTTTTACCTTAAAAACACAAAAATATAGATATTGAAAGGGAATTTTATGCATTTTGAACAAGTATTTTATTTCAGTTGATGTAGGTTTTGCCATGTCCCCAGGTGTTATTTGTCAGTTTCCACAAGAAATAGAAGCCATAAAATAATAAAATATTTAAAATACAGCCTTACCCCGTTTCATGGACCCAAGATCCATAGGTATGAGCCTACTCAGTTACTCCAACAGATTACAATTCTGAAGCGTTCACACAAATATAACGTCGTAGCTCTTTGTGGGACTATGTGAGACTGTGAAACCGCATAGTAGGTTTACTGGTGATCTTTTTGTGTCTCATTTCACAGTGGTTTCAGTCCTACAATAAGAGCTAGGACGCTAATATTTGTGAAAACTCTTCACAGCTGTGTTCTGTTGGTGTCACTGAGTAGGCTGATGCCCCATTTCATGTACCCAAGATCCATAGGTAACGCATGCAATTTTAATGTTCAATATGTACAATAGGCTCGAATAACCTGTACCCCTGCCCATTGACTCGGTACTGGTACCCCCTGTATACAGCCTATTTAATGTTATTTTATGGTGTTTATTTTGTAAATATTTTCTTAACACTGCATTGTAAGTAAGCATTTCACAGTAAGGTCTACTACACCTGTTGTATTCGGCGCAGGTGACAAATACAATTTGATTTGAATAGTGAGGTGATTTCCCACAGTTAAAGTTCCCTAATATGAGCTACAACGCTAATATTTGTGTAAACTCTTCACAGTTGTGTTCTGTCAGTGTCACAGAGTAGGCTGATGCCCCATTTAATGGACCCAAGATCCATAGGTAAGGCATTACAGTGCATACAGTATGCCCCCAATGCAATTCTAAAGTGATTTCAACAGATTTTAGTTTTTTTTTGTGTTTTGTTGAATTGATACACTCACCTGCCAGTTTATCACCCAAGTCACAGACTGTTTTCTCTGCTACCGCACGGCAAGCGGTACCGGGAGTGCGAAGTCTAGGACCAAAAGGCTCCTTAACAGCTTCTAACCCCAAGCCATAAGACTGCTGAACAATTAATCAAATGGCCACCAGACTATTTACATTGACCCCCCCTCCATTTGTTTTGTACACTGCTGCTACTCACTGTTTATTATCTATGCATAGTCACTTCACCCCTACCTACATGTACATGCCGACAACCTGTACCCCCGCACACTGACTCGGTACCGGTACCCCCTGTATATAGCCTCGTTATTGTTATTTTATTGTGTTACTTTTTATTATTTTTTTACTTTAGTTTATTTGGTAAATATTTTCTTAACTCTTCTTGAACTTCACTGTTGGTTAAGGACTTGTAAGTAAGCATTTCACGGAAAGGTCTACACTTGTTGCATGTGACAAATAAAGTTTGATTTGATTAGGTACACCACCCAGTTCACGAAAATTGATTGCTCCCTACAAGACAGTGAGTCACGTGGCCGTGGCTTGCTATATAACGCAGGCAGACAGGCATCAAGGCATTCAGTTACTGTTCGATTGAACATTTGAATGGGTAAAACAAGTGACCTAAGAGACTTTGAGCGTTGTATGATTGACGGTGACAGATGTGCCGGATCCAGTATCTCAGAAACGCCAACCCTCCTGGGCTTTTCACGCACATTGTCTAGGGTTTACAGAAAATGGTGTGACAAACGAAAAACATCCAGTCAGCGGCAGTCCTGTGGGCGAAAACAGCTTGTTGATGAGAGGTCAAAAGAGAATGGCAAGAATCGTGCAAGCAAACAGGCAGGCCACAGACAGACAAATAACGGCACAGTACAACAGTAGTGTGCAGAATGACATCTCGGAACTCACAACTCGTCGATGCTTGTCACGGATGGGCTATTGCAGCAGATGACCACACAGGGTTCCACTCCTATCAGCAAGAAGAAGTGGCTCCAGTGGGCACGTGATCACCAACACTGAACAATTGAGGAGTGGAAAAACTTTGCCTGGAACATGACAGCGAGTTCAGTTTACTTGAGTGGCCTGTGCAGTCCCCAGACCTCAACCCAATAGAGCATCTTTGGATGAGATGGAATGGGTTGTTCACAGCATGAATGTACCGCCTTCAATCTGCAGCAACTGCATGATGCCATCGCATCAGCACGGACCAACATCCCTGTTGGACATCCCTCCCCCCTGCTACTACATTCCCTATTGACATTTCCCAAATTAGCCCATATCCCAATGCCCCAGGGCAGTGATTGGGGACATTGCCCTGTGTAGAGTGCCGTCTTTCGGATGGGACGTTAAACGGGTGTCCTGACTCTCTTTGGCCACTAAAGATCCCATAGCACTTATCGTAAGAGTAGGGGTGTTAACCCCGGTGTCCTGGCTTAAATTCCCAATCCGGCCCTCATACCATCACAGTCACCTAATCATCCTCAGCTTACAATTGGCTCATTCATCCCCCCTCCTCTCCCCTGTAACTATTCCCCAGGTCGTTGCTGTAAATGAGAATGTGTTCCCAGTCAACATACCTCGTAAAATAAGGGTTAAATAAAGAATATGAATCATTGAATCTGGAACATTTCCGACACATGTAGAATGCCCTGAAGAATTCAGGCTGTTCTGGAGGCAAAGGGGGGTTCTGACCCAGTACTAGATGGGTGTACCTAACAACATTCAGACATTGTTTAGCATTATCTAGTCCAAATATGGCATTATTCCACTATTTGTATCCGTTTGAATCACTTTCAATGGGGGACTTTTATTTTTGATGGCTAACGCAAACTCTACTATTGTGGCTAATCCTTAATGTGGTTATTTTCACACAGGTCCGCCTCACCTCTCTCCCTCCTTTCTCCCTAAGGATGTATGCAGGCACATAGCTCAGAGAGCCAATTTATGCCTTGCACCTCTCAAAATGTTGTAACAATGCGGAGGGCTCAGTATAGCTCCGCATTGACATGATTGGTTGATCGTAGGTGAGGGCGGGAGGTCCTGTATAAAACACAAACTCAGATCCTTGACAACAGCTCTGCGTTGCTCAGCGAAGGTTAAAAGGTATGAATGCCCTGACCTCAGAGGCCACATCACCATAATGACGCTCCACGGTCAATCTGTGTCTGCGTTGGCCGTGCAGCATTTACAGTGATATGGCCTCTGCAGAAGTCAGGGCATTCATACGTCTTGCACTTCACTAAGCCGTGCAGAAATGTTGTGAAGGAAGTGACTTTATACAGGACCTCCCGCCCTCACCTACAGTCAGCCAATCATCAACCAATCATGTCAATGTGGACCTATACTGAGCCCGCCACAATGTTACAAAATTCAAGAGGTGCACCGCGATGCGGTATGGAGCTCATTTTGGCCTCTGCATCCCTCTGGAGGCTCCGCAATTGCGTCACACCATCCATACGGCGCCTCTGACCACATACGCAGATCAAGCATAAATTTGGCTTTAAATGCTGCACAACCAACGCAGATGTTGGATTGACCATGCAATGCTTTTCAGCATGCACTGTTTAGAGCATGTAACGTCATTAAGAGATCCAAGGAAGGGATGTATGGGCATTGCGCACCTTAGTGGATAACCTTAATCACTTAGGATTTGCATTGTAAAATGTCTGTTCTGGAATACACTATTCCCACAAATTAATGCATTTAAACTATCAATGTCTATTCAATGTCTAGGGAATACAATTCTGTGCAAGATAATATTTTTTTGGTACCAGACTAGACTTTTTGTTGCATTGTATTTCAGGCTGCTAAACTTCTGAGGATTCCAAAATCGGTCTATTCCCTCTGTATGACACCAGTGACCTCTAGTGAACAAAATGTAGTATTGCAATGTCCCAAATAATCTCACCTACACTACATACAAGACTATGCAAACCTACACCAAGGTCAGCATCAGTTGAACATTATTTCAAATCAGTTATAAAACAAGATCAGTATCAGTAAGTCAACTGTATTTCACATCTATAGATAACAATATTGCAATTCTCTCCAGATGACACAACCAACTGAGTAACAACTGAAGGGTCGAGGTTAAATCAGATGTTTAAAAGATTATCTAATACATTATATGAAAACATCAAATCTCCCCCAATGTATCCATTGTATTTGGAGACATCTGGGTTTGAATCCAACTGTTGTCATTGACTAGCCTGGCTGACGTGCAGACTGACATGGTACACATCGAGGAGAGATGTGCAGCCTGAGTCTGTCCCTTTAGTCAGGCAAGTCCTAGACAGGACTAGAAAGGGTTTAAAGTTCTCCACAAGATGGGGCTATGATCACACAATCACCAAGTAACCACATTTAGTACCTTGTTAGGGACCATTCCAGAACCACTGGAGCAATTTAAAAAGAATGCCTGACATAAGACTGACTTCAAACTTTTTACTATTAATAAATGTCTCATGACGTTGGACTTTCAACACAAACACGTCTAAAAATTGATAATGTTCAGATACCAACAATTACACACATAACATAACACTAAAAGAGCGATAATTAAAATGTAACACGACACATGGTTGAAATAAAATGATTAGCTCATATTGTCATCTCTTCAGGGAAAACCTCTTACTTTAACCAATAAGCAGCTCAGTTGTTCAAATATAAAGGGTAGGTTCAGAGGACAAATACTGTATATGCAAACTAGTTGATAATTTTCCAACAAAACATGATTTATCCTAACCTTCCGATCCTATGCCTAGCACCTCTACAGTACCATTGAAAGCATGTACTTCATTGGTTATCCTACTGGCAGTGGAGTAAACAGTGATCTGGCTACTGTAGACTTAGATAACTTCACAAAACTAGTCCAGTACACACAGGTAATTATCCTTTACATGACAGTTTCCTGAGCTTCTCTAATGTGTATTGTGCATGTGTGCACGAGGTAATCCAAACGCTCATGACAACAACATTCCAGTATACTGTACCTCCATACTACTCTACTGTGAAGTTGACTTCAATTCAACATCTGTGGTTCTGGTTACCACTGTGGGTGAAACTGGTTTGACCTCAAAACAATGGACCTTGTAAAACAAAATGAACATAAAAAAAAAACCCAAGTGCGTCAATAATAATAAAAACCTTCCAATTTTCCTTTAGGTCAAAAAGAGGACGTATTCCACTGAACGTTACAAGAGTGAAATAGCGCGATGTAAGTATTGCTAAATTTGGTAGCTAACACCATATGTTTATGCTACGAAAATAAAATGTTACATATCACCATATCAACTTTTTTTTAAGGTAATACATTATTTGATTACCAATACAGCCTACACATATACTTTGTCTGCAGAGTTAAACTAGTAGGTAGGCTTTTCTTCATAAACAAATTAATTATAAACAAGAATAAAACATGTAAAGAGAAACAAATACAGAAACATGGGCACTATTAATCTCCTTTGAGTTTGAGGCACTAATATTACGGAGTATGTTGTCTCTTTTCGTTCTTCACTACTCCTCCTTCTTGACGCGTCCTCTGAAAGCATCCATGAAGTTGAACGCTCCCAGATACATCCCCAGCAGAATCCCAAGCTTGACAGGCATAATACTGTGGTGATAAAAACAGTCAATTAGGCTACATATTATCAATGATCACTGCATTGCGCAATTTATAGCTTATTAGGAGAACAACAAACATTGTCTAGAATAGAAAGTGAGTCCAAATTACTTCATTGGAACTTCATTAGAACCAACTACATTAAGTCATCTATTCTGTTAGTTAGCCTAACTAACAGAATAGATTACTCGCCTAACTGGTAATCACAGTGAGACTAAATTAAACCCCTTAATTAAAGAATAAAACGGATGAAAATCCAATAAATTATTCATGGTATAATCGACGCGGTTTGAATGTCTTCCGGTCCAGTAACAAAACTTATTTCAAAGGGCATAATAACCTCATAATTGCTCTATTTAAGAGGTTAATAAGAGAAGCCATTTCATGCTTTAATCATTTCGTGTAATTGGTGGCGAGTGACTACGTCTACTGTATTCGTCATGGCTGTATTGTGTTGTATTCGACATGAAGCCAACGACTCACTCTTTCATTCAGACTCATTCTCAAAGGCCTCAAGGAACAAAAGTAGCCATGGAAATCATTCCAAATCAAGACTTCCCCACCAGACATACTCAGCCTGTTCAAATGTCTAAAAGCCCTCTTTCTCAAGGACATTTCCATAACACAAAAAGCCTTGTGTAGATTTAAAATGTTGAGGTTGCAGATAATTTGTCAACTGCAGTCCTAATCAGATGTAGGTCTGAATAAATCTGTGTTGTCTCCAGCTAAATGTAGTCTTGCAGTCCACTCAACCAGGTGCTTCTATAACAGCAACTGCTCATTGGCATCCGTACTTGACATAAATGCATAAGTAAGAGCTTAGCAACAGCCCAAAGGCTGGCAGATGGCGATATCAAGTCGTTTCCATATTACCGTCCAAACGCATTGTATGCAGCCGGCAATAGACTTGTATCCTCCTGGACCGGTTCGTAACTTAAACATGATCCATTCAGGCTGCAAAGGCATCAATTTCTTCCTTAACTAGATTTAATGGCGAGAAGGCCGGAATATATGCATACTTTCTTTATGAAAACACCCTTTTCCACCACCAAGCTAAAGTGGCTAATGCCTAGGAATGCTAGTCTTGGGTGTTGTGTATCATGTTCAGCCAATCAGGTTTGCGCACAGTGTGGTTTGCCCCTGGCTGAACTCAGGGTGCAACAGGAAGTAGCATTAGCCACCAGCTTGGTGGGGGAAAATGGTGTTTCAAAGAAAGTACTCATATCTTCTGTTTATTTCCTCCTTCTCGCCATTAAAATGTAGGAAATTGACATCTTTGCAGCCTGAATATAAAACGTTTTAGGTATGAACCAGTCCACGGGAATACGAGTGTATTGCCAGCTGCATACAATGCGTTTGGACGATGGAAGATGGCGATATTGATCTGGAATTGATGGTTCCATCTCCCGGCCTTTGTGCTAGCTTGGTAAGCGTTTACCGGTACCTGCCAGCCTTATGGAGAAACAAAGGCAGCCTAATTCTGATCTTTTTTCCCACTAATTGGTCCTTTGGCCAACACATCTTTTCACATAAGATATTTTTCAGAGCTGATCTGATTGGGCAAAAGACCAATTAGTTAAGAAAATATCCAAATTCAGCTTACTGTGCAAATACAGCCAAAAGACAAGGTGTTGTGATGTCACATTGGCAGAGGGGGGACATTGATGACCTTTTGATAGCCTTCAAAATAAATAGAAAAAGTGATCAAATATTTCCCATATATTGTTTTTACTGATATGACCGATGCACCGATGCAGATGAAACTGTTTCCCCATTTCTAGGGGCATGTTCAGGAGGGTACAACGTTACAAAATGTTCTGATAGAAATGTATGGTGTAGATAAAAAAAATATATGATTGTCTTATAATGAGAATCATACCAGCTGTGTATCAGGTTGTTTCCCCTCACTAAAAACACCCCTGTAATGACTGTATTAGCACTGACTTGGTTTGCACTGGGTATGAGTGAGGGTTTGCTGAATGATTGTAAATCAAATCAAATGTAGAGTCTAGACTAACAGATGACTTCATCCAGTCTTACAAAAACAACATTTTTATTATAATTCTTGAAGTATTCACATATCCCGATGGGATTTACAATTATGGCCATATAAAAAGTTGAAGATACACCCAACCACAAAAGCGCATTTATACATACTGTAACAGGTATTTAATTGATGCACAATGCCTCTTTTTTAACAATGGCATTAGGTCCAAGTGAAACATTCAAATAGCTTTGTCAGATTTTCATAATGCTGTAGTCAAAAACAAACAAACTCCCTCACTCTCACTAGTTCCCTAAAATATGTATCTGTATGCAAATGTTTGCAAATTAATCAATGCACATGTACAATCCTTCTACAGGGCTTTGGGTGAGGTCTTTGTTTCACGAATAAAGTGACAGAATGTACCTTCAGTACTAGAATGCAGTAACACTATGCAGATAGAATTCCCTGATACCTCCAATGCCCATCTTGTGAAAATTGAATGCTGACAATCTACCTCAAGCTGTTGGATAATGTAAATGTTATGCTAACAGAAATCACCTCCGAGCCCTCTCTTAACACTGTGAAATGCAGACATAACCGTTAAACCTACAAATCTACATTTTGCTATCGGCAGCCAGTGACGCTGATGCACGAATGGCTTCGTATGGAACAGAAAACACAATTCACACCCTGAGGGTGTGTGATTTTGTTGAGCATAGGCATGGGTTAAACGAGGGTCAAAGTGCAAGGGGCTCAAGTGAAGATCAGTGCAGCTTAAGGCTTGTTGTCTCACAGTGCTCTGGGTTCTCGAAGGCACCCAGGTACTTCCCCAGGAGAGCTGCCTGCTTCCACCTCAAGGAACTATAAGGACACGGTGAAGGGGGGGTCAGCAACTTTATAAACACTCACGTCACTCTTTGTGCATTAACCATCTAAGATTAATAACCATCCATAGTGGATCTGAAGTGACATTTTCCAAAACCAGAACCTGTGATCATTAATATGTGCCCCCAAATAACCACAGTGTGTCACAATTTCTTAAGACACCACATGTACTTGAATGTATGTTACTGAAAAAAATATAACGTGTAACAAGTTTCTTTGAACTATATCAGAACTGACAGCCTGCCTGATGTAGTGAAGTAACAAGCTTCATAAGTGCTCACAGTTTAGCCTGGCAATGCATTCGTCCATAGACAAAATACTGAAGCTGTTGCTTGGCAACCCAGCTCAAATGCTTGGGTCCACATACACCAACAGTATAAAAATGCTTTGACTTAAAGCTTGGGGTGGTTTGGTTTCACTACAACTGCTAGTCACTAACCAGATGTTTAAATGGATGTCTATCCATCCTTCCTTGTCAATTACTACAGTAAATAATTCACCATCCTGTCCGAGACTTGAAGACTCACTAACAGGCTAGTTCGGGTCAGGAACAGTAAAAACAAGCCGTAAAAAAAAGTGACATCTAGGGAAGATATGGACTATGCCAGTTGAAAGTCTTGAAGGTAAACTACTTCTGTCAGGGAGGCAAGCTAGAGAACTAGACCGAGGGCACCCTACCTGGGAATTTAATCGTGAAGGAAACCGATTGTGACCAGAGGTCGGACAATACTGTGCATTTTGATCATGCAACCATTTCTGAATATCAGAATGGAGTGACTGACAGTGTCATTGTGCGTGTTTGTGCAGCAGATATCTGTGATTGAGGCAGTGCGACAAATAGCTAAACCCAGCATGCTATCCCATCATGAAGTGTAGAGTGGAAGAACATGAAGGGACTCACTTCTTCAGGCCCATGATAAGATACATGGTCTTTGGGAGCAGAAGGTAGACCTGGTCAGTTAAAATGGCTTCAATGATCTTGTTTGCTACATAGTCTGGATCCAGGATGGGCAACAAGAGAGGCCACCTGTGGGAGAAACAATTTATTTTACCTACTAGCACAACTGTAGCCAGTCCATAGCATGTAAGGTTTCTTCTTGTGTACAGTACACACTTCTATGTTTGTTGTTGACAGTGAAATTATACTGGGTATAATCCTGGATGCTGATTGGTTAACATTCCAGTTGGTATCTATTCCACAAGTTACCACTGGTTAAATCTATGACGTTCAAATGCCTAACTCTGTTCCATATATGGATGTATCCAAATAAATGTCACTAGAAAACAGATTAAACTCAAATGCAGCTACTTTGCTGTTATTCTGGCTGCACTGTTTGACGTGACTGTAATTTAGCCGTAATTGGCTAGCTAGCGAGCAAGCAAGGGCTAAAAACAGCATAGAGCTAGCAATTTTGACTAGCAACGTTGAGTATCAGTCCACATAATCAACCTATAGTGTTGTGACAATAGGCATTAGTAACTCACAAGCACACAGCTCAGAGAGGAAGTCTCCCAGCACTTTTGTAAGTCCTGCCACAACACAATCTATTTTGCCCAGTCAATGCTGAGACAAGGTAATTCAAAAGAACCAAACACAATTTCAAAGTTCTCTCGTAGAGAGTTTCAAAGAAACAGAACTGTCCCTGGCATTTAAAGGGATTGCATATTAAAGTAGTTTTCTACATGGATGCATACCCTTTCAGCAGGATTCAATCTCAAACTTTTAATGAGAAATTGTATTAAAATATATGCAAGGAGGATAACCCTTTATAAAAGCATTAAAAATAATATGACAACTTTAAAGTCAAATTAAATCCCGTATAACACCTTATGGCAGATAACTTACTTAGTATTGCAGCCATCAAACATGCCAGTATTGATGAAGTATGGACACACTATGGTAGTCTTGACTCCATCCTTCCCAGTAGCCAGCAGCTCCAGAGCCACAGACTCAGCAAAGCCAACAGCAGCAAACTTACTGGCACAGTAATCTATCAGGAGAGAGAAACTTGGCAATGTATTGGCAAACAGTTTTAGAGCAGGTTAAACAAAGGTCTCTACAGCAATATAATGTTTGTCTATACTAAATTGTGAAATTGCATTGGCAATGTCAAAGTCAATTAAATGTTGACATGGACTGTCCTTGAACCATTTTTCAGCCAATCTACCTCAATCTGTCTTTGGAACCTTCAACTACAGTACAGTAGTACAATAAGTTAAACATTAAACCTCTACCCCATTCAAGGTTGACTGATAACATCTGTATCAATCAGCTCCATGATAGGAATCTGATTGCATAATGTACTGCCCAGAGTTTACAGCATAGACAAAGGTAATGTTCTGCGCAATGGCTACAGGGTGTGTAGCATTGTTGGGAAAAGGACCAGTAAGTAAGCATTTCCCCGTTGTTTACGAAGCATGTGACAAATAAATGTCCTTAGATTTTCTGTGCAGGCTTTTGTTCTTGCATTGCACCAACACCTGATTAAGCCAGTCATCAAACATTGATTAGCCATCAGGTGTCTTGGTGCCGGACTGGAACAAAAGCATGTACATCCTGTCGCTCTCCAGGTCCAGTATTGAAGAACATTGGAGTAAGTCATGCATAGTGGATGATTTACCTGCTAGCCCATTGACACCAATCAGACCAGCTGAACTGGCAATGCTGACCAGATGACCGTGGTTGTTGGCAGTCATCGCTGGGAGAAAGGCTTTATATGTCTAGAGAGAAATTAGCGGGAGAACTTATACAATGAAAATATGAATCAGTACACAGATCTGTGTTCATTTGATGGGTGTGGGTGGAATTGACACTACAAGGGACATAGGCCTACAATGAGGTTAGAGCCATCAAATTTTTATAAACATATTGGCGGATTTAGGATAATGCTTTCACATTTAAAATGCCTGCACTGACTGATAAAGACAGCAAATGAGAAAAATCAGACAAGACAGTGTAGCAGATGTGCACTAGTCATCTCATTAGCTCACCCAAAAGTGTGCCATGGTGTTAACTTCAATGGTTTTCTCAATGAGGGAGTCTGGTGCATCCATGAACTTCCTGCCCGTGACGATGCCTGCGTTGTTTATGAGAATACTTACATCCCCCACCTCTCTCTTGACCTAAAGATAGACATGTTAACTTTAACCACGTTACTTCAAAAACACACATCTTTTTGTTTCCTACATCCTGGAAACCCACTTATGGTAAGGACTATTTAACATTGTTGCTGTGTAATTATGGACATGGGTAACAGGTTGAACCTGGGAGGGGTATTTTAAGAGGGACTGAACTGGTCGATTTCCCATGTGTTTTTCTGTTGCTCAGATTTCAGTCTTGGGGGTGTGGTTCGATGTGGGTATGTTATCGTACCCTGGCAGTTAGTGTTGTTTGTCGCTATGGAGACACCGTAGCAACAACATAGCCAATAGCATACCACTTCCTCAAAATAGTCAGAATGAATCTAAGCTAAATCAAGAAATCTGTCATTCATTGACATTTTTGCCACAGACATTTTAGTCACAATTGGGGTTTGGTGCAGCATTTCTCAAGTTCAATAATGTGCATGAAAGCTAGTAGTGCACTGTAGACTATCAAGTCTGCTGCTGCACAGGACAGCAAGCTATCAAACTATCGCAAATAAAGCACAAGCTACATGCCGTTTATCAGTGCCCAAAAACACTAGCTAGCGAAGTTCCATCTTTGTTTGTCAATGAAGCTAGCTAGTAGTAGCTTGCAGGCACATTGAGTTGGAAGCCACATGAACTAAAATCAGTTTATCAAGTCACTGGCAAGTGCACTAAGGTGCTGTTATGTTTTTACAACTTTCTCACTATCTATTATCTGTCTGGCACAATTTCAAAACAGTGGCAGACTCAGTGCTCAACTTGGGCAGGAGGGCATAGAACTGTGTTCCGGCACCTCACATTTTCTACTGATTGAGTTCCCGCACCTCTTATAGAATATTAGCTAAAAAGTAAAGTGGAGTTCCTGCACCTTTATATAAAACGGTACAGTCACCCAAAATGAGTAGGCTACTGGCTCCTATTTCTGTCCAAGTCAAGCACTGGGCAGACTCAAGAGAACACTATCAAACACATCAGCAAGTGGCCACTCCACAAAGGGCTTAGGGGCCAAGTGTTCTTACAACATAACATTGGCAACATGTTAACTTATGTAAATAAGTCCGAGGCGCTGCGTAATGTGTCTCACCACCTGTGTTCTGCCGTACGATTGGATAGTGCGCAATCAGCACATACATAACAATTCTCCCTGCGCGTTACCATCCTGTGTTAGTGGTCATGATTGAACTCAAAACCCAACCTCATGTAAGTCCTGACAAACTTCATTACACAAATCTGTTTTGGAATATACTGACTTTATAACCAAAATGACCAAACTTCCTTCCTACAGGACAAAGAGACAAAAATGGTATCCACGAGTTCATCTGACTCTGGGGAAGTAGATAAAGGGCCTCATTGCCAAAATCCCAAAGTATCCCTTTAAAAAGGTTGTCAGTGTTTCTGATAAGGTTGACAATTAATTACCTTCTAAATGTATTTGTGTGGCTACAATACCATCTTTGGCTCACAACATTTTCTGGTTTGCAGAGAAATGCATTGAAAGAGAGAAATGAAACTTGATTTGACACGCGCGCCGAATACAACAAGTGTAGACTTTACCGTGAAATGCTTACTTACAAGCCCTTAACTCTTCTTGAACTGCACTGTTGGTTAAGAAAATATTTACCAAGTACATTAAAAGAAAATGTAACCTAATGTAAATTGTGCAGTGGCAATTTTATTAAATTGTTCATCCCACTTGCTTCAGTGCGCGTGTTCACTACACGACAGGAACAATTACATAGATCTCTTGCACTAAATGATGGCAGGTTTAACTAAGGAAGGTAAAAAAAAAATTTTTTTTAAATGAGTTTTCATCCCTCCGGAATCTCTATTTAATATCACTGCCATCCAATCACAGGAGACCATAAGGCTTGGTGAGAATTACCCAACAAAGCAGCAACACTAATTCAGCATTGAAGACTAGTTGTAAGAATCAGGTGGCTTACCTTGTCAGCCACTCTGTAGACTTCAGCCTTGTCACTGCAGTCACACAGGTAGTAGTGGACCTTAGTCGCCCCTGTTTCCTTCACTAGCCTTGAAGTCTCCTTCATGCCCTCCTGGTTGATGTCCCACAAGACCAGAGAAACGCCCAGGGGGGCAAACTTCTCAGCCATGAGCCGGCCAATGCCGCTGCCCGCCCCAGTGATGAGGACGATTTCACCGGTGACATTTTTGTTCTTGGGTGGGATGAACAGTCTGACAAACGCCTCCATGTTGTAATAGATCGACATTATGATCACTTGAAGGGTTTCCAGGAGGAAATTCATTTTGCTGATCCCTGGAAAGACAGTTGTCACAATTAAAATGTAATTTGTTTGCCAACTTCCGTTTGATTTGATTTAATTGTTTTATGAAGGCTTATTTGTTTGTCTATTGAATAGATTATTGCAGATTAGTGTTTTATAGCCTAAACTTTGCAGTTTAGTGTTCTGCTTTTGTAGTTGCCAAATATATATATTTCTGTAGCCTATAGAATCAACATTCTTTGATTTGAAGAGGATAACTTTCAACTGATAATATAATGCACGAAATGCAACTAGGCTATTCATAAAAATCACACAACAAACTCAAAAAACACAATTTTGATTGTGATGTAAACAAAATGCATGTGCAATGAATTAGGGCTGGGCGAAATGGCCAAAATATGACAGTACTTAATGTTTTTGAATAATAAAAAGTTCTACATTTGCTTTATGAGTAGCGCGCGACTCTAGGGAGGTAACACATACATGCTAAGTGATTTCAAAATCAGTCTTCTCCATTCTGATTGTTTTATACTGTTCAATTCAACCAATCCAAAATAATTTATACATTTCCTGCACTTATTTGAGATCATTTCCACACTGCCACGTAGGGCCGCACAATATTGTAAAACTATCTAGGCCTCATTTTGAACCAAATGTTGCGATTTGACTTGTGATTTAGAGCAAAACACTTGATGGATTGAATGATTATTAAAATTCTATAGTTGGAATATAATAGTGGGCACTTTGAATACAGTGTTTGACATGACAACGAATGAAAATGCCACAGGGAGGAGTTATTGTGACAGGGTAGGAACCAAAGTGTTGACAAGTGTTTCCTAGGGGACCCCATAATCTTTGGCTACATTGAATGTTCTCTCTTAGCTACTTCATGTAGCTAACATTCTTACATCGCGTATGCCTCTGATTTAGAAGACACATTTGCACAAACATGCTGATCTAGGTCTACACCAACACTGGTATTATCAGGCTGTATAGCTAATTATGTTTGCTGTGGTTCAGCTAGGTAGCTAGCGATTAGCATTGGCGGCTTTACAAGATTTAGGCCGAACTTGCTAAGAAAAGACAAACTAGCTGTTGGCAGATGTAAGAAAAACGAATAGTGTAATTATAGAACACTAGTGGATTTATATTAAGAAGCAAAGTGAAAACAGCATTGTTGTCATCAACATTGTTGCATGCGCTGCATTGGCCATGCAGACTGAACGCAAGAGTCTAGTGGTCGAGGAACAACAAATGTGCTCCTTGAGTAACAGAGGGCGGGGCTAGGTCTGTGTGGAAAGCGGCATGGAGAGAGAGCTGAATGAAGTAGCGAAGTAAACTATAAAAATGGACGTTACACATGCAGTATCACATTTAACAAACCAAACATTCAAATATCATTATAGAAAGTAAAGTAAAAACCCAAACCGGTGCGGGCATCAATACCGGTATATTATAAAATACGGTATACCGCCCAGCCCTACACTAAACGATAGGCCAGAGCAAATACAAAGTAGCAAAATGTATCAACATTTTCCTGATGAAAAAAAGGTAGGCCTGAACTTGGCGACAGATTTTAATGTGAATATTCTAAAATCCTCATTAAAAACAAACTATATGCCAGAGGGGTGTCTCCATTAAACTGTGCGTGATGACGTAGTGCACATTAAAATTACTTTTGCGGTTAAAATTACCATGTACTGAAAGTTACATTTTTAACTCTGGTTTTGTTTGTAAGAATGTTGTGTTATATAGTTAATGTGCCGATTGGTCTGGGCAGGTGCGCTCTAGCCAATAGCCCACACATACAATGCGGGTATAGCCTGCATCAGGGATAGGCAACAGGTGACCTGCGGCCTCCCTTTTTTGGCATGCAGATTTTTTTTAAATACTAAGAAAATAAGGAAATCAGTCAGGTCTCAACCAGGGCTGTGGCGGTCACGAAATTTTGTCAGCCGGTGATTGTCAAGCAAAAAACTGTCGGTCTCACGGTAATTGACATTAACACATTTAGCATCTCCTGGCTTCCTACAAGCCACTGATGCAGACCTTTAGAAAATCTACATTTGAAAAAGCCTAATAAATCCATGTAATATAGCCTACGCCTTCACAATAAATCCATTATTTATTTTAGATAGGTCTAAAGCAGCATGATATGAAGAAAATTTAGTCTATTTCTGAAGAACAGAATAGCATACTCTTGAGTTGTCCTTATGTTAGGTCCTGATGTGGCTATGCCAAATGGCTGTGGTCTACACTAGTTCATTTAGCAGACAAGATTTGCTTAGAATTCGGTGGCATTATTTTCTAATATGAAGAATACAATTGAACAAAGCTGAATAAAATAAAGATTAACAAAGAAATAGGTACTCCTAAACACTTAAGTACAATGCCTTAAATGTCATGGCGGCATCTTCTTTGTGGCCATAATGCACCCTAAAAAAATGCATTGCTTTTGTGGCCAGTGGCTGTTGGTTGTGCCCTTGGCAAAGAATGCTGCGCACTCCGAAGCGCCTCCCATCACTCCAAGTGATCGGGTCTTTCTCACAGGCTACAAGTGAAGACAGACATCGGGGAAGCAACTGCGCACATCCTTATCTAATTCCGAGGTACATATTGAAGATATTGGAAGAACTGTCCACATTTACTTTGTCAGCCAACAAGATAAGTAGGCCTAACGAACAGCAAAAGCACTAGCCTATGTCAATCTACTATCCCCCATAGTACAAAAGTCAACCTATTCTATTCTGTGAGAAATAAATATTCCAAACATAGTCTGGGACGGTTGTCAGATGCAATAGATGCCAAATTAATACAACCACTAGCATTATTATTTTTTTTAAATTTATAACAGTTTGTAGTTTTATCTGGCACATAACAGCACAATTGCCAGAAAATGGACGAACTTCAAAAACAATGTTAGGCTAAGTGTTTCTTGCACAGAGATTGAGATCCTCTTTTCAACTTTCATCACTCACACTATTGTCGGATTTGTCTATAGTTAATCGACATCCATTGATGAAAATGATATGGAGAGTTTAAGGGCGATTTATATTTTAACTTGCGACATATTCTTCACCTCACAATTATTATTTTGATGGACACCCAAATTTTGCAGGTTTTTATGAATCTTCTCTCTTGAATTTTTGCTTGACCTGCCAACCCTAATTGTAGTTAACAGTTGGAAAAATGCTAGAGAAAGGCAAGGGACAGCAGCGAAGTCCTGTATGGCAAAACTTTGAGAAGTTAAATGAGAAGGAAATGCAAAATTTGCGAGGTGGAATTGAGATACAGTAATGTTAGTGCAGGTGCAATGCTTAACGATCTGAAAGGGACGCACCGTGAGACCCAAACTGTTGCAGCAGCATTGTGAATTCACGTGGAATGTTATGTTTTTGACAGATTTTACTGCATTTATTTTGTTAGTCACCCTAACTCATATCACATTCAAAACTGCAAAATGTCTCTACACCCGAAGGCAAAATTAGTAGAGTAGCAGAAAATGTGTTGTAAAATTGCTAGAATCTTCTAACAGCCCCATGGAAAAAAATTGTAAAATTGCTAAGGCTGGCACGGACTTCATAATTTTTTTGTCAAAACGGCAGCCAAGACTCGATCTTCGTGTCTTAGGTCTCTCTCTAGCAAATTATCAATTACATGTTTTTTATACAAAATGCAACACTCTGACCTCCATACAAACGTCCCTCACTTCGTGGACATATTTTAAGTTTGAGTAAAGCCTCTCGCTTCGCCTCTTCCGCTCTGAACATTTCAGACGTAATTTATCGCGTAATACATTTAGCGTTTTTTGTCGACATTTGTCAAGTTTAAGTTTACAAATGTAATGTTTCCATCAGGCCCGTTGTGACACTCGACAGACACGTCCTTGACGCGCATTAAAAATGCTGGATGTAAACCTGGTTTCTTAACCAGCTTCAACCTTAGATATTTTGTAATAACTATCGCTTCATTTCAACACTGTAAAATCGGGTCTTTTAACGACCTGTACACTCGCTAATCAAAGCAAATACATGAACTGAAACAGGATTTTGTCTCCTTATGTTGAGATATGTCTTCAGTGACGTTACCTGCACCTTCAGCGTGATTTATCCGTGGCTTTTCTCGTCGTCAAGTGCCTGAACAGTGCAGCCTACATTCCTTGAATTGAGCTGGAGCCTGGTTATGTAATGTCACATGACACACAATCAAGCCACTGATCAAAACCAGAAAGGAAGAGAAGCCCAACGGAGGGAAATCTGTCTCCCTCCAGCAGGTGGCGTTTTTCGTTGTTTTGCCCACCAAGAAAGAAGTATGGAGGTCGACGAACGTTTTGAATATTATTTATTTTTTACTTTTATTTAACTAGATAAGTCAGTTAAGAACAAATTCTTATTTACAATAACGGCCTACCAACAGGCAAAAAGCCTCCTGCTGGGACAGGGGCTGGGATTACAAATAAAATAAAAAATATAGGACAAAACACGCATCATGACAAGAGAGACACCACAACACTACATAAAGAGAGACCTAAGACAACTACATAGCATGGTAGCATCACAACATGACATCAACATGGTAGCAACACAACATGGCAGCAGCACAACATGGCAGCAGCACAAACTATGGTACAAACATTATTGGGCACAGAAAACATGCACAAAGGGGAAGAAGGTAGAGACAACAATACATCACGTGAAGCAGCCACAACTGTCAGTAAGAGTGTCCATGATTGAGTCTTTTAATGAAGAGATGGAGATAAAACTTCTAGTTTGAGTGTTTTTTGCAGCTCATTCCAGTCGCTAGCTGCAGCGAACTGAAAAGAGGAGCGACCCAGGGACTTGGTCAACGACAAATAATGGCTTATTTGCTACGTGAGGTTTATTTGATTGAATAGAAGTTTCGTAATGCTTAAGTTGTTACAAGTGCGCTGATATAAGTAGGGTACGTGACATCACGTCAACTTTGATAAAAAACACTTTATATCAGATGAGGCTAGTAGCATAGCATCTCTCCATTGAATACAGGCGGCTGACGTCAACAACCCTCATCGAATATTAAAAAATGATAGACCGCCCATGTCGCTTTATGGACAACGACTCCCATTGTTAGGGCGCAGAGACTTGTACTTGTCAGTATATCCATGTTCTTTGTCAAAACTCGAGCTCTGGAACTACACAAGGAATTATGGGATTTAGGGGTGTTTGTCGTTCAGTGCCTGCAGACTACATTTTACAACATTATTTAGATTGTTTCTCTTGTAGAATATCAACAAAAAAAAATCCACAAAAAAACAATGACCGACTACATAATCACATGGTACATAACAATTCAAATTTTCTGAAGCATAGGCCTAATGTGATATTAATGAGGGCTGATAAGACATTCAATGAATAAGAATTGATTCATGAATTAAATTCATATAATATTTTTACATATATAATATTGTATTTTCCCTCTATTCATAAAAAAATGTTACATTCCAAATACAAACGTATACATACGAAGAACAACTTACATACACACACAAACAATGACTACATCTCATCTGCCCAGACCCCCATGCTCACACCACCATCCCTATTGCCTGCATTATTGTTTGACACTTGGCCTTAAATTGTACCAATTTGTTTTTCTCAGTCGCCCATGCTATTTCAATAATGAATCATTCGATTTTTCTATTGTGTCAATGAAGGCTGATTGAATGACATTCAAGTTTTTAGTATACGTTTTTTTCAAGATGAGTGATATATTTTGACAAACATTATGGACCACCGTTCTTTCAATTACATAGATAGACTGACCAGGTGAAAGATATGATCCCTTATAGATGTCACATGTTTTTTTTGTTTTACCTTTATTTAACAAGGCAAGTCAGGTTATTTACAATGACGGCCCACCCCAGCCAAACCTGGACGATGCTGGGCCAATTATGCGCCATCTTATGGGACTCCCAATCACTGCCGGATGTGATACAGCCTGGATAAAGCCTTTATTTTGTTAAAGCCACTTCAATCAGTGTAGATTAAGAGGAGGAGACAGGTTAAAGAAGGGCTTTTAAGCCTTGAGACAATTGAGACATGGATTGTGTATGTGTGCCATTCAGAGGGTGAGTGCCTTTGAACTGGGTATGGTAGTAGGCAGAGGTGTGGACTCGACTCACATGAGTTGGACTCAAGTCAGACTCGAGTCACAAATATGATGACTTGCAACCTGACTTTGACTTTAACACCAATTACTCGTGACTTGACTTGGACTTGAGCCTTATGACTCAACCTGACTTGATACCCTCCCCAAACCCAAATATAAAAAATTATGCTATTAAAAAAAAGTGTGCAGCTCATCAACTCTTCATTTAACGGATTACAGTTTGAATCGGACAGCAGCCAATCAAATTGTGCCAGCTGAGAAAATGTTGCGCGTGGCAGTGTAGAGGAACGTCGGCGAGTGAATTCAGATGGAGCCCTTGGAAAGATGATACCCCAAAATTATTATTTTTGGTTATAAAGACTATGCTGTATTAACAAAAAACGGATTGCAACTTGCAAAACATGCGGGAAGAAAATGACGGAGGCGCAACAACTTCCAACTTTGTTCAACATTTGAAGCTGCGCAAAGAACGGTAAGTCGTGGCTAATATATCCAAAAGCTATATCATTCATAACTTTGCCAGTGTAGCATGTTGACTAACATAACGTTAAATCAATGTGCCTCCACACAGTCAGTCAGTGCGGGAACGTGATCATTGCACCCAAGATTGAGCTACAACTGGCTAGGCAGTTGGTAGCCTAAATACTGCCTGATGTTACTTCTGTTCCTAAAGCCATTGACATATGTTAGCCTACTGTGTGTGTGGGTGGGTGTGTGTGTGTTAAGGTTGGGCGATTGTGTACAAGCCTACATCTCCCGATTGCGCCCCATAGCGATCCTCAATAGTTGATCGCTATTGGAGGGGGGTCTTTCTTATGGCTACCCATGTATTTCCATGGAAATATAAAGTTTATTTGGAAAGTAATAAATATATTTTTTAAAGCATTCATGATTTGCGTAAATGTAATATACTAACTATTACTCTTGTTAAAAATATGGAATGGGTATTACATTTGGTGAAGAGCACATTATGACTGGTTTAGGACTCGAAACTCAAAGTTTAGGACTTGAGACTTGACTCAGACTTGCCTGTCTTGACTTGGGACTTGAGTGCTAAGACTTGAGACTTACTTGTGACTTGTAAAACAATGACTTGGTCCCACCTCTGGTAGTAGGTGCCAGGTGCACCGGTTTGTGTCAAGAACAGCAACGCTGCTCTTTTTTAAGTTCAACAGTTTCCTGTATGAATCAAGAATGGTCCTCCACCCAAAGGATATCCAGCTAACTTGACACAACTGTGGGAAGCATTGGAGTCAACATGGGCTAGCATCCCTGTGGAACGCTTTCGACACCCTGTAGAGTCCATGCCCCGACGAATTGAGGCTGTTCTGAGGGAAAAGGGAGTGGAGAGCGGGCAACTCAATGACAGAGTTAATTAAGAAATTAACATCCATCATGCTTAGATTCATGTACTATTTTGGCTACCTTGGCTAGAAGAAAAAATCTCAGTGACTTTCAAAGAGCAGTCTTAAAGGAGCATAGGTGGTTGTGTGTGTGAAAGCGTTTTTCACCACCATCAACAAAACACCAAATGATGGAATTTATCATGGAATAATGGTTTCAGACTCTTGAAGAATATATGCCAAGGCACATTGAAGCTGTTCTGGCAGCTGGTGGTGGTCCAACGACCTATTAAGACACTTTATTTAGGCAGTTACCTGTATTTATACCACAGCATAGTTGAATACTAATTTCTGATTGGCTGGAAGGGCATTATAGACTGGACATTAAGTAAGGGATAATCCATGAGGGGCTATGCGTTCTATGGAATGTGTGTTCCACAACGTGCTAGTGGAGTGGAACTGACCTTCCACGGAGTTGCATTATATTCCAGAGAACCCATAGAGCCTCGAGTTGATTATCCCTTTTATACCATGATAGCATGTAGAAATGTGTTCATTTGCAGGTAGAAATGTGTTCAATATCCACTGAAGTAGCTAGAAAGTTTACTAGTTAGCTACAGTAGTTGCCGTGGTAACTAAACAAAGACTTGCTAGTTTAGCTAACCAAACCATCAGTCCTAGCTTGCTATTATGAAAATCAAATTCAACAATACCATACTCTATTCAATTCGGCTTTTGCTTTTAAAGGCAGCTCAAACAAAACATGCACAACAATTCTACCGTGCAAATATACCATGCGTTATAAGGAAATAATGCATGCTCTAGAATGCCCTTCAAGCCAATTTAGAAAGGAGTACTCAAAAACGCTGTGGTATATTCTGGTTGCTAGCTGGCTAGCTAACATGCAAGGGATAAGAACGTTGCCAGCGAGCATGGCAACGGAACATAAAGAACGAACGACTGGGTCGAGTCCATAAATATTGAACTATCAGGAATCAAGGTAAGACCCAAGTGCAGACTGTGTCGAAGTAACAATGTTTATTACAGCAACACGGGAAAAGGTACAGGACGGCAGTCAGGGTCAGGTCAGGCAGAGGTCGCTAATCCAGAGGTGGGGCAAAGGTACAGGACGGCAGGCAGGCTCATGGGCTGGCAGAGTGGTCAGAGAGGCGGGTACAGGATCAGGACAGGCAGGGATCAAAAACCAGGAGGACGAGAAAAGAGAGACTGGGGAAAAGCAGGAGCTGAATACAAAAACACTGGTTGACTTCACAAACAAGACAAACTGGCAACAGACAAACAGAGAACACAGGTAGAAATACACAGGGGATAATTGGGAAGATGGGCGACACCTGGAGGTGGGTGGAGACAATCACAAAGTCAGGGGAAACAGATCAGGGTGTGACAGAACTAATCAAATGAATGACTGGGTCGTGTCTCTAGCAACCAAAAGATGAGAAAGTATGAAGTTGCTTATATAAATTAAAATATCAACAACATTTTATTTATATTCTGTAAATGTGTGTTGGTAATGTTTTCTTTGGCAACTGTGGTATACAGTGAGGGGAAAAAAGTATTTGATCCCCTGCTGATTTTGTACGTTTGCCCACTGACAAATAAATGATCAGTCTATAATTTTAATGGCAGGTTTATTTGAAAAGTGAGAGACAGAACAACAACAAAAAAATCCAGAAAAACGCATGTGAAAAATGTTATAAATTGATTTGCATTGTAATGAGGGAAATAAGTATTTGACCCCTCTGCAAAACATGACTTAGTACTTGGTGGCAAAACCCTTGTTGGCAATCACAGAGGTCAGACGTTTCTTGTAGTTGGCCACCAGGTTTGCACACATCTCAGGAGGGATTTTGTCCCACTCCTCTTTGCAGATCTTCTCCAAGTCATTAAGGTTTCGAGGCGGACGTTTGGCAACTCAAATCTTCAGCTCCCTCCACAGATTTTCTATGGGATTAAGGTCTGGAGACTGGCTAGGCCACTCCAGGACCTTAATGTGCTTCTTCTCAAGCCACTCCTTTGTTGCCTTGGCCATGTGTTTTGGGTCATTGTCATGCTGGAATACCCATCCACGACCCATTTTCAATGCCCTGGCTGAGGGAAGGAGGTTCTCACCCAAGATTTGACGGTACATGGCCCTGTCCATCGTCCCTTTGATGCTGTGAAGTTGTCCTGTCCCCTAAGCAGAAAAAAAAAAACCAAAGCATAATGTTCCCACCTCCATGTTTGACGGTGGAGATGGTGTTCCTGGGGTCTTAGGCAGCATTCCTCCTCCTCCAAACACGGCGAGTTGAGTTGATGCCAAAGAGCTCCATTTTGGTCTCATCTGAACACAACACTTTCACCCAGTTGTCCTCTGAATCCTTCAGATGTTCGATGGCAAACTTCAGACGGGCATGTATATGTGCATTCTTGAGCAGCCTTGTGTAGGTCTACAATCTTGTCCCTGACATCCTTGGAGGGCTCTTTGGTCTTGGCCATGGTGGAGAGTTTGGAATCTGATTGATTGCTTCTGTGGACAGGTGTCTTTTATACAGGTAACAAACTGAGATTAGGAGCACTCCCTTTAAGAGTGTGCTCTTAATCTCAGTTTGTTACCTGTATAAAAGACACCTGGGAGCCAGAAATCTTTCTGATTGAGAGGGGGTCAAATACTTATTTCCCTCATTAAAATGCAAATCAATTTATAACATTTTTCACATGCGTTTTTCTGGATTTTTTTGTTGTTATTCTGTCTCTCACTGTTCAAATAAACCTACCATTAAAATTATAGACTGATCATTTCTTTGTCAGTGGGCAAACGTACAAAACCAGCAGGGGATCAAATACTTTTTTCCCTCACTGTAAGCGGGATAAACAGTTTAAACAAACACAACGGAATCAACTTTGCTGTTATTCTGGCTGCAGAGGTAGTGACTGTGCAGCCGTTGGCTAGCTAACAGCAAGCAAGGGATTAGAACGTTGCCACTGAACATGGCAATGTGACATAAAGAACGAATGACTGGGTCACATCCGTAAATATCGAACTAATCAAAAGAGCGACTGGGTCGCATCTCTAGCAACCAAAAGATGAGAGTATGAATTTGCTTTTAAAAATCTAAAGCTTTCATATTGTTTTCTTTGACAACTGTTATAAGCGGGATAAAAGCCAATGTTCTGTACATAGAACCCCACAGTGGAGGTGTCATAAGACACATAAAACCTAGCGGTCAAACAGGGAAATGGTTCCAATCGTTTTTAAACCATTCATTTTTCCCATGGGGAATTTTAGAAACACTTAAAATAAGGGCTGTGTTTTGTGTAGGCTTACCCTGGCGTGATGTTTTGATAACATGTGAATCTCTCTCGGACAAGGTGACTTATCAATATATTCAGCTCTATTTACTCTCAGATTCAAAAATGCTAATTAGCATCAAAGTAGGCCTCATGCAAAACTACAAATCCCTGCAAGCTCCTGCACGTCATCTCTAGCTGACACCTTTGCTAACAGGTATTGTGTCAATTTAAAACTTGCATGAGACAGTTCACAGAACTGTCAATTTAAAGAAATGTAGCCAAATTATGAATTACTACATTTAACTAACATCAGATATTCTTACCTTTGCCTCGACTTCAGTCTCATCCAGATCATCATGGCATTTGTAATTCTTTATGGTAGCCAAATTAGTAGCTAATTAGCATTTCATTTTTGGGGGGCAAATACAGGCAAATATATTGATAAAAGTCACCTTGTCCTAGTGAGATTTTCAAAATGTCATGCCAGGGTAAACAAACACAAAACACTGGCTTCATTTTAAGTTTTTCTAAAATCCCCTTTGGGAAAAATGAATGGTGGAAAAACGATTGGAATCATTTCCCTGTTAGACCACTATGTTTTATGGGTATTATGACTCACACTCTGGTACTCTATGACCTTGGAAAAATTAACTACACAAAGGGACTCGGCTCCGCCTCATCCCGCTGCGTCGTCCATTATTTCCCAAGGTAATGTACAAAACATCAGCGTTTATTCATTACATTATGTATGTATCTGCCAACATTTTGGAAGTTAACGGCTGTGGATATAGATATGGTGGTGCCTTTGGAAACAACTACCATTGAGAAGTGAAGTTAGAGAAATTAAAGATATAAATTCATGTGTCAGACAGGAGAGTGGGCTATCTATCCTGTTTTGTAGATCTAACTTCTGAGTCATTTAAAATACTTCCTTATTGTGAGGAAGATCATTCTTCATATAAACCTCTGGGGGGGATTAAGTTAAGCAAAATATCAATCAGTGAAGTTTTGGTAGTCTGAGACGTTGGGGAGCTAAGAAGCTAAAAACTGTTAATATTTTGTGCTCACTTGAGCAATCTATACAAAAAAAGATCGACATACGGCTGAGTGAAGCTGTGAATGCGTCAAATAAATACAATCATCACCATTAACACCAGAGTTATTTTCTCAGTTGGGCTTGGCAGAGTGAGGCAGGAACATTGGCTCCACTTCCCAAGCAGACAAACACATCAAACAGCCAGTGGAGTCCATTTATTTCTGCAGGATACATGGGTTTATTATGTTTTGTACAACTAATTGGTCTGAAATGCTGCTCTATTCTCAATAGAAAGAAGAAAAAATGTGGGTATTTATCAACTGAAAGCAACATGTTTCAACATCAGCATACTGGGATAAGTGTGAGCACGGTGGAAAGAGTAACATGGTTATTATAATAACAATGAAAAGCGACCGACACACTGCCATTAGATGGATAACTACAACACACTGGTATAGCAGTACTTAGAGTAGGGTACCTCCATGTTCCAACAACAAAGCAGATAACATTGATGGGCCCTTCAGTTCCAAAGACCAAACCACCAATGGGAAGGCCACAATAGCCTACTCCCCCATAGTTACAGCCTTTTGTAAGACTTTGTGGTGGAAATGGAAGCTTCAGAAAATGTTCTATGGCCACTTAAAGGGATAATTAACTTTTTTGAAGCTGTAGGTTATTTTAATTTTACCTCGCCAGGAGAGTCTGGACATTACTAAATAACCAAATAATAAACCTAAAAACAGTTTGGATGACAGTTTTTAAGTGGAAACTCAACTAACATTTTAGAAAAAGTGAACTATCCTTTTAAAAACCAGTGGCAAGACAAAGGGAAAGAAAACAAACAGGTCATGCCATGATTGGTTTACCACACATGCCCCAGCCTTGTACACCACAACGAACACAGGTTATTTTATAAATAACCAAAACCATAAGACATACAGTACTCTTCTTTTTTTTTTTTTTTTTTTCACATTAAACCCAATCAAACAAAAAGCATGACAGTGAAGCTCTTCAAAGGAACAAGAATGGAAAATCTTATCAACATTGAGAGTCCAGACTCAGGAGAGGTTGGAGGAGAGGCCAACCCCTAGTCCATGAATCCTCCATATCTCTTCTGTATTTCAGCCAGGGGGGAGTCACCCCGCTCCCCCTCCCAGGAGCGTTTCAGGAGACCCCCCTGGTTCTTCTGATCCTCCAGCCACTCAGGCCTTCCCACCCTCCTCATGAAACCCCCATAGCGTTTCTTCAATGGCCTGCCCGCCCCCTCCAGGCCCCCCAGGTCCCCCCCTCTTCTCATGAACCCACCATAGCGCTTGGCCACTTCCCCATCCCTCTGGCCCTCAGCCTCTGCATTCAGAATCTTCAGGATCTCCAGACGGATGTCCTCTTCCTCAGCCACCGGGCTGTTCTCTCCTCCCTGCACTCGCCACTCCTCTACGGGTGAGCGTCTCCTGATCATGAACCCCCCGTAGCGCTTCATGAAGCCGCCATACTTCTTGGCCAGTTGGTGCTGCTGGCCCTGCACCTCTTCCTGTTTGACGTCATCTACTGCGATGCGCTCCTCCTCCAATAGGACGTCACGGCAGAGGTGGAGCTTTGTGGTGTCCAGGCTGCCCTCACATTCTATTGAGCATGTCTGTAAAGACAGGAAGGGAAGAGGAACCTCAAAACACAGAGGTGGATCAGCAGCTCACAAACCCATAACATACTGGAAATCTAGTTTAATTGGAGACTTGTCTCTATCAAGGGGCTCATGGTACACAGCCGTGAAGCAGCAATGGCAAGAAAAAGTATGTGAACCGTTTGGAATTTCCTAGATTTCTGCATAAATTGGTCATAACATTTTATATGATCTTCATCTAAGTCACAACAATAGACAAACACATTGTGCTTAAACTAATAACACACAAATTATTGTATTTTTCTTGTCTTTATTGAACACACCGTGTAAACATTCACAGTGCAGGGTGGGAAAAGTATGGGAACCCTTGGATTTAATAACTGGTTGGCCCTCCTTTGGCAGCGATAAACTCAACCAAACGTTTTCTGTAGTTGCGGATCAGACCTGCACAACGGTCAAGAAGAATGTTGGACCATTCTTCTTTACAAAACTGTTTCAGTTCAGCAATATTATTGGGATGTCTGGTATGAACCACTCTCTTGAGGTCATGCCACAGCATCTCAATTGGGTTGAGGTCATGATGCTGACTGGGCCACTCCAGAAGGTGTATTTTCTTCTGTTGAAGCCATTCTGTTGTTTGATTTATTTCTGTGTTTTGGGTCGTTGCCCTGTTGCATCATCCAACTTCTGTTGAGCTTCAATTGGTGGACCGATAGCCTTATATTCTCCTGCAAAACCGTGTTTGTCTATTGTTGTGACTTAGATGAAGATCAGATCAAATTGTATGACCAATTTATGCAGAAATCCAGGTAATTCCAAAGGGTTCACATATTTTTTCTTGACACTGTATTGACCGGAGTGACAGTGATATTTTTTGCCATAAAAAGGCATATTTTACATATAAAGTAGTGTTTAATTAAACAATATTTAACAGGGGATGCAAACATGTCAAATTCTGGTGCATGAGATACTCTGGGTGCGGCTACTACTCTCGCCATTGTCGGAGAGACACGGTTGGATGTATGAACAAATCCATTATATTTGCCTATTCCAATGTGATGTTCATGCTCTACTCATTTTAAGATTCATTATATTGAAACAGATGGAAATACATTTTATCTGGTGCATTTTACCGCTTTTTATAATCACAGTTAATGAGACATGATGTTCCTCAAGGCCTGATGTTCATCAAAGCCTACATCTTTAATGCCTCATAAACATGTATATTTTATGTCTGAGCTGTCAAAAGCAGAAGAGAAGAGTGCTTTTGTATAGCCTACATATAATTCTGAATAGATTATCTGATGGAAAATAACTTCTCAAATGAATGTTTATTTTATTGGGGGTATTTGAATCATATGAAAATATGCTATCTACCTAAAATGTAATTGACGCTGTATTGAACCACCAACATTCTGCCCCCTGATGGAGCTAAAACATACTAAGGGCCACAAATAAAGACAGGTTTGATGGAGATACTGAATTCATGCCATTGTGGTTTGATTTTTGACTTTTTGTTCGATGTTGAGCATTTGGGATAGGCCAGTACTATTGAATGGCTAATCAGACATTTGATTCAGACAAATAGTTTAACGTCGTGTTCCAAGGATACACGCACCTCATGGAACATTGCCTATCCATTGCGTCTTTTGGTGACCAGAAAACACAGGTGCGTAGCCTACTGCGTAATCTTTCCCTACGAAAAAGTTAGACGCGGGAAAAAGTAGCACCCCGTTACTTTACTTTAAATATATGCTTTAAAACATGTCCAAATGTACTTGACCTACCAGAGTGGTAATCGCCGTCGGATGCCCCCGTAGACGGTTGAGGCAGAGCGCACAGTCCTTCTCGCAGTCCGCTCCGACCGTCAGCGCAAAATACGCACCGAGAAGCAGTATCCGTAGTGAGTTCCCCGGCACAGCCATAGACTAGAGAGAATATTTTGGGCAGAGAAGCCAACAAATACTGGATTAGAAAACGTTTGTGATTAAGAGTTTTACTTACTGTTAATTTCTCACGAAGTAACAAAACATGGACAATACGAAAAAAGCCATGTATGTGCCCAAGTGGACACTAAATTAAACTCAGTGATCTTCTTTCCAAAGTAACAAAGTTGCCAAGAAGAAACAAACCAACAAAAGCCAATACTTGCCTCTATTTTTCTGTTTAGTCCAAGTCCTGTTGTGTTGCTGTAGGAACTGTTGATTGTGAGGCTTTGTAACAAATATATTACCCTCTTGGGGTTAGAAAAAAAGCACTTGCGATTGAGCCAATCAGCTTTCTCTGAAGTCGCACGGCTGGACAAGCTTGTGGGTCACGAAGCCAAATACTCAGGAGGATGCTCAACATGTATGCTGTATGAGTTAAGTTCATAACGCAATTTTAGTGTCTTGATAAGTATAAGTACTTCTCCAAAAGCGTCATCATAATGCCTCCAGTTGTCAGAAGAGAATTTCACGCATAAACGGACGCAATTCCTTAGATTTATTTTACCTTAGATAATAGGATATTTGTGAAATTGTACCTTGACATGTATTATAATATGCTTTGTGTTTGCGTTTAATAATGGAGTAAATATGTAAATTTACATAATGAAAATGTTCACTAGATAACAGAGATCAATAAAATGACTTCTCAGTCATAAAACATGAGATTATGATCCTGATGCTATCACATTATGTTCTGTCATAGGGTAGGGTGCTAGACATTACAGCTGAGATATTCAGAGACACACTCATCTTGCTCTGAGAGATTAAATCACATAGAGCCAAGAGTTAGCACCTGTATAAAATGCTGAATATGCACCTACATAAAATATAAAAGTCCAGATGAATCATGAAGTTAATATTTGATTGTGCATTAGCAATCTCTTTAGTCTATATATGTTTCTCATAGGGATTTGTTACGAAAGCATCCATTAAAATATGTCTAATTGAGTTGTTAGAAAAAGTTTCCTTGCTGAATTTCTTCTAGGAACCAAATCTGTAGAACAGTCCTAGTCAGTCAAGGACTGATCATTTTGTATTGGGCTGAATCCAGGCCATCATCTCTCTTTTAATTAAAACTGTCTTGATACTGTTAACAGCCTTGGGAAAGAAGAGCTACAGGCAGATAAAGTTGAAAGCAGTCAGTTGCCATAATGATGGTCTACAGCTGTCTTGTCCTTATCACAGTTTGCCCAGTGAGTAAACGGTCAAAAGGGAGAGGACAGGATGGGAAGGAATTGGGCAATTACTTTCACCTCTGATGATTTCTAATGTTGCCTTTGCCTACGGTATTAATGGACCTGAATACTATAGTTCATAGAAACCAGAAACCAGAAACCCTAGACCCACTCCAATTTGCATACCGCCCAACAGATCCACAGATGATGCAATCTCTATTGCACTCCACACTGCCCTTTCCCACCTGGACAAAAGGAACACCTATGTGAGAATGCCATTCATTTACTACAGCTTAGCGTTCAACACCATAGTGCCCTCAAAGATCATCAATAAGCTAAGGACCCTGGGACTAAACACCTCCCTCTGAAACTGGATCCTGGACTCCCTGACGGGCGGCCCCAGGTGGTAAGGGTAGGTAACAACGCTGATCCTCAACACAGGGGCCCCTCAGGGGTGCATGATCAGTCCCCTCCTGTACTCCCTGTTCACTCATGAGTGCACGGCCAGGCACGACTCCAAACCTACCATTAAGTTTGCAGATGACACAACAGTGGTAGGCCTGATCACCGACAATGACGAGACAGCCTATAGGGAGGAGGTCAGAGACCTGGCCATGTGGTGCCAGGACAACAACCTCTCCCTCAACATGATCAAGACAAAGGAGATGATTGTGGACTACAGGAAAAAGAGGACCGAAAATATTTGGCATGTGTCCTCAGATCCTCAAAAGGTTCTACAGCTGCACCATCGAGAGCATCCTGACTGGTTGCATCACAGCCTGGTATGGCAACTGCTCGGCCTCCGACCGCAAGGCACTACAGAGGGTAGTGCGAACGGCCCAGTACATCACTGGGGCCAAGCTTCCTGCCATGCAGGACCTCTATACCAGGTGGTGTCAGAGGAAGGCCCTAAAAAATGTCAAAGACTCCAGGCACCCTAGTCATAGACTGTTCTCTTTGCGGCAAGCGGTACCAGAGCGCCAAATCTAGGTCCAAGGGGCTTCTAAACAGCTTCTAACGCCAAGCCATAAGACTCCTGAACACCTAATCAAATGGCTACCCAGACTATTTGCATTTCACTGTAAGGTCTACACCTGTTGTATTCGGCGCATGAGACTAATCAAATTTGATTTGATAACTGTTTAAAAAGTTAATCCTATTGAAGTGATATGAATGTGCATGCTGGAAATGCCAATGATTATGCAGATAACGATATTGATGACAATGACGATAACGACGAAGGTGAGGATGATGGTGACAATGATGAAGACGTCCTGGTTGAGTCACAGTTCATCTAAACCCATGGTGCTATTACAGCTTTCAGCTCTCCTGATGAGAATAGCTGTATTTCATATAAATGTGTTATTTTTCCAGGAGCAAGGGAAGCCAGTGGGCCAACAGGCTGGATAGATGACATACTACTGTCCCCTGACTCCTGATGTCATTCTATTCTAGAACCCTAATGGAAGTCTCAGTGGTTGGATGGAAATAATGGTATGAACCAAGAGAAAATCATTTCAGTCTAGCTTTTACCTTGTAGCCTACACAATTTTCTGTATCGTTTTTTTTGTTGTTCTAACTATGAACTTTATCTTTAAACTCAATTGAAATGGTTATTCCCTTATTTTTGCAGTTTGTGTGTAATTTATCCGTGTATGACAGTCCACTCCAATCCAGTGATATCTGATTTCTAAACTAAATACAGTGTAGCTCAACTGAGTGTGATGTGTGATGTGTGTGCGCCTAAACATTAACAGTGTAGGAAATCATTGTGAAACCTTTCACAAAAATGTCCGCTGTAGAAACAAACTATCCCCGATGAAGACATCTAATATTCAAACACATCCCTGTTTACAATACAATATGTGTTCACAGCATCACAGGAAATGATTATCCTGGCAATACAGCTTCTAGGAACCTACTCAGTATGAGGAGTCTATTAGTTATGGGAAGTAAATACTCTGGATGCGTTCCACATGGCACCCTATTCCCTATTTAGTGCACTAACTTTGACCAGGGCCATCTGGTCAAAAATAGTGAACTATATAGGGAATAGGGTGCCATGTTGGACACATTCAGAATGACACCATGCTAAACAAGATCAGATATCAGTTTTGACTGCATATCCTGGATGCTGAGCCATATGATAATGAGTTTTTGCGGTTGTGAAACCATTACGATTTAACCAATCCAGTGTCATGTTGCATTTGATCATTGTGATCCCCCTTTAGGGTGATCTGTAGTATTAGCTGTAACAACAATTCCCCCTCCTTTTATAAGCTACTGTCCATCCTTGAGTTGTGGGCTTTTACGTCAAAGAGACCCTAATTACTCATCTGATTTAAAAACAAAACCCTTGGTTTTCCACACTAGTGGGAATGACAGGTTGTGTTATATGCCCACACATTGTAAATGTCAACCTTTGTTTTCTCATCATAATTTTCATTATTTTCATCATGTTCATCTCTTTCTCTCTTTCCAAATTACTGTCTGCTATTGTAGAATGCTGCATTGTTATCAAAACAATGAAAAGATGCATCATCCTGTTTCTGAGAAAGAGCCTATTATGTACACTGCAGTATGGGCATGAATGCGAATAAAAGATCTTTGTTGGAGTTTAGTACACCAATTCCAGAATCCAGATTATACCTTTTCTTTCTTTTTTTCTGTCTATAGGTCCCTGTCACCCCCTTCTCTCATTACCTCAGTAACTTTGATTTTAATGTTGGCCATTATTCAGTATTCACACTGTATGATTAAATAAGCTAAAAGAACAATAAACACAGCGTCTCTTGCAATTAAACTGTCAGACAATAGTCAGGCCCCAGTAAAGTGCAGTGATGGCCTGAACAAGCAAACCTTTAATCATCTCCCATATTCAATTTCCTGCGGTGTGAGAGAAGCAGGGGGGTTTCAACCTGGTAATGACTGTGTAGGTAAGACTGGAGCATGGAGAGATGACAGGAGAGTTAATGACTGTGTAGGTAAGACTGGAGCATGGAGAGATGACAGGAGAGTTAATGACTGTGTAGGTAAGACTGGAGCATGGAGAGACGACCGGAGAGTTAATGACTGTGTAGGTAAGACGGGAGCATGGAGAGATGACAGGAGAGTTAATGACTGTGTAGGTAAGACTGGAGCATGGAGAGACGACAGGAGAGTTAATGGCTGTGTAGGTAAGACTGGAGCATGGAGAGACGACAGGAGAGTTAATGACTGTGTAGGTAAGACTGGAGCATGGAGAGACGACAGGAGAGTTAATGGCTGTGTAGGTAAGACTGGAGCATGGAGAGACGACAGGAGAGTTAATGGCTGTGTAGGTAAGACTGGAGCATGGAGAGATGACAGGAGAGTTAATGACTGTGTAGGTAAGACTGGAGCATGGAGAGACGACAGGAGAGTTAATAGCTGTGTAGGTAAGACTGGAGCATGGAGAGACGACAGGAGAGTTAATGGCTGTGTAGGTAAGACTGGAGCATGGAGAGATGACAGGAGAGTTAATGACTAAGGCACTGCATCTCAGTGCAAGAGGCGTCACTACAGTCCCAGGTTTGAATCCAGGCTGTATCACATCCAGCCGGGATTGGGAGTCCCATAGGGCGGCGCACAATTGGCCCAGCGTCGTCCAGGTTTGGCCGGGGTAGGCCGTCATTGTAAATAACAATTTGCTTGACTAGTTAAATAAAGGTTACACAAGACTGGAGCATGGCTAGATTACAGGAGTGTTAATTACTGTGTAGGTAAGACTGGAGCATGGAGAGACGGCAGGAGAGTTCATTTACTGTGTAGGTAAGACTAGAGCATGGAGAGATGACAGGAGAGTTCATTTACTGTGTAGGTAAGACTAGAGGATGGAGAGATGACAGGAGAGTTCATTTACAGCATAGGTAAGATTAGAGCATGGAGCGATGACAGGAGAGTTAATGACTGTAGAACCCTGGCTCTCTCTCTCACATGCACACACACGCATGCACAGGAGCATGCACATCAGTGGAGGCTGCTGAGGGGAGTACGGCTCATAATAACGTCTGGAACTGAGCTAATCGAAACCATCTGTTTGATGTATTTTATACAATTCCACTTATTCCCCTCAAGCCATGACCACAAGCTCTCGTCCGAACCTATTAAGGTGCCTGCCACCAACCTTCTGTGGTGTACGTACACACACACACACACACACACACACACACACACACACACACACAGAGACTTACTGAAGAGACTGCAGGGTGCATGTAGGAAGTCAGGTGCACTCTAATATTTACATAGGCCTGCTGAACTGTATGGAGTCCAAATCCCAGAATATTGGTTCATTTGAGTCCTATATTGTCATTACACTAGTAGCTACACATGGATGTTCTAGAGTTGTATAAGTTGCACTCTCTGACTCCTTCTGACTAAAGACAAATGAGACAGTACAGAGTAGACTTATTGTCATCCCAGTTTGGTTTGCATGTTAAATAGGACACATTGAAGTATTCACCATCTTCATCAGCAAAGTGCTTCGCTCAAGAGCAACTGTTTTTCTCTGAGAGTTTTTACTATAGATGCGTCATATGATTAGTCAACAAACGGGCTGTTCTATCTAATCAACCACTCTACACTGTTCCCCTGCCCAGTGTTTAATAGAATATGATTCTCTCTGATTACTGTAAATGGTAACTTAAAGCTGCAATCAGCAGAAGAAACGATAACAACGTTTTTTCTTCCCCTCCCCATGTTTTGTTAAAAAAGCTGAGGGATGGAGCTGGAGAAATTTAACCACTCAAATTCATAGACAGAGTTATGGATGTAAGCACTGACCGTCCATGATATCAAAATTAGAGTTTGAATCATGTTTTGAGGCTTTATGGTGTTTGTTTACATTTACTTTGTTTACAAACGTTGGAGTAAAACAAGCTTATATTTTGGGTTCTGATGGGGTAAAACAGTTGAACTAAGCTCATGAGGCATTTATTTATACGTTGTATACTTCAAGACTTAATGGGTACATATCATGAATTTATAAATCCAAAAATGAATGTGTTACCTGCTGATTGCCCCTTTAAATGTCCTGAACACAATCCATTTCTATCTTAGGCATATGATTTGTATAATTGCAGTAACCTCAATTGCAGTCTTAATAGGAACCTTATTTAGTTATACCTTAATGTACTAATTCAAAGTTCAACATTTACATAAAAGACGGGACAATAACAAATCTGCATGCGTACAGGACACAACTGTGTAGGCTTTTACATTTGGGTCACCGCAGAAGATTGTCTGCGAAAGGGAAAGTGAAACACTTCATTAACAGAAAGAACATGGTTTAGGGGGATGCTTAAACAGAGTCAGCACGACGTCCTGTATGTTTTTCATCTAACTGCCTGTTGAAATTCAGATGTTGATTTAGAGTCTAGACTCCAGAACTTTGTCCTAGTTTGAAGAGATATATTCAGCAATAACCTACTCAGTAATAAAGGAATGTCACCGTGACTTACGTGACACTGACTGATTCAACTCCCCCACTATAACAGAACGTGAAACCAAGATGCCATTTGAGTGAGAAGCGAAGGATTAGATTTTTAGGTTTGTTTAAATCCTGAAAATCTATTTGGGGTCAGCCACACTTCGAGAAAGTATGTGGCTTTACTGAAGGTTTTTCAGCCACACAGCTCACTCATGTATTATTCAAGGTTGGGACATTCAATAATTTTGTTGTTGTTTTTATACCCACATGGCAGTCATGGACACTGAAATACATAGGTATGGATGGCTAACATTTTTTTTACAATTACACACAATTTAGAAGACTCAAAATGCACTCCCACTCAAGTTATTTAAGGACAAACCATCAAAGAAACACATCTGTTTAAATGAATAAACATTCTACAAATCAATAAAAGCACAGAAGCATGTTGTTTGTTGGGATCCATCAGTGATATCCCAGCTACTTTCATCAGGCACAATAGCCACAATAGTGCTTTGATATGAAATGGTTTTGTTGGGTCATTTGATGTCAAACTCTAATAGATGTTACCCATTGTGTCATCTCTCTTGTTTCTGCTGGACATTATCTGCTATTCATATAGGCTAGCTAAGTGATGAGTGTCAGTGTAGCATTACACTCTACCCATGTTTATGCAAAATGCATTGTCATGGCCATTGGTTTAGGGAGAAACTACAGTGCAATCGGAAAAGTATTCAGATCCCTTGACTTTTCCACATTTTGTTACAGCCTTGTTCTAAAATGGATTAACAAAAAAGAAAATCCTCATAAATCTACACACAATACCCCATAATGACAAAGCAAAAACCGGTTTCCAGAAATGTTTACAAATGTATTAAAAATAAAAAAACAGAAACCTTATTTACACAAGTATTCAGACCCTTTGCTATGAGACTCAAAATTCTGCATCATTGAAGGTCCGCAAGAACACAGTGGCCTCCATCATTCTTAAATGGAAGAACTTTGGAACCACCAAGACTCTTCCTAGAGTTGGCCACCCGGGCAAACTGAGCAATCGGGGGAGAAGGACCTTGGTCAGGGAGGTGACCAAGAACCCAATGGTCACTCTGACAGAGCTCCAGAGTTCCTCTGTGGAGATGGGAGAACCTTCAGAAGGACAACCATCTCTACAACACACCACCAATCAGGCCTTTATGGTAGAGTGGCCAGATGGAAGCCACTCCTCAGTATGCTTAGTACGGTGAAGCATGGTGGTGGCAGCATCATGCTGTTGGGATGTTTTTCAGCGGCAGGGACTAGGAGACTAGTCAAGATCGAGGGAAAGATTAACGGAGCAAAGTACAGAGAGATCTTTATATGAACCTGCTCCAGAGTGCTCAGGACATCAAACTGGGGCAGGTTCACCTTCCAACAGGACAACGACCTTATGCACACAGCCAAGACAATGCAGGAGTGGCTTTGGGACAAGTATATGAATGCCCTTGAGTGGCCCAACCAGAGCCCGGACTTGAACCCAATCGAACACCTCTGGAAAGACCTGATAAAAGCTGTGCAGCGATGCTCCCCATCCAACATGACAGAGCTTGAGAGGATCTGCAGAGAAGAATGGGAGAAACTCCCCAAATACAGGTGTGCCAAGCTTGTAGCGTCATACCCAAGAAGACTCAAGGCTGTAATCGCTGCTAAAGGTGCTTCAACATAGTACTGAGTAAAGGGTCTGAATACTTATGTAAATGTGAAGTTTCAGTTCGTTTTTTTTAACACATTTGCAAAACAAATAACTGTTGGTTTGTCATTATGAAGTATTGTGTGTAGAGTGAGGATTTATTTGATCAATTTCAAAATAAGGCTGCAACTTAACAAAATGTGGAAAAAGTCAAGGAGTCTGAATACGTTCCGAATGCACTGTATCCCAATTAGATTTTCAGATTTTCACACCTCAAAAGCAGTGTGTATAGAGTAGATAAGGGGTCCCCAGAGCCCATAATATCTGCTGCTTTCAGCTCTTGTCTTTTTAAAAGTGGTTGATTTATACCTGAGAAATCAGATGTGTGAGCTCTTTGCCTTGTCTTGTTTCAGAATTGCCCATAATGCATCAAAGACACAAGGGTCCATACATGTCTGAGTGGGTAAAACATTGAAACACGTCTTTAAATCTATATTTACATGCAACACCAAATTAGCAGAAGGCTCCAGGTATTCCTGGAAACAAAAGTAAACTTCTGTCAAGGCAAATACAAACCAGGATGACCTTTATGAGATGAATTGGAATAGCGAGGGGCTACAACCTTTGGTTAAATGGGAACCCTCCTATATTAGCCACTTTGACATTTGGTAAGGTTAAGTGTCAGTCTGAGCCAGAGACTGTCCACTGAGCTATGGCTGCTGGATAATTACCACACTGCATAATAAGCAATTACACTAAAGGAAATTAACAAAAGCACCGGTCAGTCATCATATGGATGTAATTATCGTCATGCCAAGCCGTACAGCCTAATTCTTTGCATAACTGTTAAGTGTAAAATAAATGTTTGTTTAGATACTTTTTTGTAAATATATTGAGCGCTAGTTGTAAGTATTCATTAGGTCTGAGTGTAAAAAATATATATAATTGTTCCTGAAATATGTGGACCAACTCAGAAATCTAACCTTGCTTGATATAACCTTTAAAATACCAACAGTGTCTATAATCACTAGGGATCCAATAATACAATTGTTTTTCAAAGATGAATAACGACAAACAACATTGTTGCCTAAGTGTTTTTGTTTGAGAGCAATTTTCCTGAAAGGTACAGATCAATGTTGTTCTCAACTAACCAAGGGAAACAGGTATAGATGTGGGATCTTAATTTGAGCCAGTTTGCTACAGCAGGAAATAATCCTGCAGCAACAGGAAATGTGATTTATTATGCGGGTTATAATTCATGGACATTTTTGTAGGGGTTGATAGATTTTTCTTTAGTGCAAATCAAGTCTAAAATGTCAAACTTTGGAAGCTTTTTAAAACTCAAATACACTGCAAGTTTGCAAAATGTTCAGATACAAAAGAGTGATCAAATGAATATCCTACATCTGGACATGCGTAAATGATCTATGAGTAATGACAGTCATCCTCATCTCAGAATGAGACCTGTCAAACGCAACTGTGGATTTGAATAAATCTTCTATCAAGAGTGATTGGGCTAAAAAACTTCACGGAACATTTCTCTATTCATTTATACACATGTAATTGCTGGGTTTGCTTTCTGAAGACGCAGATGACTACATTTCTTGATCTCCTCCATATTTTTACCCACTGTTTGAATATATATGAAGAGGACAATCTGTCACTGCTTTCTGTCTCTCAAATAGGTACAATTACTGAAACCCCAAGACAAGACTTGATGGCTTAAGCACAGCCACCATCCATTTATTTCCCAATTTACACATCGACAAAGACAACTTACATATGTACCAAGACTGAAGGGTTCTTGATAACGCATTCCACTGTCAATTTAACACACACACAAAAAAGAATCATGTTTGAATAACAGTGATTGTGGGGCACAGGGCAGAGAACATCATTCTGCATATTGTTAACATCTTTTGACCGGACACAACAAATTCAAGAGGTGGAGGGTGAACTCTTTGAGAAAAAAAGGTTATATCTAGAACCTTTCCACAGAGGGTTCTAAATTAAACCAAAAATGTTCTTCCTGGAACCCAAAAACATTCTTTAAAGGGTTCCCCCACAGGGACAGCCAAGAACCCTTTTAAAACCTTTTTTCAGAGAGAAGATAATGGTACAAAACACTTCTAAGCCCATCTACAAGGCAGAGTGCAAAGTGCATTCTGGTGAGGGTCTTTGGTTTGACCAGTAGGTCAAGAGGACCTGACCTGATCTGTGATGCAATGAGGAGCCATACTAATCCTCTCCAGAGAGAACTCATGCATTTTCAGACAATGATTAATGACATGAGTAATATATAATGTACAGTGCCTTGCGAAAGTATTCACCCCCTTGGCATTTTTCCTATTTTGTTGCCTTACAACTTGGAATTAAAATATATTTTGGGGGGGGTTTGTATCTTTTGATTTACACAACATGCCTACCACTTTGAAGATACAAAATATTTTTTTTATTGTGAAACAAAAAAGAAATACAACAAAGATTGCTGTACACCAGCAGAACCCATCCAGAACCCATCCAAACTTCTCAATTTAATTGTAATTGCTGCAAAAAGTGGCTCTACAAAGTGTTGACTTTGGGGGCGTGAATGGTTATGCACACAAGTTCTGTTTTTTTAACTCCTACCACATATTCTCAATTTAATTGAGGTCTGGGCTTTGACTAGGCCATTCCAAGACATTTAAATGTTTCCCCTTAAACCACTCGAGTGTTGCTTTAGCAGTATGCTTAGGGTCATTGTCCTGCTGGAAGGTGAACCTCCCTCCCAGTCTCAAATCTCTGGAAGACTGAAACAGGTTTCTCTCAAGAATTTCCCTGTATTTAGCACCATCCATCATTCCTTCAATTCTGAACAGTTTCCCAGTCCCTGCCGATGGAAAAACATCCCCACAGCATGATGCTGCCACCACCATGCTTCACTGTGGGGATGGTGTTCTCGCGGTGATGAGAGGTGTTGGGTTTGCACCAGACATTTTCCTTGATGGCCAAAAAGCAAAATTTTAGTCTCATCTGACCACAGTACCTTCTTCTATATGTTTGGGGAGTTTGCTTATTTTTTCCTTTAACAATGGCTTTTTTCTGGCCACTCTTCTGTAAAGCCCAGCTCTGTGGAGTGTATGGCTTAAAGTGATCTTATGGACAGATACTGCAATCTCCGCTGTGGAGCTTTGCAGCTCCTTCAGGGTTATCTTTTGTCTCTTTGTTGCCTCTCTGATTAATGCCCTTCTTACCTGGTCCGTGAGTTTTGGTTGTCGGCCCGCTGTTTGGAGAGCTCCTTGGTCTTCATGTGCTGCTTGCTTGGTGGTGCCTCTTGCTTAGCGGTGTTGCAGACTCTGTGGCCTTTCAGAACAGGTGTATATATACTGAGATCATGTGACAGATCATGTGACACTTAGACTTTATTTAACTAATTATGTGACTTCTGAAGGTAATTAGTTGCACGAGATCTTATTTAGGGGTTTCATAGCAAAGGGGGTGAATACATATGCACGCACCACCTTTCCGTAAATTATTTTTCAAATGTTTTGAAACAAGTTAATATTTTAAATGTTTTATTTCACTTCACCAATTTGGACAATTTTATGTATGAAATCCAAATAGAAATCTATTTAAATTACAGGTTGTAATGAAACAAAATAGGAAAAACGGCAAGGTGGGTGAATACTTTTGCAAGGCACTGTATATTGTCAATGAAAGGCGACATTCTGTTGCCTTTCATTGACAATATACATTGTCAACTCGCTCCCACTAACTCAAGATGAGGAGGATCACTTCCCCAGAATGCACTTGATACCTACCTCAATCCAGTGGAGGCTGCTGAGGGGAGGACAGCTCATAGTACTGGCTTGAACAGAGCGAATTGAATGGCATCAAACACATAGAAACTATGTTTGATGTATTTGATGCCATTCCACCTATTCCGCTCCAGCCATTCCCACGAGCCCATCCTACCCAATTAAGGTGTCACCAACCTCCTGTGCCTCAGTCACTCCAGTACAATGTTTCTTTCTTTTTTTCACTATTTTTTTCTGCATTGTTGGGAAACAGCTTGCAACTTCGGAAGTTAAGCATTTCACTGTATTGTTTTACACCTGCTGTATCCTGTGGATATGGCAATAAAACTTTTGAACTTGACCTTTGAACTTTGATACCCACTGTGCTGAGAGGGGCTGAGGGTGGGTGGTGGGTGGTGCCACTCGAGGCGGTGGCGTGCTGAGAGAGGCTGTAATGTAATGTCTGCCACGCCACCTTTGAAGTCCCATTCTTCAGAGTAATGGGACTAGGCCTAACGCTCTTCTAACACTGTTCAGCTCCTTCTTCCTCCTCCCCTCCCAAGCGTCTGTTCTGTGTTATTCACTGTACACCCCTCTCTTCACTCACTCTAAACCATAGAGATATTCCTTCAAGATTAAGAGATCTCAGGGCTTCCAGAGCATCTAATACACTGAACCTTCTGATGTGCTTTACTGATGTGTAAAACTGACTAAAACTGACTAGGCATAAAGTTTCTCAACAGAGCTGAGATTTAGATTAACAGTATATCAGCAAAGTGCAGTAGTGAATTCCATTCTTGTACTTTTAGATGTGTGTGTATTCGTTATGTTAGATACTACTGAACTGTTGGAGCTAGGAACACAAGCATTTTGCTACAACCGCAATAACATCTGCTAAATATGTGGATGCGACCCAACACATTTGATTTAATTTAGGCTAAACTAAATGTTTAAATATATATTTTTTCTGATATTTGTAGTGGAACATAGTCTCCCTAGGCATACAGGTTGCCTCCCACAATGTTCACAATGTTCCCTAGATCTGGGATTTCTGTGATTAAGTTGGACATAACAGGTCTTCACTACACAGTTAAAAGTATTTGTTTCAAACTATTGAAATACACACGCAATGGGACTATGGGGAGACAATTTACTACAGGAAACTCTGGGGTTACACTGCTAAGAGGAAGGTAATTAAGCAGAGTGGTAATCTGGCTCAGACAACACTGAGTCAACTAACAGTAGTTTGTATAAAACACCCACCCTGGATACTTCCACAAACAGACCACAGATTAACAAAGGAAAGTAGGCTTATCACTGTCTGTTTGTTTGGGGTCTTAGTGAGATGGTGGAATGTTCTAGACTAGTGATAATGATTGGCATTGCCAACGACAAACACTTCCCAACAAAGAACACCCAAACATAAGTGAAAATATTGAAACATAATATAACAAAAATATCACCGGTCATAGGTCCAATTTACACTGAGAGATCCACATTTGCAACAACATTACACATCATATACACTACATGACCAAAAGTATGTGGACACCTGCTCGTCAAACATCTCATTCCAAAATCATGGCATTAATATGGATTGGTCCCCCCTTTGCTGCTATAGCAGCCTCCACTCGTCTGGGAAGGCTTTCCACTAGATGTTGGAATATTGCTGCAGGGACTTGCTTCTATTCAGCCACGAGCATTAGTGAAGTTGGGCACTGATGTTGGGTGATTAGGCCAGGCTCGCAGTCGGCGTTCCAATTCATACCAAACGTGTTCGATGGGGTTGAGGTCAGGGCTCTGTGCAGGCCAGTCAAGTTCTTCCACACCGATCTTGACAACCATTTCTGTATGGACCTCGCTTTGTGCACAGACTGTTGCCACAAAGTTGGAAGCACAGAATAATCTAGAATGTCATTGTATACTGTAGAATTAAGATTTCCCTTCACTGGAACTAAGGGACTTAGCCCGAACCATGAAAGACCAGACCATTATTCCTCCTCCACCAAACTTTACAGTTGGCACTATGAATTGGGGCATCTGCCATTTGGCATCCGCCAAACCAAGATTTGTCCGTCGGACTGCCAAATGATGAAGCATGATTCATCACTCCAGGGAACGCATTTCCACTGCTCCGGCCATGGAAACCCATTTCATGATGCTCCTGATGAACAGTTAATGTACTGAAGTTCCTTCCAGGGGCAGTTTGGAACTCAGTAGTGAGTGTTGCAACCAAGGACAGACGATTTGTACACGTTACGTGCTTCAGCACTCGGCGGTCCCGCTCTGTGAGCTTGTGTGGCCTACCACTTTGCGGCTGAGCCGTTGTTGCTCTTAGACGTCCCCACTTCACAATAGCAGCACTTACAATTGACTGGGGCAGCTTTAGCAGAACATAAATTTGACAAACTGACTTATTGGAAAGGTGGCATCCTATGACCGTGCCACTTTGAAAGTCACTGAGCTCTTCAGTAAGGCCATTCTACTGCCAATGTTTGTCTATGGAGATTGCATGGCTGTGTGCTCAATTCTATACACCTGTCAGCAACAGGTGTAGCTGAAATAGCCGAATCCACTAATTTGAAGATGTGTCCACAAACTTTGTACATATCGTGTACCTTTCAAAATAAGGTATCTCCAACTAGATTATACCCTACACATGTGAACAAGTGATCCTATTACGTATGAAGAAGGATGGTACTTGCGAGAGACAATGGGCGGACAATGGACATCAAGATAACTTTTAAGTGGGCGGCAGGTAGCCTAGCAGTTAAGAGTGTTGGGCCAGTAACATAAAGGTTGCTGATTTAAATCCCCAAGCAGATGAGGTGAAGAATTCTATATACTGTAAAACAACTGTTAAGGATGTACTGTTGCATAGCACTACTAGTACCAATGGCTTTGACCATAATGTACATTGGAATCCTGCTGGAAACCCTGTTTCCTATACCTTGTGAGTCCACTTACTTTGGTCTCGTAAAATACATGAGTTCACTCAACTTCTCCAGAATCCTTTGCTTTGTTCCTTTCAGGCATGAACTCAGGGTGGGTTGAGTCTCCCCATCTGCTTCACAGCACATGCAGATGGTTTGGATAATTACTACACTATATGCCTGAGGAATACTACTCATTGACGCATATATTCTACACCAACCTCTTTCTTACTGTCTTTCCGTCTTTCCGTCTTACCTTACTGTCTTTCTGTCTTTCTTGTTTCCTTATCTCCATGTGTATGTGTCTCTCTCTCATTTACACAATATAAAACTTGCTCGACCACACAATATAAAACTAGATCGACCACACAATCTAAAACTAGATCCATACAATATAAAACTAGATCGACCACACAATATAAAACCAGATCGACCACACATTATAAAACTAGATCCATACAATAAATTACTAGATCGACCATGCAATATATAACCAGATCGACCATGCGATATAAAACCAGATCGACCACGCAATATAAAACCAGATCGACCACACAATATAAAACCAGATTGACCACACAATATAAAACTAGATCGACCACACAATATAAAACTAGATTGACCACACAATATAAAACTAGATCCATACAATATAAAACTAGATTGACCACGCAATATAAAACTAGATCCATACAACATAAAACTAGATTGACCACACAATATAAAACTAGATCGACCACCCAATATAAAACTAGATCCATACAATATAAAACCAGATCGACCACACAATATAAAACTAGATCCATACAATATAAAACTAGATTGACCACACAATATAAAACTAGATTGACCAATATCTCTTTATGGTTCCTCCCTACGAAAAGCAAACAGCAGCGCAGGAGGAAGTTAATTAACAGTTACAGTGAGAGACCAATGAAGTGAAGAACCGGCCGTGTCACCTGTCTGATTAGCATCTCCAAATGTGTAGCCAGGCACATTCAAATGTGTGTTTTGTCACTATCTGGGTGGCCTCTACCTTTGCTTAGCCTGTGAGGATGTGTAAATGTTAATTTAAAGAAGGGACGACATCATCTCAACTATCGGGCTGGGGCAATATTCAATTAAGCACGGTTAATATATCAGCGCTTCAAAGCTGCCGTGCTGTAGTATTAAAAAGCATGTCACAGGACACATAGGACAGTGTCACTGCTCAGTGCTCAAGGCCCTGGAATGGGGACCATATTGTAATGTAGTTCTAATTAACTTTAATGCCTGGAGAGTAATAAAAGATGATAGTGTTAAGTAAGGTATTTCCACTTTGGTGTAGGCTATCAAATACAGTCACCCACCAAATCTCTTTGGGTGACTCTGTTGCTCAGAGAGCCATACTGTTGGATACAACACAATAAGTGAAAAATAGACTTACCTGATTGTATTTTGACTTGAGAGGATCACTGATCAGGTTGTTTATGTGGATCCCAGCAATTCAAACAGAACACGTCCACTGAAACAAAGCTAGGAAACAGCCTTAATAGGTTAATAAAGGTTAACACATACAGTAGGGTGTCTTCATGTTTTTTTTATCACCTCAGCATGAACAGGTCAACAAGGTCTTGATGGGGATGGGAGAGGTGACTCATGGCCCGTAGGGACCTGAGCTCTTCACTCCTTGAAGCAGGGGGGTTACATCGATTCATTTTCCCATTTCAAATCACAACTCAAAACACACCTGTTTAAAACTGCCTATCTCACTTGACGTCAATTGCTCTGCTTCTTTTGTTGTTTTTAATGCTGTTCTATGCTTTTAAATGTCTTATGTTTCCCTGTACGGTGTCCTTGAGTGTCAAGAAAGGCGCCTTAAATAAAATGTATTATTATTATGGTAGAGGGTGAAGGAGGACTCACCCCCGCTGCTTCACCGCTCTCCCCTTCCATGGAATTCTCCATCTCAAGAAGACCTCACCCTATGATTACAATCCCTCTTCAGCTACGCACTTGGACATTTTTCAGAGATGCTCTGAGCTTGAAAATTGGAATTGTCTTCCTTGGGAAATGCCCCCTGGAAAGATGGTTGTACTCAATGGAATCACTTATAATAGCCACTAATGAATGAAGGATAAATAAGATAAGATCAATAAATAAAATCAAAAACCGTCACAACACCTTGGGGCCAAATTGTGAACTTTTTGTATTGTTTTGGGGGGAGGGTATATCAAATTGACACTTGCTTTAAATCACAGAATACAAAAACAATCCCTCCCAATATGAGATCAAGTCAGATTTTGTATCAATTAATTTGAGCAGTTATTGTTACTGAAAGTCAGTAGTGCTAGGAATGGAGTTACTCCAAAATGTATATAATCGTATATAAATTGTGGGATTTTATTTGTACACTAAAGTACACTAGAATGTCATTGTATGCAGTAGTGTTAAGAATTCCCTTCACTGGAACTAAGGGCCTTAGCCCGAACCATGAAAAACAGCCCCAGCCCATTATTCCTCCTCCACCAAACTTTACAGTTGGCACTATGCATTCAGGCAGGTAGTGTTCTCCTGGCATCTGCCAAACCCAGATTCGTCCGCCGGACTGCCAGATGGTGAAACGTGATTCATTTCCACTGCTCCAGAGACCAATGGCGACGAGTTTTACACCACTCCGTACGACGCTTGGCATTGCGCATGGTGATGTAAGGCTTGTGTGTGGCTGCTCGGCCATGGAAACCCATTTGATGAAGCTCCCGACAAACAGTTATTGTGCTGATGTTGCAATTTTTATGTGCTACGCGCTTCAGCACTCGGCGGTCCAGTTCTGTGAGTTTGTGTGGCCTACCACTTCGGGGCTGAGCCGTTGTTGCTCCTAGACGTTTCCACTTCACAATAACAACACATACAGTTGACCGGGAAAGCTCTAGCAGGGCAGATAATCTCAGATTAAGAGCCTGTCAATCATCTCAGATTAAGAGCCTATCAATCATCTCAGATTAAGTAGATACATATTTTTGCAGCATGTAGCCATTTCATTGCACTGTGTGCAATCTGTGACATTGAGGGCAATCTAAAATAATTTGTGTTCATGGATAATTTCAGCAGCCATGAATGAAAGCATAAAACCTGTGTCCTGAAATCAATGACAACAACAACACGTCAGTGATAGACAGGGCATGTTCAATGACTGAAACATCTATATGAAGCCCCCTCTAGACTAAGGACGCATTCGTAAATTCACTCTAGCTATCTACTCCGATTTCAGAGCACTCTCGTCTGAGTGTACCAGAGCGCAGACCAGCTCTGGTCAGAGTGAGGTGCTCTCTTATTTGTGTCTGGAAGTAGCTAGCCAACATTAGCCAGTTAGCTGGGTGCTTGACTGCTGTTGTGAGGTCAGAACACTCAGATCAACCCTACTCCTCCTGAATTTACGAAGGACAATCTGACAATGCTCTGAATTTACAAATGCCATGAGCGCACTCTGAGCACACTCTTGCACTCCAGATTGAATTTACGAACACACCCTAAATTGGATAGATTTAAGCATTGCGCAACACCGTGACCAGTGGTGGAAAAAGTTGTCAATTGTCATACTTGAGTAAAAGTAATGTTTCGAAAATGACTCAAGTAGAAGTGAAAGTCACCCAGTAAAATACTAATTGAGTAAAAGTCTAAAAGTATTTGGTTTTAAATATACTTAGGTATCACAAGTAAATGGAATTTCTCAAATGTACTTAAGTATTAAAAATAAAAGTAAAAGTTTAAACCATTTAAAATTCCTTATATTAAGCAAACCAGAAGTCACAATTTACAAATGAAGCATTTGTCTTTAGTAGGTCCGCCAGATCAGAGGCAGTAGGAATAACCAGGGATGTTCTATTGATAAGTGTGTGAATTGGACCATTTTCCTGTCAAAATGTAACGAGTACTTTTGGGTGTCAGGGAAAATGTATGGAGGAAAAAGTACATCATTTTCTTTAGGAATGTACTAAAGTTAAAGTAAAAAAGTAAAAATATAAATAGTAAAGTACAGATACCCCCAAAAACTACTTAAGTAGTACTTTAAAGTATTTTTACTTAAGTACTTTACACCACTGACGGTGACCTAGGTTTTGTTGCCAAGCAACAGACATACACTCTGACATATGTAGACCGGTCATTGTCCCGCCAGACCAGACCATTGTTCGCTGGTTTCTCGCTATTAGTGTTATAAAAAGGTATTCAGGGTTGAAACACTGAACCTCTGAATTAAAGAGCATGGGGTACAACATATAGCTGTATAGAGAGAGCGAGAGCGGGAGAGAGAGAGCGAGAGAGAGTCAGAGAGACGAGAGAGAGAGAGAGACAGACAGAGAGATGAAAAAGAGAGACAGACAGAGAGACCAGAGATAGAGACATAGACACGAGAGACAGAGACAGATAGAGCTGGACAGAGAGAGAGAGAGACAGAGACCGAGACAAGCTAGAAAGAAGCCTTTTACCTCTACAGGAATCAACTAGAAATAAGTCTTTCACCTCTACAGGAAAGTTGTTTTGATTACATTTGAATGAATATTGCACTTTTTATCCCACAAAAAAACTTTACATCACTGTGTGAACAAAATCACAGTTGGTAAACCACTCTTTCAGTCCAAAAAAGGTGTGAAAAAACTCAAGGAATTCATTTTTATAAAAGGACATTAATCTTGTTCAATTTCAGACATGGCAGGAAGAAAAACCGAGTGCTTCTGACATTCACGGTCAATCCATTGCATGCAAATCCACTCTATTCATACTTTTGGGCACATTTTAAGAAGACAACCTGTCATCACAGCAGTTTCTAATTCACTTGTTCCATTCGAAGGCTATTTTGGAAGCAGAGAATGAAAGCAATTAAAAAGCAAGCCAGGGTTCAGAGGGCATGCGTGGGTTGGGGTTTGGTGGGTAAATTGAAATGAGAGAATACAGTATTGAACAATGGTAGTCTGTGCCTCATAAGCCAGAGATGGGTGCTGGAAGGTAGGACTTTGTAAGTGAATAGCTGTTGTTTGGGTCATTCATGAGTTTAGTTTAACCATGGCACGTCATGTGATTGTGTGCATTTACAGGGTTATGGTAAGATCTGCTACTTAAATACAACCTTGAACAACAATAGGGTCGTAAAATATATGGACTCCAGTCCACTCTGAGAACTCAGCTAAACCAATTTCGTTTGATAAACAGAATGGCCATGCAAATGTCTCCATCTTCTGGTAAAATTGTATTTGTCACATGCGCCGAATACAACAGGTGTAGACCTTACAGTGAAATGCTTACTTACAAGCCTTAATTAACCAACAATGCAGTATAAAAAAATACTGAAAAAAATAATATGAATAAGAAAGAAAAGTAACAAATAATGAAAGAGCAGCAGTAAAATAATAATAGCAAGGCTATATACAGGGGGTACCGGTACAGAGTCAATGTGCGGGGGTACCGGTTAGTCGAGGTAATATGTAAAGTGGCAAGAAAAAGTATGTGATTCCAAATACCTGGAGTTCTGCATAAATTGGTCATACAATTTGATCTGATCTTCATCTAGGTCACAACAATAGACAAACACAGTATGCTTAACTAATAACACACAAACAATTATACGTTTTCATGTCTTTATTGAACACACTGTTTAAACATTCACAGTGCAGGGTGGAAAAAGTATGTGAACCCTTGGATTTAATAACTGGTTGACCCTCCTTTGGCAGCGATAACCTCAACCAAACGTTTTCTGTAGTTGTGGATCAGACCTGCACAACGGTCAAGAGGAATGTTGGACCATTCCTCTTTACAAAACTGTTTCAGTTCAGCAATATTCTTGGGATGTCTGGTGTGAACCAATCTCTTGAGGTCATGCCACAGTATCTCAATCGGGTTGAAATCAGGATGCTGACTGGGCCACTCCAGAAGGTGTATTTTCTTCTGTTGAAGCCATTCTGTTGTTGATTTATTTCTGTGTTTTGGGTCATTGCCCTGTTGCATCACCCAACTTCTGTTGATCTTTAATTGGCAGACAGATATATATTCTCCTGCAAAATGTCTTGATAAACTTCGGAATTCATTTTTCCGTTGCTGATAGCAAGCTGTCCAAGCCCTGAGGCAGCAAAGCAGCCCCAAACCATGATGCTCCCTCCACCATACTTTACAGTTGGGATGAGGTTTTGATGTTGGTGTGCTGTGCCTTTTTTTCCTCCACACAGTGTTGTGTGTTCCTTCCAAACAACTCAACTGTAGTTTCCCAGAATATTTTGCCAGTAGTGCTGTGGAACATCCAGGTGCATTTTTGCAAACTTCAGATGTGCAGAAATGTTTTTTTGGACAGCAGTGATTTCTTCCGTGGTGTACTCCCATGAACACCATTCTTGTTTAGTGTTTTACATATCGTAGACTCGTCAACAGAGATGTTAGCATGTTCCAGAGATTTCTGTAAGTCTTTAGCTGACACTCTCATTCTTCTTAACCTCATTGAGCATTCTGCACTGTGCTCTAGCAGTCATCTTTGCAGGATGGCCACTCCTAGGGAGTAGCAACTGTGCTGAACTTTCTCCATTTATAGACAATTTGTCTTACCATGGACTGATGAATATCAAGGCTTTTAGAGATACTTTTGTAACCCTTTCCAGCTTTACACAATTCAACAATTCTTAATCTTAGGTCTTCTGAGATCTCTTTTGTTCTAGGCATGATTCACATCAACTTTTGTATATTTTTTGTAGGGCAAGGCAGCTCTAACCAACATCTCCAATCTCGTCTCATTGATTGGACTCCAGGTTAGCTGACTCCCGACTCCAATTTTGGAGAAGTCATTAGCCTAGGGGTTCACATACTTTTTACAACCTACACTGTGAATGTTTAAATTATGTATTCAATATAGACAAGAAAAATACAATAATTTGCATGCTATTAGTTTAAGCACACTATGTTTGTCTATTGTTGTGACTTAGAAGAAGATCAGATCAAATTTCCAGGTAATTCCAACGGGTTCACATACTTTTCTTGCCATTGTACATGTGTAGGTAGAGGGGCGCCAAGGTGGCAAATAGTCTGGGTAGCCATTTGATTAGATGTTCAGGAGTCTTATGGCTTGGGGGTAGAAGCTGTTTAGAAGCCTCTTGGACCTAGACTTGGCGCTCTGGTACCGCTTGCCATGCAATAGCATAGAGAACAGTCTATGACTAGGGTGGCTGGAGTCTTTGACAATTTTTAGGGTCTTCCTCTGACACCGCCTGGTATAGAGGTCCTGGATGGCAGGAAGCTTGGCCCCAGTGATGTACTGGGCCGTACGCACTACCCTCTGTAGTGCCTTGTGGTCGGAGGCCGATCAGTTGCTATACCAGGCAATGATGCAACCAGTCAGGATGCTCTCGATGGTGCAGCTGTAGAACCTTTTGAGGATCTGAGGACCCATGCCAAATATTTTCAGTCTCCTGAGGGGAATAGGTTTTGTTGTGCCCTCTGTCTTGGTGAGCTTGGACCATGTTAGTTTGTTGGTGATGTGGACACCAAGGAATTTGAAGTTCTCAACCTGCTCCACTACAGCCCCGTCGATGAGAATGGCCAGGCACAACTCCAACACCGTCATTAAGTTTGCCGATGACACAACAGTGGTAGGCCTAATCACTGACAATGACGAGACAGCCTATAGGGAGGTCAGACTGAGGTCAGACTGACCTCCTCCCTATAGGCTGTCTTGTTGTTGTCGGTGATTAGGCCTACCACTGTTGTATCATCTGCAAACTTAATGATGGTGTTGGAGTCGTGCCTGGCCGTGCAGTCATAAGTGAACAGGGAGTACAGGAGTGGACTGAGCACGCACGCACACGAGGGGCCCCCGTGTTGAGGATCAGCGTGGCACAATAACCGAATGTGTTGTTACCTACCCTTACCACCTGGGGGCGGCCCGTCAGGAAGTCCAGGATCCAGTTGCAGAGGGAGGTGTTTAGTCCCAGGATCCTTAGCTTAGTGATGAGCTTTGATGACACTATGGTGTTGAACTCTGAGCTGGAGTCAATGAATAGCATTCTCACATAGGTGTTCCTTTTGTCCAGGTGGGAAAGGGCAGTGGGGAGTGCAATAGAGATTGCATCATCTTTTTGGTATTTTATTAGGATCCCCATTAGCTGTTTTAAAAGCAGCAGCTACTCTTCCTGGGGTCCACACAAAACATTAAACATAATACAGATCATTAGACAAGAACAGCTCAAGGACAGAACTACATACATTTTTTAAAAGGTACACAGCCTACATATCAATGCATACACACAAACTAGGTCAAATAGGGGAAAGGTGTTGTGCCGGGAGGTGTTGCTTTATCTGAAAGCAGGTTTGCTGTTTATTTGAGCAATGTGAGATGGAAGAAAGTTCCATGCAATAAGGGCTCTATATAATACTGTACGTTTTCTTGAATTTGTTCTGGATTTGGGGACTATGAATAGACCCCTGGTGGCATGTCTGGTAGGATAAGTGTGTGTGTCAGAGCTGTGTGTAAGTTGACTATGCAAACAATTTGGGATTTTCAACACATTAATGTTTCTTATAAAAAGAAGAAGTGATGCAGTCTGTCTCTCTTCCAACACTTAGCCAAGAGAGACTTGCATGCATAGTATTAACATTAGCCCTCTGATTACAATGAAGAATCTGTGGATCTGTTAGGGCTGTATGCAAATTGGAGTGGGTCTAGGGTTTCTGACATAATGGTGTTGATGTGAGCCATTACCAGCCTTTCAAAGCACTTCATGGCTACAGACGTGAGTGCTAAGGATCGGTAGTCATTTAGGCAGGTTACCTTACTGTTTTTGGGCACAGGGACTATGGTGGTCTGCTTGAAACATGTTGGTATTAGACTCAGACAGGGAGAGGTTGAAAATGTCAGCAAAGACACTTTCCAGTTGGTCAGCGCATGCTCGGAGTACACGTCCTGGTAATACGTCTGGCTCTGCGGCCTTGTGAATGTTGACCTGTTTAAAGGTTTTACTCACAGTACCCGTTCTACTGTATTTTGGCCTTTTCAATGGTTTTACAATGTTTTTTTATTCACAGTTGTTGGATTCCACCTTCCACACAGTAGTTCCACTCAATGTAAGACGTGTGTAAAAAACTAAAAATATTTTGCTGTAATCCCTCCACAAAAATACATTCTCTTTTCAAAACATGACCAGGACTTATAGCAAAGGGTTAAATTAACAGACAGGGATAGCTTTGAACCTGTAATTCTCATCAACAGTGCAACATAACCATGAGGGCATGCAGCAGTAGTAGCACCACACATCAAACGATCTAGATCACATAAGTAGTAGTCATAACCCAGTCAGTGATCTCATGCACACCACCATTTCATTTAAAACACAGAGGGGAGTTGGAGAGACACAGCCACATCATAACAGCTATATGTACAGGCTTAGCATACACAGCCAGTTCATACGTACAACATACGCTCATGCTGTACACAGTCATTTTGAGAAAGCACAGTTGGACAATAAAGATGAATTTCAAACTGAACACTTGGCCCCCAAGCCCTCTATCGATTGGCCACTTGCTGTAGTGATCAGTCAAGTCTGCAAGCGTTTTGGCCAAAATGAGCATTGAGTTGATGCGCACTCAACATCCCAACTGCCACTTAAAAATTACAGATTTCAATTTATGTTGACTTCGACTATTTTTGAGGGCAAAGTAGTAATGACGGTTGTTCCTAGGTGACAGAAGAATCCCATGCAAATTGCACCAAGTTGGCACAGGATGGCCAATTGATAGGGGAGCAGTGGAGCCCTCTGACTCGACAACCAGCGTTTAACTCCGGAGTGATTGAGTGTGATCGAGTGCTCGGTTTGACATTCAGCCTTAGTATTCAGTGCTAGAGCAGGGATATCCATGTCTGAAGGGTCTATTGTGAATCTGAACATCCCTACTGTATATGGGAAAAATCAACAAACATCACTGATACATTTGCATGTTTACCTAATAAAAGCATATATAGACAGGGCGAGGTTGAAAATGTCAGCAAAGGTAACATACCTACAACAGAATTCTTATTTGCAAATGTAGCAACTACACTAGCTACATGTGGATGTAACACACTGTATAGCCTTGCCCCAGGGCTGGAGAGTCAGGAAAGCTGCAGTACACCTAGTGAATTCACACAGATGCTATTCATAAAAAAAATGTAAGTAAAAAAAAAAATTGCACTTTTAAATACATACACAATAGTACACTAAAACAAATGTGCATATTTACGAAGTACCATGCTTTTAAAAACCCTCAAATTCAATTCACATTGTAGCAGCCAAAATCCCACCCCTACGTAACGTGTTAAGCTATAGTTAAACAAATGATACCCTCATAGTTACCCTGTCTAGCATAATGTAAATGCTCTGTAGGAATGAGCAACTAAAAGAAGAAACCTCACAGGATCAAGGTTATTGTGCTACAACGAAAATGACTTCTATGAAGAAAAACCGTCTTGATTCATCTCTGTACCTTCACCAGAAATCATATCCCACAGGTGTCAAAAAGAACAACAACTACAGAGTGTTAACACATTTGTTCCTTTCCACACCAGGCATTGACTAAGTTTCCATGCCAATCAAAGGCACCTCTCTTAGCAACAAACTGTAGTTGGGCACATGGCTTTTCCTTGTCCAACCTATTAGCACTTTCTATGATAGAGAATGCAAGGACTGACTTATCTTTTTACAAATACTATAAAAAAAAATGGTGAAAGGAGTTTGAAGGAGAAACTGGTGGGCTTTGTAATATTGTCTTGTCCCAGATTGTGCGGCCCTATCATGCGTGTTCTTTTGGTCTTCAAGGCTTGTGGTTATCTTGTCCGTTTGTCCTTGATCATCTGTGTGCGCATGTGTATGCGCGTGAGTGTAAATATCTCTGTGTGTGTTTTTCAGTGTTTGTAAGCAGAGTCCCATGGCGGCAGTTTCGCCAGCAGGGCTTGGTGGTCCACCTTGACGCTGGCTAGCAGACCGCCATTGTTGCACGCCACCCCTGAATAGTCTATCTCCTCGCCCTTCAGTGTGGTCATGTGACCTCCCAGGGCTGTGAGCAGGGCATTGCCGGCACAGATGTCCCACTTCTTGACGAAGGTCACGTGGATGTACATGTCAGCCTTCTCAATGTCCTCATCACTGGGGTCCAGCAGAGCCAGCACCTTATAGCCTATGGAGAGTAGAAAATACAAGATCAACATCCACAAAACAGTAATATAAATTGTGTAAATACCTGACAGGGTGTTAATCCAATCATATAACACCTATTAAAAAAACTGAAGCCCACAGAAATAGGTATACTTATAAAAATGGCAAATGAAAGCCTAATCGTATGACGCATTCACAGCTCGCCCAAGACTACTTCCACGGCCAGATAATGATTAAGAAATTATACATTTGGGTGAACTAACTTCACACAAACAAAAGTGCAGTACCTGCGCCCCCTGCTGGGAGGATGACTGTTGTGTTACCAAAGGCCTCCTCGATGAAACCCTTCACCTTCCCAGCGTGCGACCTGGACACAATGACCTTGGGGGAGTTCATGTTGTAGCTGGTGCGCGGCTTCACGTTAGACCCATCACCAACTAAGGCCCAGGCTGTGGACAGGAACATATGTATTGTGTAGGTTATTCAAATCTTCCCCTATGAGGTCCAGAGTACTGCTGGTTTATCCTACCTGAATTATTTGCACACACCTGGGCTGCATTTACACAAGCAGTCCAATTCTGATTTTCAAATTGGTCTTTTGCGCAATCAGATCAGCTCTGAAAAAAGATCTGATGTCATTAGTCAAGACCAATTAGTGAAAAAAATAAGAATTAGACTGCCTGTGTAAGTATCCCAGGTCTAAATCAGTCCCTGATTAGAGGTTATGAAATATTTAGCTTTGGGCCTGGACTGGACACCCGAATAGCAGAGCTGTGCTCTACGGCCTGTCTATGCCTCCTCTACCATCAGGACACAATGCAGCCATTCACCAACAAAGCCACCTTATAGTGAGCTCCCCTCCTGGGTGATTTCTCAAAGGAGTGACTTAGCCCCTGATGTCACTAGTGGTGAACAACTTGAGGATTTTGAGTCGACTCAGACTCTTGCTATCGGAGTCGACACTCTCTCGACTCACTCAAATTTGACAAAAGACAAATTAGCTAAAATTACTTACAGATATCATGTCAGAGCGGGCACTCACACGAATGAACTGGGTGATTGATTAGCGATGCATATGGAGCCGTCTGACAATCTCTACTAAGCAAAATATTCAAGGCTAATCAGCAGCCTAACTGCCAAGGCAACAAACAAAATAAATGACCATTCTGACTCTTGGTGGTCAAGGAATTAGAGGAATCGACTCTTTTGGTGTAGACTCTCCACCACTAGCTGTCACCCGCCCACTCACTTATTTCATACAGTAGAACAGTGTTGCTTTGTCCTGAGCCCCAATTACAGTGGGGAAAAAAAGTATTTAGTCAGCCACCAATTGTGCAAGTTCTCTCACTTAAAAAGATGAGAGAGGCCTGTAATTTTCATCATAGGTACACTTCAACTATGACAGAAAATGAGGAAAAAAAATCCAGAAAATCACATTGTAGGATTATTTATGAATTTATTTGCAAATTATGGTGGAAAATAAGTATTTGGTCAATAAAAGTTTCTCAATACTTTGTTATATACCCTTTGTTGGCAATGACAGAGGTCAAACGTTTTCTGTAAGTCTTCAAGGTTTTCACACACTGTTGCTGGTATTTTGGCCCATTCCTCCATGCAGATCTCCTCTAGAGCAGTGATGTTTTGGGGCTGTCACTGGGCAACACGGACTTTCAACTCCCTCCAAAGATTTTCTATGGGGTTGAGATCTGGAGACTGGCTAGGCCACTCCAGGACCTTGAAATGCTTCTTCTGAAGCCACTCCTTCGTTGTTCGGCGGTGTGTTTGGGATCATTGTCATGCTGAAAGACCCAGCCACGTTTCATCTTCAATGCCCTTGCTGATGGAAGGAGGTTTTCACTCAAAATCTCACGATACATGGCCCCATTCATTCTTTCCTTTACACGGATCAGTCGTCCTGGTCCCTTTGCAGAAAAACAGCCCCAAAGCATGATGTTTCCACCCCCATGCTTCACAGTAGGTATGGTGTTCTTTGGATGCAACTCAGCATTCTTTTCTTCCTCCAAACACGACGAGTTGAGTTTTTACCAAAAAGTTCTATTTTGGTTTCATCTGACATTCTCCCAATCCTCATCTGGATCATCCAAATGCTCTCTAGCAAACTTTATACTTGCCTGAACATGTACTGGCTTAAGCAGGGGGACACGTCTGGCACTGCAGGATTTGAGTCCCTGGCGGCGTAGTGTGTTACTGATGGTAGGCTTTGTTACTTTGGTCCCAGCTCTCTGCAGGTCATTCACTAGGTCCCCCCGTGTGGTTCTGGGATTTTTGCTCACCGTTCTTGTGATCATTTTGACCCCACGGGGTGAGATCTTGCGTGGAGCCCCAGATCAAGGAAGATTATCAGTGGTCTTGTATGTCTTCCATTTCCTAATAATTGCTCCCACAGTTGATTTCTTCAAACCAAGCTGCTTACCTATTGCAGATTCAGTCTTCCCAACCTGGTGCAGGTCTACAATTTTGTTTCTGGTGTCCTTTGACAGCTCTTTGGTCTTGGCCATAGTGGAGTTTGGAGTGTGACTGTTTGAGGTTGTGGACAGGTGTCTTTTATACTGATAACAAGTTCAAACAGGTGCCATTAATACAGGTAATGAGTGGAGGACAGAGGAACCTCTTAAAGAAGAAGTTACAGGTCTGTGAGAGCCAGAAATCTTGCTTGTTTGTATGTGACCAAATACTTATTTTCCACCATAATTTGCAAATAAATTCATAAAAAGTCCTACAATGTGATTTTCTGGATTTTTTTTCCTCATTTCGTCTGTCATAGTTGAAGTGTACCTATGATGAAAATTACAGGCCTCTCATCTTTTTAAGTGAGAGAACTTGCACAATTGGTGGCTGACTAAATACTTTTTTTCCCCACTGTATGTCTCTCCCCCTTCTCTCCAAAACATGCACTTGTTCACCCTCTCACAGATGTAAAAGCATTAGACTGGTGTAGAAAATACAGTGGACATTTAGTCTACTCAACAATCCAATGCTTTAAACCATTGAGGGGGAGTGAGACACTAAGTACAGTCCGACAGTAAAGCATACACCCACCTGTGTATCCTGTGAAAGGTTTGTGGATCACACCTATTACAGGTTTCCCATCAACAGCCACACACCATTGTCGTGACATACTTGAGCAGGTTCTCTGTCAAAGGGATACAGAGAAAACAATGGGATCAAGAAACAAGACAGCTTAGGAAACAAAACACAGCTTAGTAAACTGCTTAGGAAACAAAACACAGCTTAGTAAACTGCTTAGGAAACAAGGCACTTCTAAGATGGCTACACTGTACCAGAGTCTAGGTAACCACCCCACCGTCTCATTTCAAACACCCACACAAAGAGCAGTGGCGCTCACTCTTAGGCTGTCTAAATTGTCACCCCCCCTCCCCCATTGTCCTTATCTACTGGAATAACATGACTGGTGAAAGCCAGTCCATCTGTTGGCCTCCATATTGTTTTGAAACATTTACTGTCGGGCCCCATTTTGACATCGCATTTAAACATTGGAGCCCTGAAAGGCTCTGCATATGGTCAAAAGCTGCCCTGAGAACAGACCAGACCTCTGTGAACCAGTCCATCCATATCAGCATGTGCTCCTGTAAAAATGCAAGCCTTGGGAGTGGATTTCTGCACAATACCATACCTGTGTACTCCTGAGTGGCATCCAGGGGGTCGATCCAGACAGTGATGATCTCCACGATCTGCAGGATGTCAGCAGGGATGTCTCTGTTCCACACACCCAGCTCATTAGCCGTCTCATCATGCTCTTCAGAGTTCACCTGCAGGGGGACAGAATACATTAGCTTGTAAAACACATTGTTATGAATACTATGAAGACTAAGGCTGTCCTGTTAGACACATGGTTGTTAGTAGTGATCCCACTGACAACCTAAAACAGAGACCAATGCTAATTATGGTGATTGATGCTGTAAAACAAAGGGTCAAATATTGCCATATTATCTCAACTCCATGATGATTTAATCCACGTAGTTGAGTGCAGACTATAGTTTTTATGCAGTCCATAATGAAAATGAATTTAAAAAAACTCTAGTCGGCACTCAACTCCGTAGATAAAATCATTGTAGAACAGATACTTCACAAGGGCAAATAAGGGTGTGCCTTTGATTACATTACAAACTCTCTGGGGCATAGGCTAGCGGTGTACCATAATCTTATGTTGTTTACTTACTTGTAGTCAATGGAACTACTATCAGTCGTATGAAACAGTAAGTCAAGAATCAGTAAGTACAGAACACTGTGGTACACATCTAAGTGAGAGCATCAACAAGCTACTCATGTCTATATTGATTAACATAAATAGTATATATTTGGGGTCCAATAACCTCCTCCTTACCTGTACATATGGATAGGTGTTCTTGATAAGGTAGTACATCTTTCTGTGAGAGTTCAAGTCCCCAAGAGTGAGCTTTTCGCTTGCCCCTTCCTTGGTCTTCCCCTTGGTCTTCTCTTGTAAAGTGTTCTCTTCTCGGACGCTCTTCACCTCGCGTCCGCCCTGAACTGCAGCCTCTACTGAAAGCGCGAGCAGGTCCCGGAGGTCCAGGGTTCTCCATCCGGCTGGATATCACTCCAGCATAGAGGTGGTAGATCACGCTGAGTCCCAATAAGAAAATCACGGCCACTCTAAGTGGCGATAGACGGATTCCCATCGGAGCCATAGGTTTAGTTCATCAGTTAGCAGAGGCGGCGCCTCCTCTTGACAATGCTTTGTTCCGCTTGAAATTTGCAGAGTAGAGCTAAACTTTTTCTACAGTCCGTTAGCAGGGTTCTCGGCCCTCACAATCCCCCAGACATGTTCTCCGCTTAAAAATTAATGGCCCGTACGAACTCGAATTCGTTGGTGAAAACCCACTATAACTAACACTTGGCTAACGTTAGCTGACTAAATGTCACACACAAACGTCGGTCAGTGTTCGTAAATGCAAGACACATAACGTTATCAATGAGGATGCTTGCTAGCTAGTTCTCATTTCAAGTAATTTACATGTCTTGCTAATGTGCGGTTGGAAAATGTACCTGAGAGTTGATGGGTTACCGCGTTGGCTGGCTAGCTAGCGTCGCGACGTATTAGCTAGCTAGCTAAAGAGCTATCATCAGTTGTCAAGTGAAATGTCAACAAAAAAGTTCTTTACCATATAGTAAAAAAATAAATAAATGAAATACCACCGGTCAGTGGTTATTTCCTAAACCATTGCACGACTACAGTATTGTCAGCGGTGGAAACAGAGCCGCATACCTATAAATTCAGGTTTTGCACCACGTCATAGCCAACTATTTTTCAGTTAGATCCGCTAAATTACATTTGAACCGCAACATGCACAGCTGCTGCCCGCGTTTTCGCCTCCCCAAATGTGCAACTTGTGCTGCGTCCATGTTCTAGTCTGAATTAGGTAACTCGGGAATTTCCGATTTACCAACTTGTTGTAGTTCCGCGTTTACCAGTTAGCAAAACGGACATTTCCGAGTTTCCTAGTTCAGACTAGCACATTAACACGACAACCGTATGTGAATCAGGTACCGTGGGCAGGGTCAGAGTTCAATGGTCAATTATTGTTTATTTTTCGGGTCATGCATATCACATGGTCTTTCGATTATTATTATTATTATTATTATTTATTTTTTTAAATTTGGTCATTTAGCTTACGGTCTTATCCTAAAGGTCAGTGCATTCAACTAAGGTAGGGAAGACAACAACACAGTCATTGCCAGTAAAAACTAGTAAGACTAGTGTTCGTGCAAAGCCTTTTTTTAACTAAATCACTCCGTATACTAACGTACATAACACACTTGACATATTTATGCATTGAATTCGTAATTATTAGCTATACAAATTATTGCATTTTATTTAACCGTGCTTCTAACCACTAGATGTCAGCAAATACTACAAGGTCTATCACCAGTGTCCACTTATTTTACATGATTTGTAGAAAAGGACAGACTGCAGAGAGCAGTCTGGGGATTTCATAGCAAAGATGAGTACAACATGATTTTGACATCTGTGTCTCAACGAATTGAGTAGAGCCCCCTTTTCAGAAAGAGCATTTCACATAGCAATGACTTCACATAGCAATGATTGAGGCAGGAATGAGGTGAAATATGCACCCCTGCACCCATAGAAATGTGTATGGGTTTTTGACTTACAATCCTTTCAGGTGATGTAAAAGTGGCGCCAGGAACACAAAATGTTGGTAACTGCTGTTCTATCCATTACACATAGGAATGTTATTTAAGATAAATCCTTACAGATTAAACTTTTGAACCTGAGACCTTCGATCTCTTCAATTTTTTTACATCAAAAGAACACACATTTGGGTGTAACAGGGATCATAAAGTATCATCCGAACACTGGTATTGCCTACCCTCCAAGGTCCACTTGACCTGCTCACCTGATGGCAAAATAACCTAGAACTAGAACCTAGAGTTTTTCCTGGCCAGTTAATTTGGTCAGGCAGAACTCTTGGCCCTACTTATAAGACGTCTCGTTATATATGGAGCCTTCTCAACAGTTAAAACCTGACTGAGTGACGGGGGCCCTCAAGCAATAGTGTAGGGAACCTCATTATGGTTAAAATAACTGTCCAGTGTTTCCAGATTTCTATGAAATACAATCTTTAATTAATTACAATATCAGTGAAATAGTTTTTCTTACAATTAGTTTTAATTAAGTACGTACAGTGCATTCGGAAAGAAAATATAAAGACAAAGCGTAAACAGGAAAGCGGAAATGTTAGCAAATGTATTACATAAAAAACGGAAATATTCAGACCCTTTTGCTATGAGTCTCGAAAATGAGCTCAGGTGCATCCTGTTTCCATTGATCATCGTTGATGTTTCTACAACTTGATTGGAGTCCACCTGTGGTAAATCCAATTGATTGGACATGACTTGGAAAGGCACACACTTGTCTATATAAGGTCCCAAGCCATGAGGTTGAAGGAATTTTCCGTAGACCTCAGAGACAGGATTGTCTCGAGGAACAGATCTGGGGAAGGGTACCAAAATATTTCTGCAGAATTGAAGGTCCCCAAGAACACAGTGGCCTCCATCATTCTTAAGTGGAAGAAGTTTGGAACCGCCAAGACTTTTCCTAGAGCTGGCTGCCTGGCCAAGCTGTGAAGTCGGGGGAGAAGGGCCTTGGTCAGGGAGGTGACCAAGAACCCAATGGTCACTCTGACAAAGCTCTAGAGTTCCTCTGTGGAAATGGGAGAGTGGAGAGACAGAAGCCACTCCTAGGTAAAAGGCACATGACAGCCCGCTTGGAATTTGCCAAAAAGACACCTAAAAGACTATCAGACCAAGATTCTCTGGTCTGATGAAACCAAGATTGAACTCTTTGGCCTAAATGCCAAGCGGTGAAACATGGTGGTGGGATGTTTTTCAGCGGCAGGGACTGGGAGACTAGTCAGGATCGAGGGGAAGATGAACGGAGCAAAGTTCAGAGAGATCCTTGATAAAAATCTGCTCCATAGCACTCAGAACCTCAGACTGGGGCGAAGGTTCACCTTACAACAGGACAATGACCCTAAGCACACAGCCAAGACAATGCAGGAGTGGCTTCCGGACAAGTCTCTGACTGTCCTTGAGTGGCCCAGCCAGAGCCTGGACTAGAACCCGATTGAACATCTCTGGAGAGACTTGAAAATAGCTGTGCAGCGACACTACCCATCCAACATGACAGAGCTTGAGAGGATCTGCGGAGAACAATAGGAGAGACTCCCCAAATACAGGTGTGCCAAGCTTGTAGCGTCATACCCAAGAAGACTCAAGGCTGTAATCTCTGCCAAAGGTGCTTTAACAAAGTACTGAGTAAAGGGTCTAAATACTTATGTAAATGTTTTTTGAAAAATAGATTTGCAAAGATTTCTAAACCAGTTTTGCTTTGTCATTATGGGGTATTGTGTGTAGATTGAGGGCAAAACTATTGAATACATTTTAGAATAAGGCTGTAACTTAACAAAATGTGGAAAAAATGAAGGGGTCTGAATACTTTCTGAATGCACTGTATATACAGTTGAAGTCGAACGTTTACATACACTGAGGTTGGAGTCATTAAAACTCGTTTTTCAACCACTCCACAGATTTCTTGTTAACAAACTATAGTTTTGGCAAGTCGGTTAGGATGACAGTCATTTTTCTAACAATTGTTTACAGACAGATTATTTCACTTATAATTCACTGTATTACAATTCCAGTGGATCAGAAGTTTACATACACTAAGTTGACTGTTCCTTTAAACAGCTTGGAAAATGCCAGATAATGATGTCATGGCGTCAGAAGCTTCTGATAGGTTAATTGACATCATTTGAGTCAATTGGAGGTGTACCTGTGGATGTATTTCAAGGCCGACCTTCAAACTCGGTGCCTCTTTGCTTGACATCATAGGAAAATCAAAAGAAATCAGCCAAATTGTAGACCTCCACAAGTCTGGTTCATCCTTGGGAGCAATTTCCAAATGCCTGAAAGTACCACGTTCATCTGTACAAACAATAGTACACAAGTATAAACACCATGGGACCACGCAGCCGTCATACCGCTCAGGAAGGAGACGCGTTCTGTCTTCTAGAGATGAATGTACTTTGGTGCAAAAAGTGCAAATCAATCCCAGAACAACAGCAAAGGACCTTATCTATATCCACAGTAAAACGAGTCCTAAAACATTTTAAAGACAATGCCCCAAAATACTAATTTAGTGTATGTAAACTTCTGACCCACTGGGAATGTGATGAAAGAAATAAAAGCTGAAATAAATCACTCTACTATTATTCTGACATTTCACATCCTTAAAATAAAGTGGTGATCCTAACTGACCTAAAACAGGGAATTTTTACTAGGATTAAATGTCAGGAATTGTGAAAAACTGAGTTTAAATGTATTTGGCTAAGGTGTATGTAAACTTCCGACTTCAACTGTATATTTTATACCCTTATATAACCAGGTAGATTAAGTATGTTAAAAAGCAGCTTTTCTGTGTTGGAATGGTGTGGGTATACTCTAACGACAGAATGGCGTGGGCCTATACTAGTCATTAAAAATATTCATGCGAGTAGACCGCTGATTGGCCAGCTCATTCTCCTCAGGATGATGACATCATTCTCTGAGAAAATTGCAAGCATTTTTGAAATGGTCTGTTTGAGATACAAGTTTGAGGTGTTTAATGTTTTTTCTCTGATTTATGCTGTGGCCACATACGAGCATAGGATGAATCAACAAAATTATTTGGGTATGAGTTAACAGAATGTGAACTTTATAAATTAGATTTTCACTGGACAGTTACTTTAGCACTGGGAGTACAGTAGAGTGGCCTTCTAGGCCCTTTCCCCCTCCAGTTAAGCGGCTCCTCACTGAAAGATTGATTATTCCCACAACTTAAAACACAACTGCAGCTATGGATCTCAGTGGAAGAGACTCCATGATGGTGGTGGTGACAGCACGTTTCTGAGTTAAGGAGCCTGTCAGCTGTTTACTCAGAGCTAAACGTCTCCTCTCTGTTTCGCACAGCGGATGGACTTAGGCTAAGCTGCTGCAGTTGAGAACGACTCAGAAGGCTTAAAAAGCAGCGTCTGTCTTTCTACTGTGTGTGGAGGAGTGTGGGAGAAAAGAAGCTGACGAATCCAATAGCCTGCCAGAGATACTAGAGCGGGCCCTCAGCACAGAGAGAGGGTTTTTACACAAAAAATAAAAATAAACCCAACGTGCAACAATTTCAAACATTTTACTGAGTTAGTTACATATAAGGAAATCTATCAATTTAAATAAATTCATTAGGCCCTAGTCTATGGATTTCACATGACTGGGAATACAGACGCATCTGTTGGTCACAGATACCTTTGAAAAATAAAAAGTAGGGGTGTGGATCAGAAAACCAGTCAGTATCTGGTGTGACCACCATTTGCCTCATGCAGCGCGACACATCTCCTTCGCATAGAGTTGATTAGGCTGTTGAGGTCTGTGGAATGTTGTCCCACTCTTCCTGAATGGCTGTGCGAAGTTGCTGGATATAGGCAGAAACTGGAACATGCTGTCGTACACATCAATCCAGAGCATCCCAAACATGCTCAATGGGTGACATGTCTGAGTATGCAGGCCATGGAAGAATTGGGACATTTTCAGCTTCCAGGAATTGTGTACAGATCCTTCCGACATTATCATACTGAAACATGAGGTGATGGCAGCGGATGAATGGTACGACAATGAGCCTCAGGATCTCGTCACGGTATCTCTGTGCATTCAAAGTGCCATCGATAAAATGCAATTGTGTTCGTTGTTTGTCGCTTTATGCCTGCCCATACCATAACCCCACCGCCACCATGGGGCACTCTGTTCACAATTGATATCAGCAAACCGCTCACCCACACAACGATACAGTTGCCATCTGCCCAAAAGTTGAAACCGGGATTCATCTGTGAAGAGCACACTTCTCCAGCGTGCCAGTGGCCATCGAAGGTGAGCATTTGCCCACTGAAGTCTGTTACGATGCCAAACTGAAGTCAGATCAAGACCCTGGTGTGGATGATAAGCATGCAGATGAGTTTCCCTGAGACGGTTTCTGACAGTTTGTGCAGAAATTCATCAGTTGTGAAAACCCAGTTTCATCAGATGTCCGGTTGGCTGGTCAGACGATCCCGCAGGTGAAGAAGCCGGATGTGGAGGTCCTGGGCTCACGTGGTTACACGTGGTCTGCGGTTGTGATGCCGGTTGGACATACTGGCAAATTCAAAAAAAGACGGAGACTGCATATGGTAGAGAAATGTACTTTCAAATCTCCAACAGCTCTGGTGAACATTCCTGTGCCAATTGCACACTCCTTTAAAGCTTGAGATATCTGTGGCATTGTGTTGTATAACAAAACTGCACATTTTAGAGTGGCATTTTATTGCCCCCAGCACAAGGTGCACCTGTGTAATAAAACATAAAAACTTTAACTAGGCAAGTCAGTTAAGAACAAATTCTTATTTACAATGACGGCCTACCCCGGCTAAACCCGGACGACGCTGGGCCAATTGTGCGGCACCCTATGGGACTCCCAATCACATCCGGATGTGATACAGCCTGGATTCGACCCAGAGACTGTAGTGAAGCCTCTTGCACTGAGATGCAGTGCCTTAGACCGCTGTGCCACTCGGGAGCCATGAGTAATGATCATGCTGCTGAATGTGCTTCTGGATATACCACACCTGTCAGGTGCATGGATTACCTTGGCAAAGGAGAAATGCTCACTAAAAGGGATGTAAACAAATTTGTGCACATTTTTGAGAAATAAGCTTTTTGTGCATATGGAACATTTCTGGGATCTTTTATTTCAGCTCATGAATCATGCGACCAACACTTTACATGTTGCATTTATAGTTTTGTTCAGTATAGTATATTCAACTTTCTGTGATTTCACTTCATTTTAATGTCCAACTAACCAAACAGAAGCTGTTTGTTTTAAGTCTTGTGACGTTGAAACAGGCCCTACTTTAGCTGAATGTAGGCTATAGTTAATTTAAAGATTCTTCATTTTCTGGGTATCCAAGCTCAGGGGGTTGTCAAACAATCATATTTATTGTCCTGGCAGCACACCAGGAAACAGAAGCTACCATTTGAGACTCCAGGGTGAGGCTGAGGTCATGGTGAGGTCATGATGTTCTTAAAACAACCAGTTGTGAGTAGATGAAGACCAGGAATGTCTCTCCCGAGAGTACTGTAGAAGCTATAACCACATTGACCACGTTTACATCCGCAGAGTATTCTGGATAATAGCTCATATTCCTGTTAAAGGTGTAATATGCAGAAATCTCTCCGCCATATCCTGGTTGCTAAAATTCAAATAGTTCGCCTAATTTCAGTTTATGTGGCAAAACAAGCAAGCAGTGTAGAGAATAATTGTACCATCTAAACCGCTGTGGAATATCTTTGTCAAAAATATCAAAAATATATCCCGCTCACAAGTATCCCTGTACCCATGAATAAACATAATATTCCTAATTTGCCCAGGGACAGCTGAACAATTTTTTGACATGGGGTGCAGGGGAAAAAAAGTTAAGCCTCTATTTTTCTGCTTATAATTTCCGACATTAGATAGACAAGTTGACTAACAAATAGCCTATAATTAGATACAGTACATGCAGTTTATCTTCTGTCATTACTTGATGCTCTATAACAGGGACCATCAACTAGATTCAGTCGCGGGACAATTGTTTCTTGAGCGGATGGTCATGGAGCCAAAACATAATTACAAATAATTTGTAGACTGCAAATTGACTGCAGGAAGCCTAAACATATATAATATTTGACTAAAACATAATCATTTCAAACCTTGCTTATACGATCACATATCTCTCTATTATGCGTGGGAATACTTTGGAACAGATTTCCAAATAAACAATCAGTGGGAGCTGATTTGTCTTATGTTGGGGGGCCAAATAAAATCACCAGTGGGCCAAATTCGGTCCGTGGCCTGCCAATTGGGGAACAATGCTCTAGAATGCTAAATAAAGCCTTGCTCACCAGAATGACTTCATAAATCGTTAAATGAATGCATTATCAACAATCTAGTTAATATTGGTTAAGTTCTCTTGGTTAGGGACCAAACAATATCAATTTCCAAACGATATCAGTTTGTTGACCGGTTTTAAGGAAATAAAAATCTGTGAAAATGTTCCAACATGTTTCTGATAGTATTTCACTTTTAATCTTGAATGCATATTTTGTGGTTAAATGTGAAATACTTTCAGCTTTTATGTTGCTGAAAAGAATTGCACGTTTAGGATACACAGCACGGTCCCTCGGCACATGTTCACATTTTTTTAAGATGAAAGAAATTCATCTTATTTCTCCACTCCTGTTCCCAAGACAAAATTAACATTTGGTCTATAATTTTACAACACTTAATTCTGCAGGAATTAATATTATAATAGGCTACATAAGGCCTACAATCAGTGTCCAGACTTCAGTCACTATTCAAACTACAACTGTTCACATCTGAACTTCAAAAGTGATACTATTTGAAACAGCCTGCGCAGACCGCAAAAACAACAGTAAATGGGATAATATGTTTACATGCCACAGTATCTCATCTAAGATCAGCATATCCAAGGCATCTTATTCAGACTTCTCAAAACCCGGGATACAAGCTTATTCAGGTTATTTTAAACAGGAAATCATGTTTATATGCATCAACTCAAAAACAGAATACTTGACTATCCCAAATAGTAACAAAATATTGGTGTGCATGTAAACATGGTCATTGTCCCTCTAGCAGTTGTAGTTTTACAGTATAGTATGGTATGTGTGGTCAATTGCTGTGCCCTTGGTGAAACACCTTAGGGTGTGGTGACTGGACCAATTACATTTGAGAAATAATCTGAGGGTGAGCATGTTATCTTTCATTCAATGAGTGGGGGTTTCCATCAGTAATGTTTCACAGTGTAGCCTAACAAGGGACCTTCAAGGGTTGAGTAAACTGTGCTTGATAGATGAGTGAATCTTAGCCTTACCACATTGGTCTTACCACTGCTACACCTGGCTATCAGCGAAGCCTTGTCTGGCAACGAAACAGTTCATTCAGCCTCATTTACTGCCTTAAAAAAAACATAGCTGATATGGCTGACTTGCTTAAACAAATGTGGTTTTACTGACAATGAGATGTACAAACTATGGCATAAGGGGACGACAAGCGGATAAGAGGCAAACCGTAATTTTGATTAAGACATTAACGAACGAGCTAGGATAGACTTAGTCAATATAACTATTTGTTCAGCACTTTTGAAATGTACAGCGACAGAATTCAGAACATGGGCCATTCTTAGTGTTCTCCCTGTACACCAAGTCAGAACCGTAGGATAAATAAAGAGAGCATATAAGCAGACAATGAAAGCTCTTACAATATTCAATGATTACATTTCTCTAAAACAGGTTATAGGCTACATGTGCACCACCAAGTCAGAACAGTAGGTGAAATTAAGAGGGGAAAATAGACCAAATTATTAGGGGCTACTAACAGCTTACTACACAACATACACTTAGTATTACTTTCTTAGCTACAGTATACATATCTCCCTGGCATATTACATTATTTATGCAGCAGCATACAAGACATTTTTGGAGTCACCTGGTTGTGCTGTGCTCACTTGAACAGGAAGGTGGCGCGGCAGTCATTTGTGGGCAAATTTTGTCATCAAAGTCTGGCATTGTCTGGATTTATGGTGCTTTCAAAACAAGTGGGAACTATGAAAAATGTTGAATCATGATGACGTCAGTGATCTTCAGGTTGTAGCTCTAGAAAGAGGCCCAATTCCGAGTTGGATGACCGTTCAAAACGTATTCTCCCAAGTTCCCAGTTCAACTGAGTTAAGAGTTGTTTTGAGCGCTGCAGAAATCATGCTGGATTGACAGCATTGCCAATGTTGAATGTTTATCATTTTAAGCTTGGAAAGAGACCCTTAAACCCAGACTTGGGACCACACAGCCACTCCACTGAATAGCAGGCTAGTGATTGCTTTGCAATGCTTGCAGTGAGCCACTGATTCCTTCCAAACCACTCATTGTTGGAAATGCGATTTCCAACTTGTTGTGTAATGTTTATGTCCAATGGCTGATGAGCACCGATTTATTATCTATAATCTATCTTCATATGACAAGGATTAAAAGGGATTTGCCAGTAGATTGTCGAGTTGATTCATGATAATGACTGCATGCTAAGATTTTGAAACTATGATGTTTAGATGATCAGTCCAATCAAAGCTACATTAGATATAACGTGATTTCACGTAATTTTATCTGTGGCCAATGACCTTGAGCCTTCTTGAATGGGCACTTCTAATGCAATTCTATGGCAGCGCCCAAAGGGGCTTAGATCTGGCGGTGATTTAGTGTCCCCATAAGTGACAGAACACTGAGCCAAACACAGCGCAACTAGAGAACATTACCAACCCTATGCTCCGGATTTTCCGCTGGCTGCCCAACCACCACAGAAAGCACTAGGCTGAAACACCTGCATTTTGGAGCTGCTTTACTCAAGAAAGCAAAAAAGATACCATATTTGTATGCAGCCCTGAATGACGGGTCGCCACTGATTAGGTCACTTCTTCTCTGAGCCGGAGAGGGACAATTATGTAAAGAAACTGCTGCATTACCCAGACATATCACTCTTCTAACATTTCCCACAGCCTTGTTTGTAAACCTGGAACATGGAGAGTGGAGATAGTAATTTGCCATTGAGCAGAAGATTTTATACAAAGCGACATACAGTCATGCGTGCACTGCATACATTTTTATGCATGGATAGCCCCGGGAATCAATCCCACAATCCTGGAGTTGCAAGTGCCGTACAGTTTTACACACTAGCTCAGGTTCCTTGTACAGTCAGTGAAGCGATACACTGAAGCATGGAACATTTATCTTGACAGGTTTTCGCTTTCTAGGACCACCCAAGGACGGTGATATTGGTATCCTCTGAGCTATGAGCTAACATCAACAGACTCCACTCACATGGTCAGTGCTGTACAGTTGTGGCCAAAGGTTTTGAGAATGACACAAATATTAATTTCCACAAAGTTTGCTGCTTCAGTGTCTTTAGATATTTTTGTCAGATGTTACTATGGAATACTGAAGTATAATTACAAGCATTTCATAAGTGTCAGACTTTTATTGACAATTACATGAATTTGATGCAAAGAGTCAATATTTGCAGTGTTGACCCTTCTTTTTCAAGACTGCAATCCACCCTGGCATGCTGTCAATTAACTTCTGGGCCACATCCTGACTGATGGCAGCCCATTCTTGCATAATCAATGCTTGGAGTTTGTCAGAATTTGTGGGTTTTTGTTTGTCCATCCACCTCAAGTTCTCAATGGGATTAAGGTCTGGGGAGTTTCCTGGCCATGGACCCAGAATATTGAGGTTTTGTTCCCCAAACCACTTAGTTATCACTTTTGCCTTATGGCAAGGTGCTCCATCATGCTGGAAAAGGCATTGTTCGTCACCAAACTGTTCCTGGATGGTTGGGAGAAGTTGCTCTCGGAGGATGTGTTGGTACCATTCTTTATTCATGGCTGTGTTCTTAGGCAAAATTGTGAGTGAGCCCACTCCCTTGGCTGAGAAGCAACCCCACACATGAATGGTTTCAGGATGCTTTACTGTTGGCATGACACAGGACTGATGGTAGCGCTCACCTTGTCTTCTCCGGACAAGCTTTATTCCGGATGCCCTAAACAATCGTAAAGGGGATTCATCAGAGAAAATAACTTTACCCCAGTCCTCAGCAGTCCAATCCTTGTACCTTTTGCAGAATATCAGTCTGTCCCTGATGTTTTTCCTGGAGAGAAGTGACTTCTTTGCTGCCCTTCTTGACACCAGGCCATCCTCCAAAAGTCTTCGCCTCACTGTGCGTGCAGATGCACTCACACCTGCCTGCTGCCATTCCTGAGCAAGCTCTGTACTGGTGGTGCCCCGATCCCGCAGCTGAATCGGTCCTGGCGCTTGCTGGACTTTCTTGGCCGCCCTGAAGCCTTCTTCACAACAATTGAACCGCTCTCCTTGAAGTTCTTGATGATCTGATAAATGGTTGATTTAGGTGCATTCTTACTGGCAGCAATATCCTTCCCTGTGAAGCCCTTTTTGTGCAAAGCAATGATGACGGCACATGTTTCCTTGCAGGTAACCATGGTTGACAGAGGAAGAACAATGATTCCAAGCACCACCCTCCTTTTGAAGCTTCCAGTCTGTTATTCGAACTCAATCCGCATGACAGAGTGATCTCCAGCCGTGTCCTCGTCAACACTCACACCTGTGTTAACGAGAGAATCACTGACATGATGTCAGCTGGTCCTTTTGTGGCAGGGCTGAAATGCAGTGGAAATGTTTTTTGGGGATTCAGTTCATTTGCATGGCAAAGAGGGACTTTGTAATTAATTGCAATTCATCTGATCACTCTTCATCACATTCTGGAGTATATGCAAATTGGCATCATACAAACTGAGGCAGAAGACTTTGTGAAAATTAATATTTGTGTCATTCTCAATTTGGCCACGACTGTACACTGACCTTTTTTGCAAGGAGCACGTGTGCGTCTACGTTGAAAAATGTAGGTGCACAAAAATACATTTAGGAGCACAATGCAAAATAATTGAGGTAAAAAAGCTAGAATCATTAATTTTTCTAGGTGCACCTAAATAAAAATTCCAGGTCGCACAGCAAAATATTAGGCGCATATGCAAGTAAAATGGATGCACTGTAGAGCAGTTAGATGGATGACGTAATGGTAACCCTGAAATGCAATGCCCTGCAGTAACCATACATATTGTAGTACAGAAAATGAACAAAGCACACTGTTTTATCATCAAATAAACTACATGACCAAAAGTCATGGGCATTATATTGGAGTTGGCCCCCCATTTGCCGCTATAACAGCCTCCACTCTTATGGGAAGGCTTTCCACTAAATGTTGGAAACATTTTCGGGGACTTGTTTCCATTCAGCCACAAGAGCATTAGTGAGGTCAGGCACTGACGTTGGGCGATTAGGCCTGGCTCGCAGTTGGCGTTAGATGGGTTTGAGGTCCGTGCTCTGTGCAGGCCAGTCAAGTTTCTCGACAAACCATTTCTGTATGGACCTCACTTTGTGCACCGGGGCATTGTCATGCTGAAACAGGAAAGGGCCTTTCCCAAACTGCTGCCACAAAGTTGGAAGCACAGAATCGTCTAGAATATCATTGTATGCTGTAGTGTTAAGATTTCCCTTCATTGGTACTAAGGGGCCTAGCCCGAACCATGAAAAACAGCCCCAGACCATTATTCCTCCTCCACCAAACTTTACAGCTGGCACTATGCATTGCGGCATGTAGCGTTCTCCTGGCATCCGCCAAACCCAGATTTGTCCGTCAGACTGCCAGATGGTGAAGCGTGATTCATCACTCCAGAGAACACGTTTCCACTGAAACGTGATCTTAGGCTTGTGTGTGGCTGCCCGGCCATGGAAACCTATTTCATTAAGTTCCCAACGCACAGTTCTCGTGCTGATGTTGCTTCCAGAGGCAGTTTGGAACTCGGTAGTGAGTATTACAACCGAGGACAGATGATTTTTACGAGCTACGCGCTTCAGCACTCGGCAGTCCCGTTCTGTGAGCTTGTGTGGCCCACCACTTCACAATAATAGCACTTACAGTTGACCAGGGTAGCTCTAGTAGGGCAGAAATTTGACGAACTGACTTGGAAAGGTGGCATCCTATGACGGTGTCACTTAGCTCTTCAGTAAGGCTATTCTACTGCCAATGTTTGTCTATGGAGATTTTATACACCTGTCAGCAACGGGTGTGGCTGAAATTGCCGAATCCACTAATTTGAAGGGGTGTCCACATACACATTTTTATGAAATAATACTCACAAAACTTCCCGAAGTAGACGGCAAAACAAGCCATTTATTGAAATAATGCAAAATAAATGAAAGTGAACACAATTCATTGCCTTCATTTTTAAGTACTGAGTACCAAAACAGTTCCAACTCCAATATACTGGACATTTACACTACCGTTCAAAAGTTTGGGGTCACTTGTTTATTAAAATAACATCAAATTGATCAGAAATACAGTGTAGACATTGTTAATGTTGTAAATGACTATTGTAGCTGGAAATATCTACATAGGCGTACAGAGGCCCATTATCATCAACCATCACTCCTGTGTTCCAATGGCACGTTGTGTTAGCTAATCCAAGTTTATCATTTAAAATGCTAATTGATCACTAGAAACCCCTTTTGAAAACTGTTGTGTTGATTTAAAGAAGCATTAAAACTGGCCATCTTTAGACTAGTTGAGTATCTGGAGCATCAGCATTTGTGGGTTCAATTACAGGCTCAAAATGGCCAGAAACAAACTTTCTTCTGAATTCCTCTGTCCAGTGTCTGTGTTCTTTTGCCCATCTTAATATTTTATTGGCCAGTCTGAGATATGGCTTTTTCTTTGCAACTCTGCCTAGAAGGCCAGCATCCCGGAGTCGCCTCTTCACTGTTGACGTTGAGACTGGTGTTTTGCGGGTACTATTTAATGAAGCGGCTAGTTGAGGACTTGCGAGGCGTCTGTCTCAAACTAGACACTAATGTACTTGTCCTCTTGCTCAGTTGTGCACCGGGGCCTCCCACTCCTTTCTATTCTGGTTAAGAGCCCGTTTGCGCTGTTCTGTGAAGGGAGTAGTACGAGATCTTCAGTTTCTTGGCAATTTCTCACATGGAATAGCCTTCATTTCTCAGAACAAGAATAGACTGATGAGTTTCAGAAGAAAGTTCTTTGTTTCTGGCCATTTTGAGCCTACAATTGAACCCACAAATGCTGATGCTCCAGATACTCAACTAGTCTAAAGGCCAGTTTTATTGCTTCTTTCATTAACAGAACAGTTTTCAGCTGTGCTAACAATTGCAAAAGGGTTTCCTAAATGATCAATTAGCCTTTTAAAATTATAAACTTGGATTAGCTAACACAAATTGCCATTGGAACACAGGAGTGATGGTTGCTGATAATGGGCCTATGTAGATATTCCAGAAAAAAAAAATCTGCCGTTTCCAGCTACAATAGTCATTTACAACATTAACAATGTCTACACTGTATTTCTGATCAACTTGATGTTATAATAATGGGCAAAACATGTGCTTTTGTTTAAAAAACAAAGGACATTTCTAAGTGACCCCAAACTTTTGAACGGTAGTGTGTCATCATAACGTCGTAAAGATTTGATCATAAACTGGGTTTGATGCAGTCTCACAGTCAAGCCCAGAGAGAAGACTGAACAATGTAGTAAGTTAGCTTAACAGGCGCCCTCTGACAAACATCTAACAGTTTTGAAATTATATACATTTTCTTACAGCATTTACACATATCTTAAAGAAAAGCAAGTACCACAAAATCAAACTGCCAATGAGAATGTTATGGACAACAAACTAAACATAAGCAAAAACCACATAATGCTGAATGATTTCATGATGCTGCCTGAATGCTATCACCATAGTACCACTGAAAGAGGGGATACATCTGGGGTTTCCCCGTGAAGGGGGCAGGGTCTGGAATGTACCAAACAAACTCTCCTGGTACCAAAGGGGTGAAGCAGGTTTGGACTGTACCATGCTTTCACAGCCCTTTTTTCAAGGGAGTTTTTTTCTATAGACACTCAAAGCTCAGAATTATCAGACTAAAGACTGGTTACACACTGAAGCACTGCATTCACACCCGTATGGCTTCCAGGCTCAGTGTTGTTCAGAAAGAAAGGACATTAAGAAGACATCTAAAAAGAGCTGGCATCATTGTGCTGGTCTAAACAGACAGAAAGCAAAACAATGATAGAGAACTGAACTGCTGCCATCTTGAAAAAGGCAATTTTTTCCTAAACCTGTTGCTTTAGCTGGAGGCCGCAGTGGCGGGTGGGTGGGAGGAGCCATGCAGATTCAGAGGACAACAAACACTGAACGCAAAAGCGACCGCAAGATCCATCCACGGGCGTCTTGCCAGTCAATACTTTGACATTCAGAGATTCAGAGTGTCCAAAGACCTTCATTCCATCTGAAGTCTTTTTTTGTTTTGTTTTGTTAATAGTTTGTTTCTTCCTTCTCTTTTAGACATGAGACACTTTCTGCGACTCGCGCGCCTGTTTGATGCTGTACAGCCATTTGATGACGCGTGCGTTTCGTTCCACAGCCGAGATTCCGTACGGCACGCGTTCGCTCACGTCTTCCTCCTCATCCGTCATGTCCTCGTTGCTATGCCGTGATTGGTCGCAGTCCGAGCTGATCATACTGGCGCTGCGGAAATTGAGGGAGATTATGTCGGAGTTTGCGCGGGCAAAGCTCTCCACGCCCACGCTCTCCAGCTCCTCGGGGTCCAGCCCACAGTAGTTAAAGAAGCGTTCCACGTCGGCGCCTGCCCGTGCATATCGGTCGCTCAGGTCCGACTTGGAGCGGTGCAGAGAGGGCCGGCGAGCCATCGAGCTCCCCAACTCTAGCTCCAACTGCTCAGCTGGGGTGGCAGAGGAGGGCGGCGCAGGCTCCCTCTCAGGGGCCTGAGGGGCATTGTCGCAGAGGGGGGCCAGGACTTTGGTGCTGGGCTTGGGGGGTAAGGGAGGTGCGGAGCTGCTGCTGCTTCGGGCCGCCCTTAGAGGCTTACCGTTGCACAGTCTGCGGATGTCGGAGGAGCTGTGGGAGGCGTGGAGGGGTGAGTGATTGCCCTCGCCCCGCTCCTCCAGCAGCCGGCGGCTGAGGTTCAGGTTACCACCCTGGGGGCTCCGTCGGCCGGGTGCAGGCGGAGGCACCTTGAGGGACTTGGCTGGTGGGCGGAGGCTGGTGGGCTCAGTGCAGTCTGTGGTGGGGGTGGAGCGGTGGGGGGCCCAGCTCCTGGCCCCAGGCTTTAGAGTAGCGCTCTTAGCGTGGCCCTCAGAGACCGAGCCGGAGCTGTTCAGGAGGTTCTTGAGGATCTCCAGGTTAAGGTTCTCCCGTTTGCTGGTGGTGGCGCACGTGTCCGACTTGGAGTTGTTATTGAATGTCTTGAGGGCCACCCCACCACAACCGCCACCATTCGCCCCTCTCTTGGCCACGGCGGGGCAGACAGGCGGCTTGGCCAGCAGCTGGGGCTTGACAGGCTCCTGTTTGGCGTTGATGACCTCCTGGCTCTTCACGTACTTGGACTTGTCCGCCTCCAGCCGCTCCACGGCGCTCAGCCGCTTAGGGTTAGTCTCCACCTGGCGCCGGAAGTACTCGGGTCCCTTGTTGAGTATGCGCAGGGAGACGGCGGAGACAAAGGCCGCCCCGGGGACGGTTGGTTTGCTATCTGCCAGCGACGGCAGGGTCTCGGTGGGCATGCCTGGATGGCTCGGGGTGGCCGCCGTGGCTGATGTGGGGGGTGGCTCTGCTGCTGCTGCGCGTAGGGCAGCCTGCAGACACGCACATAAAGCCAGGCGAGCGGAGAATGGGAGCCGTCTCCACTGGCCTTCAGCAGCCAGGTCTCATCCCCACAGAGCATCAATCAGCCCTTACTGCTGCCCTGATTCTACTGCCCCACAGCCTGCCTGCCCTAGGGTGGGGGAGAGAGGGGAGAGAGAAGGCAGAGCGAGTGCAGTGGTCCGGATCAGTAGGCCCAGTGGCTGAAGGATTGTGGGAAGGATCAGCCTTGTCTCCCCTCCTTTGTTTGCCCGACTGGAGGCAGCAGATCTGAAACACAGACGGACCAATGGCGTTAGGAGATCAGGTGACATCAGGTCAGAGCAACAACATGAAGAGCTGGGAGACATGCATGTACTTGTCTGTTGAGGGGAACACTATATAAACACACACATAAAGGAATACATGCAGATGCAAGCACACACACACAAATCACACACACTTAAACACAGAGAAATATGGTGTTAGTCAAAGGAAGAAAGACTGAGTACAAAAGCACACAGTACATTTTGCTATAACATCAGAAGTGTTATAAAGGATACGATGTCTGTCAGTGAGAGGAGTCAGAATATTCCAACTCACTTTCTCTCTCCTCATCTCCCTCAGACACACACACACACACAAAAGTGCTGACACTGCCACTAGTGGTGTGCTTTTTTTCACCACACACACAGAGAGACAGAAGGCCAGAAAGACAGAGAAAGGGAATGTCAGAGAAGGAGAGAGAGATCAAGAGAGTGTAGAGTGAAATAGAGAGTGCAGTGAACTATAGACTGAAGCACTCAGCCCTGACCAGAACCTCAGGGAACTTCAGGGAAAAAATAATGAAGTGAAATAAATAACAAATCATTACAGTGGCATCAGGGAGAGGGCTGTTTGTGTGCCCGCGGATGGACAGGGAAATTGCAGTGACAAACCAGTTTTATAGCCCCACCCTGTGTGCATGAGTGTGTGTGCGTCTGCTTTGATCTTGAGGCAGTGCTGCCTGCGACACATCACACATTACTGAGGGAGAGGAGTCTGGGGGAGCAATGGGGAGCAGACACCTGGACTGACACAGTCAAACCAAAAACACACCCTATGGTCTGGCTTACTAAAGATAAGAGTAGACTAATGAGTTCATTTTAAAGGGACAATTTGTAGTTTACTTTGTCATTTTCAAGTGGTGGCACTGCCTGGACGGAGGGTGTGACGGGGTCATGGACCAGGGCAAATTTAACCATTTGTTGTGGCTTTTGTTTCTGGATTGAACAGGGTTGTGGTACCTCAATTTGCTACTATGGAAATGTAATTATCAGAGGCACCTTTGGATGCTACTGTTTTAATTTGTGAATCCCCTCCATCACTGAAATTAGGAGGGTTGTTACTACAACAAAATGTAATCACAATCTGCAAACAACATGTGACTTTCTCCACCCCCCACTCTCCATCAGATCAGTAATAATTGCTTCATATAAACATCTCCAACTTTATCCACCCAAATCACTAATTATACTTGTTTTTTCATTGTCAAAATAATCCACAAACGAGACGGGGTGAGAGGGGACTATAGTCCAGACTAGATTGAGATCCAAAGCCTCACTCCCAATCCCCTCTGTCGTGCAGCATAGAAACACACTACTAGTTTATATCCTGACCCGTCACACACAAAAAGACCTGAGGCGAGCCTGCTTCCCTCTATTTAGTAATATAATCACATTAGGGGTATGGGGACTCCCACAGCAATCTGCACAGGAATATTTACATAATTCAATCGAGCAATGACACAGACTCCCAGCTCCAGCCGAAACACGCCACTGGCCGCAGGGTAACCGTGGGGACCCATTTCATCCTCTAACGGTAAGACACTCCAGGAGAATAAACCAAACCATTGTAGTCCCTAGTGGTTAATACGGAGGGACAGTGTTTCCCCTTATTATAAATTGGGCGGGCTGCCTTGCCCATTGATCCCGCCTCCATTTTTCTTCAATTAAATTAGTTTCAATGGAATAAATGTGTTTGGTTAGTCCCGGATGCAGATTCGGGGGCCTCTGCAACACGCCTATGAAAATAAATAGGGGTCATCCACAGCAGGACGTCTGAATGAACAGAAACTCTCCCAGGCTCCATTTCCTCAAGTATTTACTATAGACATGGTCATAGCTAGACCTTATAGCTAAAGGACCCTGTAGATTGGGTCCTTTAGCTATAATGTAAACATGAGAGGATTATATAACTGACTGTGAATGTTATGGGAGACAGAGGACTGTGTAAAACAGCATGACAACAGGAAACTCTCATTAGAAGTGGGTGGGTCAGTGGCAGGGCCCATACATACGAGGCCGCAGTCTGCCACCACACTGTCTGCAGTCTCACACACACACACACACACACACACACACACACACACACACACACACACACACACACACACACACACACACACACACACACACACACACACACACACACACACAAAATAATTAAGGAGCAGGAGGGGGTCAGAGTTAGTACTATACACAGTAATACCAGACTCTCTTCAAGCCAATACAAATGACTATAATCACCCCCTGGACTACTAGGCTACAGTCTTAACCCCCCTCTCCCCTCTCCCAATACCCTTACCCACCCCCCTCAACAGGGCTATGCCAACCAACCAGCTGTGGGGGCCTTTTTCCCGTCTTCCCTGCAACACTCTCCTTGTTTGGTGGGGGGTTGTAGAGTGAGTTTGTAGTGTATGTATATGCATGATGTCAGCACAGAGTTCAGTACTTTGTCACCTGACATTCAACCAGCGCCTAGAGAATAGATGATATAATGCACATGTTTACGGTCAGTGACCTAGTTTTGATTCAATTACTCAAAGCAAAAGTCACAAAATCAGATAAGTCCACACACACACACCTCATTCTCTCTCCCCCCTCTTCCTCTGTCTGAGGAAGCCGAGTCCTCCTAATAAATACCATTTGCCATGTCTTTCTCCCTAACAGGCTACCTCTTTTTATTAGACATATATTCTCCATGGATCTTATTATGATTTTTCTATTTATTTTTTATTTCACCTTCATTTAACCAGGTAGGCCAGTTGAGAACAAGTTCTCATTTACAACTGCGACCTGGCCAAGATAAAGCAAAGCAGTGCGACAAAAACAACACAGAGTTACACATGGGATAAACAAACGTACAGTCAATAACACAATAGAAAAATCTGTATACAGTGTGTGCAAATGAAGTAAGGAGGTAAGGCAATAAATAGGACAATAGTGGTGAAGTAATTACAATTTAGATATTTACACTGGAGAGATAGATGTGCAGATGATGATGTGCAAGTAGAAATATTGGTATGCAAAAGAGCAGAAAAACAAATATGGGGATGAGGTAGGTAGTTGGTTGGATGGGCTATTTACAGATGGGCTGTGTACAGCTGCAGCGATCGGTAAGCTGCTCTGACAGCTGACGCTTAAAGTTAGTGAGGGAGATAAGTCTCCAACTTCAGGGATTTTTGCAATTCGTTACAGTCATAGGCAGCAGAAAACAACTGGACGGAAAGGCGGCCAAAGGAGGTGTTGGCTTTGGGGATGACCAGTGAAATATACCTGCTGGAGCGCGTGCTACGGGTGAGTGTTGCTATGGTGACCAGTGAGCTGAGATAAGGCAGGGCTTTACCTAGCAAAGACTTATAGATGACCTGGAGCCAGTGGGTTTGGCAACGAATATGTAGCGAGGACCCGCCAACGAGAGCATCCAGGTCGCAGTGATGGGTAGTATATGGGGCATTGGTGACAAAACGGATGGCACTGTGATAGACTGCATTCACTTTGCTGAGTAGAGTGTTGGAGGCTATTTTGTAAATGACATCGCCGAAGTTAAGGATCGGTAGGATAGTCAGTTTTACGAGGGTATGTTTAGCAGCATGAGTGAAGGATGCTTTGTTGCGAAATAGGAAGCTTAATGTGAGTCTGGAAGGCCAGTTTACAGTCTAGCCAGACAACTAGGTATTTATAGTTGTCCACATATTCTAAGTCGGAACCGTCCAGAGTAGTGATGCTAGTCAGGCGGGCAGGTGTGGGCAGCGATCGGTTAAAGAGCATGCATTTTGTTTTACTTGCATTTAAGAGCAGTTGGAGGCCACGGAAGGAGTGTTTTATGGCATTGATGCTTGTTTGTAGGTTTGTTAACACAGTGTCCAAAGAAGGGCCAGATGTATACAGAATGGTGTCGTCTGCATAGAGGTGGATCAAAGAATCACCTGCAGCAAGAGCGACATCATTGATATATACAGAGAAAAGAGTCGGCCCGAGAATTGAACCCTGAGCACCCCCATAGAAACTGCCAGAGGTCCAGACAACAGGCCCTCCGATTTGACACACTGAACACTGTCTGATAAGTAGTTGGTGAACCAGGCGAGGCAGTCATTAGAACCAAGGCTGTTGAGTCTGCCGATAAGAATGTGGTGATTGACAGAGTCGAAAGCCTTGGCCAAGTCGATGAAGACGGCTGCACAGTACTGTCTTTTATCGATGGCGGTTATGATATCGTTTAGGACCTTGAGTGTGGCTGAGGTGCACCCGTGACCAGCTCGGAAACCAGATTGCATAGCGGAGAAGGTACGGTGGGTGGGTTTCGAAATGGTCGGTGATCTGTTTGTTTACTTGGCTTTCAAATACTTTTTTAGAAAGGCAGGGCAGGATGGATATAGGTCTGTAACAGTTTGGGTCTGAAGTGTCTCCCCCTTTGAAGAGGGGGATGACCGCGGCCGCTTTCAAATCTTTAAGAATCTCAGACGATGCGAAAAAGAGGTTGAACAGACTAGTAATAGGGGTTGCAACAATGGCGGCGGATAATTTTAGGAAGAGGGTCCAGATTGTCTAGCCCAGCTGATTTGTAGGGATCCAGATTTTGCAGCTCTTTCAGAACAGCTGTCTGGATATGGGTGAAGGAGAAGGGGGAGGCTTGGGCCAGTTGCTGCGGGGGGTGCAGAGCTGTTGGGGTTGATCAACACAGGAGATGCATAGTGTCCTTTGACCAGAATGAGCACATCCATAACAGCGGTGTATGTTTGGAATGTTCGACCCAACAGAATCCTTCATTCTCAGAACCGCATTAGCCTAACATTCCATTCTCTTCCTCAAAAATAAATCAAAGGCCAACAGAAAACCCCCACATCAGCTGAGAGCTCAAATCCATTGATAGGTCTGGGAGAGGCAGACAATCCTTTTGGGGTTAGATCAGCTTTGAGCCGCACCACGGGGGTTAGATCAGCTTTGAGCCGCACCACGGGGGTTAGATCAGCTTTGAGCCACACCACGGGGGTTAGATCAGCTTTGAGCCGCACCACGGGGGTTAGATCAGCTTTGAGCCGCACCACTGGGGTTAGATCAGCTTTGAGCCGCACAACGGCTCAGCTTTGAGCCATCGCTAATTCTCAAGACTCAGATGTTTGCAAACCCCCAAATAACGACAGTCTCGGAGTGTTGAGACTTTAATTGGGTTTGCAAATCTACCATCTGCCAAGGTCTTGTACACAAATCTGCAACAGACAGGAGAAGATTCAGAGCCACAATGTGTCAGGTTGTCATGTGTCATTGTAAACTCATGGTACAATCACTATAATGAAAATATACCCTGTGATACCTATAGCATGTCTCCTAATTCTCCCCAAATGGTTCCATGTGTTTACAGATTTACTCAAGCCTTCCTTCCAGATATTGGTTTTGACTGAATATGTGCTTGCACCACATCTCCCTGGGGGGAGGGAGCACATTCCCTCTCATCTCTGTGTAGGGTTCTCTGAACATGGTTAAAACCATCTCTATCTGGAGTTCACATACAGATGTTACCACCACAAGAAACACACCATTCCCAGGTTTCTCCTGTCAGGGGGGTTGAGGGGGGATAGTCTTTGGGGAGGGTAGTTATTTATTGGCTGCAGGCCCAGAGAGGTGCTTTTGGATAGAGGGATGGGCTCACCTCTTTTACTTTAAGGAGTCTAGAAGAGTGGGTAAGATTTTAGGCCAGAAAGTCTTTGGTAGATTTTGGGGTAGCATAGAATATAAAATAATACCTTTATTTCCCCAAGAATATTGTGCAACACACTGTAGGAACTACTTTATGAACATTGTGCTGAAGTCTATTGCAGTCTTTGCAACTTTGTTTTCAAAGTTATCAACGTTCATTATTTCTAGGTTTCTTTCTGCTTCACAGTTTGTCGGCGCTCTCTCCAAAAGCAAGATGGGAAAAAGAGCAAGATCAAAGTGACAGTAAAAGATGTTCAGACTCTAGGGGTCGCCAACAGACTCCCAACACATTAGTGTAAAAAAAAAAAAAAAAAAAAGTTAGGGACTGTCTTTATGTGAAAAACTTTAGGGACTGTAAAAAAAATTGCAGTGACAGTTATCAACTGCCAATACTTTCCAATGTCAATACAAGGCTTTGGAAGATCTCTGTTACTCTGAGGAGATATGGAGATATTGATGGCAGCCAGAGCTGTGTCTTCAGCCAACAGACACTACAATAGATCTGTAACAGAATAGGTCTGCTGTTCTTGTACACTTCAGCTATCCTGTTACATCTTGACCATCCCCACAGTGTAAATAAATGTTCAATTTATTTTTCAATTGGAAAACTAATTAGAATTTCAGATAAATTGTATGCAACAGGAAAAGTATTTTGGGCCGAGTGTAGGTCTATTGAATTTGATACTCTTTGGAAGAACGGAGAGAAACTGTAAAAACGTTTGTTGGACCAAAACTGCCAGTTTTTCCATTAGGGCATTTTTGCGCCGATACGACTGTACAAGCAGGCCTGTGTTACTTATTTCGGAAGGTGTGATAATCAATATTTATGGTACAAAGATCAATCTAGGAATTAATCAGTGAAGTCTTTATGTTAATCTGTGATCCCAAGAAAATGGATGCAAAGGGCATCAGGACAGACAGGCAGGGTTTCCTAGAGAGACAGAATGACAGAGGTAGAAACACACACACAGACCCATTTTAAACTTAGTCTCATGTGGTGCTCAGGCTTGGTCCCACAAACAAAGACTTTATATAGCATGCATAGAGTCTTCATTTAAACTCCACAGATGCTTAACAACCTGATTCAACTGATCATCAAGTCCTTGACTAGATGTGTTAGTGGTGAGCTAGAACCATAGATGTTAATGTGAGATAGATGGTCAGTATTCTCTCCTAAGAATACTGACAATCTCTTCTCACACACACACAAACCTCCCCTCTCCTCCACACAGTTACGCATTCACAGTGGGTGAACGCACACACTCAGTAAATGTGATCCCACCATCATTGCTAATGGGATTGGAGAGGGAGGCTGTTTTTGGACAGTTTGTTCAACACAGACACTTCTTCTTTACAATGCTGCTGCCTGCCAGCACATCACCTTATCCAGCTCTATTCACGCTAGCAGTAATGTTTATTTACTATAAGAACTGGGCTAGGTACAGTGCATTCGGAAAGTATTCAGACCCCTTGACTTTTTCCACTTTGTTACGTTACAGCCTTATTCTAAAATGTGTTAAATTGTGTTTTCCTCCCTCATTAATCTACACACAATACCTCATAATACCTCATAGTTTTTTTGAAATATCACATTTACATAAGTATTCAGACCCTTTACTCAGTACTTTGTTGATGCACCTTTGGCAGTGGTTACAGCCTCGAGTCCTCTTGGGTATGATGCTACAAGCTTGGCGCACCTGTATTTGGGGAGTTTCTCCCATTCTTCTCTGCATATCCTCTCAAGCTCTGTCAGGTTGGATGGGGACCATTGCTGCACAGCTATTTTCAGGTCTCTCCAGAGATGTTCGATTGGGTTCAAGTCCAGGCTCTGGCTGGGCCACTCAAGGACATTTTGTCCGGAAGCCATTCCTGGTTGTCCTTCTGGAAGGTTCTCCCATCTCCACAAAGAAACTCTGGAGCTCTGTCAGAGTGACCATCGGACTCTTGGTCACCTCCCTGACCAAGGCCCTTCTCCCACGATTGCTCAGTTTGGCCGGGCGGCCAGCTCTAGCAAGAGTCTTGGTAGTTCCAAACTTCTTCCATATAAGGATGATGGAGGCCACTGTGTTCTTGGGGACCTTCAATGCTGCAGACATTTTTTGGTACCTTTGCCCAGATTTGTGCTTGACACAATCCTGTCTCGGAGCTCTACGGACAATTCCTTCGACCGCATGGCCTGGTTTTTGCTCTGACATGTACTGTCAACTGTGGGACCTTATATAAACAGGTGTGTGCCTTTTTCATGTCCAATCAGTTGAATTTACCACAGGTCAACTCCAATCAAGTTGTAAAAACATCAAGGATGATCAATGGAAACAGGATGCACCTGAGCTCAATTTCAATTGTGTTTGAGAAAATTGAGAAAATGTGTGCAACCAACAAGCAATGAAGCCCTCCAGGACCTCAGTTGCCCACCCCTGCTAAGAGAGGAGAAATAGCCTGTGAAAGAGTACACAGAGTCCTTAGTGCTCTACTCTTGAGAGACTACCGCTGGAACACTGTGTCAAACAGTCACAGTTTAGCCTAATGCTTCTCAGAGGAGTAAGCCTACAGTGCAGCCTGCCCACCAACACCAATCAGTGCTAGGCTATAGCAATCTCCCAAATCAACAATGACTAACCTGTAACAATGAGGCAGATTCAGTTCCTTATAGCCAGAAACATGGCCCTGAACTAAATTACTGCAATGAAGCCGGTTAGTTATTGCAATATTTATTTTTTTATAATACTGGATATTCTACTTATTTTACTTTAGTTTCACATGGAGGTCTTTTGAGAGAATACAATTAAATTAACAGAGATGTGGCATGGGCTATTTTGTTGACAAATAAGCCTAATAAGAAAAACTTTTTCAATTTGACTGCAAATGAAGTAGGCTAAAGCTTTTATAAATCTGTTCCCTCAATTTTGTAAGAGTACGGGGGCATAGCCTCATAATATCGGTTCTTCTTCCCTCATAAGAAACATCAGATTATCTCATCCACTGCGGAGAGCACAGCCTCCACACGATGAGCCTCAGCATCCCACGATGCAGCAGTGTAGGCAGGGATATTTATAAACAGGGTTCCTGGCAGACCACGCACACACGTGCGCCTGCTTGAGTCGCTAACCCGCCTGACTTCACCCCGCTCTCCCCCTCCCTCCCAGCATGCTGTGCGTTTCAGTGGTGTTAATTATGGTCACGCCACAGAGAACAGGAGGAAAACAGGAGAGTAGTCCTCCCCTCTTCTTCCTGACACCACCTCCACAAAAACAGCTCCTCAGCCTCCGTCCTGTAAAAGTAGGACAGTTGGAGTCATAGGATAAATAAAGAGGCTGAATAATGTCCTTTGATGTAGGAAAGCAGTTTCAGGATCTGTTTCCCAAACATTCCATAAAGACCAAGACCTCCCGAGTGGCGCAATGTTCTAAGATACTGCATCGCAGTGTTAGCTGTGCCACTAGAGATTCTGGGTTCGTGTCCAGGCTCTGTCACGGCCGCAACCGGGAGACTCATGGGGTGGGGCACAATTGGCCCAGCGCTGTCCGGGTTAAGTGGGCATTGTGTCAAGAAGCAGTGCGGCTTGGTTGGATTGTGTTTCGAAGGACGCATGGCTCTTGACCTTCACCTCTCCTGAGTTCGTACAGGAGTTGCAGCAATGAGACAAGACTGTCCTACCAATTACATACCATGAAATTGGGGAGAAAAAGGGGTAAATGTATAAAAGACCATGACCATTAGAGGGCATAATGAAACTGGGCCTAGGACTCAGCCTTGGTGCACTCCGTCTGTTAATGACTTTGACCCTCTGCTGTTTAGCTGCCATTCAGGCAGTTAGCTGCCATTCAGGTAATTACACTGACTAGGCTGCCTTTCCTAACCAGCAGGCCTATCTCTGCACTCTGATCTAGGCCAAAATGACTGTTCAGCACACAGGCTATGTAGGCTAAAGGTTACTGTTACTATGACTGTTTAGAACTGAGTAAAGCTTTTGGTCCACCACAGCACCTAATCATTGTCTTAACAGTACTGGTTCAAAACCACAATTAGTTGAGTCAGGTGTTTGGGGTTCTGGGCTGGAACAAAGGATGTTGCACCACATGGCCCGCCAGAATCATTGGCTTCCTCTGTTCCCTGTTCTAAACGCTGCAGGTAGAAGATAGTAGGCCTACCTTCTCAAATCCCAACCTAACACAGAACTGACTTAGATCAGTAGCATCCTACTCTGTTCTTAACAGCTTGCCTTCTCACAGTTGTGAAACATCCATCCTGTTCTTAGCAGTGATAGTCACAGTTGTGATACATTATCTAGCGTTTGTTTACTAACACCAGCAGAAGCAGCAACAAGGTGGGCGTGTTTGAGAGTCCCTGCTTCATGGCACAGTGGGGGATCAGTATATTGCTCTGTCAACTATACCAGCTTACAGTACTGATACTAGCTTACAGTACAGATAGACAGGGAAGCCGTCCCAGCCATAGATAGAACACTGTCTCAGCTAAAAGCAGATGCATATCAAATGCAAGAGAACTCGGCTGGCTAAAAGGAGAACGTCCAATCAGCCTCTGTGTCTAACAGTGGAAAATCGTCATCATCATCACCAGTGAGTGACGAACTTAGTCCACTTGTGTTTTCCTCTGTCCTGACATTAGCTTAAACACATTGGAATAACATTTGGGTCTTTGTGTTTCTTCTTCTGCAGAAGACTGCTGCTACCTTGCTGCCTGTTATCTTAGCTGCTTGTTGGCCTTGGTGGTAGAGTGGGAAAAAACTGTGGCACTGAAGTAATGAAAACACTGACGCAAGGAAGGAACATTTGGGATGATGCTCCTCTGTTCAGCAGTGCTAGGCCTAGCTAGCTATAGTACTTCAGGGATTGGCAGGAGAGGGTGTGTACTGGGAGAAAGGAATGAGGGCTGTTCAGGATCTCTGAAGAAATGTAAATCACAACTACTTTGAAGGTGTTTAGACGAAGAGGCGAACAGATACGATTTAAGGGCTGATGGACGACACAGAATACTTCATCCCTGGATCCTGTATTTTTATTTAGGGAGACAGGTGGAGTAAGTTAGTGGTTGGATTTGATAGATTTGTTCCTTTTCAAGGGAGAGAATGTCTTGTTTCAGAGGTGACGATTTTAGTTTGATTAGGCACCAAATCTCCAGTCATTAACGTTGTTTTGAATACAACAATACCAGGCTGTAGAATATAATCAAGGCTACTGAACCTGCTGTCAAGAAATGCTTTCTTTGTATATCATCTGTAATGGTTTGTTTTGTCATTCTACTGCACTGAATAAGCTCTAAAGCCATTACTTCCTTTCCTATCCTAGGATTGGACGCTTCAAAGCTAAGCTTTTCTAAATGAAGTTGCTTATATTCCTATTAGCTTGGCTACTCGCTGCAGCAGTGTCTGATCTCTCTGTCCGACAGACTGGCAGCATCAGAATAGAGTCCAACACACAACAGACAGGGAAGTGTTTAGACTGCAGAGTAAGGGGAAGGTGGTGCGTGTAGTGCTGAGTAAGGCCTACTCCCGTTGGAGGAACTAAACTCCCATCATCATTCAGCTGGAAACGTCCATCTGACTTTGAGACTCTTTTTACTTAGTAAGTGAAAAATATCAAGGTCTGCTGTACTACAGTAGTCATTCGTACAAATCACATGAAAATTCATGCAGCCTTGATCAGAATCTTGTGACCAACATATAATCATTCTTTCATCCTTTTTCTATAATCACAAAATATTCTCATTTGTTTACAATAATCTGTTTTCACAAATCTGGAGCAGAGAGGAGTAGCGCTGTTTGCTGCCAGTTTCAGTGCAACAAGACCGGCCAAAACTACTGGAAACATTTCGCACGCACGCACGCACACACAGACACACACTGTCTTGGAGAAGGGGCTAGCTAAGCTGAATAAATACACACAAACCATCAAAATAAGACAGCTCTGGCATGGAAACAGTGGTCTTATTGAACCAAACCTTGATACATGATGTGGTGTATCCTCTAACATGAGACCGCAGTCAGAGTCACATGTCTAAGGACATTTAAAGAGGAACAACATGCTGAACAAAATATTAGGTTTAGTTCAGTCAACAATGAAATAGCGGCAGGTAAAAACATCAAATGGTTCAATCCATAAACAATTACTCAAATGATAAGTCATTACATAATTTATAATACTAAAATAAACAACCAAGATAAAGCCTCAATGAATTTCCATTACACAGCCTCAGCCACTTTAGATGAAGTGCTGCAGAAGTATTAAGTAATACTCCCCATCCCACACACAGATAAACACACCACAATACTTAAAACATACCAGCACCTTCTGAAAAGCTCTTAGGGTTATGAATCTACAAGCTTCCAGTGCTGAAATATACACATAAACAACAGTCACTTGACACACAAATCCTGGAGACAGGCACCCACTCAGACATGATAGCACACAATTGAATTAAAACAGCCATACCACATTGTGTGCCTGATTATATTTTATTGGACATAGTGATGACATTTTTACATTTACATTTTAGTCATTTACAGGAGCAATTAGGGTTAAGTGCCTTGCTCAAGGGCATCAACAGCTTTTTCATCTAGTCGGCTCCAGGATTTGAACCAGCAACCTTTTGGTTACTGGCCCAACACACGTAACCACCTAACTCAGGGTTGTGGCCCAGTATCTAGTTACCGACCACCACACACTCACACTTACCACCGCCGCTTGCTGCTGAATACTTTATGCTGACCTTTAAAACAAAGTCACCCCCTTCACCTCCCTCTTCCTCCCCTTTCCCGCCCACGGTTTCCCCGCAGGCATCGAGATGGACCTCCTGCAACAGCAGCGAGGACCCGCAGTGTCAGGATTAGAGCACTGGGGGGGCGGTCCACCTGTCAGACCGTGACATTGGCTGGCGCGTGACACTGACACCTGCAGCACTAGGCAAACACATGACGCTGAGATCTAAAAGACTACAGGCTGCAGCACAGCCCCCCTCTCACCCCTGGCGTTCTCCTCTTCTCCTAATCTAGTTACAGGTCTTCAGTGGACCGTTACGATAGCCTGGTGGGGTGAGGGGAAGGGGGTGCAGCAGTAGTACTATACATTCATTAATGGAATCCTCAGGAGACGACGTGAAGCAGCCATTCTTAATAACGCTGTCGAGAGGACAGACACAATGAACTCGATCCAGCCCCGTGGACAGGGAGCCTATGTGTGTTTAGACTAGCCAGCCCAGACATAATGGCGACGGATACTGTGTCTGCCTGCCATGACCTCATGAAGCAGTTGAATGCTAGTGTAACAGCACTCCTAAGCGTGGGTGTGTGTGTGGTGTGTGTGCATGGAAGTGAGATCGTGAAAGATACAGCATGACTGAAAGTAGGCTATTCTTTGTCTATGTAAAATATTTGTTCTCCTTTTAAGATTGTAGTTTTGCAGTGACCCAAATGAAAAAGTCTGAGTCATTGCACTGGTTCAAGTATGCCCAGAACATCTGTCTTAGACTCTCCCTAATCGTAACCATAGCTGGTTCATTATTAGCATAAAGTACTGGGTAACCTTCTTTGCAACAAAGGACCTACAGGACCACAGGAAAAGAGCCATGTGTGTATTAAGATCCAATACAGCCAACTCTTTGTGAGGTAGGCCTAAGTTATTGCCCTCAACTGGAGGCCCTTGCAGGCCAATTATCTTCTCATATAAAACATGTGTTTAGTCTGATCAATCAAATGCATGATGATTAATCTATCATCTAAACCAGTGCAGACACTACGCAATAAAATAGGAGAACGATGCCTTCTCTGTATTCCACTGGCTAGTATTACCTCTAACTTTCTGCTTTCATTTCTAAGGACACTAAAGGATAGAGGGATGTCTTCTGACCTTCGACAGTTGTACTGAGCCACAATGAAATCAAGATGGAGAAGACACTGGCAGACAGTATTCAAACAAACTGGTATCTAGAAGTTGAAAGGGTATGAGAAAATAACACTTCACTTCAGCAAACTACATTTGGATACATAATTCAACAACAGGCTATGGAGTAAAATAAATAAGTTGACAGCATGATTGTCAATTTCATGCACTTTCTTGCAATGTTGGAGGAATTGCTATTTTGCCTTACACAGAATCCCCGAATATCGGTTTAAGTTGAACAGGGCCATGAGACACTGACATACTTGGAAAGGGACTTAAGGCTTAGCCATAGATACTATTGGAAGGTAGACTAGTCAAAAAGGTAAAGACAGACCTGTGTATGGCCTAGATCAAAAGTCCCAACTGCTCTACTAGCCTGTATAAAAATAAAAACATTCAACACTGTCAAACTATGTGCCACATCTTACTAGGAAAAAATAAACATTCCTAACAGGTTGTTTTCCTAACACCTTGCCTGATACAAGAAACAAGCAAATTAGCAGACAAACTTACTGCTTGAGCAGATCTTCCTGGCAGCCCAAACGTTGACAAGTACTTTCCAGAGCTGCAATATCACTAAACACAGAATCACGGTACAGAATGGGAGCGTTTTACAACCCTAACAGTATAACCACATGTAGGAAAAGAACTGAGTAGGACATGAGCTAACCTGCTTTCAGACCCCATTAGCCTAATACAGTGTGATCTACCTGGGGCCTTAATCACAGCTCTACATCCTGCTTAATGATAATGCCAGTACTGCTAGCCAAACCATGTGGCAAGGCCCTTATGGCAAGACTAAGACTCTTGTAACCACACCTTAAAGATGGATTCCCTAATGGTGAAACTGACATGTCCGTTTGCGATATTACAACAAAGAAGTTACTGCAAATAAACAGTTTCTTTAAAATGTATAAAGCCCTTTTTACATCAGCCTAAAACAATGCAGATATAGAAGCACGTTGGCTAGGAAAAACTCCCTAGAAAAGCAGGAACCTAGGAAGAAACCTAGAGAGGAACCAGGCTCTGAGGGGTGGCCAGTCCTCTTCTGGCTTTGCCCAGTGAAGATAAGAATACATATGTAGGCCATCGTTCTTCAAGATCATCATTGCACGCATGATAAAACAGCAGCATACGTACTGTTTTTTTCTTTTACTTGGCACTCCCAGTCTTCATCTTTGCTTTGTCAAAAAAAAGCAAAAACAATGGGCGACAGTGGCGCTGTTTCCCCCTACTGCGGATTCCATCATTAACCAAGTCAACACAGAAAATGGTACAGGACAAGCAAAAGTAACTTACTCTGTATTTTCAGCATGGAAAGGATAAGATCACTTGGACATTCTCCAATGGCTCTCAGGGTAATGATCTCTCCAAAGTGGGATGATGAAGGGTTAACAATATTACAAAGGCCAAAGCTTGACCCTGTCCACAGGTAAAGTCTGAGGAACAATCTAATTCGCTAACACCTAGACTAGAGAACACTCAGACCAGATAATGGTGTTGCCAACCGAGCTAAGAATCACAATGCAAAACGCTTTCAGAGGTAGATGAGAAACTTTAAAAATCTGTCAGGCCACCCTGTACCTGACTTCGCTAGCCTAATTGCTTCTTTACATTTAGCAATCCACATTTTGCATAACATGACCCTGCTAATAGGCCTACCCTTCAGAGCCATTTCATCCCATCACTCAGGGTAAAAGCTGCTAATAGGCTTATCCTTCAGAGTCATTTCACCCCATCACTCAGGGTAAAAGTTGTCCATAGGCACAGATCTAGCAGCAGCTGGCCTTCCCTAAATCCTATCCTGAAACATTTTGGGGGTAAATGCTTAACAGTCAGTGTCTGTAAGAGAAACTGCATCCTACTTCTAACTGACATTAGTTAAAGCCTTACTACACTAACTGACTTTAAGAGACAACCAGATCGACCAAAGTTAAACAACTATCAGGCCCTAGCTTTGCATTACAGTGTTGTTTAACAAAAATGATATGTAAGTATTAACTTCAACAGGATTAACTTGGACAGGTTCTGGTTATTTAAGTGAGTATTAACTTGGACAGGTTCTGGTTATTTAAGCGAGTATTAACTTGGACAGGTTCTGGCTATTTAAGTGAGTTAACTTGAACAGGTTGTGGTTATTTAGGTGAGTATTAACTTCTTAGGGAGCGGCTGCATAGGTGACGGTTTTGGAGAGTCTGGCGTGCCCAAAGTAAAATGCCTGCCACTCAGGCCCAGAAAATAGGATATGCACATAATTAGTAATATTGGATAGGAAACACTGAAGTTTCTAAGAGTGTTAAAATAATGTATGTGAGTATAACAGAACTGATATAGCAGGCGAAAACCTGAGGAAAATTCATTCAGATTTGCAGTTTTTTTTGTACTTGACCTTCTTCTCCAAGCTGCCTATTCATTTTTATTTTAACCAGGACTGAGACTGCAGTACCTATGGCTTCCACTAGATGTCAGCAGTCTTTATACAAAGACTGGGAGCGATAGGAGTAAGCAAAACGGATAGAAACAGGAAATGGTCAAGGGAGCTCAGATGTCAACAAGATTTCTCGGGCGCGAGACTGGATGCCGCCTCACTTTATTTTACTTATATAACGTTTAGGTGACCATCCGAGTGAAATATTATCGCTAATATTCATAAAAGGATAGCTAAGGATGCATTATAACTGGTCTTTGATTTGTTTAGGAAAAGTTTATAGGTATATTGGATTTTCTGAACATAACGCGCCAACCATACGGAGATTTATGGATATAAATGACTTTCTAACAAAATAACCATTGGATGTCTTCTTTGGACACTTGGGAAGCCCTCAGCAGAAGTTCTTCGAAAGGTAAAGGATTTGTTTTCGCTGTGAAATGGGTTTTGTGTGAACCACGCTGGTTTATGAATTTATGCTAAATGCAGAAATAGAGGTGCTATCCTCAAACAATCAAATGTTGTGCTTTCGCCGTAAAGCCTTTTTGAAATCTGACAACGCTGTGATATTGCCAAGAAGCAGAGCTTTTGATGACTATGCAACACTTGTATATTGATGAATGTTTAATAATTCAACTTTTGGATTTTGAATTTGGCGCCTTACATTTCACCGGGTAGTATCGGGAGTGGGGCGCTAAGTAGTTAACTTGAACAGGTTCTGTTTTTTATGGCAGAGAAATCAATTTGGCTGAGGGGAGCTGTATCCACCAACCTGAGTAGGCCTAATACTAATCCTCTTCTTTTTATTCGCCGGAAAACTGCTTAGTAGTCTGGATGACAGTCAGTCTGAATCCAAGAGGAGGTCCATGCTCAGTAGCTCAGATGGTAGAGCATGGTGCTTGCAACGCCAGGATAGTTGGTTTGATTCCTGGGACCACCTGTACTTAAAATGTATGCACACATGACTAAGTTGCTTTGGATAAAAGCATCTGCTAGATGGCACATATACACAGTGCATTTGGAAAGTATTCAGACCCCCTTTTCCACATTTTGTTACGTTACAGACTTATTCTTAAATTAACAATACCCCATAATGACAAAGCTAAAATACATTTTTAGAATGTTTTGCATATTTATAAAATGTACATAAGATTTACATAAGTATTCAGACCCTTTACTCAGTACTTTATTGAAGCACCTTTGGCAGCGATTACTGCCTCGAGTCCTCTTGGGTATGACGCTACAAGCTTGGCACACCAGTATTTGGGGTTGTTTCTCCAATTCTTATGGGGTATTGTGTGTAGATAGATGAGGGGAAAAACTATTTAATCTGTTTTAGAATAAGGCTGTAACATAACAAAGTGTGGAAAAAGTGAATGGGTCTGAATACTTTCCGAATGCACTGTGTGTGTATATATTAACTGAAGACAGGCCTTTTATGTTATATTGAGATACTTGACCTCAAGTCAATTCCAAATTTTTTATGCAGCAGTTTACTTCAGGAATACCAAATACTTGGACAGTGGGCAGTGGATCCCCCTAAAACAAGTAGACTTTAGAGACAAGTGCCCTCGTTTTGACCTATGTAGGAGTGATTGAATGAGAGAAACAAAAAAGTCAGATGTGGAAACCCCAAAAACGTGTTCTAGTGCTTGGTACGGTAGTACCCAACCCCCCGTGCAGAGGATTTGGGTCACCCTTTAATCCCCTTGTCAGACTGTTAGACTGATCTCACTGGCCCTGGGGTTAATTCACCAAGATCGACTGTACAGCAAAGTAATCACTGCCTATTGTCCCAATACAGCGGGTTACGGAATTCACTGAGGAAGATCAGACAAAATTGTCCCATCCACAAATAACAGGCTAACAAAACAACCCTGGCTCAAATCAGAGGGCTAATAACAAACTCACGCACACTCAAAGAATGATGAGCCTTCTGAAACAGCCGTGGTCTCAGACTAAAAGTCTTAGAGAGCCAAGAGGATCATGGCCCCAAAAGGTCTTAAGAGCTTACGATGTTATACCACACAGATAAACATTTTGGGTGAACCAGGGATACTGTGTAGTGTACCAGGTCATGAAGTGACCTCAAAGTAACCCTCCGGCAGGGTTGGGGTCAAGTCAGTTCAGATGCTGAATAGAAAAGGCTAATTTCCTTCTATGAGGATCTTTTGAACAGAGTTAAAATAGTAGTGACTCCAATCCTTGTCCCAGGAAGACCTGTCTGCATTAAGGGCAGTTCTGTCAAATATTTTTACTACTATGCACACCTGTAGGTGGAAGATTTTTGGTCCCGTTTTTGGTCCTATTACTGTCATATGTCCCTTGTTAGTATTGCAGAGATCACAACTCATCGTTATAACAACACTAGAAAGGATCTCTTTGTCCCTGTGTTACTGGATATGGGCAGTTGTGGATGGAAAGTGAGGGAGCCAGCCTTAGGATGCAGGGACACTTGGATACGGTCCTTGGGTATCTTTATTTTACCATGAGGGACAACAGCAAAACAAATGTCAACACAATACATTTGTGGAGGAACAGGCTGGGCCAGGGATGTTCTAACTCAGGGATGGGAACTTTGATGGGGGTGGGGGAACAAAAAAATCTGAATTCATCATGAGGGGCTGCAGAGGCGTACCCACATCCACACATAGACAGAACGGGCCCTAGTCTTTTGGGGGTCCCAAGTGACATTTTGTTTCCCCCCATCTTGCAAGCTAAACATTTTAGTTTTGAGTTAATTTCCTGCAATTCCACACATTTTGCCATGGAGAGGAAAGAAGAATTAGCAGTTTTAAAGCAAATTTCCTGCAACTCTACACATTTTTCCATAGGCTGGAGAGAAATGTTTGCAGTTTTTAATGTGATATCTGGGGGAGGCAGGTAGCCTAGTAGTTAGAGCATTGGGCTAATAACTGAAAGGTTGCTGGATCAAATCCCTGAGCTGACAAGGTAAAAATCTGTCGTTCTGCCCCTGAACAAGGCAGTTCTTAACTGACTTGCCTAGTTAAATAAAGGTTAAATAAAAATAAAATAGCTGGCTAGACTAACTTATCAATCTAAAGTTAGCTGGCATTTGATAATTGAGTGACTGTGGCTGACATAACAAGAGAAAAACTGCTGATGCACAACCAAATTTCGAAATTGCACCTTGTGTATTATTCTATAACAGTAAAAATTGAGAACCGACAGAAATTTTCCAGATTGGCTGACCTTCATGTCTTAAAGTAATGATGGACTGTCATTTCTCTTTGCTTATTTGAGCTGTTATTGCCATAATAAAGACGGTCTTTTACCAAATATGGCTATCTTCTGTATACCACCTTGTGTGGGAAAAAGTACTAAATTGTCATACTTGAGTACAAGTAAACATACCTTAATAGAAAATGACTCAAGTAAAAGTCACTAGTAAAATACTGTTTGAGTAAAAGTCTAAAAGTATTTGGTTTTAAATATACTTAAAGTATCAAAAGTAAATGGAATTGCTAAAATGTACTTAAGTATCAAAAGTAAAAATATAAACCATTTCAAATTCCTTATATTAAGCAAACCAGACGGCACAATTCTTATTTTATTTTTTATTGACGGATAGCCAGGGGGCACACTCAGACATAATTTACAAATGAAGCATTTGTGTTTAGTGAGTTCTTCAGATCAGAGGCAGTAAGGATGACAAGTGTGTGAATTGGACCATTTTCCTGTCAAAATGTAATAAGTACTTTTGGGTCTCAGGAACAATGTATGGAGTATAAAGTATAATATTGTCTTTAGGAACGTAGTGAAGTAAAAGTCAAAAATATATAAATAAAGTAAAGTACAGATACCCAACAAAAACGACTTAAGTAGTACTTTAAAGTTTTTTACTTAAGTACTTTAGGCCACTGATACCACCCCTACCTTTTCACAACACAACTGATTGGCTCAAACACATTAAGGAAAGAAATTCCACTAAATAACTTTTAACAAGGCACACCTGTTAATTGAAATGCATTCCAGGTGACTACCTCGTGAAGCCGGTTGAGAGAATGCCAAGAGTGTGCAAAGCTGTCATCAAGGCAAAGGGTAGCTACTTTGAAGAATCTCAAATCTAAAATATATTTTGATTTGTTTAACACTTTTTTGGTTACTACATGATTCCATATGTGTTATTTCATAGTTTATGTCTTCACTATTTTTCTACAATGTAGAAAATAATAAAAAATAAAGAAAAACCCTGGAATGAGTAGGTGTGTCCAAACTTTTGACTGGTACTGTAATTCGAAACCCAAATCAATTGGCCCTTACAGGCAGAGAGGAGTTAGTGACATTGTCCGAATACTGTCACAATCGTTCACAGTGCTACTGCAGACACAGCTCTTCTCTGTCTCTCTGCACCGCTTGTTTGTGTTTGGGAAATATGGAACTGCTCGTTACCTGGCACGCTTCAACTGTTCCTGTGGAGACCTTTGGTTGAGACCATCTGCTCAGGCAGGGTACTATAGGGTCTGTCTCATCAGTACCTTCTGGTGGGTTGTTCACACTCACAGCAGTGCTGCCGTATAATCCCCCTTCATTCGACCTGATGTTGGAATAATCTCACAACTCTGGTAGCATGCCCAGCCATCTGTAAATAAGTCTCTACACCAGTGGTCACCAAGGTTTTCTGAGTCACGATCACATTCTAATACAAAATGCAGGCAGAGATTTCTACCGCTCAGATTATTATTATTTTTTTTTAAACGTGACATACAAAACGTAAGCCTATGCAACATTAACCAATTAAAAACAGTTCTGTTTGTGGAGTAGGCTATAGGCCCAATACATTATCACTGCATATTGGCTATGCTTGAAATGCCTTGCCAATGTTGTTCTTCTCAGACCATTTTGAAATATTTCAAAATTGTAGCTATATGATCACACTGGTAATAGATAATTTGTTGTATTACTTGTGAGGCACAGCTGAGTGAGAATAATAATTTCCTTTTTTTACTGGACTGATGGCCTGCATCTGATCTGAGGGGAGGGAGTGAGCAGCGGTGAGGCTGCCTTTCACCCGACTCACCGTCCCTCCTCTCTTCCTCCCTTCGCTGAGAAAATTGGACAAAGTCTTCCAGTTGATGGCAAAACTCAAGTCGTTAAATATTCCTGCATATTAAAAAAATACAATAATAATAACAACAACGCAAGCTTATCGAAAAACACTTTGCTATACTCATTCATTGCAGCTGCAGTGCTGGTTGTAGCGTGAGCGAAAGTAGGGAGAGCTCACATTTTATGGCTCATGAAAAAAGGTGAGGTGAGCTTGGAGTCCCGAGTTGGGTGACCATTCAAAACGATTTTTCCCAGTCGGATGTAGTTTTTCCCAGTAGTTCCCAGTTGTCTTGAATGCACTGAATTCTGAGATTTCTGAGTTCCCAGTTGTTTTGAACGCGGCATTAGTCTCTGCGGAGAGAGGGAGAGAACAGAAGGGGGTCCGCCTCTCACGGTCCCTGCGCTCTCCTTTCTTGCCTCCGGTGAGACTGACCAGAGAGAGGGAGCACAGTCTTCCACCTGATGACTAGAGAGAGAGAACAGTCTTCCACCACCTGATGACAAGAGAGTGGGAACAGTCTCCCACCTGATGACTAGAGAGAGAGTGGGAACAGTCTCCCACCTGATGACTAGAGAGAGAGTGGGAACAGTCTCCCACCTGATGAGGGGGAACAGTCTCCCACCTGATGACTAGAGAGAGTGGGAACAGTCTTCTACCTGATGACTAGAGAGAGTGGGAAAAGTCTTCCACCTGATGACTAGAGAGAGTGGGAACAGTCTCCCACCAGATGACTAGAGTGGGAACAGTCTCCCACCAGATGACTAGAGAGAGTGGGAACAGTCTTCCTTCCACCTGATGACTAGAGAGAGGGGGAACAGTCTTCCTTCCACCTGATGACTAGAGAGAGTGGGAACAGTCTCCCGCCTGATGACTAGAGAGAGTGGGAACAGTCTCCCGCCTGATGACTAGAGAGAGGGGGAACAGTCTTCCGCCTGATGACTAGAGAGAGGGGGAACAGTCTTCCGCCTGATGACTAGAGAGAGGGGGAACAGTCTTCCGCCTGATGACTAGAGAGAGAGTGGGAACAGTCTTCCGCCTGATGACTAGAGAGAGAGTGGGAACAGTCTTCCGCCTGATGACTAGAGAGAGAGTGGGAACAGTCTTCCGCCTGATGACTAGAGAGAGAGTGGGAACAGTCTTCCGCCTGATGACTAGATAGAGAGTGGGAACAGTCTTCCGCCTGATGACTAGATAGAGAGTGGGAACAGTCTTCCGCCTGATGACTAGATAGAGAGTGGGAACAGTCTTCCGCCTGATGACTAGAGAGAGGGGGGACAATCTCCTACCAGATGACTAGAGAGAGGGGGGACAGTCTCCCACCTGATGACTAGAGAGAGGGGGGACAATCTTCCACCTGATGACTAGAGAGAGGGGGGACAATCTTCCACCACCTGATGACTAGAGAGAGGGGGAACAGTCTCCCACCTGATGACTAGAGAGAGGGGGAACAGTCTCCCGCCTGATGACTAGAGAGAGTGGGAACAGTCTCCCGCCTGATGACTAGAGAGAGTGGGAACAGTCTCCCGCCTGATGACTAGAGAGAGTGGGAACAGTCTCCCGCCTGATGACTAGAGAGAGTGGGAACAGTCTCCCGCCTGATGACTAGAGAGAGAGTGGGAACAGTCTCCCGCCTGATGACTAGAGAGAGAGTGGGAACAGTCTCCCGCCTGATGACTAGAGAGAGAGGGGAACAGTCTCCGCCTGATGACTAGAGAGAGAGTGGGAACAGTCTCCCGCCTGATGACTAGAGAGAGAGTGGGAACAGTCTCCCGCCTGATGACTAGAGAGAGAGTGGGAACAGTCTCCCGCCTGATGACTAGAGAGAGAGTGGGAACAGTCTCCCGCCTGATGACTAGAGAGAGTGGGAACAGTCTTCCGCCTGATGACTAGAGAGAGGGGGAACAGTCTTCCGCCTGATGACTAGAGAGAGAGTGGGAACAGTCTCGCCTGATGACTAGAGAGAGAGTGGGAACAGTCTCCCGCCTGATGACTAGAGAGAGAGTGGGAACAGTCTCCCGCCTGATGACTAGAGAGAGGGGGAACAGTCTCCCGCCTGATGACTAGAGAGAGGGGGAACAGTCTTCCGCCTGATGACTAGAGAGAGGGGGAACAGTCTTCCGCCTGATGACTAGAGAGAGAGTGGGAACAGTCTTCCGCCTGATGACTAGAGAGAGAGTGGGAACAGTCTTCCGCCTGATGACTAGAGAGAGAGTGGGAACAGTCTCCCGCCTGATGACTAGAGAGAGAGTAAGAACAGTCTTCCGCCTGATGACTAGAGAGAGAGTGGGAACAGTCTTCCGCCTGATGACTAGAGAGAGTGGGAACAGTCTCCCGCCTGATGACTAGAGAGAGTGGGAACAGTCTTCCGCCTGATGACTAGAGAGAGAGTGGGAACAGTCTTCCGCCTGATGACTAGAGAGAGGGGGGACAATCTTCCGCCTGATGACTAGAGAGAGGGGGAACAGTCTTCCACCACCTGATGACTAGAGAGAGGGGGAACAGTCTTCCACCACCTGATGACTAGAGAGGGGGAACAGTCTTCCACCACCTGATGACTAGAGAGAGGGGGAACAGTCTTCCGCCTGATGACTAGAGAGAGAGTGGGAACAGTCTCCCGCCTGATGAGGGGGAACAGTCTCCCACCTGATGACTAGAGAGAGTGGGAACAGTCTTCTACCTGATGACTAGAGAGAGTGGGAAAAGTCTTCCACCTGATGACTAGAGAGAGTGGGAACAGTCTCCCACCAGATGACTAGAGTGGGAACAGTCTCCCACCAGATGACTAGAGTGGGAACAGTCTCCCGCCAGATGACTAGAGAGAGGGGGAACAGTCTTCCGCCTGATGACTAGAGAGAGAGTGGGAACAGTCTTCCGCCTGATGACTAGAGAGAGAGTGGGAACAGTCTTCCGCCTGATGACTAGAGAGAGAGTGGGAACAGTCTTCCGCCTGATGACTAGAGAGAGAGTGGGAACAGTCTTCCGCCTGATGACTAGAGAGAGAGTGGGAACAGTCTCCCGCCTGATGACTAGAGAGAGAGTGGGAACAGTCTCCCGCCTGATGACTAGAGAGAGAGTGGGAACAGTCTCCCGCCTGATGACTAGAGAGAGTGGGAACAGTCTTCCGCCTGATGACTAGAGAGAGGGGGGACAGTCTTCCACCACCTGATGACTAGAGAGGGGGAACAGTCTCCCGCCTGATGACTAGAGAGAGGGGGAACAGTCTCCCGCCTGATGACTAGAGAGAGAGTGGGAACAGTCTCGCCTGATGACTAGAGAGAGAGTGGGAACAGTCTCCGCCTGATGACTAGAGAGAGAGTGGGAACAGTCTCCCGCCTGATGACTAGAGAGAGAGTGGGAACAGTCTCCCGCCTGATGACTAGAGAGAGAGTGGGAACAGTCTCCCGCCTGATGACTAGAGAGAGAGTGGGAACAGTCTCCCGCCTGATGACTAGAGAGAGGGGGAACAGTCTTCCGCCTGATGACTAGAGAGAGAGTGGGAACAGTCTCGCCTGATGACTAGAGAGAGAGTGGGAACAGTCTCCCGCCTGATGACTAGAGAGAGAGGGGAACAGTCTCCCGCCTGATGACTAGAGAGAGAGTGGGAACAGTCTCCCGCCTGATGACTAGAGAGAGAGTGGGAACAGTCTCCGCCTGATGACTAGAGAGAGAGTGGGAACAGTCTCCGCCTGATGACTAGAGAGAGAGTGGGAACAGTCTCCCGCCTGATGACTAGAGAGAGAGTGGGAACAGTCTCCGCCTGATGACTAGAGAGAGAGTGGGAACAGTCTCGCCTGATGACTAGAGAGAGAGTGGGAACAGTCTCCGCCTGATGACTAGAGAGAGGGGGAACAGTCTCCCGCCTGATGACTAGAGAGAGAGTGGGAACAGTCTCCCGCCTGATGACTAGAGAGAGAGTGGGAACAGTCTCCCGCCTGATGACTAGAGAGAGAGTGGGAACAGTCTCCCGCCTGATGACTAGAGAGAGAGTGGGAACAGTCTCCGCCTGATGACTAGAGAGAGAGTGGGAACAGTCTCCCGCCTGATGACTAGAGAGAGAGTGGGAACAGTCTCCCGCCTGATGACTAGAGAGAGAGTGGGAACAGTCTCCCGCCTGATGACTAGAGAGAGGGGGAACAGTCTCCCGCCTGATGACTAGAGAGAGGGGGGACAATCTCCCACCAGATGACTAGAGAGAGGGGGGACAGTCTCCCACCTGATGACTAGAGAGAGGGGGGACAATCTTCCACCTGATGACTAGAGAGAGGGGGAACAGTCTTCCACCACCTGATGACTAGAGAGAGGGGGAACAGTCTTCCACCACCTGATGACTAGAGAGAGGGGGAACAGTCTTCCACCACCTGATGACTAGAGAGAGAGGGGAAACAGTCTTCCACCACCTGATGACTAGAGAGAGAGGGGGAACAGTCTTCCACCTGATGACTAGAGAGAGAGTGGGAACAGTCTTCCACCTGATGACTAGAGAGAGAGTGGGAACAGTCTCCCACCTGATGACTTGAGAGGGAGAACAGTCTTCCACCTGATGACTAGAGAGAGAGTGGGAACAGTCTCCCACCTGATGACTTGAGAGGGAGAACAGTCTTCCACCTGATGACTAGAGAGAGGGGGAACAGTCTTCCACCTGATGACTAGAGAGAGTGGGAACAGTCTTCCACCTGATGACTAGAGAGAGTGGGAACAGTCTTCCACCTGATGACTAGAGAGAGAGTGGGAACAGTCTCCCACCTGATGACTTGAGAGGGAGAACAGTCTTCCACCTGATGACAAAACTCGAGTCGCATTGCATCTGCCTCATGCACAAATGAATGTTGTTCATATGACGAGAGAAAGTTAAATATTCCACGATATTACAGTACACACGACAAGCTACTACTAATAAAACGCAGGGCTTTCGATAGGCCTACACTTGGCTACTCATTCTTTGCAGTGCTAGTGGAAGTAAGGAGAAGTGCGTTTTATGTTTTGTAATGTGTCGAATAAAAACAGTGTTGACAGTCCTGAATAAAAAATGTCACATGAACGCACTCATAAAAACAGCAGCTCTTTGCTGTATAATTTGGACGGTCTCTCTGTGGTCATGGTTTTAACTCTTACGTAGGCTAGTAGCCTATCAAACTTTGCTGTGGTCGTGAGAGTTCTGTAGGCACGGTGATTTGAGCTATTGGCCAGCGCAGTAGTCACAGCACTCGATTTAGTCACCGGTCTGCCGGCTAGGCAGGGCTTGTCTTTTGATACAAATTAAATGGTTAAAAATGTGAATCCTTTGAGTACCCGCTGCGCAGGGCTTATGAATCAAGTGCACCTACCGCCAAAATCGCAACACGAATAAAACAAAATGGAGTGCAAGCCTTTATCGTTGGCTTTTCTACAGAAATGTTTGGTGATCGACAAGGAATGCATTGAAGATCAACCAGCAGATCGCGATTGACCGGTTGGTGACCACTGTGCCAGGTTAAATAATCTCAAATGGGATCACGATTTAGAAACCTAATAACAATACTTGGGTTATATGAATGTCACACAAAACCTCTAGGATGATACATAGCCATGAATGTCACACAAAACATCTAGGATGATACATAGCCATGAATGTCACACAAAATCGCCCAGCCCTATGTAGGCCAGGCCTATCAGTGTTTGTTGTTTCTTGGAGGGTGAAAACAATAGAGATTTGCATTTGAGCATGCATATGAACAGGTCTGCCTGAGAGGCCTTTAGAAGCCACAACATAACAGCCTGAGACCCAGGAAGGCTTAACGCCAAGCAGAAGCAGACCAAAGGTGAGGCAGAAGCACAACCTCAGCAGGACAGAAATGTCACTCTGGATCTAATCCTAAAACGAGCCGATTCACTGTCAAGGCTTCGGTTCGGCCCTTTGAGAATCAGTCAGTGTGCACATAGGGGCGTGATGTGCACCCTCCTCACATAACAGCACGGCAGAAAGTCAAGTACCTTAGAAGTACACTAACTTAAATGACAAGACTTTGGGCCTAGGCCCACATCCCAGAAAAAAAGAGGTTCCTATATCCTGAATGCCGCTGAAAGTTGCTATCCTCGCAATCAAGCGCAAATACACATTGTCTGCCAAGGAGTTCTTGTACAGGGCTCTACACTAAATGTGTACAGTATGCAAATGATTAGTAGGCCTATTTGCCAGGGCTCAGGAGTGTTTGATTGGCCTGTTATGTGTTGAATGGTTGAGGTATCAGGATTTTGGGAGTAAAATGACCATCCCGGGAGGCCTCACACTGGTGAGTGTTAGGCCACATGATCAGATCAGCTAGTTCTCTTGTCTCTCCAGAGGCAGATGCACTCAACTTAAAAAAAAAACAAGCAGCAGGTAGGGCAACAAAACACACACACAGACGTGTTCACTGAGTCGGGAAAAGGCCTGCAGAGGGGCCGCGATACAGCTGTGTCTCCTCTCCAGTGATGTGTCAGGAATCAGACAGATGGGTCTAAATTGCCTCCAGAGGATTCACATGAGCTGAGAAATATGAGACTAGGGCCACTATCACAACCGAAAGATGAAACCATCAACACACTATCACAACCTAGCCTAAATGGCCAGACTATCACAAAAGTGACTTAGTAGTACACACTAACATAACTGAAACATGAGACAGCCACATAACCATAACTAAAATGGTCACACTATAATCTCCGAAATGACAACAGAGACAGTATCTGTAACAAAATGCAGACATAAACTACATTACCAAAATGACACTGCACAGCCACATTTTCACATAGACTAACCTTCCAGAGAATTCTAATGAGCCACAATGTTATCACCACAGCAATCTCAGAACTAGCCCAGCCAACTCAAACAGCCCAGACATGAAAATAGCTAGCCTGGCTGAGACTACAGCCACACTTAACAACACCTATAACATAAATGCCACTATCATACAATGTAAACGGTAAATTAACTCAAGTATAGTACAACCACCAGAGAAAATACACGAGCATCAGCAGCAACTGCAAGGCTTTATCACAGCTAGTTAAGTTTTAATGCATTACAGCTGCAATATGTAACTTTTTGGGCGACCCGACAAAATTCTAAATAGAAATGTGAGTTATAGATTGTCATTCTCATTGAAAGCAAGTCTAAGAAGCAGAAGATCTGTTATGTACCCTATTTCTATGCTTCCCATTTTAAAGTTTCGTTTTTGCGTCTTACTTTCGGTTTTGGACACCAGCTTTAAACAGCTGAAAATACAATATTTTTGGTAATGGAAAATATATTTCATAGCGGTTTAGATGGTACAATGATTCTCTACACTACAGTTAGAGATGACTTTGGTCAACATTGAAGGCTCCGACCGTCTACAGTAAATGCCCACTCCCAAAACTGTTTGTACTCTACTCGCTCTCCCTCCTCTACCTCTCCTCCTCCTTCCTCCTTAGTGCTAGCTTTATAACCAGTCTCAGTAAAACTCCACTGCTCCACTTTAAATCCCCCCCCACACCCCTCTTTTCCCCTCTGCCCTCTTTCCCCGTTTTCCTGCTCCCTCCAAGATCATATCAGTGGACCTGTCCTAGTGAACGCTGCCTGACTGACCCAGTCTCTCTCTTTTGCTCCTCAGACTGCACGCTAACATGCCTCAGACACTGTACCGTACTCATGTACAGAAACTGAGGTTGTTGGTTAGCAGTATTTGCTGGACCTCAGGAAGAGTAGCTATGCAGTCATAGTTATGTCCAGGAACCATGGATATTTAATGTCACTGCCAGTGCCAACGATTCTTTGACAAATGTTCATGAGATAAACATAGCCAGCCGCACACTCAACAATTAAGGCACAAATAATGAAGTCTTAAAATGTCCTAATCAAAATGTGTGACGTCTTGCTGACCACCACACCATGCCCTGGGGCTGAGGAAGGAACGGCCTGCATTATAGAAAAGAGGAAATGTGGTATAGGTCCTGCTGAACATAGCACATCACTAGCTGTTTGATGTGCGATGTGTAATTCAAGGACCCCAGACTAACCTTCGTAACAGTCACAATAAGCTGCTTTGTGTCCTCTGAGATCAGAAGTAGATTAAATGGACCACCATGTACATGGTAGATTTACCTCTGCTATTTCATATAGCCAAAGCATACACTGTTAACCCTATCCCTTATCGATTGGCAAGTGATTGTGTTGCAATAATCTGTGAAAATGGATGAAGAGGAGAGTGAGTGGGAAAGGAAGCCCCTTCTAGACTATTACGATGCACCCCATGTTGCGTCCGACAAGATGAATGAGGGGGATAGAAGACCTGACTGTCTGGTCATGCCTTTTGGAAAACAGCAGAAACTCACTCTCTCACAGCTGTAGCAGGTCTTACTGTTCAACAAGACGCCAAGCAATAAAACAGAATGTTGGACATAAAACATCAGTGTCTCTCTTCCAAGGAGGAACAGTAACCTTGAAAAAAGTGGGAAAGTAAGCCAACAAAGGTTTTTTCTTTTTCTTTATTTCACCTTTATTTAACCAGGTAGGCCAGATTGAGAACAAGTTCTCATTTACAACTGTGACCTGGCCAAGATAAAGCAAAGCAGTGTGACAAAAACAACAACACAGAGTTACACATCAATAAACGTAGTCAATAACAATGTAAAAATGTATGTACAATGTGTATAAATGTAGTAGAGTAGAGACGTAATTACATTTTTTTACCTTTATTTAACTTCTTAAGCGCCCCACTCCCGACACTACCCGGTGAAATGAAAGGCGCCAAATTCAAAATCCAAAAGTTGAATTATTAAACATTCATCAATATACAAGTGTTGCATAGTCATCAAAAGCTCTGCTTCTTGGCAATATCACAGCGTTGCCAGATTTCAAAAAGGCTTTACGGCGAAAGCACTACATTTGATTGTTTGAGGGTAGCACCTCCAATATTTTTCCATTACCATAAATTCATAAGCCATCACGGTTCACACAAAACACATTTCACAGCGAAAACAAATCAATTACCTTTTGAAGAACTTCTGCTGAGGGCTTCCCAAGTGTCCAACGAAGACAATCCATGGTTATTTTGTTAGAAAAAGTAATGTATTATATCCATAAATCTCTGTTTGGTTGGCGCGTTATGATAAGAAAATACAGCGTCCACTCGCCCATTGAAACGTGAAGAGAACTCGTTCAACCTATACCTATAAACTTGTCCAAGAACAATCAAACATCATTGATAATGTTTCGCTTTGTTGCGAAATAGGAAGCCGATTCTGGATTTCATTTTGGATTGGAGATGCTTAATGTGAGTCTGGAAGGAGAGTTTACAGTCTAACCAGACACCTAGGTACTTTTAGTTGTCCACATATTCTAATATAATATTATACCCTGATGAAGACAGCTTGCCTGTCGAAACGTTGGACATAAAATATTTTTTGCATCTGAGGTCCTAGAGTGTGTGGCTTTTCTTCATTTTCAAGTTTTCCACTCCGCTAGCCAGCACCTCGCCTATATAGGTGTGCGTTTCTTTTTCTTCTAGATTGTCCACATGTTCTAAGTCAGAACCGTCCAGAGTAGTGATGCTAGTCGGCAGGCGGGTGCGGGCAGCAATCGGTTGAAGAGCATGCACTTAGTTTTACTAGCATTTAAAAGCAGTTGGAGGCCACGGAAGGAGTGTTGTATGGCATTGAAGCTCGTTTGGAGGTTTGTTAGCACAGTGTCCAAAGGGCCAGATGTATACAGAATGGTGTCGTCTGCGTAGAGGTGGATCAGAGAATCACCAGCAGCAAGAGCGACATCATTGATCTATACTGAGAAAAGAGTCATCCCGAGAATTTAACCCTGTGGCACCCCCATAGAGACTGCCAGAGGTCCGGACAACAGGCCCTCCGATTTGACAAACTGAACTCTATCTGAGAAGTGGTTGGTGAACCAGGTGAGGCAGTTATTTGAGAAGCCAAGGCTATTGAGTCTGCCGATAAGAATGTGGTGATTGACAGAGTCGAAAGCCTTGGCCAGGTCGATGAAGACGGCTGAACAGTACTGTCTTTTATCGATGGCGGTTATGATATCGTTTAGGACCTTGAGCGTGGCTAAGGTGCACCCATGACCAGCTCGGAAACCAGATTGCATAGTGGAGAAGGTACGGTGGAATTCGAAATGGTCGGTGATCTGTTTGTTAACTTGGCTTTCAAAGATTTTAGAAGGGCAGGGCACGATGGATATACAGTTGAAGTCGGAAGTTTACATAAACTTAGGTTGGAGTCATTAAAACTTGTTTTTCAACCACTCCACAAATTTCTTGTTAACAAACTATAGTTTTGGAAAGTCGTTTAGGACATCTACTTTGTGCATGACACAAGTCAATTTCCAACAATTGTTTACAGACAGATTATTTCACTTATAATTCACTGTATCACAATTCCATTGGGTCAGAGGTTTACATACACTAAGTTGACTGTGCTTTTAAACAGCTTGGAAAATACAGACAATTACATAATGGCTTTAGAAGCTTCTGATAGGTTAATTGACAATAGTACGCAAGTATAAACACCATGGGACCACGCAGCCGTCAGGAAGGAGACGCGTTCTGTCTCCTAGAGATGAACGTACTTTGGTGCGAAAAGTGGAAATCAATCCCAGAACAACAGCAAAGGACCTTGTGAAGGAAACAGGTACAAAAGTATCTACATCCACAGTAAAACGAGTCCTAAATCGACATAACCTGAAAGGCCGCTCAGCAAGGAAGAAGCCACTGCTCCAAAACCACCATAAAAAAGCCAGACTACGGTTTGCAACTGCACATGGGGACAAAGATCATTATTTTTGGGCAAATGTCCTCTGGTCGGATGAAAGAAAAATAACTGTTTGGCCATAATGACCATCGCTATGTTTGGAGGAAAAAGGGGGAGGCTTGCAAGCCGAAGAACACCATCCCAACCGTGAAGCACGGGGGTGGCAGCATCATGTTGTGGGGGTGCTTTGCTGCAGGAGGGACTGGTGCACTTCACAAAATAGATGGCATCATGAGGAAAGGAAACTTATATGGATATATTGAAGCAACATCTCAAGACATCAGTCAGGAAGTTAAAGCTTGGTTGCAAATGGGTCGTCCAAATGGACAATGACCCCAAGCATACTTCCAAAGTTGTGGCAAAATGGCTTAAGAACAACAAAGTCAAGGCCATCACAAAGCCCTGACCTCAATCCTATAGAAAATGTGTGGGCAGAACTGAAAAGCGTGTGCGAGCAAGGAGGCCTAAAAACCTGACTCAGTTACACCAGCTCTGTCAGGAGTTTGCTGCATGGGGTGCTGAGCTGTTGGCCGGGGTAGGGGTAGCCAGGTAGAAAGCATGGCCAGCCGTAGAAAAATGCTTATTGAAATGATCGATTATCGTAGATTCATCGGTGGTGGCAGTGTTTCCTAGCCCCAGTGCAGTAGGCAGCTGGGAGGAGGTGCTCTTACTCTCCATGGACTTACAGTGTCCCAAAACATTTGGAATTAATGTTACAGGATGCACATTTCTGTTTGAAAAAGCTAGCCTTAGCTTTCCTAACTGACTGTGTATATTGGTTCCTAACTTCCCTGAAAAGTCGTGGGGGCTATTCAATGCTAATGCTGAACGCCACAGGATGTTTTTGTGCTGGTTAAGGGCAGTCAAGTCTGGGGTGAACCATGGGCTATTTCTGTTCTTTGTTCTACATTTTTTGAATGGGGCATGCTTATTTAAGATGATGAGGAAAGCACTTTTAAAGAGCAATCAGGCATCATCTACTGACGGGATGAGGTCAATATCCTTCCAGGATACCCGGGCCAGGTCAATTAGAAAGGGCTGCTCGCTGAAGTGTATTAGGGAGCGTTTGACAGTGATGAGGGGTGGTCAATTGACTGCGGACCCATTACGCACGCAGGCAATGAGGCAGTGATCGCTGAGATCATGGTTGAAGACAGCAGAGGTGTATTTAGAGGGCAAGTTGGTCAGGATGATATCAAAGAGGGTGCCCATGGTTACTGATTTAGTTCTCTCCAGACCTGACTGCCCTTGACCAGCACAAAAACATCCTGTGGCGTTCTGCATTAGCATCGAACAGCCCCCGTGATATGCAACTTTTCAGGGAAGTAAGGAATCAATATACACTGGCAGTTAGGAAAGCCAAGGCTAGCTTTTTCAAGCAGAAATTTGCCTCCTGTAACACAAACTCCAAAAAGTTCTGGGACACTGTAAAGTCCATGGAGAATAAGAGCACCTCTTCCCAGCTGCCCACTGCATTGAGGATAGGAAACGCTGTCACCACCGATAAACCCACAATAATTGAGAATTTCAATAAGCATTTTTCTACGGCTGGCCATGCTTTCCACCTGGCTACCCCTACCCCGGTCAACAGCCCTGCACCCCCCTCAGTAACTCGCCAAAGCCTCCCCCATTTCTCCTTCTCCCAAATCCAGTTAGCTGATGTTCTGAAAGAGCTGCGAAATCTGGACCCCTACAAATCAGCCGGGCTAGACAATCTGGAACCTTTCTTTTTAAAATTATCTGCCGAAATTGTTGCAACCCCTATTACTAGCCTGTTCAACCTCTCTTTCGTGAGATCTGAGATTCCCAAAGACTGGAAAGCAGCTGTGGTCATCCCCCTCTTCAAAGGGGGAGACACTCTTGACACAAACTGCTACAGACCTATATCTATCCTACCCTGCCTTTCTAAGGTCTTTGAAAGCCAAGTTAACAAACAAATTACCAACCATTTCGAATCCCACCGTACCTTCTCTGCTATGCAATCTGGTTTCAGGGCTGGTCATGGGTGCACCACAGCCACGCTCAAGGTCCTAAATGACAGCATAACCGCCATCGATAAGAGACATTATTGTGTAGCCGTTTTCATTGATCTGGCCAAGGCTTTCGACTCTGTCAATCACCACATCCTTATCGGCAGACTCGACAGCCTTGGTTTCTCAAATGACTGCCTCGCATGGTTCACCAATTACTTCTCTGATAGAGTTCAGTGTGTCAAATCAGAGGGCCTGTTGTCCGGGCCTTTGGCAGTCTCTATGGGGGTGCCACAGGGTTCAATTCTTGGGCCGACTCTCTTCTCTGTATACATCAATGTCGCTCTTGCTGCAGGGGAGTCTCTGATTCACCCGTACGCAGACGACACCATTCTGTATACTTCTGGCCCCTCTTTGGACACTGTTAACTACCCTCCAGACGAGCTTCAATGCCATACAACTCTCCTTCAGTGGCCTACAATTGTTGCTCTTAAACGCAAGTAAAACTAAATGCATGCTCTTCAACTGATCGCTGCCCGATTTGTCCCCCCGGCCCAGCATCACTACTCTGGACGGTTCTGTCTTAGATTATGTGGACAACTACAAATACCTAGGTGTCTGGTTAGACTGTAAACTCTCCTTCCAGACTCACATCAAACATCTCCAATCTAAAATGAAATCTAGAATTGGCTTCCTATTTCACAACAAAGCTTCCTTCACTCATGCTGCCAAACATACCCTCGTAAAACTGACCATCCTACCGATCCTCGACTTCGGTAATGTCATTTACAAAATAGCCTCCAATACTCTACTCAACAAATTGGATGCAGTCTATCACAGTGCCATCCGTTTTGTTACCAAAGCCCCATATACCACCCACCACTGCGACCTGTACGCTCTCGTAGGCTGGCCTTCGCTTTACACTCGTCGCCATATCCACTGGCTCCAGGTCATCTACAAGTCCCTGCTAGGTAAAGTCCCGCCTTATCTCAGCTCGCTGGTCACCCCCATCTTAGCAGCACCAACCCATAGCACGCGCTCTAGCAGGTATATCTCACTGGTCACCCCCAAAGCCAATTCCTCCTTTGGCCGACTCTCCTTCCAGTTCTCTGCTGCCAATGACTGGAATGAACTACAAAAATCCCTGAAATTGGAGACACTTATCTCCCTTACCAGATTTAAGCACCAGCTGTCAGAGCAGCTCACAGACCACTGTACCTGTTTATAGCCCATCTGTAAATAGCCCAACCAACTACCTCATCCCCTACCGTATTTATTTATTTATCTTGTTCTTTTGCACCCCAGTTTTTTTTCTACATTGCACATTCATCTACTGCACATTTACCATTCCAGTGTTAAATTGCTATATTGTAATTACTTTGCCACCATGGCCTATTTATTGTCTTACCTTCCTTATCCTACCTCATTTGCACACATTGTATATAGATTCGTTTTTTTCTACTGTATTATTGACTGTATGTTTGTTTTACTCCATGTGTAACTCTGTGTTGTTGTATGTGTCAAACTGCTTTGCTTTATCTTGGCCAGGTCGCAGTTGTAAATGAGAACTTGTTCTCAACTTGCCTACCTGGTTAAATAAAGGTGAAATAAAATTTTGTGTTAGCATTTACTGCATTTCTGTGTTCCTCTTGACATTATCCCTTGCTGCTTGCCATAGCAGAGTGTAGGCTAGCCTATTATAACCATTATATCCCTTTGCAAGGGGCAACAAACATGTATTGTATAATAGCACAGCCTACTACTCCAGATAACTGGGAATAGTGAGATGAATATAATGTATCAAACTGACCTGGCATTGATTGTGAGACCCATGTTAGACATCTCTCGCTCTCCAATTCTTCAAGGTTCAGCATTCCTCACAACTAAAACGTTTTAGTGATGAACACTAGAAATCAACAGCTGCTGTTGACTTGGCTGTGCCAGCCCCCAGGTATGCGTGGCCAGGCCAGATAAGGGATGTGTTTATTGGTGAGCAACTGGGCAGGTTTAGTGTTTAATATTAATGTGATCAACAGGGGAATTCAAATTGGCCAATTACACAGCAGGGACAGAATGTGTCGACGGTGTCATAATGTGTTGTTTCGAGTCGGTAAACTATGACACAGTCAGGTTTTTTGCCTAAAATGTTTGGCTATTGCTGTTATGCAATATGCATCACAACAGTGTCAAGCTTTAATGGGATACTGTGAGATTCTGGCAAGTAAGCCGTTCTTCTACAGTCAGAAGAACTCGTGGATACCATTTTAATGTCTCTGCGTGCAGTGTGACGGAAGTTAGTTTTGCGAGCCAAAGCTAACTAGCAGTAGCGCAATGACTGGAAGTCTACAAGTACAGTAGCATCACGCTAGCGTACCTGTAGAGATAATTGACAGAATCTCGCAGTATCCCTTTAAAATGATTAGGCCTGTATATTTTTTTAAATGGTAGTTTACCTTTTAATGGAGACATTAGATGTGTAATAAAAGTGACTTGGGGCTTGACATTACGATTATGACCGCATGCTTCACACTGTTGCTCTCTGTCATAAACCTGTTATAAGCATATCATGCTTCACATACTGTCAATAGGAAGCGTATTATGTCAAGCTAAGTCATGTTTATGACTTATGCAGGCAGTATGATGGAACATTCAAATAAAGGGTTTCTGCTAAATTCATCCAAGCCTAATGCTTTTCCCTCGTATTTTCCTAAGAATCTGTTCACACTGATACAAAATACCCCCCAAATGCGTTTTCCACACCAGCCTACCAACGAACACACACACACACACTAATCCCAATATTTAGCTTTTGACACTAAACCTGTTGTGTGCAGCTGTGTACCAGGCACTGTAGATCAAATGATTCAGCCAGAGTTTTAGAAAGTCCGGCTGCTATCCACTGTGTGAGGAGTGAGTATACAGACATGTACACAAATGGATAGAACATGTCAAACGGAACAAGTGCACATGGTATACCCTACAGCAATGGAGCAGGATGCTTTGGGGGCTTTGAAAGACAATTTTAGAAGTTACTTAAAGGGGAAATCAGCAGTTGCTACATCACTTTTTGGACTTATAAATGAATTATATTTATCCATTGATTCTTGAAGAATGTAACTAATAAATGCCTCATGAGCTTAGTTCAACTGTTGTACCCCATCAGACCCAAAATATAAGCTTGTTTTAATCCAATGTTTGTAAACAAAGTAAATGTAAACAAACACTATATAGGAGCCTCAAAACATGGTTAAAAATATCATGTTGATATCATGGACGGTCAGTGCTTGCATCCATAGCTCGGTCTATGAATTTGAGAGTTGTTACAATTCTACAGCCCCATCCCGCAGCTTTTTCCCGAAACAGGGGCGGGGACTTAGTTAATGTTTCAACTGCTGATTGCCGCTTTAAACTATTGGCACTCCATGCTAACATACATAATGCTAATATATAATCAATGCAATACACGTGCACTTAATTTCCACTAATCTGCCACGTATGCAATAAAGACAGTGTGTCTCAGCCTAAAAATGTCAGTCAAAACAGACAAACACCACAATATCTCAGAAGAGCCATAACATTGTCCTGTATGCCATGTTCTCAGTGGACTGGTAAGACCAAGTTTCCCTGCTTGTTAGTGGGCAATTACTCGAATTATGTCACATCTCATAACCCCATACAATCATACAATAACGATGCTGAATACGCAATCCCCCAGCGCTCGAGCTACCCAAAACATCATTATGACAGAATGTTAAAACCGCAAAAAAAGAGCAACATTGATGTTTAGTTGTATCGTTTTGTTGTGACCTGCTGCTTCAGGCTGATGTAATGACGCAACGTTGTAGGACTTGTGAAGCTACTAAATTACAGCCACCAACAACCTGTATGGTGCAATGTGAGCCAAAAAACAACAACAGTGGAGTACGCACGAACGTTGCCTGGTGCTTGCATGCCGGTTGAAACACGACGTCGCACATGTTCACGAATTTATTCTGAAATTGACTTTATTCAGACTTGACTTTATTCTATATTTTGTGTTTAATAACTAGCTAGCTAGTTGACATTCAAACAATCCATTTAGCCTACGGTGATGGATAATTAAGGGAAACGGACGAAAGAAGTCAAGAATGCATGGCTACGCCAGTCTGTGCAGAATATATCGGCTACTAGACAAGCATATAATAAACCATAGATACATTCCTTACCTTGATACCCAACGAAGGAAAACAAAGGATGCTGCAGTATCTTTCCGTTATACGGAACGTGTGGGAATGGCCTCCAAACTGCATGGGCACCAAACAGCTAATTCAACGCAATCTGCAGCGCACTGTACAGTCGTGTCCAGACAATGACGGCGCCAGGGAAAGGGGTGACAAGGGACATGTTCCAAATGTTCTTGAATATTAATCTTCGTATAATGATTTAAGTTCATATTGCCTGATTATTATAACATAACTGTTGATGAATTGTTAACGATAAATAATTGGTGCTAGAGATATGATGCTATTTTTCATTCTCAGTCGATTTGTGCACCCCTACCATTGTAGATGTTGCGCCCCATTTTCTCTTAAAGGAGACGCGTCCTTTTTTCTGAAGACGGGTCAGGTTGGCTGCTATACACGTTCCTCAAATCAATAATGGAGCAAATGTTCCAGTTTTGATATATTTCTGTGACATTATCATTTATTGATAACCATTTCCCTAACAATAACCCAGTGATCTTCAGGCATTGGCATATACATTAGGTTATACATTAATATAACCTAATGTCGGTATCATGCTCATTTTAATCTGCCTAATTTAATTAATTAGGGAGCATGATCCAATCTGTGCCTTGAAATGAAAGATGCGCCTTATGACTTTTTAACAAAAGCACATATGATCATGTGCTTCTCTAAGTAATTGTTTTCTTCATGCAAGAATGAAAGTGGTCACTTATAAGTAGGCTACACAGACGGGGAATACCTCCAAAACACACACACACACACACACACACACACACACACACACACACACACACACACACACACACACACACACACACACACACACACACACACACACACACACACACACACACACACACTGCTGTGCTGTGCCCAGTCCCTATCACATCCATACTCACCATCAACCCATGCTTGCTTACACAGTCAGAAATAAACCAACACTATCCTTGAAAAGTAAAATCCTCAAATTATATCACTGTGAATACAAGCAGACTCACTTGAGAACTCTTAAGAGTCTGGTTTCCTTGTCTTTTAGACAGGACAGTCACAGATTGGTACAAATGACCCTCTTTTGTCTCAGGGCCCTCAGTAAACATCCCTTCTGCCTTTTCACCAGCCTCATTAATGTTAATTGCTGCAGGAATTATGGAGATGCAACAGGATTACGGCCCTTCATTCCCCCTCTCACTAAAGGGATCTTCAGAAACACATGGAGCTAAGCTCTGTTCCATTGTCACACAAATAACCATTTAGGACGCCCTCCCTTGTGTGTCCCATGCCAGGCCTGCTGGAACCCTACCAGTGCCAGGCTTGTCCTACAATGGCATCAGCTCCCTCTGAGCTGACGGGGATGGATATTGGCACCATGGGCACAGACACTCCAGGGGTATCCATGACTGCATGAGAGACGGGGGTACTGTTGGGAGACCGTCAGAATGAAGAACAATGAAAAATGAAATGCATAAAACAATACTTGTACTGAAATCCATAAAGCATCTTACTGGATATTCAGACTCACTGAGTCGTTCCTTCTCAAGGATATCCTTAGACGCTTCTCAGACAAAAGACATCTCAAGACAGACATTGAGGCATTTGGTATTGAATATCTAATATAATGGGGAAGGGTTTCAGATACCATTCTCTCATTATGCATCTCAATTCACAACCTATCCTGTATCTTATAATGCACTACTTTTGAATTTGTTCTTAACTGACTTGCCTAGTTAAATAAAGGTTGAATAAAATAAAAAATGGACAATAACTGCTTCTCTCAGACATACAGCACAGTAATGTCAAGGGTCCCTACTCAAATAAATCATAAATAAATAATGAAGAGATCATAAATTGGCTGTCAAAGGACCTTTAGTCAAGCATCGACAGTGTGTATGGTATCATCACATCCATTAGATAAAACAACACCTCAGAGACCAGACAGTGAGATCCCCCCCTGCTACGCTAACACTGCTATCTCACATCCCTCACATGTGGCTGCTTGCATTACCAGGTTTGACCTAGGCACAGGGTGTTATTATAATCATTGTGACCAGCTGCTGTGTGGGATACAGAGGGGGCGGAGGGGTATGTGTTGAGGGGGTGGAACCCTCTGAGGAAAAGTCAAAGATTTTGTGGAATTTAATCAGAAGCTAGGCCCCCACGCACCCACCCCCTCGGCCTCATTGTCCTCTTTTCAGGAGGGTCTTCAAATCAATCCTGATGGCACGCTGCCATGCCTGGCCGATGACTGTGCAGTGATTAGAAAGAGAGAGAGATGAGAAAGAGATAGATAGTGAAAGGGAGGGACGGAGAGTGAGATGGAGAGAAAGGGGAGGATGAAAGAGTAAGAGGGAGAGTTGGAGAAAGGGTGGGGTGTAGAGACAGAGGGATATATGGAAGAGAGAAAGGGATGGAGAGAGAGAGATGGCTGCTGTTACAGCCAAACATATTTGATTTAATGTTTGTTACTTCTGATTGGCCAAGTGAGGCATCTTATTGTCTGTCTACAGCCTTAATTAGACAGCAGGGTATTTCGAAAAAGGCATGTCCTTTCATCTCTTTTAGACGAATCACAGAGGGTCTTCTGTGAAAATGTTGCATAAACCGAGAGGAATTAGATATAGTGAAATGTACCTCACCAAGTGACATGCCTAATTGAAGCTATAAACTGCAGTTGTGCCAGGAATTGGCGTTATCTTGATATTGTGGTCTTGGACTCTGATCGTGTGATCTCGTCGTGCTTGTGGTTTTGGTGTCATAATCACATAGTATGGCTCTCACATGGGCTTAGAAATCATGTTCCTCCCAGAGCCTAAAGAGAGATCACAGTTTTGATCAAATTCCTGTTATTCAAACAATAGACATACTGTAGCAGCTCTCTAGATCCCTTATCTTGTAACGTTGTAACATGACCCACTGAAAGCAGACAATATACAGACAGGAAGTCCCATAGTGTCAACACAATATCTCTTTTCATTTAGATTTCCCCTCGTAGCCTTTCAGTGTAGAGCCCTGCCTCTATTCATTTTGGTAGGGGAGATATAAAGGAATGGGGAACGTGTCTAAATTCATTAAGTACACGCTCTGGGCTGAAAGGGAGGGCTGTTTCCCACTGAGCTCACCTGCTTCTGAGGGCTCCGTTTCGGGCAAACCCTTTACACTGTTACTTAGCAATGACAAAACCAGGCCAGAACACCTGACTTCTTGTAATGACAAAACTATTTGTTGATCAAGAAAACAAAAACATTTGTCACATGATTTTAGAAAGCTGTAACATGGTGTTATGGGGAGATAAATGACACTTGAGGATAATTGTCGTGTTCAAATTAAGATGATCCATTTCCAATGAGGCTTATACAACAAATAATTACTTCAAATAATTGAAGTTGGTCAATGATCCTATTGATATCATGAATCTATTCTAAACGTCAGAGCCGAGGGGTGTATAAGGCCACAAGGCGAGACCCAAATGCAGACACAGGAGGCAGATGGTTGAGCTCGGATATTTATTATACCTAAAGGGGTCAGCAAAAGGCAGGTCGGGGACAGGCGAGAGTTCATCAACCAGGTCAGAGTCCAAACAGTACCAGGCGATAGGCAGGCTCGAGGTCAGAACAGGCAGTGGTCAGGCAGGCGGATATGGCGTCAGGACAGGCAAGGATCAAAACCAGGAAGGCTAGGAAAAAACAGAGACTGGGGAAAAAAAATAGGAGCTAGGAGAACCACTGGTTGACTTGGCAAAACAAGACGAACTGGCACAGAGAGACAGGAAACACAGGGATAAATACACCGGGGACTAATGGGGAAAAGAGGAGACACCTGGAGGTGGGTGGAGAGAATCACAAAGACAGGTGAAACAGATCAGGGCGTGAAAGTAGACTAACACAGCTGAATGGGTTTAACACAGTTGAGTGGGTGTCACGCTGGTATAAAGGATTTGGAGACAGGCGCAGGAATACACAATAGGGTTTTTTAATACACCCAAAACAAACACGTATACAAAACACTGGGCTGTACCCAAACAAAAGAGCGAGGGTAAACCTTGTTGAACGACACCCGTAATACACAATATATAAAGCACGCAGCATAACAGCTGCACCAACGCATATGTACTCACACTACCAACGGACATGGGACAATGGTAAACCAAGGACACACTTATACAATTACTAATCACTGGGAACAGGGCCAGGTGTGCGTAATGAAAGTTCCGGAGGGGTCCGTGACAATGGGTTTAACATGGTTGAGTGGATTTTCCATATTGATTGGCCCAAAGCACGTTGTTGGTTCATTGAACGCTGATATGAGACCAACTTGTTCTGGAATGCAGTGAGATATATATACAATTTTAAAAAACACCAGACACCCTTTTTAAGGCCCATTAACCTTAGTTAGTTAGGAAAATCTATCAAATTTGACAAACATCTGGAATTCATCCAGGTGTGTGGGGTTTACTGTATGTTTTGCTCCTTATGTGAGATGTTGGGAAGAAATGTAATCCTTTAGTGTTCAGGAAACCTCACTCAACCATGTTATTCTATAAACCATGTTAATAACCATATAATCATGTAATTCACTTGGCAGTGACGTTATGAATAGATTAATCACACAGGCTATTAACAGGGTCATTGACCAATTTCAAATATGGCCATTGGCAGAGGACCTTAGGGGTTGTGGTTAGCTATACAAGTCGTAGACCAGCATAGGAATCCTTGCTTGTTGGTGAGCATCATTGTGGCATGTTTTCCCTGTCAAAGCAGGTAATCAATGCAGTCTGAATGTGTTTAAAATCCCTGAAACGAGTGTGGTTAAAGGAGTTATTAGACAGCCGTCACAGCAGCATCATCATTAGCTGTCAATAGCCGTGATACAGTACAGTAACTACAGTATGGGGTACATTCTGGGCCCCATTCCCAATCTGGTAAATCCTTTTCCATGGAAAACGGCCTGTGGTTCATTTTGCCAGCGGAGAATTGAACTCAATGGTAAACCTTGTGGAAAAGGGAGTGCTTGGGAAAGAAGGTGATACTGGTTATATGAGTCATGAATTTTGCAAACAGAGAGTAGTTTTACTCGAGAAAACTTGGAAAGCAGCACATGACAAATGATGTCACCGTCACCACGGTCACCTCTACAATAAACTGTTTATGTTGTTGCAAAAACTGTGCAGAAGTCTGTTTTTTACTGACTGGTCTCTTGTTGAGGAAATGTCTCACGTCTCACATGAGTTTGCTGCAGGAGGTTTATATGGAGATGTTGTCTCTATGGACACAAGTGTTATGACCACATGTTATGTTGGTTGGAAGAAGTGGTAGCCTTGACAAAAACCAACTGATCAAAATAAGCAACCTGATGAGATATGCCCACAAATTCCCATAACCTGAGAATGACTGATTATGTTTTAATGAATGAACTCATATCACATGGATAAAATTACAAGTGTCTTGTGTTTTACACAGATATCAGTGTGAGGGAATTTCATGCAAGAAAGCAATTTCTACTTTATGCACTGCAGTGAAATGTATCTTATGACGGAAGCTCACTCTCTCTCTCTCTGTCTCTCTGTCTCTCTCTCCCCCCCTTCTTTTCATCTCTCTCTCTCTCTCTCTCTCTCTCTCTCTCTCTCTCTCTCTCTCTCTCTCTCTCTCTCTCTCTCTCTCTCTGTGTCTCTCTCCTCATAGTAAGATAGAGGACATGTGAAGAGACTTCCAGACCTCCTCAGAGAGAGAAATCTCGTGCTTGGGGGCAAACCTCAGAGGAAGCCTGGATTTTTGCTGATTCAATAGCAGCTCCCTGTTACAACAGCACCGAGGCTGCATCTGCAACCAATCCCCAGTATAATGTAGGTCATGTTCCCACACTCTCTGCGCCCAGAGAACTGGCAAGACAATGGTGCGGACGGTCATGGCTAGAAGGGATCCAGCTTTTGTCAAATTAACGTCTGTCAGATTTGACTTTTCGTAGCAGGTTATGAGAATTAACGTAGCAGGTTAGGAGAATTAGGTTAAGGTTAGGATATATATATTTTTTTACTTTCAATGTTCATTTGACGGAATGGACCCCACTCACAGAAACTCCCAGCTCTACCAATCAGGGCCAGCGCTGAGCGCTGTCTGGTATTCATTTAGTAGAGATGTTCTCTAAGGTAACTAATGATTTGTGAGTCTGGAGCACTTTTTCATAACCTTGGTTAATGCTTGAAACCGGAGGAGAATATCTGAGGTGTCTCATCATATCCCTGCTTGGATGTTGTTTTTAGAGAAAGCTGCCGACACTTACTTCATTGTAAGAGAGTACAAATACACAACACAGAGATACATGTATGATGTTGGTGAATATGGTGGTATCTTATGGTAAGTACAGCACACAGGAATACCAGCTAGTTAAAGTAGTTCAAATCCATGTTCATATTCCCAGTGTCCTGAACATGCAAGAGAGGAGAGGGAACAAGAAGGAAAAGGAGGGCCAAGGATATTATATAGAGCGATAGAGGTGAAAGGAGAGGGTAAGGAACGAGAGAAGGGAGAGGAAAAGGGAGAGAGCGAACGAGAAAGAGTGAAAGGTAAAGAGAGGGAGAGAGGGATCATTGTGCTGATGCTCTCCTCCGTTCCACATTCCTCATAACAGGGCCCAGACGAGGAAGTGCTCATTCAGGAAAGAAGCATCTGCTGAACCAGCAGAGAGAGAGAGAGAGAGACAGAGAGAGAGAGAGAGAGAGAGAGAAAGAGAGAGAGAGAGACCGCAGGAGGCATGCATATTACAGCGATACACAATACTTATCTACGTAATCTAAATTCTACTTGTTAATCTAATTTGGAATAAAGAAATTATAGTCAAAATCTGTTTGTTTTGGTCTGAATACCATTATATTAACCTCTTACATGGTTTTTGTTATTTTACCAAGTTAGGTATGTCTCTCAGTCTGTCTAAAAGCACTGAAACAACTAGAAGAAAGGTCATATATTGGATTAAAGGTTAGAATCACAGTAACAAAGGAAAAGGGTGGTTGGGGTGTGTTAAGCTGCGTGGCCAACATCAATATCAACATCACTGCTTCCCTCTGCAGTTATTCAATACTACAAGCGAGCTGAGGAACTGTACAGTGCCTTCTCCCTCAGCTCAGCAGAGATGATGGGTTTATAAAGAGGGGTCAGAGAGGACATCCAGACGACGTTCTGGGCAGAGAGAGACTAGACAGTGTGTATTGAATCATGAAAGATTGACATCAAAACAGTATTGTGGCTGAAAATTGCAAGAGCTGCCCACAATGCACTCAGTGAAGGTTTGCTTCAGTGGCACTCCAGGCCTTTTCACTCCTCTATTCAGTGCATGATATTTATCTTGCCCTTCTATAATGTGTGTTTTTGATGTTTACACTGTGGTAAAAGGTACAGTTGAAGTCGGAAGTTTACATACACCTTAGCCAAATACATTTAAACTGAGTTTTTCACAATTCCTGACATTTAATTATAGTAAAAATTCCCTGTCTTAGGTCAGTTAGGATCGCCACTTTATTATAGGAATGTGAAATGTCAGAATAATAATAGAGAGAATGGTTTATTTGAGCTTTTCTTTCTTTCATCAAATTCCCAGTGGGTCTGAAGTTTACATACACTCAATTAGTATTTGGGGCATTGCCTTTAAATTGTTTAACTTGGGTCAAACGTTTCAGGTAGCCTTCCACATGCTTCTCACAATAAGTTGTGTGAATTTTGGCCCATTCCTTCTGACAGAGCTGGTGTAACTGTCAGGTTTGCAGGCCTCCTTGCTCGCGCACGCTTTTTCAGTTCCGTCCAAAGATTTTCTATAGGATTGAGGTCAGGGCTTTGTGATGGCCACTCCAATACCTTGACTTTGTTGTCCTTAAGCCATTTTGCCTCAACTTTGAAAGAATGCTTGGGGTCATTGTCCATTTGGAAGAACCATTTGTGACCAATCTTTAACTTCCTGTCTGATGTCTTGAGATGTTGCTTCAATATATCTACATAATTTTCCATCCTCATGACGCCATCTATTTTATGAAGTGCACCAGTCCCTCCTACAGCTCAGCACCCCCACAACATGATGCTGCCACCCCGTGCTTCACGGTTGGGATGTTGTTCTTCGGCTTGCTTTTTCCTCCAAACATAACGGTGGTCATTACGGCCAAACAGTTCTATTTTTGTTTAATCAGACCAGAGGACATTTCTCCAAAAAGTACGTATGTGCAGTTGCAAACCGTAGTCTGGCTTTTTTATGGCGGTTTTGGAGCAATGGCTTCTTCCTTGCTGAGTGGCCTTTCAGGTTATGTCGATTTAGGACTCGATATAGATAATTTTGTACCTGTTTCCTCCAGCATCTTCACAAGGTCCTTTGCTGTTGTTCTAGGATTGATTTGCACTTTTCGCACCAAAGTACGTTCATCTCTAGGAGACAGAATGCGTCTCCTTCCTGAGCAGTATGACAGCTGCGTGGTCCCATGGTGTTTATACTTGCATACTATTGTTTGTACAGATTAACGTGGTACCTTCAGGCGTTTGGAAATTGCTCCCAAGGATGAAGCAGACTTGTGGAGGGTCTACAATTTTTTTGATTTTCCCATGATGTCAAGCAAAGAGCCACTGAGTTTCAAGGTAGGCCTTGAAATACATCCCCAGGTACACCTCCAATTTGACTCAAATTATGTAAATTAGCCTATCAAAAGCTTCTAAAGCCATGACATAATTTTCTGGATTTTTCCAAGCTGTTTAAAGGCACAGTCAACTTAGTGTATGTAAACTTCCGACTTCAACTCTAAGTCGAAATATGTTTCTATGAGAGACAGAGGGTATTGTGGGACCGTAATTGTATGATCTTTATTTTGATACCGGATGCTGTTGCTCTGGGTGTAAAGAGCAGAGGTTTCTGGGATAGTTGTTCAGTTTAGAGTTTGGTGCCAAGCCAGGTGCCAGCTCTCTGCTCATATGATTTCTCATTTTATTTGACTTGTCCCTGAAGTTGTGTTGCTCTAATTATACCATCAGTCTTATCTGAAGTCACAGTGTCCATGAATTATCATTATTTACCCTGGCCTTATGGTATACTATGGCCTGTTCTTCAAACTGAATCCAAGCTAGTGATAGGCTCTAAGGCAAGGAGTTCCTCTTTGTCAAGTCACAGGGTCAGAAATAAATCCCTGTATTAGTTTCTTCTACACCAGGAGTTCAGGATTTTCCACTGGTGTGACTCCCTATAGTTAGTCAGAACAAGAAGTGAGTACATTGGCATAGAGCTGCAGTCAGCCCATATGGAGATCATTAGTGATGATGAGTGGTGAGACCCTGACTCTGAGCAAGGCAAGATTTCTGCCTTACCCAAAACTTCCACAGCACTTTTCCACTGAGGAGAAGAGCATGGTACAGTACAGACAATCAGTACTAGTACGAGAGAGAGGATGACAAAACTGTTGTAGTAGTTGTAGGTCTATACAGGAGATTAACAGAAAAAACACCATTCAAGAGGGAATGGTTTAGTCAGACAATTCCAGAATGAGGAGTACTGACAGATAACTTTACTTTACTTAAAAAAATATTGTCAGACAAGGGTTGCAAACGTTTTCAATAAATTCCTTCGTTTTCCTGAAATCCCATTTGAACGATTCCTGGAATCAGTAGGGAATAAGAAGGAAATCCAGAATCCTCCAAGCAGAATTTGTTCCCGGAATTTTGCAACGCTAAGTCAGACAATAGTACTAGAGAGTATTTCATAAAGAAATATATTCCAAAAAGAATAGTACTGTCAAACAACATTATCTTAATCTAGATCAACTCTTCCCTGAGTCATGCACTACTGGCTTGGGGTGGCCAGTGTGGGTGTAGTCAGCCTGCCTTGAGTTGTTCATGTAATCTTCCCCAAACATATAGTCTTTTATAATCTTCTCCCCTCCACAGTCGAGCTTGTTCCCTGGCCAGTATCACCAGGATCAGGGCTTGTCCAGGGACAGGCAGATCCACAGAGGCCCCAGCACCACCAGTCTGATAACACAGGAATGCTCTGAAGAGTGGGGAGGACCTTATTCTGCAGGAAGTTAGGGCTACTATCTGGTATGAGGTCAATACCTTATCTGAGTGTAATCATTATGATAATTCAACGGTTTCTTCTTGTTTCTCTTGGTTGTGTATTTTGTCAGTGTCTGCATAAGTATCATCTCTTTTTAGAGGTGTTTAGTAGTAATAGCCATTTTGCAACATGATTTACATGTAGGCATTTGCCTCTGCATTGTAAAATTAAGGTTTTTGTTCAGATTTTGATGATGATTTGTAATAGTCATATTTGGTCATCTTATCAATTGATGGTATCATTCACTTTCAGCTTGCCTTTTAGTAAAAAGGGATTACATATTGTACTGCTGCTCGTTTCGTGTACGGCTTCTTGTCAACAACTCCATTCTGAAGCAAAAACGTTAACCTCAAAAACGCAAAATTACTTCAACAAATGAGTGCTATAGATCTTCCATTACTATGCAAAAGCCTCAGCAGATGTTTCACTCAATACCACGTCACGTTTGTGTTGTTCGTAAAATTGTCTGAGGAGAAGTCAGGAAGACACATCAAAAACAATGCAGACAGACAGGCAAACAGACGGAAGGAATAATAATGGACATACAGACAGACAGGCAGGCAGATAGACAGGTTTGTGGGCTTCAGCACTGCCAATGCCATGTCACTCAGTGGGTCTATAAATCCGTTTATCAGGTCCAATATGGTGTGAAACTTTCCTGATGGAGTGAAGTATTGAACTGTTACTGTAAACATGGCTGGGAGGGGAATTAACTATCGAATTCATCAAAAGCCATTTGGCTCCAATACTGTTGCAAGCTGTGGAGATGGCAGCCCCATGTATCATGTCGTTTCCCATTGTAAGTGTTTCTGTCGCCAGAGGGAAAAACACAAGATTAATGTGATGCTGCTGCGTTTGGGCATTTCACAAAACCATGGTTACCGTGACACACTTTTACCCAGCAAGGAATACATGGAGAGAGAAGCACTCAATAATAACTGCATGGCTAAGGCTACCATGATATTAGATGGTCTCATTATATGATTGAGATAATCCGTGTGATTTAAAAATATATATATAGATGATTAAATACAGTATATAGATTAGATATATATTTGAATACATATTATGTAATATGAGTGTTGTTTGTTTCTAGACTTAGGTTGGATGCAGATGTTGCAATTCCATTATGCCTGCTGGTATCCCACTGAGTACAGACGTCAATTCAACATCTATTCCACGTTGGTTCAACGTAATTTCACTTAAATGATGTGGAAACAACGTTGATTCAACCAGTGTGTGCACAGTGGGATATGATTATGTTTTATGTAAAATCATAAATGGCTTTAAATCTAATGAATGGTGGGTGAATTTAAACTCATGTCCTGCTGTTTTTAACCTACTATATCAGAATCAGGATAAATAAAGAAACAATAAAATGTGGTTTCAGACTAGACTACCGAGACTAGATACTTTCTCATAAACAGGATTCCTGCAAATGTCCAAGGATTCCAAAGAATTTCCATAATGCTCTGGAATACTACAGGAAGGTGCATCAGAATTACGGATCGTTAGAAGCAGTTTTTTAGGAAATGGTCTGATCATTCTGAAATTACTAGATGATACACAACCAACTGCCACTGTTGGAGACGCCATCTGTAAACCCACTGAAAGATAAGGTCAGTGACTGTTATTTAGTGGCTGTTAGGAGAATGTGACCACTGACCACAGCCTTGTTTGGATGTCAGTGGGTGATAGGAGATGGCTTGATGGGTAATTCCCTAGTGGAATTGGTGTATCTTGGTTTTGATACAAACATGGTATGTTTGATCAGGACCACCAACAATGCAGAGTTTGTTTGTGAAAATTGATTGTTTACATGATTGTTTTCAACCCTACCTCACATTCGAACTGAAATGTATAATTCAAAGGAACCTCAAAAAGTCAGATCTTTTAGATTCTTAACACATGTATGTATTATTCATATTGTACAGTATGTACTTTTTCTTAATAGTATCCATGTTAGCTTGGTATATGGTATGTTTCTCAGACAGACTGGGATTTGATGCGGTTGTGTGTCCACGGTCGCTGAATCCTGGAGGGGCAGTCATGCAAGCTATAATTGACCTAAAAAGCTTTCCTTCCAGTCCACAGTCCAAATCAAATCAAATGTATTTGACACAAGCTTGTGAACAACAGGTGTAGACTAACAGTGAAATGCTTCCTTACGGGCCCTTCCCAACCATGCTGAAAGAGAAAAAGAGGAATAATAACAAGATAAATAAATTGGGTAAGCGTAGCTAAGCCCACGTACCCTTTAAGCCCACTTCCATCTTAGGATTCAAAGAAAAAAAAGAAACATTTTCTGCTGTTTAATATCTCAACCAACTCATCTGGTTGTTATATTCATAACAGTTCATATTCTAAGCCAATCAGATGTTTTATTATTAAGCTATTGACATTTGTGTAAATTCCCACTAGTGCCCAATTTCAAAGCTGAGGCGACCCTCAGATAAACACATTTTCCAGAAATGTTTTAATGCTTCTCAGATCATACTTTATGTAAAATTAAGATATTCATGAACTGATTTATGCACATGATAGCATATTTCATGGGCATTAATGACTTTCTTGCCAATGAAAATATGGGTTTGAGGGAAAACCGCCAACAAGTGCTCAGTATATGTGGGAACTCTTTCAAGACTGTTGAAAAGCATTCCAGGCGAAGCTGGTTGAGAGAATGCCAAGAGTGTGCAAAGCTGTCATCAAGGCAAAGAGTGGCTATTTGAAGAATCTCAAATATATAATGTTTTGATTTGTTGAACACTTTTTTGGTTACTACATGATTCCATGTGTTATTTCATAGTTTTGATGTCTTGACTATTATTCTACAATGTAGAAAATAGTAAAAATAAAGAAAAACCTTGAATGAGTAGGTGTTCTAAAGTTTTTGACCAGTAGTGTATAAAAAACGGAAATATTACATTTACCTAAGTATTCAGACCCTTTACTCATAAAAAAAGCACAAAAATAAAAATACTTTGTTGAAGCACCTTTGGCAGCGATTACAGCCTCAAGTCTTCTTGGGTATGACTCTACAAGCATGGCACACCTGTATTTGGGGAGTTTCTCCCATTCTTCTCTGCAGATCCTCTCAAGCTTTGTCAGGTTAGATGGGGAGCGTCGCTGCACAGCAATTTTAACATCTCTCCAGAGATCAGGTTCAAGACCGGGCACTGGCTGGGCCATTCAAGGACATTCAGAGACTTGTCCCGAAGCCACTCCTGCGTTGTCTTGGCTGTGCACTTAGGGTCGTTGTCCTGTTGGAAGGTGAATCTTCACCCAGAGCCGGTACTGACCTCCCTGGGGCCCTAAGCATAATTCTACTAAGGGGCCCACCTAACTGACCCGTGAACAATGTAAACCATTTGCAATTGCCACAGTCACACCCGACACCCCAGTGCTCCTGCTTCAATCCTCCCTCCTTTAAAACAGTTTGCTCCATCTGTCGGTCTAAGAATAAAACAAACATTTATTGAATATAATATTTTCTATAGAATCATAAGATAAGTGAATATTAACATAAATAAGAAATTGTAGAAAATGTAAAATGTAGAATATAAAATATAACACTGAGCTTTGGCTCTGCTGCCTGGTAATTAGTCCAGTCCTCACAATATTATACAATTAGCTTTGTCTATACAATGTAAACATAAGCCTATTGGCAATGGCTGCAGCTATATGTCTTAAAATAGTAAAATAAAACCTATACAGCTGTGTGATTAACTTTGGTTCCCTCTACAGCCTGGGCATTGTCAGCATCAGCATGGGCACTAGCCTATCTGGACTGTCTGGAAGACATTGAGAAAGTCTGTCACATAGTTAGTTAAATAGTTATTTACACAAATATACTTCTGCCACACAATCTTAAATGTTACTAAGTGTGTAAACATTTGAATGTTTGAATTAAAATCTTACCATCAAAATATTCCTCTTCTGCACTTTCTTGAGGCAAAATCATCAATGATGTCATCATAGGACATATGTTTCCCCACGTCATGATTTATGATGGCCAGACCACTCAAACGTTCCTGTGACATGGACGACCTCAGGTAGCTTTTGATGAGCTTTAATTTTTAAAAGCTCCTCTCTGCCGATGCTACTGTTACTGGTAGGGTGACTGCAATTATTAGGGCTATCCAAAGCTTAGGATAGTTCCTCCAGGTTTTTCTCCCAGAGAAAGGAAAGCAGCTCAAAGGCAGATCAGGTAAATTCTGAGTCTCGTGTGCCAGATCCATTCCACTGATGTCACAGTTCTCTGAAATTTAAGAGTGTTTTCAACTTCCATGCAGTGAGCCTTTTAAGATTCACTGGACATCGGAGAGGCAGTGCTGAAGTTCAGCAGCACTCCATATTTGGTTTTCACCTGGTTGAGTGTTTCAAATCTCTCATCCATGGATGTCACAGCAGAGTCGACCACAATGTTGAAGTAGTTGACTTCAAGGTTTTTCAGTGCATCAGTCACTGGTTCATCAGGATCCTCATAGCTGAAATGCCCCTTGCTGTTTCTCAGTCTATTCTCTTTCAGAACAGCCTCCACATTAATTTCTTCACAAATACTTTGTGTCACGATCTTCATGACACACACACACACACACACACACACACACACACACACACACACACACACACACACACACACACACACACACACACACACACACACACACACACACACACACACACACACACACACACACACACACACACACACACACACACACACACACACACACACACACACACACACACACACACACACACACACACACACACACACACACACACACACACACACACACACACACACACACACACACACACACACACACACACACACACACACACACACACACACACACACACACACACACACACACACACACACACACACACACACACACACACACACACACACACGGCTGGAGGGAAAAATGGCTGCTTAAGTGTGGTTCCCAATCAGAGACAACGATAGACAGCTGTCCCTGATTGAGAGCCACACTCCGCCAAAACAAAGAAATACAAAAAGAACATAGAATGCCCACCCCAAATCACACCCTGACCAAACCAAAATGAGACATAAAAAGGCTCCTACAGGTCAGGGCATGACACTTTGGCTGTTGTCTGGGCCTAAGAGAATCCAGTTTCCTGGTATGTAGTGAGGGAGGCCTTTGCATTTGAGATTAAATTCACTGCGATATCCAACTGCATTGAGGTGGATTGGAGGAGCTTGTTCATCTTGTTTGTCATTGTCAGTATCTCACGCCATACGACACAGCAAATCAAGAAGTGGTAGGACCCAACTTCCTCTGCAGGTGCTTGTGCCTCCACTTTGGCCACAGGACTGTTGATCGTCTGTCTGGCTTCCAGTAATGCCTCCCGAACCTCAGAAGCCTGATACCTGATTGCATGAAGACTTTGGAGCCTACTCTCCCAGTGCCACTCCATGACTTCACAGTTTTGTTCACGTGTTTCTTCAAAACACTCCATCTTTGTGTGCCAGCTGAAAAGAAGGTGAAGAGCTTTTGCACATGCCCAAGAAACCCAACTGCATCTTTTGAAGATTTGGCAGCATCTGCAATGACAAGATTTAGAGTATGTGCTCCACATGGGACGAACACGGCTCTGGGATTTCTTTTGAGCAGTCTGGCTTGTACTCCTTGGTGCTTGCCCTTCATGTTGGCCCCATATCATAAGCTTGCCCTCTGCAATCTTCAAATGGAATCTTCAGCTCGTTCAGCTTATCCAAGATGACAGATTCACAGACAGATTCAAGCCTGGTGTAACCTCAACATTCACAAAGCAAAGGAAGGGCTCCTTGATCTCTGGCTTTCCCTTTAAAGCCATGCTTCTCAGAATAATGGACATTTGGTCCTGGTGACTAATATCAGGTGTACAGCCCAAGATAATGAAGAGGTACTTTGAGTCTCTTACTTGAGTCACTTTTGCTTCCAGAATCTTGTCGCTCACAATCTGTATCAGCTCATTCTGTGTGCGCTTCCCAAGATAATGAGCATGTGTCTCTCCATCTTTAATTTTGCTGAGATTATTTTTCATAACGGAGTAACATTTTGCCAGTAATTCAATCTCTTTTAGGAAGTTTCCATTATCTGGTTGTAAGAGCTTGTCTGATGAACCCCCTGAATTCTAGGTGTCTTTCAGCCAGAGACTGGGTGATACATATTAAACGTGTAAGGACATCCCGCCATCTCTTTCTTTCAGCCTCCAAAATTGTCATTTGTATCTGGTCAAGAGTCTGTCCCCGACTTAGGCGCAGATCAAGTTCTCTCCACTTAATCATATTGTTTGCGTGTTCAGGACTACCCTCATGGTGTTTCAGAATGGCGTTGATATTTGACCAGTCATTCACGCCTTCCTTTATTATTTTGTAGTCTTTTGTAGAAAAGAGCTTACAGCAAAAACAATACACAGCATTGTTTTTGATTGAATTTAATTAGCCTGAATGGAATCCTCTTCTAGACTTTTCTTTAGGGTAAGAAAAATCCAGTCCTCGTTTGAATGGACCTCTGAGCACTAACTCAGTCCTCATAAAGTCTGTTAAGACTGGGGGTCAATCTGCTGGGTCATTTGGTGGAGCAGCAACAGTTCTATTAGGGTCTGAGCTGCTTGTATTGATGCTGGCTGTACACCTCTGGTTGTGCTAGTACTGGCTGAGGCTGCCTGTACGTCACCTGGATCTGTGTTAGTACTTGCTGAAGATGGCTGTATTGGGTCTGTGTTAGTACTTGCTGAAGCCAGCTGTACTGGGTCTGTGTTAGTACTTGCTGAAGTTGCCAGTACTGGGTCTGTGTTAGTACTTGCTGAAGATGGCTGTATTGGGTCTGTGTTAGTACTTGCTGAAGCCGGCTGTACTGGGTCTGTGTTAGTACTTGCTGAAGCCAGCTGTACTGGGTCTGTGTTAGTACTTGCTGAAGCCGGCTGTACTGGGTCTGTGTTAGTACTTGCTGAAGCCGGCTGTACTGGGTCTGTGTTAATATTTGCTGAAGCTGCCAGTACTGGGTCTGTGTTAATATTTGCTGAAGCTGCCAGTACTGGGTCTGTGTTAATATTTGCTGAAGCTGCCAGTACTGGGTCTGTGTTAATATTTGCTGAAGCTGCCAGTACTGGGTCTGTGTTAGTATTTGCTGAAGCTGCCAGTACTGGGTCTGTGTTAGTACTGGCTGAGGTTGGATGTGGATCAACTGAGTCTGTGCTTGTAATGGCTGATGATCCAGCATCTCCTCTACTGACAAACTTAAGCATAGCACCTGTAAATTATAGATAACAATACTATTATTAATTTTATCAGCTGCATCAGGCCCATTCAAACTGGCACACCCAGATTTCCTTTCATACATTTTCAAATATAAAATACTATTTATACTATGCCTTGGCTGAATACGTGATGGTTATTATTTACTGATAGATGTGCATCCATATTGCCCAGTATGCCCAGCTAATCAACATTTTAAATTCAATATATAAATCAAGTCAATGTCAATCCATTGCTTTTCATCTTGCATTAGTCCAGAGTTGTAACTAAACCTTGACTGAGAGACTAGATAATCATTGTCTTGTTTTAAAATTATGTGTGCCTATGAGGAGTGCCGTCACGCCCATATATTGTCTGGACTGGTCCCCACAGAGGTTGCTGCTGGAAAGTGTGAGTTTAATTTTCTGCACTCGCATATGAATGCATGTACACACGTCACTGTGTTCTTGGGGACCTTCAATGCTGCAGACATTTTTGCTACCCTTCCCAAGATCTGTGCCTCTACACAATCCTGTCTCAGACGGACAATTCCTTCAACCTCATGGCTTGATTTTTGCTCTGACATGCAATGTCAACTGTGGGACTTTATATAGACAGGCGTGTGCCTTTCCAAATCATGTCCAATCAATTGATTTTACCACAGGTGGACACTAATCAAGTTGTAGGAACATTTCAAGGATAATCAATGGAAACAGGATGCACCTGAGCTCAATTTTGAATCTCATAGCAAAGGGTTCTGAATACTTGCAAATAAGGTATTTAAAAAAATATATTTAATACATTTTCTAAAAAGTTTAAAACCTATTTTAACTTTGTCATTATGGGGTTTTGTGTGCAGATTGATGAGGAAAACATTTAATTTGATCAATTTTAGAATAAGGCTGTAACATAACACAATGTGGAAAAAGTCAAGGTGTCTGAATACAATTCCGAATACTTTACAAAAATAGATTACATTTATCTCAGGTGGGCTTAAAGGGTACTCCCTCTACACAGAACATAAATGGCAATAAAGATATTTTTTTTCAATATGATCAATACTAACTTTGCATTATATTGTAGAATATAGTGTATATTTATACCCTAAACCAAGGTTTCCCAAACTCTGTTCTAGGGCCCGCCCTGGGTGCACGTTTTGGTATTTGCCATACAGTAGCACTATACAGCTGCCTCAAATAATCACATCTTGATGATGAGTTGGTTATTTAAATCAGCTGTGTAGTGCTTGGGGGGGAAAAACCCAAATCTGCACCCGGGGAGGGCAGGAATGAGTTTGGGACCCATGCCCTAAACCATTGCTTTCCAAAGAATTTATGAGTACAGTTTGTTATTCTGTCTTTTTCACCATAAATCACTGTTCCAATTAAGCCCAGTATGCTCCTTTTAAGCCCGGTTTGCACTGAAACATGGGATAGTGTGTTTATCTCTAGTATTCAATGAACATGAGTATAAATAGTTTTTTTGTTCAGATTTATGTTGATTATATAACACACAAAAACTACAGAATATTATGTCTCTAGCCATGGTGCCTTTACCAAGATTAGAAACAATTAGAATCCTCTGTAATCTCTCCAAGATGTTTGGAGTGGACAAGTAGTTGTTGATGTAGAGAGAGAGAAGAATAAGATATCAGGGATAGAAGACCTAAAAGCGGTGGACAAAAATGCAAACAAATGAGAGACAAGAAGATGACTATTGGGCAATTACTTGTCCATCATTCATCCAGGTGATTCTGTTTTTTGGTCCACCACCTGTACATTTGCAATACAACAGTAGAGGGAGATTTGAAAGTCTTCATACAGGCTTTAGGAAGACAAGTTGAACAAATTAGCAAAGAATAGCAGTACAGCAAATGTGAATCAGCTTTCATTGAAAGTGTGTGTTGTGGTATTTGTGCATGGCTTCTTATCCACAGAGGGCCAGTGTGGGTGCAGGTTTTTTTTATTAACCAAGTAATAACACACCTGATTCAACTAATCATGTCTTGATTGAAGTCTATGATTTTTTGATTAGTTGAATCAGGTGTGTAATGGTCGGCACGAATAGAAGCCTAAATCCACATTGATCTCTGTCCAGAGTCCAACCCTATATTCTGCAAAGCTTATAGCAACAAAATATCATTGGACTGTATCAAAAAGCACCCAAATGGTGTAATAATTTGACATCCTCAGTTTGACAACATATTGAGTTGACTAAGTGCCAATTTGGGCATCATAGCTATGAGCAATGGACCAGTGCAATAAATCAATTAATTTGAGATTAAATAATTAATCAGAGATGAATCGCCTACAAGCAAATTATTCATTGTAGATACTGTTTATTTGGTAAGTCTTTTTTTAATATAGGCAACAATACTTTGATTCTGACTTTAAGGACATGTTCTTAAACTTGAAGGTCATGATGACTGTATGGCATTACACTGATGGACAAATAAACAACATTGGGACGGCTATACAATGTTTAGAGTACATTCAGCACACAAAATGAAACATAATTCAGGGGGTTTCACTGCTTCTGTCCTTGCTGGGATACCTGGATGGATAGGCTGCAAGTCCTCTGTATGCTGTATCTTTGTGGACTGTTTCACCAGAAGAGGGCAGCACACACACAAAGAAAAAACAAGTTTGCAACATGACAATCCAACCCAGAGGCCCTGAATGACACTCTCCTGGGAAAGTTGCTTTTGGCACTGATGTAGGATCAGCTAACCTTCCCCGAATCCTAGCCATAACCGTTAGGGAAGGAAATTAGATACTTACTTCAGATCAGCAGCTACAAGGAATGTCATCCTACTGCCTCTGTAACAGGTGGTCCATTACATTGAATGAATGTGCTAATCCAGGCTTTTGATAATACCATTGGTACAAATCCCAAATCCCAAATAACAGAAGAGTGCATATTTTAGATTTTGAGAGTATGCTTATTTTGAAAAGGGTCACGTTGTGTTACTGTAACTGCTCTAACTAAGTTGGTTTGCGATTTACTAAGCTAACATATTGAATTGTTTTAAGACGGTCATACCATGGTTCATTAAGATATTTTAGTTTTAATTTTGTGACCCCTGAAAGTATAAAATAAAATATTGAAAAGGTTTTTGATCAAATATATAATTTGGCCTTTACTGCTATAGCCCATAGAAACTCATTGAACAACACATTCATAAATGGCCAAACAGACTGTCAAAACATTAATTTTAAAGAATTGAAGAGTCTGTCCTATATCTAGGAGATATAAGAAAACACTGGGATTTTTTTTTTGTAGACTCATATTTAGTGACTGGTTATTGCCCTTTTCATACTGTACACTGGTGTATGTGTTAACTTTTGTTACATTTTTACAGTGAAGGACTCCTCTGATGCTTCTTAGCCCAATGGCCGGCAGCTGGCAATATTGAGTCGTGTTATCTTACCGTCCAAATGCATTGTTGATGAAACGGAATACACAACATCCGGGATTAGCATTTAGCCACTCTAGCATGGTGGCGGAAAATGCTGTTTCATGAAGAAAGTATGCATATTTTACCCGGGTTTTTTCAGCGTTCTCACATTAAATAAAGTTAAGGACGAAAACAAATCCTAGGTGGCCTGAAAGAAGAATGTTTTAAGTACGAACCCGCCCATGAGGGATACGAATGTATTGCCGGCTGCATACAATGCATTTGGACGGTAAAATGACACGACTCAATATCGACATCTGCCGGTCTTTGGGCTAGACGCTTGTGTGCGTCGTAGAGCAAAACAAGTGAGTACTGCTAAATGTTCGTGAGTCTTACCGATCGATGTTGGTGACTTATTATTCTGGTTTTACAGTTGATTTTCTTGTCTGGATCCTCTCATGTGTATAAAATACTGCTTTCAAAAGTTCCATGTTATGGAATATGCGCTTTATATAGGCGGTAAGAGGGGAATGCGCTGAAAGAAAGGCTCTAGCATAAAACACAGGGAGCTATTCAATATTCAAAATGACATCACGTGTGACTTGCGGGCGCATCAATCGACTCTAGGGCTCTAACAAGAAAGTTGAGTAATTAAATAAATACTATACGTACTGTACATTTATTGTACTCTTATTTTCCTCCAGACTAGTCCTAGGGACGACCATAATCTAATTTGATTACATAATAAGAAAACTGTATGTGCATAGCCTGTCATTACATTGTAATAATACAAAACACCTCATTGTACATCACATTGTAGTAACACACCTGATCCAAATAATCAAGGGCTTAATGGTTGGTGTGTTAGAATGGGTCTAGAACAAAAGCTTGTACAGCTTATGGGTCACCAGGTCCAGGGTTGAAGAACAGTGGTTTATCACCTGCATGGTGTATCTCATAGCTTACATACAGTGCATTCGGAATGTATTCAGACCCCTTGACTTTTTCCACTTTTTGTTACAGCCTTATTCTAAAATTGATTGAATTAATTGTTTTCCTTATCAATCTACATACAATACCCCATAATGACAAAGCGAAAAGGTTTAGGTTTAGACATTTTTGCAAATAAATTAAAAACAGAAATACCTTATTTACATAAGTATTCAGACCCTTTGCTATGAGACTCGAAATTGAGCTCAGGTGCATCCAGTTTCCATTGATCATTTTTGTGATGTTTCTACAAATTGATTGGAGTCCACCTGTGGTAAATTCAATTGATTGGACATGATTTGGAAAGGCACACACCTGTCTATATGACAGTGCAGGTCAGAGCAAAAACCAAGCCATGAGGTCGAAGGAATTGTCCGTAGAGCTCCGAGACAGGATTGTGTCGAGGCACAGATCTGGGGAAGGGTACCAAAACAACTCTGCAGCATTGAAGGTCCCGAAGAACACAGTGGCCTCCATCATTCTTAAATGGAAGAAGTCTAGAACCACCAAGACTCTTCCTAGAGCTGTCCGCCCGGCCAAACTGAGCAATCGGGGGAGAAAGGACATAGTCAGGTAGGTGACCAAGAACCCAGTGGTCACTCTGACAGAGCTCCAGAGTACCTCTGTGGAGATGGGAGAACCTTCCAGAAGGACAACCATCTCTGCAGAACTCCACAAATCAGGCCTTCATGATAGAGTGGCCAAACGGAAGCCACTCCACAGTAAAAGGCCCATGACAGCCCACATAGAGTTTGCCAAAAGGAACCTAAAAGACTCTCAGACAATGAGGATCAAGATTCTCTGGTCTGATGAAACCAAGATTGAACTCTTTGCCTGAATGCCAAGCATCACGTGTGGAAACCTTGTACCATCCCTATGGTGAAGCATGGTGGTGGGAACATCATGCTGTGGGGATGTTTTTCGGCAGCAGGGACTGGGAGACTAGTCAGGATTGAGGGAAAGATGAACGGAGCAGAGAGATCCTTGATGAAAACCTGCTCCAGAATGCTCAGTACCTCAGACTGGGGTGAAGGTTCACCTTCCAGCAGGACAACAACCCTACGCACACAGCCAAGACAACACAGGAGTGGCTTTTGGACAAGTCTCTTAATTTCCTTGAGTGGCCCAGCCAAAGCCTGGACCCAGCCAGAGCCCGATCGAACATCTCTGGACAGACCTGAAAATAGCTGTGCAGCGACGCTCCCCATCCAACCTGACAGAGCTTGAGAGAATCTGCAGAGACACCAAATACAGGTGTTTCAAGCTTGTAGTGTCATACCCAAGAAGACTCAAAGCAGTAATCGCTGCCAAAGGTGCTTCAACAAAGTACTGAGTAAAGGGTATGAATACTTATGTAAATGTGATACTTTTTGCTTTGTCATTATGGAGTATTGTGTGTAGATTGATGAGAAGAAAAAAACAAAACAATTTTAGAATAAGGCTGTAAACGTAACAAAATGTGGAAAAAGTGGTGTCTGAAGATGATCTGATTGGTCAAAAGACCAATTTGTGAAAAAAAGATCAGAATTGATCTGCCTTTCATCTACTGGCTAACACGGTTTTCAAAACTTCACGCCAGAGTAAGCCTACATGGAACACAGCCCTTATTTTAAGTGTTTAAAAAAAAAAACGATGGGAAAAATGAATGGTGGAAAAATTATTGGAACCATTTCCCTGTTTGACCACTAAGTTTTATGGGTATTATGACTCATAGTGGTACTCTATTTGGAAGGGATGTAAATAAAATTAAAAAGGTAAGGATGCCATACAGTGATCTTTGATAAACACAGATATAAAAATATTTTCCAAAATTTTCTCGTCCCATCTTGAAACTTAATTACCCAAGTTGGTATACTCAGACCAAGGCAGGTTTGTTAAAAAACTATTATCCTCAGATAACTTCTGTCGTCTAAATACAGTATCTTACATGATTCATCAGAAACCAAAGCTCCTTAGGCAGTTCTATCTCTCAACGCAGAAAAAACTTTTGATAGACTGCAATGGTCGTATCTTTGGTTGGTTTTGGAACATATGGGACTCATCAATATGATTAAAATACTATATGCCAATCCCTCAGCAATAGTAATAACAGCCAATACCTGCTCTGCTCCGTTCAGAATAACTACAAGTAGCAGGCAAGGCAATCCCATCTCATCTCTTGTTGTTATTGTTATTGTCTATGGAGCCCCTGGACAGGCAGTTCAACAATTGAAAGAAATTACACCAATATCTCTCAATTCTACGTCTCACGACATCTCATTATACGCCGACGATAGTGTCACGACAGCTAGGAGTGGTGGGTGTGGAGTCAGGCGCAGAGAGCAGGGTGTAAGGAAAATACTCCTTTAATGCGGCGCGTAAATATAACGCCCAAACAAAGCAGGCGCACACAAACAAAAGCGGCCCAAACAGGACACCGAAACAGCCAGTAAACACAACAGCCGAACGTCCACCAACAAACAGAGAAACAAGCCCGCACGAAAGGAGGCGGGCTTGACCGGCTTAAATAGCCCTAGTCAACACAAAAACAAAACAGGTGCAAACAATAAGAAAAATCAACAGAAAGAAAAGGAGGATCGGTGGCAGCTAATAGGCCGGTGGCGACGACCGCCGAACGCCGCCCGAACAGGCAGAGGAGCCACCGTCGGTGGAAGTCATGACAGTACCCCCTTCCTGACGCGCGGCTCCCGCAGCGTGCCGACAACTGCCTCGAGGACGACCCGGAGGGCGATCCGGGTGAAGGCGGTGAAACTCCATCAGTAGTGATGGATCCAAGATATCCTCCACCGGTACCCAGCACCTCTCCTCCGGACCGTACCCCTCCCAGTCCACGAGGCACTGCAGGCCCCTCACCTGGCGCCTAGAGTCCAGAATGGAGCGAACTGTGTACGCCGGGAACCCCTCGATGTCCAAAGGGGGGGGGGCCTCCGGCACCTCACCTTCCTGCAGGGGACCAGCTACCACCGGCCTGAGGAGAGACACATGAAACGAGGGGTTAATACGGTAGTAAGATGGAAGCTGTAACCTATAACACACCTCGTTTATCCTCCTCAGGACTTTAAATGGCCCCACACACTGCGGCCCCAGCTTCCGGCAGGGCAAGCGGTGGGGCAGGTTCCGGGTCGAGAGCCAGACCCGGTCCCCCGGTGCGAACACGGGGGCCTCACTGCGGTGACGGTCAGCGCTCCTCTTCTGCCGCCCAGAAGAGGAGTGATTCCTGGACGGCTCTCCAGGGAGACCGGGCAATGGGATAAGACGACAGGACTTAGAGAACCGATCCACAATGACCAGGATCGTAGTGTTCAGTGAGGAAATCCACCAACAGGTGAGACCACGGCCGTTGTGGAACGGGGAGGGTCTGTAACTTCCCTCTAGGCAGGTGTCTAGGAGCCTTACTCTGAGCGCACACCGAACAGGAGGAGACATCAAACCTCACGTCCTTAGCCAACGTAGGCCACCAGTATTTCCCCCTAAGACCCTGCACTGTCCTCTCAATTCCCGGATGACCCGAAGAGGGTGGCGTATGAGCTCACAGAATCAATTTGTCACGAACACCAAGCGGCACGTACTGGCGACCTGCAGGACACTGAGGAGGCGCAGGTTCCAACCGCAGTGCCCGCTCGATGTCCGCGTCCACCTCCCATACCACTGGTGCTACCAGACATGAAGCAGGAATGATGGGAGTAGGCTCGATGGACCGCTCCTCGGTGTCATAGAGACGGGACAGCGCGTCGGCCTTAGTATTCTGGGAACCTGGCCTATAGGAGATCGTGAACTGAAAACGGGTAAAAAAACATGGCCCACCTAGCCTGCCGCGGATTCAGTCTCCTCGCTGCCCGGATATACTCCAGATTACGGTGGTCAGTCCAGATGAGAAAAGGGTGCTTAGCCCCCTCAAGCCAATGTCTCCACACCTTCAGAGCCCTGACCACAGCTAACAACTCCCGGTCCCCCACGTCATAGTTTCGCTCCACCGGGCTGAGCTTCCTTGAAAAGAAAGCGCAGGGACGGAGTTTCGGTGCGGTGCCCGAGCGCTGTGATAGCACGGCTGCAACACCAGCCTCAGACGCGTCCACCTCCACTATGAACGCCAAAGAGGGGTCCGGATGAGCCAGCAAGGGAGCGTTGGTTACCAACTCCTTCAGACGACTGAAAGCTCTGTCCGCCTCCGCCGACCACCGCAAACGAGCCGGCCCCCCCTTCAGCAGTGAGGTAATGGGAGCAGCCACCTGGCCAAAACCCCGGATAAACCTCCGGTAGTAATTGGCAAACCCTAAAAACCGCTGCACCTCCTTTACCGTGGCCGGAGTCTGCCAATTATGCACGGCTCTAATGCGGTCACACTCCATCACCACCCCAGAGGTAGAAATGCGATACCCCAGGAAGGAAACGGCTTGTTTGGAAAACACACATTTCTCCGCCTTGACGTACAGGTCATGCTCCAGCAGTCGCCCAAGTACTTTGCGCACCAGAGACACATGCGCGGCGCGTGTGGTGGAATAGATCAATATATCATCTATATACCCCACCACACCCTGCCCGTGCAGGTCCCTGAGAATCTCGTCCACGAAAGATTGAAAGACAGCTGGAGCATTCTTCAACCCATACGGCATGACGAGGTACTCATAATGGCCAGATGTAGTACTAAACGCAGTCATCCACTCATCTCCCTCCCGGATACGCACCAGATTATATGCGCTCCTGAGGTCCAGTTTTGTGAAGAAAAAGCGCCCCGCGAAATGATTCAACCGCCGTAGCAATGAGAGGTAGCGGGTAACTAAATCCCACTGTGATGGCAATTAGACCTCTATAATCAATGCACGGCCGCAGACCTCCCTCCTTTTTCTTCACAAAAAAGAAACTCGAGGAGACGGGTGATATGGAGGGCCGAATGTACCCCTGTCCCAGAGATTCAGTGATATATGCCTCCATAGCCACTGTCTCCTCCTGTGACAACGGGTACACGTGACAAACAAAGCAGGCGCACACAAATAAAAGCGGCCCAAACAGGACACCGAAACAGCCAGTAAACACAACAGCCGAACGTCCACCAACAAACAGAGAAACAAGCCCGCACGAAAGGAGGCGGGCTTGACCGGCTTAAATAGCCCTAGTCAACACAAAAACAAAACAGGTGCAAACAATAAGAAAAATCAACAGAAAGAAAAGGAGGATCGGTGGCAGCTAATAGGCCGGTGACGACGACCGCCGAACGCCGCCCGAACAGGCAGAGGAGCCACCGTCGGTGGAAGTTGTGACAGATAGCTTACTTTATCTAGACAATGCATTTCAATCTCCCCCAAACGCTTTGAAGATCATAGACAAATTCAGCTACATCTCAAATTATAAAATAAATCGAACCAAATCTGCCTTACTCCCCCTGAAAAACCCGACAGAGGACCCCATCTCTACTTATGGAATCTCAATCGTTTCCTATTTGAAATATTTAGGAATAGAAACATTCCTTCTTTAGATAAAACCATTGCCAAAATCTTCAACAGAACGTTCAAATCAATTCTATCAGACCTCAGTAGATGGATTAACATCCCAGCCACGCTAACTGGCAGAATGTATATGGTAAAAAAGGTTTTATATTGCTTCAGTTGAATTTATCCCTTTCAGCTATTAGAATAAAATCCACAGTGCGTTTTAAAATGTATTTGGAAAGGTAAGAGATCCCGGATTAAATTAACACATTTACAGAAAGGGAAAGACGCTGGAGGGCTATTCATTCCAAACTTTAAATTGTATTTCCAAGCACTAGCATTTCTCCCAATTATAAATTGATTTATATAAGACTTTTCCGCTCCCTGGCTGAGAATAGAGAGACTATGGTGTCTCCCATTGCCCTGGAAGAAGTGGGCAACAGTGTCCACCGATCCCCCCTATCGCAGTCTCCAGTATCTATGCTGCAATAGTCTATGTGCCAGGGGGCTAGTGTCAGTCTATCCTATCTGGTGTAATTCTCCTGTCTTATATGGTGCCCTGTGTGATCTCAGGTATGCTCCCTCTAATTCTCCCATCTCTCTCTCTCTCTCTCCTCCCAGAGGACCTGAGCCCTAGGACCATGCCTTAAGACTACCTGGCCTGACAACTTCTGGCTGTTCCCGTCCCCAGTCCACCTGGTAGTGCTGCTGACAGTTTATGCTGTTCAGCCTGCGGCTATGGATCCTGACCTGTTCACCAGATGTGCTACCTTGAACCGGACCTGCTATATTGACCCTCTCACCCTGACTGAGTCTGTAATAGCTACATGTTCCAAGCAGACCACCATAGTCCCTGTGCCCAAGGAAGCGAAGGTAACCTGCCTAAATGACTACACCCCGTAGCACTCACGTTGGTAGCCATGAAGTGCTTTGAAAGGCTGGTCATGGCTCACATCAACACCATCATCCCGGAAAGCCTAGACCTACTCCAATTCGCATACCGCCCCAACAGATCCACATATGACGCAATCTCAATCGCACTCCACACTGCCCTTTCCCACCTGGACAAAAGGAACACCTATGTGAGAATGCTGTTCATTGACTTCAGCTCAGCGTTCAACACCATAGTGCCGACAAAGCTCATCACTAAGCTAAGGACCTTGTGACTAAACACCTCCCTCTGCAACTGGATCCTGGACTTCCTGACGGGTCGCCCCAGGTGGTAAGAGTAGGCAACAACGCATCTGCCACGCTGATCCTCAACACTGGGGCCCCTCAGGTGTGGGTGCTTAGTCCCCTCCTGTACTCCCTGTTCACCCACGACTGCGTGGCCAAACACGACTCCAACACCATCATTAAGTTTGTTGACGACACAACAGTGGTAGGCCTGATCACCGACAACGAGACAGCCTATAGGGAGGAGGTCAGAGACCTGGCAGTGTGGTGCCAGGACAACAACCTCTCCCTCAATATGAGCAAGACAAAGGAGCTGATCGTGGACTACAGGAAAAAGCGGGCCGAACAGGCCCCCATTAACATCGACGGGGGCTGTAGTGGAGCGGGTCGAGAGTTTCAAGTTTCTTGGTGTCCACATCACCAACGAACTATCATGGTCCAAACACACCAAGACAGTCGTGAAGATTGCACGACAACACCTTTTCCCCCTCAGGAGACTGAAAAGATTTGGCATGGGTCCCCAGATCCTCAAAAAGTTCTACAGCTGCACCATCGAGAGCATTCTGACCGGTTGCATCACCACCTGGTATGGCAACTGCTCTGTATCTGACAGTAAGGCTCTTCAGAGGGTAGTGCGTTCAGCCCAGTACATCACTGGGGCCAAGCTTCCTGCCATCCAGGACCTACATAGTAGGCGGTGTCAAAAATTGTCAAAGACTCCAGTCAACCAAGTTAAAGACTGTTCTCTCTGCTACCGCACGGCAAGTACCGGAGCGCCAAGTCTAGGACCAAAAGGCTCCTTAACAGCTTCTACCCCAAACAATTAATAAAATGGCCACATGGACTATTTAAATTGACCCCCTACATGTGCAAATTACCTCGACTAACCTGTATTTTATTGTGTTACTTTTTTATTTTATTTTTTAAAAATTACTTTATTTTATTTAGTAAATATTTTCTTAACTCTATTTCTTGAACTGAATTGTTGGTTAAGGGCTTATAAGTAAGCATTTCACTGTAAGGTTGTATTCTGTGCAACATTTAATTTGATTTGATTTGTTCCTTCGTTTTCACATAACTGATCAAGGTGATTGATTGGCTAGGAAGTCTACACACCTGGGTTTCCCGCTCTTAATCAGACATTAAAGGAAGGAATGAATGAAAATCCTAAGACACTGGAGCCCTCCAGGAATTGACTGACTTCTACACCCTTGTCATAGCGAAACCCAAGAAGATATATGAAAGAGGCAATGAAGAAATGTCTTATTCTTCTCCAGACCTTTGCCTGCAGAACAGTTCTACTGTATTCCAGAGGGAGTATATCTTCTTAGGGCTAGAGGGCAGTATCCTGAATTTTTTCGCCTATCTGACATGCCCAAAGTAAACTGCCTGTTACTCCAGAGGGAGTATATCTAAAGGCGTAGTTGACAGATAACTCAACAGCTTCAAATCTATCAATCAGCATTACCGTCAAGGTCAATTATCCTCCACGGCAACAGCTATAATCTGGTGTATGTGTCAAGGTACAGGTGTGTATGTGTTTGTGTGTGTGCATGTGTGTCCTCGTGGGTGGGTGTGTGTGTGTGTGTGTGTGTGCATCTTTGTGGGTGGCTGGTTGGGCATGGATCGGCAGGTCAAAGTAGAGGTTGTTCAATTGGACAGAGAACAACTCATAGGACTTCCCTTCAATCAAACTTTCTGAAAATATGAATATGCTTATCTTATGTAATCATAAATTATCACGTAACAAGATCAACATAGTAACAACACAGTAATTGCATAATTTTTACCCAAGACAGTTACAAATGTTGTTAATTCATCTCAGGTAATTACCATAAAGTAGCCTGACCATAAAATCAACATTTTGCAATGGCCATCTCAGTCTCCGGACTTGAGATCTAATAGAAAGCTGTGGTTTGAATTGAAGAGGGCAGTCCATAAGCGCAGACAAAAGATCTGGAAAGATGTATGGAGGAAAGTATGGAAGACTGGTCTAAGATCCCTCCCAATGTGTTCTCCAATCTCATAAAACATTTTATAAAAAGGCTCAGTGCCGTTATCCACACAAGGGGAGGGTGCAGGTGTATTGAAAATGCCAATCCTTTTGACCCCTCTTTTTGAGAAAAAAATATTATTACTTGTTAAAGAAAATCTCTTTCTCTGAGCAATTCTGTTAATCAAGGGCGTCATTAATTTTGGTTATGACTGTACTTACAGTACTTACTAACTTACTAACGTGAAGTTCAAATAAGTAGTCTATCATGTCGTTATCAAGTAATTTCCTAACAAATATTAGGTACTGTATATACCAGCTACAGGACTAATAATGATTTACTGTAAACTTACTGTATCCACATCAATACTGTCTCAAATCATCCTTCTCTAGTAAAACAAAATACAGTACAATACCACTGAAATATTCCCCTCAAGGGTAATGTAGGATTAATCTTCAGTCGCTCTTCTCAATTAGTAGGCCTAGACCTCATAGTGATGTGTACAGTTTCATAACAGTTCCCTTGGCTGCTTGCTTATCGCTGTGACTGTTGATCGGGGAGTAGAGTGCAGCGGGTTATCTCCCTCCATCCAACCAACAGTCTGAACCAAAGTTCCATAGCAGCCCGACAAGGGACACATAATTTCGAACTGCCAAATTATTGGGTGATCTTTTTTTAACCTCACCAGTAATCAGAAAGCTAATAAGCGTCTGGCAATTTGGAAATTGTACCTAGTTGTCTGAGGATCTTGATTAACAGACATTATACATTTTCTGCCTTGAATGTTTTTGTTCCGTTGATCGGGTGGAGGTTGTTGAATGTGTGCTTAGTCACTCTTCTTGGAAACCGTATGTCTACCAGTTGACACAGTTACAGTACAAATATGTTGGAATGACAATGGTTCCCCCTAAATCTATCAATCAAATGTATTTTATAAAGTCCTTTTTACATCAGCAGTTGTCACAAAGTGCTTTACAGATACCCAGCCTAAACCCTCAAAGAGCAAGCAACGCAAGGGCAGAAGCAAAAACTCCCTAGAAACCTAGGAAGAAACCTAGAGAGGAACCAGGCTCTGAAGGGTGACCAGTCCTCTAATCTCTGCAAACTTGTAAATAGAAATGGACCTCAGATCTAGCCATATTTTATTGGTACCAGAAATATCAATAGTACTTGGCCTTGAACATAGGTTTCATTTGGGTTCTTATCAGCCTCAGAAGAGAAAAATCTATATCCCATTCAGGGTTATCGTGTCGTCAAACAGGTGAGGCCAAGGACGAGACATTACCTTGCTACCATGGCATTGCTATTGCTTACAGTTAACATGCTGAGTACAGGTCTACACAGATATGGTAGACAGAGTAGAGCATTATGGGTAAGAAAAGAGGGCCAAAGCAGCTGATAGAATGTTCAATGTCAAGGTGGTATAATTCTCCCTATAATATATAATGTAAATAATTGAAAGGAAGGAGACGTAGCCCTTTCCTGCAGTCAAATGACCTAGTGGTCTCATGGGTAGAGTGTTATTCATATTTTTCATAATTTCATAATTAATAAACATTATTTTTAAAAAGCCGGCGAAAATCCGTTGTTTCTATATCAAACGGTTCTGTTATATTTCAGTCTTCTGTGATATACATTAAGTGTAATATTGGGTTGCAAACTCAAAATGTAATACATTTCAACTCTATATCTGACATGGTACAGATGTCTTCTTTTTTTAAGCCCATAACCTTGTGTGTGAGGTGTATACTTTTGTTTCAAAGTAGATTTGTTTAAGACTACCAAGAAACACTCTGTGTGACCATTATTTAGCCCACTGCAGTAAAAGGTTAATAACATACAGCACAATATCTTAGAATTGTAAACATAAATCATTGAAACTGATTAAAAGAAACTGCCGGCAGATTGTTCTTTTCATGACATGCTCTGCTACTTTATCAATCATACATAGAAAATATTTGATGTATGCACTAAATTAATTATACATTTAAATTAACATTTAGTGTTGTGATTAATTTATTTGTCATTGTTAGGTCTGTGATGCTCACTGCTTCAGACATATTTCCAGTTAGCTCAGTTCCCAGACAAGGATATTCTTTGTAGATTTCTTAGGTATAATACATTTTCTATAAAGATGATATCATTTTTCATTGACTTCTGCTTCAGACTCGTTTGCATAATTAGCTTAAAGGTCAAGCTAACGCCCTGCCGAGGAAGTGTTAATAATTCAAACTAATGAAGTTATCCTTCAGCTCCCTTCTCTTATCACCACAGCAGTTAGCTCATTTCACCATACCCAACGTCATACACAGTCAGATTTAAGTGCCATTCACAGATAAGATCTTCTGTCAATGGGATACTGGTTTAAACTGGACATGAAAGTTTTATTCCAATTTGATATAAAAACATTTTTGGGGTATTTTGGGTATGCAAAAATAGAGAGTTTGATAGTATGTGAAATTTTGAAAATGTAGTATGCTTTAAATGCTTTTAAATTATTGTATATTCTTATAAATCACATTGGTTATAGTTTATTGATCATTTATTAATGCTTATTTATGGAAGTTATTGTAAAGTCTCAAAGACATACATCTTGTGATAGTTATTGACATCTTCAACATGCCCCCATTTTTAAAGCCAAACCATTGAAAACTATTTTGACTGTACAAAATACCAAATCAATGTAAAAATTGCACAGTTATGCAACAGGGTAGTATATAAATGCATTATTGCCACATAAATTGTGTCACTTCCACATTTCCAGCACTGATGTCATCATCTGACATTCTAATCACTAGAAGACACCCTTAGCAGAGCAACATACAGTAGTGAGTCCCCTGTAGGAATCGAAACCACACCTCACTTTGTGACCATGCTATACCAACTGAGTCACACTAGATCTGACCATCTGGTTTAGACATCCTGTCAAAAGGGCCTGCTTTAGCCAAAAACTATTTGTCAGCAGACGGTAAACAACACACTCCCAAACCTCATAGGAACATTAACAGGATTCAAAACCATAAGCCAAACCAACAGTCAGGGAAACATCAGTGATTCTGTAAAAGGACTCCCACATCAGCAGCATGGTTCTCTGCACAATGTTTATTGCTCTTGCATTCCCCCAGCTGTATTATCCATTTTGTTTTCATGATACATTAGGGGATAGCTCAAATCAAGAAATGCTGTGTCTTGACTGTAAATTATATAAGAGCTATCAGCTACACAGCCAGCCACCGCCCACCACACCCATGATACGGGAGTAACCTTCTATCTAGGAGTGACCTGTGTTAGTGGATGGATTAAGGTTACTACAGTCTAAACTCAAAGGGCAGGCTGGAAGGAGAGTGGTGATGCAGTGTCACCACATCACTGGTCACAAGGGGCTTTTGGTTGACAACTCTTTTGTTGTACCTCTGAAGTTATTTAAAGAAAGAAGTTAGTTACAAAAAGGAAGAAAGAAAGAAGCTGAAAACTAAACAAAGGTTTTGATATGATTTTGTTTAAACACAAGGGCAGAATTGATCTGATTTACTGATTTGAAAATCATTCTTTTGTGCATTTAATAAGGAACGTTTTCAAAGTTTCACATGTAAAGTTTACCACTACAATTTTGAAAAACTCCTCTCACCCGAGAGACTACAAGTGATAAAACACAAAGAATAAACGAGACCTTAACCTTGAAACTATGAGTTGACATGACACCAGGGATAAAGACAAAACCAGCAAGTCTTTTCAGTAAATCGTTTTTCAGTCGGTTGTGTTTTTTTTCTTCAAAGAATGTATAAACGAATAACTTCAAGTTAAATCGAAAACATGCACCTGCCATCACAGGTGTTGCAGTGTTCCATCCTGTCCACATCTTACCCTTTTCGCTGGGTTAATTTAAACTTTTCCTCTTTAATTATTGATTCTCATTATTTAATGTTGAACTGTCAGCTGTCTGCTGTGCATGTGATGAATGCCTACAGGCTACATTTGGTGAGATGGGAAGAAAATGGGTAGATAGTCAGGCAAACATGTAGGAAAATAGATCTTAGTTGCTTATTTTTATCAGAGCTCATCATGTGGTTATAGGAGAATGTAGGGCAAATGTATCTGAGTAAAAATCTATTTGTAAAGATGCACATTTTTTTTTTTTAGATCCTGAAAATTCACACACCATATTCCCATGAACAATTATAGCCATTCTCTGTTAAAAATGAAGATAAAATTCATATTGAGAAAGAAACCCTCACAAAAAAAATTTGAACTCAAAAGAGTTCTACATTGAACCAAAAAGGGATCAAATCAAATGTTATTGGTCACATACAATTATATAGCAGATGTTATTGGAGTCTAGCGAAATGCTTGTGTAAGAAATAACAAGCAAAAAAACAAAACACTGCTAAGTTGCTTAGGAGCTAGAAGCAGAGCTGCCATGTCTGTCGGCGCCATCACCTACAGTCTCTGGAACCAAAAAGGGTTCTCCTTTGGGGACAGCCGAAGAACCCTTTTGGAAACTTTTTTTAAGGGCAGTTGTCACTCAGTGTGACCCCAACATAACCTTTGCTGATGAAATGTCATGTAACCGGAGCGCCAAGTCTAGGACCAAGAGACTCCTGAACACCTAATTAAATGGCTACCAAGACTATTTTCATGGCATCCCCTCTTTTACACCGCTGCTACTCTCTGTTGTTATCATCTATGCATAGACACTTTAATAACTCTACCTACATGTACATATTACCTCAACTAACCATTGCCCCCGCACTAAGACTCTGTACTGGTACCTCCCTGTATATAGTCTCGCTATTGTTATTTTACTGCTGCTCTTTAATTACTTGTTACTTTTATTTCTTAGTCATATTTATTCATTTATTAATAAAAAATAAGGGGCTCGTAAGTAAGCATTTCACTGTAAGGTCTACACCTGTTGTATTCGGCGCATGTAACTAACACAATTTGATTTGATTTATAGCAAAACAATCCTGTGAAGAGGCTCTTTCCAAAAAGCTTACATCATCCATAATATATTTTATTGTTCTGTCCTGAGGGTTCATGGAAGAGTTCATGGATGAGTTCATGGGAAATGAATTTTTCAAGATAATTATCTCTTGAGCGCGAACAAATGTATTGTTTTGATATTTATGTTGTAAGAGCAACTGAAATACACAACCTCACATCCTCCACCTAGTTACTGGTCTCAACAATTTGTCACAACAGGTCACAACAAGCGTACACACACACACTCACAAACACGAGAGAGAGAGCGAGAGAGACCGAGACAGACTCACATACAGTGCATTCGGAAAGTGTTCAGATCCCTTGACTTTTTCCACAGCCTTGTTCTATAATGGATTAAATACAACATTTTCCTCATAAATCTACACATAATACCCCATAATGACAAAGCAAAAACAGGTTTTATAAATGTATAATTTTTTTAAAACAGAAATATCTTATTTGCATATGTGTTCAGACCCTTTGCTATGAGACTCGAAATTGAGCTCAGGTGCATCCTGTTTTCACTGATCATCCTTGAGATGTTTCTACAACTTGTTGGGAGTCCACCTGTGGTAAATTCAATTGATTGGACATTATTTGGAAAGCCACACACCTGTCTATATAAAGCCACAGTTGGCAGTGCATGTCAGAGCAAAAACCAAGCCATAAGGTCGAAGGAATTGTCCGTAGAGTTCCGCATTAGGGTTGTGTCGAGGCACAGATCTGGGGAAGGATACTAAAACATTTCTGCAGCATTGAAGGTCCCCAAGAACACAGTGGCCTCCATCCTTCTTAAATGGAAGAAGTTTGGAACCACCAAGACTCTTCCTAGAGCTGGCCGCCTGGCCAAACTGAACAATCGGGGGAGAAGGGCCTTGTTCAGGGAGGTGACCAAGAACCCGATGGTCAGTCTGACAGAGCTCCAGAGTGACTCTGCAGCACTCCACCAACCAGGCCTTTATGGTAGAGTGGCCAGACTGAATCCACTCCTCAATAAAAGGCACTTGACAGCCCGCTTGGAGTTTGCCAAAAGGCACTTAAAGGACTCTCAGATCATGAGAAACAAGATTCTCTGGTCTGATGAAACCAAGATTGAACTCTTTGGCCTGAATGCCAAGCGTCACATCTGGAGGAAACCTGGCACCATCCCGGTGGTGAAGCATGGTGGTGGCAGAATCATGCTGTGGGGATGTTTTTCAGAGTCAGGGAATGGGTGACTAGTCAGGATCAAGGGAAAGTACAGAGAGATCCTTGATGAAAACCTGCTCCAGAGTACTCAGGACCTCAGACTGGAAAGTTCACCTTCCAACAACGACCCTAAGCACACAGCCAAGACAATGCAGGAGTGGCTTCGGGACAAGTCTCTGAATGTCCTTGAGTGGCCCAGCCAGAGCCCAGACTTGAACCCGATCAAACATCGCTAGAGAGACCTGATAATAGCTGTGCAGTGACGCTCCCCCATCCAACATGACAAAGCTTGAGAGGATCTGCAGAGAAGAATGGGAGAAACTCCCCAAATACAGGTGTGCCAAGCTTGTAGCGTCATACCCAAGAAAACTCGAGGCTGCCAAAGGTGCTTCAACAAAGTACTGAGTAAAGGGTCTGAATACAAATGTAAATGTTATTTCATTTCTTATGTATTTGCAAAGATTTCAAAATCTTTTTGCTTTGTCATTATGGAGTATTGTGCGTAGATTGATGAGAGGAAATAAACAATTTAATCAATTTCAGAATAAGGCTGTAACATAACAAAATGGGGAAATAGTCAAGGTGTCTGATTACTTTCTAAATGCACTGTACACACACACAAACGCACACAAAGACACCCAAACACTTGTGCACACACACACACACACACACACACACACACACACACACACACACACACACACACACACATACACACACACACACACACACACACACACACACACACAGAGATAGAGAGAGACACACAGAAGCGTCAAAGACCTTGAAAGCTATTTGCCAACCCAGTGGTGCTATCAGGTACAGTCTGCTGTCCTTCAGGTAGAGTTGTCCATGGACTACAGTCAAGGCCATTGTACACACACACTTCCATAGATTTCCTAGAGACATCTAGTGTAACAGGTTACACTGACAAACATGTAACAAAAACAGGAAGGCGGTGTCTTGGCTGCACCTGCCAATCATTCCTCGTCACTGCTTTATTGCTTCATCTTCCATCCCGTGGCTTGTGGAGCACCATATAAATAGCTGCCTCAGACCTAAGGATGCCATAAGCACAGTCTCCAGAACCTCTGTCAGCTAGCTGTGTTCTCTCTGCTAGGGAGTCTACACTGAACCTGACCATTAGACCTCTCTAAGGCAGCTTGTGATCTTTTCTCTGCACCTGCATTTGCCACTAGCCTTTTGGAGCATCTTTAGCAACCATGATCATTACCATATCTTTGATTTGGGCAGTGGTGATTGGCTTTTGCTGCTGTCTGTGGCTTGCTCTGGGAATCCGCAAGAGGTAAGCAGAGACACAAGCATTGTATAGTAAAATACCTTTACATGTAAAATGTTAAAAGATGTGAAATCAAATGTGGAATGTAGACAATGACATAATGTAATGGAACTCATTGTAATAATAATAATGTAAGAATTTGGGAGATGTGAAATGTGGGTTATGTAGTGCTATTTATTTTAAGAAAACTAAAGAGCAGCTGACTTTTAATTGTTTTCTTTCTTGGAGGTTTTATTTGTGTCACCTGTCATTGCTCTTAAAACTCAGATTGCTTTAAAGTTTTGTTCACTGTGGCAGGTTCTTCATTTTTATTGTTCACATTTCAAAAAAGCCGGAGATAGTTCAACGTCTTTGACATGTGGTACTTTAAAACCAGATGGTTATGTATAAGTAGTATTGTTATTGTTAGATTTCTGTAGTGTCATTGGGTTTCACTCTGCTGGATATGATTCATTACTTTCAAAGTTTTTTTAATTGACCTTGTAGTTTGAGTACATCTTGTTTTAGCACACATTTCTTTATGCATTACTATGTTGTTGTTTGGGTTACTTTGTTGCTGTTTAAGTCAAGTGTTTTAACATCTCTTTAACATGTCTGAACATTACCTTTGTGTTTCATATCAAATCAAATCAAATTCAAATCAAAATGTATTTGTCACATACACATGGTTAGCAGATGTTATAATGCGAGTGTAGCGAAATGCTTGTATGTACAGCTATCTCTGTTGGTTTGCTTGGGCATTGCTTTCTCGTTGTTATTATGTTACATTAGTGTTGTTGCTCTTCCAGACAACCAGGTGAGCCTCCAGTGGAGAATGGTTTGATCCCGTACCTCGGCTGTGCCCTCCAGTTTGGAGCCAACCCCCTGGAGTTTCTCCGGAGCCGACAGAAGAAATATGGCCACATCTTCACTTGCAAGATCGCTGGAAAATACTTTCACTTCCTGTGCGACCCTTTCTCCTACCACGCCGTCATCCGCCAAGGCAGGCATCTGGACTGGAAGAAGTTCCACTTCTCTACCTCGGTCAAGGTAAGGACAAACCTACCTATGAATTGTTGTTCAACTAAACATTTGGTGATAATGAGTTCATATATCTATCTCTGTCAATCCAGACTTTCAAGAGTATTAAATTAAACCTCTCTCCGTCTCCCCCCAGGCGTTCGGCCATGACAGCATGGACCCCAGACATGGCTACACCACAGAGAACCTCCACCAGACCTTCTTGAAGACCCTGCAGGGCGAAGCCCTCCCCTCGCTCATCGAGACCATGATGGAGAACCTACAGTCGGTCATGCTGCAGTCTGACACCCTCAGCCCCAGCAAGGACCGCTGGGACGTGGATGGCATCTTCGCCTTCTGCTACAAGGTCATGTTCGAGTCAGGCTACCTGACGCTCTTTGGCAAGGATCTAGGAAACAACAAGAATGCTGCGCGCCAGGAGGCCCAGAAAGCGTTGGTGCTCAATGCTCTGGAGAACTTCAAGGAGTTCGACAAGATCTTCCCGGCTCTGGTGGCTGGCTTGCCCATCCACGTGTTCAAGAGCGCCCACTCTGCCAGGGAGAACCTGGCTAAGACCATGCTTGCCGAGAACTTAAGCAAACGCGAGAACATATCAGACCTGATCTCGTTGCGCATGCTTCTAAACGACACGCTGTCCACCTTCAATGACTTGAGCAAGGCCCGCACTCATGTGGCTCTGCTGTGGGCCTCGCAGGCCAACACACTGCCTGCTACTTTCTGGAGCCTGCTTTACATGATCAGGTATGTAGGGCTTAGTCTCATTCCCTTCCTTAGTGTCTCTTCTATAGAATTGTGTCATACATTTGGCCAAGCTCACTCCATGTGAGACTGGTCAGGCCAGACTAGATAGGCCAGAAAGTGTTACAAAGAGTTTAGTCTGTTAACCCAGAAGTAAAATCTTGCGTAATATGGTCAACTGTGTGATTAACTTCTGTGTTCATTCGTGTTGAACACCCCCACCGGCTTCACCCAATCCTGAAACATCCAAATAACAAGTTACAACAACAACAAAAAGCGGAACTAATGCTCCTCGGATCTCACGCATCCCATTCAGTCCTGGCAGATTATCTCGATCGACACGCACATTCTGCCCTCCGGAGATTGGAAAGAGTATAACTGAACAGAACATTTAGTCCCAAAGAGAACACACAGAACAGAGAACAGTGCACACAGACACAGGCAATGCAGTACAGTACAGATAGCTGTTAGAACAAGCTATCTTGTTCTAACAGCTGAATATAGATGCTGTGCTCATTGTGGTGGAGTTAAGGCCAGAGTAATGTCTTTTGTAACAGTCCTGTACAGTACATCGGCATCTCACCAATTCTCTGACTGCGGCTTAGCACTGGCTCACAGTAACTCTTGCGATAACAGAGGTGTCAAGAACCACTTATTAAATACAGTTGGAGAAACATAGCATTCCCTTATGTCATAGACCTGCATAGAATGAACATATCCTCCTCTACCAAAGTGCACGTTGAGAATATTGTGATTAATCAATCTGTATAGTCTGAACTTGATGGTTTTACTGACCCTATCTTGTCTTGTGTCTTCAGGAGTCCAGAGGCTATGAAGGCAGCCAATGAGGAGGTGAAGAAGATTCTGGAGAGTTCAGGTCAGCGTGTCGACCATAGCAAACCACAACTCACTCTCTCCCCGGGAGGACCTGGACAACATGCCTGTAATAGGTAAGGGAAAGTTGCCAAAATGATTTAATAAATGTTGCAACTAAATCATGTTTGATACCAAAGTCAAGCTGTCCAGTGAATATGTGATTATAAAAAGTAATGTCTTCTTGCCCTACAGACAGCATAATTAAGGAGGCCATGCGTCTGTCAAGTGCGTCAATGAACGTCCGAGTGGCTAAAGAGGACTTCCTGCTTCACCTTGACAACCAGGAGTCGTACCGCATCCGCAAAGATGACGTCATCGCCCTCTACCCCCAGATGCTCCACTTTGACCCCGAAATTTACGAGGACCCCTTGGTGAGTGATGCTCAGGCTCTTTCTTTTAAAGGTGAAGGGGGGTCTAGTATAAAGGCCTCTTAACTAGGGACAGTTTTACTTGATTTTTCTAATACTCCTCTACCTGTCAATCCACAGACCTACAAATACGACAGATATCTGGATGACAGTGGCCAAGAGAAGACGACATTCTACAGGGAGGGGCGTAAACTGCGGTACTATTACATGCCTTTCGGCTCTGGGGTGACCAAGTGCCCTGGGCGCTTCTTTGCAGTGCACGAGATCAAGCAGTTCCTAGCGCTGGTGCTCTCCTACTTCGACATGGAGCTCCTAGACTCAGCCGTTAAAGTGCCTCCTCTCGACCAGTCACGTGCAGGCCTGGGGATCCTGCAGCCCACCTATGATATTGACTTTAGATATAAACTGAAAACTCAGTAAGACAGACTCCACTGATCTACTTTCTCCATAATGTGAATTGGATATATTGTATATTTAAGAATTTAAGCCACAATGATCCCACTGGGCACACACTGGTTGAATCAACATTGTTTCCTCATAATTTCAATGAAATTACGTGGAACCAACGTGGAATAGACGTTGAATTGACGTCTGTACTCAGCGGGATTTAAATACACTGCGATGTATTGTTATAATGTATTTTTTAAGTTGATACAGAGAGGTTTTTGTTAGCCTCAGAAAGGTAGCATTGGCGAAAAGGCAATTTTAGGAGGAGTCCCGTTTCAAAAGTGACTTTGATGGAACTCCATATAAATGTTATCGGTAATATTTACTGAATCTTCCACGTAAGCATCATTACTGTATCACTATTGCCGACCGCAATCTTTGAACTGTGAAATCATTCAACATTTCAGTTGTGCTTCTGTTTGTGACCTTCACAATCTGTAGTTGGTAATTGCCCCCCATTTACTGTGCTGTTGAATGACTAACTGCGCTGATTGAGTAGTGTAATGTACATTCTAGTTCCGTTGAAGTATTCCCTATGCTGGGATAAAATGATTTTATTATCTGTATTAATGTTTACTGTGATATACCGTACAAAATACATGTGATGTTTACTTTACAAAACCAGTATAAAGACAATACATTTCTACAATGGTGTGCCATTAATTTCTTCATTTACCATTCAGTCATTACTTTGATCACTACTTACGCAAACATAAAAAATACAAGCCACGCTCATGGTATAGGTCATTCAATAAACCTCTAATAAGGTCTCTCTCTCTTCTCTCTCTCTCTGTTGTGCTTGCTCTCTCTGCTACATTGGAAGGTGATGTAGTACACCAGGTGCTGGTGTCTGATTCAGAGAGGTTGGGTTATTAAATGCGGAAGACACATTTCAGTTGAATGCATTCAGTTGTACAACTGACTAGGTATCCCCCTTTCCTTTCCCATCTCAGGTCCATAAGTGCTCCATAAGGGTCCATAAGCCACCGGGGTCTGACAATCTAGATGGAAAATTTCTGAGGATAATAGCAGACGATATTGCCACTCCTATTTGCCACATTTTCAATTTAAGCTTACTAGAAAGTGTGTGCCCTCCGGCCTGGAGGGAAGCTAAAGTCATTCCGCTACCCAAGAATACTAAAGCCCCCTTTACTGGCGCAAATAGCCAACCTGTTTCAACCTGTTACCAACCCTTAGTAAACTTCTGGAAAAAATGGTGTTTGACCAGATACAATGCTATTTCACAGTAAGCAAATTGACAAGAGACTTTCAGCACGCTTATAGGGAAGGACACTCAACAAGCACAGCACTTACACAAATGACTGATGATTGGCTGAGAGAAATTGATGGTCAAATGATTGTGAGGGCTGTCTTGTTAGACTTCAGTGCAGCTTTTGACATTATTGGTCATAGTCTGCTGCTGGAAAAACGTAAGTGTTATGGCTTCACACCCCCTGCTATAATGTGGATAAAGAGTTACTTGTCTAACAGAACACAGAGGGTGTTCTTTAATGGAAGCCTCTCAAACATAATCCATGTAGAATCAGGAATTCCCCAGGGTAGCTGTTTAGGCCCCTTGCTTTTTTCAATTTTTACTTACGACATGCCACAGACTTTGAATAAAGCCAGAGTGTCTATGTATGCGGATGACTCCACACTATACACATCAGCTACTACAGTGACTGAAATGACTGCAACACTCAACAAAGAGCTGCAGTTAGTTTCAGAGTGGGTGGCAAGGAATAAGTTAGCCCTAAATATTTCTAAAACTAAAAGCATAATATTTGGGACAAAACATTCACTAAACCCTAAACCTCAACTAGATCTTGTAATAAATAATGTTGAACTTGAGCAAGTTGAGATGACTAAACTGCTTGGAGTAACCCTAGATTGTAAACTGCCATGGTCAAAACACATTGATACAGTAGTAGCTAAATGGGGAAAAGTCTATAATAAAGCGATGCTCTGCCTTCTTAACAACACTATCAACAAGGCAGGTCCTACAGGTCCTAGTTTTGTCGCAACTTGACTACTGTTCAGTCGTGTGGTCAAGTACCACAAAGAATTGGCTCAGAAAAGGGCAGCACGGCTGTCCCTTGGATGTACACAGAGCTAATATTAATAATATGCATGTCAATCTCTCCTGGCTTAAAGTTCCCTGAAGTAACTTGTCCAGTCATCATAACATAAAACATAGAGTTTTAATTAGATTTATGGATCAATGGATTCACATATTGATTTATGGATCCCTAACTAGCTATCAGAGGTGGTGTCTACAACAAGGACACAGTCCACCAGCCATAACCATCCAAGGCCAGCTGTCGTCTGTGCCATCCTGGCAGTGTATGTGTGCCAGCCGTGCAAGAGATCAACCCCAGGATGATAAGAGAACCGATAGGTACACTGTCACTGACACATTGTAACCCCGGCTGCAGCCGTCAGCACAGCTGTCTCGGCAACATGCCAACAGGCCAACGGGTTCATTTGTGAGCTACTGTCTTTCACAGCTTGAATGTAGTTATTGAATGATTATTCATGCCTTACTGTTGGTACAGCTGGGCTGAGCTGGCCTAATGATGACTGCAACACAATTAATACGTTTGATCCTTTTTGATCCTTTTTTTTTATCTCAGCTTGATTTGATCACATAATATATATGCTGTTCTCTCTGTGGTATCCTCTATGGGATCGGTGTCCCTATACCGGGACAGTTGAACTAACGTAAGCTAATGTGACTAGCATGATGTTGTAAGTAACAGCAAACTTTCCAGGACATAGACATGTCTTATATGTGCAGAAATCTTAAATTCTTGTTAATCTAACTGCACTGTCCAATTACAGTGCGGCAAAAAAGTATTTAGTAAGCCACCAATTGTGCAAGTTCTCCAACTTAAAAAGATGAGAGAGGCCTGTAATTTTCATCATAGGTACACTTCAACTATGACAGACGAAATGAGAAAAAGAAATCCAGAAAATCACATTGTAGGATTTTTAATTTATTTATTTGCAAATTATGGTGGAAAATAAGTATTTACCGCATTATCTACCAAGAGAATTCTCTTCAATTATTTGTATATCTCCACCCAAGCAGACACCTCGACGGCCCTGAAAGAACTTCATTCGACTCTTTGTATAATGGAAAAAACATAATCTGAGCCTGCAATTATTGTAGCTGGGTATTTTAACAAGGCTAATCTGAAAACAAGGCTCCCCAAATTTTATCAGCATATCGAATGCGAGACCAGGGCTGGCAAAATTCTGGATCACTGCTATTCTAACTTCCGCGAAGCATACAAAGCCCTCCCTCACCCTCCTTTCAGCAAATCTGACCACGACTCCATTTTGTTGCTCCCAGCCTATAGACAAAAACTAAAACAGGAAACGCCCGTGCTCAGGTCTGTTCAACGCTGGTCCGACCAATCTGATTCCATGCTTCAAGATTGCTTCGATCACATGGAGTGTATTTTGTGTAGAAAGTCAGTGCGTAACATGTCAGGGATGAAGACCCTGCTTCCTTTAAATATCAGTCCATTTTCTGTGGTTAGCTCCTCTTTGTACATCCAGAAATCTTTCAGTGACTCACAGCCTGTTTGGTTCCAGGCCAGCCATTGTTGATTTGTGCGTACAGAGCTGGAAACAGTGGGTCCTGGGAACAGTGTGCTTTGATTGACTCCGTTGTCTTAATCGTGATGTTGACATCACTGGTGTAATTCACCTGTTCCAATTCAATTGTTACCAGGCCCAAAGCCTTAACCGTGGCTGGTGTTTGCATTCGTCTGTGCTCTGTGGTTGATTGAGCTGTTCTGGACATGAAGTCAGCTACATGTAGTTATTTGCCTTGTTTGTATTGCACGTGGAGTTGTTATCTTTGTAGCCTTAGCAACATTCTCTGCAGTCGCTTGGGTGCTGTGAGTAGGGATTTCTTGAAGATCGTCTCAAGCAGTTTGTGGTTGCTGTGTTTTGTGATTAACTCTCTGCCATGCAGATACAGGTCAAACTTGTCACATGCAAAAACAATGGAGAGACATTCTTTCTCAATCTGTGCATATCATTGTTCTGTCTGAGTCAATGTTCTGGAGGAAAATGCAACAGGATGCAAACCTGTCTCACTGGCAAAACCTGTCTCACTGGCATCACACTGCAGTGTGACTTCATCACTCAGATCGTAGTATTTGAGCACTGGGAGTTGTGTGATAGTCTCAACTTCTGTGTCATGCTGTGGTAGCCATGTCCAGTCAATGTCCTTGTCAGTCAGTCTTCTGAGCGGTTCACACATATCAGATAGGCGGGGCATGAATTTCCAAGATAGTTCACAAACCCCAACAGCTGTAGTGACTTGATGTTGGTTGGTGTTAACCCATGTTCTGAACGGCTGTTATTTTCTCTGGGTCAGGGCGAAGACCCTCTGTGGTGAGAAGATGACCCGTGTACGTCACACTAGGCAGCTTTAACCTGAGCTTCTTTTTGTTCAGCTTCAGGTTGACATCTCTTGCAGTCTGCAGGAGAGCTGTGAGGTTTCTGTCATGATCTGCCATCGCCTCTTCATGTGTATCACCACATCCACAGAGTATAATGTCATCTGCGATCACACTCACTCTTTTTAGTCCCTGCTGTGCTTCACACTGTCTGCGCTGGTATTCAGCTGCTGGTTGGATTCCAAATGGCATTGTCAGCCATCTATACCTGCCTACAGTTGTTAGATAGCTGCTCACTTCATCAAGTTTGACTTGCCAATATCCATCTTTGGCATTGAGTACTGAGAATATCTTTGCGTTGGATATCTCTGGTAGAATCTCTTCTATTGTGGGCATCTGGAAGTGCGATCTCAGTAAGGCTTTGTTGAGTGCACTGGGGTCCATGCATATTCTTAGTTTTTCAGGTTTTTCAATGACAACCATGTTGCTGATCCACGTTGTTGGCTTTGTGACTTTGTGATGATGTCTGCATTGTCCATTGAATGTATGGCTTTTGTGATCCTTCCCTTCAGTGGAATAGGTATCCGTCTTGGTAGCTGCTGCACAGGCCGGGCTGCGTTGTCTTCTTCTAGGTGGCTGGGCTGCATTGTATAATTATGGGTGTAGCTCTCCGGGAAGACAGCCAAGCCCATCCAACATGTTCTTGTACTTGGGGATTATCTCCTCAGTTGTCATGATGACCTCAGTGGATGTGGTGCTTGGGGTGTCGACGTGATGTAACACATGGCTGTGGTTCACATGTAGTAGCCTGAGTCTTTCACACGTGTCAGCTGACAGCAGAATGGGATGTCTCCATGACCTGAAATTTTATCTACTTTGAGATTGCATTCTCCTGTTGGATTTGTCAGTGTGCCATCATATAGCTTAAGTGTAGCTTTGCTGGGTAGGAGAACTGGATTGCCGTCTTGCATGACTCGCTGTAGGTCCCCATAGCTTATGACATTAACTGTTGATTCTGTGTCTAGTTGACAATTAATTGTGTGGCTGGGGTCATATGTCAATGGCTCATCACTGAGTGTAGCTAGCTTAAGGTTAATTAACCATTTGTTTGCCTTCCACAGAATTAACCTGTGAGATGTGCCACACTGCATCGGTTGTTTGATCATCTGACTCATTATCTTCCTCTAATAGATTGAGTTGAGGTTTGTGTTATGCTTGTTTACAAACTCTGGAAAAAAAAATTGTTTGCCACATGCTTTACAGGTAACACCGTATGCTGGGCATTTGGCTTTGGCATGTACTGAACCACAGTAATGACAAGGTAAGTCGTTTGGCATTCTGTTTGTTAATTTCCCCTGTAAACATATGTTTGGCGTTTTGATTCTGAATGTCGCTTACGAGAGGTATAATGTACAGTCTCTGGTTTTCTCGATTTGCATTTGTCCAGTTGTTGTATGTATCGCCCTTCATGTCTATAGGCTATGATACTAGAATTATCGGGTAAGCCATTGTTGTCGTTGTCGTTATTATATTTTTTTGTAGCTGGTAAGCTAGTTGGCATGTCCCTTCCTACTGTGCATTTATCCGTGTGTTGTTTTGATATTTTAATTCGTCAAGGATATACCTGTTTGGTTCTGACTTCTGACACCATGTTTTGTATGGTGTTTGTTCTATACAATAGCAAGGAAATGTTGATTAGAAAGTATTTTCTTCAGAATCATTGAGTAGCATGCATGCTCCCTTCAGTGCATAGTAATGCCTTACTTGGCTTGCTCGTACAAAACGCAGCAAAAAAAGAAATGTCCTCTCACTGTCAACTGTGTTTATTTTCAGCAAACTTAACATGTGTACATATTTGTATGAACATAACAAGATTCAACAACTGAGACATAAACTGAACAAGTTCCACAGACATGTGACTAACAGAAATTGAATAATGTGTCCCTGAACAAAGGGGAAGGGGGGGTCAAAATCAAAAGTAACAGTCAGTATCTGGTGTGGCCACCAGCTGCATTAAATACTGCATTGCATCTCCTCCTCATGGACTGCACCAGATTTGCCAGTTCTTGCTGTGAGATGTTACCCCACTATTCCACCAAGGCACCTGCAAGTTCCCGGACATTTCTGGGGGGAATGGCCCTAGCCCTCACCCTCCAATCCAACAGGTCCTAGACGTGCTCAATGGGATTGAGATTCGGGCTCTACGCTGGCCATGGCAGAACACTGACATTCCTGTCTTGCTGGAAATCACGTACAGAACGAGCAGTATGGCTGGTAGCATTGTCATGCTGGAGGGTCATGTCAGGATGAGCCTGCAGGAAGGGTACCACATGAGGGAGGAGGATATCTTCCCTGTAACGCACAGTGTTGAGATTGCCTGCAATGACAACAAGTTCAGTCTGATGATGCTGTGACACACCGCCCCAGACCATGACGGACCCTCCACCTCCAAATCGATCCCGCTCCAGAGTACAGGCCTCGGTGTAACGCTCATTCCTTCGACGATAAACGTGAATCCGACCAGCACTCCTGGTGAGACAAAACCACGACTCGTCAGTGAAGAGCACCTTTTGCCAGTCCTGTCTGGTCCAGCGACGGTGGGTTTGTGCCCGTAGACGTTGCCTGTGATGTCTGGTGAGGACCTGCCTTACAACAGGCCTACAATCCCTCAGTCCAGCCTCTCTCAGCCTATTGCGGACAGTCTGAGCACTGATGGAGGGATTGTGCATTCCTGGTGTAACTGGAATGTTGTTGCAGTTGTTGTTGTCATCCTGTACCTGACCCGCAGGTGTGATGTTCGGAAGTACCGATCATGTGCAGGTGTTGTTACACGTGGTCTGCCATTGCGAGGACAATCAGCTGTACATCCTGTCTCCCTGTAGCGCTGTCTTAGGGGTCTCACAGTACGGACATTGCAATTTATTTCCCTGGCCACATCTGCAGTCCTCATGCCTCCTTGCAGCATGCCTAAGGCACGTTCACAAAGATGAGCAGGGACCCTGGGCATCTTTCTTTTGGTGTTTTCAGAGTCAGTAGAAAGCCCTCTTTAGTGTCCTACATTTTCATAACTGTGACCTTAATTGCCTACCGTCTGTAAGCTGTTAGTGTCTTAACGACCGTTCAACAGGTGCATGTTCATTGATTGTTTATGGTTCATTGAACAAGCATGAGAGACAGTGTTTAAACCCTTTACAATGAAGATCTGTGAAGTTATTTGGATGTTTACGAATGATCTTTGAAAGACAGGGTCCTGAAAAAGGGACATTTATTTTTTTGTTTATATTGTATCACACTCAGATGCACATAACAGCAGAGCCATCTATTGGCTTGGCGACATCTCGTAACAATAATCTATTGATAAACATAATATTGAACAACAATTCATATTTTCCATAGACGTGTGCTGTAGCATTTACTTTTAAATAGTTCGAAAAGACCATTCGAACTTGCAGAATGCGCTGCCAGTGTTTGGCACTCGTTATAGGTGGTATGCATTTTTTGTTTGAAAAAGTCACTGAAAAAGAGTAAAACATTCTGCCCACACCTCTACATAAATGTGATCAAATTTGCCATTGCGCTTTCTTTTAGAAACTAGCATGTCCCAGTTCCAACATCTTCAAATCATCCAGCAAATGAGGGCTTTTTTTACCATAAAAGGTGAATAGAGGACATTTTTCAGGCAGGGTTGTAATGCTCGTTCACGAGCGCAGAAATATAGTATGGCTCTGCTTTATCAATGAAAGCATGTACAGTACATGTTGCATGCGATAGTTTGATAAATCCCAATAATTAGTTGCACAAGCAAATCCTAGAATCTTAAAGCACGACAGAATTTACTGAGAAATGAAGCACGCTGTTGATAAATGAGGCCCCTGGTCTTACTGTTGAATTGCATGTTTGCTTTTCAGAGAGCAAAAGTTTCCTTATCTCTAGCTGATGCAGGAGTTAGTAGCGAAGGTTATGAAATAGAACAGTTGAGTTCACCACAGTTCAGACTCAACCAAACCTGTCACTGTCAGCAGTACACATTTTGTCATGAGGCTGAGATAAAATGTTGCAGTTTTAAAAGTAATTTCCCGTAATTATAAACATTTTGCTATCTGGGGCAGGGCCCCTACACCCAGGGTGCTCCCAACCCCCAAAATAATAACAATAATCATATTTATAAAAAAATATGTATTGGGGCCCCCCCACAGATCTGAGACGAGGCTAACCATTCCCACCATTCTAGTGTAAAGTAAACCTAAGATGAGGGCTATTAAAAACACTAGACAGTGTGCCCTTTGAGCAGAGATTCAGTCATTGATTTGAGGTCTGAGACACAAGCACGGGCTGAGAGAGAGTGTCTATGTGAGCTCATTTAGCTAGAACTTTCTCTGCGGAATAAAATCTGTACAGCTAGTCATTTCCTACTTTTGTTGTTGGGTGACTAAAGTTCAAACATATTATTGAATTCCCCTAGTTAGGGGATCAAGGTGTGCAAACCTTTAATGATTAGGAGGAAGTTATAGGGTAACCAAGGACCATCCCCTTAATCAATGATTCATTAACCACGTTGTCACAAACAGCATGTCAAATACTTTTGTCATATTGTGTTTTCTCCCAAAAGGAACGTGAACATATCTTGTTAAACTCTGAGCGGTTGTTTTGGGCATGGCACCAGGTCCACTGAGCATAAGTGGTACCCATTCCCTCAGTTTCAGGCAGAAAATAGAAAGTGACATATCATTCGTAAAGCTACAGCCCTTTTGGAAATCAAACTCAAATCGTACTGAGTGAGATGCCCCAGCCCCAATGTGGTCATCGTAATGCAATGCATACAGAGTCAGATGAACTCATGGATACCATTTTTACTGTATGTCTCTGCGTGCAGTTTAAAGGAAGTTGCTAACTAGGGCTAGCGCAATTGCTAACTAGCATTAGCGCAATGACTGCAAGTCTATGGGTATCTGTAAGCACGCTAGTAGATGAGTGAGTCTGGAAGGAGAGTTTACAGTCTAACCAGACACCTAGATATGTGTAGTTGTCCACATAATCTAAGACAGAACCGTCCAGAGTAGTGATGCTGGACGGGCGGACAGGTGCGGGTAGCGATCAGTTGAAGAGCATGCATTTAGTTTTACTTGTGTTTAAGAGAAGTTGGAGGCCACGGAAGGAGAGTTGTATGGCATTGAAGCTCGTCTGGAGGGTAGTTAACACAGGGCCAGAAGAGACTCACCAGCAGCAAGAGCAACATCATTGATGTATACAGAGAAGAGAGTTGGCCCAAGAATTGAACCCTGTGGCACCCCCATAAAGACTGCCAGAGGCCCGGACAACAGGCCCTCCGATTTGACACACTGAACTCTATCGAAGAAGTAGTTGGTGAACCATGCGAGGCAATCATTTGAGAAACCAAGGCTGTCGAGTCTGCCGATAAGGATGTGGTGATTGACAGAGTCGAAAGCCTTGGCCAGATCAATGAATACGGCTGCACAGTAATGTCTCTTATCGATGGCGGTTATGATGTCATTTAGGACCTTGAGCGTGGCTGAGGTGCACCCATGACCAGCTCTGAAACCAGATTGCATAGCGGAGAAGGTACGTGGGATTCGAAATGGTCGGTAATCTGTTTGTTAACTTGGCTTTCAAAGACCTTAGAAAGGCAGGGTAGGATAGATAAAGGTCTGTAGCAGTTTGGGTCAAGAGTGTCTCCCCCTTTGAAGCCGGGGATGACCGCAGCTGCTTTCCAGTCTTTGGGAATCTCAGACGACACGAAAGAGAGGTTGAACAGGCTAGTAATAGGGGTTGCAACAATTTCGGCAGATCATTTTAGAAAGAAAGGGTCCAGATTGTCTAGCCCGGCTGATTTGTGGGGGTCCAGATTTTGCAGCTCTTTCAGAACATCAGCTAAATGGATTTGGGAGAAGGAGAAATGTGGGAGGCTTTGGCGAGTTACTGAGGGGGGTGCAGGGCTGTTGACCGGGGTAGGGGTAGCCAGGTGGAAAGCATGGCCAGCCGTAGAAAAATGCTTATTGAAATTCTCAATTATTGTGGGTTTATCGGTGGTGTCAGCGTTTACTATCCTCAGTGCAGTGGGCAGCTGGGAGGAGGTGCTCTTATTCTCCATGGACTTTACAGTGTCCCAGAACCTTTTTGAGTTTGTGTTACAGGAAGCAAATTTCTGCTTGTGCTAATTTTAGTTGGCATTGGCTCACAAAACTACCTATTAACTTCCTTCTTACTAGACACAGATACATAAAAATAGTATCCACAAGTTCATCTTACTCTGGGGAAGTAGATAAATGTAGAGGCGAAAGAAACGCACACCAGTTTATGCAAGGTGCTGGCAAACGGAGTAGAACACTTGGAAAATAAAAGGAGAGCCTCACACTCTAGGAGCTCAGATGCAATAATGTAATAACCTAATAACCAGCGTTTCGATAGTCAAGCTGTCTTCATCAGGGTATAATGACAAACACTGTGGGTCACTAGTTTTATTAAGTGTCAAAGAATACACACAGGTGTCTGTAATCATGGCTGTGTGTGGCCTGATATCACTGATTAATTCTCAGATATAAGAACATACAAAAACATGAATGGATAACATACGATAATAGATACAATTTGGATACATAGGCCTACAAACATTTACAATGAATAGCAAAATCACACTAATCACAAGAATGGCTTCAGATCAAAGTCTACGTTGAGACCGAAGGGAGCAAGGGTCTTTAAATTAAAGATCCAGGCAGCCTCTTGTTTTAACAATACATTGTCGAGGTCAACCCCTCTCCTAGGGACGGTGACATGTTCAATGCCGATATAACGTAGGGACGAAATCGAGTGGTTCACTTCCAAAAAGTGGGCTGCAACAATATTTGCAAAACGTATGATATGTTACGAATTCCAATTTTGAGTGGTTATTGTTAGCTAGATGGCTAGGTGGCTAGAGCTAAAGGTTAGGGGTTAGGATTAAGGTTAGGGTTAGGAGTTAGGTTAAAGAGTTAAGGTTAGGGTTAAGGTTAGGTGAAGAGTTAGCTAAAAGGGTTAAGATTAGGGTTAGGGTTAGGGGAAAGGTTAGCTAACATGCTAAGTAATTGCAAAGTATCTAAAAAGTAGTAAGTAGTTGAAAAGTTGTTAATTAGTTAAAATGTTAAAGTTGTCCATGATAAGATTCAAACATGCAACCTTTGGGTTTCTAGACATTAAAGTTATTCGCCCGCCCACCCACGTTTCGTTCTTGCATTAAATGCACTATGCAGAAATCGCTCCACCATTCCCTGGTTGCTAATAACCAAACATACTGTATTTTCAGCTGTTTGAAGCTGGTGTACAAAACCAAAAGTACAAGATGTAAAAATTTAACTTAAGAACGGGAAGCATAAAAATAGCGCACATAGAACAGAAAGAGTCCATTCGGAAAGTATTCTGACCCCTTGACTTTTCCCACATTTTGTTACGTTACAGCCTTTTTCTAAAATGTATTACATGTTTTTTAAATCCTCATCAAGCTACACACAATAACCCATAACGACAAATATGTTTTTAGACATTTTTGCAAATCTGTTAAAAATAAACAACAGAAATACCTTATTTACATAAGTATTCAGACCCTTTGCTATGAGACTCGGAATTGAGCTCAGGTGTATCCTGTTTCCATTGATCATCCTTGAAATGTTTCTACAACTTGATTGGAGTCCACCTGTGGTAAGTTAAATTGATTGGACATGATTTGTAAAGGCACACACCTGTCTATATATGGTCTCACAGTAGACAGTGCAGGTCAGAGCAAATACCAAGCCATGAGGTCGAAGGAATTGTTTGTAGAGCTCCGAGACAGGATTGTGTCGAAGCACTGATCTGGGGAAGGGTCCCGAAACATTTCTGCAGCATTGAAGGTCCCCAAGAACACAGTGGCCTCCATCATTCGCTCCTCCCCTCCGGCATTCGACGTCACCGGTATACTAACCACCGATCCTGGGATTCATCATTACGCACACCTGGCATTAATCATTACACGCACATGCACATCATCATCAGGCACACCTGGACTCCATTACCTTATTTATTACCTCCCCTATATCCTTGATGAAAACCTTCTCCAGAGGACTCAGGACCTCAGACTGGGGCGAAGGTTCAAATGGTGCCCCATGGATTGATGATGAGCTGAGAAATGTAATGATTCAACGTTATGATGCCAAAAAAGTAGCAGATAAATCTGGTACTTTGTTTGATAAGCAAAGTTATTGTAAATTAAGAAATCTTGTGACCAAGCTAAACAAAGGAAAGAAGAAGGGATTCTATCAGCACAACATTTATGAAGTAAAGGGTGATGGGAAAAAGCTGTGGAGAACGTTGAACACTATTATGGGTAGGAATTCAAACATGTCTGCCTCGTTTGTTGAATCAGAGGGTATATTTATAAAAAAAAACACATGACATCGCAAACTACTTTAATGAATATTTTACAGGCAAAGTGGACAAGTGCTATGAATGCTATGATTCCAACTAATGGCTCCATGTCTTATACCCTTATAAAATATTGTATCATGAAGGAGAGGCAATGCAGGTTCAAATTTCATCAAGTAGAAAGAGAAGAGGTAGAAAGGATGCTGTTGTCTCTTTCGGATGACAAATCGCCTGGTACAGATAATCTAGATGCCAAATCGCTTAGAGTTACAGCTAACCAAATATCTACACCAATCTCTCATATTTTGAATAAGTGCTTGATGTCCTATAAGCTTGTTGCCTGTGTTAAGTAAATTATTGTAAAACATTCCAGCATGCATACAAAGAAGGGAATTCTACGAGTACGGCCTTAACACAAATGACAGATGATTGGTTAAAGAGTATGGATGATAGGAAGTTAGTTGGTGCAGTGTTGCTGGATTTCAGTGCTGCTTTTGATGTAATTAATAATGAACTGTTACTAGGAAAACTCAAATGTTATGGTTTTAAGGCTGCAGCTCTATCCTGGATGGAAAGCTATCTATCCAGGAGAAGACAAAAAGTGTTATTTAATGGTAGCTTTTCAAATAGTAAAGATAAACATTGTGGTGTTCTTCAAGGAAGCTGCCTAGGCCCACTGCTCTACTCTATCTTTACTAATGATTTACCTTCAGTAATGAGCAAAGCAAGAGTGGTCATGTATGCTGATGACTCTACAATGTATAGCGCAGCATCAGAATGTAATGAGCTAACAGATGTACTGAGCAGTGAACTAAGGATGGTGTCTGAGTGGGTTGATATGAACAAATTGGTGTTGAACATTTCTAAAACTAAATGCATTGTATTTGGTTCAAGATATATGCTTGCTGATGACCCCCAATTGAATTTGTCAATGAATAGAATACATGTAGAGCAAGTGAAAAAAACAAAACTACTAGGCTTCATGTTGGACACAGCTTTATCATGGTCAGAACACATAGATAATATTGTTATCAAGATGGACAAGGGAATTGCTGTTACAAGAAAATGTTCAGAGTATGTAACATCTAGCACACTGAATCAGGTGATTCAATCCCAGGTCCTATCACACTTAGAGTACTGTCCAGTTATATGGTCATCTGCAGCAAAGAAAGATAAAAAAGCTCAAAATCGCTCAAAACAGGGCTGGTAGATTAGCTCTTCATTGCTCTAACCGAATGAATATTATCCAAATGCATCAGAATCTCTCATGGCTTCATGTTAAAAACAAATTACTATCCAGTCTTCTGATTTTCTTCAGGAATGTTATATTAAAAAAAATATATATATATATTTTTCAGTCCAATTAGTACATACTAGCAACACTCATAACCACCAAACCAGACAGGCAAATTCAGGGCAGCTAAAACAACTCAAGCCAAGGACAAATCTCCTTAAATCTTTAGTTTTATATACAGCCATAGCTGAATGGAACTTTTTACCAATCCATATTTTTCCGGCAAAAAGTAAATCCACCTCCAAGAAAAAAATAAAAGAACATCTAATGTGATAGACCATATGACTGGACAGCAAATAGAAAGCATCAACTGAATGTTAAATGTGTTTCCTGACAGGTATTTTAATTATCTGTATTGTCTACTTGTTGAATGTTTGTGAAGTCTTTATTGTGGTTGTTTGCAATGTCTTGTTAATTGGTGTTGGACCCCAGGAAGATTAGCTAGCCTTATGGTGTGAGCTAATGGGGATCCTAATAAAAATTACAAAATTACAGACCCAGGTTCGATCCCAGGCTGTGTCGCAGCCGGCCGCGACCGGAAGACCCATGAGGCGGCGCACAATTGGCCCAGCGTCGTACGGGTTAGGGGAGGGTTTGGCCGGCCAGGATGTCCTTGTCCCATCAGGCTCTAGCAACTCCTTGTGGTGGGCCGGACACATGCATGCTAATTTCGGTCGCCAGTTGTACGATGTTTCCTCCGTCACATTGTGGCTTCCCGGGTTAAGCGAGCAATGTGTCAAGAGGACACATGGCTCTCGACCTTCACCTCTCCCAAGTCCATTCGGGAGTTGCAACGATGGTACAAGACTGTAACTACAAATTGGGGAGAAAAAGGAGTAAAAATAAAAAGTATCTGAATGTCTTTGACTGACCCAGCCAGAGCCCAGACCTGATCAAACATCTCTGGAGAGACCTGAAAATAGCTGTGCAGCGATGCTCCCCATCCAACCTGACAGAGCTTGAGAGGATCTGCATAGAAGAATGGGAGAAACTCCCCAAATACAGGTGTGCCAAGCTTGTAGCGTCATACCCAGAAGACTCAAGGCTATAACCGCTGCCAAAGGTACTTCAACAAAGTACTGAGTAAAGGGTCTGAATACTTATGTAAATGTCGTATTTCATTTTTTATCATTCTCATTGAAAGCAAGTTTAAGAAGCAGTATACAGGGCATTCGAAAAGTATTCAGGCCCGTTGACTTTTTGTTGTTACGTTACAGCCTTACTCTAAAATTGATTAAAATGTTTTTTCCCCTCATCAATCTACACACAATACCCCATAATGACAAAGCAAAAACACTTTTTAATAGATCTATAACACTAATTTCTATGTGAATTTGGTCTCCTAAAAAAATTACATTTTGCAGCTTTAAGTAAGCTACTGTCTTATTTAACCATACCAAAGGTAACAACATATCATACTTATATGAGTGTCCCGTTTTAACATTTACTATGTTACATCTAGTCTATGAGACCAGGCTGCAGCGGTTTAATTAAAAGGCCACACATTCAATCTCTCTATACTGTCCAGCTAGATAACTTGGATGTGGTGTATCTTGCTGTTCCACAAAGAGTCACATGGTTTGATGCAGGCTTTAAGCCGAACAGATGATGTGGTAGGGAAATAGTAACTGAAAGTGCAAGGAAGAGGATAAGCAGAATATCAGGCGCATGTCTCTCTCTGTCCATAGCAAATCTGTTTCACTATGTTATATGGTGATATATTCTGTTGAACATCAAGTTCACAATGTACAGAATATTGTGACAGGTTCATTATGGCATGACTTACAGAATCTGATAAGAAACAAATCATGTGTTTAGAGAGGACACGAGCACATCCATGGCTGGCCAAAGGCAATTACCAAAACCGAGCTAATCAGTCCATCGTAATCAATACAAATCTAACCTTCCTTCTCAGTGTGGCTGGATTTCTTTGAACTTTGTATCAACGTGTTTTGTGCGGTTATACTGCTCTCTAGTGGCAAAGCTCAGATCTGTATGTCCGTCGCTGGATTATGCACACAGTTTATTTGAATATCACCTTCATACAGTTGAAGTCTGAAGTTTACATACACCATAGTCATAGTCAACTCACTTTTTCACAATTCCTGACATTTAATCCTAGTAAAAATTCCCTGTTTTAGGTCAGTTAGGATCACCACTATATTTTAAGAATGTGAAATGTCAGAGTAATAGTAGAGAGAATGATTTCTTTCAGCTTTTATTTCTTTCATCTCATTCCCAGTGGGTCAGAAGTTTTCATACACTCAATTAGTATTTGTTAGCATTGCCTTTAAATTGTTTAACTTGGGTCAAACGTTTCGGGTAGCCTTCCACAAGCTTCTCACTGTCACAACTTCCGCCGATGTCACGTCCTGGCCATATATAGCCCTCTGGGTTATCTATGGGGTTTTGGGCCAGGACGTGACCAGGGGGGTTTTTGTTCTATGTTTGTGTTTTCTAATTGGAAATCTTATTTAAGTTTGTTCCCTTCCCCACCTGCCTTGTGGGTTATTGTTTCTGTATGTTGTTAGTACCTGTGCGACACACAGTTCTTGCTGATCGTTGTTGTTTCTTTGTTTTTGCAAATTGTAAATTTCACTTCTTGATTAAATTATGTGGAACTACACCCACGCTGCACTTTGGTCCAATCCTTCAAGCGATCATGACAGCCGAAGTCGGTCCCTCTCCTTGTTCGGGTGGCGTTCGGTGGTCGACGTCACCAGTTTTCTAGCCATCGCCCATCCACTTTTAATTTCCCATTGGTTTTTCCTTGTTTTACATACCTGGTTTCAATCCCACAATTACTTGTTCATTATTTAACCCTCTGATCCCCCATGTTTGTTTGTGAGTGATTGTTTTTTATATTGCAGTCCGTTATGTTGGGCTTAGCTTTATGTTGGTGTGTAGTATTGTGATAATTAGTAAAATTGCTAATTTACTCATATCTGCTGTCCTGCGCCTGACTCCTTTACACCAGCTACACACAGACACTTTACACCCACAATAAGTTGGGTGAATTTTGGCCAATTCTTCCTGACAGAGCTGGTGTAACTGAGTCAGGTTTGTAGGCCTCCTTGCTCACACACGCTTTTTCAGTTCTGCCCACAAATTTTCTATAGGATTGAGGTCAGGGCTTTGTGATGGCCGCTCCAATACCTTGACTTTGTTGTCCTTAACCCATTTTGCCACAACTTTGGAAGTATGCTTGGGGTCATTGTCCATTTGGAAGAACCATTTGCGACCAAGCTTTAAGCTGTTGCTTCAACATATCCACATAATTTTCCTTCGCCATGATGCCATCTATTTTGTGAAGTGCACCAGTCCCTCCTGCAGCAAAGCACCCCCACAACATGATGCTGCCACCCCCGTGCTTCACGGATGGGATGGTGTTCTTCGGCTTGCAAGCCTCCCCCTTTTTCCTCCAAACATAACAATGGTCATTATGGCCAAACAGTTATATTTTGGTTTCATCAGACCAGACGACATTTCTCCAAAAACTACGATCTTTGTGCAGTTGCAAACCGCAGTTGCAAACCGTAGTCTGGCTTTTTTATGGCGGTTTTGGAGCAGTGGATTCTTCCTTGCTGAGCGGCCTTTCAGGTTATGTCGATATAGGACTCATTCTACTGTGGATTTAGATACTTTTGTACCTGTTTCCTCCAGCATCTTCACAAGGTCCTTTGCTGTTGTTCTGGGATTGATTTGCACTTTTCGCACCAAAGTACGTTCATCTCTTGGCGACAGAACGCGTCTCCTTCCTGAGCGGTATGACGGCTGCGTGGTCCCATGGTGTTTGTACTTGCGTACTATTGTTTGTACAGATGAATGTGGTACCTTTAGGCATTTGTAAATTTCTCCCAAGGATGAACCAGACTTGTGGAGGTCTACAATGTTTTTTCTGAGGTCTTGGCTGATTTCCATTTGATTTTCCCATGATGTCAAGCAAAGAGGCACTGAGTTTGAAGGTAGGCCTTGAAATACATCCACAGGTACACCTCCGATTTACTCAAATTATGTCAATTAGCCTATCAGAAGCTTCTAAAGCCATGACATCATTTTCCAGAATTTTCCAAGCTTTTTAAAGCCACATACAACTTAGTGTATGTAAACTTCTAACCCACTGGAATTGTGATGCAGTGAATTATAAGTGAAACAATCTGTCTGTAAACAATTGTTGGGAAAATGACTTGTGTCATGCACAAAGTAGATGTCCTAACCGTCTTGCCCAAACTATAGTTTGTTAAGAAGACAGAGTTTTAATGACTCCAACCTGAGTGTATGTAAACTTCCGACTTCAAATGTATATCTTGTTAAGGGTTTGCACATTTTCTGATAGGCCTAAAGCAAATGGCCCCAAAGTGTGTGCTGGATGGGTATCTGACGAGAGTAGGCCTAGTAGAATTAGGCCTACGTAATTGATTCGTGGTGTTTTTTCATGTGTCATCATGCGCAGTTATGCGCAAGCCAAGCATAGACACAAATGTTCACACTCTGCATATGAAAATATTGCTGACTTGTGGAAAAAAATATAGATGGACGTATTTGCAAATAGCTATTTGAGAAAAAGCTAGTAAAATTGCAACCGCAATAGTCTCAAGGGCACAGGATGAGGACGAGAGGGATTTTGGAGTGTCTGGCTGCATAGTGACGTCACCGACCCTGCACGTAATCCTCTCGCGCTGAAAGGATGCTGAAATTGCCCCCTCGTCTGATACAACATAATATAGTAAAACAAATCACCGAAGAAGAATGCCGAACTAGGACGTAGCCTATTAGATCAGATTTTTTAAATATTTTTTTTCCGCCTTGGAATCACGATTCCTCGAATTCTGAAAACGAACTCAGCCGTGATAAGAGCTATGTGACTGGGGATCATTCCTGAGGAAAGAATGCGCCATGGACAAGAATAGCCTATATGCAGTTAAAAACCGATGCAGTTTTATTTTTGTGGGTTGCGTTTGAATAACATGATGTTCTTTCTCTTTCCAGAATAGACAACCTGTGCACGGACGGTATTTGACAGCATTTGTACATTATTTTATACAGCCTGGCATTGTTACCCTTCAACAAAACATGGTTTACATTTGTACTCCTGTAGGTAATTGGTGTATTTATTTTCTTCTTTGCGTTTTTCTGTGTATTAGGGCGTTGCAGAATTGTGAAATATTTGCATTCAATATCGGATTAGTGGTGTTGTAGGCTATGGTGGTTGTTGTTTGGCCTAGATTATCCCCCTTCCCATCTCGGAATTAATGATTGCAGAATAACAGCCTTTACTTGGTCTTTTATGGGGTTATTGTAGTCATCATATTATGGTGGAATAACAGTTTTGCTTATGTTGCATTACAGGCGCGCAAGGACATCACATGTGCTGCCGCTTTTCACCTTTAGGCGTTTTCCTTGTGGTACAACCTCCAAAATCAGAGCAAGGACTAAAATGCAAGGCCTTGCCTGACCAATTTGATTCTCTTATAATGGCTGCCGTGGATTATCCCGTAGGCGTATTGGTCCTTTCCTTATGGATAGTCTAGGCTGAATTAACAATAGTTCAGGAGCCAAACATTATCCTAATTCGAATTGGAGACGGAGGTTTCAGGAATAGACAATTTAGTTATTATCGACCGTTTGATCGCCTTAATTGGCTGCAACACCTTATATGGAAAATAGGTTATATGGAATATTAGAGATCGAGACCGACGACGCCTTTTTCTCTCTGTCCATGATTTAGACTCCGGCTCCTCGTGTTCACGGCGGACCTTGATTTAAAGTCATTCAATTAAGGCACGCGGTGAATGCCAAGAGCCGAGCCCATACAGCACCAAATGGACGCTGATAATCAATTATTTTGCGCGATGTTGTTTTGTTGTTGTTGTATTTTATAGCATTGCATCTGTAGCAAAATTCCTTTAGTTTGGGTTATTATAATAAATCTAATTGCCCATGGAGATTTCACTCGTTCTGGTTCGTTGTCGTTGCAGAGAGACGTACTATTTGAGATTTCACGCCAACGTTATGTGCTGTGGCACAGAGGCGCTGTCCACGACGCGTGGTGCTGAATTTGACCAGCAGCCGATGAGCGGCCATAGTGTCGTCATCATGGTGTTAGCAAGTCTCCCTTTGGCTGCTTAGAGCGACTCTGAGTGGATATTTACATCAAAACAAAACAAACTCAACTCTTTTGTAATTGAAAGGCAAGAGTAATCTCAAATGCTGTCCTCCCTTGTGCATGGTGTGTTAGGCCCACTGTTTTTTGAGAATCACAGTTGTTTAACCTCATGCCTAATAAAGATTTATTGAAAAAAAGTTTTGTGTTGAGGTATTTATGATCTCTCTCTCTCACACATATACAGTGCCTTTGGAAAGTATTCAGACCCCTTGACTTTTTGTTACATTACAGCCTTATTCTAAAATATATATATTTTTTATTTACACACAATACACCATAATGACAAAGGGAAAACAGATTAAACACAGTGGCCTCCATCATTCTTAAATGGAAGAAGCTTGGAAACACCATGACTCTTCCTAGAGCTGGCTGGCCGGCCAAACTGAACAATCGGGGGAGAAGGGCCTTCGTCAGGGAGATAACCAAGAACCTGGTGGTCACTTTGACAGAGCTCTAGAGTTCGTCTGTGGAGATGGGAGAACCTCCCAGAAGAACAACCATCTCTGCAGTACTCCACCAATCGGGCCTTTATGGTAGAGCGGCCAGACGGAAGCCACTCCTCAGTAAGAGAAACAAGATTCTCTGGTCTGATGAAACCAAGACTGAACTCTTTGGCCTGAATGCCAAGTCTCACTTCTGGAGGAAACCTGACACCATCCCTACAGTGAAGCATGGTGGTGGCAGCACCATGCGGTGGGGATGTTTTTCAGCGGCAGGGACTGGGAGATTAGTCAGAATCGAGGCAAAGATGAACGGAGCAAAGTACAGAGAGATCCTTGATGAAAACCTGCTCCAGAGCGCTCAGGACCTCAGATTGGGGCGAAGGTTCAAATCAAATCAAATCAAATTTATTTATAAAGCCCCCCTTACATCAGCTGATGTCACAGAGTGCTGTACAGAAACCCAGCCTAAAACCCCAAACAGCAAGCAATGCAGGTGTAAAAGCACGGTGGCTAGGAAACCATCTCTGCAGTTCACCTTACAACAGGACAACGACCTTAACCACACAGCCAAGACAATACAGGAGTGGCTTCGGGACATGTCTCTGAATGTCTTTGAGTGGCCCGGACTTGAACCCAATCGAACATCTCCGGAGGGACCCGAAAATAGCTGTGCAGCAACGTTCCCAATCCAACCTGATAGAGTTTGAGAGGATCTACAAAGAAGAATGGGAGAAACTCCCCAAATACAGGTGTGCCAAGCTTGTAGCTTCATACCCAAGGAGACTCAAGGCTGTAATCGCTGCCAAAGGTGCTTCAACAAAGTACTGAGTAAAGGGTCTGAAAACTTATGTAAATGTGATATTTCAGTTTTGTATTTTTTTATAAATTAGCCACAATTTCTAAAATCCTGTTTTTGCTTTTTTATTATAAAGTATTGTGTGTAGATTGATGAGAAAAAAAACGATTTAATCCATTTTTGAATAAGGCTGTAACCTAAACAAAATGTTGGCAGTTCAACTGTTCTGCCTGTTTTATGAATATTTTTAAATCGTGTCCATGTTCTGTTATAATCTGCACCCGGCACAGCCAGAACACAGCCAGAAGAGGACTGGCCACCTCTCACAGCCTGGTTCCTCTCTAGGTTTCTTCCTAGGTTTTGGCCTTTCTAGGGAGTTTTTTCCTAACCACTGTGCTTTTACACATTTAGGCTGGGTTTCTGTACAGCACTCTGTGACATCAGCTGATGTAAGAAGGGCTTTATGAATACATTTGATTTGATTTGAGTTCGCATCCCGAGATGTCAAGGTGAAAAATCTGTCGATGTGCTCTTGCAACCCTAATTGCTCCAGAGTTGCTGTTGATAATGGAAAACCATGACCCAACTCAGGGGGAGTTGGGATATGCAGAAAAACACATTTCATTTCAACATGAGTATAATACATGTGTGAAATAGGATTAATAAGCACCCACATTATTACATGCAGCAGCATTGCTACACAGTTATATAACAGTACTAGTTTTACACAACAGGAGTGGAGCGGACTTCTGCAGCATATTCCCTCAATTTCATGGCCAACAGGATATACACCCCTGAGTCAATGCATGTTAGAATCACCTTTGGCAGTGATTACAGATGAGAGGCTCTCTGGGGAAGTCCCTAAGAGCTATGCACACCTGGATTGTACACATATTTGCATATATTTTTTTTTATTCTTCAAGCTCTGTCAAGTTAGTTGTTGATCATTGCTAGAAAGCCATTTTTAAGTCAGGTATATTCAATGTCATCTTGGTAAGCAACTCCAGTGTATATTTGGTCTTGTGTTTTAGGTTATTGTCCTACTGAAAGGTGAATTTGTCTCCCAGTGTCTGTTGGAAAGCAGACTGAACCAGGTTTTCCTCTAGGATTTTGCCTGCTTAGCTCTATTCCGTTTTTTTTTAAGTTACCATTGACCTCATGGTGAAATCCCTGATCGGTTTCCTTACTCTCCAGCAACTGGGTGTATTGATACACCATCCAAAATGTAATTAATAACTTCACCATGCTCAAAGGGATATTCAATGTCTGCATTTTACCCATCTACCAACCTTCTTTGCGAGGCATTGGAAAACCCCCATGGTCTTTGCGGTTGAATATGTGTTTGCTTGACTGAGGGGACTTTACAGATACTTGTATGTGTGGGGTACAGAGATGAGGCAGTCATTCAAAAATCATGTTAAACACTATTATTACACACTGTCCATGCACCATATTATGTGACTAGTTAAGCAAATGTTTACTCCTGAACTTATTTATGCTTGCCATAACAAATAGCTTGAATACTTATTGACTCAAGACATTTCAGCTTGTAAAAATGTCTAAAAACCTAATTCCACTTTGAGTTGGGTTTTGAGTTTAGGCCAGTGACACAAAATCTCAATTCAATCCATTTTAAATTCAGACTGTAACACCACAAAATGTGGAAAAAGTCAAGGGGTGTGAATACTTTCTGAAGGCACTGTAGCTTTGTGGGATCTTGTCACTCTTTCATATATGGTTAGCATGCAAACCAACCTCTTAGGGGTCAGTACTAGCTGTCCTATTGATAGCAGCACTTTGAATCCTACAAGGAAATCTAAACATTTACCAAAATAGTATGATTTAAGAGAATTACAGAGAATGACGCTGTCCGCACCAAACTTGTCTTTTTCTCTTCATTTAGACATTTATTCATCTTCTTTACTTTCAGCCAGAGCCGAGCCCAGGGAGATGCATAATTTCCCATTAAAATCTACTTTCAATACATGATACAACCAGTGCCATATACTTCAATGATATGTTCTTTCAACCCATTATTCACTTTTCATTCGAATACCAGACTTTGTTGTAATAAACTATATAACCAAGTCCATGACAGTAGCTGCCTGTACCTATGTGCACTGTTTGGTGAAATTATGCTCTAGGCCTTTATCTGATATTCACACTTGAGGGCGCTGTTGTCACAAGAAAAACGTACAAAAGTTCCTGTTTTGTGTCGTTCATCTATAGAAAGAGTTATTTTGATATTTCATTGGTAAATATGACAGATGAAAGAGCCTCTCAAAAAGCCTGCTGGTTTCGTCTGTGTGCTTTAACCAAGTCCTCTCTGTGTTCATTGTCATGCCAAAGATGTATGTAAATGGATCGACAATTAAATAAGGGTTACAGTCTACAACATGTTGTTCAGGCTGAAACAGTGAAGACTGGAGATTACTGCAACTCAGTCAATGAAACAATGTAGCATGGAGTACAACCTGGGGTTGAATTTAGATGTTGTATGTGCTGGAAGACAGAAAACAGGCCTGACCCGGTGTTAGTGTAAGATGTAAACTAACCTTCTCAGAACACTGGCCCACACCCAGGGGTTAATAAAGGTCCAACGCAGCTGTTTTAATCTCAATATCAAATCATTTCTGGGTAACAATTAAGTACCTTGCTGTGACTGTTTCAATTAAAATTGTCAAAAAGAAACAAAACAGCTTCTTAGCAAAGAGCAATTTCTCAAGCAAGAATTTTGCTAGGACCCCCTCGGGCCATGTTACTTAAATACATAGGTCCCTTATAATTTCTAACAGTGGAGGCTGGTAAGAGGAGCTATAGGAGGAAGGGCTCAAAAGATATGGAAATCACATTTGACTCCAAAAATTCCATTATTAATTCCATTCCAGCCATTACAATGAGCCCATCCTCCTATAGCTCCTCCCACCAGCCTCCGCTGATTTCTACATACCTTCTATCTAGTTTTAGACATTCAAGTGTAGACTGGAGTGTTTTTTTAACCCAAAATATAAAAACAAATCCCTGTCCACACCCTAAACAATTCTTCACAGTAGTTGCTGGTCACAGTAGTTTCTCTCACAAAAATGCTGTTAGGTGACCTAAACTGGGACATGCTTAACATCCCGGCCATCCTACAATCTAAGCTTGATGCCCTCAATCTCACACAAATTATCAATGAACCTACCAGGTACAACCCCAAATCCGTAAACATGGGCACCCTCATAGATATCATCCTAACCAACTTGCCCTCCAAATACACCTCTGATGTCTTCAACCAAGATCTCAGCGATCACTGCCTCATTGCATGCGTCCGTAAGGGGTCTGCGGTCAAATGACCACCCCTCATCACTGTCAAACGCTCCCTAAAACATTTCAGCGAGCAGGCCTTTCTAATCGACCTGGCCTGGGTATCCTGGAAGGATATTGACCTCATCCCGTCAGTAGAGGATGCCTGGTTATTCTTTAAAAGTGCTTTCCTCACCATTTTAAATAAGCATGCCCAATTCAAAAAATGTAGAACCAGGAACAGATATAGCCCTTGGTTCACTCCAGACCTGACCAGCATAAAAATATCATGTGGGGCGTACTGCATTTGCATCGAATAGCCCCCGTGATATGCAACTTCTCAGGGAAGTTAGGAACCAATATACACAGGCTGTAAGGTAAGCAAAGGCTAGCTTTTTCAAACAGAAATTTGCATCCTGTAGCACAAACTCAAAAAGGTTCTGGGACACTGTAAAGTCCATGGAGAACAACAGCACCTTTTCCCAGCTGCCCACTGCACTGAGGCTAGGAAACACTGTCACCACTGATAAATCCACGATAATTGAGAATTTCAATGGGCATTTATCTATGGCTGGCCATACTTTCCACCTGGCTACCCCTACCCCAGTCAACAGCCCTGCACCCCCCACAGCAACTCGCCCAAGCCTCCCCCATTTCTCCTTCACCCAAATCCAGATAGCTGATGTTCTGAAAGAGCTGCAAAATCTGGACCCCTAGAAATCAGCAGGGCTCGCAAACTGGACCCTCTCTTTCTAAAATTATCTGCAGAAATTGTTGCAACCCCTATTACTAGTCCGTTCAACCTCTCTTTCGTATCGTGTGAGATCCCCAAAGATTGGAAAGGGGGAGACACTCTAGACCCAAACTGCTACAGACCTATATCTATCCTACCCTGCCTTTATGAGGTCTTCGAAAGCCAAGTTAACAAACAGATCACTGACCTTTTCGAATCCCACCGTACCTTCTCCGCTATGCAATCTGGTTTCCGAGCTGGTCATGGGTGCACCTCAGCCACGCTCAAGGTCCTAAACAATATCATAAGAGACAATATCATAACAATATCGATAAGAGACAATACTGTGCAGCTGTATTCATCGACCTGGCCAAGGCTTTTGACTCTGTCAATCACCACATTCTTATCGGCAGACTCAACAGCCTTGGTTTCTCAAATGACTGCCTCACCTGGTTCACCAACTACTTCTCAGATAGAGTTCAGTGTGTCAAATCGGAGGGCCTGTTGTCCGGACCTCTGGCAGTCTCTATGGGGGTGCCACAGGGTTCAATTCTTGGGCCGACTCTCCTCTGTATACATCAATGATGTCGCTCTTGCTGCTGGTGATTCTCTGATCCACCTCTACGCAGACGACACCATTCTGTATACTTCTGGCCCTTCTTTGGACACTGTGTTAACTAACCTCCAGACGAGATTCAATGCCATACAACTCTCATTCCGTGGCCTCCAACTGCTCTTCAATGCAAGTAAAACTAAATGCATGCTCTTCAACTGATCGCTGCCCGCACCTGCCCGCCAGGTCAGCATCACTACTCTGGATGGTTCTGACAACTACAAATACCTAGGTGTCTGGCTAGACTGTAAACTCTCCTTCCAGACTCACATTAAGCATCTCCAATCCAAAATTAAATATAGAATCAGCTTCCTATTTCGCAACAAAGCATCCTTCACTCATGCTGCCAAACATACCATCATAAAACTGACCATCCTACCGATCCTTGACTTCGGCGATGTAATTTACAAAATAGCCTCCAACACTCTACTCAACAAATTGGATGCAGTCTATCACAGTGCCATCCGTTTTGTCACCAATGCCCCATATACTACCCACCACAGCGACCTGTATGCTCTCGTTGGCTGGCCCTCGCTTCATACTCGTCGCCAAACCCACTGGCTCCAGGTCATCTACAAGTCTTTGCTAGGTAAAGCCCCGCCTTATCTCAGCTCACTGGTCACCATAGCAACACCCACCTGTAGCACGTGCTCCAGCAGGTATATTTCACTGGTCACCCTCAAAGCCAATTCCTCATTTGGCCGCCTTTCCTTCCAGTTCTCTGCTGCCAATGACTGGAACGAACTGCAAAAATCACTGAAGCCGGAGACTCATATCTCCCTCACTAGCTTTAAGCACCAGCTGTCAGAGCAGCTCACAGATCACTGCACCTGTACATAGCCCATCTGTAAATAGCCCATTCAACTACCTCATCCCCATACTGTTATTTATTTTTTTGCTCCTTTGCACCCCAGTATCTCTACTTGCACATTTCATCTTCTGCACATCTATCACTCCAGTGTTTAATTGCTATATTGTAATTACTTCGCCACTATGGCCTATTTATTGCCTACCTCCCTTATCCTACCTCATTTGCACACACTGTATATAGACTTTTTCTATTGTATTATTGACTGTATGTTTGTTTATTCCATGTGTAACACTATTGTTTGTGTCGCTTTGCTTTATCTTGGCCAGGTCGCAGTTGTAAATGAGAACTTGTTCTCAACTAGCCTACCTGGTTAAATAAAGGTGAAATTAAAAAAATATTAAAAATAAAAAAAATGGGTGGAAGCCAGGTCATCTGATTCAGCACGCCATCACTCTCCTTCTTAGTCAAATAGCCCTTACATAGCCTGAAGGTTTGTTGGGTCGTTGTCCTGTTGAAAAACAAATGATAGTCCCACTAAGCGCAAACCAGATGGGATGGCGTATTGCTGCAGAATGCTGTGGTAGCCATGCTAGTTAAGCGTGCCTTGAATTCTAAATAGATCACAGACAGTGTCACCAGCAAAGCACCTCCACGCCATCACACCTCCTCCATTCTTCACGGTGGGAACTACACATGCAGAGATCATCCATTCACCTACTCTGCATCTCACAAAAACATGGCGGTTGGAACCAAAAATCTCAAATTTGGACCAAAGGACAGATTTCCAATAGTGGTCCGTTGCTGGTGTTTCTTGGCCCAAGAAAGTCTTATTTTTATTGGTGTCCTTTAGTAGTCGTTTATTTGCAGAATTTTGACCATGAAGGCCTGATTCACTCAGTCTCCTACGAACAGTTGATGTTGAGATGTGTCTGTTACTTGAACTCTGTGAAGCATTTATTTGGGCTGCAATTTCTGAGGCTGGTGAGGCTGGTGAACTTATCCTCTGCAGCAGAGGTAACTCTGGGTCTTCCTTCCCTGTGGCGGTCCTAATGAGAGCCAGTTTCATCATAGCGCTTGATGTTTTTGCTCCTTTGCATCCCAGTATTTTTACTTTGCACATTCATCTACTGCACATTTACCATTCCAGTGTTAAATTGCTATACTGTAGTTACTTTGCCACCATGGCCTATTTATTGCCTTATGTTCCTTATCCTACCTCATTTGCACACATTGTATATAGATTAGTTTTTTTTCCTACTGCATTATTGACTGTATGTTTGTTTCACTCCATGTGTAACTCTGTGTTGTTGTATGTGTCGAACTGCTTTGCAGTGAGTAGGTGTGTCCAAACTTTTGACTGGTACTGTATAGAATAAAAAAACAAAATAAAATAAGGTATATATAAATGAAACATTAAACAAATAATAATAAAATAAATAAATAAGAGTTATATATTGGAAAGACAAAAATACAATTTACACACTATTAATACATATTAATATTATTGTATACAGTTAAATTACATTTTTAGAAAGAAGTGGAGGCACATCTATTTTTTTTTAAGATAAACCTGCCTGAGCAACTGCTTTTGGCAGAGGTTGTTCTTAACTGACTTGCCTAGTTAAATAAAGGTTACATTTAAAAATATATATATTTAACAAAATTCCATGATGACTTGACTCTATACTTAACTCAGCGACGCATTAAATCTTCTTCTTTTTTTCAGGAGCTCAAGCAGTAGAACATTTGAGGTGCCAGTAGGCCTACTCAGCTCCTGTTAGTTTGAGTTTATTTTTATTTTTACAGGGACAGTGCACATTAATCAACGTTTCAGTAAAAGTGACGGTTTTAGCCAGCCGGCTAATTTTCAACCGCAGACCCTGGGCAGGTTATTAAAAACAATTACAATACAGACAATCAATGAGCAGTGAACACACGCAGAGCAACATAGGACAAGAAAGACATAGCATGCAGACAGAGCAACATAGACATAGCATGCAGACAGAGAAACATAGCACAAAAAGCAACAAGACAAAATCCATAAAAGCAACAGTGTTTCCACACCTCACAAGCTACAGACAACAGACAACATGGAAAGCGGCAATACACAGCTAGGGAATATGTTCACAAATCTGATTGACCTTTAGCCATGTCTTCATATTTTTTGTGAAAGTGTGATAGGTGGTGCAGTTATGTGTGTCTGATGGCAGTGTATTCCAGATATGGGAAGCTCACAAAGAAAGCAGATTGACTAAATGTGCTTTTCCTTACGGGAACTATACAGTCACCTCTCACGGCAGACCTTGTGGATCTGCTGCCATATGTTTGGGTTTTCTGTTTAACAAAAGTACTGAGTGGAGGGGGAGCCAGGCCATTTATTGAGCTCCTGCCCAAGTCAAGCACTGAGCATAGCCTATTCTGTACCTTATCAGCACAGGTGGTAGTGCATTTGCCCTGTGCAGGATTTTTGGTTCAAGTCCTACTCTGACTCTTTCCCCTCAATCACTACATTGGTCCTTATTATAACATGGCCATCTAGTGACTACATCACGTCACGATTTGTGCCTTATTATGTTGGTTGCAAAACCAATGAACAGTCTGAGCTCTGTTCCCCTTGGTGCCAGACCTTCTTGGGGCCAATCAAGCTCTGACTCATAGTCTGTTGATAAGTATACACTGCTCTGGGAGACACTGATGTCCACAACACAAATGTACGATAGGTCTGACCGTCTGGCCAGGGTTTGGACTTTAGTTTGTGAAACCAGTGGTTTAGAGTAGAAATTGTAGGGAAGGCATTGTGCACATTGTGCGGCTCTTGTCGTATTCCAAATGAAGGGGGCGGTGAGAATTTAAAATCCACTTGCTGTTGTGTATTCTATGAGGGGTGACGACACAACTACGTCACTTTCTGCCCAATGATGGCGACTCAACGACCTCACAGCACAAGAGGCTAGGGGCTGTTACCTCAAAAACAATATAGTCCAAGTAATAATCAAAGGCGAAACAACATGTTATTATAGTGACAACGTAGTTAGTTAAGATAAAGGCGGAGAGGAGCATTTTCTTGGAGTAATGTTTCGTGGCTGTCACTCACGTTCTCCGACCATAATGTGAGACGGAGAAAATGGGATCTTCGACCGAGCACCACAGTCTTAATCTGGATGACAAGCATTGCTAAGTGGTGATTCTCTATCAAACGGTCCTCGCTGGCATTATTTTAGCTGCCTGGCTAGCTGTATGATATCCATCGCAAAGAAAGTCATCTGACAGCAAGTATTTCAACGTCGAAACCCCGGAGGGGAACCACTGAGGAAGGATGAAATTCACGGAGCACCTTTCGGCGCACATCACTCCTGAATGGAGAAAACAGTACATCCAGTATGAGGTAAATGGCTAGCTCGCGCTAGCTAGCTGTCCAAATGTATTTTGGCTCGCGCTGCTGAATGACGCTAGCTAGCTAACTGCAGAGAGGGATACTCTTGATAGAGCTTCGTTTTTATAACACACGCCGCTAGTAATCATCACTAATGTCAGTTTATTTGGAGAGCCAGATAAACCAGCTAGCGAGTATAACGAATAACGTAGCATGAACTCCTAATGTTAGCGGTTAGCCGACGTTTGTCTGCCAATATTGCTTGGGGTTGCATCTAATGGGGTTTGCAGTGTGACAGTGAATGAACAGTTTTTTTGACATCGAATGTCAAGCGTTTGAGCTATTTAGCGTGTTTTACAAGTATTGCTTGACCTAATGTAACTCAGCGAGCCATACTATACGGTACGTTAGATGTATGGTTCATAATTCTTATTCTCTACCTTATTTTGCTTCTTAGATAGAAAACTCTCTTGCAATGGAATTCTACAATTCCAACCAAATAGCTAGCTAGTTCAGTAGCGTTATAACGTTATAGTACAGTAGTTACCTGTAATACAGTGCACACTATTACACTGATCCCCTAACATTCTTCAGCACGGATCAACTACAAAACCCAATGCCCCTGTTCGATGGAGATTATTTAATATACCTGCAATCTATGGAACTGGTGTGGATTGCAGCAACAGAGCTCTGCAATGAACACCTGCATTTGGAGGTGATCACTGCTGCAGTCCTCAGTTCTACGCATTGCTGCTTCTTGCACCAGCACTGCCATGTTTACTGACACAGTGCCTGGGCTGGGTTCACTTCAGACCGCAGGACAAATGGCTACCTCTAAAATATTTGCTGGCAACCACCCTCTCATGTATCAACACCAACAAAGTCAAATTCAAGGACACTGACTTTTAATTAAAAAGCTCTGGAAAGGGTCAGCTTGCTCTCTTCCAGTCCTACCGTCTGCTGGAAAGTGTGTGAGCAAAGTGAGTCCAGACCAGTGGTCCCTAGAGCATTTCTTTGTTATGAAGTAAGCATGCCAAATACATTTATGGCATATACATCCAAAATTATTGTTATTGAGCTTGCATTCCTCAATGATAAACCTTTGTCTTTTTGAATTATGATCATGCAAGTGTGTGAAATATGGTCTAGTTGTGTCCACCACATCATCACCCTAAAACAGCAGCGCCCCTTTCCTACTCCCCTCACATCAGCACTCAAAAACAGCAGAGCCCCCTTTCCTACTCCCCCCACATCAGCACTCAAAAACAGCAGAGCCCCCTTTCCTACTCCCCCACATCAGCACTCCCTCCGACTGCAGTACACATAATTGAATCATTTCACATCAGTGCTGCTGAGGTTTCTTCCGTTGGATTAGCCTACTGATTAGAGATGGTCAGGGCTAGAACAGACAGTGAATGATGGCTCTGTGGCACTTGTGGGGTCAGTTCTCCACACAATGATTACACAATTTGTCTTTCCAGACTCCTGCCAGTTGGCTAGAGTTGCACAACACATTGGGATGAAGTATCACTCATGTAGTGGTTTTCAGAAGTGTAGTCTCTTCATGTAGTGGTTTTCAGAAGTGTAGTCTCTTCAAAATGTTTGTGAGAACATAGACCTAAGCCTGTTTATAACAACCTGTTTGAGATTGCCTAGGTGTGTGTGCATGTATCTGTATGTGTTTGAATGTGTGCGCGCATACACATATATGCATGTGTGTGAATGCATGCACGTGTTGCTCTGAGAATATATTCTAATTCCTTGTAAAGGTGTTGTATTTTTTCACTGCTCTCTCTCTCTCAGGTCAAGAGGATAGCTGGACTCTGCATTCACCATAATGTATGAGCAGAGCACTGTATGAACACCATTCTGTATGAGCAGAGCACTGTATGAACACCATTCTGTATGAGCAGAGCACTGTATGAACACCATTCTGTATGAGCAGAGCACTGTACTGCCTCAGAATTAGATTCATCAGGGAAACAGGCTGAGGCTTATTGTATTCATTTGCAGGCAGCAGACATTTTATGTCTGTCATTGTACTGTTTATTCTTGTCTGAAGTCATGCGGTGCATGTACATGTGTGTTTGTGTGACAGTGTGTTTGCGTACCATGTTCATGTCTGCCTTTATTCATGTCTGTGTGTCTGTGGTTTCAGTTGTTGAGAATAATTACCAGTGCCTGTCTGAGTGACCTCTTGTTGTTTTTGTATCTTTTACTCTTGTGGAGCCAATTTTTCTGGGTCATATTCATTACGGCAAAACAGTTTGCATCTGTAAACAAGTGTTTCTTGTTGGATAAATTCTGGAAGTCACTTGTTTCAGTAAGTTTTTTTCAGTTCGGTGCCTGATGACCATGATTATGGCTTACTGTTTTCTGAGCTCAGATTGGAGACGTGCAGTGGCTAACTCACCTGTAGTTAATAGCCTATAGGCCACCTACTCCTTCATCTAGGCTTGTGTGTCATAGATATAATCCTATTATATGCGTGACATGACACCCAAGTACTAATATCTCTATATATATATATATATATGACAGTTTTTTCTTTTTCGCTTATTAGCCTATTTGGCCGTTGAATGCAGTGAGATTGGAGGCAGAGTATGTGTGGTCAGAGAAGTCACTCAACGTTCATTCTAACCAGACTCTGTCTCGTAGACTACTAGTGTAGCCTAACACACACCATATCTCCACAGTCCACACTGCCTTGATTTTGTATGGCCTTGTGTTGTAGTTTGGCCTGTATTACGGCCCATGATGTGTAACACCCCTAGCAAGATACCACAGACCTGTGAAGGGCCAACAGGAGTACAGCGGTAAGGGAGGGAGGGGGACTGAAGGGATAATCGCCTGCCTGTAGTGGTCTGCTTTGTTTTGGAAACTTAGGCTTTAGAACCCGCTGATAAACTTAGTGCACACTCACACAGGCTCAGGCATGGGAAGTTGCCCTTTCTGTCAAGTACAAACACCATACACACACATAAACATACACAGTGGGTGGTGTGGGAAAACAAAGGCTTTGGCTACACTAGTAGCACTGCGCCCTGCTGTGTAGGCTCTATGCTGAGTATTGCATGACAGTTAGTGAGCTTTGTAAGCACACCACGCCATGCCATTCCTGTCTCTGTTGCTGTTATCATTCCTACCATCTCTGCCACAAATGGTTTTCTGCTCCGTAAAAACACTATCTGTTCCTCACATTCACCATTTTAAAACAGAGCTAGGCTAGGGAAACACTCCTGCTAGTTTGAAAGTAGTGCAAAAAAGGTAACATTTTTTTTTTCGAACACTTGCTCACTGTTTAACCTAAAGGCTAAATGCTCCCGTGGTTTTACTTACTAGCAAAGATTTGACCACAAAGGGCCTTCGTCAGGCCTTCCGCCCTGTGGTAAAAAAAAAAAAAGAACGCTTCTAATTAAACTACTGCAGCATTTAAACAGAGGACTGTCCCATTATATTAGTTAGATCTCACAGTGACAGTCCCTGCAGGTTCCGGCAGGGACCAGGGTCACGACACGGTCATATCGGTGTCTTCTCTTCCTGACTGGCTGGCTGCTTGACTGGCTCAGCTCCAGGGAAGAGTACGATACTGGTCACGTTCCAGCCCGTCACGCTGTGCAAATTCTCACGATGCCTGGAGTAGTGTTTTAACATCTCAAGAACCACATTAATGATATAGCAGTCTTATGATATGCACAGTCCAACTGCGTAAAGATGGGCTGGAACGCATCTAACGCCTCACAGAAGACCTTAGCTAACAAGCCAGCTACACTACACATAAACATTAAAACCAGTAGATTGTAGCGCTGACGTCATCCACGTATTCCTATGAAAATGTCCCGATGGCACATGAAGCTGGAACTATTTGAATTTGAAGCGTGCCATATTGCTGATTGATGCTGAATGGCACCAAAATATCGCTAAGGATCATAGTGAAATTGGCCGTAACTAGCAAAGGATCATGGTTGATGTAGTCGTTTTCATCCTGCCTGAGTTATGTGCAAAGAGCGTGCATGAGGGCGCGAGCCTCCTCCGTGGGGATCAAACTTGATCTTGGTAAACAGATTTTAGAGCTCAAAACGCCATACAGAAAAAAATATCTGTTTTACATAGGCTTTCAAGGGAAGACAATGGGATTTTGGCACCGCTAGGTTTCTACACAGTAACCCACCAGCAGAGCTCGTGACTTGACGTTCCAGTCCGGACACTGGGGGCTTGCACTACACTCATTGCCATCAGTATTGTGTCAATGTGAAGTTCTACCTGCTACACCAGAAACCAACCAAAATCAACTATTTTTTATTTATTTCCATTCACAAGATAGAATGAACGTGCGGGTCAGGCATAGAGAATTGAACCTCATCGATTCTTGCACTTGGACGCTACCATTGGATGGGGTACCAACGCGGGCAACATAGCAGCTTTTATTGATTTCAAAGGAAGCATTCCCTAAATGGCTGATGGCAATGCCGTGCTCCCGATGGATATAGTGTCACAGGGCCGTAAAATGGAGGACCATAGACGGGCCCCTTGTCTGTTGGTTCTCCCTCCATCTAATTATTTATGAGATTATATATAGACAAGTTCCAAGGGGATAGATGCTAGGGGCCTTTTGGGCATAAATCTCTAGTGTAGGTAATTTTTCCCTCATTTATAGGTTGGCTAAACTTTACCCCCAATCTCTTGTCTAGACTCTAGGAACAGTATTTCTAATACCCCCCAAAGGCTTGGATTAAGGCAGTGAAAGCTGACCCTAGGCCTTTGCCTAGGAGTAACATTTATCTGGACTCTCTAGGGGCATGTCTTGGACTGGGGAACTGAGGACGCTTGTTATTGTAGCCTGATGTTGAAGCTGTTGTTCCAAGGTGTCACGTGATGAGAGAAAAAACAAGCATGTGAGAATGGCTCTACCTACATCGTTGTTGGGACAGTGGGGGTTTGTGTTGTTGGACACACACGTTGGATAAGGATACAGTAAGTATGGAACCCTGATAAACAGCCAGCAAACACTGATTGATCGGTATTGATTGATTTTGTGATTCCCATTGTAAGATAATACACACACAACACAAGTATGCCAACCAACTTTTAAAATGTGCTCAACTGACTTGACTAGTAAAATGAGTGCAAATTTACAACACATCATCATTATCTTTCATTTAGGAAATACAAAAAAACAACTACTTTGTTTTATATTAAATGAAAATCTTGACCTATACCAGCCATGAATGAACAACAGAAAAGCCATTGGACGTAGTAATTTGTTTTCCAGTGACTCTACAATATGACTGCCCATTTACAATTTTAACATTTGGTTCTTCACAAAGAGGACCTGCTCGGCTTTGTCACGAGAGTTTTTATTATTTCGTTTACAATGTGTGAAGCTGCACTGAAAAGGCGCTCACTGTCCACACTTGTACGAGGAGCACCAAGATACTTGCCCGTAGCTTTAGCTAGGATGGGGAAACGCTGCTTGTTACTTCTACTTCTCCTTGTTACTTCTCCTTCTCTTGTCCAACTGTGTCTAACATTTCACGTAAGCCCTCTTTCTTGTCTGCGTCGAAGTAGCGGTCCTTGTACCTAGCATCAAGCATGGTGGCGACACAGTAAAGAGCCTCAGAGAAAATGCCACCGAATTGCTTTTTCACAGCGTCTAGTAGAGTACTTTTGCAAGTTTTAACCCCACGGTCTGTGTCGGACGTTTTGTTGAGCAGAGGGTATCACGTCTGCTGCAGACGCAGTTGTAGAGCTTATTTCTCGAGTCAGTTGTTCGAATGAAGCTAGGAGTGTGTTCATGTTTTCAATGAGAGTCCACTGGATTGTACTGATTGTTTCAGGTAACTCATAGGCAGCTGCGTACATGCCAAGCACTCGTTTCTGTTCCAGCAGGCTCTCCATCATGTAAAAAGTGCTGTTCCATCTGGTGGAAACGTCTTGCTTAAGCCTTTTCATTTTCACTCCAAGCTGCTCCTGTATTGCTTGCAGGTGGCTGTATGCTAGCTGTGAGTGTTTTAAAATGACCCACTATTTTCCTACCTGTTGCCACTGTGTCAGATATGCTGCATTGGGCCAAAACACCTTAGTTCACAGCTAGTTGCAGCGTGTGCCACGCATGGAAAACTGGCGACTCCGCATTCTTCCAAAGCCTTTGTCATGTTATGTGCATTATCACGTAGCACAGCGTGTACTTTGTTCTTGCGGATTTTCTAAGTTTCAAACATGTTCTCAAATGTCATTGAAATGGCATTAGCGGTATGAGAACCAGCACATTCTTGAGCGTGCAATATGGCTTTCCTCAATAGGAAATCCTTGTCGCATGCTCATGGGGCTGACGTCGCTGGTCCAAATGTCAGTCGTGAAGCTAATATTAGCGACGCCCATAGCAAGTATCTCGTGGATGTGCGATTCAACAGTACTGTGTACGGTAGCGCAACATCTGAGAAATAGAAACATCTGAGTTGTTTTGCTGAAACTTTCTTACCTTTTCAAATGACTGCTCGACTTGAACTGGTTTAGTTGTTGGAAGTGTGCGCTTAGTTTCTTCTCTGCTTTTGTTCCTAGAAGTCGCTGAACGTCTGGGGGTGATGCACTTTCAAATTAGTAATTAGGTTTGTGGTATTGAAAGATTTAACTTTCTCCCCTCCTCGGGAAATAATAGCAGCACAAACATTGCATATGGCCTTTTGTTATCTTCCTTTGAAACTTCAAAATAGATCCACACCGCAGACATTGTGGGCAAGGTTAGGAATTCTGTGTTGCACATGTAGCGCTGTATTTTTCATGGTGTCATTACGTCACCTACCTACGTTATATAGGTATACACTTCAGCTTTGACATCGGCATTCAACTAGACATCTGGCCGACGTTGATGTCGTCATTTTTGGCTAATATCGTCCAATTCCGATATTCTCACCGATATATCATGCATCCCTATTACCAATGTGTTATCTTCCAGGACACTAGACTTCTTTCCCAATCAGTGGTTAATTTCTCTTCATTCGTTGCTCTTGTTTGTAAATCTACTGAATCCACTCATTCATCAGAGCATGAGTGACCTTGATCATGCAGCTCTATTGGCATTGAGGACTTTTATTGTCCTCAGTCTCGCTGGCTTTTCCACAATAATAAGTGACTTCTTGTTCTCTATACTCTGGGGCACAGAGAGCGACTGTATAGCAGGGGTAGGCAACTAAATTCATCAGGAGACTGGATGGTCGGGGGGCTGGAAAATAATTATAATAATTTGTGCAGTGCAAATTAACTACAACTAAGCCCAATAAGAGTTGTATTTGAAAATTAAAAATGATTTCATACCTTGATTACATTGAGACACGATCACTTTGTGGGAATACTTGGGAACAGATTTCCTAAACTAATTCATTTAAGCTGAATTCATGGTAATTGTCATTTGTTAATCAAATCAAAATATATTTTATATTCTTTAAAGTAGCCACCCTTTTCCTTGATGACAGTTTTGCTCACTCTTGGCATTCTCTCAAGGACAGCTAGGACAGAACACTTCCCCCTTCTTCTCTATTGTTATATTTGCACACAGCCCCGAATATCATGACCTGTTTTATCCCTCAACTTTCTGCTGCTTCCTCTGGCTGGCTGGTTGTCCTGTCTGGCCTGTCTGTCTGTATACCAACATGCAGAAAGAGTATTGTACAGTGTAGCTTCCCTTATAGGTTGAAAAGGGTTTACTATGAAACGTGTCTGCCTGGCCGCCTGCTTGCTCCTGGGCAGAAATTCCCTGGCTGTTTTAGCTAGTCAGCGGTGCAATAATCTGGGTGCCCATGTTAAGAGGCTGAACTCACTGATTTGCCTGGATTTTTTGCCTGCCTATTATGAAATGGAAGTAGCCATGTATAGTAGTAATGGGTGAAATCAATAGTTACATATCAGGATACTATTTTTGACAATATACTGTATATAAATATTATTTTTGACAGTATTGCAATATTATGTTTGTGCTAGCTGTCTGTACCTGCGCCAAAACTCCAGTAATTGTCCTCCTATTACTTGTTCTCCGTCTGCTTTTATGTGGTGAGCCAACATGTTTTTAGCACTTTTATTTCCATGACTGATCAAAACAACTTTTTTTTCTTGTCTCTCAGCAGCATGCATGGTGAGAAATATGTTTGGAACATCGAATCGCAGTATCGAATCGCAATACATATAGAATCGTGAGAATCGCAATACATGTCGTATCAGCACCTACAGTTGAAGTCAGAAGTTTACATACACTTATGTTGGAGTCATTAAAACTCATTTTTCAACCACTCCACAAATTTCTTGTTAACAAACTATAGTTTTGGCAAGTCGGTTAGGGCTACTTTGTGCATGACACAAGTAATTTTTCTAATAATTGTTTACAGACAGATTATTTCACTTATCATTCATTCCAGAAAATGATGTCAGGGCTTTAGAAGCTTCTCATAGGCTAATTGACATAATTTGAGTCAATTGGAGTTGTACCTGTGGATGTTTTTTCAAGGCCTACCTTCAAACTCAGTGCCTCTTTGCTTGACATCATGGGAAAATCTAAAGAAATTTGAATTTTTTTTTTTTAGACCTCCACAAGTCTGGTTCATCCTTGGGAGCAATTTACAAACGCCTGAAGGTACCACGTTCATCTGTACAAACAATTGTATGCCAGTATAAACACCATGGGACCACGCAGCTGTCATACCGCTCAGGAAGGAGACGCGTTTTGTCTCCTAGAGATGAACGTACTTTGGTGTGAAAATCAATCCCAGAACAACAGCAAAGGACCTTGTGGAGATGCTGGAGGAAACAGGTACAAAAGTATCTATATCCACAGTAAAACGAGTCCTATATTGACATAACCTGAAAGGCCACTCAGCAAGGAAGAAGCCACTACTCCAAACCGCCATATAAAAACCAGACTACGGTTTGCAACTGCACATGGGGACAAAGATCGTACCTTTTGGAGAAATGTCCTCAGGTCTGATGAAACAAAAATAGAACTCTTTGGCCATAATGACCATCGTTATGTTTGGAGGAAAAAGGGGGAAGCTTGCAAGCCGAAGAACATCATCCCAACTGTGAAGCACGGGGTGGCAGCATCATGTTGTGGGTGTGCAGGAGGGACTGGTGCACTTCACAAAATAGATGGCATCATGAGGAGGGGAAATTATGTGGATATATTGAAGCAACATCTCAAGACATCAGTCAGGAAGTTAAAGCTTGGTTGCAAATGGGTCTTCCAAATGGACAATGACCCCAAGCATACTTCCAAAGTTATGGCATAAGGACAACAAAGTCAAGTTTTTGGAGTGGCCATCACAAAGCCCTTACCTCAATCCTATATAGAATGTGTGGCCAGAACTAAAAAAGCGTGTGCGAGCAAGAAGGCCTACAAACCTGAAACCAGCTCTGTCAGGAGGAATGGGCCAAAATTCACCCAACTTATTGTGGGAAGCTTGTGGAAGGCTACCCAAAACGTTTGACCCAAGTTAAACAATTTAAAGGCAAGACTACCAAATACTAATTGAGTGTATGTAAACTTCAGCCCACTGGGAATGTGATGAAAGAAATAAAAGCTGAAATAATTCATTCTCTCTACTATTATTCTGATATTTCACATTCTTAAAATGAAGTGGTGATTCTAAATGACCTAAGACAGGGAATTTCTACTAGGATTAAATGTCAGGAATTGTGAAACTGAGTTTAAATGCATTTGGCTAAGGTGTATGTAAACTTCTGACTTCAACTGTAAGTATAGTGATAATATCATATCCTGAGGTCCCTGGCATTTCCCATCCCTAGCGTATAAAGGTCCAGCAACCCAAATGTTGAGTGTTCGAATCATGGAAAACTTTAGCATTTTAGCTAATTACTAACTTTGCTGCTACTTAGCTAGCATGTTACCTAACCTTAAACCCTACCCTAGCTAGCATTAGCACTAGCTTAGAGCAAATACTGGAAGTATATCCCTTTTAAGCAGTGGCAGCATCATGAGTCATACACTACACTACATCATGTGCTGCTCTACCACATTGAGCTGTAGGCTTGGTGTAGTGCTTGGTGTAGTGCTTAATTATTGAAGGAGTCCAAGTGTCAACATAAGTGATGTCGCGTGGAACACAACACAATGTCTGCAGTTCATTTGATAAATGTGTCATCCCATTAGTGACTTTATAAAAAATTTTTACCCCTTTCTCTTGTTTTTCTCTCTGCTCTGCAGGCTTTCAAGGATATGCTGTATTCTGCCCAGGACCAGGCTCCCTCTATCGAAGGTAAAATAAGATGTGTGTGTGCATGTGCATTCTGCACACTATTAGGGCCTGACCCCCCCCTACATCTTCCCAACACTACTGTTAGGTAACCCTTGACCTCTCAGTATCAAACAAATTCTGCAGAAATCAATGCAAGTCCTCTAGGAGAGGTGAGCAAAGTGAAAACAACTGAGAAAGGGAGAGAGAGGAGGAAAAGAGTGAGCCTGGGAGAGGAAGCGAAGTGCACAATAATCACATCTCATCTCATCAAATACCCCTCCTTCTAAATGAAGCTTCTGGCCATCAGTGTTTGGTCTAACAGTGAGGAGAATGACAATGCATTGCTTATGCCTTTTTCTAGTGTCGCTGGCTACGTCATAGCTGCTTTCAGTTTCATTGGAAGGCTAATCCGTTTCTACAGCGGGATTCTCAGTGAAACGCGTCGTGTCCCTTTGTTAAGTGTTCCCTGTGGTGTTTCTGCATGGCATTGTGTGCTTGGAGACTTAATCCAACTTGTTACGTTTGACTAGCAACAGAGGCTACTCTGTTCCACTCGCCTGTCAACACCTTTATAGGAGCCTGAAGTCAGTAACACAGTCTGGTGGGAACTGCAGTATAGACATATATAGGTGGAGGATTGTATAGTGTAGCTACACTCATTAGGGCATCAATCCTCAGATTAGCCTGAAGTTAGACATAGGTGTTAGGCTAGTCAAAGCTGGAAGGATCTCGAGTAGACATGTAGGTGGAGGATTGTACAGGGTAGCTTGTCTCAAAAGATAGAATGGGTTTACTATCAAACCTGTGTATGTCTCTGTCAGACCTGGGTTCAAATACAATTTTAAAACATTTCAAATACTTTAGCCACCTACCTGGCACTCCAGGCAGTTGAAAGCAAACGCTCAAAGTATTTGAAAGATTTCAATAATATTTGAACCGTGTGTGTGGTGTTTTTTTTTTTTTTTTTTTACAGGTGGAATGAAAAACAGACCTTTTTTTCACAAATTGTGCTCCAAAGGATTAACATTAAATTAAATTGATTTTGTAACTAAATATAAAAATGTACATTATTTAAGAACATTTTATTTGTGGTTTACATGATAACCACCAAAAAGCAACTATACAGTGCATTCGGAAAGTATTCAGACCCCCTTGACTTTTCCACATTTTGTAACATTAGTTTTATTCTAAAATGTATTAAATTGTTTTTTTCCCTCATCGATCTACACACAATACACTATAATGACAAATCAAAAACAGGTTTTTAATTTTTTTTTAAATAAAACTGAAATCTCATGTTCCTGCACAGCTATTTTCGGATCTCTCCAGAGATGTTCGATCGGGTTCAAGTCCGGGCTCTGGCTGGGCCACTTAAGGACATTCAGAGACTTGTCCCGAAGCAACTCCTGTGTTGTTTTGGCTGTGTGCTTAGGGTTGTTGTCCTGTTGGAAGGTGAACCTTCGCCCCAGTCTGGTCCTGAGAGCTTTGGAAAAGGTTTTCATCAAGGATATCTCTGTACTTTGCTCCGTTTATCTTTCCCTCGATCCTGACTAGTCTCCCAGTCCCTGCCGCTGAAAAACATCCCCACATTATGATGCTGCCACCACCATGCTTCACCGTAGGGCTAGTGCCAGGTTTCCTCCAGACGTGACGCTTGGCATTTAGAACAGAGTTCAATCTTGCTTTCATCAGACCAGAACATCTTGTGAATCTTGTTTCTCATGGTCTGAGAGTCTTTAGGTGCCTTTTGGCAAACTCCAAGCGGGCTGTCATGTGCCTTTTACTAAGGAGTGGCTTCCGTCTGGTCACTCTAATGTAAAGGCCTGATTGGTGGAGTGCTGCAGAGATTATTGTCCTTCTGAAAGGTTCTCCCATTTCCACAGAGGAACTCTAGAGCTCTGTCAGAGTGACCATCGGGTTCTTGGTCACCTCCCTGACCAAGGCCCCTCTACCCCGATTTCTCATTTTGACCGGGCGACCAGCTCTAGGAAGAGTCTTGGCGGTTCCAAACTTCTTCCATTTAAGAATGATGGAGGCCACTGTGTTCTTGGGGACCTTCAATGCTGCAGACATTTTTGGTACCCTTCCAAGATCTGTGCCTCGACAAAATCCTGTCTCAGAGCTATACGGACAATTCCTTCGACCTCATGGCTTGGCTTTTGCTCTGACATGCACTGTCAACTGTGGGACCTTTTATATAGATAGGCGTGCCTTTCCAAATCATGTCAAATCAATTGACTTTACCACAGGTGGACTCCAATCAAGTTGTAGAAACATCTCGAGGATGATCGATGGAAACAGGATGCACCTGAGCTCAATTTTCATAGCAAAGGGTCTGAATACTTATGTAAATAAGGTATTTTTTTTATAGATTTTCAAAAATGTCTAAACATGTTTGTCATTAATACATTTCCAAACAATTATACCCCTGTTTTTGCTTTGTTATTATGGGGTATTGTGTGTAGATTTTTTTTAAAGCCATTTTAGAATAAGGCTGTAACGTAACAAAGTAGAAAAAGTCAAGGGGTCTGAATACTTTCCGAAGGCACTGTATATCCTCTGTAACCCTCTCACCAGTCTCGAATTTGACTCTCACGATATTAACTTACGTAGAGTATCTCAACAGCATGGGATGCTAGGTGAGAAGGACATCTCAAATAAGAATTCCTATTGTAAACTATCTAGGGTTATGACAATAGGGTATTAACTTCAGATGAAATGATTATAGGTTTCTGTTATTGTTTCAGGATAATCTATCCCATGCACTAAATTAGATTGAAACATTAAATGACTCCACCAAGACAACATACATAAGGTACAAATGTGTATTATTACATTTTCATAGCACAACATCAAATAAATAAAAATAATAAACCCCAATGAGTCGTGCACAACCCATGTCCAAATTATTTAAAGCTTGCTTAATTGACTCGTTGGCGCACGTTGGGAGCTCAAAAAAATATGACGACACACATCAAGTCCAGAAGCACCTCACGTTGTGGTTACTCACTAAGTGTAGATATTGTTTCAGCGAAGTTTGACAGTTCCGTGCAGGTTTTCCTCACATGGTCCACAGCAACCGACAGCCCATGGGAACATGAACTCGCCAAGCCCTCCCAAGCAATTCTCTCCTGGTGTCTCACAATGCCAGGCCAACCTCAAGGCTGTCGACCTCCACAATGAGACGGTAGCTTCAGTCTTCACCTCCACAACAAGACGGTAGCTTCAGTCTTCACCGAGTCCCCTCTCAACAAAAATTACAACAACTCCTATAAAATAAAATAGGTATTTCCCTTCGTATCTTAGTAGGTATGTATCTTGTTCTATTATTTTTGTCGTCTTCTCTTATCATTCCTCTTCACCAACGGTCATAATCTCAAAATCCATCCTTTCTCAACGTTTCTCTCCCTCTTTTTTTCCCCAGGCCTCCCGTTAACGAGGTCAACTCTCCTATTGGCCACAACTTAACAAGCGACCTTATTGGTCAAAACTTTAATTTAAAAGTAAATCAACTTATTACATTAAATAAATATTTATTCAAAATAAATGCATTAACAATATTACAATTAAGAATCAATTCTATCACCTGTTAAAATCTAATACCAATTAATTATAACAAATAACTAAAGACTTGGTTCTAACAAGGGTATTACACCTCTATAAATACAAATGTCAATATAACACATGTTCAGTTTACCTTCTGACACGGAACCCAAACCATCTGCGCGTATGCGTCATCGTGCATACATTTATTTTGTCCCCCCCCACACCAAACGTGATCACGACACGCAGGTTAAAATATCAAACAAACTCTGAACCAATTACATTAATTGTGGGGACAGGTCAAAAAGCATTAAACATTTATGGCAATTTTAGCTAGCTAGCTTGCACTTGCTAGCTAATTTGTCCTATTTAGCTAGCTTGCTGTTTCTAGCTAATTTGTCGTGGGATATAAACATTGACTTGTTATTTGACCTGAAATGCACAAGGTCCTCTACTCCGACAATTAATCCAAACATAAAATAGTCAACCGAATCGTTTCTAGTCATCTCTCCTACTTCCAGGCTTTTTCTTCTTTGAACTTATATGGTGATTGGCATCTAAACTTTCATAGTATTATTACCACGATGACGGGCAAAACAGTTCGTCTTTCAATCACCCACGTGGGTATAACCAATGAGGAGATGGCACGTGGGTACCTGCTTCTATAAACCAATGAGGAGATGGGAGAGGCCGGACTTGCAGCGCGATCGGTGTCACAAATAGGACTGACTTCTATTTTAGCCCTTGGCAACGCAGACGCTCGTTGATGCACGTGAGCAGTGGGTGCAATAATTGAATAACAGATTTCAAAATGTATTTTGCAATGCGAGCGGTGTAGTCAGGGTGTTAGACACATCTTTAAGTTGTACCTGTCTATGGCTGTGGATAAGAAGTCAGAAGTGTTTGTATGGAAGCACCACAAGTACACTAATAAACAAGAAGGGCTGAATGAATTAAGCTTTGTGTCAAAGTAAATCTGAAACTGCACTGTTCACAAGATCACAAACTATACAGTGAAATCCTGTAACATGCAGTTCATTATGTCACCACTTTGTATTGAGTAGATTCACTACGGTGCTTTACAACAGTCAAAGGGCATGTAAAGAAACTCTTTGGCAACCTGCAATGAGAGCTTGTTCAGAGATACTTTTGAGGAGATGGGGAAACTCCATTGGAATTGTATCAATGGCAGTTGTGTATGTTTCCCATGCGTCGTCAATGGACTGTGCTGTGCATTCTAGGCGATTCCCGGGAAAAGGAGGGCTCTCCTTCAAGGAGTGCAGGGGTCAATTGGGCACTAGCTCAAAATCCCAACATTAGCATGAATTTCGTCAACAAGAAGTACAACATTACAAATATTTAACTTGCTATCTGTAATATCGTATAGCTTTGAAATTGTGACATTACGTACTTTCGAGGAATATAGACAGGTTTCTCGACTCACCCTGACTTTGAGAAGGGGTTGCATGATGATTAGCAACCGTGTGAGGCAGCATGACAACGTGAATGCAATTGGCTGACAGTCTGCTGTGTGAGGCGTTATATGTTCCTCCATTCATTGCCCAATGGGATTCCTATCTTCTCATTTCTCTGTCTTTGGCTTGTTGTCGCATAATGTACAGTCTGTTGTGACGAGCACATTCTAGCTGTTATTTTTACAAATATTGTTGGGGTATTTTATTAGGATCCCCATTACCTGCTGCAAAAGCAGCATCTACTCTACCTGGGGTCCAGACATTCATTACGAAAATGTTTTCTTACTGAAACCATAATGTAAATTACACTGTTATTCAATACAAAACGTGTCTGCTATATATTTCAACTGCAAATGGCATGCGCTGATGACTGAAACATTAATGCAGGAAGATGCTTGCCTCACTGGTTTTAGTCGCACGTTACTAATTTAGCTAGCTGGCTAGCTAACAATCTTATCTCATCATGAATTAAGCACACAGACTGAATTCTAGATCTGCGCCAACTAACTAAAAAATCCCACTAACACAATAGGCCCAGACAGTAACGGTGTTATTTTTGTATGAACGATGAGTCAGTGTTGACTGTCGCCAGTCCTCTGTTCACACATAAATAGCATAGATTGCTTGCTAGCTAGCTAGCTAGGCTAACTACATGGCTGGTTAGCCAGCCAGCATTAACCAAGTGAGCATGTGATGAGGACAAGGCTGCTTGCTTGATGAAGTGTACTTTTGATTTACTTATCCAAATACGTTGTCGCTGGGAGCTACTCAACGTCAAACCATCATGCTCACTCTGACTCTCAAGTTGTGATTTACGGGCTGAATGATGTTAAATGAGCAGCTCGTAGAGCGCCCTCTTCAGGCAATCATTAAACAAAAATTTAAATGCAGATTTCTTTTTTTTCTTCTTTTTTTATATCGGTCTACCAATTTTATCGGTCGGGCTCTAATAATATCCCTCTGAGTTTATTTTTATTTAACCATAAAAATCCCATTGAGACAGTCTTTTTTTGCACCAGAGACCTGGCCTAGAAGGCAGCAGCAATCAATACAAATGTTATTAATTCAATCAGCACAACAATACAATCCAGCCTACAGGAAACATTTACGGTACTCTTGAACAGAGTTTTATACCAGAGTTTTAAACTCAATGAGGGTCACTAGTATATCTAGTTTAAGTATACTTTGTAGAAAATTCCATGCCTCAGGTGCATAATAGGAGGCAATTTATCTTCTGAGCAAAAACAAACACAGATTCCTGTGGTCATCTGAGGTCATAGTTCAACCAGCACTATCATTGATAGGATTGGCAATAAACATATCTAGCCTACCTCTGGGTCTGTGTGTGCTGTTGCTATGGCTGGACATTGGACACTAGGCCTGGAGTGTTGCCAAAGTTAGAAGTCAACTCATCAGTAAAACAATCTCCGGACACTGTTGTGGACCCAGTGTGTTTTAATATAACAACGTTGTAACCAACCAGTGTTATATAACCAAGAGAACGCCGCAGTCCGCACACAGTGAAACTCATACTCCCAACCAAGTGTATTGTTTTTTGTTAATAGCCTTAGCTCTTTGTTCAGTAGGCCTACCTGCAATTATCCTTGTTTAAGTTGCTTTGATACACCATAGATACATTAATTAAACAAAAAAAATGTAGGGTTTTCATGGTTCACCAAACCCACGTTTTTTTTTCGTTTTTTGGGTCACGTTTCGGTTTTGTTACAGAGGGAAAATTAAAATGTCATTCACAATGTTCCTTACATTGTCTGTTTTGACCAGACTGTTATGTTGGGCCTCTCAAGTTTCCACTCTGATGAGGTGGGAATTTACCAGTTGTGAAGTCATAAATACCAGTTAAGAAACGCCATTGGCTAATGGCCAAAAATCTGTCAACCGTAAACTAAAAGTACAGCTATCATGCTTGTAAACAAATTTATAGAGTTAAAAAAACACATTAATAGATTGCCTTTTATTAGTAATGTTTTTTGTTGTTGCATTTAACTGCCAAAAATTTTGTTATAGAGGCCATTTCCTTAGTAGGTGACGTCAGAGGACACCATGTGGTAGAAGTCGATGCTCAGGATGATAGACGAGTTTCCCACCAGTAATTACCAGTTTGAGGGACGTTCAAGTGGATTTTTCAGAGTCGTGGTGAATTCCCACTTCCTACTTGGTTACGAACGCACCGTAACACTGCCTCCTTCAGTGCCAGATGCGTACTTGTGACTGTCATAACGCGGGCGTGTCTGTAGCTCTGTACATCTCCCACTCAGGGGTAATGTGAAGGGCTGTCACTGTTAAAGGTCCAATGCAGCTGTTTTTATCTCAATTTCAAATCATTTCTGGGTAACAATTATGTACTTTACCGTGACTGTTTTCAATCAAAATGGTTAAAAATAAACAAAAATAGCTTAACAAGGTGCAATTTCTCAAGCAAGAGTTTTGGCCAATTCTTTGAAAACTTCAGCTTTGGTTTGCTTTTATAGAGCGGGTACTACATGTTTGCTAAAATGGGTGCAATTGGGAAGTTTGTAACATGGCTCAAGCACTTTCAGGGGGTTCTGAAACTCCCCATTCTCATCTACCAAAAATGGGCGCATATCCACGGCAATAAACCAAAGACTGTAAAAAAAGAAACAAAATAGCCTACCTATCGCTCTTGTAATTTCTTTGGCCAGTCAGAATCAGCGGCCAAGGGCTGCTTGAATGAAGGGGGGAGACGATAGTGTGTTTGTTTCTTTGTGTTTCCATCTTGCTCCTGTATACTGGGGTGATGTCGGCGTAAATGTGTCAACATATTTTAGGTGTTGGCAGCTGTGTAGGCTATTCTCGTTGAATGGTGACATACGGTTAATATTTCCTCCGACACATTGGTGCGCCTGGCTTCCGGGTTAAATGGGCATTGTGTCAAGAAGCAGTGCAGCTTGGTTCGGTTGTGTTTTGGAGGACGCACGGCTCTCGACCTTTGCCTCTCCCGAGTCCGTATGGGAGTTACAAGACTGTAACTACCAATTGGATACCACGGAATTGTGGAGTAAAAGTACAAAATAAAATAAAAACGAAGTGTAAGCATAGCTTATAGGCCTATAGTTTTTATATTGTAAATATTTAATTTTTTATGTGTTCATTCAAGTAGACAGTGCGGACCAAGCCGAGGTGCACGTACCGAACACCCCTATTTTTTTCCCATTTAGATTTAAAAAAAAAAATGAAATACAGAAATAAGTATTCAGAACCCTGAGTAAATACATGTTAGATTCACCTTTGAGTCCTTCTGGTTAAGTCTCTAAGAGCTTTGCACACCTGGATTGTGTAATATTTGTACATTATTCTAAGGCACTGCATCGTAGTGCTAGAGGCGTTACTACAGACCGAGCTTCATTCCCGGGCTGTGCCACAAACGGCTGTGGACGGGAGTCCCATAGGACGGCGCACAATTGGCCCAGCGTCGTCCGGGTTAGGGGAGGGTTTGTAGCTCTGTAAAGTTGGTTGTTGATCATTGCTAGACAGCCATTTTCAAGTCTTGTCATAGATTTCCAAGCACATTTAAGTCATAACTGTAACTAGGCCACTCAGGAACATTCAATGTCGTCTTGGTAAGCAACTCCAGTGTATATTTGTCCTTGTGTTTTAGGTTATTGTCCTGCTGAAAGGTGTTTTTGTCTCCCAGTGTCTGTTGTAAAGCAAACTGAACCAGGTTTTCCTCTAGGATTTGTCTGTGCTTAGCTCTATTCTGTTTCTTTTTATCCCAAAAATACTCCTTAGTCCTTGCGGATGACAAGCATACCCATAACATGATGCAGCCACCCCCATGCTTGAAAATATGAAGAGTGGTACTCATTGATGTGTTTGATTTTCCCCAAACATAGCGCTTTGTATTCAGGACATGAAGTTAATTTCTTTGCCACTTACTTTGTCATTTAAGTTAGTATTGTGGAGTAACTACAATGTTGTTGATCCATCCTCAGTTTTCTCCTATCACAGCCATTAAACGCTGTAACTGTTTTAAAGTCACCATTGGCCTCAAGGTGAAATCCCCTGAGTGGTTTCCTTCCTCTCCAGCAACTGCGGAAGGACGCCTGTATCATCTTTAGGAAGGACGCCTGTATCTTTGTAGTGACTGGGTGTATTGATACACCATCCAAAGTGTAATTAATAAAAAAAAAAAAAAATGTTTTACCCATCTACCAATAGGTGCCTCTCTTTACAAGGCATTGGAAAACCTCCTTGGTCTTTGTTGTTTAAATGCACTGCTCGACTGAGGGACCTTACAGATAATTGTACGTGTTCGGTACAGAGATGAGGTAGTCATTCAAAAATCATGTTAAACAATATTTCACACAGTGTGAATCGATGCAGCTTATTATGTGACTTGTTAAGCACATTTTTACTCCTGAACTTAGGCTTCCCATAACAAAGGGGTTGAATACTTATTGACTGAAGACATTTCAGCTTTAAATGTCTTATTAATCTGTAAACATTTCAAAATACATAATTCCACTTTGACATTAGGGGTATTGTGTGTAGGCCAGTGACAAAAGGGGTGTGAATACTTTCTGAAAGCACTGTACATGATCCAAATTTTAGCTCCAATATGCCAGCAATTTGAAAAACCCAAAAAGTAGATTGTGCTCATTTATTGGCACATTGATTGAACCATGTTGTGCGCCGTAGTTTAAAAACTCAGTGGATAGTGCTTAAACCATAGAATTAATCATTTGAATACTAGAAAGGACATGAACCTTTATTATGATGGGATAAAGGTCAGGGAGTTTTTCAACCATGGTTTGTCAGTGCTGTACTAAGATATTGTGTCAAATCATGAATTTGAAGAATTGATCTGCACTGTATGTTTGTTAGCTAGCTATTCAGCCAGTTTTAAAGGAATGATTCCATACATTTTTTCAAATTAACTACCAATATGCCAACATTCCATTCAAACAATGCAGTCAGTCCACAGCCATACACTGGCTTTTGTCAGTTGATGAAAGCACTTAGACAAGTTGTGAATGTAACAAGTACTGATGTTGTATCATATAATAGCACTCAAAGCTTTCCAAAAAACATTTATGGTCTGTTGACATATATTTTAAAGGCTATTTATAAAGAAAATGTGTATAAAACCCATCTAAACTGTAGTTATAATTATATTACAATATTATAGGTTGACAATTATATTAAAAAATATATATATATCACATGCCTTTTACATGTATTTTCCTACATAAGTAAAATCAGGATTATGCCTCTACTGCCTTTCATTACAATTAGACTGTTTTGGATTTCTCCCTGACCAATATTTGTATTTGTATTTATTATGGATCCCCATTAGCTGCTGCCAAAACAGCATCTACTCTTCCTGGGGTCCAGCAAAGTTAACTTCTTAGGGAGCGGTGTGGCGCTAGCCAGGTGAAATGCAAGGCACCAAATTCAAAATCCAAAAGTTGAATTATTAAACATGCATCAATATACAAGTGTTTCATAGTCATCAAAAGCTCTGCTTCTTGGCAATATCACAGCGTTGTCAGATTTCAAAAAGGCTTTACGGCGAAAGCACCACATTTGATTGTTTGAGGGTAGCACCCCACATATTTTTCCCATTGCCATAAATTCATAAGCCATCACGGTTCACACATGACACATTTCACAGCGAAAACAAATCAATTACCTTTTGAAGAACTTCTGCTGAGGGTGTCCAACGAAGACAATCCATGGTTCTTTTGTTAGAAAAAGTAATGTATTATATCCATAAATCTCTGTTTGGTTGGTGCGTTATAATGAGAAAATAAAGCCTCCAATCGTCCATTGAAACGTGAAGAGAACTCGTTCAACTTATACCTATAAACTTGTCCAAGAACAATCAAACATAATTTTAAATGTATCCTTAGGAACACTTTTATGTATAAATAGTACACTGCTCAAAAAAATAAAGTGAACACTTAAACAACACAATGTAACTCCAAGTCAATCACACTTCTGTAAAATCAAACTGTCCACTTAGGAAGCAACACTGATTGACAATAAATTTCACATGCTGTTGTGCAAGTGGAATAGACAACAGGTGGAAATTATAGGCAATTAGCAAGACACCCCCAATAAAGGAGTGGTTCTGAAGGTGGTGACCACAGACCACTTCTCAGTTCCTATGCTTCCTGGCTGATGTTTTGGTCACTTTTGAATGCTGGCGGTGCTTTCACTCTAGTGGTAGCATGAGACGGAGTCTACAACCCACACAAGTGGCTCAGGTAGTGCAGCTCATCCAGGATAGCACATCAATGCGAGCTGTGGCAAGAAGGTTTGTTGTGTCTGTCAGCGTAGTGTCCAGAGCATGGAGGCGCTACCAGGAGACAGGCCAGTACATCAGGAGACGTGGAGGAGGCCGTAGGACGGCAACAACCCAGCAGCAGGACCACTACCTCCGCCTTTGTGCAAGGAGGAGCACTGCCAGAGCCCTGCAAAATGACCTCCAGCAGGCCACAAATGTGCATGTGTCTGCTCAAACGGTCAGAAACAGACTCCATGAGGGTGGTATGAGGGCCCAACGTCCACAGGTGGGGGTTGTGCTTACAGCCCAACACCGTGCAGGACGTTTGGCATTTTCCAGAGAACACCAAGATTGGCAAATTCGCCACTGGCGCCCTCTGCTCTTCACAGATGAAAGCAGGTTCACACTGAGCACGTGACAGACGTGACAGAGTCTGGAGACACCGTGGAGAACGTTCTTCTTCCTGCAACATCCTCCAGCATGACCGGTTTGGCGGTGGGTCAGTCATGGTGTGGGGTGGCATTTCTTTGGGGGGCCGCACAGCCCTCCATGTGCTCGCCAGAGGTAGCCTGACTGCCATTAGGTACCGAGATGAGATCCTCAGACCCCTTGTGAGACCATATGCTGGTGCGGTTGGCCCTGGGTTCCTCCTAATGCAAGACAATGCTAGACCTCATGTGGCTGGAGTGTGTCAGCAGTTCCTGCAAGAGGAAGGCATTGATGCTAAGGACTGGCCCGCCCGTTCCCCAGACCTGAATCCAATTGAGCACATCTGGGACATCATGTCTCGCTCCATCCACCAACGCCACGTTGCACCACAGACTGTCCAGGAGTTGGCGGATGCTTTAGTCCAGGTCTGGGAGGAGATCCCTCAGGAGACCATCCACCACCTCATCAGGAGCATGCCCAGGCGTTGTAGGGAGGTCATTCAGGCACGTGGAGGCCACACACACTACTGAGCCTCATTTTGACTTGTTTTAAGGACATTACATCAAAGTTGGATCAGCCTGTAGTGTGGTTTTCCACTTTAATTTTGAGTGTGACTCCAAATCCAGACCTCCATGGGTTGATAAATTTGATTTCCATTGATAATTTTTGTGTGATTTTGTTGTCAGCACATTCAACTATGTAAAGAAAAAAGTATTTAATAAGATTATTTCATTCATTCAGATCTATGATGTGTTATTTTAGTGTTCCCTTTATTTTTTTGAGCAGTGTATAATATTTCAACCGGAATATAAACTGGGCGATAAGAAAGGAAAAAAACAAAGAACGCGCCAACAGGGAGGGCGCATTTACTTGTATTGACATCAGTGTGGACACTTCCTTATTCGTCTTCTTCTCTGCTCTAAAAGCATCTAAAAAGAATCAGAACACTTTCTCGAGACTGTTGACATCCAGAGGAAGCGATAGGTACTGCATTCATAAGGGAGGGGTTCTAAATGAGGCAATCTGTCAAAACCACTTTTTCCAGGACAGAAATTCCTCGGGTTTTCGCCTGCCATATCTATTCTGTTATACTCACAGACAAAATGTTAACACTTTTAGAAAATTCAGAGAGTTTCCTATCCAATGGTACTAAATATGTGCATATCCTATTTTCTGGGCCTGAATGGGAGGCATTTTACTTTTGGGCACGCCAGGGTCTCCAAAACGGTCACCTCGTGCGCTGCTCCCAAAGAAGTTAAGGCAGTTTATACAATTTTAAAACATTACAATACATTCACAGATTTCACAGCACACTGTGTGCCCTCAGGCCCCTACTCCACCACTACCACATCTACAGTACTAAATCCATGTGTATGTATAGTGCTTATGTTATCCTGTGTGTGTCTTTTTGCCAATGTTTGTGTTGCTTCACAGGTGTTTTTTTTATCTGTTTTTTAAATGTAATTTTACTGCTTGCGTCAGTTACTTGATGTGGAATAGAGTTCCATGTAGTCATGGCTCTATGTAGTACTGTGTGCCCCCCATAGTCTGTTCTGGACTTGGGGACTGTGAAGAGACGTCTTGTGGGCTATGCATGGGTGTCCGAGCTGTGTGCCAGTAGTTTAGACAGCTCGGTGCATTCAACATGTCAATACCTCTCATAAATAAAAGTAGTGATGAAGTCAATCTCTCCTCCACTTTCAGCCAGGAGAGACTGACATGCATATTATTAATATTAGCTCTCTGTGTACATCCAAGGCCCATCCGTGCTGCCCTGTTCTGAGCCAATTGCAATTTCCCTGAGTCCTTTTTTGTGGCACCTGACCACACGTCTGAACAGTAGTCAAGGTGCGACAAAACTAGGGCCTGTAGGACCTGCCTTGTTGATAATGTTGTTAAGAAGCTTTATTGTTAAGAAGCTTTATCGCTTTATTATAAACAGACTTCTCCCCATCTTAGCTACTACTGCATCAATATGTTTTGACCATGACAGTTTACAATCTAGTGTTACTCCAAGCAGTTTAGTCATCTCAACTTGCTCAATTTACACATTATTTATTACAAGATTTAGTTGAGGTTTAAGGTTTAGTGAGTGTTTTGTTCTAAATACAATGCTTTTAGTTTTAGAAATATTTATGCTAACTTATTCCTTGCCACCCACTCTGAAACTAACTGCAGCTCTTTGTTGAGTGTTGCAGTCATTTCAGTCGCTGTAGTAGCTGACGTGTATAGTGTTGAGTCATCCACATACATAGACACTCTGGCTTTACTCAAAGTCTGTGGCATGTCATTAGTAAAAATTGAAAAAAGAAAGGGGCCTAAACGGCTACCCTGGGGAATTCCTGATTCTAACTGGATTATATTTGATAGGCTTCCATTAAAGAACACCCTCTGTGTTCTGTTAGACAAGTAACTCTTTATCCACATTATAGCAGGGGGTGTAAAGCCATAACACATACGTTTTTCCAACAGCAGACTATGATCAATAATGTCAAAAGCTGCACTGAAGTCTAACAAGACAGCCCCCACAATCATTTTATCATCAATTTCTCTCAGCCAATCATCAGTCATTTGTGTTTGTGCTGTGCTTGTTGTGTCCTTCCCTATAAGCATGCTGAAATTCTGTTGTCAATTTGTTTACTGTAAAATGGCATTGTATTTGGTCAAACACAATTTTTTCCAGAAGTTTACTAAGGGTTGGTAATTTGGTTGGGTATTTGAGCCAGTAAAGGGGGCTTTACTATTCTTGGGTAGCTGAATGACTTTAGCTTCCCTCCAGGCCTGAGTGCACACACTCTAGTAGGCTTAAATTTGAAGATATTGCCACTCCTATTTGCCACATCGTCTGCTATTATCCTCAGTAATTTTCCATCTAGATTGTCAGACCCTGGTGGCTTGTCATTGTTGATGGACAACAATAATTTTTTAACCTCTTCCACACTGACTTTACTGAATTCAAAAGTCCAATTCTTGTCTTTCAAAATTTGGTCCAATATACTTGGATTTGTAGTGTCAGCGTTTGTTGCTGGCATGTCATCCCTAAGTGTGCTTATCTTGCCAATTAAAAAGTCTAAGTAGTTTGCAATATCAGTGGGCTTTGTGATGAATGAGCCATCTGATTCAGTAAATGAAGGAGCCGAGTTGTCTTTTTTCCCCAAAATTTAATTTAAGGTGCCCCAAAGCTTTTTACTATAATTTTTTATGTAATTTATCTTTCATTCATAGTGAAGTTTATTTTTATTTCGTTTAGTCACATCATTTCTTAATTTGCAGTACGTTTGCCAATCAGTTGGGCTGCCAGACTTAATTGCCATACCTTTTTGCCTCATCCCTCTCAACCATATAATTTTTCAATTCCTCATCAATCCAAGGGGATTTAACAGTTTATACAGTTATTTTCTTAATGGGTGCGTGCTTATTAGTAACTGGAATAAGTAGTTTCATAAATGTGTCAAGTGCAGCATCTGGTTGCTCCTCATTACACACATCAGACCAGCAAATACAGTTGAAGTCAGAAGTTTACATACACTTAGGTTGGAGTCATTAAAACTCGTTTTTCAACCACTGCACAAATTTCTTGTTAACAAACTATAGTTTTGGCAAGTCGGTTAGGACATCTACTTTGTGCATGACACAAGTCATTTTTCCAACAATTGTTTACAGACAGATTATTTCACTTATAATTCACTGTATCACAATTCCAGTGGGTCAGAAGTTTACATACATTAAGTTGACTGTGCCTTTAAACAGCTTGGAAAATTCCAGAAAATTATGTTATGGCTTTAGAAGCCTCTGATAGGCTCATTTGAGTCAATTGGAGGTGTACCTGTGGATGTTTTTTCAAGGCCTACCTTCAAACTCAGTGCCTCTTTGCTTGACATCATAGGAAAATCAAAAGAAATCAGCCAAGACCTCAGAAAAAAATGTGTAGACCTCCACATGTCTGGTTCATCCTTGGCAGCAATTTCCAAACGCCCGAAGGTACCACATTCATCTGTACAAGCAATAGTACACAAGTATAAACACCATGGGACCACGCAGCCGTCATACCGCTCAGAAAGGAGATGCGTTCTGTCTCCTAGAGATGAACGTACTTTGGTGCGAAAAGTGGCAATCCAATCCCAGAACAACAGCAAAGGACGTTGTGAAGATGCTGGAGGAAACAGGTACAAAAGTATCTATATCCACAGTAAAACGAGTCCTATATCAACATAACCTGAAAGGCCGCTCAGCAAGGAAGAAGCCATGCTACGTTTTGCAACTGCACATGGGGACAAAGATCGTACTTTTTGGAGAAATGTCCTCTGGTCTGATGAAACAAAAATTGAATTGTTTGGCCATAATGGCTATTGTTATGTTTGGAGGAAAAAGGGGGATGCTTGCAAGCCGAAGAACACCATCCCAACTGTGAAGCACGGGGGTGGCAGCGTCATGTTGTGGGGGTGCTTTGCTGCAGGAGGAACTGGTGCACTTCACAAAATAGATGGCATCATGAGGAAGGAAAATTATGTGGATTTATTGAAGCAACACCTCAAGCCATCAGTCAGGAAGTTAAAGCTTGATCGCAAATGGGTCTTCCAAATGGACAATGACCCCAAGCTTACTTCCAAAGTTGTGGAAAAATGGCTTAAGGACAGCAAAGTCAAGGTATTTAAGTGGCCATCACAAAGCCCTGACCTCAATCCCATAGACAATGTGTGGGCTGAACTGAAAAAGCATGTGCGAGCAAGGAGGCCTACAAACCAGCTCTGTCAGGAGGAATGGACCGAAATTCACCCAACTTATTGTGGGAAGCTTGTGGAAGGCTACCCAAAACGTTTGACCCAAGTTAAACAATTTAAAGGCAATGCTACCAAATACTAATTGAGTGTATGAAAACTTCTGACCCACTGGGAATGTGATGAAAGAAATAAAAGTTGAAATAAATAATTCTCTCTACTATTATTCTGACATTTCACATTCTTAAAATAAAGTGGTGATCTTAAATGACCTAAGACAGGGAATTGTTACTAGGATTAAATGTCAGGAATTGTGAAAAACTGAGTTTAAATGTATTTGGCTAAGGTGTATGTAAACTTCCGACTTTAACTGTATTCTTTACATCATCAACATATGAATCACTACAAAACTTATTGTATGACCTCTAATACAGTGTATTAGGCCCAGCCTTTGGAACTTTGGTTTTCCTAGATATGGCTATTATTTTGTGATCAATACATCCTATGGATTTGGATACTGCTTTAAAGCAAATATCTGGAGAATTAATAAAAATGTGATCAATACATGTTGATGATTTAATACCAATATGTCTGCCATTTTCACCCCATTCTGTAATTTTGAGGGTTCATGACATAGCCTCTCTAGTAATTTAATAGGATCTCTATGGCTTAAACAATAACTTCATATCTGAAGTCATGCACTTTTGCCATTGATTGGTGTGGTCTCTGCAGCTGTGTGTGTGTGCGTGTGTGCGTGCGTGTGTATCTCAGAGTCAGCGAGAACGGGAGCGAGGATGCAACCTACCCACGTGTGGTTAATTACTGAATTAAATGACTGTGGTTTATAAATATGTATGTGTGGGGGTGTGTTGATTATCTCTGTTTTTGTGCCATAACGTAGCTGTGCTTGTGTGCGTGCGCGATAAGAGTCACTGACTCAAAGCCACTAGAGGATAGAACATATTTCAAACGTTGCTTTTTAGGGGGAGGTAGTTGCAGAATCGTTAGAATGGTTTAGTCGACTTCCTCAATGGTTGGTGCATACCTGTTATTTGCCATGGCAGACTGATGATAATCACAGGGCCATTTTAGGCCAAATTGAATGTAATTGAAAAGTTAATGATGGTCCTTCGAAATGGCTGATGTTTGCAGACCTGTGAGGTCGGTTTCACCCGTTCATTTTCACACGGACGCCATGATGTCACTTACCTTACCAGCATTCTCACAAGTCTGACTTCACTGGCACCATCATCATAGTCTGCCCACTCTGTCAAAACTGTTTTAAGGTTCTTATAAACCATTCGGTGTGCAGAGAAATGGCACAGAATTTCTTTCTTCAACTCAAATGTTGAAATACTGAAATTGTTATGAGGCTAATCTTTCGCTGCAAACATTTGGAAACCGAAGCAACAAAAAATAGACCATCAATGTTTCCCCTCTACCCAGGCTCTCCTGTGATTTGCCAGTGTGTCATCCAGCTGTGCATAGATTGGTTACAGGGTATCTCTAATTTAGTCAGCTCTCCTCAGGGCCCAGTCGACCCCAGTGACCCAGTTCTATACAGCTGTATAGAGTTACCTAAACCAGTTATATAGGGGTTGGCTCAGTCAAACCAGTACTACACTAACAGCTGGGATGCATTACTAGTGCTGTTGCCATTCCCTGGGTTAGTTGACAACCTTGATCAAATCCGGAGTTCAACAACATCACACCAGATAAGTGTTTTATTGAGTTGGAAATAGCAGGGGCAGCCTATAGCCTATTGAGGGGTTTATAGCAATTCAGTAATATTATGATTGTTGGTTTTGTGTCAATATCATCTGCCCCCTTGTCCAGTTGCTAAAGGAACATTTTGAGGAAAACAGTAATGATTTTGTCCATGATTCAGCCTGTGTCAGGATCACTCAGTCTGAGATAAAATAGCATCTATTTTAATAAAATGAGCTGTATTTAATCTGCAGACTCACAACAACCCGTTTGGAGAGTCCCCACTCTCATTTGGTCAGCATGTGTCGCTGTATATTGAAACTGGAGTCATAACCCATACGTTTATGTGAATAAAAATAATAAAATCATGGCATTATCCATCAATGTGAAGTATACTTTCTCCCTACTTTGAACTTGTTTTGTCTCTCTTCGGATTTGAATCAAGCCCAATGGACTAAAAACTTCACCAAAGCTTAGAGAACAGTCAGGGAAAAACACTGTCAAGATCCTTTATGGAGTCTGTAAACATGTTTACATTCAGACCTATTACATTTCTCTGACCTTTTCACTGAAGGAAAGACACTGTGCAAAACAGTCTGAAAGGCCAGTAAAGGATATTTGGAGACTTACCAACGGCACTAACACAGACTTAACATCCTGTTCAGGCATACCGTTCCAGAGGGAGCGTTCTGAGTAGTATTTTTTGGCTATTAATATTCATCTGCACCCATCCATCATTCTACCCATTCTCTCTTCCTCCTCCAGTGGTTTCAGGCTCTAACGATGGCCTCTCTCTTTCTCTCTCTCTTGCTCGCTCACCGTGTGACTCCAAATAGCATTTCTGGTCCCAAAAACTTTGCAGACCAGTGATTAACTTTTGCTGCAAATGTCTGAACACATGAGTGCTCGCATGTGTAATGTATTCATGATTGACTCATTCTGCAGAAAGCAGGATGGGCCGTTTTTGTTAGGAATCTAGAGTTTGTCATCTGAAGCAAGGCTATGAGGATGATGAATCCTTGTCCTCTTGCCTATTATGAGATTCTGTGGATTTGGTCCCAGTCACAGACCCGTATAAAGAGCCCAGTATTCCCAGATCCTCCCAGCCTATCACATTTCAAGTTCAGTTCAGCATCTTTGGTCCTACGTGGGATTATGTGCAGTAGTTTAGAAACTGATACCGGAATACATCTGGAGTTATAAGAACACTTTCATGATGTGGCAAGTTACAATTTGCTTTTTGAAAGTCCTATATCTTGAAAACCTTGATTGCTGACATGCAACAAAAATGTGTGACCGTGTCAACAGTGGACTAATGAAAGAAATACCAAAATATTGTTTTAAGTGGATTTATTATTATTCCTTTAATACAGTGCATTTGGAAAGTATTCAGACCCTTTGACTTTTTCTACATTTTGTTACGTTACAGCCTTATTCTAAAATGGATTAAATGCATTGTTTTCTTTATCAATCTACACAATACCCCATAATGACAAACAAAAACAGGTTTGTAGAAATGTAGGCAAATGTATAAAAAAAATATACAACTGAAATATCACATTTACAAAAGTATTTAGACCCTTTACGCAGTACTTTGTTGAAGCACCTTTGGCAGCGATTACAGCCTCAAGTCTTCTTGGGTATGACGCTACAAGCTTGGCACACCTGTATTTGGGGAGTTTCTCCCATTCTTCTCTGCAGATCCTCTCAAGTTCCGTCAGGTTTGATGGGGAGCATCGCTGCACAGCTATTTTCAGGTCTCTCCAGAGATGTTCGATCGGGTTCAAGTCCGGGCTCTTTTTAGCAAATGTATAAAACATTTAAAACAGACCTTATTTACATAAGTATTCAGACACTTTGCTATGAGACTCAATTGAGCTCAGGTGCATCCTGTTCCATTGATCATCCTTGATGTTTCTATAACTTGATTGGAGTCCACCTGTGGTAACTTCAATTGATTGGACATGATTTGGAATGGCACACAACTGTCTATATAAAAACCAAGCAATAAGGTCGAAGGAATTGTCCGTAGAGCCCAGAGACAGGATTGTGTAGAGTTACATATCTGGGGAAGGATACTAAAACATTTCTGCAGCATTGAAGGTCCCCAAGAACACCGTGGCCTCCATCATTCTTAAACGGAAGAAGTTTGGAACCACCAAGACTCTTCCTAGAGCTGGGCGCTCGGCCAAACTGAGCAATCGGGGGAGAAGGGCCTTGGTCAGGGAGATGACCAAGAACCGGATAGTCACTCTGACAGAGTCACTCTGTGGAGATGGGAAAACCTTCCAGAAGGACAACCATCTCTGCAGCACTCCACCAATCAGGCCTTTATGGTAGAGTGGCCAGACGGAAGCCACTCCTCAGTAAAAGACACATGACAGCCCGCTTGGAGTTTGCCAAAAGACACCTAAAGGACTCTCAGATCATGAGAAACAAGATTCTCTGGTCTGATGGAACCAAGATTGAACTCTTTGGTCTGAATGTGGCTTCTGCACTATTCTCTAATTGTCCTTGAGTGGCCCAGCCATAGCCTGGACTTGAACCCGATCAAACATCTTTGGAGAGATCTGAAAATAGCTGTGCAGCTTCCCATCCAACCTGACAGAGCTTGAGAGGATCTGCAGAGAAGAATGAGAGAAACTCCCAAAATACAGGTGTGGCAAGCTTGTAGTGTCATACCCAAGAAGACTCGAGGATGTAATCACTGCCAAAGGTGCATGTGATATTTCAATGTTTTATTTTTAATACATTTGCAAATTGTCTAAAAATCGGTCTTTACATTGTCATTATGGGGTAAGTCAAGGGGTCTGAATACTTTCCGAATGCACTGTACAGGGGTCAGCATTCTCCACTACTCCAGTCCTGCGGGGACCACAGTATGTGCCCGCTTTTGTTTTATCCTTACTCAAATGCACCAGATAAAACATGAGCTTGTAAGGGGTAAGTGACTCCTTGAATTATCTCAGACACCCACCCAGTTTTTTCCAGACCACAGAGTCTGGCTGTTCTGACTCAGATAGTCGTCAGACACTGAGTCAGAGTTGCCTGTCTGGACTACCCATAGCCCTACAGTAAGTTTTACCGGGGAACCAACCTGCGGGCTGCTGCCCTCTCTTCAACGGCTCCTCCTGGTGGCCCTCTGGGGTATTACAGGAGTGGGTAGCAGTGTATCAAGGCACATAATGTACTTTTTCAATTATTTTAGGAGTTTCTAGAGAACTGCAATGTGTGCACGCAATTCAACTAATCCACAATACTCTGATTAGTTGATTCCAGTGTTTTGGTGCTGGGCTGGGACACATTGTTCATTATATATTTTCTTCACAATGTCATGCCACCTGAATGTGCTGAATAAGCCTAGAGAGGTTAAGTAATGACTGTGTCATGTATGTATAGAAGCCTTGCTCAACGCTGAGTCTCCAAAATAACTAACCACATCATCTTTTAAGACAGCCTCTCTCAACACAGTCTTAGGGATCCAGTCATTTTAAACATGTTTGATGGATTCCCACTAAACAAGGGCTTGCTGATTTAGTTGACTAGATAGTTGAGTCAGGAGTGCTAGTGTTGAAATACATCAAACGTGAAATGAATGGGATATCACAATTGGCAAAAATAGCAAGCTCTCAAAGACATTTGCAAACCCCTTGAAAATACGTCAGCTTTTCTGTAAAAGAGACAAGATTAATAACACCTCGTTTTACCTCGTTCTTTCCAGTCACAGACGAGGACACAGTCAAGAGATACTATGCCAAGTTTGAGGAGAAGTTCTTTCAGGCATGCGAGAAGGAGCTGGCCAAAATCAACACATTCTACTCAGGTAACTGTACAACTGTGTACAACAATGTGTTGTCATTTATGTTGTTCATTTATGTAATCCTGCACCTGATATAACCAAACCACTGTGTGTCTCTCTAGTTAGCTAGCCGTTTCTGTGATTGTACAAAAAAACTACAGCACATTCACATTGCGTGATTAGCAAAAAGTCACACGCTCCTCCACTGTCCACTACTGGCCTAGGCCACTAAAGGCCCATCTGTTCAGAAGACAAACATTTAAACCCCTTAGGGAGTGAATCTCCCTGCCAGAAACCAATAGTGAGGCAACAGAGACAGAATCAGACTGCCTCTCTCTCTTACTCAATCTCCATCTCTCTCTTTCCCATGACCCTTCCTCCTCTCTCTGGCTCTTCTCTCCCACTCTTTTCTCCCACTCTCCTCCCTCCTGCCCTCTCCAGAAAAGCTAGCGGAGGCCCAGCGTCGTTTCGCCACTCTCCAAAATGAGCTGCAGTCATCGCTGGATGCCCAGCGGGAAAGCAGCATGCAAGGCCTCCGTCGCCGCCGTAAGGCAGTCTTCCACCTGTCCCAGCAGGAGCGCTGCAAACACCGCAACATCAAGGACCTGCAGCTGGCCTTCTCCGAGTTCTACCTCAGCCTCATCCTGCTACAGAACTACCAGGTTAGTACCCTAAACCCTAGACACTACCCCCTATACACTACCCCTAGACCACAGGATCATATATGCATAGTCACTTTAACCATAACTACCTGTACATATACTACCTCAATCAGCCTGACTAACCGGTGTCTGTATGTAGCCTCGCTACTTTTATAGCCTCGCTACTTTTACAGCCTCGCTACTGTATATAGCCTGTCTTTTTTTACTGTTGTTTTTATTTCTTTACTTACCTATTGTTCGCCTAATACCTTTTTTGCACTGTTGGTTGGAGCCTGTAAGTAAGCATTTCACTGTAAGGTCTACACCTGTTGTATTCGTCGATTGTGACAAATAAACTTTGATTTGATTATTCTACAAGAGCACAGACACAAGGGACAACAGACACACCGGTCTCTACATTGCAGATGGGCTGAAGGCAGTCATCAATGACCTTGGACAACATTATGTATTCGCAATGGTGACAGACAATGCTGCGAACATGAAGGCTGCTTGGTCTAAAGGGGAGGAGTCCTACCCTCACATCACACACATTGGCTGTGCTGCTCATGCATTGAATCTACTCCTCAAGGACATCATGGCACTGAAAACAATGGATACACTCTACAAGAGAGCCAAGGAAATGATTAGGTATGTAAAGGGTCATCAAGTTATAGCAGCAATCTACCTCACCAAGCAACGTGAGAAGAATAAGCGCACCACCTTGAAGGTGCCCAGCAACACCCGTTGGGGTGGTGTTGTCATGTTTGACGGTCTCCTGGAGGGGAAGGAGTCCCATCAAGAGGATCCTCCTGGATGATGTATTTTGGGAGAGAGTGGTAAGCAGCCTGAAACTCCTGAACCCTATAGCAGTAGTCATTGCACAGATTGAGGGAGACAATGCCATCCTGTCTGATGTTCTGACTCTGCTTGCAGATGTAAGAGAAGAAATCCATACTGCCCTGCAGACTTCACTGTTTCTCCAAGCAGAGGAAACTGCAGTTCTGAAATACATCAAAAAGCATAAAGACTTCTGCCTGAAGCCCATACACACCGCAGCGTACATGTTGGACCCCCCCAAGTATGCTGGCAAGAGCATCCTGTCTGGTGCAGAGATCAACAAGGCCTATGGTGTCATCACTACCGTGTCTCACCACCTTGGCCTGGATGAGGGCAAGGTTCTTGGCAGTCTGGCGAAGTACACTTCCAAGCAAGGGCTTTGGGATGGAGATGCAATATGGCAGTCGTGCAAACATATCTCATCAGCCACCTGGTGGAAGGGACTTAGTGGATCTGAGGCTCTTTCCCCTGTTGCCTCCATCATCCTCAAAATCCCACCAACATCAGCTGACTCCAGAGCACAACTGGTCCTTGTTTTGGAACACACACACACACAAAATCACGCAACAGGCTGACTAATACAAAGGTTGAAAAATTGGTGGCCATCCGGGCAAATTTGAGGCTTTTTTGAGCCTGACAACGAGCCATCCTCAACAAGGTTGGAAAGTGACCGTGAAGATGAGGCCTCAGAGTCTGATGTTCAAGACACCATTCTGTATACATCTGCCCCCTCTTTGGACACTGTGTTAACAAACCTCCAAACGAGCTTCAACGCCATACAACACTCCTTCCTTGGCCTCCAACTGCTCTTAAATGCTAGTAAAACAAAATGCCTGCTCTTCAACCGATCGCTGTCTGCACCTGCCCGCCAGACTAGCATCACTACTCTGGACGGTTCTGACTTAGAATATGTGGACAACTATAAATACCTAGCTGTCTGGCTAGACTGTAAACTCTCCTTCCAGACTCACATTAAGCATCTCCAATCCAAAGTTAAATCTAGAAACGGCTTCCTATTTTGCAGCAACGCCTCCTTAGTCATGCTGTCAAACATACCCTCGTAAAACTGACTATCCTACCCATCCTTGACTTCGGCGATGTAATTTACAAAATAGCCTCCAACACTCTACTCAGCAAATTGGATATAGTCCATCACAGTGCCATCCGTTTTGTCACCAAAGCCCCATATACCACCCACCACTGCGACCTGTGCGCTCTCGTTGGCTGGTCCTCGCTACATATTCATCGCCAAACCCACTGCCTCCAGGTCATCTATAAGTCATTTCTAGGTAAAGCTCCGCCTTATCTCAGCACACTGGTCACCATAGCAACACCCACCCGTAGCATGCGCTCCAGCAGGTATATTTCACTGGTCATCCCCAAAGCCAACACCTCCTTTGGCTGCCTTTCCTTCCAGTTCTCTGCTGCCAATGACTGGAACTAATTGCAAAAATCACTGAAGTTGGAGACTTATACCTCCCTCACTAACTTTAAGCGTCAGCTGTCAGAGCAGCTTACCGATCGTTGCAGCTGTACACAGCCCATCTGTAAATAGCCCATCCAACCAACTACCTACCTCATCCCCATATTTGTTTTTGTTTTTCTGCTCTTTTGCACACCATTATTTCTACTTGCACATCCTCATCTGCACATGGATCACTCCAGTGTAAATTGCTAAATTATAATTACTTCGCCACTATTGGCCTATTTATTTACTTCATTTGCACACACTGTATACAGATTTTTTCTATTATGTTATTGACTGTACGTTTGTTTATCCCATGTGTAACTCTGTGTTGTTGTTTTTGTCGCACTGCTTTGCTTTATCTTGGCCAGGTCGCAGTTGTAAATGAGAACTTGTTCTCAACTGGCCTACCTGGTTAAATGAAGGTGAAATAAATACAAAATTAAATGTGGACATTGAGGAGGTCCAGGGAGAAGACATGGAAGCCTGAGAGAAAGACAATCAAAGCTTTAGTTTCTAGACTATCATTTTACAGATGTGTGTTGAAAACATTTTTGGGAGATGCGATGGATCATTGAGGATCATTCCATATTCCCTTTCTTTTGTTGTTCAGTGAAATCATCCCATGTGAAGTCAACTCATTTAATTAAAGTTCAATTCGTAACTAAATTGTTTTTTTTTTTATTTATAATGAAGGGATTTCATAATTTGCAAATATGTCTACCTATGATAAGGTAAAAGGTTTATGTTTCTGTCTCCATATGATATGGTAAGTATATCCAATGCAAAAAGAATCTACATTTAAATGGTGTTAATATTAATTTGCATATTTCCGTTAATTCCCATATATTCCCGTTAATTCCCACAGTTTCCACCTCTGAATAGTCCCCAAATTGTGCAACCCTGTCTAATCAGCTTCTTGATGTGCCACACCTGTCAGGTGGATGGATTATCTTGGCAAAGGAGAAATGCTCACTAACAGGGATGCAAACAAATTTGTGCACAAAATTTGAGAGAAATAAGCTTTTTGTGCGTATGGAAAATATCAGGGATTTTTTTATTTCAGCTCATGAAACATGGGACCAACACTTTACATGTTGCATTTTATATTTTTGTTCAGTGTAGAAGCGCACAAGTAAATCTAGGAGATGAATGACTAAAAGTTCATATATAAACGTTTTTTGGGAGTGATTCATTATTAATCGAGCACAATCATTAGGTGAGACAAATGTTCAGCTGCCTCCTTTAAGGGCCGTAACCATGGTAACTTTCGCACTTGCTTGTCTGTGATGAAAAGAATATCAGACTGTGATGTCTTCCTAGCAGCAGTAAGTTGCAGCAAACTCAAACTAACGTTGAAAAACAACCTAGCATGTTAACAAAACAATGTAACTTGCCAAAGAAAACACAAAGACAAAGTCACATTTTAGTAGCCTTTCTTGTCAATTTGGCCAACTTCTACAAATGGGCTTCGGATAAAAAAAATATAATCCCAAATGCTGTGCGACCACCCTCCAATTTGGCTGGTGAAATAGACATTCTTACCCGCCAATGACGATCTACCTGTATTTGGCGGGTGTTAATTTCCAACCCTGGACAACTACCCTTAGATATTACCCCCTATACACTATTCCTGGTTACTACCTCATCCTGCTGCAGAATGACCAGGGTTAGTTACCAGCTCCTAAACACCAACCCTAGACACCCTACCGCTAAGACTAGCCTTGTTGTTTTGTGTCACCTGATCAATTGCAACAGGTTTTGCCATATCTGTACAAGCAAATAATCTGGGAGACCCATACTGATGGTCCAAAAAATGTATCTGTGGGATCCGAAAAAAGAATCTGAGAGACTCCTACTTATAACCATTCAACTGTTTCCTCTCGTCTCCCCAGAATCTGAACTTCACAGGTTTCCGTAAAATCCTGAAGAAGCATGATAAGATCCTGGAGACGTCGCGGGGGGCCGACTGGCGCGTGGCCCACGTGGAGGTTGCCCCCTTCTACACCTGCAAGAAGATCACCCAGCTAATCTCTGAGACTGAGGTACTGGACAGCCATTTTGTTTTCCCCTCTTATCAATGAGAAGTATTGGCTCGTTGCAATGTACTATAATCATTTCAGTGTTTGTCTTTTAGCTGTGAGACAATCTCTCTCTCTCTCCTCTCGCAGGCCCTGGTAACACAAGAGTTGGAGGGAGGAGACAGACAGCGAGCCATGAAGAGGCTACGAGTGCCACCACTGGGTGCTGCACAGCCTGCTCCGGCGTGGACCACCTTTAGGGTTGGGTTGTACTGTGGAGTCTTCCTAGTCCTCATGGTCACCGTCGTCATCACAGGTATGCCTGTCTTCCCTGCCTTTTCCCTATTCTCCTCCTTCCCTCTGTCTTACTGAAGCTGTAACACAGGTTTTAAACCATGGTTGTGTGAAGCGCTTTACCATGTGAAAAGATTAGCTTGATAGTGAGATTTTCTACGTCCATTTTTCACATTTCCCAATTAAACATTTTTCATACAGGCCCTAGTCCTCTAGTTCAGGGTTTGATGGCTCAGTTATTGACAGAAAGTTGCCATTATTGTGTTATTAATACGTTCTGAATGTGTTATTAACCATCTTGCCCGCTAGCTGCGGTTGTGATAAAGAATGCCAACGTGTGGCCACTGGTGAGGATCTACCTCGGCGGCTTCCTGCTGATCGAGTTCCTTTTCCTGTTGGGCATCAACACGTACGGCTGGCGCCAGGCAGGGGTTAACCACGTGCTTATCTTCGAGCTCAACCCCCGCAACAACCTCTCCCACCAGCACCTCTTTGAGGTAGGAGTTTGGGCCTCTATACAGTGGTTGGATACTGATTGTGTTTTATTAATACAGCTCTGGTTATTAGTTGTACCTATGTGGTTGTTTGTGTTCACATGTATTGTAGTGTTACTGAATCTATCTTTTCACGTAATTTCACGTATCAAGTAATTTGCTTGAATTATCTTTCTCTCCCCTTATCTCTCGCTCTCTCTTTGCCCCTATCTCTCTTCCTCATCTGTCTACCCGATCTCTCTCCCTCTCTCTCTTTCTCCACCTATCTCTCGCTCTCTTTCTCCACCTATCTCTCGCTCTCTTTCTTTGTCTCAAATTTAAACTAGCTTTATTGATATGAAATTAGCAATCAACTGTTGTCAAAGCAATGAGCAGTAGTAGAATGGAATCACAGTAATAGATGATGCAATCAAATTCCAACACCAGTTAACTTCTCTTCTCTCCTCCACATAGATTGCTGGTTTCCTGGGGGTTCTGTGGTGTGTGAGCATCCTGTCCTGTCTGTTCTCCAAGTCCATCCTGGTGCCCATGCAGGCCAACCCGCTGGTCCTCTACGGCTTCTTCTTCCTCTTCCTCATCAACCCCTTCAAGACCCTCTACTACAAGTCACGCTTCTGGCTCCTCAAACTGCTGGTGAGACGCTCAGAAAGCTGCTGAACATGTCTGAACGTGCTTAGCATCATGATGGGGAGAAATATTGACATTTGATGTTGCCAAATGCTGTATTCTGTATCCTAATCAGTAATATATAGTTATATTTTCCCCTGTCTCTCTCTCTCTGTTTCCTTCTCTCTATTTCCCTCTCTGCCCCCCCCCTCTACTTTTGCCATATCCCTCCCTCCCTCTCGTCCAGTTCCGTGTGGTGACAGCCCCGTTCCACAGGGTAGAGTTTGCAGACTTCTGGCTGGCTGACCAGCTCAACTCTCTAGGGGTGGTTCTGATGGACCTGGAGTACCTCATCTGTTTCTACAGCTTCGAGCTCGACTGGAAGCAACAGGACGGGCTACTGCAGGACAGTAAGCAATGGATACACACACGTACACATGCGTACATACAAGCACTGAGACACAAAACACACTCCAAGCGCCATTGAAAATTAGCTTGTTAGAGTTTCAGACCTTCAATCGGGGGCTTTTCTTATGGTTACTTTTATTTTTCTCTCCTCGGTCTGTATAAATCTTTTTCTCACACACAACTCAACACAGCCTTATCCAAACACACAAAGCTCAGCCAAAACAAGCCTACGGCCTAATCTAGCCCACACTAAACATACCCTCAAGACTTTCATCCAAACAAACATAGCCTAGTCCACACACACATAATGCAAACACAACAAACATTATCCAGTCCAAACAAACATACACACCACCACCACCTAGCCCTGTTCAAACACATGTTTTATCACCTTTATGTTATTGATTGCATGGGTGAGAAGTGTTGGAGTCAACTCCATTTTAAACTCAAGTCAATTGTGTATATTGAATTGCATTCCTATAAAGAAAAGGTCCAATCCATCCAACAGAGGGGAATTTCAATGGAACATATTCGTCAGATTTTATTGGTTGATTAATAATTATTGTGCGCATGATTTGATCTGTTCATTTCTAATCAATGTGTATTCTGATAGGTGGAGGCGTGTGTCACTCCTACTCGTACGGTGTGCGGGCCGTGATCCAGTGTCTACCGGCGTGGTTCCGCTTCGTGCAGTGCCTGCGGCGTTACCGTGACTCCAAACGGGCTTTCCCTCACCTGGTCAACGCCGGGAAATACTCGACCACTTTCTTCGTGGTCACCTTCGCTGCCCTGTACAGCACTCACAAAGAGAATCGTGAGTGTCGTATACCGTATTGTACTCGTGTACTCCTCAGACATTAGTACAGTTACAAAGGGAGAGTATATTACTGGAAACTTTAGAAGTTTACCAGTAAAGTACCAGCATTTTGGTTTCTTTCAAGGATTTTATATAATCTAGCACAAGATATCTAGTGGCTCTTTTGGGTACCTCAGATTATCACTGGTGTCTATAATAATCTCTGGCCGTCTGTGTGACCTTATCACATGTCCAATATATCAAATCATTGAATAAGATTATAAACGCTTTAGGAAAAATGATGAAGCTGTAAAACATTATCCTAAATATAAGCCATCAACTTAGTGAATACCATTGGTGTTTAATATGAGGGTGAAACAATGTTTACACACTTATTTATTTGACCTTGTCAATATGTTTGTGTTTTCAATATTTTGGTGTCAAACTGGTATGCCTTTCTCCTAGCTGCGAGTCACAACGAAGCTAAGATCTTCTTCTACCTGCTGATTGGCTGTTCCATAGTCAGTTCCTGTTACACCCTGGTGTGGGACCTGAAGATGGACTGGGGCCTGTTTGACCGAAACGCAGGCGATAACACCTTACTCAGAGAGGAGATCGTCTACCCCCAGAAAGTTAGTATGCACCTTTGGAGAAAAAAAAATCTATACCAACCAACATGTTGAATATTGATTTAATCATCTATGAACAAAACTATAACTGCAAGATGCAACAATTTCAATGATTTTACTGGGTTACAGTTCATATATAAGGAAATCATTGAATTAGGCCCTAATCTATGGATTTCACATGACTGGGAATATAGATATGCATCTGTTGGTCACAGATACGTAAAAACAAAACAATGTAGATGCGTGGATCAGAAAACCAGTCAGTATCTGGTGTGACCACCATTTGCCTCATGCAGCGTGACACATCTCCTTTGCATAGAGTTGATCAGGCTGTTGATTGTGGCCTGTGGAATGTTGTCCCACTCCTCTTCAATGGTTGTGCAAAGTTGCTGGATATTGGCAGGAACTGGAACACGCTGTCGTACACGTCGAACACGCTGTCGTACATCCCAAACATGCTCAATGGGTGACATGTCTGGTGAATATGTAGGCCATGGAAGAACTGGGACATTTTCAGCTTCCAGGAATTGTGTACAGATCCTTGGGACATGGGGCTGTACATGATCATGCTGAAACATGATGTGATAGAGGCAGATGAATGACACGACAATGGGCCTCTCGTCACGGTATCTCTGTGCATTCAAATTGTCATCAATAAAATGCAATTGTGTTCGTTGTCCGTAGCTTATTCCTGCCCATATCATAACCCCACCGCACCATGGGGGCACGCTGTTCACAACCACGCCATACACGTGGTCTGTGGTTGTGAGGCCGGTTAGACATTCTGCCAAATTCTATTTCAAATAAATTGATAGAAATATGCTTTTTGTGCAAATGGAAAATGTCTGGGATCTTTTGTTTCAGCTCATGAAACATGGGACCACACTTTACATGTTGCGTTTTTATATTTTTGCCTTTTAGGCGGAGTTCCTTTGTCCAGGGTCTGTGTTCTCTTGCCCATCTAATCTTTTCTTTTTATTGGCCAGTCTGAGATCAGGCTTTTCTTTACAACTCTGCCTAGAAGGCCAGCATCCCGGAGTCGCCTCTTCGCTGTTGATGTTGAGACTGGTGTTTTGCGGGTACTATTTGATGAAGCGTCCAGTTGAGGACTTGTGAGGCGTCTGTTTCTCAAAATGTACTTGTCCTCTTGCTTAGTTGTGCACCTCCCACTATTTATTTTCTGGTTAGAGCCAGTTTGCGCTGTTCTGTGAAGGGAGTAATACACAGCGTTGTATGAGATCTTCAGTTTCTTGGCAATTTCTCGCATGGAATAGCCTTCATTTCTCAGAACAAGAATAGACTGACGAGTTTCAGAAGAAAGGTCTTTGTTTCTGGCCATTTTGAGCCTGTAATCGAACCCACAAATGCTGATGCTCCAGATACTCAACTAGTCTAAAGAAGGCCACTTTGGTGTGAAAAGTGCAAATTAATCCCAGAACAACAGCAAAGGGCCTTTTGAAGATGCTGGAGGAAACAGGTACAAAGGTATCTATATCCACAGTAAAACAAGTCCTATATCGACATAGCTTAAAAGGCCGCTCAGCAAGGAAGAATCCACTGTTCCAAAATTGCCATTATAAAAGCCCATGGGGACAAAGATTGTATTTTTGGGAGAAATGTCCTCTGGTCTGATGAAACAAAAATATAACTGTTTGGCCATAATGATCATCGTTATGTTTGGAGGACAAAGGGGAAGGCTTGCAAGCCGAAGAACACCATCCCAACCGTGAAGCACAGGGGTGGCAGCATCATGTTGTGGGGGTGCTTTGCTGCAGGAAGGACTTGTGCACTTCACAAAATAGATGGCATCATGAAGGAGGAAAATTGTGGTTATATTGATATCTCAAGACATCCGTCAGGAAGTTAAAGCTTGGTCACAAATGGGTCTTCCAAATGGACAATGACCCCAAGCATACTTTCAATGCTGCCAAATACTAATTGAGTGTATGTAAACTTCTGACCCACTGGGAATGTGATGAAGGAAACAAAAGCTGAAATAAATAATTCTCTCTACTATTATTCTGACATTTCACATTCTTAATATAAAGTGGTGATCCTAACTGACCTAAGACAGGGAATTTTTACTATGATTAATTGTCAGGAATTGTGAAAAACTGAGTTTAAATGTATTTGGCTAAGGTGTATGTAAACTTCCGACTTCAACTGTGTGTGTGTGTGTGTGTGTGTGTGTGTGTGTGTGTGTGTGTGTGTGTGTGTGTATTGTTGGGGAAAGCCTATGCCTCAGAGGAACTGAGAAGTGTCTGATAATGTAATACATAATCATAAAAATATGTTATTTCAGAAGGTTTCTATGTGATGATTGTGTGTTCAGGCATACTACTACTGTGCCATACTGGAGGATGTGTTGCTACGTTTTGCCTGGACGATACCCCTCTCCCTGAGCACAGTCAGTGGGATACCCTCCGCTGCAGACATCCTGGCCACCATCCTAGCCCCTCTGGAGGTCTTCAGGTGAGAACAGACTACCTCTCTCTACCTCTACCTGTCTCTACCCCTCCACCCTCTCTCTCACTATCTCACTCACTATTTCTCACTCAATTCCATTCAAAGGGCTTTATTGGCATGGGAAATATATGTTTACATTGCCAAAGCAAGTGAAATAAACAATCAAAAATGAACAGTAGACATCATTATGGCTATGAACAGTGTTTAACTATTTACACATCATTATAAGTAAAAAAGGAAAGTAAATAAACATAAATATGGGTTGTATTTACAATGGTGTTTGTTCTTCACTCGTTGCCCTTTTCGTGTGGTATTTCACCCAATAGATATGGGAGTTTATCAAAATTGGATTTGTTTTATAATTCTTTGTGGGTCTGTGTAATCTGAGGGAAATATGGGTCTCTAATATGGTAAAACATTTGGTTAGGAAGTGCATCTGTTTCCACCTCATTTTGTGGGCAGTGAGCACATAGCCCGTCTTCTCTTGAGCGCCAGGTCTGCCTACGGAGGCCTCTCAATAGCAAGACAATGCTCACTGAGTCTGTACATTGTCAAAGCTTTCCTTAATCTTGGGTCAGTCACAGTGGTCAGGTATTCTGCTTCTTTGTACACTGATTAGGGCCAAATTGCATTATTCTCTCTGTCGTTCTCTCTCTCTGTCGTTCTCTCTCTGTCGTTCTCTCTCTCTCTCTCTTTCTCTCTGTCGTTCTCTCTCTCTGTCGGTCTCTCTCTGTCTCGCTCTGTCGTTCTCTCTGTCTCGCTCTCTCTGTCGTTCTCTCGCTCTCTCTGTCGTTCTCTCTCTCGCTCTGACGTTCTCTCTCTCGCTCTGTCGTTCTCTCTCGCTCTGTCGTTCTCTTTCGCTCTGTCGTTCTCTCTGTCTCTCTCTCTGTCGCTCTCTCTCTCTGTGTCGTTCTCTCTTTCTGTCGTTTTCTGTCTCTCGCTGTCTCTCTCTCTCTGTCTCTTGTGTTCTATATTTTCTTTGCATTCTCTCTTCCTTTCACTTTATTTCTCCCTCCCCTCCCTCCAAACACCTATTTTCTATGCCAATATCTTATTTCCTGTAAATGGACATTTCAGGGGTGCCTACTATTGTGGTGACCTCTAGGTAGAGCTCTTTCCCCTGAAGATTTTAAAAGGCAAACATTTAGCCACTAAATACCTCAAGGACATCTCATACATAATTCTCTCTTTCCATACAAACATTGAAACACCTCAACAATATTTCACTTGCTATTCTCTTCCTCCACCTCTCCACTGCAGGCGTTTTGTCTGGAACTTCTTCCGTCTGGAGAACGAGCACCTGAATAACTGTGGTGAGTTCCGAGCCGTGAGGGACATCTCAGTGGCTCCGCTGAACGCTGACGACCAGACGCTGCTGGAGCAGATGATGGACCAGGAGGACGGAGTCCGGAACCGCCTGGGCAAGAAGAACTGGAAACGCTCCTACAGCATGTCTCTGAGACGGCCGCGCCTCGCTTCCCAGTACGGTTATAGAAGAGCTACACACACACATTGGCATGCATACACACCCACACAAAGCTACAGCATGTCCCTGAGACGGCCGCGCCTCACTTCCCAGTACGGTTATAGAAGAGCTACACACACACATTGGCATGCATACACACCCACACAAAGCTACAGCATGTCCCTGAGATGGCCACGCCTCGCTTCCCAGTATGGTAATAACGTACACACCTTATATAAAACTTATGGCTGTGTTGCCCTCTACTAAACTTTCTCTCTCTCTCTCAGGACCAAGACCCGGGACACCAAAGTTCTCATCGAGGACACTGACGAGGACACCTGACATCAGACCAGACCCATTGCATCCATAGCATGGGTTCAGAACCTCTTTAAAGGACCACGCCCCTCCTAGGGGCACGCCCCCTGACCCCCTTCCTCCCCCATCAATCAATCAGTCGATCAATTGTTTGATTGACCTGCCCCCTCGTCAGCTTCTCCAATCAGTCCATCACAGAGCTGCCTATCTGCACCTTACATGTATTGACATAAATACACACACAAACACACACACACCGAGAGAGAGTACAAAGACATGAATATAGGAGTAGGTAGAGGAACAAAATTGGAGACAAATAAAAAATATTACACACACACACCTTGGAACAGCTACTTTTAAGCCACTTTGTTTTTGTTACATTCATGGACCATTTAGTACTGAGTTGACGTCACCCGTTATTTTTCAGATTCATGGGAAAGAGAGGAAACAACAAGACTGTTCATGTTGATGTAGATATCAGGCAGAACAAACGGGTGGACTAACTTTTGATTTCAAGATGGCTAATCAGAAATTGTGTAATATAAAAAAGACCGAGAGCGTTGGACTCTGAACAGTGATCAGACACTCCTCTGCAATCAGTCTGGTTCTTTGACTTTCTCATTCTATGTTTTGATGAACATGATGATGAAGATGACTATATTAATGTGGTTGTTCTTTCCATGTGCTAGAAGTTCTTCCACGAATACCTTGGTTCTTATTTTATTTTGTTGAATGTACATTTAATTGTTATTTATGCGAGGGGAGAGATGCCTAAAACATTTGGGAGTGAAAAAAAGGATAAAAAACAAAATGGGTTTCTGATTTGAAATGACTTCTAAAGTGTCTGCCTGACGTTGCCCATAAGAACTGTTCCAGGACCTGTTGGGGATTGGGATTCGTTCTAATGGTTAAGTGGGTCAGCCTGAATATAAGTCTGATCAGAGACCAATGTTTTTTGGGCATCTCATCCTTTAAAAGGACTTTGTATGTTCAAAAACCCTCAGGAGGCTCCGATGTAGACAATTCTCTTCCCTGTCTTCAGAACCTTCCAAAATGGGTTAACTATAACATTATGTTTACTTTCATGCCAAATCTAGTCTTTTGTCTTTTTAGATGTGTGAGCTAATGCAGTCTCTCAGTAAGCTGTGTGAGAATAGCAGGCTTTTCTACTATCGATATATCGCTTGCTCTTCTCAGAGCTAGCCAAATATCTGCAATCATTCCATTGAGAGCTGGGTTGTGCTTCCACGGCACAACGCCTCCGTAAGTCACATAGCACAGCAGATATAAATAGAATCTATAGAAGATATTTCACTATTAACAGCCCTCACTTTTTCTTGGTCATGTGACATGAGTTGTCAGGTCACATGGTCAGGAGAAAATCAGAGCCCTACTCACTTTTTAATATATACCTTCTGTTCTAGACATTCTAGTTCTATCTGCGTTGCTGCACAGCCTTGTGTCCACTAAGCAGCATAACGCAGATCTGTGTTCTCAACTTCAGTTTAGCAATCGTTAGGGCCCCGAGTTGTTCCTGGTCCGTGCCATTCCATTCGATCTCAGGGCAGCACACCCAATGCCAGTTAGGAGTCTAGTGTCGCGTGTGTCTGGGGATGTGCAGGGATTGGCCTCTTCACCAACCAATCATCTCCTTTCTGATCCACTCATCCTGTTCATTCTGATGTTCACTTCCTGGGTTTGTCTAGTGTTTTTTTTTTTTTTTACTAGATAACTGAAATTAGTATTTTCAGTTGAATTAAATGATAAAACATCATTATATTCCTCTGTAGCAGAATTCTAATTCATTCCATCCATTCAATAGTTTTTATTCGTTCTTAGCTTGAACACTTCTCACTTTGGGTCATTTGTTGAATGTATCATTCTGTTAGTAATTCCATAATTCCAGCCAACAAACACGATGTGTGTGCGTTCTCACATTTAGTCCTGAAAAGAAGTGTCTGTGTTGACTCACCTAAGGAGTCTTTAATATTAGAATGCATTCAATGCATATTCTCAGTTCTAATGTAGGCAAAAGCTTTAAATGTTCTACTCTTACTGAGTAAACACAATTTCCTAGAATTCCTGCCTCTCCCAAAAGCCACCTGAGGGTTTTAACCCCCATTGTGTGCCCTGGTAGATTTACTAACCCTGTAAAGATATAAGCACTCATTTAGAGCGGAATCCTAACTTGATATGCCCGGATAACTCGTCTCCCATTGACATTAATGCACAGTATTCAAAGGTTTGAGTTAACCCAGGTGTATCTCAGGTTAGAATTTGGCCCATACTTCTTGAAGTTCAAGCTGCATTTCGTAGTGTAGAGGTCAACCACAATAGTGATTGTGGAAAGCCTGATGGAGCTTAAATGTCTAGGGGAACTTGTCTTAAATAATGTGATGAAGAAGAAGAGCCACATAAAGACAACCTGGTGTTCCATTTGATCTAAAATGACATCCTATTCCCTATGTAGGGCACTTATTTTTAACTTAGGGTACTATCTAGGCAATAGGGTGCCATTTCAGATATGTCCCTGTTATGGTTGAGCTTTCTTGTCGACCATGTCATGACCAGCTCAGAGGGAGCCGACCTCGGAGGCTCTTAGACTTGAATGGAGCTGGTTAGCAATAACAGCCATGCATTATCCCTGTAATAAGTCAGAAGTATAAAATGATGTTTGCAGCAGAGGGAGGAGGGACCCCAGTGCCTCAGAGCAAACTGTTGGTTTTCATTGGGCCTCAGTGTGTTGTAGATCAAATAGTTCCTATTTAACTAGTGTCACCTCATCTGAATGATTTGCCAGAAATGCACTTTAGCTGCTAAAAAGAACCATAGTAGACCCAGAAGAAACAGAAAACGCAGAAGCTGGGGCCCAATGAGAACTAGTAACAATTCAACACCCTGTGCACCTTGGGTCCCCCGCCCCTTGAAAAGATTGTGATGGTCACCTGTTGTTACCTTTTTCAAATATTGTGGTCTCTACAGGTCTGGAGACTGTACCACCTAGGTCAACCAATGGACCTAGTGGGGGAAATAGAGAATATCTATATCCTTTTGTTACATTCCTAAAGTAACGTCTCACCCTTGAGAGAGTGAGCTGAAGGGCCCACACACACACATACAAAGCCTTGTAAATATTAATGCACACTCTCTCTGAAGTACTTACACACACCCTGCTTACAATTATACCCTGTACACACACCCAAACACCTTGCTTGGAGTATGTTCCAGCTATGAATGCTAAGGGTGGAGTTGCACTGGACCCGTCTCCCTGTTGCTTCTCATTGGATCACTGGATCTCTCAGAGCTGTCACTCAAATAGATCCTCCTATGGAAGAAGAGTGGAACCTACTGTACCAAAAGCCTGGACCAAAACAAAGCTCTTTAGAACGTTACCGTGTTTCCTTTCTGCCTAGAAGGCTATAAAGACTTAAAAAACCCAAGTGAAGGAAGGGCCCTGTATGAACTATATGAAACGGACTGTTGCCCATGTCCCATATGTCCCGCCAGCTTTGTGTTTTTATGTTCCATTTTTTAACATGCTCGCCCTATGTACTGTCATCGTACCTTGTACCCCTGGTCACTGTAACTACTACCTTAAGAGTACTCCTCATGCATTTGGCATTCTCTGCTAACTGAGGTGCCTGGATCGCCTCCCTGTTACATGGTTTTTGAGTTTTAAAAAAGTCAAAACATTTCTGTACTTGTAGCTGTTTATTTCCATCCTTCTGTACCTATTTATTTCCTCTTTATCAATTCTCTTCCACTATTTCTCTGTCCTGCGGGTGGCGCTGTTTCTATGACCTTTAGAGGGCATTCTATTCCATAATGTTTGAATGTAGCTGGCCTAATGGTGAGAACATTTAGCTATATATTTTGGTTTCTTTTGCATAGGGAGGTGTCAAAGAAATGTCTTCTTATAGCTTACTCAATGTAATAGACAACGTTTCTTGCCCATGCTTGGCAGGCTGAAACCTTTTTAATAGGTGTAAGAGAAATTCGATGAAATATTGTAATATTTGAATACTGTTCTTTGTTTACCAGGTTTAGGCAAGGGCAAGCCACAAATTTGATTTGGCACCAAAAGATATGCCCATGCCTAGACGTCCGCTATCAAATGTGGTCAATACGACACCGCCCTTTCGTGGAAGAAGGTTGAAGCACTTTATAACAATGTAACAATGTGCACAATGTAACAAATTCGTCTAGAAAAAATAACATTTTACTGCCACTTTGTAACGGTACAATCTATGCCTGATCATTCTCCACTGGAAATATTTCATTCCGTTTAGGGAGTGATGCATGTAGCTCATGCGGTCTAAGGCACTGCATCTCAGTGCTTGAGGCGTCACTACTGACACCTAGGTTCGATTCCAGGCTGTATCGCAACCGGCCGTGGTTGGGAGTCCCATAGGGCGGCTCAGCGTCGTCCGGGTTTGGCCCGTGTAGGCCGTCATTGTAAATAATAATTTGTTCTTAACTGACTTGCCTAGTTAAATAAATGTATGACCAAATAGACGACAGGTAGCCTGCCTTATTTGAGTGTTTGAATTGTAGCATAATATAACAATTTATTTAGTCTAATAGCTCAAACATTGCTCAAGTCGCTGGACTAGTTTTTCCACTGACTTGCCCTACTGCCACGTATCATGGCAGTGGACTTTAGGTCGACATGTACTTGAAAACAGTTTTACCCCTGATCAGTAAAAGGCTGTACAGCCTTGATTTCGTCGTTTTTGTTGACACGCGATTAAAGTATTTGCCTTGTTGCACAGAGGTGAGTAAGTGAGCCGCATGCGTGTTGACGAGCGGGACTATTTCAGTAGCCTATTCTGATTGCGCCAAATGAAGTTTCTTCATTCTCCTTTATGTAAATTGAGTAATTTACTTTTGTGTGTGATGGGCGTGAAATGTGATACAGTACCGACATGAAGTCCGGAGAGGAGACGGATTACGAGGGAGACCTAAATAGTTTGCCCGACGACTCCAACTTTGTCAAACCTTATTTATTAGAACTGAGACAGAGGGCACAGAAAGACATCATCGACCCGCAACAAAGCTTGAATTGGTCGGACAGTTTTCTAATAAAGTTTCTACGAGCAAGAGACTTTAATGTTGAGCTGTCACTGAAGGTTGGTATCTCGGTGGGTTAAAGGTATTGAGAAATTGAAACTGTTTTGGCTATGCCGCATGTTTTCCAGCTAGCACATTGGTTCCTTGGAAGTTGTGGGAACGTACGTTTTTGGTATCCCATTGGTTCTCGGAACGAAGCCATAAATGTTCTGACCAGTAAAACTGAAAACTTTTTAAATGTTCTGAGAACAGTTAAACAGTTAAAATTTCACCTGTTGAGTTCTTTTTTAGATTGCAGGGAGGTTGTGAGAACGTTTTACTATTGTTCTCTGAAAATCCTTCTAGGAGGTTTTATGAACTTTCTGAGAATGCAAATTATAGGTTATTTGAAGATAATTAATGTTCTGATAACATGTTTCAATAACTCAATAAAACTGATAGAATTTAGTACTGTTTTGAACTCCAAGCACAGATGGGACACATGGAAAGTCATTTGCTTAGACAGCTCCATAACACCATGGCTGTACTAAATTCTACTATATGGATTATAATTATCATCATGAATATTAAGGCTATACGCACTACATGTTACACACATAGACACTCAATCATGCAGATTGGCAGAGTTATTATTTATTTGGACATCACACATTATAGTCTTACTCTTATACAGACATTGTACACACCCTCACTAAATCACATCCAATATCATACACATCACCCTACTCAGATTTCCTACACACATAATATCTTGTCTCAATTTTCTAACATCTGTGACATTGGCTTACAGGCAAACAGGCAAGGGAATAAAACAAATATTGCTAGAACCTATTTCTTGAATTCAAAATATCAGACATTTGAAAGCTCTAATTTTGACCGTCTTAATATCTGTGATGGCAGTAACTTTACAAGCACTAATTAAGGTCAATTTAGACTGAGAATAGTATCTAGTTATGATAAGGGGTGACATAAGTATAGCCAGTTAATTGTAATGGTTTAGCAGAATATAAAAAAGATCAGTCTTTACATGGCTAAAAGAAAAGGAATATATAACATATATATATATTCTGTCATGGACAAAGGAACTCAAAGGTTGTGATGATATTAATTAACAAAAATGTATATCTGAATGTGAAAATAGTCAGGAGTGATTTGCAAGGAAGGTGGATCCTTTTGAATATGAAAGTGGACGAAAAAGAGATTTGGCTCATTAATCTATATGGTCCAAATCAGGATGATCCATACTTCTTTGAAAACATTTATACCAATGTATTGAACTTACAGGCAACAAATGATCTAATCATTATGTTAGGAGACTATAACACAGTGTTAAGTACCTCAATGGACCGTAAAGGTAATCACTCTACAAACTATCATCACCGTGCCCTTAAGGAAATCACAAATATTATGGACACATTAGAAATAGTGGATATTTGGAGACTAAAAAACCCTGACCTAGTGAGATATACATGGAGGAGACTTAATCAAGCTAGTCGTCTTGACTACATTCTTGTCTCTTTCTCTCTTGCATCAAAGGTTAAAAAAGTTTTAATAGGAGACAGTATGTGATCAGATCATCATCTAATTGGCATTCACATAACTCTTATAGATTTTCCACGTGGATGGGGATATTGGAAATGTAATCAAAGTTTACTGGAGGACAACTTATTTTTCACTAAGACAAAATCATTTACAACTTTTATAATTTGTAACGGAATTTTTCAAGTATAATATAGGTCCAGCAAATCCCCTTATTGTTTAGCATACCTTTAAATGTACCTTCAGAGGTCATGCAATTCAATATTCATCAATAATAAAAAAGCAGTTTCTGGCTAAAGAGACAAGACTAACAAGGGAAATCCATGAACTAATAGTACAGGTAGATTGCAATAAAAATGATACTACAGAGATACAAAATAAGTTAGAGGAAAAAGAACTTGAGGAACGTATTCAAGAACAATCTAATGTAATCTATTACAAAAATATAGCAAACTGGATGGAATATGGAGAAAAATGCACACAATTCTTCCTGAATCTCCAATACAGGAACGCTAACAAAAAGAATTTGCAGAAACTCGTTACAGAAGACGGAGTCATCTATAATTCTCCGAATTATATTTTAAACGAGGAAGCTAATTATTTAAGGCAGATGTTCTCTTTTCCGTCTCATCTTTTCCCACTGAATGAAGATTATGGTAAGGAATTCTTTCCAAATAATATAAAAAATTGAAAATTAACAAATGTACAGAAAGATCAGTGCGAAGGCCAAATTACAGAGGAATAACTTTTAGAGGCTATTAACACCTTTCGGTTTGGAAAAGCCCCAGTGCTTGATGGCATACTGGTAGTGGTATATCAAGTATTTGATATACTAAAAGCTCCATTGTTTTAACTACTCCTATAGAAATGGTAGTCTGTCAGGTACTCAGCAGGAATGTCTGATTTCTCTATTATTAAAACAAGACCCAAATGGCAAATATAATGACCCAGTCTAAAAAACTGGAGGCCCCTTACACTTCAATGTTGTGATGCAAAAATACTAGCGAAATGCATAGCACTCAGAATTAAAAGGGTTTTACCAGGTATTGTTCATCCTGATCAGACAGGTTTTTTACATGGACGATACATTGGAGATAATATACGGCAACTACTAGAAATAATAGAACATCATGAAACATATAAGAACCAGGAATGGTATTTATAGTGGATTTTGAAAAGGCATTTGATAAAGTAAGACTGGATTTTATTTATAAATGCCTGGATTTTTTCAATTTTGATAATTCTCTTAAAATGGGTAAAAATAATGTATTGCAACCCCAGGTGTAAAATAGTAAATAATGGCTACTTCTCAGAGTTTTGAATTGTCAAGAGAAGTTAAACAAGGGTGTCCGCTGTCACCATATCTATTCGTTATGGCCATCAAAATGCTAGCTATTAAAATCAGATCCAATAACAGCATTAGAGGATTAGAAATCCAAGGCTTAAAAACAAAAGGTGTCCATGTATGCCGATGACTCAAGTTTTATATTAAGTCCGCAAGCTAGATCCCTGCAATGTCTCATTGAAGATCTAGATAACTTTCCTGTACTCTCTGGACTAAAACCTAAATATGATAAGTATACAATATTACGTATTGGATCTTTAAAAAATACAACTTTTACATTACCCTGCAGTTTGCCTATAAAATGGGCTGATGGTGAAGTAGACATTCTCGGTATTCATATCACAAAATATATAAATAAGCTCTCCACAATGCTGCCTACTCCTGATGATTAGTTTTTCAATCATATGAGCAAACAATATTTCGCTTTATCTGGGAAGCTAAACTAGACAACATAAAACGTGTCTATCTAGATAATGAATATGAATTGGGTGGATTGAGATGATTAAATATAAAAGCACTAAACCTCTCTCTAAAAGCTTCACTCATTCAAAAGTTTTATTTGAACCCTATATGGTTCTCATGTAGATTACTGAGAAAAGTTCATCCATTGTTTAAAAATGGCCTTTATGCCTTTGTGCAGAATGCCATGTCTAATTTTCAATTAATTTTTTCAAAGTATCTCTCTTTTTCAAACAAGCATTTGCACAACTGGCTACAAATGAAATTTCATCCCCATGAAAAGATAGAATGAATATTATGGCTGAACTAAAATGTGCTGGTTGATAAAATACCTGTATTTATGGGAAAGATGTTTGAAAAGGGTATTTTGTTCTTAAATGATATTGTAAATTGGAATGGTAGAGTTATGTCCATCATGGAGTTATCAGAATTGTACGGGAAGGTCTGCTCAACCCAAGAGTACAACCAACTGATTACAGCATTACCCCAAAAAATGGAAGAGGCAGGTGGCAGCGGGAGGAGGTAGGGAACTGGTCTGTCTGCCCATAAAGGATCAAAACTGGCAGAGGAATAAAAATAGCATAAATAGGAAAGTATACAGTGAGGGAAAAAAGTATTTGATCCCCTGCAGATTTTGTACGTTTGCCCACTGACAAAGAAATGATCAGTCTATCATTTTAATGGTAGGTTTATTTTAACAGTGAGAGACAGAATAACAACAAAAAAATCCAGAAAAACGCATCTGAAAATGTTATAAATTGATTTGCATTTTAATGAGGGAAATAAGTATTTGACCCCCTCTCAATCAGAAAGATTTCTGGCTCCCAGGTGTCTTTTATACAGGTAACGAGCTGAGATTAGGAGCACACTCTTAAAGGGAGTGCTCCTAATCTCAGTTTGTTACCTGTATAAAAGACACCTGTCCACAGAAGCAATCAATCAATCCGATTCCAAATTCTCCACCATGGCCAAGACCAAAGAGCTCTCCAAAGATGTCAGGGGCAAGATTGTAGACCTACACAAGGCTGGAATGGGCTACAAGACCATCGCCAAGCAGCTTGGTGAGAAGGTGACAACCGTTGGTGCGATTATTTGCAAATGGAAGAAACACAAAATAACTGTCAATCTCCCTCGGCCTGGGGCTCCATGCAAGATCTCACCTCGTGGAGTTGCAATGATCATGAGAACGGTGAGGAATCAGCCCAGAACTACACAGGAGGATCTTGTCAATGATCTCAAGGCAGCTGGGACCATAGTCACCAAGAAAACAATTGGTAACACACTACGCCGTGAAGGACTGAAATCCTGCAGCGCCCGCAAGGTCCCCCTGCTCAAGAAAGCACATATACATGCCCGTCTGAAGTTTGCCAATGAACATCTGAATGATTCAGAGGACAACTGGGTGAAAGTGTTGTGGTCAGACGAGACCAAAATGGAGCTCTTTGGCATCAACTCAACTCGCCGTGTTTGGAAGAGGGGGAATGCTGCTTATGACCCCAAGAACACCATCCCCACCGTCAAACATGGAGGTGGAAACATTATGCTTTGGGGGTGTTTTTCTGCTAAGGGGACAGGACAACTTCACCGCATCAAAGGATGGGACCATGTACCGTCAAATCTTGGGTGAGAACCTCCTTCCCTCAGCCAGGGCATTGAAAATGGGTCGTGGATGGGTATTCCAGCATGACAATGACCCAAAACACACGGCCAAGGCAACAAAGGAGTGGCTCAAGAAGAAGCACATTAAGGTCCTGGAGTGGCCTAGCCAGTCTCCAGACCTTAATCCCATAGAAAATCTGTGGAGGGAGCTGAAGGTTCGAGTTGCCAAACGTCAGCCTCGAAACCTTAATGACTTGGAGAAGATCTGCAAAGAGGAGTGGGACAAAATCCCTCCTGAGATGTGTGCAAACCTGGTGGCCAACTACAAGAAACGTCTGACCTCTGTGATTACCAACAAGGGTTTTGCCACCAAGTACTAAGTAATGTTTTGCAGAGGGGTCAAATACTTATTTCCCTCATTAAAATGCAAATCAATTTATAAAGATGTTCACACTTTTTCTGGATTTTTTTGTTGTTATTCTGTCTCTCACTGTTCAAATAAACCTACCATTAAAATTATAGACTGATCATTTCTTTGTCAGTGGGCAAATGTACAAAATCAGCTGGGGATCAAACACTTTTTTCCCTCCCTGTACCAGTTTCATTTGAGGACCAGGATGTACCATACAAATTGCAAAAGAGTTGGGAAGAGATTTTTGATGTACCGATGGTACATGAGTTGAGTTGATGGTACATGAGTTGAGTTGATATATAAAACAACGCAAGATTCAAGACTTTGTGCTTTTCAGCAAAAAATTATTTAATAGAATTCTTGCCACCAACAAAATGTTGAATATTTGGGGCATAAAGTCATCGAAGCTCTGCAGATTTTGTTGTGAGGATACAGAATCAATAGACCATTTATTTTGGTATTGCCCTCAGGTAGCCTGTTTCTGGTCTCAAGTTCAGGAATGGCTGAAAATGCATAGCATTGTTCTAAAATTGACCCTAGAAATAGTACTGTTAGGAGATCTGGAGAGACCGGGTCAGTCAATTACTGTATTATTTTGTATTATATGTATTATTTTGTTGTATTATTATTTTTTGCATTGTTGTTTGCTGTTTTCTTCTGTCTTCCTTTTTTCTCTGTAGTTCATTCTCTGGTTGGTGCATTGGGGGGTTCTTGGGGGTGGGGAATGGAATTAATTGTATTTTTATTGTTCTTCTTGGGGGACTGTGGGAGGGGTCAAGGGGGTCTCGAATGGTTGAGGGACAGCTATTGGGGATCTTGGAGGGTTCGAGTGCACGTTCTTTAGCCTGGTGGTATATTTGTCAACCTGCCCTTAAGCAGGGCATTGACCCTGGATGCTTCTGTGTGTCGCTCTGAATGGGAATCTGTTGGATGACTGGTATGATGTAGTTGTTGAGCAGCTTCATTGCAAGTATATTGTATGTTTGGGATTTTTTTATATATATACAGTGGGGCAAAAAAGTATTTAGTCAGCCACCAATTGTGCAAGTTCTCTCACTTAAAAAGATGAGAGAGGCCTGTAATTTTCATCATAGGTACACTTCAACTATGACAGACAAAATTAGGAAATAAAATCCAGAAAATCACATTGTAGGATTTTTTATGAATTTATTTGCAAATTATGGTGGAAAATAAGTATTTGATCACATACAAACAAGCAAGATTTCTGGCTCTCACGGACCTGTAACTTCTTCTTTAAGAGGCTCCTCTGTCCTCCACTCGTTACCTGTATTAATGGCACCTGTTTGAACTTGTTATCAAAGTCAAAGTCAAAGTCAAAGTCAAAGTCACCATTATTAGTCAGTTGTACAACCGAATGCCTTCAACCGAAATGTGTCTTCCGCATTTAACCCAACCCCTCTGAATCAGAGAGGTGCGGGGGGCTGCCTTAATCGACATCCACGTCTTCGGCGCCCGGGGAACAGTGGGTTAACTGCCTTGTTCAGGGGCAGAACGACAGATTTTTACCTTGTCAGCTCGGGGATTTGAACTTGCAGCCCTCCGGTTACAAGACCAACGCTCTAACCACTAGGCTACCTGCCGATCAGTATAAAAGACACCTGTCCACAACCTCAAACAGTCACACTCCAAACTCCACTATGGCCAAGACCAAAGAGCTGTCAAAGGACACCAGAAACAAAAGACATACAAGACCACTGATAATCTTCCTCGATCTGGGGCTCCACGCAAGATCTCACCCCGTGGGGTCAAAATGATCACAAGAACGGTGAGCAAAAATCCCAGAACCACACGGGGGACCTAGTGAATGACCTGCAGAGAGCTGGGACCAAAGTAACAAAGCCTACCATCAGTAACACACTACGCCGCCAGGGACTCAAATCCTGCAGTGCCAGACGTGTCCCCCTGCTTAAGCCAGTACATGTTCAGGCCCGTCTGAAGTTTGCTAGAGAGCATTTGGATGATCCAGATGAGGATTGGGAGAATGTCATATGGTCAGATGAAACCAAAATAGAACTTTTTGGTAAAAACTCAACTCGTCGTGTTTGGAGGACAAAGAATGCTGAGTTGCATCCAAAGAACACCATACCTACTGTGAAGCATGGGGGTGGAAACATCATGCTTTGGGGCTGTTTTTCTGCAAAGGGATCAGGACGACTGATCCGTGTAAAGGAAAGAATGAATGGGGCCATGTATCGTGAGATTTTGAGTGAAAACCTCCTTCCATCAGCAAGGGCATTGAAGATGAAACGTGGCTGGGTCTTTCAGCATGACAATGATCCCAAACACACCGCCTGGCAACGAAGGAGTGGCTTCGTGAAGAAGCATTTCAAGGTCCTGGAGTGGCCTAGCCAGTCTCCAGATCTCAACCCCATAGAAAATCTTTGGAGGGAGTTGAAAGTCCGTGTTGCCCAGCGACAGCCTCAAAACATCACTGCTCTAGAGGAGATCTGCATGGAGGAATAGGCCAAAATACCAGCAACAGTGTGTGAAAACCTTGTGAAGACTTACAGAAAACGTTTGACCTCTGTCATTGCCAACAAAGGGTATATAACAAAGTATTGAGATAAACTTTTGTTATTGACCAAATACTTATTTTCCACCATAATTTGCAAATAAATTCATTAAAAATCCTACAATGTGATTTTCTGGATTTTTTTTCCTCATTTTGTCTGTCATAGTTGAAGTGTACCTATGATGAAAATTACAGGCCTCTCTCATCTTTTTAAGTGAGAGAACTTGCACAATTGGTGGCTGACTAAATACTTTTTTGCCCCACTGTATATATATATTAATTCTGTGAACTAAACAAAAAAAATGTTTTATAAAAACATATTCCTTAAAGTAAATAGTTTAGAGTAGGGTTTCCTGGGACCCACATTTTAGGAAAATATGCAACTATATGTAAATATCGGTACATTTCATTGCCCTTATGCCTAAAACAAAAGCAATATAGACAAAAACAAATAACAATGAAATTAACTTCTTAGAGAGCAGTGGGGCGCTAGCCCGACACTACCAGGTGAAATGCAAGGCGCCAAATTCAAAATCCAAAAGTTGAATTATTAAACATGCACCAATATACAAGTGTTTCATAGTCATCAAAAGCTCTGCTTCTTGGCAATATCACAGCGTTGTCAGATTTCAAAAAGGCTTTACGGCGAAAGCACCACATTTGATTGTTTGAGGGTAGCACCTAACATATTTTTTCCATTACCATAATTTCATAAGCCTCCACGGTTCACAGAAAACACATTTCACAGCGAAAACAAATCAATTACCTTTTGAAGAACTTCTGCTGAGGGCTTCCAAAGTGTCCAACGAAGACAATCCATGGTTCTTTTGTTAGAAAAAGTAATGTATTATATCCATAAATCTCTGTTTGGTTGGCGCGTTATAATCAGAAAATAGAGCGTTGACTCCTCCATTGAAACGTGAAGAGAACTCGTTCAATTTATACCTATAAACTTGTCCAAGAACAATCAAACATCATTGTAAATGTATGGGGCCATGTATCGTGAGATTTTGAGTGAAAACCTCCTTCCATCAGCAAGGGCATTGAAGATGAAACGTGGCTGGGTCTTTCAGCATGACAATGATCCCAAACACACCGCCCGGGCAACGAAGGAGTGGCTTCGTAAGAAGCATTTCAAGGTCCTGGAGTGGCCTAGCCAGTCTCCAGATCTCAACCCCATAGAAAATCTTTGGAGGGAGTTGAAAGTCCGTGTTGCCCAGCGACAGCCCCAAAACATCACTGCTCTAGAGGAGATCTGCATGGAGGAATGGGCCAAAATACCAGCAACAGTGTGTGAAAACCTTGTGAAGACTTACAGAAAACGTTTGACCTCTGTCATTGCCAACAAAGGGTATATAACAAAGTATTGAGATAAACTTTTGTTATTGACCAAATACTTATTTTCCACCATAATTTGCAAATAAATAAATTAAAAATCCTACAATGTGATTTTCTGGATTTCTTTTTCTCATTTCGTCTGTCATAGTTGAAGTGTACCTATGATGAAAATTACAGGCCTCTCTCGTCTTTTTAAGTTGGAGAACTTGCACAATTGGTGGCTGACTAAATACTTTTTTGCCCCACTGTATATATATATTAATTCTGTGAACTAAACAAAAAAAATGTTTTATAAAAACATATTCCTTAAAGTAAATAGTTTAGAGTAGGGTTTCCTGGGACCCACATTTTAGGAAAATATGCAACTATATGTAAATATCGGTACATTTCATTGCCCTTATGCCTAAAACAAAAGCAATATAGACAAAAACAAATAACAATGAAATTAACTTCTTAGGGAGCAGTGGGGCGCTAGCCCGACACTACCAGGTGAAATGCAAGGCGCCAAATTCAAAATCCAAAAGTTGAATTATTAAACATGCACCAATATACAAGTGTTTCATAGTCATCAAAAGCTCTGCTTCTTGGCAATATCACAGCGTTGTCAGATTTCAAAAAGGCTTTACGGCGAAAGCACCACATTTGATTGTTTGAGGGTAGCACCTAACATATTTTTTCCATCACCATAATTTCATAAGCCTCCACGGTTCACAGAAAACACATTTCACAGCGAAAACAAATCAATTACCTTTTGAAGAACTTCTGCTGAGGGCTTCCAAAGTGTCCAACGAAGACAATCCATGGTTCTTTTGTTAGAAAAAGTAATGTATTATATCCATAAATCTCCGTTTGGTTGGCGCGTTATAATCAGAAAATAGAGCGTTGACTCCTCCATTGAAACGTGAAGAGAACTCGTTCAATTTATACCTATAAACTTGTCCAAGAACAATCAAACATCATTGTAAATGTATCCTTATGAACACTTATGTATAAATAGCATAATATTTCAACCGGAATATAAACTGGGCGATAAGAAAGGAAAAAACCACAGAGTGTGCCTGCCGGGAGCGCGCATTCACTTGTAATGACATCTATGGGGACACTTCCTTATTCCTCTTCTTCTCTGCTCTAAAAGCATCTAAAAAGAATCAGAACACTTTCTTGAGACTGTTGACATCCAGAGGAAGCAATAGGTATTGCATTCATATGCCCTTATAAGGGCATTTTCATAAGGGAGGGGCTCTAAATGAGGCAATGTGTCAAAACCACTTTTTCCAGGACAGAAATTCCTCTGGGTTTCGCCTGCCGTTCTGTTATACTCACAGACAAAATGTTAACACTTTTAGAAAATTCAGAGTGTTTCCTATCCAATGGTACTAAATATGTGCATATCCTATTTTCTGGGCCTGAATGGGAAGCATTTTACTTTGGGCACGCCAGGGTCTCCAAAACGGTCACTTCGTGAGCTGCTCCCTAAGAAGTTAAATATTCATATAAATATATATTCATGTTTATTTTTCCCCATTAAAAACACTCTTACATATCTGTCTGAGTTGGAACTGTTGCTGTTAAAATACAATAAATCCTTTTCATTCATCAATGAGATTCAAACCGATGATCTTCTGTTCTCTAATCATGGAATTAGTCAATTGATTGAATGCAATGTTTTTTCTTGTGTTTTTTCTGGAAAGTTTTCTTAATGTTTTGAAAACATGACTTTAAATAGAACCATGAGAATCTGTCGAAAATGTTAAGCTGAAGTACTGAAATTCCCCAAAAATAATGTTGTTTCTTAATGTTCTCAGAAAACAATTTGCGAACTACTTTAAATAAAACCAAACCTAGAGGAAACATTATGCTGAAGTACTGAAATTCCACCTAAGAAACATGTAGTTCTCAAAACCTTATGTGTGAGCTGGTTATCCTGCACCATTCCCAGAAAGTTGTGGAGAGGTTGTATGCAAAATAACCATAGGACAACCACACTCTCACTAAGCTCAAAGAAACATATGGTTCTCAGAACGTTATGTGCTAGCTGGGTTTTGATGCCTTTCGCACCACTTGTTTAGAACTTGGACTCAAAGACTGTTGTCAGTGAAGTAAAGTTGGGTCCATGCCAACTGGACTAACGGAAAATAAACTATTTGGGCTACAGGTTGTCGCTATGTGAGGAAGTTTTAAACGACCAGATTGCAGCACATGCATAGATAACTTCAAAAAGCTTGTCAAAAAATACATTTTGCTTTGCAGTAGTTGGACGTTTTGGACCTCTCCAAAACTAAACATTCACTGTAGGATAGGCAATGCAGGCATAGGTTTATAGGAGAGTGAATTATATCGTGTAATTCATGGGCTAAACACTTGGGTTACTTAGTGTAAGTTAATGTTTGTATGTGTCAACTGCATTCAACAAAATGTGTGGCATAGTTCATGCCTGTAACCCTGTATCTTGTTCATAGCCTACAAATGTCAGTCAGTGCACATAGGTTTGGAAAACGTTTACCATCTTGGCACTTAACAGTGCCCACACAGCCAGACATGATTTGACAGGCTGACAGCTGGCTGTGGGTCCTCTGTTGCAATCCCCAAAATATTTATTTTCTTTCTCTTTCTATCTATAGCTACTTGTTAATTACCAGCGTTGGAGGAGAGAGTGCCCAGAGATCAGTGCCAACCTGCAGCCGTCCTCTGTCCTGGGACTCCTCCAGAATAACTACCATGGAGTGCTGAGGGACCGGGACCTCAGCGGAAGCAGAGTGCTCATCTATAGGATCGGTTAGTTCTCACCTCTATGGTCTCATAGGGTGTGGTCTGGGTGTCAGGCAAGGAAAATGGCACCACTGCATAAAACCACCTAAAATGTGATTTGAACATAAATCAAAAGGAATAATCTGCCCATGGCTGTGTAAAAGGCTATGTAAGGAGATGGAATACTCTTTAATGTAGTATACACTATAGTAGGGGTATTCAACTCTTAACATATGAGGTCTGGAGCACTGCTGCTTTTCTGTTCTACCTGATAATTAATTGCACCCACCTGGTGTCCCAGGTCTAAATCAGTCCCTGATTAGAGGGGAATAATTTTTTTTTAAAGCAGTGGACCTGGCTTCGAGGTCAAGATTTGAATTTGAGGGCTATCTATAGGGTGTCATTTGATATGTTGTCATTTGAGATGTGTTGGCTTGTCTCCTCAGGCCAGTGGAACCCCAAAGACTTCACAGTGTACGAGGTGTTCCGTGTCAGTCTGATCACATCTGAGCTGATCGTCCAGGAGACAGAGACCCAGAGGAATGGACTAAAAGCCATTTTTGACATGCAGGGATGGTGCTTCGCTCACGCCCTCCAGATCAACCCCTCCCTGGCCAAGAGGATCTCCTCTGTGCTCACGGTAGGTTCTGTTGAACTGGGTCATGTTCATTAGGACACAACATTTTCAACTACTGTTTTAATGGGCCCGTCTGCTGGTTTGAGAAATAATCTTTGTATGATAAGTGTTAGAATAACATCATCAGTAATTGTAAAGGTCTAAGGATAAGGTTAGTTCTAGATCCAGAGTTGTCCGTATAGCTATACTGTAAGTCTGTAATAATACTGTACTAAAGGTAGAATCAGCAAGATGATGTAGATGCACAAAGTAAACAACAGAAATGATTCAATATCCGCAACAACTAAGAGCGTTGTAGTGTGAGGCTGAACTTCTCCTCTGTTGTAGTGGGAAGCACACCCGTGCACATGCACAGATACTTTGTGTGACTGTGTGAGAGCAAAGTGTTGCATCCCGCTCATCTCAATATCTGCGGTGCTGCTCGTTGCAACGTCATCTAGCTGAGGCTACTTTTAAGCCTCTGTTTAAATGTGATCTCCTCAGGACTCATTCCCTCTGAAGGTGCGAGGAATCCATCTGATCAACGAGCCCATATTCTTCAGACCCGTCTTCGCCATGCTCCGCCCATTTCTACCTGATAAGATCAAACAGCGGGTCAGTCGCCATGCTTCATCATTCACGTTCTTGCACTGACTCTTGTTTCACCTGGATACATCTCTTTCATACATTTAACAGGAGTGATGGAGATTATGATGTTAGCAACTACAGATGTTGTTTAGAGCAGGTTCTTATAACCCATGATGATGATGTCTCTGATGATAGTGACAACAATGTTGATCATGACGGCAGTGATACTAATTCATGTCAATGCCCTCGTGTCTTACTCCTAGATCCACATGCACGGCAGCACCTTCAAAGAGACTCTGAGGGATTTCTTCTCCGGAGACATCCTCCCCCAGGAGTACGGGGGCAGCGGCCCCTCCATGGAAGAGTTGTGTCAGGAGTGGACCTCCCACATCCTGGAGTCTGAGGAACTCCTCACCCAGCTCTCCATCTACCCTGCAGGAGATGAGGTCCCCTCTGACCCAGAACCTGACAGCCAGTCTGCCTACAGCTCCTGACTCCCCATAGACTACACATCCCAGAGTGCATCTCGCCGACCAACCACACAACTCGTAGCAACCTTCTGAAGTCCAATTCCAATTTCTTATTCCTTCACAAAATTCCTTCACCTTCTTTTTTTAAGGGAAGTCCAATCGATATGGTTGGGGTGCACAACTTGAGCTCTCGGTCCAAGATTGTCTGCTAGTTTTGAGTTTACATGAGTATCCTGTTTATTTAAAGTTTTTATCAGTAGTTGATGAAAAGATAGGAGGATGATGACGAGGGATGGTCGGTAGGAGCTAGTGCTCAAAATAGTATAATAACACATTGTGTTTAAGTAATAACACATTGGAATTGGGCCTAGACTACTTTTCTTCATCTCATCTGTTTTATGGGTTTTGCAAACATTTATATTATCGGGACTGCAGGTAGCCTAGAGGGTAGGAGCGTTGGGCCAGTAACCGAAAGGTTGCTGGATCGAATCCCAGAGTTGACAAGGTAAAACATGTAATTCTGCCTCTAACCCACTGTTCCCCAAGTGCAAACGTGTTGATTAAGGAAGCCCTCCGTAGCTCTCTGATTCAGAGGGGTTGGGTTAAATGCGAAAGACACATTTCAGTTGAATTCATTCAGTTGTAAGACTGATTCAACCAACTGTCTGCTACCATAATGTGTTAAAACAAAAGGCAAGGTTAAAGACATATATATTTTAGCTATTTGTACAATTCTGTGAATGTCTACTGTAGTAGTGAAGTATATTTTTATATGATTGGGGTTTTAATTAATTACGAAGATTACGTGCTTAGTTGTTTACTCAAATCAGTGTTAGCTGAGCCAGCCTGTTCTTGGAAAGATCCGTTAACCCAGATTGATATTACAAAATAGCAAAAATCCCTGAATATCCGTTGTCCAGTCTGTAGTAGCAAACTCAGAGGAAATTGATTCAGTTTTTTGCTGTTTTGTCTTTTTCTCTGAGAGGATTATGAAAGAAAGGTGTCCTCAGAAATGTTCACATTGTAGCAAAATTTGAGAGATTTAAAAAAAAAATGACAATGTTTTCAACATCTCTCTCACTCAGATGAGAGAAGTGTTAAATACGTCTCTGTATGTTGTTACAGAAGCTCTAGTCCAGTGGAGGCTGCTGAGGGGATGACGGCACATAATGGCTGGAATGGAGTCAGTGGAATGGTACCAAACACATCAAACACGTGGTTTGCATGTGGTTGATACCATTCCATTGACTCCATTCCAGCCAATATTATGAGCTGCCCTCCCTTCAGCAGCCTCCACTGCTCTAGTCCATTCCCTGTCTTTATGTGAAACAGTCCAAAGGTCTAAAAGCCGTCCAGAGGGACAGTGTGCAGTGTGTTGAGCTTAGTTGGGTTCTCTCACAACATTGTGTTGAGCCTGGCTGGGCTCTTTCACAGTCTGCTGTGTTGAGTTTGGCTCTCTCCCCTCCTGACCTTAGGCCCTCTTCTAACTCCGTAAACAAGCCCTCTGTCCATGTTTGTGGAGATTTCATCACATTTTGATGGCGTAATTTAATAATGTTCAGCTATGTTTTATTTGTGTCCGTTTGTTTGGAGTTTGGGAGCAAGACGAGCAAAATAATTTTTGATGAAGTGCCTCTTTTTGTGTTCTCTTGATATTCTACTTGAGGCTTGTTGGAACACATTGCTTGCTACATCTTTATGACCAATATCATTGCATTGAGGAAATGTGAACATACCAGTAATTTAAAAGAACTTTTGTAAGCTTTGCATCATTGTGGTTTCTGATAGACAGTCATCTTGCTTCCTCATATAGCAAAGGTTTTTACTTTACCTACTATTATTAGCTATTGGAATAGTACTGTAATTAAACAACTTGCACTATTGAAAGTTTACTAAACCGCTGTAATTGAATGCCCTATAGAAGGTGAATATTTTATTAAAATATCAAATTAATATTACCCTCATTGTCTTGACATTTGTAAATGTTCTAAAAATACTTTAAAGTACTACTTAAGTAGTTTTTTGGAGTATCTGTACTTTACCATTTACATGTTTTACAACTTTTACTTCATTACATTCCTAAATAAAATAATGTACTTTTTACTCCATTCATTTTCCCTAAAAACCAAAAGCACTTGTTACATTTTGAATGCTTAGCAGGACAGGAAATTTGTCAAATTCACACTCTTATCAGGAGAACATCTCTGTGTCATCCCTACTGCCTCTGATCTGGCGGACTCACTAAAAACAAATGTTTTGTTTGTAAATTATGTCTGAGTGTTGGAGTGTGCCTCTGGCTATCTGTAAATTTAAAAAACAAGAAAATGGTGCTGTCTGGTTTGCTTAATATAAAGAATTTGAAATGATTTATACTTTTTACTTTTGATACTTAAGTATATTTAAAACCAAATACTTTTAGACTTTTACTCAAGCGGTATTTTACTGGGTTACTTTTACTTGAGTTATTTTCTATTAAAGTATCTTTACTTTTACTCAAGTATGACAAGTGAGTGCTTTTTCCACCACTGCTTGTTCTTACCAATTATATTTTAACTTCCAGGTTTTCTGAATATCAGTCTATGCCCTCTGCTCTAATCGATAGAAATGCATAGAAGTGGGAGGGAAAGCAACGCATGAGTCTATTACCATGTATTTATATAGTTATTTTATGAAAATTGCCATGTAGAGGGGAGTGCAACCATTTTTCCTCCAATGGAATTCCCTTACTTCACTGGTGAATGAATATGGAGGAAGAAGAACTTTCAGTGGAAAGAATTTGAGTGTCCACAGACAACGATTTCCATGACATTTCATAAAAAGACTAGGCTCAAAAGCATAGAAAAATAATCAGTTACAGAACAGTAGTTACTGGATACTTAACTTGTCAAGTGTTGCCATCTAGTGGGGAAAATATGAGTCCAAAGTCCAAATGCTTATGAGTTAGTATCTCCACATCCTGAATTCTCTTCACTATGCCGTAAAATATTTATGACTATCAATTCTCATTGTCAAATTACTCGTATGTATGCCTACTATTAGACCTGACGCCATGAGCTGTACACACCTCCATAAACCCACTGTCAAGATAATATAATCTTTATTAAATGGACTATTTTAAAATTACCAATTCAATCCTCTGGAGGATAAAGAGGAATCTGTCTTGTTCTTGGCATTGAGGCCCAGACAGTCAAACGGACTAGAAGAGACAAATGTGACAGATTTACATACTATAAGTTCACATACAGTACCAGTCAAAAGTTTGGATACATCTACTCATTCCAGTAAAAAAAAAAATTGTGAAGATATCAAAACTATGAAATAACACATGGAATCATGTAGTAACCAATAAAGTGTTGAACAAATCTAAATATATTTTATATATATTTTCAAAGAAGCCACCCTTTACCTTGATAACAGCTTTGCACACTCTTGGCATTCTCTCAATCAGCTTCATGAGGTAGTCGCCTGGAATGCATTTCAATTAACAGGTGTGCCTTGTTAAAAGTACATTTGTGGAATTTCTTTCCTTGTTATTGTGTTTGAGCCAATCAGCTGTGTTGTGACAAGGTAGGGGTGGTATACAGAAGATAGCCGTATTTGATAAAAGACCAAGTCTATATAATGGCAGGAACAGCTCAAATAAGCAAGAGAGAAATGACAGTCCATCATTACTTTAAGACATGAAGGTCAGTCAATCTGAAACATTCCAAGAACTTTGAAAGTTTCTTCAAGTGCATTCACAAAAACCATCAAGCGCTATGATGAAACTGGCTCTAATGAGGACAGCAACAGGGAAGGAAGACCCAGAGTTATCTCTGCTGCAGAGGATAAGTTAATTAGAGTTACCATGCTCAGAAATTGCAGCCCAGATAATTGCTTCACAGAGTTCAAGTAACAGACACATCTCAACATCAACTGTTTAGAGGAGACTGTGTGAATCAGGCCTTCATGGTCAAATTGCTGCAAAGAAACCACTACTAAAGGACACCAATGAGAAGAAGAGATTTGCTTGGGCCAAGAAACACGAGCAATGGACATTAGATCGGTGGAAATCTGTCCTTTGGTCTGATGAGTCCAAATTTGAGATTTTTGGTTCCAACCGCTTTGTCTTTGTAAGACGCAGGGTAGGTGAACGGATGATCTCCGTATGTGTAGTTCCCACCGTGAAGCATGGAGAAGGTGTGATGATGTGTGGGTGCTTTGCTGGTGACACTGTCAGTGATTTATTTAGAATTCAAGGCACACTTAACCAGCATGGCTACCACAGCATTCTGCAGCCATGCACCATCCCATCTGGTTTGCACATAGTGGGACTGCCATTTGTTTTCAACAGGACAATGACCTAAAACACACATCCAGGCTGTGTAAGGGCTATTTGACCAAGAAGGAGAGTGATGGTGCTGCATCAGATGACCTGGCATCCACAATCTCCTGACCCCAACCCAATTGAAATGGTTTGGGATGAATTGGACCGCAGAGTGAAGGAAAAGCAGCCAACAAGTGCTCAAATATGTGGGAATTTGAAGCTGGTTGAGAGAATGCCAAGAGTGTGCAAAGCTGTCATCAAGGGAAAGGGTGGCTACTTTGAAGAATCTAAAATATATTTTGATTTGTTTAACACTTTTTTAGCTACTACATGATTCCATATGTGTTATTTCATAGTTTTGATGTCTTCACTACTTTTCTAAAATGTACAAAATAGTCCGAATTTAAAAAAACTTGAATGAGTAGGTGTGTCCAAACTTTTGACTGGTTCTGTATATATAATAACAAAACCTAGTAGTCAGGATCAATGAATCAAATGCATATCAGCAGATGTCACAAAGTTCTATACAGAAACTCGGCCTAAAACCCAAAACAGCAAGCAATGTAGAAACACAGTGGCTAGGAAAATTGTTTAACTTGGGTCAAATGTTTCGGATAGCCTTCCACAAGCTTCCCACAATAAGTTGAGTGAATTTTGGCCCATTCCTCATGACAGAGCTGGTGTAAATGAGTCAGGTTTGTAGGCCTCCTTGCTCGCACACGCTTTTTCAGTTCTGCCCACAAATTTTCTATTGAATTGAGGTCAGGGCATTGTGACGGCCACTCCAATACCTTGACTTTGTTGTCCTTAAGCCATTTTGCCACAACTTTGGAAGTATGCTTGGGGTCATTGTCCATTTGGAAGACCCATTTGCGACCAAGCTTTAACTTCCTGACTGATGTCTTGAGATGTTACTTCAATATATCCATATGTTTCCTTTCCTCATGATACCATCTATTTTGTGAAATGCATCAGTCCCTCCTGCAGCAAAGCACCCCCACAACATGATGCTGCCACCCCCCCGTGCTTCACGGTTGGGATGGTGTTCTTCGGCTTGCAAGCCTCCCCCTTTTTCCTCCAAACATAACGATGGTAATTATGGCCAAACAGTTCTAGTTTTGTTTCATCAGACCAGAGGACATTTCTCCATGTGCAGTTGAAAACCGTAGTCTGGCTTTTTTTATGGCGGTTTTGGAGCAGTGGCTTCTTCCTTGCTGAGCGGCCTTTCAGGTTATGTCGATATAGGACTTGTTTAACTGTGGTTATAGATACTTTTGTACCTGTTTCCTCCAGCATCTTCACAAGGTCCTTTGCTGTTGTTCTGGGATTAATTTGCACTTTTCGCACCAAAGTACGTTCATCTCTAGGAGACAGAATGCGTCTCCTTCCTGAGCAGTATGACGGCTGCGTGGTCCCATGGTGTTTATACTTGCGTACTATTGTTTGTACAGATGAACGTGGTACCTTCAGGCGTTTGGAAATTGCTCCCAAGGATGAACCAGACTTGTGGAGGTCTTGTGGAGAAAATACATCCACAGCTACACCTCCAATTGACTCAAACTATGTCAATTAGGCTATCAGAAGCTTCTAAAGCCATGACATAATTTTCTGGAATTTTACAAGCTGTTTAAAGGCACAGTCAACTTAGTGTATGTAAACTTCGGACCCACTGGAATTGTGATACAGTGAATTATAAATGAAATAATCTGTCTGTAAACAATTGTTGGAAAAATTACTTGTGTCATGCCCAAAGTAGATTTCCTAACCGACTTGCCAAAACTATAGTGTGTTAACATGAAAGTTGTGGAGTGGAAAAACAAGTTTTAATGACTTTTTTTAAACTTCCGACTTCAACTGTAAGCATTCAGTCCCATTACTCAGTACTTTGTTGAAGCACCTTTGGCAGTGATTATAGCCTTGAGTCTTTTTGGATATGACGCTACAAGCTTGGAAAACCTGTATTTGGGGAGTTTCTCCCATTCTTCTCTGCAGATCCTCTCAAGCTCCATCAGGTTGGATGGGGAGCATCGCTGCACAGCTATTTTCAGGTCTCTCCAGAGATGTTTGATCGGGTTCAAGTCTGGGCTCTGGCTGGGCCACTCAAGGACATTGAGACTTGTCCCAAAGCAACTCCTGTGTTGTTTTGGCTGTGTGTTTTGGGTCATTGTCCTGTTGAAAAACAAATGATAGTCCCACTATGCGCAAACCCGATGGGATGGCGTATCGCTGCAGAATGCTGTGGTAGCCATGCTGGTTAAGAGTGCCTTGAATTCTAAATAAATCACTGACAGTGTCACCAAAAAAGCACCCCCACACCATCACACCTCCTCAATGATTCACGGTGGGAACCACACATGCGGAGATCATCCGTTCACCTACTCTGCGTCTCACAAAGACATGACGGTTGGAACCAAAAATCTCAAATTTGGACTCATCAGACCAAAGGACAGACATCTTGGCCAAGCAAGTCTCTTATTTTTATTGGTGTCCTGTAGTAGTGGTTTCTTTGCAGCAATTCGGCTATGAAGTCCTGATTCATGCAGTCTCCTCTAAACAATTGATGTTGAGATGTGTCTGTTACTTGAACTCTGTGAAGCATTTATTTGGGCTGCAATCTGAGGTGCAGTTAACTCTAATTAATTTATTCTCTGCATCAGAGGTAACTCTGGGTCTTCCTTTCCTGTGGCGGTCCTCATTAGAGCCAGTTTCATCATAGCGCTTGATGGTTTTTGCGACGGCACTTGAAGAAAATGTCAAATTTCTTGAAATGTTCGGGATTGACTGACCTTCATGTCCTAAAGTAATGATGGACTGTCGTTTCTTTTTGCTTATTTGAGCTGTTCTTGCCATAATATGGACTTGTACCACCCCTACCTTGTCATAACACAACTGATTGGCTCAAACGCATTAAGATGGAAAGAAATTCCACTAAATAACTTATAACAAGGGACACCTGTTAATTGAAATGCATTCCAGGTGACTACCTCATGAAGCTGGTTGAGAGAATGCCAAGCATGTGCAAAGCTGTCATCAAGACAAAGGTTGGCTACTTTGAAGAATCTCAAATATAACATATATTTTGATTTGTTTAACACTTTTTTGGTTACTACATGATTCCATATGTGTTCTTTCATGGTTTTGATGTCTTGACTATTATTCTGCAATGTGGAAAATAATAAAAATAAAGAAAAACCCTTGAATGAGTAGGCGTGTTCAAAACTTTGACTGGTACTGTAAATATATATACACACACGTTTCCTTACTTCAATCAACAATTGTCCATTATGTTCTTGTGTAGTTGTATTCCGGCAAAGCATGTCTAGAATTCTCTGCCTGGCAGGAACCCATTTAAGGATGATGTGGACTCCTGCATGCCTGGAGGAGGGGCACAATGTATGGCACATGGGCGCAAGCTTAGAACAAGTGTACATAACATAATTTAACATTCAACTGGAAAGTCATTATTTGTATACTACCGCATACTTGCAGTGTATGAAGGGAGTACTTTACTTTGATAATTATAGATATCCGTAACACTGGATTTAAGTGCGCAGACACTACTGAGCTCATGGAAGCTACTAGGCTATGGAATTAATTGGGCTTGTTCTAAATTGCAGCCGACCGTGCAGGCGACTGCCGACTGACTGATCTACAAAAAACCTTGCATCAACAATAACCTCTCATTATTATTTGTAGATCAGTCAGTCACAATTTACCCATGACACATTACGGTTTTGATTCTCTCGAACACGGCCATTCTGTACACACGGTCTCTCGTCTTGTTTGTGATAACTCACTTTTAGTAGGCCTTTCTATCAAATGCACATCAAACATGCGCCATTAATAAAATTCCGCCACAAGGCAACGTGGCTTTAAGCGACATATTTGTTCAAAACGGTTTACAACTGCACTATGACTCCGAGATTACATAGGTTATGTAATAAAGAGCTATTACAGTACTGTTGAGAACACAGTCGGGTCTCGCGATGGATTTATCTTCTATTTTGCCACGTTCCAGTACAGAAAAAAACGGGAATGAACGAGGGTTTTCTCTAGAAAGGATACAACTTTTGTCAAAATTGACTTTATGTAGCAGGTTTACGAGAATGTACGCAGCAGGTTATGATAATTAACGTATCAGGTCCTGATAATTGTATAAAGGTTAGGAAAATAGTTAAGGTTAAGTTTAGCGAAAACCTCATTTTGAGGTCCAATTCGAGACTAACTGTATCCCATCTAGACATTACCATGAACGAGGTGGTTCTAACCTGCGGGTACCCACACGATTGAATAAGACAACATCCTCTGAAAGCGAATTGGACGAGATGTTCAATTTCTCCGCCCATCTTGTCTTCGTAAAACCCGCACTGGCTGAGGGCGCAGTCACTCAAAAGTAGACGGGGTTGCTATGGGCTTCGGTTTATGAGGGCAGAGAGATTTGATTTCTACTGGGCCACCTTTAATGCAAGAAATTGACAGTGACGCTCGCTAATTTTGAATTTCCTCTTGAATTCAAGCAACTTCGAATAGCCATGGTCACGAAGAAAAACCCACGAGGACAGAAACTGAAAGGTTCGTAATTTCAATTTCAGTAATGGCAGTGGTGCATGCAACCAACCTTCACTTGGCTACAGAAGGCCTTTGAAAGTTAATCGGCCGGCAAGATTTATCTTTTCATTTAGGCAATGCAAGTTAGCCTACAATACTATAGACCTATAACTGATAACTGGACAAGATGTAGCACAACGTCCACATTATACCCCAAAGGTTACCAAGCAATTGTGTCCCTTTTTATGGAGTCACCATCAACTGTACATTTGTCGAGTTATAGTAAACATCACAAGAGTCTTTGTATCCAGATGATAAGCGCTTTGCCTCTCTGCTACATTGTATAACGAACGAGGCATTCGTTCGATTTGAAGCATTGTTGCAATTCGTCAGGTTGCAAAGAAGCATAGCTTGCATGGGAAGGTATCAGGTCATTTTTTGATTCAAATTGAGTGGCCCGTGCACTAATGAGGACTTTGAGTCCTATCGTGCTCACTTGTGCCATTGTACGCAGCAAAGCCAATTAAATATATTCCTCCTAGACTACAACAGAAACTGCATCAGTAGACGAGGGTACCTTTTCGGTCATTTTTCCAAGTGTTCACGTGTCAATAATGGAAGAACGTGGGAGGGGTTACACGTGGCTTCTATCGTTGTCTCCGTTTCAAACCAGGACTCCTATGGATACTTTTTAATTATATGGCGCCGCTCCCCAAATTATCAAGATAATAAGTTACAATGGCGTGGTCTGAGCCCCATACTTTAAACGTTCTTAATAACTAGTGTTTTAAGGGCAGACTGACAGCAAGGGGGCGCGGGCTTTACATGTAGCCTACGAGTCATGCTAAATGTATGTCCCCTTTGCAATACTCCAGTTGCATTGTGACACGTGGCCTTAGAAAAGTGTACCCGAAATGTATGTAGGCATATGACCTAGTCGTAGAATGTGTTGAACATAGTAAACTATTGGCATAATCTCATAACATCAGTTCAGTGTCCTTCCTAGGCTAGGCTACTTCTAGAACTTTATTTCCAAATCGCATGACTGATATAGAACGCCCGATGTCCACTTTTTTGTACTCTTTAAATAAATATGATAATCATCAGGCCACTATTCATATCGATCATATCAGTTTGATTTATTTCGGGTCAGACTTTTGACTGAGCTGCAATAATAGAACGTTTAGAAAAGTCAACAAGAAATGAATTGCAAACTTTATATCAACTTAGTGTTTGTAAATGAGTTGAAGATGGGTCTACACACGTCGTATGTTAAGTGATAATAATAAAATAATGTTAAAAAAAACTTGTGTACAGTATTTCACAAGACACGGCGCCTCCCCCTTCATGTATGTTGTACAGGGGCATATTCACTAGGTGAACTGTTCAGGAAGTTGCAGAATAAAATGTAGTGTAATATGTAGAGGTAACATCATTTACTATTCTAACCGACCGGGAAGAGTGACCATTGGTTACGTTGCACCGCCCTGAACAGGCCTCATACTCACTGCCCAACGTCTGATGACTATGAACTGCCTGCCTATAGCTATAGGGATGTGACTTATTTATACATGAAAGCGAAATAAGTTTTAGATTCTGCATTTATGATTATGTAATAAGCTGGTAAAAGTATATGCAAAAATATTTTCAAATGTTTTCTTTTGAATGTGCATTCTTTAACCATATTGTTTGTTTAGAGGTTTGATTGTCATTGATATTCTACTATGGTTTTCTATGGACATTTTATTATGTTTTATCAAATTGTTATTTCTAAAAAATGAAATTGCCCCATCCCAGACTTCCTCATCTATCAGAAGCTTGGTTTAATTGGACGAAGGCTAACGAACTGGTAAAGGCAACCACTGCTTGCCCTGACCTGTGTGAACATGTTTTTTCTTTGCAGTGTATCTGTCCAAACTAAATACTATTCTTGGGGAATAATATTGCATGTGTGGTGTGAGCTTGTTTGTATGGGATGTTTTTTTTAGCTTGCTTGTACAAGAGTGGCAGGATTGGAAAATGTTGTATAAACTTCGCACATTGTTTTTGCCCTCACTGATGCTCAGAGCCAGGACACGGTTTGTTCAGTTTGAACTATGGTTATGCATTTCGGGGTTCTACAGCTATTGAAGGAGACAAGCTAGTCTTTATGGAGAGTCAGTAATGTGGTTCTGAGATGATTTTAGCTATTTGCCTTTTAAAATATTCATTTTTGGTGTTGTCACAATACCAGAATTTTGACTTCGATAACAGGTTTAGTATTTCGACAGTAGCGGTGTGTGGGTAAAGTCACTGAGGATGCCAAGTCAGGGAAAAAAGCCATATTACAACCTATGTGTTGTGGTAATAGCGTTATTTATAACCTGTTAGTTCATATCCCTTACCACCGATAGATAGATAGATAGATAGATAGATATACTTTTTTCACATTTTGTTACGTTACAACCTTATTCTAAAATGGAGTACATTGTTTTTTCTCCCTCAATCTACACACAATACCCCATAATCACAAAGCAATGTTTGATGTTTAATGTTTGCGCATTTATAAAAAAAGACGGAAATATCACATTTACATAAGTATTCAGACCCTTTACTCAGTAGTTTGTTGAATAACCTTTGGCAGCGATTACAGCCTTGAGTGTTCTTGGGTATGATGCTACAAGCTTGGCACCTGTATTTGGGGAGTTTCTCCTATTCTTCTCTGCAGATCCTCTCAAGTTGGATGGGGAGTGTCTCTGCACAGCTATTTTCAGGTCTCTCCAGAGATGTTCGATTACTTTCAAATCTGGGCTCTGGCTGGGCCACTCAAGGACATTGAGACTTGTCCCAAAGCCATGCCTGCTTTGTCTTGGCTCTGTGCTTAGGGTCGTTGGCTTGTTGGAAGGTAAACCTTCGCCCCAGTCTGAGGTCCTGGGCGCTCTGGAGCAGGTTTTCATCAAGGATCTCTCTGTACTTTGCTCCGTTCATTGTTCCCTCAATCCTGACTAGTCTCCCAGTCCCTGCCGCTGAAAAACATCCCCACAGCATGATGCTGCCACCACCATGCTTCACCGTGCCATGTTTCTTCCATACCTGACGCTTGGCATTCAGGCCAAAGAGTTAAATCTTGGTTTCATCAGACCAGAGAATCTTGTTTCCTCATAATCAGAGTCCTTTATATGCCCGGCCCAGAAAGACAATTTCCTTAGACGGCCACATAGCGAAGTCAGATTATAAAATTCCTAATAAGACACTTTAGTTATCACCTTTGTGCACTAAACATCCATTGCATTATTCAAATAATTGTCACTGAGGTAAATTTTTCTTTTTTTCCTCACTCACACCCGAAGATATTAACATTTTATATTCATCCAATGTCCATGTTTTTGGTTGACGTGATAACGTCGTCGCTGCTCCCTGTGCGCACTGTTCTAGTGCGTAGTGATGGGGGTGGGATCAATATCAAGATAAATTGTTTTGACAATATCGCAATATTATTTTGTGCTAGTTTGCTGTACCTGCACCAAAATTATTACTTCCTTCATAGCTTGTTCTCCATCCTTCTTTTTAAATAGGGAGCTAATTTGTTTAAAGCACTTTTATTTCCATGACTGATCAATACTTCTCATGGTCTCTCTTGTCCCTCAGCAGCAGCAATATGTTTGGAACATCGAATCGCAATAAAATCACAGTACGTAATTGCAATACATATATCGTATTGGCACCTAAGTATCGTGATAACATAATCAAATCAAATCAAATTTTATTTGTCACTTACACATGGTTAGCAGATGTTAATGCCAGTGTAGCGAAATGCTTGTGCTTCTAGTTCCGACCATGCAGTAGTATCTAACAAGTAATCTAACAAATTCACATTCCCAGCCCTACTAGTGCGTGTGTGAAGTTGGGCCATGTAAACCGGGTGCAACCCGGATATAGATGGTCCATGAATCGGTGTATGTGAACGTGAGTAGATTACGTTTAAAACAATGTCTGACATCTTGGACACAGTCTCTAGTTCTTATTATACCTCAGCATTAGCAAGCCCAGACAAATGCCAAGTGTTTCTCATTACTTTTGGGTTGTAATCATATTTTAAATGCTCACATGCATTTCATACTTAATACAGTGGGGCAAAAAAGTATTTAGTCAGCCACCAATTGTGCAAGTTCTCCAACTTAAAAAGATGAGAGAGGCCTGTAATTTTCATCATAGGTACACTTCAACTATGACAGACGAAATGAGAAAAATAAATCCAGAAAATCACATTGTAGGATTTTTAATGAATTTATTTGCAAATTATGGTGGAAAATAAGTATTTGGTCAATAACAAAAGTTTATCTCAATACTTTGTTATATACCCTTTGTTGGCAATGACAGAGGTCAAATGTCTTCACAAGGTTTTCACACACTGTTGCTGGTATTTTGGCCCATTCCTCCATGCAGATCTCCTCTAGAGCAGTGATGTTTTGGGGCTGTCGCTGGGCAACACGGACTTTCGAACCCCCTCCAAAGATTTTCTATGGGGTTGAGATCTGGAGACTGGCTAGGCCACTCCAGGACCTTGAAATGCTTCTTACGAAGCCACTCCTTCGTTGCCCGGGCGGTGTGTTTGGGATCATTGTCATGCTGAAAGACCCAGCCACGTTTCATCTTCAATGCCCTTGCTGATGGAAGGAGGTTTTCACTCAAAATCTCACGATACATGGCCCCATTCATTCTTTCCTTTACACGGATCAGTCGTCCTGGTCCCTTTGCAGAAAAACAGCCCCAAAGCATGATGTTTCCACCCCCATGCTTCACAGTAGGTATGGTGTTCTTTGGATGCAACTCAGCATTCTTTGTCCTCCAAACACGATTTAGTTGAGTTTTTACCAAAAAGTTCTATTTTGGTTTCATCTGACCATATGACATTCTCCCAATCCTCATCTGGATCATCCAAATGCTCTCTAGCAAACTTCAGACGGGCCTGAACATGTACTGGCTTAAGCAGGGGGACACGTCTGGCACTGCAGGATTTGAGTCCCTGGCGGCGAGTGTGTTACTGATGGTAGGCTTTGTTACTTTGGTCCCAGCTCTCTGCAGGTCATTCACTAGGTCCCCGTGTGGTTCTGGGATTTTTGCTCACCGTTCTTGTGATCATTTTGACCCCACGGGGTGAGATCTTGCGTGGAGCCCCAGATCGAGGAAGATTATCAGTGGTCTTGTATGTCTTCCATTTCCTAATAATTGCTCCCACAGTTGATTTCTTCAAACCAAGCTGCTTACCTATTGCAGATTCAGTCTTCCCAACCTGGTGCAGGTCTACAATTTTGTTTCTGGTGTCCTTTGACAGCTCTTTGGTCTTGGCCATAGTGGAGTTTGGAGTGTGACTGTTTGAGGTTGTGGGCAGGTGTCTTTTATACTGATAACAAGTTCAAACAGGTGCCATTAATACAGGTAACGAGTGGAGGACAGAGGAGCCTCTTAAAGAAGAAGTTACAGGTCTGTGAGAGCCAGAAATCTTGCTTGTTTGTATGTGACCAAATACTTATTTTCCACCATAATTTGCAAATAAATTCATTAAAAATCCTACAATGTGATTTTCTGGATTTCTTTTCCTCATTTTGTCTGTCATAGTTGAAGTGTACCTATGATGAAAATTACAGGCCTCTCTCATCTTTTTAAGTGAGAGAACTTGCACAATTGGTGGCTGACTAAATACTTTTTTGCCCCACTGTATATGTTCATGACGTTGTCACAAAAAAAAATATGTCGTTTTGGAACTCAACCTCTGTTGCACTGCACTGCTTAGTAACATATTTTGCTTAGTTGTTTTGGTGGGCTGGCCCTCATCTGCTCGCTAAGCAAAGTAGTTCTATAGTTAGCTTCTGAAGCCAGTCAACAAGCTGCAGGCGTGGAGGTATGATGTTTTCGTTAAAGTCATGCTGTTGCATTTTCTCTCTCACTCGCTTCTCAAAAGTTTGGCGTGCTTCTCAAAAGTGTCTCGCGCGCACTGTCACCATCATGCGCAAGTAGCCTGGCTAGCTTACTAGAGGTCGACCGATTATGATTTTTCAACACAGATACTGATTATTGGAGAACCAAAAAAAAAACGATACCGATTAATCGGGCCGATTTTTATATATATATATTTTATAATAATTACAATTACAACAATACTGAATGAACACTTTTATTTTAACTTAATATGATACATAAATACAATCAATTTAGTCTCAAATAAATAATGAAACATGTTCAATTTTGTTTAAATAATGCAAAAACACAGTGTTGGAGAAGAAAGTAAAAGTGCAATACGTGCCATGTAAAAAAGCTAACGTTTAAGTTCCTTGCTCAGAACATGAGAACATATGAAAGCTGGTGGTTCCTTTTAACATGAGTCTTCAATATTCCCAGTTAAGAAGTTTTAGGTTGTAGTTATTATAGGACTATTTCTCTATACCATTTTGTATTTCATAGACTATTGGATGTTCTTATAGGCACTTTCGTATTGCCAGCCTAATCTCGGGAGTTGATTGCTGTTACATTGCACAACCTTCAATGTTATGTCATAATTATGTATAATTCTGGCAAATTAATTACGGTCTTTGTTAGGAAGAAATGGTCTTCCCACAGTTCGCAACGAGCCAGGCGGCCCAAACTGCTGCATATACCCTGACTCTGCTTGCACAGAACACAAGAGAAGTGACACAATTTCCATAGTTAATATTGCTTGCTAACATGAATTTATTTTAACTAAATATGCAAGTTTAAAAAAATATACTTGTGTATTGATTTTAATAAAGGCATTGATGTTTATGGTTAGGTACATTGGTGCAACGACAGTGCTTTTTTCGCAAATGCGCTTGTTAAATCATCACCTGTTTGGCAAAGTAGGCTGTGATTCGATGATAAATTAACAGGCACCGCATTGATTATTTGGAACGCAGGACAAGCTAGTTAAACTAGTAAAATCATCAGCCATGTGTAGTTAACTACTTAGGGAGCAGTGGGGCACTACCCGGTGAAATGTAAGGCGCCAAATTCAAAATCCAAAAGTTGAATTATTAAACATTCATCAATATACAAGTGTTGCATAGTCATCAAAAGCTCTGATTCTTGGCAATATCACAGCGTTGTCAGATTTCAAAAAGGCTTTACGGCGAAAGCACAACATTTGATTGTTTGAGGATAGCCCCTCTCATATTTTATGCATTAGCATAAATCCATAACCAACGTGGGTCTCACAAAAACGCATAAAATCGCTAATATGAAATCGCTTACCTTTGATGAACTTCTGCTGAGGGCTTCCCAAGTGTCCAACGAAGACAATCCATGCTTCTTTTGTTAGAAAAAGTCATTTATTATATCCATAAATCTCAGTTTGGTTGGCGCGTTATGTTCATAAAATCCACCGTCGAGTCGCCCATAGAACCGTGAAGAGAACGCGTTCAAATTATACCTATCATATTTCTCCAAACAAATCAAACATCATTTTTAATGTTTCCTTAGGTATCATTTTATGTATATTTACTATAATATTTCAACCGGATTGTTGCCTGACTGATAAGAAAGGAAAATAAAAGTGAGTCGCGCTCTCGTTCTCGTGAACGGAAAAGGTATTTCTCATTTCCACTTCCTTCAGTAAATCTTCTTCTATAGGGTTCCCTTTAGCCCTATTGTTTTGAAACCTTGTCTAAAGACCGTTGACATCCTGTGGAAGCCATAGGTACTGCAGTCTCAGTCCTACATAACAGAAAAATGAATAGGCACAATAGAGAAAAAGGTAATTTCCCCCAAAAAACAGCAAATCCGTATGGATTTTCCTCTGGTTTTTGCCTGCTATATCACTTCTGTTATACTCGCATACATTATTTTAACACTTTTAGAAACTTCAGAGTGTTTCCTATCCAATAGTACTAATTATGTGCATATCCTATTTTCTGGGCCTGAATGGCAGGCATTTTACTTTGGGCACGCCAGACTCTCCAAAACCGTCTCCTCGGCAGCCGCTCCCTAAGAAGTTAACTAGTGATTATGTTAAGATTGATTGTTTTTTATAAGATAAGTTTAATGCTAGCTAGCAACTTACCTTACCTCCTTGCTGCACTCGCGTAACAGGTGGTCAGCATGCCACGCAGTCTCCTCATGGAGTGCAATGTAATCGTCCATAATCGGCATCCAAAAATGCTGATTACCGATTGTTATGAAAACTTGAAATCGGCCCTAATTAATCGGCGGTGCCGATTAATCGGGCGACCTCTATAGCTTACTACTGCCCCCTTGAGAAGACAAGTAGTCTGGTTAGCTTACTACTGCCCCCTTGAGAAGACAAGTAGTCTGGTTAGCTTACTACTGCCCCCTTGAGAAGACAAGTAGCCTGGCTAGCTTACTACTGCCCCCTTGAGAAGACAAGTAGTCTGGCTAGCTTACTACTGCCCCCTTGAGAAGACAAGTAGTCTGGTTAGCTTACTACTGCCCCCTTGAGAAGACAAGTAGCCTGGCTAGCTTACTACTGCCCCCTTGAGAAGACAAGTAGCCTGGCTAGCTTACTACTGCCACCTTGAGAAGATTCAGACAAATTACTAGACAGATTCCATCCTCTCAATCTGTATTCCGTATATGACGAGACAAATTTGACTGACATACTGAAAGTTTTAAATATTTCTAGTACTGAACCGTTTTTCATGTTCTAATATCGAAAAAGTACCGAAGTTTCGGGTATACCGTGCAACACTATTCATTTTAGATTTCAACTAAGCACCATTGTTAGGCTAATTTCCTGATGTTCTCACATAGCCCATATAATGCTATCACAATGCTGTTACGTTACTGGTAATGTGAGTAGTGTCACTAAAGGTCATGCAAACTAGTGTGTTGGCTCCATGTGTTTAGAAGGAGTTTTCAGCAATATGGTAACCCTGTATCTGGTCTGGAGTCTCTTTTAACTCTACTATCTGTGGACTTGGTGACTTGGGACTGGCCCTTTTAACCAAACCATGACAGTGTATAGGTGATTGAGGTTGAATGAGGGTGGGGCACCATGTGTGGGCTGGATACCAAGCAGGTTTTATGGTTATAACCTGAGGGCATTCTCTGGAAAACGGAACAGATCACGATTAGATCAAACTGGCCTTGGGAGAGTCTGGGGGTGGGGGGGATCGAGGACGGGAGTAACATTATCTTGTCACCGTGACAAAAGCGACCAATTTCTGTCCCAACATGTCATGGTGTGTGTTTTGAGGGTGTGTTTGAAAGAGAGAAGAGAAGGGGAGTGTGTCAAAGCAGACATTCCACAGGATCCTTATGTAAGCTCAAACTGAACAATATGTACCCACAAACGACAGGCAGAGACTGAGAACAGGGAGAGGGAGTCAGTTTCCTCCAACTAACTTACTAAACATTTGAAAAGAGGTTACAGTGGAACTACTGGGGTGTTGTGGTCATGGAACATTCAGCTGAAAGATACGGTGCGTGTGGTGTGCTTGTGTGTTGAATACATTCACACTGTAAATGTTATTTTTGCATCAGAGGGTGTGTGTGTGTGTAGGTGTATGTTAATACATGTCTGTGATAGGTAGTACACAATGGCGGCCTTATTCAGTTGGTAAATTTGACTTTTTCCTCCTACTAGCACTGACTTTGCTGATAGCTACTTTGAGGAAAAATATGCTTTCTATGACTGAGATATGAGGTTGTCCCACTCAGCTATATTAAGATTAATGCTCTGGATAAGAGCATCTGCTAAATAACTACAATGTAAATGTAGGGGGGAGTTGGTTATGAGGCTCTCCAGAGAGTTGGTAGGGAATGGTGTGCAGTAAACGCCTGCACAAATGGCTCAGGGGACTTGAGAACCAGGTCTGCAAGATTAGGGCAGCACCCTTTTCAGGATTGTCAGTACCAATGTTCTAATGAGGATTGCAAACCGTTAAGAAGGTTTGTTTGCATCTGATTTGTAAAACCACATTTTCATTCTGTTGTAATGTTATGTAGGCTTAGTGTTCAGAACTGTATGCCTACATCGAGTAGCAAATACTTTAAACCAAACAGATGAAAATAGTGCAACATATTCTGGTTTTAACATGACCATCAACTTTCTGACCAGGGTTGGACAGATTAGCCTGCCTAGTGGTTTCAGCAGTTTGTACGGCCTCCCAAGTATTTGAATGTGATTTTCATGTGTGCTTGGTGCAATGTGTGCATTTATGCGTTTGCTGTTCCTTGCTATGATTTGTGGTCATGTGAGTGATGTTCTGGATGAGCAACATTTAATACAAAAAAATAACCCAAACCCTTCCCCCAACTCGCACACTGCAGCAGATTGTCCTCTACCTATGTCACAGGTAAGGTACATTTGTGAAAGGCGTTGTCCCTCATTTCCTAAATAGGCAGCGTAGTCTGAAGTTTTTAAATGCCTACACTCTCTACAAGAGCCTGCTTAAACCGCCCATGTAGGGCTAACGAGTATCCCCCTGGCAACCAGGCAAAGTCACTGAAAGCCAGGATTTGCATGGCCTGTGGCCTGTAGCCTTTAAATCCCTCTCCGTCAGTCCGCTCAATCACACGGCAGTGTGTGTGATTAGGTGTCAGCCAGTTCTCCTAGTAAAGATCTCCCCTTCTCTACCTGATGCTGTTCTATTGTTACCGGGCCGGGAGGCAGCTGGTAATGAGGAAGGGGGGCGAATCCATACAGTATCGATTTTATTCATGATTATTTTGCTAAGTAGCATTAGCGAAGGCTAGTTTGTTCGTCCATTTTTAAATAGTGAGCCAACATTTTTTCAGCACTTTTATTTCCATGACTGATCAAAACTACTTTCTTTCATGCTCTCTCTTCTCTCTTCAGCAGACATATAGTGAGCAATATGTTTGGAACATCAAATCGCAATAAAATCGCAGTATCAAATTGCAATACGCAATACATATTGAATTGTGAGAATCACAATACAAAAATTATATCGGCACCTAAGGATCGAGATAATATCGTATCGTGAGGTCCCTGGCAATTCCCAGCCCTAGAGGCAGCACTATAATGACAGCCAATAGGGATGCTGGGTAATGTCCCGTTGGCATGGCGTTAACAGCGCCTCTCCATATGAGTGCCTGAATGTCTTCTGGCTGGACAAGCGGACAGCTCTAAAAATAGCCCTATTTGCTGGTTCAGGTCCCATATCAGGTTCTGGCTGAGTTTGTCTGGAACAAAAAGAGGAGGAGGGCACAGAGGTTTGGGGGAAGGAAGTATAAGGGTGATAAGAGACGCACGGAGGCTTTTCCCAATCGGACTGGTCAGGGGCAGTCTGCACAGATGGAAGAGCCGATAGTCGAACCCACCCGTGTGCTGGAACCCGCGGTGGTTGTCGAACAGACCGAAGGTAGATGGAGAGACGTTATCAGATAATGGCTTCATCCGGAATGAGGAACATATATATATATATATATATATATATATATATATATATACATATGTATAGACACGTTGATTTGACCCGTGGCATCTTTTTTGGTGATGGTAGAGAAAGCGTTGTTTTTCTGAGGGGTCCAGATCTGGGGTTAATACTTTGGCTTTTGTTCTGCTCAGCTTAGGGACGAGAAGAACAAAGGACACAGCTCTGTGGATAAGGATTGGGCCTAGTGTTTGGGTTGGTTTTGGTGCAGATGTGGAACAACTTTATTTAACTTTTAGAATGGAACATCAGAAACTGTAGTGTGTGGATGGGTTTGCAAAAAAGTGAAGTTGACTAATTGGTGCATTAATTATGACAGACGGCAATGGGATATTTTGTTGGGACTTACCGAGGCATATTTTTATAACTGTCACCAACATTGACATGAGCAGGTGCTGTGTATCTGAATATGGTGCATCTGCCTATGTGTGAATGGTTTGACCTAGCTTGAGGGTAGAGGACTCGGCACCTGTTCATTCTTCCATTGCCATCTCTTCGAATACATTGATATTTTTACCCATAGTGCTCTGTGTACAGTGTCAAAAGCACCCAGAATAACTAGCTACTCTGCTGCTTTTGTCTTGTTGCCTCTCTGAGGACAATCATAGATTGATTGGGCTTTTGCTTGAACATTCACACACTGAATTATAATTCAGTTGGTTAAAAACTCTCAGCTTATGTTTAATCCTTGTGAGGTTTGTGGCATTCATTTGGTTTTCCTGCTATTTTTAGGCAATACTTTATATACCATTTGCTCTTGTAAGTGGCAAAAAAGTAGTCAGTGGCATGGTTTTTCTCTATGCTTACCCATTACCCATCTCACAACTCAAATGGAACAAATTGCATTTGTGTGAATTTGTGTGTAGTCGTTATCCTTTACAGTATTGGCTTCAGGTCTGACTCTTTTCTCTCTCACCCACCATTACAGAAGCCAAAGCACATCTAGCCAGTAAGAATGGAAAGAAGCCTGAGGGAGCAGGTGGAAGCTCCTTCTTCACCTGGTTCATGGTGTTGGCCCTCCTGGGGGTCTGGACCTCCGTGGCCGTCGTCTACTTCGACCTGGTCGACTACCAAGGCACCATCGGTAAGTGACACCTTCACAGGAAAAACAATGTTTAACTGTAAGAAGGCTACATTTCCTACTAGCTACAGCAAGCAGTCTGTCATAGTCTGTTGACAGAACGTTCAGTCTTCGCCAGTCACAAATGTCATTGGGGAATAACTCAAAGTGATACTGAGTGCTTTGATGCATTTTAACATTGAACTTTCAACTTTTCAACCTTGACGTTGTTTTGTCTTTGGTGCGTGTGTGCACATGCTCAGTGTGTGGCTCGTAATATGCCTGTACACTAATCATGTTTGGATTCAAGTTTAAATATTGTAATTTCTCCAATGTGAATGTTTTTGTCTGCTCTTAATCTTGCATGCAGCCAAGGCAAAGGACATGCACAGTACCCTCTCTGAGACACTGCAAGGTATGATATTTGTGCACATGATCATGCCCCCAAATAATCGTGTCAAACATTTCACTCACTAACCCTCCTGTCCTAATTGAAATAATCAATTTGTTTCCCATACATGTCGTCTAATCACTTACTTTGACTAAATTCTTATCGAAGAAAAGATAACTAATTTTAAGTTTAGCATTAGTCTTAAATTAAAATGTCATAGGAGAGACTACCTTCACACTGTATTTCTAATTATTAATACCAATTAAATAAGTTTCCACTGCCATAGATATAATGCAATGTAAATGAACAAGTGTATTGCAAAGCTGGCAAAATAATATTTTCCTTGCTTTTTTTAACTTCTTACGGAGTGGTGGGGCGCTCCCGACACTACCCGGTGAAATGCAAGGCGCCAAATTCAAAATCCAAAAGTTGAATTATTAAACATTCATCAATATACAATGCTTCATAGTCATCAAAAGCTCTGCTTCTTGGCAATATCACAGCATTGTCAGATTTCAAAAAGGCTTTACGTCGAAAGCACCACATTTGATTGTTTGAGGGTAGCACCTAACATATTTTTACCATTACCATAAATTCATAAGCCTCCACGGTTCACAGAAAACACATTTCACAGCGAAAACAAATCAATTACCTTTTGAAGAACTTCTGCTGAGGGCTTCCCAAGTGTCCAACGAAGACAATCCATGGTTCTTTTGTTAGAAAAAGTAATGTATTATATCCATAAATCTCCGTTTGGTTGGCGCGTTATAATCAGAAAATACAGCGTCGACTCCTCCATTGAAACGTGAAGAGAACTCGTTCAACTTATACCTATAAACTTGTCCAAGAACAAGCAAACATAATTTTAAATGTATCCTTAGGAACACTTTAATGTATATGTTGTATAATATTTCAACCGGAATATAAACTGGGCGATAAGAAAGGAAAAAAACAAAGAACGCGCCAGCCGGGAGCGCGCATTTACGTCTATTGACATCTGTGTGGACACTTCCTTATTCGTCTTCTTCTCTGCTCTAAAATCATCTAAAATGAATCTGAACACTGTCTCGAGACTGTTGACATCCAGAGGAAGCAATAGGTACTGCATTCATATGCCCTTATATGGGCATTTTCATAAGGAAGGGGTTCCAAATGAGGCAATGTGTCAAAACCACTTTTTCCAGGACAGAAATTCCTTGGGTTTTCGCCTGCCATATCCGTTCTGTTATACTCACAGACAAAATGGTTAACACTTTTAGAAAAGTCAGAGTGTTTCCTATCCAATGGTACTAAATATGTGCATATCCTATTTTCTGGGCCTGAATGGGAGGCATTTTACTTTGGGCACGCCAGGCTCTCCAAAACGGTCACCTCGTGCGCTGCTCCCAAAGAAGTTAATGCTGAGCTAGACAATTTATTAAACTAATACTTAGCCACACTATGTTGTGATTATACCTCGTAAATAAATATTGAAACGCTAAAATGATACTATAATGCTAATGTGATTTTACCAGAAATGCTAGTATGATCATTAAAATAAATTCTCATGATAATATTGCTAATGGTATTTAATAGCAATTTAACGATGTAATTTCTGGAAATGCAGAAATGAATGTTAATAATTATACTAATAATCATGTAAGAATAGTGTCAATGAACATGTTATTATAACTTAAATGCTATTGTGTCCCCCATCCCGCTTTCGATTCAATTGCATAATGTATTATCCCACCTCATTTCACCATTCATACCCAACCTCCATTGACCCGTGGTTAAAGACTAACTCCTGTTACTTTGCTAGGTAAACTTTCATCCTATGACGCCGATGGAGATGGTGACTTCGATGTGGAGGATGCTAAAGTATTGCTAGGCAAGTTCATGGATTTTACTGGATTGTTATTTATTGACGTGTTTGTGTGATAATCAGGGGAGGCTGGTGGTAGGAGCTATAGGAGGATGGGATCATTGTAATGGCTGGAATGGCATAAATGGAACGGAGTCAAATGTGGTTTCTGTATCATTTGATTCCATTCCAGTCTTTACAATGAGCCAATCTTCCTATAGCTCCTCCCACCAACTGATTTGGGTTTTGTTTTGCATGACTGACTTTGGTATACCGGATCTCTACCACAAGACTATTTTAGTCAATTGTACCAAATGAACTGAACAATGAATCCACAAGGTCTGCATGTGCATGGTGTGAAATGGTGTCTGGAGATGGATTCCATGCTGACCATTGTTTCAGGCCCACACTACTGACATGACATCCATTTATCACTAGACATGCGCCACAGTTAGCACAGGGCCAAACTGCTGCATGCTTTAAGAATAACTTAACAAGGACGTAGATGTGTTCTCTCATCTCAAAGTCGCTTGTCATATCTTAAAAGTTGCTATTTTCTTTCTAAAAAGGGAGAGAATTTACTTCAGGAGTGTTTTCTCCAAAGAGGTGGTCCCATGTTCTGATATTGTCTCCTCTGCCGCTCTCTGCCATAAAGACTACTGCTTTGTCGCCCAGACCACTGCCTGTCTGGCACAGCTGTTGTCCCCCTGCTGCTAGTGATAGATTCTGTAAAGTCCCTCTGCATGCCCCCTCTAGGCTATGCTATTGCTATCCTCTTTTCTCTTTAGTTTCTAACTCTGCTTCATGCGACCTTAGACCTACATATAGTTTCCCTTGCTGCCTAACCTCGCTTAAAACTTTCCCTCTCCTTTCCTCCCTTTTTCCTGCTCTACCACATCTTTCTCCTCTCTTTCCTTTTCTCCCTTCCTTCCTCTCTTTCCTTGTTTTCCCCTCTTTGCGTAGGCCTGGCCAAAGATGGCAGTCAGGAAAGCTCGGACTCCCTCGAGGAGGTCCTGGATATGTTAGCGGAGGAGGGCTCTGATTGGTTTCAAGGCTTCTTCACCTTCCTCTATGGCCTCATAAACCCGTTTGAACCATTTGAGGATGAGGAGGGAGCAGCGGAGGAGGAGGAAGAAAGTGCTGGCACTTCTCAGACTGACGGGGTTCAGGGAAAGGGTTGTGTGATCTTAGGTCTCCACAACCAGTAACCAGTAGCCATATCCCTCTTGGTATGAGGTCCCAACTTGTTGCTCCTTCAGACTTGTTTCCTATTGCTTGAGGAGCAAGCGTTTGTGGAAAAACGCTCCTTAAAATCACCAATCCCTAGTAGAATACTTTTTTAAAGGGTTTAATCATGGCACAGTTACCCCCTCAAGTCTCTTTCTGAAGATTTCCTATAGAGGGATGAAGACTATGCCTTCAAGATCTTTGGAGCACTTTCAAATGACAGACTGAATAATGCTTTTCTAGGATATGTGCATTTCCACTGAAAAGACTGCTTGCAATACCCAGCAAACTACGAACTTATGCAATGAACAGTTGCACTTTGACAACAGATGGTTGTCTCCTTTTTTCCAACCACAGTACTGCATGCCCTAGGGTCCTAACTACAGCACATATTTATCCACTTAGCAGGAATTATATTTGTATTTTTTTTACTTGAGTTGTTCCTCATTTCGTCATAGTTTATTGAAGCTTGTTGAAGGGTATTTTTTAAATACATTATCAGTGAAGCATTCCCTCGTTATGGTATTTCTTTGTCTCTTGTCCGTGTTAGGATTACTATTAATGTTCCATGTTTGTTGGTTTTTAAAGGTCTCCAGGTCAGCTATTTGTCCCCGTCTTTCCATTTTTGTCTTCGTTATCTATTTATCAAACACAATAAAAAGATTGTGCATTTGTGCCTGGATAAGTAGTGCATTTTTTATGTATTGGCCAAGAGACTTTGCACATATGGTCGTCTACTCTTAGATATTCAGAGACCGGCTTGATGAAGGACTTATTACACAGGTGTTAATCATTTCTTTTCTGATAGCAAACCCCTTGAGAATCTAGCTTTTGGCTGTTCCTTAAACCAATTGTCTAGAAGTCCTAAAACAGGGTTATGAAATATGAGGTCGTTTTGGGAAAACGTGCTCTCTGTTGAGGATTCCATGCATTTGGAGCCTGACTGAATGGCTAAAATTAGTTCAAGGACTTTTACCAAATTCCACACCCCATGAACATTTTACCTGATTTGAGACACAAAAGATATGGCATTATCCTCATGTCAACCCAACGTCATACCCTCAACCCCAGATCTCTGAAACAGATCAGTGCTGACTCACACTCACACCCTAAAGAGACTCACCCAGCTAGCTTAGTCTTTCAATGCTAAACATTGTAGCCTATAGGTGGAACTCAACAACTGGAGAGTGAAGTTCCAGTCATTTGTAATTGTATGGTAAAAAAATGTGTAATCTATGACAGCATTAAAAGTTTTTTTGTAAACAAACACAGGCTTCAAGTAAGTATTAGCAAACACAAATGTCTGGCACAAAAGGTACCAGGAATAGTACTGTTAAAGATGCAACAAACCTGCTGAACAAGCTTTTGGGTGGAGCCCATTCAGATTTCATATTGGCTTCAATAATTTAGACTTGACTTGGTGCTCAAGTACAGTGACTGAACAACGACAGTATAGCTACATAACAGGTTCAACTGGTGAGGTTAATGGTGGACTACCATCTATTGTTTTATTTGGTCTTTGGCACCATTGATGGGAGGGTCAATGATCCTCAAATTGAATGAATATGAATCCAAATGTATTGGTTAGGTGTAAAATTCCTTATCCAGTCATGTTACACTCACATGGTCGTCATTTCCGAGTTATGCATACTCCTACAAGTAATGTAATGAAACCATCAGAATAGGACATATGGGTAAGAACCATGCAGTCGTGTGTTAGCATGTGTTGTCTATGAGGTGTAGCATGTAGCATGGGCATGTTTTGAGTTGTCAAATATTCAGATACATTTTTTTAATGGTCACCTGATTGTTAGCTACTAATGCCATGTTCCTTTTGAAAAATATCAGATGAACCTCGACGCGATCGGAAAAGAGCGAGACACAGAGGTACCCCACCCCAATTATCTCTGCTGAGAGTAAAAGGTCAAGAAGCTCTGAGTAGCCGACTCAGCCAAGTGTCTACTTTTTAGATGTGTGAATGCATGGCATCACATTCATGGAAAGCTGGTCTGCAAGTTAGAGAACCTGTATATCCTGCAAAAATGTTGAAAACTTAACATGACTAAGTTAGTGATGATTTCTTCCAGTAGTCATTGTTTTTTCTTTTCCCTATCGACTTAGTTGAAACAGAATCTCCAAAAACAAAGTTCAAGAAAAATAAGGCGACAGAAGGTACTTTGTCGTGGATCAATGTCCAGATTGCTTTGTAGGTTGCCTATAACTCAGACTCTATGTTTGAGGTCTGGCTCATTTTGTTTTTTAATTGATACTGAATTTGCCCCTAAATTGTGACTACACCCCAGCTGCTATGGTACAAATTACTCTTAATACTCCGAAAGCTGTATGTCAAAGGCTTTACTATTAGATTGTGAAGGAAAAGCTTAGCCCCACTGGATAATAAATGTTTGCCTGTGTGTAAGCTTGCCAATGGTGTCAGTGAAATCTGAGCGGGGTACAATACTTCCCTCTATCTGTTATTGGTTGAGCTTGGTTTTGTTCTGTTGTAACAGTTGCTCTCCCCTACTATAGGTAGGCTTTTCGATTTGGCTGTTCCTATTGGTGGTTGAGCACCAAGCAGATACACCCGTCTGAGACTATAACCGTATTTAACTTGTTGTTTTCCAAACTTCAGATGAAAAGCCAAGACATGCTGCCAAGAGAGAAGCCCAAAAAGGTATTGCATGAGGAACCGTGTGGGTTCCCATGTACAGTAGACTTTGAGCTAAAAAGGTCTTGCTTTAGTTCTATTAACCACATTGTGGTCTCTAGAATATGTATTTACTAGTAGAATGAAGTTTGAATTTATGAAAAATTATGGTTATGCTTCTTGGCATACACACTTGAATTGGTTTCTAGCCGCATGCTCTATTTGACTACCGCTTTTGTAGTAATAGGGTATTTGGTATGAAATAATTGAAATTCACCTTGTCAGTGGTGTGCTAGGTGTTATATTGGACAGCATCATATAACTGTTGGACTAACTGAATCCCATCTGTGTAGGAAGAGGTGTCAGACCACATTCCCCCATATACCTTACATTTTGACGGTAAATTCTAGCGACACCTTTCTAAAGTGCAGAAAGGTGCCACTTGCTGTTATCCTAACACTCCCAGTCAGCAAATCCAAGTAACCAGGGTGCTTTGCAACCTACTAAATGCTTGGAGTGCGGTCCGAAAAATGCTTGCAGTGTGATCCTGGCAGCCTGGTGGTGAAAAAATTGTCAAAACAGCTAAACGGTATTCTCGTATCCCAGAACACCCTCTGACCAAAGACGTGGGCTGGAAGCTGAGGGAGGCCTTAAAACAGCAGCTAGCCATCATCCATGAGCGAGTGGAGGCCAAAAAGATTGCAAAGATGGCGCTGGCCGAGGTGAGGAACATCCTGGCCAGGGAGGAGGAAGAGAAGGTCCTGGGGGTGACGAGGGAGGAGTCGGCAAAGAAGGCCAAGGTGGCGGTAGCAGCTAGGATGAAGGAGGAGGAGGAGAAGATAGAGAAGGAAGAGTTTGAGAAGGCCTTGGAGAAGATTAGGAGAGACAAAGAGCAGGAGGAAGAGAAGGGCAAGAAAGCTAAGAAGGAGAAGAAGTCAGAGAAGAATTCAGGGAAAGAGGCAGAGGCAGTGGGTCAGAAGGCAGAGGCCAAGAGTAAAGAGGCCCCCAAAGCTTCTGCTAAAAAGCTCAAGGTGTCTGATAAGGGGGTGAGGAAATGACTCTTCACACCTGTACTGATGTCGGTGATCATTCAACCCCCCCGGTGACAGTGACACAGGATGTTAAATGATTAATGAGAAACCCCTCCTGTGAGAGGTCTCACTCCAGTTACGAACCTCTGCAAATGGGAGTAGGAAACCCCCTAGTGTGCAGGGTGCCCATTCCCGCAATGTATAGTGCATATTGTTTTAGCCACTCCCAGCTTGTGAGAATCACAATGCTGTCCTCTATAGAAGTATGAACTGGTAAAGGAAAGGTGCCAAGAGGACCACAAGGTGCTATAATCTTACATCAGAAAGATGACTTTATTTAGAGTCACTAGAGAATACATTAGTAGAATTGGACAAGGACGCAATCATTTATTTTGCATTTAGTGGAGAACTTGTGATTTCATCAAAGGACAAATTATAGATTTGAAAGGATCAGCTGTGTGTGTTCCGTGTTAATAAAGTTGCTGGATACTTGAAGGTTTCCTGTCTTCAAGTGCACTTGTCTCATACGGTTCAATAAGATGCTTTGGTGTTACACAAATGGCATCACAAGGTCATGCATTGTGCTGAAAAGGGAACTTTCTCCCATTTCTACTGGAACACTCTTCTTTTGTTCTCCTATATCCTCTCTCTTAGCACTATAGATCTCACTTCTTCACAGCATATCGGAACACAGTACAAATTCAGGTTTGAAGCGCAAAAGTCAACCCAAATCAGTCTTTAAATGTTATCTTTTTATTTTTGTCCTTTTGAATGATGTTCATTTTCTAAAAGTTGATACATAAGACCTCCGAGATGTCAATCCTAATGTTACTATATTATTACTAGCCATATACATGAATATTACTAAGCCCCCTAGGCAAATACAGTATGCATCATACAGAGTTGTAGCCTTCGTATAGGCACTTCTCCTGAACATGAGTTGTTGCCATGTCATCCTCATCCCCTGCATCACATGTAAAACCCCCAGGACTGAAAGAGAAGGCTACCGTCGTCATTAGCAGAGAGGGAGCACCAGAGGAGGCTCCTGCAGCACCTATGGACGAAGGTACAACTCCTGTGGGTCTGCACACACACCCGTGCACACACACAGCAGCATTTAATTGTAGTAGATGGTAAAGCTCATAAGAGGTAGCTTATGTGTGCCTGTATGAAACCCACCCAAAGGAGAATGCACCGGTGGCATCGGTGGGGGGCAAATCCCTTGAACACCATACAGATGCCACAAACACATTTACATTTGAATCATTTAGCAGACACTCTACTACACTGTTACATACCTTCTGTACATTAAGAATGTGACCTTACTCAAATATAGCCTACCTAATTTCCTCATATTACAATATATTATGTTCCCTTGTCAGACGTTTATGCAGTATCCTAATTGCTTAAACATGCAAGTTATTCCTCACTATTTTTATTGAATTTGAACTGTGGGCTGGACTAGACAAAATTAGAACTAGAATTTCACAAGCGCTCTTAAGGCTGACTCGCTCTTAAGGGATGGTCTTTATGAAACCTTTAGCCTACCTTTAGGAGAACTGTGTCCACCACCAGACACCCACATGGTGCTGCTATAGCTATCTAGGTCAAGAGTTAACCAGTAAAATCATTGTACAAACATGTAGACTATTTATTCCATATGTCTGCCACCTGTCCAGTCTATGTTTCCCCAGAGGGGCTGTCATTGGTTGAGGGGACATAAGCCTCATCTACTCTTTATCCATTGGCTCTGATAATCTGTTCTTGCCAAATACCTGGCACTGTTGTGTACACGGCATGCTTACACCTACTGTCGATTAGTCACCTATACCTGTTGTGACATAATACAAACTAATGTACCAGACCTATACCTACCATGGTTTTAGTCAGCAGTTTCTGTACTGTAGGTCTATAGGTTCATGAGTTCTTTTATCTTTTAATAAAGGAGCATACACTTTTTTCTTTCTTTCTTTCTTATTCTTTATTGACACACAAACTTAGTAGTTTCTTAAATGTGTCTCAAGGAAGACATTTGAAATGTTCTGTGCTAGAGGAAAACTGAAGTATGCCAGATAATGCCTTAGTTCAAGTTAAAGGACCAGGTGGATGGTCTTAACGGTTCCCCTCTACTCCCTTATCTCTCTCCGCTGCCCCTTGCTTCAGCCACACCAGAACGCATTGTTGAAGAAGTGATCGAGGCCGCCAAAGCAGAGGAAGCTGCTGCTTTCCCACCAGGTGTGTGTGTGAGCTTGACAACATTTTCTAAGATGTTTGAATGGATTGTGGCTTGAAATTGTCAAGTTTAAAATGAAAAATGTCAACCAATATCATAGACTCGTATAACTTAGTGTCATGTTCAAACTTGCTTTAGTTGGCGTTGTCAGGAAATCCACGTTATCAGCTAAATTGCTTAATGCTGTCTTTTCCCTACAGAGCTTGAGGTTGTTGAGGAGGAAGAGCCTGAGGTGGATGAGCCTGAAATATTTGAGGAAGAGCCCGAAGTTCTGGAGGAGGATTCTTCTCCCTTCGAGGAGCATTCTTCTCCCTTCGAGGAGGATTCTGCTCCCTTCGAGGAGGATTCTGCTCCCTTCGAGGAGGATTCTGCTCCCTTCGAGGAGGAGGCTGCTCCCTTCGAGGAGGAGGCTGCTCCCTTCGAGGAGGATGAGTTTCAAATTGAGGAAGAGCCTGAAGTACTGGAGGATGAGCCAGAGGCTGTGGAGGAGGAGGAGGAGGAGGAGGAGGAGGAGGTTGTTGAGGAGGCCGTACCAGTTGAAGAAGAGGCTGCCCCTGTGGAGGAGATAGCTGCCACTGTAGAAGAGACCTTTAAGGAAGAAGCAGCCCCAGTTGAGGAAGAGGTTGTAGAGGAAGCCGCCCCAGTCAAGGAGGAAGCCGCACCTGAGGATGAAGAGGATGCACCTGTTGAGGAGGTGGTTGATGAAGAGGCCGAAGAGGAAGAGGATGCACCCGTTGAGGAGGAAGCTGTCCCAGTTGACGAGGAAGTCGCTGCCGTGGAACAGGACGTTGAGGAAGAGGCCACCCCCGCAGAAGAAGAGGCTGCACCAGTTGAGGAGGAAGCTGTGGAGAAGGAGCCAGCTGCAGAGGAGACATTGGAAGAAGAGGGTAAGGGAAAATAATCCAGAATAGAACAATAGGCTTTTATTCCAGGTAGGCTTAATCTGTGTCTAAAAAGTATTGAACCAAAAATCCTTTCAAGGGCTTTGGGTTTGTGCTGACGAGTCGTTTTCTTCACACTGCTCTCAGAACGAGCACGGATGAACGCCAGGTGCTGCATTGCTGTAGTGTATGACACATTATCTTCTGAGAATAGCTACATGTACAGTTGAAGTCGGAAGTTTACATACACCTTAGCCAAATACATTTAAACTCAGTTTTTCACAATTCTTGACATTTAATCCTAGTAAAAATTCCCTGTTTTAGGTCAGTTAGGATCACCACTTTATTTTAAGAATGTGAAATGTCAGAATAATAGTAGAGAGAATGATTTATTTCAGCTTTTATTTCTTTCATCACATTCCCAGTGGGTCAGAAGTTTACATACACTCAATTAGTATTTGGTAGCATTGCCTATAAATTGTTCAACTTGGGTCAAACGTTTCAGGTAGCTTTCCACAAGCTTCCCACAATAAGTTGGGTGAATTTTGGCCCATTCCTCCTGACAAAGCTGGTGTAACTGAGTCAGGTTTGTAGGCCTCCTTGCTCACACATGCTATTTCAGTTCTGCCCACAAATCTTCTATAGGATTGCAGTCAGGGCTTTGTGATGGCCACTCCAATACCTTGACTTTGTAGTCTGGCTTTTTTATAGCAGTGAAGCAGTGGCTTTTTTCCTTGCTGAGTGTCCTTTCAGGTTATGTCGATATAGGATTTGTTTTACTGTGGATATAGATACTTTTGTACCTGTTTCCTCCAGCATCTTCACAAGGTTCTGGGATTGATTTGCACTTTTCGCACCAAAGTACGTTCATCTAGGAGATAGAACGTGTCTCCTTCCCGAGCGGTATGACGGCTGCGTGGTCACATGGTGTTTACACTTGCATACTATTGTTTGTACAGATGAACGTGGTACCTTCAGGTGTTTGGAAATTACTCCCAAGGATGAACCAGACTTGTGGAGGTCTACAATTTCTTTTTTTTTCCCATGATGTCAAGCAAAGAGGCACTGAGCTTGAAGGTAGGCCTTTAAATACATCCACAGGCACACCTCCTATTGACTCAAATGATGTCAATTAGCCTATCAGAAGCTTCTAAAGCCATGACATCATTTTCTGGAATTTTCCAAGCTGTTTAACCTCTCCGGGCTAGGGGGCAGTGTTCGGAGAGTCTGGCGTGCCCAAAGTAAAATGCCTGTATTTGATAGAAAACACTTTGAAGTTTCTAAAACGGTTAAAATAATGTTGTGAGTATAACAGAACTGATATGGTAGGCGAAAACCAGAGGAAAATTCATCCGGAAAAATTGCTTTTTTTTCTCCCATGCAATTGGTATGGTTTCCTATTGCACAATGAAAAGAATTGCTTGTCTTTAGACAAGGTTTCAGGCTTGTTCTTTGAAAAACGAACAAGAAATATAAGTTCTTTCAAGTGGCTGTTGAAACAGACATTACTGTTTTGCGCGCGTGACTGTGTACGCGCTCTTCGTTATTTTTCTTCTCTTTTGAACAGACTATTCTCCGTCTGAAATATTATTGTATATTTAGATATTTGACGACCTGAGGATTAATTAGTAACATTGTTTGACTTGTTTGGATGAACTTTACCGGTACTTTTGTGATTTCTTTGTCTGCATATTGAACGACTGTATTACAGAACTCCATGGCACCAACTAAACAGACTTTTTGGGATATAAAGAAGGACTTTATCAAACTAAACGTATTCCTGGGACCCTTGTGATTGCAAACAGAGGAAAATCTTCAAAGGTAAGTGATTTATTTTATCGCTGTATTTGATTTTGTAAACACTGTGCTGGTTTGAATAATATGTTGTTCTGGGGCACTGTCCTCAAAGCCTATTGTAAATCCGACAACGCGGTTCGATTACCAAGATTCTAAGCTTTTGAATGGTGTACAACACTTGAATTTTCATGAATGTTTAATATTACTATTTTTGTAATTTGAATTTGGCGCTCTGCATTTCACTGGATGTTGTCCACCTTGCCCAAACAGGTTAAAGTCACAGTCAACTTAATGTATGTAAACTTCTGACCCACTGGAATTGTGATACAATGAATTATAAGTGAAATAATCTGTCTGTAAACAATTGTTGGAAAAATTACTTGTGTCATTCACAAAGTCCTAACCAACTTGCCAAAACTATAGTTTGTTAACAAGAAATTTGTGGAGTGGTTGAAAAACAAGTTTTAATGACTCCAACCTAAGTGTATGTAAACTTCCGACTTCAACTGTATGTAGAGAGATCATGCACAGGCCCTTCTCACATCTCATCTTGGGGTAGTGAATAGGGCACTCACTTGCATTGCTTATGTCACCTTTTGGAAAATAATACATTCAATCAGTGTTTTGGAAAATAATGGTGTGTTCTTATATCCATTGTTGCTTTGCTCCAAAGAAGAGGTAGAAGAAGATGAAGCAGCAGAAGAAGAGTCTGAACAGGAAGCAGAAGCTGAATCAGAAGAAACTCAAGAGGAGGAAGCTCTTCAGGAAGAGCTTCCAGGTTGGTGTTGTGTGTGTGTGTGACTACATATGTGCACGTGCAAGAATATACCTCCAGATGTTGCAACCGTGAAAGTAATGTACTTTCATTCTTTCTTCAGTGCTCTCTGTCTCTGTGTCTCTCTTTCTGTTTCTCTCTCTCTCTGTGTCTGTATGTCTCTCTTTCTGTTTCTCTCTCTCTCTCTCTCTCTCTCTGTGTGTCTGTATGTCTCTCTTTCTGTCTCTGTCTCTCCCTCAACTAACTGCAACTGTTGCTTTTCTGTTGCAGAGGAGGCAGATGAATTCGATGAGCCAGTTGAGGAGTTCACAGGTTGGTGCTAAGATAATTTGAACTCTGTCCAATGTTATAACTAGGAACAGCTCTTCTGTATATGTTGTATTATTTCATAGTGGCCATTGACCCTGTTCTCTGAAAGCATGGCCAGTAGTACTGCTCTGTAGTGTACTCAAGACTGTTGAAGCTGTTTTTTTTGTTCCAATTGTGGTTTGTTTTGTTTCTACAGAAGAGTATACCGAGGTAGAAGAACAGATTGAAGATGAGCCAACAGGTAAACTTTAATTAAGAATCAACATTTCACAGAATCTACATTTTCCAGCTGGATGTAGGCCTACTGTACTGAGTACATAATCATTGTTTAATAGATAGTTTTCCCTTTGGCTATTAATCAGAAGTACAGTATCATGCTATCTAAGAAAATGTGTCACTAGAAACCCAGCTTTTCCAGTGAGTCTGACCTTTCGGCATGTTTCCACAGCAGCAAAAAAATAGCCCTACCCTAAACCCTAACCTTAACCCTTACTTAAACTTAACTCGTAAATTTCAACTTCAATAGGGTTACATCAGTTGGGACGTCCCAAGGAATCCCGTTTAGACTTTTCCCTTAACTCTTCCTTGTGGTGTGTAATGGAGGCCAGTGCTGCTATTTGTAGTGTAGGCTGTAGCTCCCCCTTGAGGCTGGTTTATGAAACACAGTTTATGAAATGGCTCGAGCAATTCCACTCATTTGACATATTTTCATATTGTTTAAGAGGATTTTTGATCCTCATAAACAAATTATTGCTAGATTACTTATGATGTGAGTAGAACTGAAATGGAGGGCATGGATCCTGTTTTTATCAATTTGATTGTGCAGTAATTTTGTAGTAATGAAGTAGTAATCATATACATTGTATTAGTGCATTATGTTGTCTAAATATTTTCTCTACAAGATTATAATTGAAATATTAACTAAATTGAATGATAACTTTGATTTGAATTCTGCTGTTGTATTCCGTCACTGTCACTTACTGACCTCACTATCTTCTTTCCATAGAAACGTAGAGCCTGCGGTCTCAGCGCAGTAAGACGGAGCGAGGACCAGCCCACTGAGCACGTGCAGCCGTGCTTCCCCACCTCCAGAGAAAGAGAAGCATCGCCACGACTTTCGCCACTGTCTCTGTTTTCTCACTCACACACTCAGAATTTAGTTTTTCTTCCATTAGTGTAAAATCTTACTGTTCCATTACTTGTTTGATTAGTATGTAGATTTTTTTATCTTGCCTTTTTGTTTTCTTTTTTGTTCTACTTTGTTTCCATGATTTTTAGTTTAAAAGACTTTCCATGATAGGAAATGGGAATTATCAATGAATTTCTCTTCCAGATGTAGGTAGATCATGTGAGTTGTAGGTTGTTTTTCCTTTCCTGTGTATAACAAGCAGAGGCACGTGTTGCTTTGCTAGTCAAAGATCTTCACATGTCTGAACCAATTTCAGCAGTGTGGTTTCACCCTGTTGAATCGTGGGTCAGATTAATGTATTTTCTTTGTTAAACGTGAAGGTATTATGCAAAGCTGCACTGATCTTTTGTGGCAATTTCACTCTTAAGTTTTGTATTACCGGTATGTAGTGAGTCTACTACACGTGGCTGGTGAACTCGGACAAGTCAGGTGACGTGTTGGGCGAGTGTGTATGACTGAGAATGTGTGTAGATGTTTTGTGTGTGCATGCGACTGTGTGTCTGTAGACATATCGCTTTGCAAAACAATCCCTATTAGCCGTAGTTCTCATTAAGATGTGTTTGAGACTCTTCCTCATTTCATTTCGTTTTTGTTTGTTCCAACTCCTAGTACCTCTCACTCTCTGATATTAGTACTGAAAGTGTTTTTGACTCACTCAGACATTGAGCCAGAACAGTGAACATATTTTTGTATTTCTTAGGATCTATGGGAACACATTTCCTTTCCAGCAATTTTTTTGGGGGGACAGTATTTGGGTTGGAAGTAAACTCTCCAAATGGGAGATATGTTGGCATATGCTATTTTGTTCTGGGAAAAACGGATACAAAAAAATACCGGGAGACAAGGGAAGGGCAGGGTCTCCGAATATATGGTAGTAACCCTTAGGTTTAGCTCAGTGTGGTTGTAGCTGCTCTGGGGTAATGGTCTGACACATCCCCACCCAGTCTCCTGGTAAAACAGGCACTCTTGACTGCTGTGCAGTGTGTGTCCCAGGTCCTCCCAATAGGTCTGCCACACACACACACCTGGTCCAACAGGTATCTGATTAATCAAAATGCATAATTCAATACACTTAAACACAAAACAAAAAAAGTCTGCGTCAACAATGTCCATAAACTTTTGTTCCATTTCTCTCAAAATGTACAGGTCCACTTTCACTTGTATATTAACTGGCTCTAGCCCAGGGTAAGTGCTTCATTTGGAACAAAGATTTCTGAATGTCTGGGATTGTGGCTGATTTTAGCAGACACCAGGAACACATCTTGTTGTGGTCCCTCTGCATGTGTTTCAGTGCAGCCCCTAAAACCAACTGTAACCAACTGTTCAAAGAGAAATGCTGTAGTACATCTAGAATGGAACGTGACCGTGTAACCTGTTAACTCTAATGTCCTAACGACACCCAACTCGAATTTGGCTAGCATTTACTATTGACGTCATTGTCATTAATGTTGTCATTGTTGTTTTTACTACAAGGACAATGCTAGCTCGTGCTCTGGACTTGAGGCTGGAGGGTTAAGATCATTTGTATTATTTTGAAGGAGTTATGTGTTTAGTCTGTGTTCAAACTCCTCCGTAATGTTTCTGTGAATTCAAATTAGTGTGTTTTTATCTTTCCATTGTAGCAGTTTTCTGTGCATTGTGGTAATAAGGGGCGTGCCAGATGATATAATGTTGATTTAATGTGATGGACTGTAGGAAATGCTGCAAAGAAAATATTTTCTGAGGGGGAAAAACCTGTTTGTTTTGACATCTAAAACAAGTCAAGTGGTTGCAATATAGTTCATAGGACATATTTTGTCTTTTTTCTATAACACTAATGGGTATTTTTCTATTCCCTAACACTTTTGAAGTTGATGTGAATTTTTAACGTGTTAATTTTACATTATACAACACTTTACAAGATAGATATCTGTTCTAGATTTTTAAATAAAAATACACTTTCTAGGATCAACATTTTTTTTTCTTCTGAATCTTAAAGAAAGTGTTAAACTTTTTTCAAAGCCATACGTGAAAGGTGGGGCACTGCTGCTCAGAACAGACTTGATTAACTCCAAGGGAAAGCCATTGCACAACTAGCAATAACAGAAAACATCACTACAATCTCAAATTGCAGTTCACATATGAACAGAGGTTCACACACAGACAGAAAAACATGTTAGAGGTTTACGTAGAATCCTGCTGTATAGGCTATAAAGTTTTTAAATTATTGTGAAAATGCATCCTGTATGCAGGGTTGGATGACTGTCACAGTTTCTGTAAATGTTCTGTTGAGGGGCTGCAATAAAGGTTTGGGACAACACCATGGTGTAATTTATTCTTCTGCTGACCCCTCTCTGGGCACAATAGTCCACCAAACCACTACATTGTCATCTGAGAATATTACCACAATACAAGGCAGCTTTGATACAGAGGTAAAGCAGCAAGAAGAATAGAAAATCTACTGACCCACATTGGTGTAACCTAGTGTGCAGTATAAACTACATCCTTGGTATAAGATCTTGCCATATACTGTACTTCTACGCCTTTTTCCTCGTTCCACCACCAGATTGCACGTTTTGTAAAGTTCAGCAAGAAATATGCTATGTCGAACAAACATGCCTCTGACATGTTCAATAAGGAATCACAACGTTTGATAACCTTTGGCAACGGAACGTGGCCCAGAAAACCTCTCTTTTTTATTGCTTCACTTTGGGCAAGTATATTTAGAATAATTGAATAGTTGCATAATCGTATTTTTCGGGCAGGCTTATGCTAATTGACGTAGACCAACAGCGCATACAGCACATTCGGAACGTTTTTAGACCCCTTGACCTTTTCCACTATTTCTTACAGCCTTATTCTAAAATAAATTTTTAAAGAAATGTCCAATCTACACAATACGTCATAATGACAAAGAAAACACAGGTTTGTATAAATGTTTGCACATTCATAAAAAAATAAAACTAAAATATCACATTTACATAAGTATTCAGACCCTTTACTCAGTACTTTGTTGAAGCACCTTTGGCAGCGATTACAGCCTCGAGTTCTCTTGGGTATGACGCTACAAGCTTGGGACACCTGTATTTGGGGAGTTTCTCCCATTCTCTGCAGGTCCACTCAAGCTCTCAGGTTGGATGGGGAGTGTCATTGCACAGCGATTTTCAGGTATTTCCAGAGATGTTCAGGTTCAAGTCCGGGCTCTGGCTGGGCCACTCAAGGACATTCAGAGACGTGTCCCGAAGCCACTCCTGCGTGGTCTTAGGGTTGTTGTCCTGTTGGAAGGTGAACCTTCGCCCCAGTCTGAGGTCCTTAGCGCTCTGGAACAGATTTTCATCAAGGATCTCTCTGTACTTTGCTCCGTTCATCTTTCCCTCGATCCTGACTAGTTTCCGATTCCCTGCCTCTGAAAAACATTCCCACAGCATGATGCTGCCACCACCATGCTTCATCGTAGGGATGGTGCCATGTTTCCTCCAGAGTTGACGCTTGGCATTCAGGCCAAAGAGTTCAATCTTGGTTTGATCAGTCCAGAGAATCTTGTTTCTCATGGTCTGAGAGCCATTAGGTGCCTTTTGGCAAACTCCAAGCGGGCTGTCATGTGCCTTTTACCGAGGAGTGGCTTCCATCTGGCCACTCTACCATAAAGACCGGATTGGTGGAGTCCTGCAGAGATGGTTATCCTTCTGGAAGGTTTTCCCGAGGAACACTGGAGCTCTGTCAGAGTGACCATCGGGTTCTTGGTCAACTCAATGACCAAGGCCCTACTCCCCCGATATCTCAGTTCTAGGAAGAGTCTTGGTGGGTCCAAACTTCTTCCATTTAAGAATGATGGAGGTCACTGTGTTCTTGGGGACCTTCAATTCTGCAGAATGTTTTTGGTACCTATCCCCAGATCTGTGTCTCGAAACAATCCTGTCTCGGCGCTCTAAGGACATTCCTTCTGTTACGCGGAGCGGCACAGGGGAACCCAAGAGCAGACTCAGCAGGGTGGTGAGATGTGGAACAGGAGACAGGAGCCAGAGTCAGGGTGGCAAAATGAGCAGAGATTATGACATGGCAGAGTGGAAGTGGCAGAACTGAGTATTTGTAGAGGTCTTGATAATGGAACGAGTTGCAGCTGGTAGGGATCTGCTCTGACTCTAGCACACCTGTCTCCAACCACACAATCACACACAAACAGAAAGGGAGGGGGAGAGAGAGAGTGTACTGGGGGAATGGCTGCAGGTCAAACAGACACCGGATGATCACTAGGGGTTGTGGCAGGACCCCTGAGCCTGACAAACACGGGACTTGATCTCCCAGGGGACAGCAGCAACGATGCAGGAGGATGGCCTAATGGTTTCTGGCTTGGTACCTGTGTTGTCTGCGGTGAACTGACTGGAGAAGGCGTCAGGCTTGGTATTCTTAGATCTCATTAGTTGCAAATTAGAATTTGTTCTCATCTAGCCTACCTGGTTAAATAAAGGTGAAATATTTTTTTTTTTAAAGGGTCTGAATTCTTACGTAAATAAGGTATTTCTGGGTTTTTTTGCTAAAATTTTGAAAAAAGTTTTTGCTTTGTTGTTGTGTGTAGATTGAGTATATATATTTTTTAATCCATTTTAGAATAAGGCTGAAACGCAACAAAAAGTGGAAAAAGGGAATGGGTCTGAATACCTTCCGAATGCACTGTCCTTATTAGCTTGCATGATAACATATAAACACATGACATTTCAAATATCTTTATTCTTTTGGAACTTTTGGAAGTATAATGTTTACTGTAAAAATATATATATATATATTTGACTTTTGTTTGTTACCTATTTCACTTTATTTGGCAATGTAAACATATGTTTTCCATGTCAATAAAGCCCTTAAATTGATTTGAATTGAAAACAGAGGCTACAAGCTGCAAAACTCTAATGATCACTACTGATAAGCAGATGTAGTCTGGCTGTAGTTTTTCACTATAGAAACAAGTAGTAAAAACTCTACCTGATTACTATTGAAAAGCCTGTGTAGTGAAGCTGTAGTGTTTAGACTACTTATTTACTACAAACATCAAAATCTTTACCTGATTATTACTGGAAACAATTGTTTTCCTACTGAATACTACAAAACTCTACTTGTGTATCTTGAGTAGTATAAACTACACATTCACTACACAAGTCTTACAACACTCTACATATTCACCACTGCACAAATAGTTTTTGTAAAGTAATTCAGTAATACTTTTTTCGTGAGGGTATACACCTATCTCAAAGGATTGAATATGTGGAAACAATGTGTTGGAAAACCTCTTCACTGAGCCCACAGGAAGGCTAGGTGGAGCTATAACCACGTTGCTTACACCCATCGGATCCTTTCAGATCCATATGTCCAGGGGAAGGGGTTAGAAGTTGATTTGGGACTGATAATGTATCCCTGTCACTAAGACAATAATAGAGTCCTTTGGAGTAGATTAAATAGATCCACGTGTCTTTTAAATGAAAAGTGAGAACAGAAGGATAAGGAGAAAAGATAAGGAGAAAATACTCTGGAGAATTAAAAGCGCAACAAGTCTTTATGAGGAAAGGAGAGGAAGGGACGGCAACAAGTCCTTTATGAGGAAAGGAGAGGACGGCAGCAAGTTTTTATGAGGAAAGGAGAGGAGAGGACGGCAACAAGTCTGATGAAACGATAGAAGGAAGGAGTCCATTTTAACTGGAAGTAGGCCTATAGCATGAGAGGGGAGGAGGAGAAAAGGAGAAGAAAAAGAGGAGAGCAACGTGTCTTCAAAGCAGGGGAGCGGCGACAGGTTCCTAACAGCCTGTCCAGTAGCATTCTGTCCCTGTGATATCACGACTCCACCCCCTCATTACTCACAGGCTCACTAGCGGGAGCGGGGGGGGATAGTTGTTTTGTGGGAAGGGGGCACGGCCAGAGGGGCTATTTTGTGTTATGCAGCGATGTGGTTAATCTAAAGACCTATCATGGACGTCACAACCCCACCCCTCCTCCTCCCCCCTCCCTTGGAGTCCTGGGTGGTTAGGGGAGGGGATGGATGGCGTGAGGAGGGGGGAGGGGAGGAGATGGAGAGAGGAGGAGGGGTTGATGAGGCTCGGGGGAGTGGATAGGTCATTAGTCAGCATGGTGAAAAGGAGAGCAGCAGGAGATAGGACACACCTTTTCATACTTCTCTCTCCCTCTCTGTCTCCCTCTGTCCTCCCTCTCTGTCCTCCCTCCCTCTCTCTCTGTCCTCCCTCCCTCTCTCTCTGTCCTCCCTCCCTCTCCCTCTCTGTCCTACCTCCCTCTCTCTCTGTCCTCCCTCCCTCTCCCTCTCTGTCCTCCCTCCCTCTCCCTCTCTGTCTCTGTCTCTCTGTCTCTCTCTGTCCTTCCACTCTCTCCCTCTGTCCTCCCTCCCTCTCACTCTGTCCTCCATCTCCCTCTCTGTCTCTCTGTCTCCCTCTGTCCTCCCTCCCTCTCCCTCTCTGTCCTCCCTCCCCCCTCTCCCTCTCTGTCCTCCCTCCCCCCTCTCCCTCTCCCTCTCCCTCTCTGTCTCTGTCTCTCTGTCTCTCTCTGTCCTCCCACCCTCTCTCTCTGTCCTCCCACCTTCTCCCTCTGTCCTCCCTCCCTCTCTCTCTGTCCTCCCTCTCCCTCTCTGTCTCTCTGTCTCCCTCTGTCCTCCCTCCCTCTCATTACTCAGTTCCTTTGGCTTTGATGCCTCATGATTGAATATTGCTCTGTTCAAGTAGACTGTGATTTTGCTGTGATCTGATAGGGGTGTCAGTGGGCTGACTGTGAACGCTCTGAGAGACTCTGGGTTGAGGTCAGTGATAAAGTAGTCTACAGCACTACTGCCAAGAGATGAGCTATAGGTGTACTTACCATAGGAGTCCCCTCGAAGCCTACCATTGACTATGTACATACCCAGCGTGCGACAGAGCTGCTGGTTATGTTGTCATAGTTGTGCCTAGGGGGGCATATGGGGGAGGGAATGCTGTCACCTCCAAGCAGGTGTTTGTCCACCTGTGTGCTGAGGGTGTCAGGTGCTTGTCTGGTTCTGGCATTTAGGTCGCCACAGAGTAGTACATGTCCCTGGTCTTGGAAATTATTGATTTCCCCCTCCAGGATGGAGAAGCTGTCTTCACTAAAGTATGGGGATTCTAGTGTGTGTGTGTGTGTGGGGGTATAGGTAGCACACAGGAGGACATTTTTCTCTGTTAAGATCATTTCCTTTTGAATTTCTAGCTAAATGCAAAATGTTCCTGTTTTGATGAATTTAATGGAGTGATTTAGGTCTGCTCTATACCAAATTAGCATACCCCCTGAGTCCCTTCCCTGTTTCATACCTGGTAGTTTGGTGGATGGGACTACCAGCTCTCTGTAACCTAGAGGGCAACCAGTGGGTCAGGTCCGTCTCCTCTATACCAGGTTTCTTGTAGGATGACAATGTCTGTATTTCTGATTTCTTTGATGAAGTCCAGGTTCCTGCTCTTTAGACCAAAGACAGATGACCTCAGGCCTTGGGTATTCCAGGATGAGATAGTGAAGGCTTTGTGTTCCATAAAGTGTCCAATGTTGTTGGTCGTGTGGTTTGGCCTCAGCTGTTCAGGAGTCTTATGGAGCTTTCACCATACTTCTCTATTTTTTGGGATAGTGACTGGATTAAATATCAGAGGAGGCTGTTGGGACCGTGGGAGGACTGAATGGAATAAATGGAACAGAGTCAACACACAGAGAGAAAGAGAGATAGAGAGAGAAAGAGAGAGAAAGAGAGAGAGAGAGAGAGAGAGAGGACCCAATTAAGCCCCAAAACAAAACAGACTGGGGAGTATGAACATCGCTTAGCTCACAGTGGAGATCCATCTTGGCCCAATCAATATTCAGTGTCATGATGAGGTCATTTATGGGGCCAGAATCGTTATGAGATATGAGACAGAGAGACATGATAAACCACTGTAGCAGCTGCCTGAAGACGGATGCCTCTAAAAATCTGTGCTCATATTTCACCGGGCCGCTCCTTTAATTTAACACCCAGGTCCCAGAATCTGAGCGACAGATATAGCCCAGGTAAAGTATGCGTAATGAGAGTATCGGCATGGCTTGATTTTACTGTGAAATACGGCTCCCAGATGAGGTCTTTATTGTGAATTACTGCACCCTTAATCCCAATGGTCTCTCAAAGATATGGGATGTTGGAATGCTGGGATTTACCTCCTGTTTGTTGAAAGTTGATTTGAATTTCAGAGATAGGAATGATTATTGATTTTGTAGGAGTGTTTACATTTAAAAATATATATTTTTATTTCACCTTTATTTAACCAGGTAGGCCAGTTGAGAACAAATTCTCATTTACAACTGCGACCTGGCCAAGATAAAGCAAAGCAGTGCGACAAAAACAACACAGAGTTACACATGGGGTAAACAAACATACAGTCAATAACACAGTAGAGAAATCTGTATACAGTGTGTGCAAATGGAGTAAGGAGCTAGGCAATAAATAGGCCAATAGTAGCGAAGTAATTACAATTTAGCAAATTAACACTGGAGTGATAGATGTGCAGATGATGATGTGCAAGTAGAAATACTGGTGTGCAAAAGAGAAAACAAAGTAAATAAAAACAATATGGATGAGGTAGGTAGGGATGAGGTAGGTAGTTGGATGGGCTATTTACAGATGGGCTGTGTACAGCGGCAGCAATCGGTAAGCTGTTCAGATAGCTGACGCTTAAAGTTAGTGAGGGAGATATAAGTCAGAATGTCTCTGTGAAATACAAAGGTTTATATCATCCAATCAAACACAGCCCCTAGATTTGTGGGATAAGTCAAAAACATCTGAAAGTGCTTGTGGTGAAGGATTATGTGCAACCATTCAATCCGTAGTGCTGAAGATCTGGGCTACAGCATGATTGAAATTTAAAGGCAAAGTTTGCACATTCGCAGAGACCGCATTCACGGTAAATCAGAAATTACTTAAACATTTCAATCACGCTGTAGCACAGCTCTTCAGCTCTACGGATTGTATCTAGCCCTAACTCAGCAGTACATTCACTCAAACACACTTTCCCACCTCATGGGGAGAATGTAATTTATTGACTTTCTCCAGGAATCCAGTTTCCATTTTTGATTGATTTGGGTTCTGAGTCTTTGTTAGGCCTTCAAGCTATAGGGAATCCCAATGGTTACATACAGTTTATTTTGGATTTCACAGTTGTATATCTGCCCCCAAGGCCAATTCAGTGTTTCCCAAACTCAGTCCTGGGGACCCCAAAGAGTGCATGTTTCGTTTTTTTCCCCTAACACTACACAGCCGATTCAAATGATCAAAGCTTAAATATTAGTTGATTATTTGAATCAGCTGTTTAGTTCTAGGGCAAAAACCAAAATGTGCACCCCTTGGGGTCCGAAGGGCTGAGTTTGGGAAATCCTGCGTTCATTTCTATGAATAATATTGTTTCTCAGTCTTACCCTCAAGCTACAGAGATGCTTTCACTGACAAATAGAGCACAGTCTCTCTTGGGCCTCAGAGCTACAGGGAGGCTTTGCTGTGAAATATGGTTTATTTTCTGATTTCACGGCTACAGGAGGGACACTTTCCCATGCTTCCTAAGGCTAAAGAGGATTTAATATCCCTGAGATATACTGTTTTCTCACTGGGGCCCTAAAACTACAGGGAAGCGGAATTCTACTACTATAAATTCCCTGGAGGACCATTGAGTGAAAGGCCCCTGGTTGGTTTCTCTCTCTGGGTTTTCACAGTTAGAGTGGCTGCTAAACTTCAGAGTGAAATCTGGTGTCACTGTGAAGGCCTTAAGTGACAGTACTGGAGGACTGTGTGTGGGTGCGTGTGTGTGTTATGTCTCCATGGAGACCAAAAGGGCAGAAGAGCCAACAGCTATCTACGAAACCATGATGAGTCACCACCTCAGGCCTGATTCAAATGACAGCGTTGTGCTGCAGCATATCTTAAACCATAGCTTCAATTTGCTTATAATGTAGAATTATAGGACAGAAGTACATTGTGCTGTTGTCAGGGATTGTATCAAATCCTAGAGTTGGTTTGTACCCCTTATGTATGATACTTTACCCAAACCTTCCCATAATGCTGGCTAACTGCATCAATGACACCTGACAGGAAAAGTCAAAGAGCATTAGCAAGGTGTGGAGGTGAATAGTACTAACAGGGGATTTCTATTGCAGTGTGAATACTAGTTTTGTGCTGTTGCTCTTTCAGCAGAAACCTATCCTAGCAACCAGTGCCTGATGGTTGGTTATCTGTAAGTGAGAAAGTGTGCATGCATGAATGTCAGTGTGTAGGTTGTAGGAGGGGAGAACTTATGTACACATGTGTAAGCGTGAGTGTGTTTTACTGCCCCCAAGTGTGTGTGTGAGTGTTTGTGTGTGCGCATCAGTGGGTCTGTGAATGTGTGAGGCAGAGGAGCAACTTTCACTGGGAACAGGGGGGACATGTCCCCTCACATTCTGAAATGGCATTTTTGCCCCCCTAGTTTTATCATTGGAATGTGATACAAATCGAGGCAGCGGTGTGCTTTAGGACCATGCGGATGCCTCCAAGCGTCGGATAGGCTGTTTGGAGTATTTATCCGAATAATCATGTCCCCCCCCACTTCTAAAACCAAAGTTGCGCCCCTGGTGTGAAGTGTGTGTGTGTGTGTGTGTGTGTGTGTGTGTGTGTGTGTGTGTGTGTGTGTGTGTGTGTGTGTGTGTGTGTGTGTGTGTGTGTGTGTGTGTGTGTGTGTGTGTGTGTGTGTGTGTGTGTGTGTGTGTGTGTGTGTGTGTGTGTGTGCGTGCGTGCGCAGTGACAGGAGCAAGATACTCATCATGCAGCCCACCCTCAATGTCACGCGCCACACATCCGTCTCCCGGGGAACCGGGTGGTGTGAGAGAGTGACGCTTTTAAATCCACTCAGGTGGAGAGGAGGACATCTGCCCCCTCTTTTCCCGTCCTCTTTTCTCTCCTTCCCCCTTACCCACCCCTACCAACCGGTGTCTCCAGCACAGGTTACTGCGATCAATCATGTTGCCGTGACTGCGAGGCCCTGGGTCATCACGGCGATTGCAGATGGCTCTCTATCTGCGAGGAGCAGAGCCCCCGCCACCATGGATGGGCTAAATTAGGATTTATCCGGCTGTTCTGCACTTTCAACAAACAGCCTTCTAGACTGACTGTGGCTGCAGCCTGCAGCAGTATCTGGTGAGAGGTGGACCTCCGGGCAGCTTTAGGCCTGGAATAGCTATTTTGCCTGTCGAAATACTGGACTGACCAGATCTAGCTCGGAATATCTATTCTTTCTGTTGAAAAACTAGACTGGGCAGTTCTAGGTCCGCAATATCTATTGTATTTTGTCTGGTAAATGGGTGGGCTGGCTGGATATAGCCCTGGTATGTCTACAGATCTATCAGGCAGAAAGGTACAGTAGAAGTCGGAAGTTTACATACACCTTAGCCAAATATATTTAAACTCAGTTTTTCACAATTCCTGACATTTAATCCTAGTAAAAATTCCCTGTCTTAGGTCAGATAGGATCACCACTTTATTTTAAGAATGTGAAATGTCAGAATAATAGTAGAGAGAATTATTTATTTAAGCTTTTATTTCTTTCACCACAGTGTCTCCCGACCCCTCCTGTCTCAGCCCCCAGTATTTATGCTGCAGTAGTTTATGTGTCGGGGGGCTAGGGTCCGTCTGTTACATCTGGAGTATTTCTTCTCTTATCTGGTGTCCTGTGCGAATTTAAGTATGCTCTCTCTAATTATCTCTCTCTCTCTTTCTTTCTTTTTTCTTCTCTCTCTCTCTCTCTCTCTCTCTCTCTCTCTCTCTCTCTCTCTCTCTCTCTCTCTCTCTCTCTCTCTCTCTCTCTCTCTCTCTCTCTCGGAGGACCTGAGCATTAGGGCCATTCCTCAAGGCCTACCTGGCCTGATGACTCCTTGATGTCCCGAGTCCACCTGGCCGTGCTGCTTCTCCAGTTTCAACTGTTCTGCCTGTTTTATGAACATTTTAAAATCTTGTCCATGTTCTGCACCCGGCACAGCCAGAAGAGGACTGGCCACCCCTCACAGCCTGGTTCCTCTCTAGGTTTCTTCCTAGGTTTTGGCCTTTCTAGGGAGTTTTTCCTAGCCACCGTGCTTTTACACCTGCATTGCTTGCTGTTTGGGGTTTTAGGCTGGGTTTCTATACAGCACTCTGTGACATCAGCTGATGTAAGGGGGGCTTTATAAATAAATTTGATTTGATCACATTCCCAGTGGGTCAGAAGTTTACATACACTCAATTAGTATTTGGTAGCATTGCCTTTAAATTGTATAACTTGGGTCAAACGTTTCAGGTAGCCTTCCACAAGCTTCCCACAATAAGTTGGGTGAATTTTGGCCCATTCCTCCTGACAGAGCTGGTGTAACAGTCAGGTTTGTAGGCCTCCTTGCTCGCACACGCCTTTTCAGTTCTGCCCACAAATTTTCTATAGGATTGAGGTAAGGGCTTTGTGATGGCCACTCCAATACATTGACTTTGTTGTCCTTAAGCCATTTTTCCACAACTTTGTAAGTATGCTTGGGGTCATTATCCATTTGGAAAACCAATTTGCGACCAATCTTTAACTTCCTGACTGATGTCTTGAGATGTTGCTTCAATATATCCACATAATTTTCCTGCCTCATGATGCCATCTATTTTGTGAAGTGCACCAGTACCTCCTGCATCAAAGCATCCCCACAACATGATGCTGCCACCCCCGTGCTTCACGGTTGGGATGGTGTTCTTCAGCTTGCAAGCCTCCCCCTTTTTCCTCCAAACATAACGATGGTCATTATGGCCAAACAGTTCTATTTTTGTTTCATCAGACCAGAGGACATTTCTCCAAAAAGTACGATCTTTGTCCCCATGTGCAGTTGCAAACCGTAGTCTGTCTTTTTTTTATGGCGGTTTTGGAGCAGTGGCTTCTTCCTTGCTGGCCTTTCAGATTATGTTGATATAGGACTTGTTTAACTGTGGACATAGATACTTTTGTACCTGTTTCCTCCAGCATCTTCACAAGGTCCTTTGCGTTTGTTCTGGGATTGATTTGCACTTTTTGCACCAAAGTACGTTCATCTCTATGAGGCAGAATGCATCTCCTTCCTGAGCGGTATGACGGCTGCGTGGTCCCATGGTGTTTATACTAGCGTACTATTGTTTGTACAGATGAATGTGGTACCTTCAGGCGTTTGGAAATTGCTCCCAAGGATGAACCAGACTTGTGGAGGTCTACAATTCTTTTTCTGAGGTCTTGGCTGATTTCTTTTGATTTTCCCATGATGTCAAGCAAAGAGGCACTGAGTTTGAAGGTAGGGCTTGAAATACATCCACAGGTACACCTTCAATTGACTCAAAGGATGTCAATTAGCCTATCAGAAGCTTCTAAAGCCATTACATCATTAACTGACATTTTCCAATCTGTTTAAAGGCACAGTCAACTTAGTGTATGTACACTTCTGATCCACTGGAATTGTGATACAGTGAATTATAAGTGAAATACTCTGTCTCTAAACTATTGTTGGAAAAATGTATTGTGTCATGCACAAAGTTGATGTCCTAACCGACTTGCCAAAGCTATTGAAATTTGTGGAGTGGTTGAAAAGCGAGTTTTAATGACTCCAACCTAAACTTCCGACTTCAACTGTGTCAGATAAAATAAATCTAAATCTAATCAGTCAGTTTAAGCTAGAGATATCTGTCTTCTCACAAAATCATCTGTAGCATCCGAACGGTTTGGCCTAAAAACTATTATGACTCCTCTATAGAAAGAGGAGACTCAGGAACACGATGGTGCTCTATGACCCCCACAAGCATCTTGGGACTCGTCTGAAGTCGGTACAGCCGATCTGCTAACTCCTGTCTGTAGCGTCCGTACAGTTTCGGCTACATACTCTAATATGACCCCTCTGTGGAAAGGTGAGACTCTCACAAATATGTGTATGTCGGTTGTTTTGATCTAAGATGCCCACAGATCTCACAAGACTTGCCTTAACTTCTTAGGGAGCGGCAGCCGAGGAGACGGTTTTGGAGAGTCTGGCGTGCCCAAAGTAAAATGCCTGCCATTCAGGCCCAGAAAATAGGATATGCACATAATTAGTACTATTGGATAGTTTCTAAAAGTGTTAAAATAATGTATGTGAGTGTAACAAAAGTGATATAGCAGGCGAAAACCCCGAGGAAAATCCACCTGGATTTGCTGTTTTTTTTTGTAAATGACCTTTTTCTCCATTGTGCCTATTAATTTCTCTGTTATGTAGGACTGAGACTGCAGTACCTATGGCTTCCACAGGATGTCAAAATTCTTTAGACAAGGTTTCAAAACAATAGGGCTAAAGGGAACAGTATAGAAGAAGATTTACTGAAGAAAAATCAGGACCTCTATACCAGGCTGTGTCAGAGGAAGGCCCTAAAAATTGTCAAAGACTCCAGACACCCTAGTCATAGACTGTTCTCTTTGCTACCGCACGGCAAGTGGTACCGGAGCGCCAAGTCTAGGTCCAAAAGGCTTCTTAATAGCTTCTACCCCCAAGCCATAAGACTCCTGAACATCGAATCATTGCCCCCCCTCTTTTACGCTGCTGCTACTCTCTGTTATTATCTATGCATAGTCAGTTTTATTCTACCTACATGTACAAATTTCCTCAATTACCTCGACTTAAAACGGCATTGTAGGTTAAGGGCTTGTACGTAAGCATTTCACTGTAAGGTCTACCTGTTGTATTCAGCACATGTGACAAATACAATTTGATTTGATTTAGTCCAGGTAGCCATTTGATTAGCTATTTATCAGTCTTGTTTAGCAGTCTTATGGCTTGGGGGTAGAAGCTATTCAGGGTCATGTTGGTTCTAGACTCGATGTACTGGTATTGCTTGCCGTGCGGTAGCAGAGAGAACAATCTATTACTTGGGTGGCTGGAGGGGAATAGGCTTTGTCGTGCCCTCTTCACGACTGTCTTTGTGTGTTTGGACCATGATAGTTTGTTGGTGATATGGACACCAAGGAACTGATTGATTGCTTCTGTGGACAGGTGTCTTTTATACAGGTAACAAACTGAGATTAGGAGCACTCCCTTTAAGAGTGTGCTCCTAATCTCAGCTCGTTACCTGTATAAAAGACACCTGGGAGCCAGAAATCTTTCTGATTGAGAGGGGGTCAAAATGTCAGTGAAGACACTTGCCAGTTGGTCAGCGCATGCTCAGAGTACACGTCCTGGTAATCTGTCTGGCCCCTTGGCCTTGTGAATGTTGACCTGTTTAAAGGTCTTACATCGGCTACGGAGAGCTTGATCACACAGTTGTCCGGAACAGCTGATGCTCTCATGCATGTTTCAGTGTTGCTTTTTGCCCGAAGCGAGTGTAGAAGTAATTTAGCTCGTCTGGTAGGCTCGTGTCACTGGGCAGCTCGCGGCTGTGCTTCCATTTGTAGTCTGTAATAGTTTGTAAGCCATGCCACATCCGACGAGCATTGGAACCGGTGTAGTACGATTCAATCTTAGTCCTGATTTGACGCTTTGCCTGTTTGATAGTTCGTCGGAGGGCATTGCGGGATTTCTTATAAGCGTCCGGGTTAGAGTCCCGCTCCTAGGAAGAGGCAGCTCTACCCTTTAGCTCAGTGCGGATGTTTCCTGTAATCCATGGCTTCTGGTTGGGGTATGTACGTACAGTGACTGTGGGGACGTCATCGATGCACTTATTGATGAAGCCAGTGACTGGTGTACTCCTCAACGCCATCGGAAGAATCCCGGAACATATTTCAGTCTGTGCTAGCAAAACAGTCCTTTAGCTTAGCATCTGCTTCATCCGACCACTTTTAATTGACAGAGTCACTGCTGCTTCCTGATTTAGTTTTTGCTTGTAAGCAGGAGGATAGTATTATGGTCAGATTTGCCAAATGGAGGGCGAGGGAGTGCTACCTGCATTGACCCTTTGAAAAAGATAAACAACCCCCTCTACTGACCCTATGCACATACACTGGACTCTACCCACACACTCACACATTCTTACACCCTAAAACACACACACGCCCACACATACCATGCGTACATATGCATACTGATGCCACACACACACACACACACACACACACCCTTTCACACTCACCACATATGCTGCTACAGCTCAGTCTATGATCTAACCTGTTGCCTAATCACTTTACCCCTACCTATATGCACTGTACATAGCTACCTCAATTACCTTGTACCCTTGCATATCGACTCGGTACTGTTACCCTGTGTATATAAGAATGTTGTTTTTATTCTTTATTTATTATTCACTGTGTATTTATTTATCTTTAACTCTGCATTGTTGGAAAATGCCCCTTAAGTAAGCATATCACTGTTAGTGTACACTTGTTGGCTTCAAAAGGCAAGTGACAAATACAATTTGTTTAGATTGTTTATTTAAAAAATGTGTTTTTTAAATGTTTATTTTTCAAGTGTCCCTGTCTAACACGGAAAGCTTCCCAGACACAATGAATGCTGGGAAAGCACAGGAGAACTATGTATTTCACGACCCACTTCATCGAGAGAGCACGATTATGAGAGACGTCTATCAGGGGAAAACCAGTCCCCCATCCAGTCTCCTCTCCATTCGCTAGAGTAAACACACCCAGGGTCTCCAACTCCCCATCACACAGGCTGCCTCGTCTGCCTCCTGTCAGTGTGTGTCACATCAGTAGGTCCATTGGGAGAGCTGCCATTTATGACAACTGCCCGAGTTACCAGACCGACAGCCACCAGCCAGCATATGGGGCCTCCAATGGCCCAGTTGGTTGGAGCATGGTGTTTGGAGCACAAATCTTAGATTTGATTCCTGCATGGGCCAAATATGTTCAAGGCCCAGTGCAGGCACAATTATGTTCTTCCTGTGTTTATCATATTGTACAACAGCTGATGAAACTAAACACTGAGTCCCCCCCCATTTTAATAGAAATCAAAGGTACTTAATTTTACCCAGAAATAATTTTATATTGAAATAAAAACAGCGGAGTTGGGTCTTTAATGTAGAAGTATTCAGACCCCTTTACTTTACCAAATTTTGTGACACTACAGCCTTATTGTAAAATGGATTGCATACATGTTTTTCCTCAATCTACACACAATACCCCATAATGACAAAGCAAAAACAGGTTTTTAGACATGTTTGCAAATGTATTAAAAAACAGAAATACCTTATTTACAGAAGTATTCAGACCCTTTGCTATGAGACTCAATTTCGCTCAAGTGCATCCTGTTTCCATTGATCATCCTTGAGATGTTCATACAACTTAGAGTCCACCTGTGGTAAATGTAATTGATTGGACATGATTTGGTAAGGCACACACCTGTCTATATAAGCTCCCACAGTTGACAGTGCATGTCAGAGCAAAAACCAAGTCATGAGGTCGAAGGAACTGTCCGTAGAGCTCCGAGACAGGATTGTGTCGAGTTACAGATCTGGGGAAGGATACTAAAACATTTCTGCAGCATTGAAGGTCCCCAAGAACACAGTGGCCTCCATCATTCTTAAATGGAAGAAGCTTGGAACCACCAAGACTTCCTAGAGCTGACTGCCCGGTCAAACTGAGCAATCGGGGGAGAAGGGCCTTGGTCAGGGAGGTGACCAAGAACCCGATGGTCACTGACAGAGCTCCAGAGATCCTCTGTGGAGATGGGAGAAACTTCCAGAAGGACAATCATCTCTGCAGCACTCCACCAATCAGGCCTTTATGGTAGGTGACAGACAGAAGCCACTCCTCAGTAAAAGGCACATAACAGCCCACTTGGAGTTTGCCAAAAGGCACCTAAAGGACTCTCAGACCATGAAAAAGAAGATTCTCTGGTCTGATGAAACCAAGTTTGAACTATTTGGCCTGATTGCCAAGTGTCATGTCTGGAGGGAACCTGGCACCATCCCGGTGAAGCATGGTGGTGGCAGCATCATGCTGTGGAGATGTGTTTTCAGCGGCAGGGACTGGGAGACTAGTCAGGAGAGAGAAAGATGAACGGAGCAAAGTACAGAGATCTTTGATGAAAACCTGCTCCAGAGCGCTCAGGACCTCAGACTGGGGTGAAGGTTCACCTTCCAACAGGACAACGACCCAAAGCACACAGCCAAGACAACGCAGGAGTGGCTTTGGTACAAGTCTCTGAATGTCCTTGAGTGGCCCAGCCAGAGCCTGGACATGAACCCGATTGAACATCTCTTGAGAGACCTGAAAATAGCTGTGCAGCGACACTCCCAATCAAACCTGATAGTTTGCGAGGATCTGCAGAGAATGGGAGAAACTCCCAAATACAGGTGTGCCAAGCTTGTAGCATCATACCCAAGAAGACTTGAGGCTGTAATCGCTGCAAAAGTTGCTTCAACAAAGTACTGAGTAAATGGTCTGAATACTTATGAAAATGTTATATTTCAGTTTTGCTTTGATATTATGGGGTATTGTGTGTAGAATGAGGTAATTGATTATTTTTTTTATAATGAGGGTGTAATGTAACACAATGTGGAAAAAGTCAAGGGGTCTGGATACCTTCCGAATGCACTGTACATTGCTTTGGAAGCATCTGTTGAAAGACCATATCATGAGGCATATGCTAGAACGTCCCAGTAAGAACCCAACTCATGACCCTTAGGACTCAATGACTGTGGTCAAATTCTCAAATGACCTCACTACATCCATTTAGGCTCCTTCTCATGACTGTAAAGATAAGAGGACTAATTGGGGTTGTATGAGATTGTTTTCACCTATAAAGACCTTCTGATCAGGTGAAATAGGACAGCTGGCAATCAGCCAAAGCCAACATCTCTCAGTAAGTGTCCCCTTCTTTCCTCCTGTAGGGGAGATGGATAGTTCTGTTTTGCAAAATCACAACATATGCAGACAATTATTTTGCTATGAAATTAAATGTCTGAAATGTGATTCTTAACTGAATGCAGTTGATTTTATTGAATCGTTAGTGGATATTTGTAATAGACAGAAGCAATGAACACATTTAGCAAAAAGTGGTCCATCTGCACTTAAAAAAACTTTATTTTCAAATTCTGGGGTATTTACTTCATTTTCTGATGCTTTTTGACAATATCACCACCATGAATCAACCAACTTCATTTAACACTCAAAATAGACATCTACATTTAACATCCAATTCCAAAACAAGCACTCTGGGTTTGGTTTCCTAGGCAAATATCATGATTCACTTTTATTAAAAGCATCATAACTACAGTTCATCATACGATGTTCCAAAAAAATAACAGACACACAAAAACCCCATTTACAACGTATGTCTGTAAACTTCAAGGCTAGTTAGAATTGAGGTAATGCTGTTCAGCTTGGTGGCTAAAAGTAAAAAGTCCATTCAAAAGATAAAAGGTACCTGATCATTTTACACCAGTGCATCATCAGGAATAGAGTGAGAAATTGATTGCAGAACTTTTTAACATCATTTGTATGCGATTTCATTTCTCTTTTTCACCAACACTTGTGGTTGTAGTTGTGTTTAAATGGGAGAGCGATGTTTGAAACATTCAAAAGCTGCCTTCGGTTATTGCTGTCTCCCTCCGCGTTGTGGGAGAGAGGTCTCTCCCCTGCTCGGCTTTGTCAGTGTCAGACTAAAAACAGTCAGGAGAGTCAGGGCCATCGGTTGCTGTGAAACTGGAAAACTGTTTCTATAACCAGTGTGACTTGGAAGAGTCAGACAATATGGATGTTAATAGTAGACAGAAACTGAGAAGGGTAATGGGAGAGGAACGGTTGGAGGGTGACGGTAGGACTGTCCGATTGAGACGGGGGAACAGTCAGATTGGAGAGTGTAAGACTACAGGAATAGACAGTCGGTTGTGTGTGGGTGTAGACGTGTGTATGAGAATCAAGTGTGTGAGAGACTGGGAACAGTCACAGATTATTAGGCCATCTGATTTGTGAGAACTTCATCCTGCTCTTCAAATCAGAACAGTACAACAGCAAAATCTAAATTACCCATGATCCTTTTCATCAGCAGCATATAGACAGATGCTTAATGCCGTTAAATTGTACGCCACTGGAGAGTTACGAGATGCTACTTACGGTCACAATATCCACAAAAAATTAAATAATAAATGAAACAAAAAAGCAGCATAGCACTATTGGAACGATTTAATTCCTATAATAATATTTGAGAAAATTTCCTATCTAGAATGCACCGTTCAGTGAACAAAGACCAAAAATAACACCCTTTTGACATCCGCAAAACTCTACTTCAGTTAGCTTTTTCCCTGACTATGCCATTAACAATACATTAAGAGCCTTTTAGCTACATATGCTCTCCCTGATTTACATTTTTTGTCAAAGAAACAAAATCAATGAAAACAAACAAAAAATCATATGTTTGGATATCAAGTTGGTGTGTGTGGGGGTCAAAGGCCAGTTAGTTTCAGTCACTCTTCTCTTCCTCCTCAAGGGCATTCTCTCCATCCTCCTCTTCCTCGGCCTCCAGGTCTTCCGGTGAGTCGGCTTCCTCGGCCAATGCGGAGGCCTGGTCTTCTAGCCCAGACGACTCTGCAGTCTTCTCCAGGCTCTCAGCTGAGTCACTGTCATCAGCAGTCTCTGGGTCTGCGGTAGCAGGGCGGTCCAGGGTAACCTGGCTGGGCTCCTTCTCCTTGCCCTGAGCTCCAGAGGCAACCCCCATGGCTCCAGCCATGGCACTCTGCAGGTCGGCCAGGGCAGTGGGGGGGAAGCCAGGCAGGGTGAGACCTCCCAGGCCAGGGGGCAGGAACATGTAGGGGGAAAAGAGCCCCGGGGCCATGGTGGAGAGCAGGAAGGGGTTGAAGGCCAGGGAGTTAGCCGACATGCTGGAGGCGGCCATAGCGGCAGCAGCCACGTTCAGAGCCGCGGCCTGCCCATTAGCCTCGCTCGACTCTGCCTCCTCCCCAGTGTCGTCCTTCTCCTCTTCTCCACCCTCCCTGACTTCTCTCTTCGACGTCTCGTCCGAATCGCCCTCGTCGTTGGTGCCGTTGGAGGCTGCAGCAGGGGTGGCTGCAGCTAGGTTGCTTGCGAACAGGCCTCCTAGGCCAAACATGTTGGGCAGACCGCCCATACCAGCCATGCCAGGCAGCATGAGAGGCAGCATGGCCGAGGCATGTTTAGCGTCAGCCCCCCCCATGCCGGGGAAGCCCATGAGCTGCAGCTGCAGACTCTGGAGGCTCTGTAGGCCCTGCAAGCTGGTGAGGTCCATGCCTCCAAACAGGCCGTTTATCAGCAGGGGGTTAAGGCCCCCGGAGGATGCAGCCTGTGCCGCTGCTGCCTTGGCGATCTCCGATTTGGGACGTCTTCCCCGACGACGGACGCCCTCCTCACGCACCAAGGGCCCAGTCAGGAGACGGTCGAACATGGCCTCAGGGAGGAAGCCCTAAGGAAGGGAGAGGAGACCACAGTTAGTTTGACGTTACACTCATGGCAGTCAATGACAATTTAGCGATTAGGCATCAATTTCTGCTCAAACATCAGAGTTCAAACTGCTTGTCGAGATTCCATCAGATAATGTCAAAATATAAAACAAGTGCTGATTGGAATCATTTGATGGCTAAATGGGAGAAGGACAAATGACTCACCGATTGCTTGACAATGTCAGTCCAGTCTGGAGCGACGGCAAAATCTGGGTTCTCCAGGAGCCATCTGGGAAGTTCCTTCATGGGAGGGGCCATGGCTCCACCCATCTGGGAAAGAAAGCAGAACAAAATGGTTCATAAGTTACCAATACCTTCAGTTTAGCTATGAAAAGCCAAATTAGGTTTTTGAAACGGTTGCTACACAGCGACCAATGCATTTGTGAAAATTGATTTGTACAGAAATGAAATTACCTTTCTGTACCGAAATGAGCCCAAACCTTTCTGTACCAAAATGAGCCCAAACCTTTCTGTACCGAAATGAGCCCATACCTTTCTTCCGTTTCTCCGGTTGACCACGGGAACCCTCTCTTCTCCTGTGAGCGTGTTGATGTCGATCTTGTTGGGGTTCCGGCAGCGGTGTCTCTTTTGCTTGGGTTTGGGGAACTGGGAGGAGAGGAGCGTCTCCTCACTCTTCTACAGTGAGACAGACGGGAGAAGGGACAGGGTTTAGGAACCATGACAGGACCAGACATCTGACATTCTTTAATACTTTATAATATACTACAACCGTTTAAAATGGAATAGCTAAATGTTATATTTGTAACCATAGTTGAATCACTGAAAGGGTTGTGGTAAGATTTTATTTAGGAAAGGGAACAGGGAACAGGGGGTTGAAGGTAGAGGGTAAGTCATATTCCACATAAATGGATAGTTCCACTTGATAGGGAAATCTGATAAAAAATATTGTATACAAAAAAAGTCTAGTACATACTGGTGTGTACGCAGTAGGCATGTCCATGGTGTATGTGGGGTGCTGTCTGAGCCAGTCACTCAGGTCTTTGTTAGAGGGGGTACCAGCCTCCCGGTCCTCCATAGCGCTGACAGAGGGGACACGGGCGGAGGTGCTGGGAATGTTGTGGCGGTGGGAACGTGGGGGCATCTGCACCCCCTCCACTGAAGCTTTCGTCCTCTCTGAATCCTCCTGTTGCAGGAAGGCAGGAGAAACTCTGTTCATTACCATGTAAATTAAATCATAATCTGATCATTACCATGTAAAATTAGATCATAATCTGTTCATTACCATGTAAAATTAGATCATAATCTGTTCATTACCACGTAAAATTAAATCATAATCTGTTCATTACCATGTAAAATTAGATCATAATCTGTTCATTACCATGTAAAATTAGATCATAATCTGTTCATTACCACGTAAAATTAAATCATAATAAGAGAAACGCTGATCATTACCATGTAAAATGAAATCATAATCTGTTCATTACCATGTAAAATTAAATCATAATAGGAGAAACGCTGATCATTACCATGTAAAATTAAATCATAATCTGTTCATTACCATGTAAAATTAAATCATAATCTGTTCATTACCATGTAAAATTAGATCATAATCTGTTCATTACCATGTAAAATTAAATCATAATAGGAGAAACGCTGATCATTACCATGTAAAATTAAATCATAATCTGTTCATTACCATGTAAAATTAAATCATAATCTGTTCATTACCATGTAAAATTAAATCATAATAGGAGAAACGCTGATCATTACCATGTAAAATTAAATCATAATCTGTTCATTACCATGTAAAATTAAATCATAATCTGTTCATTACCATGTAAAATTAAATCATAATCTGTTCATTACCATGTAAAATTAGATCATAATCTGTTCATTACCATGTAAAATTAAATCATAATAGGAGAAACGCTGATCATTACCATGTAAAATTAAATCATAATCTGTTCATTACCATGTAAAATTAAATCATAATCTGTTCATTACCATGTAAAATTAAATCATAATAGGAGAAACGCTGATCATTACCATGTAAAATTAAATCATAATCTGTTCATTACCATGTAAAATTAAATCATAATCTGTTCATTACCATGTAAAATTAAATAATAATAGGAGAAACGCTGATCATTACCATATAAAATTAAATCATAATCTGTTCATTACCATGTAAAATTAAATCATAATCTGTTCATTACCATGTAAAATTAAATCATAATAGGAGAAACGCTGATCATTACCATGTAAAATTAAATCATAATCTGTTCATTACCATGTAAAATTAAATCATAAGAGTATTTGTGTGTGATTTATAAAAACATTTTTTTTATCAAATATATACTGAAAAAGAATAAACGCAACATCAGCTATTTCAAAGATTTTACATAGCTCATAAGGAAATCCGTCAATTGAAATAAATTAATTAGACCATAATCTATGGACTGAGAATACAGATATGCATCTTGTTTGTCACAGATACCTTAAAAACAATTGGCCTCACAATGGGCCTCAGGGTCTTGTCATGGCATTTTTGCCCATCCCATAACCCCACCTCCACCATGAGGCACTCTGTTCACAACTCTGTTCACAATACACATGGTCTGCGGTTGAGGCCGGTTGGATGTACTGCCAAATTCTAAATCTACGTTGAAGGTGGCTTTTGGTTGAGAAATGAACATTCAATTCTCTGGCAACAGCTCTGGTGGACATACAGCCTTTTATTGTCCCCAGCACAAGGTGAACCTGTGTAATAATCAGCTTCTTTATATGCCACACCTGTCAGGTGGATGGATTATTTTAGCAAAGATGAAATGCTCACTAACGGATGTAAACAAATTTGTGCACCAAATTTGAGAGAAATAAGCTTTTTGTGCTTATGGAACATTTATGGGATCTTTTATTTCAGCTCGTGAAACATGGAACCAACACTTTACAGTTGCATTTGTATTTTTCTTCAGTGTAATTTGATGTTTTCATTCCTATCAAATTTATTTGAACGTAGTTTAGTCTAATTGAGAAAGCATGCCTTTTCCCAAAAATATCACATTCTTACAATGTTAAGGGCATTTTACAAAAACGTTCAAAACTATATCCATCTGTGTATTTCTTTATAATTACTGACGTAACATGTATTTCTCTAGTAATGAGTCCCGTACCGTGGCTCCTCTCTTGAACAGCAGCTCCAGCCCCTCCACATTTTTCCTGCGGCCCCGCCTCCTCCTGGTGGGCAGGTCAGCCTCGGCCAATGAGCAGTTGGCCCTGTGTCTGGAGGGCGTGGCCGCCTGCAGCATCTCCATCTGTGCCTTGAGGGCAGCAGGTGACACCATGCTGCTGGAGTAGCTCGCCGGGGACGGCGCTGAAGACTTGTGGTGCTGGTGCAGAATACCCTGGAAAAGAAACCAGTATGGAAACTTTTAGAGTAAATGAATAGACTAAAATACAATAACCATAACAAAAATGGAAACTTTAATATAATACAGTCCATAGTGCTTTACATATTTCATTCATTTATATAAATAGATGTTATGATATATACATTTTATTTTAAATGGGATCCATTTTACTCATACATGTGATCCCATTGAGATTAAACATATTTATAAATCAGGGACCTGACCCATAATTAAAAAAGTGATACAATGCAGTTGTAAAAAGTGACGCATAATTCTAATTTCTGAATTTAGTATTAATTCATAATTCTAAAGACCGTGCCTTGGTAAGATCCATGGCCTGGCTCTGGGACTCTGCAGCGTGAGACTCTCTGAGCTGGGCCACCATATCCATCAGGTTCCTGCGCTTGGACGCACGCTCCGCCTCTATCTCCACCTTCCTCCGCCTGCGACAACGCTGCTTCGGCAATGATATGCTCAGAGCATCCTCCTGTATGGAGGGAGGGAAGAAGAGAGGGAGGGAGGGAGGGATTGTTGATTAAGATGCAACAACAACAATTAAAATCAATGAAAGTAAATTGCAATGATGTAAGGAATAAGTGGTTAATGAAGGAATATCTATTTACAGACTGCATCAATACATTAACTTCAATCCATTTATTGTGAAGGACTAATATCTCGATAAATTGTGCAGTTGGAACAAACTAACCCTACTTTGGGAGGGTAGGGATAGTCTTCGGTTAGCGGATTCGGGCCTAGCTAGCAACTTACATTAACCTGGGGCGAGGGGGTGAGGTCCTCGCTGCCACTGAAGCTGGTCTGAGCGGCCGCTGCCATCGACAGTTCGGCCAGGCTCCGCCTCGGCATGGGGCTTTCCGACGTCATGGGGCCGGGGTATTCAGGCAACAGGCCCGGGAAGTCGAAGAACTGGCGTCGGTTGGCGGGCCACTTGCCCTTGATGACCGCATCGCAGATGTTGTCCATGCGATTGATCATCACACGGTCCTGGAAGGTCGGGACAGAGCAGAGAGGAATGGGTTAATACTATAGCAGGGGTTGGAACTTTTTATAGAATACCCCTAGAGCACTGGACTAGTACTTTCATGATGGAGTGAGGTCTGAATTGAACAGGGCTTTGCTTGTTTTTCAAAAATTCTTTACATAAACTGATTTGTGTTATATCAATACAGATCTTAAAGGGAACTCATGGCTACTATTTTTATGTCTGTGTGTAGTTTGACAAAAGTATGTGGACACATTGTCAAAAATCTCATTACAAAATCATGGATATTAATATGGAGTTCGTCCCTCCTTTGCTGCTGTAACAGCGGCTGAATCTTGCCTATGCTATTCTTGCCTATTCTACTGAATCTTGCCTATGCCGTTCGGCCATCGACTCAAATCTCTAGCCACTTTAATAATTATAATTGGATGAAATAAATGTATCACTAGCCACTTTAAACGATGCCATTTATATAATTTTTACATATCCTACATTACTCATCTCATATGTATATACTGTACTCCATACCATCTACTGCATCTTGCCTACGCCGGTCAGCCATCGCTCATCATATATTTATATGTACATACTCGTATTCATTCCTTTACTCGTGTGTATAAGGTATTTGTTGTGAATTTGTTAGATTACTTGTTAGATACTACTGCATGGTCAGAACTAGAAGCACAAGCATTTCGCTACACTCGCATTAACATCTGCTAACCATGTGTATGTGACAAATAAAATTTGATTTGGGAAGGCTTTCCATTAGATGTCGGAACATTGCATTCATTCAGCCACAAGAACATTAGTGAGGTCAGGTACTGATGTTGGGCGATTAGGCCTGGCTCACAGTCAGCATTCCAATTCATCCCAAAGGTGTTTGATGGGGTTGAGGTCAGGGCTCTGTGCCAGCCAGTCAAGTTCTTCCACACCGATCGACAAACCATTTCTGTATGGACCTTGCTTTGTGCACGGTGGCATTGTCATGCTGAAACAAGAAAAGACCTTCCACAAAGTTGGAATCGTCTAGAATGTCATTGTATGCTGTAGCGTTAAGATTTCCACTCCTAAGAGGTCTAGCCCAAACCATGAAAAACAGTCCCAGACTATTATTTCTCCTCCACCAAACTTTACAGTTGGCACTATGCATTGGGGCAGGTAGGGTTTTCCTGGCATCCGCCCAACCCAGATTTGTTCGGACTGCCAGATGGTGGCGCGTGATAAATCACTCCAGCCGCTTGACATTGCGCATGGTTATCTTAGGCTTGTGTGCGGCTGCTCGCCCATGGAAACCCTTTTCATGAAGGTCCCGACGAACAGTTAATGTGCTGACGTTGCTTCCAGTGGCAGCTTGGAACGCAGTAGTGAGTGTTGCAACCGAGGACAGACGATTTTTACATGCTAATTGTTTCAGCACTCAGCAGCCCCATTCTGTGAACATGTGTGGCCTACCACTTCGCAGCTGATCCGTTGTTGCTCCTAGAGGTTTCCACTTCACAATAACAGCACTTACAGTTGACTGGGGCAGCTCTAGCAGGGCAGACATTTGAGGTGGTGGCATCCTATGACGGTGCCACGTTCAAAGTCACTGCGCTCTCCAGTAAGGCCATTCTACTGACAATGTTTGTCTATGGAGATTGCATGGCATGCTAGCAGTTATGCTAATGCTAGTTAGCAACTTCCTTCAAACTGCAGACAGACATAAAAATGGTAGCCACGAGTTCATCTGACTCCGGGGAAGTAGATAACGGGCCAAAATTAATTGCCAAAATATTGAAGTATCCCTTTAACACTCTGTCCAAGGAGTACTTTATGTACACCAAACATTAGGAACACCTTCCTAAAATTTAGTTGCACCCCCCCCTGCCCTCAGAACAGCCTCAATTTGTCGGGGTGTCGAAAGCATTCCATAAGGATGCTGGCCCATGTTGACTTGTTGGCTGGATGGCCTTTGGGTGGTGGACCATTCTTGATACCCAGAAGCATGCTGTTCTTGACACAAACCGGTGCACCTGGCACCTACTACCATACCCTGTTCAAAGCCACTTACATTTTTGTCTTGCTAATTCACCCTCAATCTCACACATACACAATCCATGCTTAAAAATCATTATTAAACCTGTCTCCTCCCCTTCATCTACACTGATTGGTGGATTTAAAGAGTGACATCAATTAGAGATCATGGCTTTCACCTGGATTCACCTGGTCAGTCTGTCACGGAACAAGCAGGTGTTCTTAATGTTTTGATTACTCTGTTTAACTTCTTAGGGAGCGGCAGGTGAGGGGACGGTTTTGGAGAGTCTGGCGTGCCCAAAGCAAAATGCCTGCCACTCAGGCTCAGAAAATAGGATTTGCACATAATTAGTACTATTGGGTAGGAAACACTGAAGTTTCTAAAAGTGTTAACATAATGTCTGTGAGTATAACAGAACTCATTTAGCAGGCAAAAACCAGAGAAAAAAACATCCGGAAATCAGTTTCTGGTGACCTTTGGCTGTTAGACACACTCCCTATTGAATCCATTTGTTACCAGGACTGAGACTGCAGTACCTATGGCTTCCACTAGATGTCAGCAGTCTATATACAAAGACTCAGGGAGATTGGAGTAAGCACAACGAATAGGTACAGGAAATGGCATGGGGACCTGAAATTTCAATGTGCGATTCGACGTTGGATTTTCTGAACATAACGCACCAACCAAACAGAGATTTATGGATATAATAAATGACTTTTTCTAACAAAAGAACCATTGGATGTCTTCGTTGGACACTTGGGAAGCCCTCAGCAGAAGTTCTTCACAGCAGAAGTTCTTCACACACAACCCATTGTGAAATGGGTTGTGTGTGAACAGCGATGGTTTATGAATTTATGCTAATGCAGAAATATTGGGAGGTGCTACCCTCAGAAACGTGTTGTGCTGAAATGTTGTGCTTTCGCCGTAAAGCCTTTTTGAAATCTGACAACGCTGCGATATTGCCAAGAAGCAGAGCTTTTGATGACTATGCAACACTTGTATATTGATGAATGTTTAATAATTCAACTTTTGGATTTTGAATTTGGGGCCTTGCATTTCACCGGTTAGTGTCGGGAGTGGGGCGCTAGCGTAGTTAAAGTGTGCGCCTAACGTCCGCTGACAGTTCCCACAATGTGTGTTTTTATATATTTCAATACATGTTAAAAAATATATATGTGTCTATATTTTTTGGGGTCAATGGTCAACATGATGTGTGTTTTCATTTGTGTGTTCATATAATTCACCACTACATTAATACATATAAGAATGTATATCTGACAGAATGTATTGTTTACTACCAACCTTGGGCCAGAAGGATGAGGTGGATCTCTCCTGGAGGGCCGGGATGGCTGAGGGCTCTCCGTCCTCGGGGCAGAACCCGTCGCGGGTCTCGTCTATGGCCGTGGTGCTCAGTGAGGCGTTGCTCTCCTCGTCAAAGTTCTTCTGCTCTGAGGTGGCGCCCGCTGAAAAATGACCACAGCACTTTGTCAATACTAGCCACAGGAGAATCTACAAATGGCTTCATACAGTTGAAGTCGGAAGTTTACATACACCTTAGCCAAATACATTTAAACTCAGTTTTTCACAATTCCTGACATTTAATTCTAGTAAAAATTCCCTGTTTTAGGTCAGTTAAAATCACCACTTTATTTTAAGAATGTGAAATGTCAGAATAATAGGAGAGAATAATGTATTTCAGCTTTTATTTCATCACATTCCCAGTGGGTCAGAAGTTAACTTACACTCAATTAGTATTCGGTAGCATTTCCTTTAAATTGTTTAACTTGGGTCAAACGTTTCAGGTAGCCTTCCACAAGCTTCCCACAATAAGTTGGGTGAATTTTGGCCCATTCCTCCTGACAGAGCTGGTGTAACTGTTAGATTTGTAGGCCTCCTTGCTCGCACACGCCTTTTCAGTTACGAACACAAATTTTCTATAGGATTGAGGGCTTTGTGACGGCCACTCCAATACCTTGACTTTGTTGTCCTTAAGCCATTTTTCCACAACTTTGGAAGTATGCTTGGGGTCATTGTCCATTTGGAAGACCCATTTGCGACCAAGATTTAACTTCCTGACTGATGTCTCAATATATCCACATAATTTTCCTGCCTCATGATGCCATCTATTTTGTGAAGTGCACCAGTCCCTCATGCAGCAAAGCACCCCCACAATATGATGCTGCCACCCCCGTGCTTCACGATTAGGATGATGTTCTTCGGCTTGCAAGCCTCCCCCTTTTTCTTCAAAACATAACGATGGTCATTACGGCCAAACAGTTTCATTTTTGTTTCCTCAGACTAGAGGACATTTCTCCAAAAAGTTTTGGAGGGGTGGCTTCTTCCTTGCTGAGCGGCCTTTCAGGTTATGTCGATATAGGACTCGTTTTACTGTGGATATAGATACTTTTGTACCGGTTTCCTCCAGAATCTTCACAAGGTCCTTGGCTGTTGTTCTGGGATTGATTTGCACTTTTCGCACCAAAGCACGTTCATCTCTAGGAGACAGAATGCGTCTCCTTCCTGAGCGGTATGACGGCTGCGTGGTCTCATGGTTCTTATACTTGCATACTATTGTTTGTACAGATTCAACGTGGTACCTTCAGGCGTTTGCTCCCAAGGTTGAACCAGACTTGTGGAGGTCTACAATTATTTTTCTGAGGTCTTGGCTGATTTCTTTTGATTTTCCCATGATGTTAAGCAAAGAGGCACTGAGTTTGAAGGTAGGCTTTGAAATACATCCACAGGTACACCTCCAATTGACTCAAAGGATGTCAATTAGCCTATCAGAAGTTTCTAAAGTCATGACATAATTTTCTGGAATTTTCCAAGCTGTTTAAAGGCACAGTCAACTTAGTGTATGTAAACTTCTGATCCACTGGAATTGTGATACAGTCTGTAAACAATGGTTGGAAAAATTACTTGTGTCATGCACAAAGTAAATGTCCTAACAGACTTGCCAAAAATATAGTTTGTTAACCAGAAATTTGTGGAGTGGTTGAAAAAAAAAGATTTAATGACCCCAACCTAAGTGTATGTAAACTTCCGACTTCAACTGTATATAGTACTTCCTTAATACTAGACACAGCAGAATACTACAAATGGCTTCATATATAGTACTTCCTTAACACTAGACACAGCAGAATACTACGAGAGCCATACAGTGTGTACTCAATGCAAGCCTAAGCAGCGTAATTATACAAACACACAGCCATGTAGTCCTTTCAAAATGCCATCTGAAGCAGACCAACTACACACCGCCACTAACTGTTGTGGCTGGCTACAACATAAAGCAGTAAACCCAACTGTTTGGCTAGACTTCTACAGACTCACTGTTGATGGTTTGCATGAATTCAAACACCAATTGCCCTAAAATGGCATTTTTCCTTGTGAAAATATTTATTTAAGCAAAGGAGTTCGCAGTATGACCTACCTTCAGCTTGAGAGGACTTCTCAGACTTGTCATCTTCCTCCATCTTCTCCTCATCGGGCTCTTTCTCAGCCACTGGTTTAGGAGACTTGGCAGAGCTTCCTTCTTTCTCATCTCTCTCTTCCTTCTTGGTTCCTTGCTCTTCTGATGCTTTAGGAGACTCTGGTTTCTCCTGTAATTCCAGCTTTTTGTCCTGGTCCTTGGCTTCCTCAGTGGGAGCTTTGTACTCCTTCTCGGGTTTGGCCTCCTTGGAAGTCTCTCCGTCAGCATCGCCGTTGACCTCCATTTTCTCCTCTTTGTCTCCCTTCTCGTCCTTCACCTTCTTGGGAGACCTAGCCTTCTCTTCCTTCTTCGCCTCCATCTCTTCTTCCTTGCCTTCGTCTGGTTTCTCAGTTTTAGTACATGGAATGGCGTCACCTTCCTCTTTAATCTCCTTCCCTTCTTCCTCCTCTTGGACATGGAAGGATTTCTCAGCACCAGCAGTAGCTGTGGCCTGCTCAGTGGAAGAGGAAGAAGCAGTAGAGGAAGAAGCAGTAGAGGGAGCTTCATTGCGGGGCGGCTGAGGCACCCCAGCCAATCCCCCCTTGGTGGACTTCCTGTGGGCCTCCAGGAAGCCCAGCGCAGGGTCGTTGAGGATATGGTAGTCAGTGCGGCTCACGCCATGCTTGGAGGCGCCCAGGAGGAGGTTGTGGTCGTGCCGGCCGCAGTCCCACCACTCGGGCAGGTCGGAGCTAGGCTGGCAGAGGCGCAGGCGCTCACCCAGCAGGGGGTTGGGCAGCACCTGCTCGCGGATGCGGCGCAGCAGCTCGATGCGGTAGAGGGTGCGCGAGGCGCGCTCCTCCGTGATGGGGTCGATGATCAGGGTAGGGTGTGGGAGCTCTGCCAGACAGAAAAGAGGGAGGGAGGAATAGGGTGGGGGTAGGTAAGGAGTATGAGGGGAGGGAGGAATAGGGTGGGGGTAGGTAAGGAGTAGTAGGGGGTAGTGAGGAAGGAGGGGGTTAGGGAAGAGGGTGGGGTAGGTAAATAGTAAGAGGGTGGGTGGGAGAGAGGAAGGAGGGTGGGGGAGATAAGGAGTAAGAGGGTGGGTGGGAGAGAGGAAGGAGGGTGGGGGTAGATAAGGAGTAAGAGGGTGGGAGGGAAGGAGGGAGGGAGGAATAGGGTGGGTGGAGAGAGGAAGGAGGGTGGGGAGATAAGGAGTAAGAGGGTGGGGGGAGAGAGGAAGGAGGGTGGGGAGATAAGGAGTAAGAGGGTGGGAGGGAAGGAGGGAGGGAGGAAGAGGGTGGGGGGAGGGAGAGAGATGGGGAATGGAAAACAGAGGGGATAAAGAGGTGGTGAGAAAGGAAGAGTTGTTTATCTGTCTTTTCAGGGAAAGGTCCTTTGCTTTAGCGCAAGCTAATTTAACTATGAGTGAGGGTTGATGTACAGAGACACAACAGAACTAGATAATTGAGGGGCCCTTACCTGTGTTGGCCTTGACCTGCATGCGACACACCCGCTTGCACATGGCCACGAAGGAGAAGTAGTATTTCTCCAGGCTCTCGTCACTCTTCTTGTCCAGCCGGGCGAAGGCCCTGAACTGGGTCCAGTCAAAGCGCTGGCAGTCCGTGTCATAGATCACGCCAAACGTGGACACAACCCGGTAGAAGTCTGATTCCTCACGCCTGGTCCACCTCAGGGAATGAGACAAGGGAAGGGTTAATCCAACAACCAATGGGACGGAAAGAAATACATGAGTAGTGTATTGATAAGGAGACTGGAGCATTGTGGGCAATGTAGTACAGTTAGAAGTAGGGCTTCTCAAACGATCATACAGGAACAGTTGATAGTCGAGAGCTTCTTGTAGTTCTAACGCCTTTTATACAGCAGGCTAACAAATTCTACTGTTTATTATACACAAGTCATCATAAACTGTTCATCTTGTTTATCTTGTACAGCATCAGTCATAAGAGATCTATACCTCTGACGCCTATCTTTGAAGGCAGCCCCTCCTTCCACCGGGAGCCCCATTGCCTCAGGCATAAAAGCTCCGCCCTTGGCCATATAAGGACTTCCCTCTGCCATGAAGGCTCTGTCCTCCTGCACATAGGTCCCTCCTCCGTCTGTGACCATGGAGAAGAGATGTTCTCGGGGCCGGCGGCGGCGGCGTCCGTCGGGCCGGGCCATGGCTTCCTGGCGGAGCTGCTCCCTCTTGTGCGTGCGCTGGTAGGCCGTGATGAGGCGGCGGAGTCTAGCGGTGAGGGCCGAGGCCACTGGCCAGTACAGCCGACCTTCCCCTCTGCTGCCTGCTACATTCTCACCTGGTTTAGCTGGGAGGAGGAGGAATATTAGGACTACTAAATGAGTCTTCATACTGTTGAGATGATTCTGAAGTGCAACTCTGGTTTCCTTGGATCCGCACATTGGTGGTTTGATACAAAAAATAAATGTTTAAATTAATCACTTAAATGACGGACTGATGAATGGTAAATGCTCCTCTGATTTTGTATCAGATTGCTAGCAAATGTCATTTTCAACCTTTTTATTCCACTTATCCCAAATGGTGTTTTGTAATATATGACAAAGCTAGACAGCAGAGATGGCCAGTCATTCACTTACATTCACCACTCTCAATGTCCACAGTCTCCTCTTTGTCATCCAGGGGTGAGTTTGCGAAGTCCTCCATCTCATCTTTAAAGGGCATGCGAAGAGGCTTGTACTCTGGGTCTTCATCCTCTCTGTACACAGAAAGAACCAGGGATGGAAAGAGAAAGAAGAGGGAGAAATAACTCTTCAAATTATAAACAGAATGAAACAAAGGAGTGGGGAAAAGAGGGAAAGAACAGGAAAGAAGATGGAAAGATGAGGGAGACGGGAGGTCGGAATGAAAAGAAAAAAAAGGTGGTGAGAGAAATGATGAAAAAATGGAGGGAAACAGGAGGTGGAAAAGAAAGAGGAGGAGGAAAGAAGTGGTGGTGGTGAATATTGGCGTGTCTTACCCCTCCGGACCATCTGCCATCACGTCCGCCCCCCTCTGCTCTGCAGCGATGGCCTTGGCGTCGGGCATGCCCACCCGCTCCAAGAAACACAGCGCAGGGTCGGCACGCATCGAGTTATACTTCTCGTAGCCTGGATAGGAAGACAGGCAGGAAGACAGGCAGGAAGAGAATGAGAGAAAATGGGTAAGACAGTGATTGAATTACTGAGTTCTACTTTTCACGTCGGGAGAGGAGGAGAGAGGGAGTGGGTGAGAGATTGAATTATTATGACTGGGAACCTACATGCACAGGAACAAGGCCTAAAACTAAGTCCAGTTTGAATGACAATTCACATTGAAAATATATAGGCTACACACACCAAGCCGTCAATCACGAAAGACACCGTAGCATCAATCATGCAAGATAAGAAAATGCAATACCAAGCCAAAAGGATCCACTTGCATTCAAACAGAGTTCAAACTAAGCCATTATGAAGTTCAGAATCAGAATAAAACCCAACTGCCATCCGTATGAAACGCAGATGAAGAGGAGAGAAAAACAGAAAGCCTGACCCTAGGGCCCAGATGCAGACAGAGGGCAGCGCCTGTTGGAGTGTGTCTGACTGGTTGTGTCAGTGGGTGTGTGGGCAAGAAAATCTTTGTGTCTAAGTGTGTGTGCGCCTTTGCCCAAGTGTGCCAGCGAACGAGAGAGAGATGCCCGTTGAAGTCGTCCAAGCAGAACAGATTAGAGCCTGCAGATCCCACTAAGCACGGCGGGTGGGAGGAGGGAGGGAGGAGAGAAGCACAGGCTGGACAACCGTGACAGTGAGCAAACCAGACCATCAGCCGCCCCCTCTTCCCCCTCCCTCCCTCCCTCCCCAAAGCCCTGGCAGAACATCACATTTCAATTAGGATTTATGCGGTGACACATTGTTCCTAACCGCCGCTGCGCCTCGAGCCAAGCGCTAATCATAAGGGGGTTTATAGGCCATCACTCTTCCCTCTCGCAGTCCTGGAGAGTGTGCGTGAGTGTTGTGTGAGACAGTGTGTGTGTGTACGTTGTGTGCGTGTAGGCTGTATGAGGCAGAGAGCAGCTTCCTCCCCAGGCCTCCCAAGTGAATGAGGATTATGATTAACTATATGCTACGTCTATTGTATCCATGTGTGTTTGAGACAGCGCCCGTGTGTGTGCGTGTGTGTGTGCGTGCGTGTATGCTCGTCAGGGCTGAGGCACAGGGTGGCAATTACAGAGAACAATGACAATTATCCCAAATTAATATGAATCACCATCAATAGAATTACCACTATTAAATTATTACAATTCTAGCTTGTAATCTTGTTTGGCACTGTAATACAATTAAAATGGTCCAATGTAAACCAGCTAGCTCATAGCTAGAAGAGATCAAACAGAAGTGCATCAACCAACTGTGGTGGACAGAACACTGTCTAACCATGAAGTAGAACACGCCCACACACCGACAGCCTCTTCTCAGGCGGCTGGACATGGCTACCAATCAATCTCCTGTTGTCTCAATGAGCCAGTTGTTCTCCACGGTCGCTATGGGAACACCAATCAAGCTGAAGAATCCAGGGGTGTGTGTGTGTGAAGCGGAGGGGTGGGGCTTACCGTGTTTGAAGACACCGATGAGCAGCGATTTGTCTGCCTCGCTGTCCCACCAATCGGTGGGCACCTCGGCATGGAAAGGCTGAGGGATCCAGATATCCATTTCACTGTGGGCCCAGACCAAGGAGAGGGAGAGACAGACAGACAGAGACAGACAGACAGGCGGAGAGGAAAACGGATTAAAAGGGTCTAAAATCGGCACGCAATTGCTTAATCTGATGTGTGTCCGTAATGGGCCCCATCTCCAGATGTCTGGGAGGAAATATGGTCATTAGACAATTCTGGAACATCTCGACAGAGGCCAAATGGCACCCTATTACCTACATTGTGCCTTGACCAGAGCCAAAAGTAGTGCACTATATATGGAATAGGGTGCCATTTGCGAAGTAGCCACCATCACCACTACCAGACTACTGCCCACACCATCATCACCACTACTACCAGACTACTGCCCACACCATCATCACCACTACCACCAGACTACTGCCCACACCATCATCACCACTACCACCAGACTACTGCCCACACCATCATCACTACTACCAGACTACTGCCCACACCACCATCACCACCAGACTACAGCCCACACCACCATCACCACTACCAGACTACTGTCCACACCACCATCACCACTACCAGACTACTGTCCACACCACCATCACCACTACCAGACTACTGTCCACACCATCACCACCACTACCAGACTACTGCCCACACCATCACCACCACTACCAGACTACTGCCCACACCATCATCACCACCACTACCAGACTACTGCCCACACCATCATCACCACCACTACCAGACTACTGCCCACACCATCATCACCACCACTACCAGACTACTGCCCACACCATCACCACCACTACCAGACTACTGTCCACACCACCATCACCACTACTACCAGACTACTGCCCACACCACCATCACCACTACCAGACTACTGCCCACACCACCATCACCACTACCACCAGACTACTGTCCACACCATCATCACCACTACTACTGCAGACTACTGCCCTGCATCACCACTACCACTACCAGACTACTGTCCACACCATCATCACCACTACCACCAGACTACTGCACACACCATCATCACCACTACCAGACTACTGCACACACCATCATCACCACTACCAGACTACTGCCCACACCATCATCACCACTACCAGACTACTGTCCACACCATCACCACCACTACCACCAGACTACTGTCACACCACCATCACCACTACCAGACTACTGCACACACCACCATCACCACTACTACCAGACTACTGCCCACACCACCATCACCACTACTACCAGACTACTGTCCACACCACCATCACCACTACCACCAGACTACTGCCAACACCACCATCACCACTACCACCAGACTACTGTCCACACCACCATCACCACTACTACCAGACTACTGCCCACACCATCACCACCACTACCACCAGACTACTGCCCACACCACCATCACCACTACTACCAGACTACTGTCCACACCACCATCACCACTACTACCAGACTACTGCCCACACCATCATCACCACTACTACCAGACTACTGTCCACACCACCATCACCACTACTACCAGACTACTGCCCACACCATCACCACCACTACCACCAGACTACTGCCCACACCACCATCACCACTACTACCAGACTACTGCCCACACCACCATCACCACCACTACCACCAGACTACTGTCCACAACATCATCACCACTACCACCAGACTACTGCCCACACCATTATCACCACTACCACCAGACTACTGTCCACACCACCATCACCACTACTACCAGACTACTGCCCACACCATCACCACTACCACGGACTACTGCCCACACCATCACCACCACTACTACCAGACTACTGCCCACACCATCATCACCACTACTACCAGACTACTGTCCACACCACCATCACCACTACTACCAGACTACTGCCCACACCATCACCACCACTACCACCAGACTACTGCCCACACCACCATCACCACTACTACCAGACTACTGCCCACACCACCATCACCACTACCACCAGACTACTGTCCACAACATCATCACCACTACCACCGGACTACTGCCCACTCCATCACCACCACTACCAGACTACTGTCCACACCACCATCACCACTACCAGACTACTGCCCACACCATCACCACCACCACCGGACTACTGCCCACTCCATCACCACCACTACCAGACTACTGCCCACACCATCACCACCACTACCAGACTACTGCCCACACCATCACCACTACCAGACTACTGCCCACACCATCATCACCACTACCACCAGACTACTGCCCACACCATCATCACCACTACTAGACTACTGCCCACACCACCATCACCGCTACCAGACTACTGTCCACACCATCATCACCGCTACCAGACTACTGCCCACAACACCATCACCGCTACCAGACTACTGTCCACACCACCATCACCGCTACCAGACTACTGTCCACACCACCATCACCACTACCAGACTACTGCCCACACCACCATCACCACCACTACCAGACTACTGTCCACACCACCATCACCACCACTACCAGACTACTGTCCACACCACCATCATCACCACTACCAGACTACTGTCCACACCATCATCACCACTACCAGACTACTGCCCACAACACCATCACCACCACTACCAGACTACTGCCCACACCATCACCACCACTACCAGACTACTGTCCACACCACCATCACCACTACCAGACTACTGTCCACACCACCATCCCCACTACCAGACTACTGCCCACACCACCATCACTACCAGACTACTGTCCACACCATCATCACCACTACCAGACTACTGTCCACACCACCATCACCACTACCAGACTACTGTCCACACCATCATCACCACTACCAGACTACTGTCCACACCATCACCACTACCAGACTACTGTCCACACCATCATCACCACTACCAGACTACTGCCCACACCATCACCACTACCAGACTACTGTCCACACCACCATCACCACTACCAGACTACTGTCCACACCACCATCCCCACTACCAGACTACTGCCCACACCACCATCACTGCCAGACTACTGTCCCACACCATCATCACCACTACCAGACTACTGTCCACACCACCACCATCACCACTACCAGACTACTGCACACCACCATCACCACTACCAGACTACTGTCCACACCATCATCACCACTACCACCAGACTACTGTCCACACCATCATCACCACTACCAGACTACTGTCCACACCATCACCCACTACCAGACTACTGTCCCACACCATCATCACCACTACCACCAGACTACTGCCCACACCATCATCACCACCACCACCAGACTACTGCCCACCATCACCACCACTACCAGACTACTGCCCACACCACCATCACCACTACCAGACTACTGTCCACACCACCATCATCACTACCACCCAGACTACTGCCCACACCACCATCATCACCACCCAGACTACTGCCCACACCATCATCACCACTACCACCAGACTACTGCCACACACCATCACCACCACTACCAGACTACTGTCCACACCACCATCATCACCACTACCACCAGACTACTGTCCACCACCATCATCACCACTACCACCAGACTACTGTCCACACCACCATCATCACCACTACCAGACTACTGCCCACACCATCACCACCACTACCAGACTACTGTCCACACCACCATCACCACCACTACCAGACTACTGTCCACACCACCATCATCACCACTACCAGACTACTGTCCACACCACCATCATCACCACTACCAGACTACTGTCCCACCACCATCACCACCACTACCAGACTACTGTCCACACCACCATCACCACCACTGCCAGACTACTGCCCACACCATCATCACCACTACCAGACTACTGTCCACACCACCATCACCACCACTACCAGACTACTGTCCACACCACCATCATCACCACTACCAGACTACTGCCCACACCACCATCACCACTACCAGACTACTGTCCACACCACCATCACCACTACCAGACTACTGTCCACACACCATCATCACCATCACCACTACCAGACTACTGCCCACACCACCATCACCACTACCAGACTACTGCCCACACCACCATCATCACCACTACCAGACTACTGCCCACTCCATCACCACCACTACCAGACTACTGTCCACACCACCATCACCAGACTACTGCCCACACCACCATCACAACTACCACCAGACTACTGCCCACACCATCACCACCACTACCAGACTACTGTCCACACCACCATCACCACTACCAGACTACTGTCCACACCACCATCATCACCACTACCAGACTACTGCCCACACCATCATCACCACTACCACCAGACTACTGTCCACACCACCATCATCACCACTACCAGACTACTGCCCACACCATCATCACCACTACCACAAGACTACTGCCCACACCACCATCATCACCACTACCAGACTACTGCCCACACCACCATCACCACCAGACTACCACACCACCATCACCACCACTACCAGACTACTGTCCACACCACCATCACCACCACTACCAGACTACTGTCCACACCACCATCACCACCACTACCAGACTACTGTCCACACCATCATCACCACTACCAGACTACTGCCCACACCACCATCACCACTACCAGACTACTGCCCACACCACCATCATCACCACTACCAGACTACTGTCCACACCACCATCACCACTACCAGACTACTGTCCACACCACCATCATCACCACTACCAGACTACTGCCACACCATCATCATCACCACTACCAGACTACCCACCACCATCCATCACCACTACCAGACTACTGTCCACACCACCATCACCACTACCAGACTACTGCCCACACCACCACCATCACCACTACCAGACTACTGTCCACACCACCATCATCACCACTACCAGACTACTGTCCACACCACCATCACCACCACCACCAGACTACTGTCCACACCACCATCATCACCACTACCAGACTACTGCCCACACCATCACCACCACTACCAGACTACTGTCCACACCACCATCACCACCACTACCAGACTACTGTCCACACCACCATCATCACCACTACCAGACTACTGTCCACACCACCATCATCACCACTACCAGACTACTGCCCACACCACCACCATCACCACTACCAGACTACTGTCCACACCACCATCACCACCACTACCAGACTACTGTCCACACCACCATCACCACCACTACCAGACTACTGTCCACACCACCATCATCACCACTACCAGACTACTGCCCACACCACCATCACCACTACCAGACTACTGTCCACACCACCATCACCACTACCAGACTACTGCCCACACCATCACCACCACCACCAGACTACTGTCCACACCACCATCACCACCACCAGACTACTGCCCACCATCACCACCACTACCAGACTACTGTCCACACCACCATCACCACCACTACCAGACTACTGTCCACACCACCATCACCACTACCAGACTACTGCCCACACCACCACTACCAGACTACTGTCCACACCACCATCACCACTACCAGACTACTGCCCACACCACCATCACCACTCACCAGACTACTGCCCACACCACCATCACCACCAGACTACTGCCCACACCATCATCACCACTACCAGACTACTGCCCACTCCATCACCACCACTACCAGACTACTGTCCACACCACCATCACCACCACTACCAGACTACTGTCCACACCACCATCACCACTACCAGACTACTGCCCACACCATACCACTACCAGACTACTGTCCACACCACCATCACCACTACCAGACTACCCCACACCACCATCATCACCACTACCAGACTACTGCCCACACCATCATCACCACTACCACCAGACTACTGTCCACACCACCATCATCACCACTACCAGACTACTGCCCACACCATCATCACCACTCACCAGACTACTGCCCACACCACCATCACCACCACCACCAGACTACTGTCCACACCACCATCACCACCACTACCAGACTACTGTCCACACCACCATCACCACCACTACCAGACTACTGCCCACCACCATCACCACCACTACCAGACTACTGCCCACACCACCATCACCACTACCAGACTACTGTCCACACCACCATCATCACCACCACTACCAGACTACTGTCCACACCACCATCACCACTACCAGACTACTGCCACACCACCACCATCACCACTACCAGACTACTGTCCACACCACCATCATCACCACTACCAGACTACTGCCCACGCCACCATCAACACCACCACCAGACTACTGCCCACACCATCATCACCACTACCAGACTACTGCCCACTACCATCACCACCACTACCAGACTACTGTCCACACCACCATCACCACCACTACCAGACTACTGTCCACACCACCATCATCACCACTACCAGACTACTGTCCACACCACCATCACCACTACCAGACTACTGCCCACACCATCACCACCACTACCAGACTACTGTCCACACCACCATCACCACCACTACCAGACTACTGTCCACACCACCATCATCACCACTACCAGACTACTGTCCACACCACCATCACTACCAGACTACTGCCCACACCATCACCACCACTACCAGACTACTGTCCACACCACCATCATCACCACTACCAGACTACTGCCCACACCACCATCACCACTACCAGACTACTGTCCACACCACCATCATCACCACTACCATACTACTTCCCACACCATCATCACCACTACCACCAGACTACTGTCCACACCACCATCATCACCACTACCAGACTACTGCCCACACCATCATCACCACTACCAGACTACTGTCCACACCACCATCACCACTACCAGACTACTGCCCACTCCATCACCACCACTACCAGACTACTGTCCACACCACCATCACCACCAGACTACTGCCCACTCCATCACCACCACTACCAGACTACTGCCCACACCATCATCACTACTACCAGACTACTGTCCACACCACCATCACCACTACCAGACTACTGCCCACACCATCATCACCACTACCAGACTACTGCCCACACCATCATCACCACTACCAGACTACTGTCCACACCACCATCATCACCACTACCACCAGACTACTGCCCACACCATCATCACCACTACCACCAGACTACTGCCCACACCATCATCACCAGACTACTGCCCACCCATCACCACCACTACCAGACTACTGCCCACACCATCATCACCACTACCAGACTACTGTCCACACCACCATCACCACTACCAGACTACTGCCCACACCACCATCACCACTACCAGACTACTGTCCACACCACCATCATCACCACTACCACCAGACTACTGCCCACACCATCATCACCACTACCACCAGACTACTGCCCACACCATCATCACCAGACTACTGCCCACACCACCATCACCACTACCACCAGACTACTGCCCACACCACCATCACCACTACCACCAGACTACTGTCCACACCACCATCATCACCACTACCAGACTACTGCCCACACCACCATCACCACTACCAGACTACTGCCCACACCACCATCACCACTACCAGACTACTGTCCACACCATCATCACCACTACCAGACTACTGCCCACACCATCACCACCACTACCAGACTACTGTCCACACCACCATCACCACTACCAGACTACTGCCCACACCATCACCACCACTACCAGACTACTGTCCACACCACCATCATCACCACTACCAGACTACTGCCCACACCACCATCACCACCACTACCAGACTACTGCCCACACCATCATCACCACTACCAGACTACTGCCCACACCATCATCACCACTACCACCAGACTACTTCCCACACCATCATCACCACTACCAGACTACTGCCCACTCCATCACCACCACTACCAGACTACTGCCCACACCACCATCACCACTACCAGACTACTGTCCACACCACCATCATCACTACCACCAGACTACTGTCCACACCACCATCATCACCACTACCACCAGACTACTGCCCACACCATCACCACCACTACCACCAGACTACTGCCCACACCATCATCACCACTACCAGACTACTGCCCACACCATCACCACCACTACCAGACTACTGTCCACACCACCATCACCACCACTACCAGACTACTGTCCACACCACCATCATCACCACCAGACTACTGCCCACACCACCATCACCACTACCAGACTACTGCCCACACCACCATCACCACTACCAGACTACTGCCCACACCATCATCACCACTACCAGACTACTGTCCACACCACCATCATCACCACTACCAGACTACTGCCCACACCACCACCACTACCAGACTACTGTCCACACCACCATCACCACCACTACCAGACTACTGTCCACACCACCATCATCACCACTACCAGACTACTGCCCACACCACCATCACCACTACTACCAGACTACTGCCCACACCACCATCACCACTACCAGACTACTGTCCACACCACCATCACCACTACCAGACTACTGCCCACACCACCATCACCACTACCAGACTACTGCCCACACCACCATCACCACCAGACTACTGCCCACACCATCATCACCACTACCAGACTACTGCCCACTCCATCACCACCACTACCAGACTACTGTCCACACCACCATCACAACTACCACCAGACTACTGCCCACACCATCACCACCACTACCAGACTACTGTCCACACCACCATCATCACCACTACCAGACTACTGCCCACACCACCATCACCACTACCAGACTACTGTCCACACCACCATCATCACCACTACCAGACTACTGCCCACACCATCATCACCACTACCACCAGACTACTGTCCACACCACCATCATCACCACTACCAGACTACTGCCCACACCATCATTACCACTACCACAAGACTACTGCCCACACCACCATCATCACCACTACCAGACTACTGCCCACACCACCATCACCACCACTACCAGACTACTGTCCACACCACCATCACCACCACTACCAGACTACTGTCCACACCACCATCATCACCACTACCAGACTACTGCCCACACCACCACCATCACCACTACCAGACTACTGTCCACACCACCAGACTACTGCCCACACCACCATCACCACTACCACCAGACTACTGCCCACACCACCATCACCACTACCACCAGACTACTGCCCACACCACCATCACCACTACCAGACTACTGCCCACTCCATCACCACCACTACCAGACTACTGTCCACACCACCATCACCACTACCACCAGACTACTGCCCACACCATCACCACCACTACCAGACTACTGTCCACACCACCATCACCACCACTACCAGACTACTGCCCACACCATCACCACCACTACCAGACTACTGCCCACACCACCATCACCACTACCAGACTACTGTCCACACCACCATCAGACTACTGTCCACACCACCATCATCACCACTACCACCAGACTACTTCCCACACCATCATCACCACTACCACCAGACTACTGTCCACACCACCATCATCACCACTACCACCAGACTACTGCCCACACCATCATCACCACTACCACCAGACTACTGCCCACACCATCATCACCACTACCACCAGACTACTGCCCACACCATCATCACCACTACCACCAGACTACTGCCCACACCATCATCACCACTACCACCAGACTACTGCCCACACCACCATCACCACTACCACCAGACTACTGCCCACACCACCATCACCACTACCACCAGACTACTGCCCACACCACCATCACCACTACCACCAGACTACTGTCCACACCACCATCATCACCACTACCAGACTACTGCCCACTCCATCACCACCACTACCAGACTACTGCCCACACCATCATCACTACTACCAGACTACTGTCCACACCACCATCACCACTACCAGACTACTGTCCACACCATCATCACCACTACCAGACTACTGCCCACACCATCACCACCACTACCAGACTACTGTCCACACCACCATCACCACCACTACCAGACTACTGCCCACACCATCACCACCACTACCAGACTACTGTCCACACCACCATCATCACCACTACCAGACTACTGCCCACACCACCATCACCACCACTACCAGACTACTGTCCACACCACCATCACCACCACTACCAGACTACTGCCCACACCATCATCACCACTACCAGACTACTGCCCACACCATCACCACCACTACCAGACTACTGTCCACACCACCATCACCACCACTACCAGACTACTGCCCACACCATCATCACCACTACCAGACTACTGCCCACACCATCATCACCACTACCAGACTACTGCCCACACCATCATCACCACTATCAGACTACTGTCCACACCATCATCACCACTACCAGACTACTGTCCACACCACCATCACCACTACTGCCAGACTACTGTCCACACCACCATCACCACTACCAGACTACTGCCCACACCATCATCACCACTACCAGACTACTGCCCACACCACCATCACCACCACTACCAGACTACTGCCCACACCACCATCACCACCACTACCAGACTACTGCCCACACCACCATCACCACTACTACCAGACTACTGCCCACACCACCATCACCACTACTACCAGACTACTGCCCACACCATCACCACCACTACCACCAGACTACTGCCCACACCATCATCACCACTACCACCAGACTACTGCCCACACCATCATCACCACCACTACCAGACTACTGTCCACACCACCATCATCACCACTACCAGACTACTGCCCACACCACCATCACCACTACCAGACTACTGCCCACACCACCATCACCACTACCAGACTACTGCCCACACCACCATCACCACCAGACTACTGCCCACACCATCATCACCACTACCAGACTACTGCCCACTCCATCACCACCACTACCAGACTACTGTCCACACCACCATCACAACTACCACCAGACTACTGCCCACACCATCACCACCACTACCAGACTACTGTCCACACCACCATCATCACCACTACCAGACTACTGCCCACACCATCACCACCACTACCAGACTACTGCCCACACCACCATCACCACTACCAGACTACTGTCCACACCATCATCACCACTACCAGACTACTGCCCACACCATCATCACCACTACCAGACTACTGCCCACACCATCATCACCACTACCAGACTACTGCCCACACCACCATCACCACTACCAGACTACTGCCCACACCATCATCACCACTACCAGACTACTGCCCACACCATCACCACCACTACCACCAGACTACTGCCCACACCATCACCACCACTACCACCAGACTACTGCCCACACCATCACCACCACTACCACCAGACTACTGCCCACACCATCATCACCACTACCAGACTACTGTCCACACCACCATCACCACTACCAGACTACTGTCCACACCATCATCACCACTACCAGACTACTGCCCACACCATCACCACCACTACCAGACTACTGTCCACACCACCATCACCACTACCAGACTACTGCCCACACCACCATCACCACTACCAGACTACTGCCCACACCATCATCACCACTACCACCAGACTACTGCCCACACCATCATCACCACTACCAGACTACTGCCCACACCACCATCACCACCACCAGACTACTGCCCACACCATCATCACCACTACCACCAGACTACTGCCCACACCACCATCACCACTACCACCAGACTACTGCCCACACCACCATCACCACTACCACCAGACTACTGCCCACACCATCATCACCACTACCACCAGACTACTGCCCTGATGCCCGCAATACAGACATGCTGGCTGGCAATTGCACACACACACACACACCTTCACCAACTGGCACATATACAGGCGTACACAGACACACACACATTTAGTCACTAACTGGCTGGCACATACACAGGTGAACACACATATACACTACATGACCAAAAGTATGTGGACACCTGCTCGTTGAACATCTCATTCCAAAATCATGGGCATTAATATGGAGTTGGTCCCCCCTTTGCTGCTATAACAGCCTCCACTCTTCCACTAGGTGTTGGAACATTGCTGCAGCCACAAAAGCATTAGTGAGGTTGGACACTGACGTTAGGCGATTAAGCCTGGCTCGCAGTCGGCGTTGCAATTCATCCCAAAGATGTTTGATGGTGTTGAGGTCAGGGCTCTATGCCGGCCAGTCAAGTTCTTCCACACGATCTCGACAAGCCATTTCTGTATGGACCAGTGCTTTGTGCACCGGGGCACTGTCATGCTGAAACAGGAAAGGGCCTTTCCCAAACTGCTGCCACAAAGTTGGAAGCACAGAATCGTCTAGAATGTCATTGTATGCTGTAGAATTAAGATTTCCCTTCACTGGAACTAAGGGGCCTAGCCCAAACCATGAAAAACAGCCCCAGACCATTATCCCTCCTCCAACAAACTTTACAGTTGCCACTATGCATTCAGGTAGGTAGCGTTCTCCTGGCATCCGCCAAACCCAGATTCGTCTGCCGGACTGCCAGATGATGAAGCCAGATGGTGAATCACTCCAGAGAAGGTGTTTCTACTGCTCCAGAGTCCAATGGCGGCGAGCTTTACAGCACTGCAGCCAACGCTTGGCATTGCGCGTGATCTTAGGCTTGTGTGTGTTTGCTCGGCCATGGAAAACCCTTTCATGAAACTCCCGACAAACAGTTCTTGTGCTGACGTTGCTTCCAGAGGCAGTTTGGAACTAGTAGTGAGTGTTGCAACCGAGGAAAGTTTATTTTCACGCGCTGCGCGCTTCAGCACTCGGCGGTCCCATTCTGAGAGCTTGTGTGGCCTACCACTTCACGTCTGAGCTGTTTGACAAAATTTGACAAACTGACTTATTGAAAAGGTGGTATCCTATGACGGTGCCATGTTGAAAGTTACTGAGCTCTTCAGTAAGGCCATTCTAATGCCAATATATGTCTATGGAGATTGCATGGCTGTGTGCTCGATTTAATACACGTGTCAGCAAATGGTGTGGCTGAAACAGCCAAATCCACCACTAATTTGAAGGGGTGTCCACATACTTTTGTATATATAGTGTATATGTGCGATTACACACATGCGCGCACACACACACTAACTGGCACATATATGCACGCACACACAATAACACCATTTTAAGTATTCAGCGAAGAGCCTCAGTTGCCATCAATACGGAGCACACGTTTCTGCATTATGGATGCATGCACATCTGGGTGAGGGTCGGAACGAGGGGATGGAAGAGGGAGAGACGGAGAGGGAAGATCAAGCAGGCAGGGGCTTGGGAGTGTTGAAGGGAGTGATAAAGGGATGGAGGAGCATGGAAGCCAACCTTGAGTCTGTTCTCTCTAGGATCCTGTCGGCGTGGTCACTGATGACTTCCTGTCGCAGATAGTAGAGCATACGGACCCTCAGGAGAACTCTGTGGGAGGGAGAGAGAGGGGAAAGAGGGGGAGGAGAGAGAGAGGAAAGAGAAAGAGGAAAGGGGGGAGATATATAGAGAGAGATTGGAGGGAGAAAGAAAAGTATATGGAGAGAGGGGGAGCGGAAAAAAAGGAAAGAGTGAGTGTTTAACTCTGGTTGGTGCACGTGTGCCAGCAGCAGTAGCTGGGTAGAGCGACAGTAGTGGCTCTTTGGCACGAACCCCTGCCCATCCATCATGTTGCCAGGCCTGATTAGCCACGCTGCGCACCAGCCCCCGCGCCTGACAGATGGCACCACATAATCACCCCTGTGTGTGCTGCCTTTCACCCGCATCCAACAGGTCTGCCTGACACCTGGCCTGGCGCCAGCCTCGGCCCCAAAAACCTGGCCGTCGCAAAATCTCCCCAACAACAGCAGAGTAAAAAGAAGAAGAGCAGAGAGGAGAAGAAGAGTTGTGGCCAAGGAAGGGAGGAGGAGGAGTGTAAATAGGACACTGCCTAGAACTAAACAAAAGACTGAAGTGAAAAGTGTGTTGGTTTCTCACTAGCAGCTAACGGGAAATATGATTACTGGGGGCTGTGTTCTAAATGAAACCACCAACTGTGTTGGCCTATCCATGTGTGGAAACTTTTGTGTTTGGTTTGAGGTTCAAGGGTTGACAAATGGCTCACTTTTTCTTGTGGTGTTTGAATGAGTGTTGGGGTTAGAGGTCAGGATTTGGGGTTAGAGGTCAGTTGTGACTTACTTGTTACAGTGATGTTTGAGGTGTCTCTTGTAGCTGTCCTCCTGCAGTAGCAGGTCAGGGTTACAGCTGGCCAGCCACTCTGCCCTGGGGAGCTGGGGAGGGGCAGGCAGGGCTGGTTTCCCCTTCTTCCCCTTACGACCCCGCGGTACTGGAGTAGACAGACCTACAGGAGAGGGGGCAGTACATCAATGGTCAGACAAGTCCACACTCACAGGTTTAAAATGTCAAATTCAGATGACATCTCTTTAAACAAGAGACCTGGGTTGGACAAGTCTAGTATCAGCAAAGACTTGATTATCTATTTAAACAATTTGAAATGGCTTTTTGCAAACCATAATTGAAAACAATAGCAATGAATTGGGCCAATTGGAGTCCATGTTTTTTTTTTTTTTCAATCAGACTCAAGCGTTGGCTTCTGAGTGAAACCAATGAGGATCAAGGTCAAACAAGTCAAGGAAGTTCCAAATCTAAACTAGTTGGAACCAGACCGCCACAATGTTAGTGTAAGGTCAGGTCAGGAGTCGTGGCGGCCATGAGTGGAGGTGGGCTTGAGTGAGGGAGGGACTTAAGTGTGGTGGGATTGTGAAAAATCCTATGGAATTCAATGTATGTTAATTCACTCTACTCCTACAAGGGGTTATTGGGAAGGCCTCGTGGAGCAGTTCGTCAGGGTGTTACTGAGTGGAAAGTGTGTGTTTGTTATGTTGTAGCTAAGCTATGGTTGTGCTGCGGTAAGAGTGTGTAGGGATACATACCGGAGTGGTTGGTGAGTGTGCGGCTCTGTCCGTCCTCAGAGGGTGTGATGAGGTCCCAGATGAAGCGTTTGATATTCTCGTCGCCACGGTAGTGCAGCAGGCAGTAGGCCAGCAGGGCGCGGCAGATGGTCTCCACGTCTTGCTCCTGCAGGGGCCGCTTGAAACGCCCGCGGGACAGGATGTCTCCCCAGCGACCCCACCTAACAGGGAGGGAACGGGGGAGGATAGAAAGACAGTGAAGGAGAGGGGGGAGAGAGAGGGCAATTTAGTCTGTGTCGAGTATTATCATTTATCCCGATGATTGACATTTACAGTCTGGGGCTGGGAGGTTTCATACTGCCATATTCCTCCCCACCCACTACAGTAAATGAAGAGAGGAGGGGGTAGGTATGAATGGGGCTGTGTTATGTCTGGATCTCTGAATTTCAACCACGGTCCAATGTCACACCGCGATCTGATTCCGTGACCCCGTTTGTTCATGACTGCACACTCAACCGACATCACATCTCACTACTATGGGTGACCCAGAGTAGAACACCAACAAGTGACAACCGACCGAAGACTTGTCTCTCCCTAAACGCTTCTACACAACGGTGAGATAACCCTAGTTGTCACGTAGCCCACCAACACCAAAAATTCTAGTACAATTAATTTGACTTTGTGTGTGTTTGTGGGTCGATGGAGACTAGGTCTGGGTTAGGGAGGGGGATAGAGAGAGTGAGTCAATGGCAGCAGCGTCAGTTGAGGGGAAGAGTCCTCAGACGTGATGGCTCTATAATTTGCTCTATAGCCCAGGGGTCTAGACAGTAGTGGAGTCGGTGGGATTGTGAAAAACAACCCCACTGCTGGTCAGATGTGGTTGGTGCATGCAGCCAGCCGTAATCTGTCACTGTAGAGGGCAGTCGGGCACGGCGACTAATGAGTGTGTGTGTGTGTGTGTGTGTGTGTGTGTGTCGGATCACTGTGCATGTGTGTGATTGGTTCACTGTGTGGGTGTGTGTGCAAGTATGCAGGCATGTTTAATGGTCCCATGTGTGTCGGAGCCTCAGATTGCTGTGTATGTTAAATGACCCTACATGTGAGTGGACAAGCATTAGCACTCTGCGGCCATTATTTCCCCCCAGACCACTGCAGCATGTGTTTAGCCACAGAGGCAAGCACACATCAACCTCATCATACTTCGAAGGCCCTGGCAGCCAATAAACCAGACAGGATATGACAACTCTCAGGTGGACTTCTTGAGCGAGAAGATGTAGATATGGTAATACCCCTCTGCTAAGCTTGGGGCCGTGTCTGACATATTTCTTACATCCCCTGAAGTCTCAGGAGTCTAGCGGTAGATATTGGAATGGGCACGTCTCCATACCAAATGTACTATGGCAAACATCGAGTCGATCGCCTAGTCTGTCAAGACTGCAATGTGGATAGTTAACCAAATCACTAAAAACATACTAAATCCGCTCAGGTCTAAGAGGGGTACGTAGTAGATGTGTGCCGACCTGTCCATACTCTTAATCGTATCCGTAAATTGACAGTCGGATTGGATGATACTAGTGATTGGAAAAAACTGTTTTCATATGCCTTAGATGGTCAGAATGTGCATCAGCAGTTCATCTTTTTCCCTACCCTCTCCCTGCTAGTTAGATATTATGCACATTGACAGCTAGTTAGATATCATGCACATTGATAGCATGTTAGATAGTATGCACATTGATAGCTTGTTAGATAGTATGCACATTGATAGCTTGTTAGATAGTATGCACATTGATAGCTTGTTAGATAGTATGCACATTGATAGCTTGTTAGATATTATGCACATTGATAGCTTGCTATCATAATATTAGGCTAGCAGGAGGCAGCAGCAATCTAATTGCTCAAACCGAAAGAGAAGTGATCGGGTGAAATTATTAAACAAGCAAATGGACACAGAAATACAGCTCCAATCAAAGCAGCAGGATCAGCATACAGCCCGCCCTTCTATTTACAAACAGACAAACTAGCCAGTTGAGTTTAGACTACGTAGCACTTCGCACTTGATTGAAAGATGTAAGTTGGCACCCATAAATATTCTGTTTTAGATCACAGATAATTACAAAAAAATAACTCTTGATCATGATCGTATCAGGATAATTGCTCATATCGATTACGATACCCGTTTTGTCAAACTACTCTGCACGCCCCTAGTATCTAGAGTTACCCTTCCAAAAAGGCCAGGGTTTAGAGAACAGTCAACCTTTCTGAAAGACTAAGAAACATGTTAGCGATGGCCACTCACCCATAAACCAGCAGGTTCTTCTCCACCCTGAAGCACTCGCTGCGAGGGTACCCGTGGGCTCGGTCCTGGGGCCGCCTGGGTTTGGTCAAGGGCTTCTCGTTCTCGCCGTCACTTTCCAGCTCGGAGAACTCGGCCAATTCGTCCTCCTTCATCGAGCTGTAGTGGCGTGTCTGCTTCCGCACCCTTGGAGTGTCAATCACAAGGGTGTTCTTGGAGAAATAAAATAAGTGTAAAAAAATATATATAAATTCACACTTTCATCTCTCCTCCATCTCCCAAGTGTTAAAATGCTAAAAAAGGGTTGCATGTTGTTTTTATTATTGACCTCATTAACATAGTTTCCCTGCTAAGCTCAATATAGCTATAAAAAAAAGAGCTGACGTGTCTGTTTATGCGGCTGGATTAAGTGCTATACTCCAGGGCCCTTGAGGAGAGGGAGGGTGAGTGTGGGAGCGGCGTGGGGTAGAGGAAGAGAGGAGAGGAGAGAAAAGGACTTGCTTTAGACTGACTAAGTGATGTCTCTGTTCCCCTCCAGAGGCAGCGTAAGCTGCTTACTGCCTCTAGGTCCACTGAAGAGGGGAATGCAGGTAATTAAGGAAGAGATTCCCACGGCCACCATTTTAAATTAGCTCGCCTTAGCCCAGTTATGACTGGAGCTCCACACATGGCTAGCCTGGGGTAATAAGACAAATTAATTAACACTTTAGATTTGCGTATGAGGGAGAGAATACCAATGACCTCCGATATTGTGGCGTCTACAGGGAGGGGAAATGCTGGTGTGGTTTCTACCATTCCCATAGCAGTTAAGAGCGTTGGGCCAGTAACCGAAAGGTTGCTGGTTTCAAATCCCGAGGCGACAAGTTGAAAAAATCTGCCGTTCTGCCCATTAGCAAGGCAGTTAACCCCCTAAGGTCAATGTCCGTGCGGAAATATAATTAGATTAATACAAAAATCTATTTAAAGTAGAGATGTTTTTTGCATTTGATGCAAATTTTTTATCGACTTTTCTATTTATTTATTTTATCATCAGACAAAAGCCGGCTATTACCGGCTAATGGAAACCCTGGCCTAGGCTACATCTTGATTTACCCAGTTTATCAATCGAGATTTACCATTCAAATAAATTACCACCATTATGTGGTTGTAGTTATATTGGTAAAAACAAAGTCAAATTGATTGTAAACTCAGCAAAAAAAGAAACATCCTCTTACTGTCAACTGCGTTTATTTTCAGCAAACTTGTGACTAACAAATGGAATAATGTGTCCCTGAACAAAGGGGGGGTCAAAATCAAAAGTAACAGCCAGTATCTGGTGAGGCCACCAGCTGCATTAACTTCTTAGGGAGCAGCTCCCGAGGTGACGGTTTTGGAGGGCCTGGCGTGCCCAAAGTAAAATGCCTCCCACTCAGGCCCAGAAAATAGGATATGCACATATTTAGTACCATTAGATAGGAAACGCTCTGAAGTTTCTAAAAGTGTTAACATTTGTCTGTGAGTATAACAGAACGGATATGGCAGGCGAAAACCAGAGGAATTTCTGTCCTGGAAAAAGTGATTTTGACACATTGCCTCATTTGGAACTATAATAATTCAACGTTTGGATTTTGAATTTGGCGCCTTGCATATCACAGGGTAGTGTCGGGAGTGGGGCGCTAGCGCCCCACCGCTCCTTAACTTCTTAAGGACCAGTAAGGTGCCCTGGGGCGCTAGCGCCCCACTCCTGACACTACCGGTGAAATGCAAGGCGCCAAATTCAAAATCCAAAAGTTGAATTATTAAACATGCATAAACATACAAGTGTTTCATACTCATCATAAGCTCTGCTTCTTGGCAATATCACAGCGTTGTCAGATTTCACAAAGGCTTTACGGTGAAAGCACCACATTTGATTGTTTGAGGGTAGCACCTAACATATTTGTACCATTACCATGAATTCATAAGCCTCCACGGTTCACAGAAAAAACATTTCACAGCGAAAACAAATCAATTACCTGTTGAAGAACTTCTGCTGAGGTCTTCCTAAGTGTCCAACGAAGACAATCCATGGTTCTTTTGTTAGAAAAAGTAATGTATTATATCCATAAATCTCTGTTTGGTTCGCGCGTTATAATCAGAAACTACAGCGTCCATTGAAACGTGAAGAGAACTCGTTCAACTTATACCTATAAACTTGTCCAAGAACAATCAAACATCCTTTTTAATGTATCCTTATGAACACTTTTATGTATATTTACTATAATAATTCAACCGGAATATAAACTGGGCTATAAGAAAGGAAAAAAAACACAGAGCGCGCGTCCTCTTCTATTGACATCTCTGGGGACACAACCTGATTCCTCTTCTTCTCTGCTCTAATAGCATTAAAAAAAAATCTGAACACTGTCGTCTCGAGACTGTTGACATCCAGAGGAAGCGATAGGTACTGCATTCATATGCCCTTATATGGGCATTTTCATAAGGGAGGGGTTCCAAATGAGCAATGTGTCAAAAACCACTTTTTCCAGGACAGAAATTCCTCTGGGTTTCGCCTGCCATATCCGTTCTGTTTTACTCACAGACAAATGGTTAACACTTTTAGAAATTTCTGAGTGTTTCCTATCCATTGGTACTAAATATGTGCATATCCTATTTTCTGGGCCTGAATGGGAGTACTGCAGTGCATCTCCTCCTCATGGACTGCACCAGATTTGCCAGTTCTTGCTGTGAGATGTTACCCCACTCTTCCAACAAGGCACCTGCAAGTTCCCGGAAATTTCTGGGGGGAATGGCCCTAACCCTCACCCTCCGATCCAACAGGACCCAGATGTGCTCAATGGGATTGAGATCCAGGGTCTTCGCTGGCCATAGCAGAACACTGACATTCCTGTCTTGCAGGAAATCACGCACAGAACAAGCAGTATGGCTGGTGGCATTGTCATGCTGGAGGGTCATGTCAGGATGAGCCTGCAGGAAGGGTACTACATGAGGGAGGAGGATGTCTTCCCAGTAACGCACAGCGTTGACATTGCCTGCAATGACAACAAGCTCAGTCCGATGATGCTGTGACACAAGGCCCCAGACCATGACGGACCCTCCACCTCCAAATCGATCCTGCTCCAGAGTACAGGCATCGGTGTAACGCTCATTCCTTCGACGATAAACACGAATCCGACCATCACCCCTGGTGAGACAAAACCGCAACTCGTCAATGAAGAGCACTTTTTGCCAGTCCTGTCTGGTCCAGCGACGGTGGGTTTGTGCCCATTGTTGCCGGTGATGTCTGGTGAGGACCTGCCTTACAACAGGCCTACAAGCCCTCAGTCCAGCCTCTCTCAGCCTATTGCGGACAGTCTGAGCACTGATGGAGGGATTGTGCATTCCTGGTGTAACTTGGGCAGTTGTTGTTTCCATCCTGTACCTGTCCCGCAGGTGTGATGTTCAGATGTACCGATCCTGTGCAGATGTTGTTACACGTGGTCTGCCACTGCGAGGACAATCAGCTGTCCGTCCTGTCTCCCTGTAGCGCTGTCTTAGGCGTCTCACAGTGCGGACATTGCAATTTATTGCCCTGGCCACAGCTGCAGTCTTCATGCTTCCTTGCAGCATGCCTAAGGCACGTTCAGGCAGATGAGCAGGGACCCTGGGCATCTTTCTTTTGGTGTTTTTCAGAGTCATTAGAAAGGCCTCTTTAGAGTCCTAAGTTTTCATAACTGTGACCTTAATTGCTACCGTCTGTAAGCTGTTAGTGTCTTAACGACCATTCAACAGGTGCATGTTCATTAATTGTTTATGGTTCATTGAACAAGCATGGGAAACAGTGTTTAAACTCTTTACAATGAAGATCTGTGAAGTTATTTGGATTTGTACTAATTATCTTGTCTGGATCAAGTGCCACTGCGACTTTGGCTAATTAGCCTTCTTGTTTTTGCCTTGGTATCATTTTGGATCTTGATGGTATCTAATATCGTGATACTAAACCTGGTATTGGTATCAAAGTCAAAATTCTGGTATCGTGACAACACTACCTGTTACAGTTCGACCCTTTTTTTGCATTCCTTGAGAGACAAATACTGACCAAGCCAAGTCTTTCCCCTTAGGTCATCCCTGTTACATTACATTTCCCACAATACAATTTCCCGAAGCTCACCCGTCCATTGATGGCTTCCATGTCGAGCTCCGCCTTCTTGGCCCACTTCTGCCAGAAGTCCGGGTCCTCCAGGGAAATGTCCGTCCTGTTCCCAGCGGCCACAAAGCTCGCCTGGGGAGAAGGGTAAATGAAGAAATCTCCTGAATGCATTTTCTCTGCCTTTCTTTTCCAATTACGCTTTTGATCTCAAATAAGTGCTGCTGGGTTGGCCACTGGAACGAGCTCCCACTGACACTGCACAGTTTGATTCTGAAAGAGCATGGCTCTCTACTGGTAATGAGCATATAAATAGAATTACTAGAATGGGCCATCAGTCCACCTAGACCCATTGACTTGAATGGGAAATCTGTTATAGTAATTAAATTCCTATGTTACTGACTACTAAAATGAAGGAACACGCTACAAAAAGGGTGCTAAGAACTCATGGAAGACAGCGTATTGAAGCTACCTTGGCGAAGGTGGACCCCTTGCCCTCAGACTCAATGGTGATGGTCTGGGTTCGTCTCAGAAGGATCTGGTCAATGTCCTCTTCGCAGAACTTAGAGCCCTCGTCCTCCTCGTCCATCAGAGCTCCGTAGGCTCCTTTACGGAGGAGGTCCTCCACCTCCTTCTTAGACAGCTGTGGCACCTGAGGTGGTGGAGAACATTTGATGGTTTAGACTACTGAGCTCAGCATATCAACAATAGTATGGTTGAGAAGAACCTCTCTTCACAAAGGCAGGTGAGCAATCTAACTGTTTTAAAGAGATGTATTCAACAGGGGCGCACACAGAACTAGGAAAAACAATACTAACATGTCCCCAAGCCTGGTCTTACTATTTAACTGCGTCAGATCTGTGTTAACTGTGCGTGTGTTTGTGTGTCTTACCCCGTTGGCTGCATTTTCTCGGCCACTCATGGACTGCAGCACAGCCTTGTCGAGGCCAAGCTTGAGGCTGGCCTTGTCAAACATTTCCCTCTCATAGGAGTTCCTGGTGATCAGTCTGTAGATCTTCACTGCCTTGCTCTGGCCAATCCTGTGGCATCTGGCTTGCGCCTGAGAGGGAGAGGAAAAGAGAGCGAGAGATGGAGAGAAAAAACTTGCTTAGATTGAGTAAAGCATAGACCAACAAACAAAGTCATGTAGTGGTGTACCAGTGGTGTGATAACATTGTTTGTTTCTTGTTGTTCTTGTTCTATGAACCTGTGTACTGTGTTTCGACATGTCTCTCTACTGTATCTTAACAGGACTGTCTTCTTTCAAAGTTTACTGAAGTAGCACTGTATTTACCTGTGTAGTTTGAGTAGTGACCACAGTATTCCATAAATTGAGTATTTAACAAAGTGGTAACGCTCTATTTCCAAGCCCAGCCCACTCACCTGTAAGTCATTCTGGGGGTTCCAATCTGAGTCAAAGATGATGCAGGTGTCGGCAGCGGTCAGGTTGATGCCCAGGCCTCCGGCCCGGGTACACAGCAGGAAGACAAAGCGGTCAGAGTCCGGACGAGAGAAGCGGTCAATCGCAGCCTGCCGGAGGTTTCCCCTCACACGGCCGTCGATACGCTCATAGGGGTACCTGGTCGGATGGAGACAGTCAGTCAGCTTTATCAACAGATTCAACACAATCATAAAAAACAACCCACATTTGACGTGCTCGCTGTCATTGATGTGCTCGCGCAGATGACTAGTAAAACACATTACATTTATAAATAGAATGAAATATGGTGAAGTTCAAATGCATCAACAATTCAAATCAGAAGATGGGAAATAATCTATGGAGCGGCATTAGGGTAGGGTTCTCAAAATAATTTACTAAGACAACTGCGGCCCACATAAAAAAGGAAAAATGGCTTGCAGGCCGCATCTGGCACACAGGGCCCCAGTTTCAGTCCCCTGGGTTAGGTAAGAGTGGAATGGAAGAGAAAATCTGGAAGAGAACATAAAAGGGGTACTTCAAATCAAATTTTCAGGGGTAAAAGGTCAGATCTGTACCGTTTCTGGATGAGGTAGTCCTCCAGGATGTCCAGGCAGCGCACCATCTGGGAGAAGACGAGGACCCTGTGTCCCCCGGCCTTCAGCTTGGGCAGCAGCTTGTCGATCAGCACCAGCTTGCCCGCTGCCTGGATCATGGCCTGTAGGTGGAACTGGGGCATCTCGGCATGGTGGTTCTCACGGAAGTCTTCCAGGATCTTCTCCTCTGCACCTAGAACATCATAAAACATAAACGGCCATGCATTAGAATCATTCAAAGCAGTGAGACTAATCCCAGCAAGTTCACAAAACAACCCAAGCCAAGTACCAACAGAGGTTGGGGCACGTCCTGTGCCACATCCAAAGAAAATCAACACTCAGAGCGTCCAAAATAAACACTTTCTAAGCCAAAAGACTGAGTGAGGACTATGTTAGTGTGTGTTAACCTGTTACGGATCCAATCCCGTGAACGGAATCGATTTTGACAACATCCGCTGAAATGCAGAGCGCCAAATTCAAATGACAAAAATACTCATTTCAAACATTCATGAAAATACAAATGCTGCACACCCTTCAAAAGATTAGACTCCTGTTAATCTAACAGCATTCAGATTTCAAAAAGGCTTTACGGCGAAAGCAGAACATTTGATTGTCTGAGGACAGCACCCCCACTCAAACTCAATTAGCATAATAACATAACCAGCAGAGGTGTCACAAAACTCAAAAATAGCATAAAATAAAATCGCTTACCTTTGATGATCTTCCACTGATGGCATATCAAAGCGTCCAGGTTACACAATAAAAGGTCCTTTTGTTCGATAAAAAACTGAGCGCGCATTCCCGGTTACGCGCAAAATCCAAAACAGTACACTTGACGTGAACTCAGGAACAAGTTGTCTTACTCCCTTGATTTTCATGATAGAACATTTCAACCTTTTTCTAAAGACTGTTGACATCTAGTGGAAGCCATATGAACTGCAATCTGGGAGGTAAAATACCCTGCATTGAATAGCATGCCAAATGAAAACAATGTGACGTGACATTATTCTAACAGTTTTAGAAACTTCAGTGTTTTCTATCCAAAGCTACTAATTATATGCATATCCTAGCTTCTGGGCCTGAGTAACAGGCAGTTACTTTGGGCACGTTTTACATCCGAACTTCAAAATACTGCCCCCTAGCCCTAAGAAGTTAAGCCTTCCGCATGCTTCGGTTGGCACCTAGCTTAACTTCTTAGCGATCAGCACACAAAGTGACCGTTTTGGAGAGCCTGGCATGCCCAAAGTAAAATGCCTCCCATTCAGGCCCAGAAAATAGGATATGCACATATTTAGTACCATTGGATAGGAAACACTCAGAATTTTCTAAAAGTGTACCATTTGTCTGTGAGTAAAACAGAACGGATATGAGGAATTTCCGAGGAATTTCTGTCCTGGAAAAAGTGGTTTTGACAGAGTGGCTCATTTGGAACCCCTCCCTTATGAAAATGCCCATATAAGGGCATATGAATGCAGTACCTATCGCTTCCTCTGGATGTCAACAGTGTTCAGATTTTTTTTTTATGCTATTAGAGCAGAGAAGAAGAGAAAACAGGAAGTGTCCCCTCAGATGTCAATAGAAGAGGACGCGCGCTCCTGACAAGGCACGCTCTGTGTTTTTTTCCGTTCTTATAGCCCAGTTTATATTCCGGTTGAATTATTATAGTAAATATACGTAAAAGTGTTCCTAAGGATACATTTAAAATGATTTTTGATTGTTCTTGGACAAGTTTATAGGTATAAGTTGAACGAGTTCTCTTCACGTTTCAATGGACGAGTGGAGGCTGCAGTTTCTGATTATAACGCGCGAACCAAACGGAGAGTTATGGATATAATACATTACTTTTTCTAACAAAAGAACCATGGATTGTCTTCGTTGGACACTTAGGAAGACCTCAGCAAAAGTTCTTCAACAGGTAATTGATTTGTTTTCGCTGTGAAATGTGTTTTGTGTGAACCGTGAAGGCTAATGAATTCATGGTAATGGGAAAAATAGTGAAGGTGCTACACTCAAACAATCAAATGTGGTGCTTTCGCCGTAAAGCCTTTTTGAAATCTGACAACGCTGTGATATTGCCAAGAAACAGAGCTTTTGATGAGTATGAAACACTTGTATATTGGTGCATGATTAATAATTCAACTTTTGGATTTTGAATTTGGTGCCTTGCATTTCACCTGGTAGTGTCGGGAGCGCCCCACCACTGCCTAAGAAGTTAACTCGGCTAGGTGACCTGAATGAATGTGTTCACATACTCACTTCAAAGACCTTCGCTTGAAAAATTTGGAGAAAAAAAACACCAATAGTACCGTTTGTCCATCTTGGAGATGCCGTAGCCAGTATAAACTCTCAAAATAGTCATAATTCATCTAAGAAAACTGCCTTTCATTTAGACTTGTTTGTTGAGGAGATCTTAGACCAATCACCAACGAAGGGGCGTAGACTTTGAGAAAAAATGTAGTGTGCACGAACAGCCGAAAAAACCTTTGCCAAAGACCAAAATGTCATAATATATGCACAAACTGTTCTGGATGGGAAGCATTTGGACGCCTTTCGTGTGAGTGTTCCGTACCATTGATGAGGTAGGGGTGGTTGCAGCACTTCCTCAGCTCCATCATGGTGTTGAGCAGGTTGGGGACCTGTGCACCTCCACCTCCCCATGCGCCACCTCCTCCTCCCGGTCCTCCTTTAGACAGGAAGGAGAAGTTCTTCTCCAGGATGGCCCGGTAGTACTTCTTCTGGATGTTGGTCAGCTCCACCTGAGAACAGGAGATGGGAACGACATCAGTTAGGTAAACCCAGTGGAGAGAAATGACATTATTTGACCACGAGGAACACACACACAAAGTCAAACACAGAAACAAACACCTCGATGATGGTCTCCTCCTTAGGGGCCAGGTTCTTCTCCACGTCCTCCTTGAGACGTCGCAGCATCATGGGCTTTAGGATGGCCTGCAGCTTCTGGACCTGCTCTTCAGTCTTGAGGTCTCCAAACTCCTGCATGAAGGTGTTCTCAGAGGGGAAGCGTTCAGGTTCCAGGAAGTTGAGCAGACTGAAGAGCTCCTCCACTGTGTTCTGCAGGGGGGTTCCGGTCAGCAGCACCTTGTGCTCCTTTACAGGGGGAGAGTAGGACTTTGTTTTTACTATACTTAGGTCCGTCCAGTAGGTCATTATAGATGTTTTTTTTATTACTCCTGTGATAGGAGAGGACGAAGGGGGAAACGTCCCATTGATGTTCATAAAATATTAGCATTTTATCAATAACTATTGCTTATTTTCCAACAGGTTCAATGGCAAGTCTTCCAAAAAAACACAGGAGAAATGGAAGTTAACAACTAGACATCTCTCCATGTCAACTCACCATGTCCATCATCTTGAGTCCTTCCAGCAGTTTGCAGTTCCTGTTCTTGAGGCGGTGAGCCTCGTCGATGACCACACAGCGCCACGGGGACGCTGCGCAGCTCTGGGCAGTCTGTCAGAATCATCTCAAATGTGGTGATGACCGCATGGAATTTGTACGCTCCCTTTATCACACGACCCTGAAGATGGAGGGAGGAGAAGAGGGCGAGGGAGAGCGAGGTCAGAACACAGGGAAGAGTGACATGGTGTATGGCTGGTAGTTTTTCCTACCTGACGCGTTGCAAAATAAATTTAGAAATCTATATTATTCAATTATTGCACCCACACTGCTCGCACGCGCCAACAAGCGTCTGCGTTGCCAAGGGCTAAAATAGAAGTCAGTTCTATTTGTGACGCAGATACGCTGCAAGTCATGCCCCTCCCATCTCCTCATTGGTTTATAGAAGCAGGTACCCACGTGCCATCTCCTCATTGGTTATACCCACGTGGGTAACTGAAAGACGAACAAGGTCGGTGGCGGTAATGCACCTAATTTATGAAAGTTGAAATCGTAATATAAAGTCCAGAGAAGAAAGGCCTGGAAGGAGGAGAGATGACTAGAAACGATTCGGTTGACAGTTTTATGTGTGGATTAATTGTCGGAGTAGAGGACCTTGTGCATTTCAGGTAAAATAACTTCATGTTTATATCCCAGGACATATTAGCTAGCAACAGCAAGCTATCTAAATAGGCCAATTAGCTAGCAAGTGCAAGCTAGCTAGCTAAATTGCCATACATATTTATTGCTTTTTGACCAGTCCCCAGAGTTTGTTTTGATATTTTAACTCTTTAGGGCTAGGGTCCCATTTTCCGAATTTTCGCATATCTGACGCCACTCAGGCCCAGAAACTAGGATATGCACATAATTAGTACTATTGGATAGGAAACACTGAAGTTTCTAAAACTGTTAAAATAATGTCTGTGGGTATAACAGAACTGATATAGCAGGCGAAAACCCGAGGAATATCTTTTAATTTTTTACCTTCTCTCAGTTTGAACGCCTGTTTATTGAATTTCCAGGGAAATAGCTCCCAGATTGCATTATCTATGGCTTCCACTAGATGTCAACAGTCTCTAAGACAGTGTTTCAAGCGTTTATCATGGAACAGATCCGAACAGAAAAAGATTTAGTATGACAAGCAAGGAAATCATTTCTGTCTAGTGCGCGAGAGACCCGGGAGCGCACAGCTCGGTATTTACCTTTTCTATAGTTTAGGTTATTATCCGTGTGAAATATAATAGCTAATATAGATAAAAGAATAGCGAAGGATAAATTATAAATTATGTTTGATTTGTTTGGGCAAAGTTGATAGGTATAATTTGAATGCTTTCTCTTCACTGTACAAAGGGCGAGTAGACTGTGAATGCTTGGTGGATTATCTGGACAATTACGTGCCAACCAAACGGAGATTTATGGATATAATAAATGACTTTTTCTAACAAAAGAACCATGGATTGTCTTGCTTGGACACTACGAATGCCCTCAGCAGAAGATCATCAAAAGGTAAGCGATTTATTTGAGCTCTTATGTGTTTGAGGCCTGCGCTGGTTATGGAATTATGCTAATGAGGAAAATATGAGAGGTGCTATCCTCAAACAATCAAATGTTGTGCTTTTGCCGTAAAGCCTTTTTGAAATCTGACAACGCTGTGATATTAACAAGACTCTAATCTTTGCAACCATATGCAACACTTGTATATCCATGAATGTTAAATATTACACATTTTTATTTTGAATTTCACGCGCTTTGTTTGCCCCCGAAAACGATCCCGCTCACAGGATTGGGTCCCTAAGAAGTTAACATGTGTGTGATGATCGCGTTTGGTGTGGGGGGGGACAAAATAAATGTATTCACGATGGCGCATTCGCGCAGCCGGTTTGGGTTCCGTGTTGCAAATAGTCCGAGTAGCCATTTGATTATCTGTTCAGGAGTCTTACGGCTTGGGGGCAAAAACTGTTGAGAAGCCTTTTTTTCCTAGACTTGGCACTCCGGTACCACTTGCCATGCGGTAGTAGAGAGAGCAGTCTATGACTGGGGTGGCTGGGGTCTTTGACAATTTTTAGGGCCTTCCTCTGACACCGCCTGGTGTAGAGGTCCAGGATGGAAGGCAGCTTAGCCCCAGTGATGTACTGGGCCTTACTCACTACCCACTGTAGTGCCTTGCGGTCGGAGGCCGAGCAGTTGCCATACCAGGCAGTGATGCAACCAGTCAGGATGCTCTCGATGTTGCAGCTGTAGAACCTTTTGAGGATCTCAGGACCCATGCTAAATCTTTTTAGTTTCGTGAGGGGGAATAGGCTTTGTCGTGCCCTCTTTACAACTGTCTTGGTGTGTTTGGACCATTCTAGTTTGTTGGTGATGTGGACACCAAGGAACTTGAAGCTCTCAACCTGCTCCACTACAGCCCTGTCATTGAGAATGGGGCGTGTTTGGTCCTCCTTTTCCTGTAGTCCACAATCATCTCCTTAGTCTTGGTTACGTTGAGGGATAGGTTGTTATTCTGGAAGCCCCCGGCCAGGTCCCTGACCTCCTCCCTATAGGATGTCTCGTCGTTGTTGGTGATCAGGCCTACCACTGTTGTGTCGTCTGCAAACTTTATGATGGTGTTGGAGTCGTGCTTGGCCATGCAGTCGTGGGTGAACAGGGAGTACAGGAGGGGACTGAGCACGCACCCTTGGGGGGCTCCAGTGTTGAGGATCAGCGTTGCAGATGTGTTGCTACCTACCCTCACCACCTGGGGCCAGCCAGTCAGGAAGTCCAGGATCCATTTGCAGAGGGAGGTGTTTAGTCCCAGGATCCTTAGCTTAGTGATGAGCTTTGAGGGTACTATGGTGTTGAACGCTGAGCTGTAGTCAATGAATAGCATTCTCACATAAGTGTTCCTTTTGTCCAGGTGGTAAAGGGCAGTGTGGAGTGCAATAGAGACTGCATCATCTGTGGATCTGTTGGGGCGGTATGCAAATTGTAGTGGGTCTAGGGTTTCTGGGATAATAGTGTTGATGTGAGCCATTACCAGCCTTTCAAAGCACTTCATGGCTACGGACGTGAGTGCTACGGGTCTGTAGTCATTTAGGCAGGTTGCCTTTGTGTTCTTGGGCACAGGGACTATGGTGGTCTGCTTGAAACATGTTGGTATTACAGGCTCAATCAGGGACATGTTGAAAATGTCAGTGAAGACACCTGCCAGTTGGTCAGCGCATGCCCGGAGCACACGTCCTGGTAATCCGTCTGGCCCGCAGCCTTGTGAATGTAGACCTGTTTAAAGGTCTTACTCACGTCGGCTACGGAGAGCGTGATCACACAGTTGTCCGGAACAGCTGATGCTCTAATGCATGCCTCAGTGTTGCTTGCCTTGAAGCGAGCATAGAAGTGATTTAGCTCGTCTGATAGGCTCGTGTCACTGTGCTTCCCTTTGTAGTCTGTAATAGTTTGCAAGCCCTGCCACATAAGACGAGCATCAGAGCCGGTGTAGTACGATTTAATCTCAGCCCTGTATTGACGCTTTGCCTGTTTGATGGTTCGTCGCAGGATTTCTTGTAAGCTTCCGGGTTAGAGTCCCGCACCTTGAAAGCGGCAGCTCTGCCCTTTAGCTCAGTGCGAATGTTGCCTGTAATCCATGGCTCCTGGTTGTGGTATGTACGTACAGTCACTGTGGGGACGACGTCCTCAATACACTTATTGATAAAGCCAGTGACTGATGTGGTGTACTCCTCAATGCCATCGGAAGAATACCGGAACATGTTCCAGTCTGTGATAGCAAAACAGTCCTGTAGTTTAGCATCTGCTTCATCTGACCACTACTTTATAGACAGAGTCACTGGTGCTTCCTGCTTTAATTTTTGCTTGTAAGCAGGAATCAGGAGGATATAGTTGTGGTCGGATTTACCAAATGGAGGGTGAGGGAGAGCTTTGTATGCGTCTCTGTGTGTGGAGTACAGGTGATCTAGATTTTTTTCCCCCTCTTGTTGCACATTTAACATGTTGATAGAAATTAGGTAGAACTGATTTAAGTTTCCCTGCATTAAAGTCTCCGGCCACTAGGAGCGCCGCCTCTGGGTGAGTCGTTTCCTGTTTGCTTATTTCCTTATACAGCTGACTGAGTGCGGTCTTAGTGCCAGCATCTGTCTGTGGTGGTAAATAAACAGCCACGAAAAGTATAGCTGAAAACTCTAGGCAAGTAATGTGGCCTGCAATATATCACAATATACTCTACTTCAGGCGAGCAAAATCTAGAGACTTCCTTAGATTTCGTGCACCAGCTGTTTACAAATAAGCACAGACCGCCCCCCCTCGTCTTACCGGAGTGTGCTGTTCTATCTTGCCGGTGCAGCGTATATCCTGCTAGCTGAATATCCATGTCAGTCAGCCATGACTCCGTGAAACATAGATTACTACAGTTTTTGATGTCCCGTTGGTAAGATATTCGTGATCGTACCTCGTCTCATTTATTGTCCAATGACTGCACGTTGGCGAGTAATATTGACAGTAACGGCAGCTTTCCCACTCGCCTTCTGCAGGTCCTCACGAGGCATCCGGCTCTGTGTCCTCTGTATCTGCGTCTCTTACTCTTGCAAATAACGGGGATGTTGGCCCTGTCGGGTGTTTGGAGAATATCATGTGCGTCCTGCTTGAAGAAAAAATACTTTGTCTAATCCGAGGTGAGTGATAGCTGTCCTGATATCCAGTAGCTCTTTTTTGCCGTAAGATACGGTTGCAGAAACATTATGTACAAAATTAGTTACAACTAACGCGAAAAACCCCACATAATAGCACAATTGGTCGCACAAATGGTTGGGCGCCCATAAAACTGCTGCCATTTTAGACTGAAATGTGTAATGGTAAATTCATGGTGTGGTTGGGTTCACCTCGCAGTCCGGTGTAACAAAGCAATAGAATTGTTCCATTAAGGTAATGTTACCTGTGCATCTGGCCTTAATGGTCTTGATTCGTCAGGTCATGCCTGTAGTTCAACTCGTAGAACTGGATGGTACTGTTATAGTATGGTTAAGGTCACGGTTACGGTATGGTCACGTTATACCTGCACGTCGCGGTAGTTCATTTCGTAGGCCTGGATGGTCTTGCGGCTGGCCTGGCTTCCGTGGTAGACGATGACGTTGAGCTCGGTCCACATGCGGAACTCCCTCTCCCAGTTTGGAATTGTGGAGAGGGGGGCGATGACCAGGAAGGGCCCATGGATCCCCTTCAGGTAGATCTCATAGAGGAATGTGATGGACTGGATGGTCTTGCCCAGGCCCATTTCATCTGCTAGGATGCAGTTCCGTCTGGAGGGGACCAAAGAGAGAACATGATGAAAGTGGGACAATGAGTCATCAGTCACTGTATTAGCAGTAGTGAGTAATCTGAATGGGTCTCCTAGGAGGACCGAAGGAGAGAAAACAGTGTAAATGAATGAGATATAACAGGGATAGTGTCTGTCTCAAATTACACCCTATTCACAGTATAGTGCCCTACCTATGACCAGAGAGCACTATATTGGCAATAGTGTGTCCTTAAGTCTCTGTGCACTCTATTCGTGAGTGAGTAATCTAATGAACAGTTAGATAACCCTGTAGGGGCAGCTCAATGACACTCAAATTAAGAAGTTGGCTGTGTGGCTATTGCGTCATACTGACTGACTGTGTGTGTGTGTTGTGTGCAGCAGAGGTAGATCACACATTAATGATTGGTGTGAGAAAAGCACAGATTGGGTACACACATGTCCCTGCAACACATGGGTTGGAGGACACAATATGGGGCATGGATGTGTTGATTATATTTACACATGCTGGGTGACATGGTTCAGTATTATCTATGTGAGTGTGTTGGATAAACACATAGCATATATGGTCCTACTTGTTATTGAGTAATTGTGGGTTATGAAGACATATCAGACAGACTTTAGTCAGTATATTGTACTAGTTCTATAATATATACAGTACCAGTCAGAAATTGGACACCTATTCATTCCATTGTTTTTCTTTATTTTTTACTCTATTTTGTTGAATTTCTTTCCTTCTTAACGCATTTGAGCCAATCAGTTGTGTTGTGACAAGGTAGGGGTGGTATACAGAAGATATTCCTATTTGGTTAAAGTCTCAAAACAGCTAAAATAAGTAGAGAAACGACAGTCCATTACTTTAAGACAAAGGTCAGTCAATACGGAACATTAAGAACTTTGAACGTTTTTTTCAAGCGCTGATGAAGAAACTGGCTCTCATGAGGACGGCCACAGGAAAGGAAGACTCAGAGTTACCTCTGCTGCAGAGGATAAGTTCATTAGAGCTACCAGCCTCAGAAATTGCAGCCCAAATAAATGCAGACACAAGTAACAAACATCTCAACATCAACTGTTCAGAGGAGACTGCATGAGTCAGGCCTTCACGGACGATTGCTGCAAAGAAACCACTAATAAAAGGACACCAATAATAAGAAGAGACTGGCTTGGGCCAAGAAACACGAGCAATGGACATTAGACCAGTGGAAATCTGTCCTTTGGTCTGATGAGTCCAAATTTCAGATATTTGGTTCCAACCACAGTGTCTTCGTGAGACGTTCCCACCGTGAAGCACTGACTTATTTAGAATTCAAGGCACACTTAACCAGCATGGCTACCACAGCATTCTGCAGCAATACGCCATCCCATCTGGTTTGCGCTTAGTGGGACTATCATTTGTTTTTCAATAGGACAACGACCCAAAATACAGGCTGTGTAAGGGCTATTTTATTTTTTAATTGTTTTTATTTAACTAGGCAAGTCAGTTAAGAACAAATTGTTATTTACAATGACGGTCTAGGAATAGTGGGTTAACTGCCTTGTTCAGGGGCAGAATGACCGGATATTACCTTGTCAGCTCGAGGATTCGATCAAGCAACCTTTTGTTACTAGTCCAACGCTCTACCCACTTGGCTACCTGCCGCCCCTATTTGACCAAGGAAAGTGATGGAGTGCTGCATCAGATAACCTGGGCTCCACAATCACCGACCTCAACCCAATTGAGATGGTTTGGGATGAGTTGGACTGCAGATTGAAGAAAAAGCAACCAACAAGTGCTCAGCATATGTGGGAAGTCCTTCAAGACTGTTGGAAAAGCATTCCTCATGAAGCTGATTGAGAGAATTCCAAGAGTGTGCAAAGCTGTCATCAAGGCAAAGAGTGGCTACATTGAAGAATATAAAATATATTATTGATTTGTTTAACACAAACAATTTCATAGTTTATGTCTTCACTATTATTCTACAATGTAGAAAATTGTATAAATAAAGAAAAACCCTTGAATGAGTAGGTGTCAACTTTTGACTGGTACTGTACATGTTATATAAGTGGGTCTCACACACACACACACAAACACACACACACACACGTCATATAGCTTAACACATGCACGCACGAACAGTTGGTTTTAGTACTTCTCCTTACGTATTGTACCAGTTGAAGAGCAACCAGTTCACTCCCTCCAGCTGGTATTCCCTGAGTGCGTTGTCGTTTTTATAATCCCTGGAACTCTGGGATTTCTGCCAGTTTTCGGTAGGAGGTCGCTCCTGTTTCAAATAAAAGCCTACCGTTAGTGCTTTCTTTGCGACCTCAGGAGCCCTAGCTGGCTCCACGTTAAAGGGCTGGGGCCAGAAAAAGTAAGAAAAGGGCAGCAGGAGAGTGTGTAGCGTGTGTGAGGTTTTTATTTTACGCACCACGCGCTTGGTCTCTGGCTGACGGGCCGCCACGGCCTCATACTCATCGATCTTGGCCTGGTCGATGTCGGCCTTCAACTCCCAGGTTCTATCCTCATAGGGCAGGGAACACCACTTCACCAGGTACAGCTTTACAGGCTGGGGGGGGAGAGAGAGGTTAGTGTGTGTTGGGGCAGAGAGGGGGTTAGTATGTGGGGAGGGGTATGTGTGTGTGTTGGGGTTAGTGCACCGGGTGGGGGGGGTTAGAGTGTGTGTGCACACTGGGGGAGTGCTAAGTGTGTTGGGGGAGGGGTTAGTGTGTGTATGTGCTGGGGGTTAGTGTGTGCAGAGGGGGTTAGTGTGTGTTGGGGGTTAGTGTGTGTCTTGGCGTTGGGGAGGGAGGTTAGTGTGTGTGCACTGGGGGGGTTAGTGTGTGCGCTGGGGGGGGTTAGTGTGTAAGACGCTGGGAGGTTAGTGTGGCGTTGGGGGGGTTAGTGTGTGCGTTGGGGGTTAGTGTGTGTCTTGGCGCGTTGGGGGGTTAGTGTGCTTGGCGCGTTGGGGGGGTTAGTGTGTCTTGGCGCGTTGGGGGTTAGTGTGTCTTGTAGCGTTGGGGGTTAGTGTGCGGCGTTGGGGGGTTAGTGTGTCTTGTGCGTTCGGGGTTAGTGTGCGTGTGTGTTGGGGGTTTAGTGTGCGTGTGTGTTGGGGGTAGTGTGCTGGGGGTTAGTGTGCGTTGGGGGGTTAGTGTGCGTGTGTGTGTGATGGGGTTATCAAATCAAATTTTATTTGTCACATACACATGGTTAGCAGATGTTAATGCGAGTGTAGCGAAATGCTTGTGCTTCTAGTTCTGACCATGCAGTAGTATCTAACAAGTAATCTAACAAATTCACAACAACTACCTTATACACACAAGAGTAAAGGAATGAATGTACACTGCTCAAAAAAATAAAGGGAACACTTAAACAACACAATGTAACTCCAAGTCAATCACACTTCTGTGAAATCAAACTGTCCACTTAGGAAGCAACACTGATTGACAATAAATTTCCCATGCTGTTGTGCAAATGGAATAGACAACAGGTGGAAATTATAGGCAATTAGCAAGACACCCCCAATAAAGGAGTGGTTCTGAAGGTGGTGACCACAGACCACTTCTCAGTTCCTATGCTTCCTGGCTGATGTTTTGGTCACTTTTGAATGCTGGCGGTGCTTTCACTCTAGTGGTAGCATGAGACGGAGTCTACAACCCACACAAGTGGCTCAGGTAGTGCAGCTCATCCAGGATGGCACATCAATGCGAGCTGTGGCAAGAAGGTTTGCTGTGTCTGTCAGCGTAGTGTCCAGAGCATGGAGGCGCTACCAGGAGACAGGCCAGTACATCAGGAGACGTGGAGGAGGCCGTAGGAGGGCAACAACCCAGCAGCAGGACCACTACCTCCGCCTTTGTGCAAGGAGGAGCACTGCCAGAGCCCTGCAAAATGACCTCCAGCAGGCCACAAATGTGCATGTGTCTGCTCAAACGGTCAGAAACAGACTCCATGAGGGTGGTATGAGGGCCCAACGTCCACAGGTGGGGGTTGTGCTTACAGCCCAACACCGTGCAGGACGCTTGGCATTTGCCAGAGAACACCAAGATTGGCAAATTCGCCACTGGCGCCCTGTGCTCTTCACAGATGAAAGCAGGTTCACACTGAGCACGTGACAGAGTCTGGAGACGCCGTGGAGAACGTTCTGCTGCCTGCAACATCCTCCAGCATGACCGGTTTGGCGGTGGGTCAGTCATGGTGTGGGGTGGCATTTCTTTGGGGGCCGCACAGCCCTCCATGTGCTCGCCAGAGGTAGCCTGACTGCCATTAGGTACCGAGATGAGATCCTCAGACCCCTTGTGAGACCATATGCTGGTGCGGTTGGCCCTGGGTTCCTCCTAATGCAAGACAATGCTAGACCTCATGTGGCTGGAGTGTGTCAGCAGTTCCTGCAAGAGGAAGGCATTGATGCTAAGGACTGGCCCGCCTGCTCCCAGACCTGAATCCAATTGAGCACATCTGGGACATCATGTCTCGCTCCATCCACCAACGCCACGTTGCACCACAGACTGTCCAGGAGTTGGCGGATGCTTTAGTCCAGGTCTGGGAGGAGATCCCTCAGGAGACCATCCGCCACCTCATCAGGAGCATGCCCAGGCGTTGTAGGGAGGTCATTCAGGCACGTGGAGGCCACACACACACACTACTGAGCCTAATTTTGACTTGTTTTAAGGACATTACATCAAAGTTGGATCAGGCTGTAGTGTGGTTTAAATTTGATTTCCATTGATAATTTTTGTGTGATTTTGTTGTCAGCACATTCAACTATGTAAAGAAAAAAGTATTTAATAAGATTATTTCATTCATTCAGATCTATGATGTGTTATTTTAGTGTTCCCTTTATTTTTTTGAGCAGTGTACATATAAATATATGGATGAGCGATGGCTGATCGGCGTAGGCAAGATGCAGTAGATGGTATGGAGTACAGTATATACATATGAGATGAGTAAAGTAGGATATGTAAACATTATATAAATGCATCGGTTTAAAGTGGCTAGTGATACATTTATTCCATCCAATTATAATTATTAAAGTGGCTAGAGATTTGAGTCGATGGCCGAACGGCATAGGCAAGATTCAGTAGATAGTTTAGAGTACAGTGTATACATTTGGTATGAGTAACGTCGGATATGTAAACATTATACAGTGGGGCAAAAAAGTATTTAGTCAGCCACCAATTGTGCAAGTTCTCCAACTTAAAAATATGAGAGAGGCCTGTAATTTTCATCATAGGTACACTTCAACTATGACACCCGAAATGAGAAAAAGAAATCCAGAAAATCACATTGTAGGATTTTTAATTTATTTATTTGCAAATTATGGTGGAAAATAAGTATTTGGTCAATAACAAAGTTTATCTCAATACTTTGTTATATACCCTTTGTTGGCAATGACAGAGGTCAAACGCTTTTCTGTAAGTCTTCACAAGGTTTTCACACACTGTTGCTGGTATTTTGGCCCATTCCTCCATGCAGATCTCCTCTAGAGCAGTGATGTTTTGGGGCTGTCACTGGGCAACACGGACTTTCAACTCCCTCCAAAGATTTTCTATGGGGTTGAGATCTGGAGACTGGCTAGGCCACTCCAGGACCTTGAAATGCTTCTTACGAAGCCACTCCGTTCGGCGGTGTGTTTGGGATCATTGTCATGCTGAAAGACCCAGCCACGCTTTCATCTTCAATGCCCTTGCTGATGGAAGGAGGTTTTCACTCAAAATCTCACGATACATGGCCCCATTCATTCTTTCCTTTACACCTAATCAGTCAGTCCGGGTCCCTTTGCAGAAAAACAGCCCCAAAGCATGATGTTTCCACCCCCGTGCTTCACAGTAGGTATGGTGTTCTTTGGATGCAACTCAGCATTCTTTGTCCTCCAAACACGACGAGTTGAGTTTTTACCAAAAAGTTATATTTTGCTTTCATCTGACCATATGACATTCTCCCAATCCTCATCTGGATCATCCAAATGCTCTCTAGCAAACTTCAGACGGGCCTGAACATGTACTGGCTTAAGCAGGGGGACACGCCTGGCACTGCAGGATTTGAGTCCCTGGCGGCGTAGTGTGTTACTGATGGTAGGCTTTGTTACTTTGGTCCCAGCTCTCTGCAGGTCATTCACTAGGTCCCCGTGTGGTTCTGGGATTTTTGCTCACCGTTCTTGTGATCATTTTGACCCCACGGGTGAGATCTTGCGTGGAGCCCCAGATCGAGGAAGATTATCAGTGGTCTTGTATGTCTTCCATTTCCTAATAATTGCTCCCACAGTTGATTTCTTCAAACCAAGCTGCTTACCTATTGCAGATTCAGTCTTCCCAACCTGGTGCAGGTCTACAATTTTGTTTCTGGTGTCCTTTGACAGCTCTTTGGTCTTGGCCATAGTGGAGTTTGGAGTGTGACTGTTTGAGGTTGTGGACAGGTGTCTTTTATACTGATAACAAGTTCAAACAGGTGCCAATAATACAGGTAACGAGTGGAGGACAGAGGAGCCTCTTAAAGAAGTTACAGGTCTGTGAGAGCCAGAAATCTTGCTTGTTTGTATGTGACCAAATACTTAATTTTCCACCATAATTTGCAAATAAATTCATAAAAAATCCTACAATGTGATTTTCTGGATTTGTTTTCCTCATTTTGTCTGTCATAGTTGAAGTGTACCTATGATGAAAATGACAGACCTCATCTTTTTAAGTGAGAGAACTTGCACAATTGGTGGCTGACTAAATACCTTTTTGCCCCACTGTATACAAAATTGTTTAAAGCGGCTAGTGATACATTTGTTACATCCAATTCCTATTTTTAAAGTGGCTAGAGATTTAAGTCAGTATGTTGGCAGCAGCCACTCAATGTTAGTGATGGCTGTTTAACAGTCTGTTGGCCTTCAGGTAGAAGCTGTTTTTCAGTCTCTCGGTCCCAGCTTTGATGCACCTGTACTGACCTTGCCTTCTGGATGATAGTGGGGTGAACAGGCAGTGGCTCGGGTGGTTGTTGTCCTTGATGATCTTTTTGGCCTTCCTGTGACATCGGGTGGTGTAGGTGTCCTGAAGGGCAGGTAGTTTACCCCCAGTGATGCGTTGTGCAGTCCTCACTACCCTCTGGAGAGCCTTACGGTTGTGGGCGGAGCAGTTGCCGTACCAGGCGATGATACAGCCCGACAGGATCCGACAGGATGTGCATCTGTAGAAGTTTGTGAGTGATTTTGGTGACAAGCCGAATTTCTTCAGCCTCCTGAAGTTGAAGAGGCGCTGTTGCGCCTTCTTCACCACGCTGTCTGTGTGGGTGGACCAATTCAGTTTGTCCGTGATGTGTACGCCGAGGAACTTTCCACCTTCTCCTCTACTGTCCTGTCGATGTGGATAGGGGGGTGATCCCTCTCCTGTTTCCTGAAGTCCACGATCATCTCCTTTGTTTTGTTGACATTGAGTGAGAGGTTATTTTCCTGACACCACACTCCGAGGGCCCTCACCTCCTCCCTGTAGGCCGTCTCGTCGTTGTTGGTAATCAAGCCTACCACTGTAGTGTCGTCAGCAAACTTGATGATTGAGTTGGATGCGTGCTTGGCCACGCAGTCATGGGTAAACAGGGAGTACAGGAGAGGGCTGAGAACGCACCCTTGTGGGGCCCCAGTGTTGAGGATCAGCGGTGTGGAGATGTTGTTTCCTACTCTCACCACCTGGGGCCGGCCCGTCAGGAAGTCCAGGACCCAGTTGCACAGGGCTGGGTCGAGACCTAGGGTCTCGAGCTTAATGACGAGCTTGGAGGGAACTATGGTGTTAAATGCTGAGCTGTAGTCGATGAAGTACATAAGTATTCCTCTTGTCCAGATGGGTTAGGGCAGTATGCAGTGTGATTGCGTCGTCTGTGGACCTATTGGGACAGTAAGCAAATTGGAGTGGGTCCAGGGTGTCTGGCAGGATGGAGGTGATATGATCCTTGCCTAGTCTCTCAAAGCACTTCATGACGACGGAAGTGAGTGCTACGGGGCGATAGTCATTTAGCTCAGTTACCTTAGCTTTCTTGGGAACAGGAACAATGGTGGCCCTCTTGAAGCATGTGGGAACAGCAAACTGGGATAGGGACTGATTGAATATGTCCGTAAACACACCAGCCAGCTGGTCTGCGCATGTTCTGAGGACACGGCCAGGGATGCCATCTGGGCCAGCAGCCTTGCGAGGGTTAACACATTTAAATGTTTTTCTCACGTTGGCTGCAGTGAAGGAGAGCCCGCAGGTTTTGGCAGCGGGGCCGTGTCGGTGGCACTGTATTATCCTCAAAGCGAGCAAAGTTGTTTAGTTTGTCTGGGAGCAGGACGTCGTGGTCCGCGACTGGGCTGATTTTCTTTTTGTAGTCCGTGATTGACTGTAGACCCTGCCACATTCCTCTCGTGTCTGAGCCGTTGAATTGTGACTCTACTTTGCCTCTATATTGACGCTTAGCTTGTTTGATTGCCTTGCGGAGGGAATAGCTACACTGTTTGTATTCATTCATGTTTCCGGTAGCCTTACCCTGGTTAAAAGCAGTGGTTCGCGCTTTCAGTTTTGCGCGAATGCTGCCATCAATCCACGGTTTCTGGTTGGGGAAGGTTTTAATAGTTTCTATGGGTACCACGTCACCAATGCACTTGCTAATAAACTCGCTCACCGAATCAGCGTATACATCAATGTTGTTGTCAGATGCTGTCCGGAACATATCCCAGTCCACGTGCTCAAGCAATCTTGCAGCATGGAATCAGATTGGTCGGACCAGCGTTGAACAGACCTGAGAATGGGCGTTTCCTGTTTTAGTTTCTGTTTGTAGGCTGGGAGCAACAAAATGGAGTCATGGTCAGACTTGCCGAAAGGAGGGCGGAGAATAGCCTTGTATGCATCACGGAAGTTGGAATAACAATGATCCAGGATTTTACCAGCCCGGGTGGCACATTCGATATGCTGGTAAAATTTCGGGAGCCTTCTTTTCAAATTAGCCGTATTAAAATCCCCAGCCACAATAAATGCAGCCTCAGGATATGTGGTTTCCAATTTACATAGAGTCCAATGAATTTCTTTCAGTGCCGTCGATGTATCAGCTTGAGGGGGGGATGTACACGGATGTGATTATAATCGAGGAGAATTCTCTTGGTAGATAATGCGGTCGGCATTTGATTGTAAGGAATTCTATGTCAGGTGAACAAAAGGACTTGAGTTCCTGTATGTTGTTATGATCACACCACGTCTCGTTAATCATAAGACACACACCCCCACCCTTCTTCTTACCAGATAGATGTTTGTTTCTGTCGGCGCAATGCGTGGAGAAACCAGGTGGCTGTACCGACTCAGATAACGTGTCCTGAGTGAGCCATGTTTCCGTGAAGCAAAGAACGTTGCAGTCCCGGATGTCTCTCTGGAAGGCAACCCTCGCTCTGATTCCGTCCACTTTGTTGTTCAGAGACTGGACATTGGCGATTAAAATACTTGGGAGAGGTGCACGATGCGACCGTCGACATAGCTTGACCAGAAGACCGCCGCGTTTCCTCCTTCTCCTGCGCGTCGCTGTTTTGAGTCGCCGGCTGGGATCCAGTCTATTGTCCTGGCTGGGGTAACAAACAGAGAATCCTCTTTGGGAAAGTCGTATTCCTGGTCGTAATGTTGGTAAGTTGACGTTGCTCTTATATCCAATAGTTCCTCCCGGTTGTATGTAATAAAACGTAATATTTCCCGGGGTAACAATGTAAGAAGTAATACATAAAAAAACAAAATACTGCATAGTTTCCTGAGAACGCGAAGCGAGGCTGCCATCTCTGTCGGCGCCGGAAGGTGTAGTTCAAGGACAAAAGGATCCAGTGTGCGTGTGTTGGGGGGCTTAGTGTGTGTCTTTCTGTGACTCCAAGATTAAAAGGAAAAGGCAACGTTTGTTCGGAACTTAAAAAGGAACATTTAGCCAAAGCATCAACTTCAATCAACGACATAACCAAACGTATTTCAACTTTTGAGGTCGCTTAGAGGCCATATAGAACAGGGAGAGGGGGAAGAGAGAGAGAGAGAGAGAGAGAGAGAGAGAGAGAGAGAGAGAGAGAGAGAGAGAGAGAGAGAGAGAGAGAGAGAGAGAGAGAGAGAGAGAACGCACCTCTCCGTTCTCATCTGTGCTCTCTGACACGTCCAGTACCCGGTCCACCTCAACGTAGTCTGGGTTGAAAGGCTCGTCATCCATCTGGAGGAGGGAGGGAGAAAGGGATGAGAGAAGGATGGAGACATTGAGGTTAGTGTTATCATAGCAGAGAGTGAATGGCCTGGTTTCGTTCTGTGCAGTCTAGGTCCAATTCACCCAACCAAATAGAACATGTCATTGAATACTCTGAAGTTGAAAGTGGGGGAAAGGGAAAGAATGTGATTCTACAGCGGGTGTCATAGCTGACAACACTGAGGGAAGACAGAACTGTGGGACTGACCTCTGTCACGAAGGTGGGGAGGGCCTGTTTGGCCCTGAACCGCTTGACCTTCTGGTGGATCCTTTTGTCCTTCTCCAGCTCCTCCAGATCTGCCCAGCGACAGTGCAGGTAGGAGCTACACAGAGAGCGGGGGGAATACACACCATTACGGCAGGTAGCCTAGTGGTTAGAGCGTTGGACTTGTAACCGGAGGGTTGCAAGTTCGAATCCCCAAGCTGACAAGGAAAAATCTGTCGTTCTGCCCCTGAACAAGGCAGTTAACCCACTGTTCCCCGGGCGCCGAAGACGTGGATGTCGATTAAGGCAGCCCCCCGCACCTCTCTGATTCAGAGGGGTTGGGTTAAATGCGTAAGACACATTTCGGTTGAAGGCATTTGGTTGTACAACTGACTAATAATGGTGACTTTGACTACATACATATACACTATGAACTCACACTCAAACACACCCACCCGTGACAGATGCTATAATATACACACCATATCTCATACACCATAAACACACCTCACAAAAAATAGCCTCCAACACTCTACTCAGCAAATTGGATGCAGTCTATCACAGTGCCATCCGTTTTATCACCAAAGCCCCATATACTACCCACCACTGCGACCTGTATACTATCGTTGGCTGGCCCTCGCTTCATATTTGTCGCAAAGCCCACTGGCTACAGGTCATCTATAAGTCTATGCTAGGTAAAGCCCCGCCTTATCTCAGCTCACTGGTCACCATAGCAGCACACACCCATTGCATGCGCTCCAGCAGGTATATCTCACTGGTCACCCCCAAAGCCAATTCCTCCGGCCGCCTTTCCTTCCAGTTCTCTGCTGCCAATGACTGGAACGAACTGCAAAAATCACTGAAGCTGGAGACTCAAATCTCCCTCACTAGCTTTAAGCACCAGCTGTCAGAGCAGCTCACAGATCACTGCACCTGTATATAGCCCATCTGTAAACAGCCCATCCAACTACCTCATCCCCATACTGTTATCTATTCTATTTATTTTTGCTCCTTTGCACCCCAGTGTCTCTACTTCTACACTCATCTTCTGCACATCTATCACTCCATTGTTTAATTGCTATATTGTAATTATTTCACCACCATGGCCTATTTATTGCCTTACCTCCCTTATCTTACCTCATTTGCACACACTGTATATAGACTTTTTCTATTGTGTTATTGACTACGTTTATTGATGTGTAACTCTGTGTTGTTGTTTTTGTCGCACTGCTTTGCTTTATCTTGGCCAGGTCACAGTTGTAAATGAGAACTTGTTCTCAACTAGCCTACCTGGTTAAATAAAGGTGAAATATATATATATTTTAAACAAACACACCTCACAAAAAGACAACGCAAAATACAGACACACCATCACAAAACCAAACGTGCTAATCTAGAGATTTATAGAATTGTACAATTTCCTCTTCGGTCCAAACATTAAACCTGTGGTTTACAGAGCCTTAATCCACCATTTCCCCCGAAGCTGGAGGAAATAAAATGACACGGTGAACCAAGGCCAGTCGTGTTGGTACTCACAAGCTCTTGAACTTCACATAGAATTCTTCCACTTCCATTTTCTCACCCGATTCCATCTGTGGAAAAAGTTACATTTGTGTCAGTTGTTTATTACAGTCGGAAGATGGGTTTTAATGTTTCTAAAAAATTATATAAAATCAAGGCCACTGTTTTTTCTAACAAAGTAGTAACGTCTAACAAACGACTTTTGGCAGAGTTCTCTGTACTTTAGGAGACAAGAAGAAACCCACCCCCCCACCCCAACCATGTCCACACAGTGCTGTGCGATTCTTCATGAAGCCCTTATCCACGGCCCCCATGCCCCTTCCCTGATACGTGTAAATGTTGAACTATATTACATGACTTCCTGTATTATACTTGTGATAAAATGTTAATTCTATTCTACTAAGCCATTTACTATGACT